>OX276337.1:68466481-69744571 GCA_946251815.1 Dasysyrphus albostriatus | reverse complement strand
TTATGAAAATAAATTTGATGTTTTGCTAAATTTGTTCACTGAATTGTAACCATACACGATAATTTTACAACAATTAACAATGTGGCTGCTTTAGAATCAAGTTAATTTCTAGCCTCCCTATTGAAAGACCCTTTGTTTTTAACCTGAGTCTTAGTCCTCGTGCAGGCTTGATGAAAACGCTATGTGGCATTACAACAAAGATATTGTTCAAACTGTTGCAAGGTAAAACTGGAGTTTATATCTTATTGAAAATTCATCCAATAAACTCCAGTTCTGTCTAGAAACACAAACGATTTCTATGAATATAATATGCCCAAATGTTATTTGCAGACTGTTTTAGGATTTTTTAATTTTTTTTATTATTTGAATGCAAAGAGTTAAAGATCCTTTTCAAATGATGTCATTTAATAAAATTAATAAATTCAAATTCTAATTATCATTGACCAGAATTTCAAACAATTGTGTGCCTACCTCAATTTAGCATTAGGTAAAAAACTCGAACGTCTTCATGAAAAAGGTCAATCAATTTCTAAAAAATCATATCTACCTCAAATATCATAAACGATATGCATATAACTTGGTAAACCAAAACAAATAAATCCTAAAAAAAGTCAACAACTACATAAATACAATAAAACATTAAGACCCTCATTAAAAAACTGCTGCGTTTTTTATGCCTACTTATTAATTTTTTTAATACATAGGTACAGAACAAACCAAGAAAAAAAACTCGGAGGCGTGAGATAAAAAACAAACTTAGAGGTATTGCAAAAGTCAAAAGGAATTAACTCGCCGCACCTTAATTATCCCAAAGAGACAGATAGGTAAAGATGTTATGTAGATTTAAGGACTTCTTTTTGTCACTATTCACATTCAGGTATTTCAGGATGCTTAGGTACTAAAAATAGTTCTTAGCATCGCAATAAAAATTGATTTTACTGTAGGATTTCAATTTTTATGACTTGTGTCAAATAAAAAAAAAATCTTCAAGTAAATATCTACAGCAATTTTTTGTTATAGTGTTAAAGATAATAAATGATTTGCAAAACAAATCATTCAGATTTTCTTGGAATCGTTCTGACTTATGGAAAAGTATGGATATTTATGTGCGTGAATGAGTCTGGATGCAAATGCAAACATACCACAGGTAGGCAAACATTTATGTGTAGCAATTTTATTTTAAAATCTCATAATTAAAATAGGTAGTTTTACCATTCATTTATGTAATAAGATATATACCTACCAAATGAACATAATACCATTAGGTGTTATTTTGTTCTTTTCATTTTATTTAAATAAAACGACATAAATTAGTTATGTTTACATACTATGTACATGAAGGTTATGCATTGCATAAAAGTAAACTAACTTATATAAGTAAAACATTATTATTAACAATTCCCATTTCAATGTTTCATTAATTACATGGGGTCCTATTTATAAAGATGTTGTATATAAGCTGTTGCTATCAAATCTGGAGCTTATCATATGGAAACTTCATCAGGTAAACTCCAGATTTGTGAAGCAGCAGCTTAAACAACATCTAAGAATATGCCCCTTAGAGGTTTTGTTAGTTTGAATTATTTTACTAAAACACATTTTGACTGCAGGTCATAAGAAGCTTCTAATTATTTTCAATAATCCACAAATACAAAAATAGTTCCGTTACTACTAACGGCTTTTTTTATTTTTGGTATCAGTTCCTAAAGAATCCTGTTGTACAGAAGAGAGATATATAGGAGAGAACTGTATCTTGTATTAAAATTTAATATGCCATTGCCATAAAATTAGAATATTTTACATTGTTTAATATTAAAACAAAAGTCAATTCTCCACAGATCATGGAGAAATTAGTCCCAGATTGATTGCAATTTGTATCGAACGCAGACGGACGTTTTTTGACCCATTTTTGTTTGTGAGATCGTTGGGGAATTGCTTTGTACCTCCCATATACAATACACAAATCTTTTTCTTCTATATTAATAAAATGTGAATGTACGTAACGTTTGTTCAAAATCTAAGATCTCTGAAAATTCTCCATGGATTGCTTCGAAAATTTGTGTTGTTACATACTTTTTTCTTTTGAAAAATGCAAAAGCTAATAACAAATAAATGTTTGTAAAGCAAAATTGCTTTTTTGGATTTATCCATTATTGTTTTCATTCAAAATTCTAATTTTTTTGTAGAAATATTTTTATTTTCAATACTCTGAATTAACTATTTTCTATGAAAACAACAATTTCGGTTTGACTTTTCAAATGGAATTAGCCGCAGTTGTAATGTCAAAAAAGCCAAATCCTTTTTGCTATTGAGAAGTCATATGAGATCTATGACGGTGTTCACATTGGACTGAAAAACTGGATTTTTTTTTGACATTTCAGTATTCACACCTCGCTCCCACTTCTTCAGTAAAGGAAGATGTAAATACTGAAACGTCAAAAAAAATCCAGTTTTTCAGACCAATTTGAACACCGTCTATGAGTGTGTTCAGACGGTTTGGTATGATTTCTTTGACAGGTCATTCGAGAAATCATATGTCTTCTATAATAGTGTAAAGTGGCTTTTAGCTATCGGCCTTAAAGTTTTTAGAAGAAAATTCCTAAGATAATATATTTCTAAAATTTCATACATATGTTCCTATTAAAATACTTAGGAAAAAAATTATACTATTTTTCAATTTTCAATAAGATGAATTTAAAATTCATTTGTAAAAATGTATTTATTTGACTCTTAATTTTTAGGATTATTTTGATTTAAAATGAAATATTTTGTGGAAAGGTACATTCATCTATAATTTTTTGAAGTTTTTCATACTATCTCTTTCATAGATGAATATGTTTTGTTCATTGGTGATTTATTAAAACTTATAACATACCAACACTGAAAAAACTGAACTATGACTTATTTAAACAGAAACTATATGTTTAAATTAGTTCAAATAGAATTCGATTTAAATCTAACTCTTATCCATTCAGATTCAAAGATACTATTACTTTGGGTTACCTAAATCTGTTTACATCAAATAAATTCATGTTTACTTATTTCATTGGAAGCTACACGCAATTTTTTACATGAATTCAAGCCCATTTAAGTTTGATTTTTGAAAGACCTGTTAAATTATTTTACTCACTTACAAATTATTAACATAAAATCAACATGCACGAGTTTGTTTCAAATATGAATGCACTTAAAATATTAAGAAAAGAAAGAGATTGAAACGAAATGTTAAATGTAAATTCGAATCAATTTGAATTGAACTCAAAGTAATAGGCGTTTAGCGTCTAAGATATTTGCAAATAATTTAAAAATTAGTACATCCGTAATACCGTTGTCGCAGGTAAGACTCGCTAAGTGCGCGGAAAGAAATTTTTAAGCAAACGAGAATGAAATGCATTTTAGATCTAAAAATTATCATTTTTTAAAACATTGAAAGGTATGCACGGAAACCTAATTTAAAAATTTGCGGAATGTTACTTTTCAGTGTCAAAAAATATTTTTCAAGCTGCTCTCATTTATAATTGTATTTTGTTAATAAGTGAGTTTTTACTATGATCAGATGATATGTGTGTATGTTGCATGTATTATAGGAAACGTTACCATCATTACAAATAGAAAACATTTGTTTTTAGTTAGTAGGAGCTAGCATCTATTTGGAAAAACTAACATTGAAATCATTTGATTTAAACAGAAAACATTATCGACCCAAATGCGAAAATATTTTTTCAGTCAAATACTAAAAACCAGATACAAACATTTTTCTTAGTTTTTGAGGGATTAAAAAAGAACAAAAGGAATCGTACTTTTTTTGCATATCATAAATATAATAAAACAGACAATCACTTTCTAAAACTGATCCGTTATCTTTCAACAGAATAAACCTATTAACAAGTGTTTGATGTCAATTTAATTTACATAGATATTTAAAAAAAAACTAACTGTCTCGAACTATTGGCGTCAATAACATTTAAGCCCTATTTAGACGATCATTTCAGTTTCAGCTGAGCTTTCAGTTTAGCTTGTATCTAACCCTTAACCACCTTCCTCTTCCACCTACGACGACCTACGATGCGCGGTCCTGGAGACTGCTCACAGATTATTACTCTGAATGCAGGATTTCTGGCATTAACTAAATGAACAACTAATTAAATTGTTGTTAATACTCTTAAGCTTTATTTAAAAGACTTAAATAACTTTGACCAAATTCTAAAGTAAAATTGTGATTGTTATTCTTGAAATTTCAAAAATTAACTCTATTAAATTAGATAATATTGTTGCTCATTCAACGGACCTGTGACAGTAGGAAAAGCGCGTGAAATTATCGTTCGCAGGAGGTTCCATGTCACTACAAATCTTTCAATATTTTCGTCAATTCTATTTATTTTGACAATAAAATAACAGTACTAAATTATTACAAAGAAATCACATAACCACCTACGTGCGGTCCCGGACACCGCTGCTTTTGGAAATATTTTGACCTGCGCCTGTGCCGAGATTAAACTAATTCAAAACCGCAGGGAGTGAGCGAGATGAGTCACTTTTCGCCGAAAATCAATTAAGCAAGTAAAAATGGGTGAGTGGGCGAGTGAAATGAAATGTCAGATTTCTCGCGGGATATTTCAGCAGTGGCTTGATGAATGTGTTGGTAAATTTACAATTTTGGATAAGTATTTTTACATTTTCTCAAAAACTTGTTACACCTGTTATACATAGGAAATTAAAAAAAGCGTATTAAGAAAAAAACAACTACCTTTTTATTGATACTTTTTTATTTTTATTAGCATATATAAATTAAGTAAAATTATATTCTATTCACTTTTGTCACTATAAATATTTAATATCTCTTAAGGGTGAAAACTTACATTAAACTTTAATTATGACAAACAAAATTACTGAAATCAAAAATACTTCATTATGTATTAAAATTCCAATGTTTACATTATTGTATTTGTTATATTCATTTCGTGTCTATTAGTGGCGATGTGAAACAGAATATTAAATGTAGTGAGTGCGACAAAGAAGACGAATTTGTCTCTTTAATATTTATTCTTTGTTTCATGTCTGAAACTAAATTCCAACTTACTCATTTCACTGCAATAGCTAAATCACTTTTGGGAGTCAAGTGAGATGAGTCGGCGAGTAACATTTAAACATTCTATAATTTTAAATGTTCACTAAAAACTTGAATGATTAAAAATTAGAAAGTAATAAATTCGGCGATTAATTCTCCACATTATTAAACTCAATAAATTCACAATTTTGGAGCCAGTGAAAACCGTCAAAATTTGTGTTGTAAATATACTTAAATGTCTGACAATCATTAAAGGTAGCGAAACCTAATATTTTGGTTTTTGTTCCGACAAGATTTGTTTTTTCCTTGAAGTTGCTTAACTTTTTCGAGGGTATCGACTTAATAACTCCAAAATGTCTCAGGTAGGTACCATCGATCGTCAACAAATTTTCATTTCCGGTTTGTCACTGAAGAGAATTGAAAAGTTCCACACGTCTTTTGAAACTATTTAGAGATCCATCTCATTTCTTTTACAAAATAGATGAAAAAAACGAAGACGATTTGACACAAGCTTAAGTTTTAATAAGCCAAGATTGAGTCTGATGGACTCTTTTCCAAATGAAATAAGTGCGAAACTGAGATTTTTCTTCGTTCGCACTCATTTAATTTAGAAATCTAAGAAGGTTGTGATACACCGAGAGTGTAAAGTTGCCTCCATTTCAAAATCAAACTGCCCCCCTGTGGGACGTGGGCCCAACGTTGAGAAACACTGGTCTAAATGGAGCTTTAGATATCAGTTTAACTGAAAGCTTATTTAATAGCTCAACTGAAACTGAAACTCAAATGATCATCTAAAGGGGCCTTTATAATTGAAATTTACAATAGCATATACATTTTCGGGGAGATACGCGACGCTACGAGTATTATTAAATAAAAAATCATTAAAAATTAAGTTGAATATTTTGAGCTCGTATAAAGATTCATTATTTGCATATAAGTTCTATGAATATGCCTTTCACCTATCTGCTCAACAGTTTTTAAACCCATTGGTATTTTCATTATCAGTGGCACTTCTTCAGTACTCTGCCTTTCAAATTTTCCCAAATTTTCGTTAGTATTCTCTTAAATCTAGAAAACTTGCTCAATTGATATTCCTTGATACCAATAATGGCTTTGTTCCATAGACTTTAAAAAAAAGTTGTTGGTTTGTCAAGTTTTGACGAAGTTCTCTAAGAAGACAGCAAATTATCCAAAGAAGGAAGGTTGAATGGTAGCTTTTGGCAATTTGGAAACATTTTGTACTCTCTGGTGGAACAAGAACTGTGCGAAAATTGGTAACAAATAGTAACAGTCAAAGTTTTAAGTCTGGTTGAACAAATAAAAAGGACTTACCCATAATGACACCCAAATTTCAAAACAACCGCTACATACCTATCTTTGTCTTACAATTTTTTTTCGATCTTAAAATCAAAGAACTTTTATAAAAATAGGCTAAATAAAAAATAATGGGTAAATAAGGCAAACAAAGGTAGATAAAATGTAAGCATATAATGTATAATCGGAATCCAGAAGGACATAAAACGTTTGTGAACAAAGTTGATACTTTCTTACGATTATGCAAGAAGTGCTTGAAAATTTGTACAGTTAAAAAAAAAAAACAAACCCTTAAATTTGGCACCCTTTTTTGAAATTTAAAAACAACAACATTTAACCACATGTTCAGCACACTTATCATATAAGTTCTGGAAATTTAAAAAATTTTAACTTGACATTCAAATATGTTTTCCTATTTAAATCTTAAAGAAAAATATATTTGAGGTCATTTAACAAACGGATTAAATGGATGCAGGTAAGAATGAAAAGCAAACAAAGGTATATCTGTTTTTCATTTACGCGATATCCTAACCACATTAATAGTTAATGAAACACTTAAGCCCATAATCTTTTCTTAAAGACATCCTCTAGGAATTCGTTTACTTTAATATTCATTAATGCAATATCCTTTATCCCTTACGATAATCCTGTATATTATGGATTTCTCAAAAGTATTTTGTCCTCGGAAATTCAATACTTCTTTAATGATCGGGAAGTTTTTCCTCAGTTCTTTTGTTTCAGGAAACACCATGAAAGGATTAAAAAAATACATGCAGTTTCTGAAAATTTTGTTTCTATCCCGTCCGTCATGTTTGCTGTACCACTCTCGCTCAAAGCAATCATTCAATCATCATCGACATTCGACAACAATCTAGCGCTATACTACAAATTGAAATTTGTGGACAAATAAAGGATAAAAATCCTTTTTTACCCCCTTTTTTAACTGATTTTTGTATTGTATTCCTCTGTTCACACCCCTTTTAGACCCTGATTCTCCGATGCAACATAAAAGTGTGTGTTGACAATCTGAAGTATGTGTTTAACTATTTAGTCAGCTAGTCTCGCACCCTTTAAGAAAAAAAAACAACAATTTTTTAAGTCTTTTTTGCAATTTTTACCACATAAATGAGACATGCCATAGATTCTATCAACTGTCATGAAATATTTTGTATGCACCCCAACGTTTTTTGTCGCCTTAAAAAAAAAAAACTGATTTAGGGTGCGGAAGCGGATAAAAACATCAATACAAAATCTGAGCTGCGCGCGCAGCATGCGTTTGGCTTACGAGGACGATTATTTTCCAAAACACAGGACGACGACGAATTGAAAAGGAATACAAATTATATCAAGCCAGCATCATTTTTTTACCTCAATGCCACACAAACACACTTCTGTTGCCTGTCAGCTACGTCAATATCGCGTGCTGAAAGAATTTAAGTCCCTCTTTTAAAAAAAAAGGAATAAATTCACGCAACGTTTTCCTTAGTAGTAAAATACCATTATTGCCGTAGGTGAACCAAATACTCCTTGGCTCCAGGGAGAAAACTCATAAGGAAATCGAGTCCTCCTCATTTTTATTTTAATAAATAGGCAGTAGGTACATATATGTATTTTTTCTTTGATTCCAACCAAGGAATTAATGGAACAAAATTCTGTTCTTGGGTTTGGTTTTTTAATGCTAACTACCGGCACATGACAATCAAAGGTGGGTTTTTATTTGAAATTCATATGCAGTTGCATTTGAATGAAGCAAAGATAAAAAGGAAGAAAACAAGAAATCAAATTAACAAGGGCAAGTAGGTAAGTAGTAGTTGCTGGAACCAGAATCAACATCTTAGATGCGTTTTTTGAGGACATAAAAGGCACGCGCTTAAAAAAATATGCATTTTTTTAAAGTAAACAGAAAAGAAGAATAAGTATTTTTGGGGTGCACTTTGACTTTCGGCATATGGAACGGAAAATTGTTAATGAATAGGATTTAGTAGTTTGGAAGGTTGTCGAAATTCCTTTGGAGTAATATGTTCTTAAAAGTGAGGGTGAAAGCCACAGTTTGGAGGCTGTACACAAAAAAAAAATATGAAAAGAAATACTTTTATTCTCGTTGAAGTAAGAGTAAAACTAGTTAAGGGAATAACGAGAACTGCAACCATATTTTGACGAATCTAAAGATGTACCTCAAGAATTTATTTTTAAATAAAAATATCTTTCAGTATGTATTTATATCTATAGATCGGTATTTACCGAATCTTAGTTAAGACCTTTTTACCAAAATCAGTCCGTAGGAGATTGCAGTCATGACAAAAAGGTATTGTTTTAAAACATGGCATTTTTATGCCTTTAACGAGCAATATTTGATTTTACATCCCTATAGTTTGAATGAAGTCCTATAACGGACAGCTCTCTTAAGCGGTCAGATCTCTTAAGCGGACAAATTGTCATGACCATTGGAATCCAGAATTTTAATTCAATATGTTCATGTTCCTTTACTGTCTGACCAGATAGAGTGCTGCAACTGGAGCTGCAGCTCACGCACCCACAATGTGTTGTACCTACAGCTTTCTGACATTTTTTTCATTTGAAGTCAACTGTGCGAATTTAATTCAACAGAAAAATATAGCAAAAATAAAAATGGATATTGATGAAATAGAAGCTATAATTACCTTAGCTCCTTAACAGAGTTTAGAAAGAGTTTGGATTTGTGTGTATTCAAAATTTTGGCAGCTATTCTAATTGCAGCTTGCAGTTCCGTGTCCATTCTGTTAAGTCCGTTAAGCGGACACTCCCTTCATCAGATGTAGACGAGAATATCAGCCGCAGTTTTTGTTAATTTAAATTCTCTTAGGCGGACAAAAGCATTTTGTTATATGAAATTGCTAACAAAAAATTTGCGTAACAGATTTTATTTCTGCAATTGTGGTCTGTTATTGTATCTTCTTGTTCATTTATTTGCCGTTGGCTTATGGCACTATCTTTTGAATTCCTTAATAATTTAGTAATTTTTTTAAGAATTAATTACTTTGGGAAATTTTTCCAATATTTTCACTTAAAGATATTTTATTTACTTACAAATTTTTTTTTTTTGTGGTTATTTTCCCGTGGGTAGGTGCAAAACCTGCTATTCAGGCTCTATGAGGACCGAAAAACGCGTGCTCATAGAAGTGTGAGATTCTTACTACACTAAAACCACCTCCACTTCCCGATAGCAACTAAGTTGAAACTTAGCTAGCAATTTATTTTTAACGAAGTTAAGTAACGTGTTGCAGGTTACTTTCCGGTGAAAGTTCCTGCTTAATCCGCGATTTTAAAGCGGTTTTCTGTTCACCGCACCAAGTCGGAAGGTTTTGTTCTTCGCAGTCGGCGTACTTAATTCGACTCGTCAAGAATGTCAATAATCGTTGAACTAGCGTGTTCTAATAGTCGATTTCTATGTTGTCGCGTGAAACATTTTATTTCGTCCCGGACCGTAGGAATCACGAGATCCCTATGAAGATCTTCGTTTCTTATATACCACGGAGCATTTACAAATGACCTAAGCAATTTATTTTCAAAGGTTTGTAAGTTATTTAAGTTTGTATCGCAGGTACAACCCCAAAGTTGTATACCATAAGTCCAAACAGGTTTAAGAACCTGTCGATATTAAATCAATTTATTTTCAATACTAAGCTTTGAATATTTACCAAGAAACCAGTTCATATCTCTTAATTTACTTTTTAGTTCTTCGCATTTCTTTTTCACGTGCGGCTTCCATTTTAATTTCGCGTCTAGAGTCATTCCCAGATACTTTGCCTCATTTGCAAATGGAATGGATTGTCTTGAACGGACAACTCCTGTTAATAGAAAAATTTGAATCCACAGGCACAGTACAAAATGTTCCCGTGCCCGTAGTGTTGAGAATATTGCTGGCGCTGAGGCTTCAGTTGGAGAAAGCCCAAATGTGTCTCTCACACGTCGTTCTCAAGCGTTGGGCATCTCTGTGACGTCGTTGTGGCGAATTTTGCGAAAAGATCTTGGCCTACATTCTTACAAGATTAAAGACGCAAGAACTGAAACCGCTTGACCACCAGAAGCGTCGTATGTTCGTGAATTGGGCTGAGCAACAACTTGAAAATGATTCGGATTTTCATCGAAAAATCATCTTCAGCGATGAGGCTCATTTCTGGCAGAATGGCTTCGTCAATAAACAAAATATGCGGTATTGGTCATGCAGCAATCCACACGTACTCCATGAGTCATCATTGCATCCCGAAAAAATTACGTTTTGGTGTGGTTTTTGGGCCGGCGGCGTCATTGTGCCGTACTTCTTCCGTGATGATCAAGACTGGCACGTTACTGTGAATGGGGATCGCTATCGTTCAATGATAACCAAAGTCTATGCCAACAAGCCAGCGACGATTGATGAACTTCGTGCGAATATCGAACGTGAAATTGCAGCAGCATCGGCCGATTTATGCTTGAAAACCGTCGAAAATTGGATTCAGCGTCTGGACTTCTGCAAGCGTGCCCGTGGTGGCCATGCAAAAGAAATCGAGTTCCATACATAATGGCATCGAACGTACTTTCACAGGAATAAAGAATTTCATTAATATCGAAAACCGTTTTTGTTTTATTTAAAAAAAACTTTTGTAGCGCTCTTATTGCAAAATTCGATATTTAGTGGTTTTGAATGAGAGTGGACGCACAAGACACCGAGAAATTGCGACGATTGAAAGTGAACATTTTTGTTCTATTTTTCTAGCGATGCCATTGTCGAAAGTTAAAATGAATCAAGAGCACTTAGATGTTTGTGCGTGCTCGAGCTTGTGATTTTAATAAGGTGACTAAAAAACCGTTCGCAACTAGAAACTATTCTGCACTCGCTTGTGATTTTCAATCGTACATTTATTTAGTTGAAAGAAGTGATACACAAGTGTTTTAAATGTTAATGCACACATATCTAAACACCTTTAAAACAGCCGCGATTAGAAATATAATCCACCCAGTTTTATTTTTGAGCGTTTTTCTGTTAAAAAGATCAAATGGAATTAAATGTATCTACCCACTTACGACACGTTGTCACATGTACGAACATTTATAATTGGTCAAGGAACAACGAATGTGACATTTTTTTGGAAAAATGGAATTCATTCATTCATAAATGGAAATTTTTTTCACTTTTAATTCTTTATCAGCTGTCTGTGTCAATTTAGTTTAAATCACTAAAGGAACAACGAAGTTTCAATATGTTGACTTATTTCTGGAACACCTTGTTTTGAAAATATTTTTTTCATTTTTAATTTTGTATCAGGTATTAACTGTGTCAAATTCATTGAAATCGGTCAAGGAACAATGAAGTTCCGAGGATTTCGGAACTTTTTTTCGAAACTTTGTCCTACAAAACTTTCTCTTGCAAAACTTTGATATTTCGAAACTTCGTTTTTCGAAACCTTGTCATTTCTAAACTTAGATTTTTTGAAACTTTATCTTTCGAAATTTTGCCATTTGAATCTTTGCCTGTCGAAACTCCCATTCACATTTAAAGCTGTTTTTTGTATTTCATTCGATTTCAGAATCCCGCGAAAGTCGGAAGTGGAGCATGGCCTTGCGATACAGATTTTTAAAATCGCACCGACTGAAAATCACAAGTTCAGTCTTAGTCAAATTCAAATAAATGGAGAAGAGAAATTTGAGAGGAACAGCGAACAAATAACATAACATGTTGGTAAGGCTAGGACCACTATTGAGATTTTGAGTCGGCGCGATTAAAGCAAGAAATTATGAGCATGTACATCCTTGCGATTGTTTTCGCGATTACTTAATAACAAAACAAAGAATACAGGTTGTAATATGAATACAAATAAAAAGAACAGGTGTCATAATAAACACTATGAACTACAATTAATAATACAATCTTGCTGACGATATGCCTATAGGAATCACCTTGTGATTTTCTGCCATTGCCACGAAGAAAAAACTATTGCCATGCATTAACAAGTGGTTATCTTGCGTCGCACGATTATATAATCACAAATACATATAAGATATACAGTGCTGCAATCGCACTCAGATTCAATTAATTACCTACATTTGATCTATTTAATTTGGCGACTGAAAAAACGCTACAAAATAAAAGAAATACAAAAATTTCATTTTTGTAATCACTGCAAATTTAAAGTCTCATAGGTTTTCGTTCATATTTAAAACCATATCTCTTACTTCTTGCAATTAAATAATCGTACGATTGAAAATCAGAATTTTTCTAGTTGCGACTACGAATTTTCAGTCGCATTATTTCAAATCGCAAGTGTTATAGTACAAACATATCTGAATGCCTATCATTTTACACTTCAGATTCTTTGTTGTAGTGAGCTTAGAGCAAGCTGCAAACCTACAATCAGAGGCTCATCATAAGTTCATTTCATTCATTTGCGTTCATTTATATTTAAATTCATTTTTTATATTTCGAGCGACTGAATAGTCACGTGATTAAAATCACAAGTTTGGTTCTAGCCTTAAACTGTTCTACTACAATTAGTTATTTTGTATACAGGTTTTATATATACAGTGTATTGAGTATGTCAGAGTCCAAGTTGCTTCGGAGCCTATTAGACGGTGTTCACATTGGACTGACAAACTGAATTATTTTTTACTTTTCAATATTAACGTCTCTTTTCGATGAAGGAGTGGGAGCGAGATGTGAATACCTACTGAAAAGTAGAAAAAAAAAGAATGTGAACACCGTCTTATTGCAACTATAAAATTATAGTGAGTCGAAGTGCTGCGAACATTTTCGATTGAAATCTGATTTTTTTATAATCACCATGGGTTCATAGAAATAATTTTTTTGAATACTTCTTTGTTTAAATTTTTTAAGCTCATACATATGTACCTTCATACGTACATTTATTATAAAGCTTGCTCACACTTCTTAATCTTTTTATTTAAATAAACTTTTTTTAATCTTTCCCGAAAGAGTTCACGACTTCACAACAGCAAAATAAAATATTTATCTAGGAGCATATGCTCCTGACATGTCAGAAATTAGCCGCAGGTTAAGACCTTTAAGAGCTGGTTCAATGTTAATCACAATAAAGTGAAAATTTAGACATACCAAAGATCAAATTTCATCACACTTTTAATGCAATTGACTATTGACACACGGCCTGAGCTTCAAAACTATTGACAGCAACTAACCCGTCTCAAGCTAACAAAATTGTGATTATTTTAATTCCTCATTAATCTCAATACTCAAACGTCAATAAAATAAACATGTTTTTGTCCATAAATTTTAATTGCTTTTAAAAATAAGAAAATTATACATATACAAAGTACATACATACATACATTTACATTTGATACTTTTTTGACCTATGCTACCTAACTCATTGAATTATCAGTATGACTTATATTAACTCCTTAGAAAATAATTTGTCTGTGTGATGAGCTTGCAAATTTTTTTTAGAAATAACTTTTAATAAGTTGTCTAGACACTTCCATTATCAATTTCACCACCAAAAAAAATATTTACCACCATATTAAAAAAAAAAAATAAATAAAGACACTTTATTTCTAAAATATTTCCGAAAATACGTTAATCTTAAAAAGGTTAAATGCGAAAACACATTATTTTTATTTTTCTGTTGCAAGAAATGTATCTCTATAATGCCAAATTGAAGTGCTGATTTTGAATATGTATGCAAATTGATCTTATTTTCTGAATTCCAGCTTTGAAGGCAATTGTATTTTAATATAGGGTTATTACGAGAGAGATGCCATACTTTTGAAAACTCAATTAGCTATGCCTTTCATGTTTTGAATTAAAATATGATTCAAATGGAAATTAAATTAATGATCAATATATTCTATCACGCAAAGTGTTTTAACCTCTTATAAATAATCCTTAAAAGGGTAATTGTTTAAAAATAAATTTGTATGTAAAAAGTTATTATTTAATTCGATAAAACAAGTAACACTAGGCACCTTACAAAATATTGGACTATGGAGGGGCTCATAGAAAAAACATACATACATATATTCGAGACTAATTTTATGTCGTTGAACACGAAAATGAAAAGATATTTTTTGCAAGGAAACGTTTTCGAGGTATGCGCAAAAATCGTTTCTGTCTATTTTTTTCAGATATCTACATACATGCTGTACCAATGTATGTTCATCTATATAGGTCTGTATATGACGATGCGTATGGTTGTCAAACTTGGTTAGTGGTTTATGGTCGTTCCCCCACTGATTTAAATTTTTTTGTAATGCTGCAGCTCTCAAAATTTTTAAATAGTCTTAAGCTGGCCATAAACGACAAAGCCAATGAGCCATCAAATGGCCCCGTCCCGTGCTGATCCAAAATCGGTCGTGTGTAGGGTGGATCGACCGCTGCGCCAATCCGTCGTATATGGTCAGCTTTAGGCATAAGTAGGAACAAAAAAAGTATATTTTGGATATTAAAATATAATAGATTTTTTTTTAAATCAATATGTACTTTGAAAAGGCCCCAATTTATTTTTTGAAAGGACCAAATTTAATTTTTTTAATACCTTTAATACCTTAAAGGTTTTCTTTTACTTCGGCATATTTAAAAAAAAATAAAATAATAATTTTCACGAACTTACCTATATATAAAGCTCTTCAAGCATTTTTACAGAACCATTTTAGTATGTAAATCTTAAGTAAATATTTATTAGTAGGTATTAATACCGAAATAAAGTTTAAAAAAAAAGTTCAATCCGTTTTTGAGATATCGAAGCTTTGAAGTATAAAAAACTTATTCTAATTCGTTTAGCCGACATTAAGAAATTAAAAAATTCTGTAAGAGGCAGTATTTAAGACCATAGCTATCAGTGGGATCACCCCCAGAAATTTGTGGCCATAATTTCAAAAAGGTTTCGATCACATTCTTGTGCCAACGTTCCGTTACTCATGCATCGATAAAATTAGTAAGCAGAACATTTTTAACGAATCGGAAAATAATAATTAGCCGTGGCAAAGTTTTCTATGTTTATATCGTGCTTTGTTAACTTGATATTATGTTAGAAAAGCAAATCCCACAAATCGAAAAATGGGTATTTGGATGATTTGTCCTTAATTAGTTATTTTTTTAGGTGAGCAAACTCAAAATTTTGATAATTTGTCGTTAATATTTCGTTAGTTAGTACTGACGGATTCAATTTTGTTTTGTTTGTATATTTGGGTGTTTTTTCACGAATCAAAAAAATGGGTAGGTTCATAATTTACCATTAATTAGTTGTTAATTAGTTGTGACAGTTTTTAATTTCTTGTTAAATATTTTCTATGGTCTTTGGGTGTTTTCCTAACTTGACACAGCTCGAAAAGTGGTAAAAGCTTCTTATAGTTAATTTCGTATGACATAATAGTTTGTTGTTTGTTATAGTTCTGAAAAACTGAGTAAAATCGTGCAATGTTTTTCATGTTTCATTTTTCAGTTATTCGTTAGCTTGATATCATCGCACTAAAAAGGGGTAATAACTTGTATGCTACCGAAAAGTTAATGGCTTAGTAGCTTAGCATTAAAAAGTCGTTAATTTGTTATGACAATTTTGAAATTGACATGCCGTGTTTTTTATGTTTTTTGTTTTATTTTCTTAAATTCAAATAATAGCAATAATTAACACCGGAAAGTTCTCGAAACATATTATATTGAAATTTTAATTGGTTTAGTTACAATTTTAACATTGTTGAGCAATGTTTTCTGTGTTTTTGTTACAATTAATTATCCACCTACCCATTTTTCGATTCGTGAAAGTTGCTTTGGCAGCTTGACGCTCATAGAAAACAAATCACTCAAAAATACGTAGAAAACATAGCCCGAACAAATTGAATATTTCACAACTAATTTACGACGAATTAGTGGAAAATTATTAAGCAATAAAAGATTAAGTTTTTAAAAATTTAAACCAATCTTTGAGGTTGAGGAAAAAAATAATATATGACAAATTTGAAATTGTCACAACTTTTTTACGACTAGTTACTGACAAATAATTATAAACCTACCCATTTTTCGATCCGTCAGAGTTGCTTTTTGTACTTACACAACTTACCACCCAAGAAAACATTGAAAACATTGCACGTTCAAATTGAATTTGTCACAACTAACTAATCAACGACTAATTAACAGCTTATTATGAAGACATAAACCATTGAGTATACAAAGTTTTTACTGATTTTCAACAGGGTGCTTTGCTAACTTTTGCTAACTTGAAAAACAAAGCACCAACAAAAAAAAAAAACGAAAAAATTAAATGACGCACATTGAAAATTGTTACAGTAATTAGGACAAAAAATTTTCATCTGTTAATTTTTTGATTCGTGAAAGTTGCTTTGCTTAGTTGACATTCATTAAAAATTGAAAGAAAAAACATTATGTAAGTTTTGTTCCATTTTCAACCTTTTCGGATAAATTTAGTCATACGAGAGTTATAGAACGTGGGCTCCGTTTTCGGTGACATTTTACTGTTATTCTTGGTCTATTGAAACTAATTGATAATGAAACGAGAGAAGACAAAGATCACAATGAGATCCTGTTGCAGTTGGCTGACCAATTTTAAACAATTAATTAAGGATATTTAATAAAAATTTTCACATATCTATATTATGTACCTGATAGATATTCTATTTTGCTTAAATTATATTGGTTTTTTGATAATTTTATAGCTTGAGAAAGATGACAGTGAGTC
Organism: Dasysyrphus albostriatus; assembly: GCA_946251815.1. Taxonomy (NCBI): domain Eukaryota; kingdom Metazoa; phylum Arthropoda; class Insecta; order Diptera; family Syrphidae; genus Dasysyrphus; species Dasysyrphus albostriatus. The sequence continues at coordinate 69,727,507 of OX276337.1, read as the reverse complement.
CCCTCCATTGGCGGATACAAGGAGGGGGGTCATGGGGGTCATGACCCCCCCTGAGGCTTTTCCCAGATATAAAATGTTAGACACATGAATTCAATCATAAACAAAAAATTTCACAGCTCAAAGGATGTAATCCGCCTTCAAATTTATTTTAATTAAACGCGCGTATTTAAAGACTTAAAACACAAAAATCAAAGTAAAACATACATATCGTGGGCTTTCTGTCAAAGAAAATTTCAAATTTGAAAAATTGACAGAAAACGCACAAGGTTTTAAAACTAGTTGATAGAGCCGAAAGACACCATGACACAGTTACTAGACATTGATATTCGAATTCAGTCATTCTTGTTGACCAAAAGTACATTAAAATGTCATTTAAGGACTTGCTAGGTTTTGACAGAAAGCCAACGATATGTACATCGTTTGGGATAACTTGAAAAAAATAATTCTTTTGCCAGAAAAACAATAAAAGTTTTCATTTTAAAAATAATACAGATTACTACTTTTTGTTTACTATAGTTTTACCGTAAAAATAATTTGAAATTGATTTGATGATTTTGTGAACATTTCTGACGCAAATCTGATTACAAATTTCATGGCATCCCGTATGTGTACTCTTCGGAAGGTATCTGGTTATAAAAGAATAGGTAGTAACAGTAGATCATTTTTCAGACATAGAATTTTCAAAAAGTAATGCTGAAACATGAAAAAACTTTGAAAATTCATTTAAAAAAATGTATGTCACCAATGAATCTAGGTGAACTTTAATAAAAATTTAGTGAATTTTGAAAAGAAATATTTGTTTCTTAAGATAACCTTTATAAGGTACCTAAAAAATTTGTTCAGTGACCTGAAATGACTTTAAAAAAAACAAAACTTTAAAATCCCATTAGAACAAATCCACAACCAATTAATGTAGCTAGTTGACCTTTTATCAGCGGCCTTTTGAATTGGGCACAAATTACAAAACCGTGCAAATGAAAAACTCGCATTCGAGATCTTGCAAATAAAAATCTTGCTAATTATGTGACCACTCAATTTTGAGTAGGTATTCGAGATTTTAATTTTCGAGATTTTGGTTGACATTTGCAAGATTTTAAGGTGAGAGAATGCAATGTTTTATATTTACTTAGTGTGAGATATCATTTTTCAAGATCTATAAATAATGCAGTTTCGATATTTTAGATTTTGGTGTCTTGCAAATTTCTTACAGTGAAGTGCGAAAAATTGGGCGGTACTTGGAAAAACTTTTACAGTTAATTCAAAATTTTCTAAGTCCAACTCAACAAATTTATAAAATTAAACTTTTTGGACTTTTTACTGATCGCATACATTCTTTGCAAATATCATAAATGACATATCACTTGCTTAATCTCAAAATCGAGGTCAAGCAACCATTAGGCAACTAAGTTATTAATTGCGATCAACTTTTAGTTTCCAGCACTATGAAGTAACTTTAAGCATAGAGCAACTCGAAGCCATGAGTGGTAGCAAGCCTTTTTTTATGGAAAAACTAACTCATTTTAATTCGTAATCCCAAGACTGTAATTGCTTACGCTTTCCCACTAACTTGGGTGCACCATTTTGGGAATACAAAGTTTTTTGTTTTGTAATTTTGACGTTTCATGAATTTGTTTTGTTTTTGTTGTTCCTTGTCATTAAGGAAAGTGGTAAGTAAAACAAAAGCAGCTTCTAGTTGCCAGGCAAAAGATCAAAAAAGATCTTGTAGAGTAAATACGATCTTATTTTAAAAGAGTTAAGATTTTAAGGGCAAAAATTAACTTTTCCTAAACAATATTTTAAGTACTCGTATCTAGTGGCATGATGGTTCTGGCTTCAATTTCTTAATAAATTAATTTATTTTTCAAAAAATATTTTCCATGGAAATAAAATGTACGACTGTATTGCAGGTACTTGCTTTGATGTTCAATTTGCCTGTAATTAAGAACTTTTAAAATATGCCAGTAATTACATGTATAAAGAATATAAAAATATATAAAATAAGGGCATTTAAATTGTTCTTATAATTGCTTAAAAACTTTTCAAATAATTTAAACATTATAACCAATTTGATAACTTGAAGAAATATGAAAGCACAAAAAAAATTAAAATCGTTGTAGCGATTTTCTCAAAATGCTATTTTTATATTAAATTAAATAATAATTAATTTTAAAATACATTTATAAACTAGTTTCAAAACAATTCATCAACGCGTTCTTGAAATATTGAATTTTCAAAACAAAAATTAATATCTTCTTTAAAGGCCAACATTTACTTTTGTATTTTGATATTATTGAGATTTTTATGGAGCTTTTGCATGCAAATTTTGATTGAATTTCTTTGAACAAATCGAAGTTCAAAGACCCTTAAATGGCAGGTATCGTTATTAACAGTTTTTCGGATTTTTTTTCCAGAATGTTCACCATACCTACAGTATTCTACTGTTTTTTATCAAATTCTTTGAAGCCGTTTTTCAGATAAATAAACTTTTTCTTAATGGTTGTATAGCAAGTACCGAAATTTTAAAAGGTAAGAAATATCCCCTCCGAAGAATAAAAAAAATAATTTAAAAATTTGAAGAAAATCGCTTCAGTGGTTTAGGCTGTAGCTGTAGGTCAAGGAATAGACAGACAGACAACCAGACAGAATTGTGCCACTCACTTTGCTCGAATACAAAACTTGCCTTATATTGTAAGTAAAAATTATTTTTGAGTGCAATACTTTATTGAAATTTTAAGAAACGTGACCCCCCCCCCCCCTGGGGCAAAGTCTGGATCCTCCCTTGGTCCCCTCATCTTCGTCTTTAAGCTCTAGTCTCGTTTTCTTATCTATTGCAAATCAGTCATAAGCCCCAGAGTAACATCAGTTTCAATAAATATAACTGCAGGAAAAAAATAGTTAATACATGAACTAGTTTGAGCTGCAGATTATTTTATTATTACAATAATAATAAATATTACAACAATAATAAATACCTAGTGAACCATTAACTTTTTTGAACAATCATAAAACTTCCTTAAATATTTGTCTAGCTATTCATTTAGTTTATCAAAAGTTGCTAAATGTAATTGTTTGTACTAATTCTAGGCCGTGAGTGCAAAGTGGTGGAATCAATTTTTTTGGCAGAATTGATTTTTTTTTTCGTATTTTTACATTAATGCATCAAAAGTCATCTTTATTTTCTAAAAATATGACCCAAACTTCCCAAATCTAGAATTAAACTGTTTTAAGATCGATTAGAGATCAAAAATATGCTAAAATATGCACTCAAAGCCTGGCGAATCTAAGTAAATAATTGTTTAAGAGAATTTGAACACGAAGTACATGCTTTTCTTTTATTATTTCCATGTCCTTATACCTAATACAATTTTTAAAAACCTTTAACCAGCTTGGTCATGCGGTCCAGTCGTGCATTAATATTACTCTTTTACATTTTTTGTCTCTCAAAAAAACAATTGTATCCTTGCTAAGTTTGTTGGCATGAACATTGGATGAATGATTTAAGGCAAAATACAAGTACCTATAATCTGCTGCAAAATGTAGTAACCAATTTTCGAGTTGATAGTATCATGTTAGTACATTAATATTAGTCTGTTTAAAACTGTGAGCAATTATTGCTGTCTGTACCTACTTATAAAAAAGTCCTTTAACATTCAGTTTCCACGAATAACCATCTGATCTGACAAAATGAATATTCCTTAGCTCATCTCTCTCTTTTTATAACTTTTTATTCAAATAACTTTCCTAACATTCGTTCCTACTTATAGGTTATAGGTATACTCTGAGCTCTCGGGCAAACGGCAAAGAGTCATTTATCACTAACCACATAAATAAAAATGTACGCCACTGCTGGTGTTGTGTATTCTAAAAGTAATGTGTATTCTTTTACCTTTATGTATCCATCAAAATTTTCAAGCACCCATGTGTTGATATCCTTTTTGTTTGAGTCCTCTCTATATTTTTCTATACTGCGTAAAGCGTAGGAAAAAAAAAATGAAAGCAACCCCGAATTGCGTACGCATTCAAGAGTCCTTCAAAAGAGAATTTAAACCAAAAGACAGCAACAATACAATCTTCAAGTTATATCCTTTTTTTTTTGTTTATTCCTTTTACGCTCGTTTCTTATATTTGATAGTAGGAAAGCATGTATATTTGCAATACATACTCTCACTTTTCACAAGTTTCTTCAACACATACATAGATATAGGCTGGTCCAACTCACCCCTATTCCTAAAAAGAAAACCAGTATGGGGAAATGTGTTCTCTTACAACAAATTGACGTTACAAAGAAAAGAGGAAATACATAATATTATCCCTTTTATGTTATTGTATAACATCCTTCTTCTTTCAATCAAATTGGTACTATTTTCCGTAAAAAAGTCATTGGCAACATTGACATACTTTTCTTGTACTTTTTGGGATAGGTCAGTATACGCGGTGTATGAGGCCTATGTAGAACTATATAGGCATTAACGCAAAAAGTGATAAGAAATTTAGTTTTTTATAAACAAAAATATAATAATAATCTCGTAATTTTTGGTTATTATTTATATTTGTTGATCACACCACAACTATGTGGTAACGGGTTGAAAAATTTGTATGGAAGAATGTTTACTTACATAATTATGTTAGTCTTGGTTATCAGCCGTGGTTTTTGGAATCAACATGATTAACTATCTGCCTGGAATTAGTGAATTTGACTCATTAAAATTGAAATGTTGACAACAAATAATATGAATGTTAGTTTATTTACGTTCCCAACATTTAAAAAAAAATATATTATCTGCTAATTAATACAAATTAATCCAGGGATAGGAAACCGGGATTGGGAATTCCAGAATTATGACTCATTTGATTTCGGACTAAAAAAGTTTAAATAGTTGTTGGTATACCTGCTGTTACCCTGAGTAAAGTGGAAATCTTTAAGTCAATCCTATTCTCATCGAATGTTAATTAGGTTATCATAATGAAGTTCAATAGAAACGTGGCTTAAAACATGAAATCCAGATATAACGTAGTTAGGTAGGCATTTAAATGGAGTATTTACACTACAACCATAGGGACCATGACTTGAGGGCTTCATGTTGGCACAGGATTAAAAGTCCATAAGCTAAAAGTACATACTGGGTCCTTAAATGCATTATGAACTTATAACCCACCCAAGTAGGCCAAAAGTCCTAAATAATTCGTATGCACTACTGGCCCATCGTTTATGGAATTTTGGACCACCGATTTGAGCCAAAATTTTGGGCCACATTGATGAGCCAAAACTTTGGACCACATTGATGAATTACATAGATAATAATGTATAGCTTTCGTAAGTATTTGTTTTATTGTCTTCTAAAATAACCAAAGGGTGGTGATAACACAGCAACTAAAAGAAAAAAATAAGGGAATATATTTATAATTATAAACTTAAATAATATTAATCTTACGATAAGTTATTGGAAAACAAACAATACAGCTTTTCAAGGTCTTTGGTTGTTCAGCTGCAATATTTAAAGTTTAATTTTTAATTATTTTTCCTTCTTATTTTGATGAACCATTTATAAAATGGAATATTTGTTTTTATTTAAAATAATATCATCACCCTGTAAACTTAAGAACACAATATTCTTTGATAAGCATATAGTTTTTTGTGATAAACGAATTATTTATATTTTTTTAATTGATTTTTTGTGAAATTTTAATTTTGGATAAATTTTAATCTGGTAGTTTTTAAGAATTTCGAGCAAATTTTTCAAAAATTCAAATTTCACAAGAACCAATTTGAAAAAGATAAATAATTTTCGACATCAAATACTATCAGGCTTATTTATTAGATTGTTTTGGCGGTTGACTAGTAAGAAATTTTTTAAAAAGTCCTAAATACAAAGTTGAAAATATGCCTTATTTAATGAAATAAAATATCAAGTAAGACAAATCATAGACAACCGATGGCGCTGGCCAAGTAACAACAGTAAATAAAGTTTATTTAGGTTAATCTTTTTGGAGTTGGACGGCTGTCTGCACTTAGACAAAATTTATAAATACAACTGATAGTCTTTGGTTGTAAGCGAAATTTTAATATTTTTCGAAATGATCATGCGAAAAATCATTTCAAATTTTTTTTTATCACAAAACTTCGATTTGAAAATTATTTCTCTTTAAAATTTTTGGAACTGAACAACTTTTATGTGACATGATTTCGAAATGATCTTTTTTTAATTTTTGCCACACAAAAATTTGTTTAGGTATCACAAGACTTCGCAAAATCATTTCAATTTTTTATTATTTTTTTATCACAAAACATCGATTTTTCTCTTTAAAATTTCCTTATTGACTTTTGTGATGAACTAAATTTTTATAATTTCGAATTATTTTTTTTCTGAAATTTGAATTTTTGAAAACTCAATTAATTTCACGCTTAATTTTTAGAAAATAACCTGATTGAATTTATCAAAAATTCAAATTTTCCAAAAATAATTCAAAATATATAAAAATTCGTTTATCACAATGACTATGTTTTTCAGAGAATTGTGTTCTCTAAGTTTTCAGGGTAATGAAATTATTATAAATAAAAATAAATATTCTATTTTAGTTCTTCAAAACAAGATGGAAACATTGAAAAATTAAACCTTAAATATTGGAGCTGAACAGCCTTCTTGTGATATGATTTCGAAAAGATTTTTGTGGAATTTTTTAAGAGCAAACATTTTGGTTAGGTATCTCAAAACTTTTATTCACGCGAATTTCTTAAAATTTATTTTACTGAACTTTTAAAAATAAATTTAAAAAAAGTAAGTTTGAGAATTTATTCTTTTTAAAATTTTCTTTTTTTTTGTATTTTCAAAAATCCTAGAAGAAAATATTTTGGAAAATCAAACTAGATAAGCTTATAATTTCCTCTTCTTGCTTATGAGTCATACATAAGTGTGAAAAAGCATAGGCATACTCTAACTTTTCAATATACTGAATCCGATTTGTTGAAATTTCGGCAAGTTTCGTTGAAATTAGATTTTGAACAAGCATTGAGGAAGGGCTTGAAGAATGTGCATAAAAGTTTCTTGTGAGTGTTTATGACCCTGTAACGATGAATTCATAAATTTTCTTGTTTCTTTTTTTTTTTTATATTCATTAATTTTTTTCTTATTCAAATATTGAAATGAATTATTTGTTTGACTGAAGTATGGACCTTTGTCCCACTTAATTAAAAAAACTATTAACTTACGACACACTTCCTTCTGTGCGGGTTATAACTTCATAATATAATTTATGGACTTTTAACCCACCCAAGTGAAAGCCAAAAGTCCATTATGAACTTTAGGATTATTCACTCTTAACCCTGCGTCTATTTTTATTTTATATTTTGGGTACCTACTTGCAAATTGCATAGATATATTATCACACTGCTTAAAATTTGAATATTCTCAATGTACATCGGGTCAATTTTATGGACCTAGTTTTTTCGCCATAATTCCATAAATTTTTATTTTACTACATTTTTTCAAAACAAACAAATAAAGCTATTGGGCTAGCAACGTTTTTATTGAAAGAATTCTATATTTTTTTCCAAGCCCCCAAAAATATAATTTTCAACACACCAATATAATTCAGGTACAAATATTATAGTAAAAACTTTTAAGATGTTCTATAAAGAAAAACAATCATAAATACTTTATTTGAAGAAAAAAGTCATTAAAGTTGACTTTTTTTGTAATTTTATTTTTTATTTGTCTAGGAACCCATCCTTTGTGTATTTAATATGAATTCCAAAAAGAAAAAAAATGGTGCTACAGGTTAGACGTTTACCTATACCTACCTACTCATAAAACAAGAATTGTGTCATATTGTAACAGCAAGCAAAAACGCCATTAGAATACTATGTATATGCAAATTTTTACTATGCATCACTATATGCATCTTGCAAAATGCATAACAATACTTAATTCACTAGAAATGCAATAAATCTTTAAAATTTCCCAGCAGAGAGCAATGAAAAAAGGGTCCGAGTTTAGAAAGTAGGAGTTTTGCTTATGTTTGAGTTTTTTGCTTTGTTTCAATTTTGAAACAATATAAATGCGTTCATTGCTGTTTGTGTTTCATTTTCGTTTCACATAAGTATAACTTCATATGAATTTATGTATTACATATATTTATGTAACCACTGGTGACATTTTTAAGGTATATAGGTACTTTCATTGTCACTTAAAACAATAATAAACCAAAAAAAAAAAATTCCTCTGATATAACAGGGTAATATGGTAGAAGTCTATAAGAGCCCAAACATGATTGGCAAGTTATTTATGCTCGCATTTGAAATATCTGTAAGTAGTGAAATACATTATAGATAAATATTTTCAAGTCATAAATTGTCTTTGGGTTCTTATGTGGCCTTAAACTTTTCAAGAGCCTCAAGCAATGAATGTAGAAAGGTCACGTTTTGTAAAAGTAACCGGAATTGACTCCTATACTTTAGAAAATTACTTAATTTATCTGAACTATCAGCTATCGTAATGAGCACTCCATTCACATATAGTACATTATTGTTTCAAGAAAATTATTGTTGTTTTTTGTTGTCAATATATGTTCCTACTTATCTAATATAGCTTTCAGCAATTTAATTTTAAGTCTTTGAGTCTTTTATTAAGTTCAATATTAAAACCAATTTATGACTTCGTTAAATAAATCCATTTTTTGTTTAGATAATACTCCGCAAACTACATAAATACTTCTGTGAGTGCAAAAACTATGAAAAAAAGTTGGACCTAACAAAATTTTTTGATTCTGAAAGTGGTCGAACTACAAGTTGAAGTTTTTTACATCAGATTTTACATGTATAAAACAACACGGTTGTGACACATTTTTGCTTGCCACGGTAGTGAAATTCTCATAATATCGAACAAATAATCTTCTTACAGTTGTAAAAAGTGGAAAAAATACTTAGTAGATACCTTAAAAGAATCGGTTTGCTGAACATCAACCCTTATTATTCCTTAAAATTCCTTAAAATAAATATATAATAAATAGTTCAAGATTTTTGAAATATTTGACCAGGTTCATATATCGTCGACTTCCTGTCAAAACCTCGTGAATCCAAATTTAAAATCGATTAGGAGACCCACAAAAACCGCTTCAAAAAAATTAAATAAAATGGAAAAATAGATGGAATTGCTATTTACTAAAACTGGTTGCTAAATTCAAAAGAAAAATTATTAAACAGTTGCGGGATATTGATATTTGAAATAAGTTATATTTTTTGAGTGAAAATATAAGAAAAATGTCATATAAGACCCTTTGAGGTTTTGACAGAAAGACGACTAGAGCTCTATCCACTATATCAAACCACACGATTCTTTTGTTAGTATCGTCTCGGTATCGCCAAAATCAAAAAATTTTGGTATCGTCTCGGTATCGGTCTCGCATAACTCTGTCTCGTTAGGTCTCGTGTATAGCAAAAGTCAGGTATCGGTATCGGTCTCGCTAAGTTTCTGTCTTGTCTCAGTCACAAACAAAAATTAAATAAATTCTGCGTCAAAATAGCAAAAGAAATGAAAATGTCATACTAAAGATTGGTTTCAGAGAAACAAATCTAAAGAAAAATGGGCGTGGACGTGGGTGGTTTTTGTATAATTAACCTCCCGATGACAACACATTTATAATGACGTACACAACAACAGGGGTGATTGAACACCCCAGCTCAAATTTAATGCAAAATAAATACATTTGATAAAATCATTTATTGAAGTAAGACACTTGTAAACTTAAACAAAAGTAGAAAACATGAAATAAAAAAATATAAAAATGTTGCTCGGTAGTAAAAAGGACTAAAAGCCAGTTGATGCACACATGTCCGAAAGTATCCGTAAATTTTGGTTTGGTTTCGGTATCCCTTCGGATTCTTGGGAGCTGGTATTGTCTCGGTATCGCTTCGGTTTCCGTTACCGATACCAAACGACACTGAGACTTTTCTGACTGCAAATTCTGTACATTTGTTAAAACTTATAAAAATATTGAATATTAAGATCAGATTCACACTATTGTGCTGATATTGGTATGCTCTCGCTACCATAAAATATTTTTACATAAGAAGCAAAGAGAGGATCGATATCGTATGTCATATCGATGACGTGAATATACCTACTCATTGTTTTTGTATAAGAATATTTTATCGTATCGAGACTTAATCGATATTAAAATTTTAATGAGGAATCTGGCTTAAAGCTAAATAAATAAAGTAAATTTGGTGGCACAAAAGCTCGTGGAGAACTAAGGCTTAGTGACTTACAACTCTTAACCATTCCTGTGTGCGTGTTGTTGTCAGGAATGGAGGGGACTTACAATTTTTTGCCAAGTCCAAACGGCACTTATTTATGACAATTATTCTATTGGAGGATTTGTCAGTTCCTCGCAAGAGGCAGTACCTCCGGAAAAACATTTCTGTTTTTAGGAGGCATCGGCATGACAGTCCAACGCACTAACCATCATGCCACGAGATACTACATCTGGCTTAAAACTACTATGTATATAAATATTGCTGAAATCAAATTTAATATAATAATAAAATGTCATATGAGGTTCTTCGAGGTTTTGAAAGAAATCGACAGTAGGAATGTAGGTCCAAAAAAAAAACTTGCACATTTAAGGCTACTTACAGCCCAAAATAACTAAAAGCTTTGTTTGATATGCGTTAGTATTGGACATTGACTTTCCAAAATTTAAATTTTATCTTTGATTCACTTTGCTGTTGCATATCACTCTTGTGTGTACTTTCCGATGAAGATCTGAAATATTGGCTGAGTTCCGAAACGCAGTTTTTCAGCGCATCATATATTTTAATACAAGTTTTTAGTCACTTTCATACATAAATTAACATAAACAAATACGCATCATATTTATTTCTGTGTTTTTTTTGATGCATTGCAAAAGTTAATGTTAAATGGTAAAAATATGAAAATTTTAAAAAATCGTGATGTTTTGCAGTACTGCCTTTTGAAATTCAGTTATACCTACATTTAACAGGTTATTTCTTGAAATGTACACAAAACTTATAAATTTATAGAAATGTACTCGTATCATTTAAAATAGATAAATAGATAGTTAATTCGTAATAGAACAAAACATATCATAGGCCTTTGACAAACAATAGTCATGTTCAGAAAATGACATCTCAGAGCTTAGAGCACTCTGTCTCTCAGTTTAACTGTCAAATTACTGGCGAAAAAAGTTTTCGATCCACTTGCTCACCTTTTACTCCATAGTAAAATTTGCTGAGGTCGTAACAATATCATTTTCCTGAACATGCTTAATAGGTTCAATAACATTTCTTATTCCTCAGATAATTTTCACAGTTTTGCTGCTAAATTACTGAAGAAAAGATATATAGGATCACTTTTGGTTGGAACGAAATTTGCTGAAGCCTCCAAGATCTCATTTTCTTGAGCATGTCGAGTCATATTAGTGTCATACTTACCTACTAACATACTTCAAATGAAACTTTTGTATTTACAAACCTCAACAAAGGTGTGCTTTCCTAGCTCTCTGTACGAACTGACACTTTTCTGAAGTATTTAACTAGGTACAGCTTTTATTAACAAAAAAAAAACGTGATGCTAGTTACAAAGAGTTAAACATTTAGAAGATGTAGATAACCAGCTTTAAAATTAGCAAGTTTTTGAAAAGCTTCATGTTTATATCTTGAAGCAAGTTCAATTTTTGGTTCAATATCTATTTAATATCCCTACCTACTTGCTATATTTTCGTAACTATAATTTAATAAAAAAAAAAAACGTGATGTTTTTTAAGTATTTTACCTTAGCTTAAATTAGATCTACTAATAGCTATTAATAAAAGGTGATTTAGGAGAAATAAGTGAAAAAAGGGTTCTAAATATTGAAAACTTAGCTCTTTCCTCATGCTCTAACTATGGCTTTAAGATGCTGCTTACAGGTATCACTACAATTTATTTATGAAGACCACACTACTTTCGATTAAATTAAATCCGCCCATAAATCGAATGTCGTTTAGTTTTCTCCATTTAGGTAGGTACCTACCTACTGTTATTTTTCTAATTAAAAGTTAGAAAGGGTAAATCTTTTATACCTAATCCTACTTATCCAATAGGCGGAGCAGGTATTCCTTCTTTAAGTCGAACATTAAAGTTAGGTATGTAGGTTTGAGTGAGTAAGAACTAACAAAACATGGTTAAATACACACAATTAACAATGTCATTTTTTCTCAAATACCTAGCCCTATGTACAAAAAAGAGGCTTTATAACTTACATTAAGCCCATTTGAGCCTGCGATCGGAGTATATTTATTTTAATTTAGCATTTTTTTCTGGCCGAACCTGAAAGCGCATAAAAAAATGCATTTCCATATGCAACACTCAACTAGGCAGCCTGTAGCATACAAACACCCTCGTGCTATTTCCAAGGTGCATAAACAAGAGCGCCCCTCTTTACATGTTAAAAATTTTAAAATTCCATGCATAGGTACCTACCTAGTTATTTACCCACTCGATATAAAAAAAGACAAATAAATAATAAACCGAAATTTAAAATAGGTGTATACAAAAAAAGAGGGAAAGTGAACGGAAACAAAAAAAAGTTGTATCATTTCTCTTTATTTTTCATAAGAACGTTTCATACTAGATTTCAAAAAAGAGGGGTAAATGATGAATTGAGAAAATATAGCCACCCAAAATAGAAGAAAAAACAAAAACATTTTTTATATTGGAGCTCTTCTGATTCCCCTTGGATTTGTTTAAGATACATTAAATAAAAAATATTTAAAAGAAAAAACAAGTAGGAAGGCATATACATACATACACATATAGTCCAAAAAAAGAATCTAATAAAGAGCCTTCTAAAGAGAGTTAAAAGTGTACAAATGAGAGAATCAGAGCAGGAACAAGAAACCAACACACAAAGGCTTATATAATAATCGCCTCACCACCGGACAAAAAAACTCAATTTTATTTTATGCAAAGATTTTTTTTAATCTATCTCTCTTCTTCTTTTAACTCCACGATTTCTTCAAAAAAAACACGAAAACACAACCAATTCACACGCACACACAAGCATTACACAAAATGATTCTAAAAAACCCTCTAACTCAGCCAGAAGTCAGGTATATGCGCGCCTCTCATTGATAGGCATTAGAAAAATGTAGATACCTACACCCGAAAAAAAGTAATTCACCCTTGTAGTAGTGTATCTATAACTCGTACTCGATGAATTCTAGGGGTTGCAAACGGTCTTTCGGTTTGATATTTCTTAAGAACCATCGTTCGAAATAATTTCAGTCGTGATTTGGCTCTCACCGAGTTGTGAACCATCATAGATACAGTAGAAAGATACACGGATTGAAAAAAAGTCTAAATTTAAAGAAAGGAACGGCAAATATTAAGTTTTATTATTTTTTTACACTCAAAATATATACACCCTATATACTTTCTTTTCGGAAAAAAAGAAGAAGGCACAAGGATAACCACCACAGTTCAAAACTATTTAATAACGTGTTAAGAATACTCGAAGAATCACTCGACTAAGAAACCTCAAGAAACACGAACGTGTCTTACAAAAAATCATAAGATCACTTTATCAAGTGGATATTTTTTTGTTTAGAGTTAATATTATTCTTTGTTTTAACATTTAACAAAACTGTGCAACGAAAATACCTCAACTTTATCAACTACCTCATACCCAAATTAACATTACAAACAAAAAAGGATATTTAACGCAAAATTAACAATTGCTCCCCAAGTGTAAAATTTTAGTGCAAAAAATAATCTACCTCAATTTAAGTACAAAATAAAAACTATTTTATTAATAAGCAATGTCAAAAAAGAGTTGCCACTGGGATTAAACATTTAACTCTATACTTCTTTGCATTGGTGTTGTGATAAATAAAATCGTGCTTCAATTGAAATAAAGGGAATAAGTACATTAATATTCCAAAGTGAAGAAGAACAGACAGGAAGCATCACATCAAATATGGCTTTGTCACTTTTACAAGACGCGCAAACAAGAGGTATGTAATCAAATTAAAAGTTTTAAAAATACCATTTCCCAAAATTTTAAAATATTCAACTATGTTTGGTACTTTAATGGTTTTAATCTGACTTCAGAAATTAACAAATACTCGGTGTGAATATTTAGGGTTTTTTCTTCAAATTTGACTAAATAAAATGTTCACCCGGCTAATAAAACAAACAAATCCCCTGAATTTATTTTGTTTTAATCTTAAAAGTTGTAATCAGTTTCAAGAAAAAATAAGTAGTTCTAACCAATTAGTTATTCAATACTTTTAACTTTTATGCAGACTTGCAAGTTTTTAATTATAAAAAGTTTTTAATTTTTGTCTTCAAGTTTGACTAAAAAATAAAATCGATTGTGTTTCCTTTATAAAATTATCTAATAGTAAAATTTCGGTTCTGCTTTGGAATTAAGTTTTTAAAAACTTTTCAAGAATCGGTATTTTAAGTTCCCGTTTTATAAAAACCTTACTTTTATTAACATAAAGTGTATTCCGTTTGAAAAATAGTGGGCACAAACACCAGCCTGAAAAAAAAAACATTAGACAAATCAAAGTTTAGAAAAAATTCACTTTTAATGATATTCAATGAAAATAACAATGATAACAATTCAATGCAAAAGTGAATGCTTTCTAAACTTGGATTTGTTTTTTTGAGGCTGGTTTTTGTGTCCACTGTTTTTCAAACGGAATACAATTTATATCAATAAAAGTCATGTTATTATAAAACAGGAACCAGATATACAGATTATTGAATTTTAACTCATCCCAAGTGTGTTGTTTTCATCAAATAATCTAGACAGGCAGGTATTCAAGTTGATTTCATAGTATGTGTATCTAATAAAACTTTTACAGATTAAATCCGAATTAGAAACAAGCTTATAGGTTGGTACCTAGGTAGATTTAAACGAAATATCTCAATCCTTTCCTTCACATTTAAGTACTTAACTCCTAACCCATCCTTTTCCTTTAATTTTAATCCTTTGCTTAGTTTAACTTCTTTTATACTTTTTCAACCCTTATTACAACCCCCATTTTGTTTTTCTTCAAACTCCTCTTTTATATTTGGCAAGTGCAAACCTACCTCCTTTAACCCCATCCATGGCCATTTATTTAGATCCAAAACAACACACATCCACATGTCTAGCGACAAAGCAATTACGACGTCTCAATGGCAGATACTCTTTGGTGGTATAACTGCCGGTTGTCGTCTGTTTCGTCTGCTTCTTTTGGTATTTGTTTTGTTTTTTTTTTTTTGTTTTATTTATTTCACGGGGGTGAAACATGAAAGTGTTATAAGGGCTTAACGCCTCCATTTCAACAACCCCGTTGGATCGACTTTTAAGAGAAAAATTCTCGTATGCACTTCGACACACATATAACACATATGCAAGTCTCTTAAAAAATTCATCCGCACAAGTGAATGAACACATTTTCCCTTTTTGTGTAATTTTTCACATATGACGATGATCATATATACTCCATTTCAACTTTTTGAGGATATCCTTGAAAAGGGGAATGGAAAGAGTCTCGCAGTGTATTTATTTCTTTTCCGCCTTTTTTGTCGGCTTCAAGAGGTTAAGGTCCTTTTCGAGTCATATATACATGTGTGGTGCATGAAGAGCGTGTTGATGGTAATTTTTAGCAAACGCACGTGCCAAATACAGAAACAGAGAACAAAAAATAACTCCCCAAAGAAGAAAGACAACAAAATTAATCGTAGAAAAAAAAATCAGGAACTCAAAGTAAAAACTACCGCAGGCTTAAAATGCGAAAATCACTTTCGCTTGAACAAAGAGGGTCCTTTTTTTTGATATATCTACGAGTACTATTACCTAACACAATCACCCTCAGGTCAGTGACAGTCACACGAAAAAGGGACACACAAACCGAATTAAAAAAGTCCTTGTTACAATTTTCACAGCAGGTCACTTAGAAACGGAATTATTATCCCTGCTGTGTCTGAAAAAAATATATAACCCAACTAACCGACCGTTTTCTTTATCATTCCAGGATTAGCCGCCGCCTTAGCAGGAATGAAACGTGAAGAAGTCGACAGTCTATCTATGTCACCGCCAATGTCTGGAAACAATACATCAGCCATGTACCATCAGAGTGGTCAAGCTATGCATGCCGCCGCAGCATCAGCATTTGGAATGCTTTCACCGCAGTTATTGGCTGCAAATCGGTCAGCAGCAGCAGCATTTATGGCTGCACAATTGCCAATGTCAACACTAGCTTCAACGCTTTTTCCACATCATCCGGCCTTATTTGGAGCTTGGCCGCCGGCATCTTCAGCGAATCTTCCATTAGGACCACACTCACCACCAGCCAGCCCGATTTCACCACCAATGATGCAAAAGTCGTCGAATTCTGTTGCACATCTAATGCAATCACCAACAAGCACCGGCACACATAACACAGAAGTTTCACAAAAGAAGTCGAGGAAGATATCCGTAAAAAAGGAATTCCAATCGCCACCCGGTTCAATGGACATCGGTGTCAGCGGAGACATGTATCACACTCCAAATGGTCCAATCTCGCCCCCGTCAAGCGGATCATCACCAAATTCAACAAATGATGGGCCTGTTGCGTGCAAAGATCCTTCCCGTGATAAGAGCTTCACCTGCAAGATATGCAGTCGCTCATTTGGTTACAAGCATGTTCTTCAAAATCACGAACGCACTCATACCGGAGAGAAGCCGTTCGAGTGTCCCGAGTGCCATAAGCGATTCACTAGAGATCACCACCTCAAGACCCACATGCGTTTACATACTGGAGAAAAGCCTTACCACTGCAGCCACTGCGACAGGCAATTCGTGCAGGTTGCCAATTTGAGGCGCCACCTGAGGGTACATACTGGAGAACGACCCTACAATTGCGACATCTGCGATGGTCGTTTTAGCGACTCTAACCAGCTCAAGTCCCACATGCTCATACATAACGGAGAGAAGCCTTTTGAATGCGACCGCTGTCACATGAAATTCCGTCGGCGACACCATCTCATGCATCATAAGTGCGGCATTCAATCTCCTCCAACACCAGCCCTTAGTCCGGCCATGTCAGCCGATTACATCCTTTGTGATCAAAAATCGGCGGTCAGCTCATTTGGAGGCTCAGATGAGTCAATGTCTGCAGCAGCATCAGCGCAAGCAGCCTACGAGACACCACTGGATCTCTCCGAAGATGGTGCTATGTCAGCAAATGGCAGTGTCGACGGTGACAAACGGTGCCGAAAGCCTCATGACATCCGACGGGTCTTCCGTCTTCCGCCTCAAATTGCTCACATTCCTACAGATGTTCCAGTACAAACCGAACCGGAGGATCTAAGTATGCGGTCTCCTCGATCTCAACGGGAATCAGCATCCCCAATGTCTTTCCATCATGATGAGGACCTTGACGATTTGGATGACGCAGCTACACTTTACATGCGACAGCAGCAAAAAATCTTGGAAGAACAAATGAATGACCTCAAGCATAACGTTCGAATCGAATAAGTTGATATCAGGCAAATTACTCATAAATTGTAAATAAGATCCAAATTAACCCAAATACCAAAATCTAAAAGAAAAAGTTTCGAAAAACAGGAATTAATATAAGTACAACCCTTAAAATCACATAATTTTTTATATATAAAAGCAAACTATTTATGAATTAAAAATATGTACAAAATATTTTGTAAGTTACGACGGTAATGTTTAAACAAGCAAGAAGTCCAAGAGTACCCTAAAAATGAAAGAAACACTTGTGCCATTTTGTTTTTATTGTTTTTTTTTTAATTTTTAATTTTACTTAAATTTTTTTTTAATTATAAATAAGACGAATCGGAAGACAATTGTACATACAAAATAAAACATAATTGTAAATTTCTAGGAAAAATATTTATTTCCAAATTCGAAAAATTGAACATAATAATTATATTTTTAATTTTAATTAATTTTAAACAATTATATTTTAAGGATACATATTTTCTTAAAGAAAGTCAAACAAACAATCAAAATTAACTATAAGTTATTAAATTTTAATTTCTTAATTAAAAAAAACATTGTTTAATGCTTGCATGTATTGTTCATTAAAAAAAATCAAAAATAAATTGTTTTGTTTTTAGTTATTTCTTTTTAAAAATATGAATTTATAGTTTCATGCAAACCTTATGAATAAAAAGATTATTTACCAAAAACTAATTTTGATTTTGTTTTTATTTCGTATCACATAAGTTGTATGGCACAAGCATCCAGTTTTTCCCCTTTTCCTCCTTCTAAAACTGACAAATCCAGGAATACCAAAAATACCTCCAACGAAAAGTAATTCACTTCATAAGATCTTTATATAGAAACAAACACATATGAAGTCATATTTATACACACAAAACAAAACTTATATAAATTTAAAATGTATACATAACTTATATTTAATAAATATATAAATATTTTAGTTTCACAACGTTTCATAGATATATATTTGAGTTTTTGGTTTAATCCTTTTTTGCGGTTTGTAACGATAGCTCCTTTCGTTTGCAATCATTCAAAGTATGGTATACAAGTTCCTCAGAAAATAGTGAGAGAAATTAAAAAATTTGAAAAAATAATAAATCTTTCTAAATAAATAAAAAATAAAATAGTAATATGTATCTTATCTATAAATAAAATAAATATTTATTTATTTTTTTTTTTTAAACTACTAAATATTTTGTTGATGAATTGGAAATTTGAGAAATGGAAAAATATCCTTGTCTCTTCAAATATATATTTTTGCTTCTTTGTTTTGTTCTTAGTGTAAATAAAGCAAAAATAACTTAATTAATTTATTTAAATAAGTGTAACAATTAATGTGCAATAATGAGTTCTTTGTGTAAAATTGTAAAAATTATTATTAATACATAATTATATAACTTAAAAAATTACTTAGGAAAATTTTAATATTTATTAGAGAGCACTTATAATATATGGCAGTCTATATTGCACACATTAAAATATTTAATTTAAATTGTTGATGTTATAAAGTATGTTAATAAGTAGTTATTTAAAACATGATATATATGAATAATTTCTAAGGAATTATCAACATGAATGTATTAAAAATAACATATTTAATATATCACATGATTGGGAAAAAAATGATGATGGTTATCTGCCAAAAAGTTAAGAATAAAATGAAATATGAAAATACAATATGCATTTTATTATAATTGTTGTTAAAGTTGATTTACATTGAATTGAACGCTGAATAAAAAAGATTACCAAATTAATGCTAGAATCGTGCCTTCCACCTTCGATGCGGTGCTTGGTTTATTTAAATATATGAAAAGGTTCACTTCATAACATGTGACCATTTTCTTTCTCACCCGTAAAACTTATTTTTGTGGTTTTGAGTCAAGAAAATTTTAAGCATCCGGTGCAAGAACCAGATTACTCCCTAATTTTGAATGTTTAGAAAAAATATTTTAAAAATCAAAAAACAATATATTCTTACAAACTCAATTTTCCCTTGAAAGATAATAGAAAAGCACATTAAATAAGTAATTTTTTTCTAAAAAAGTCAATTTTTCATTAAAAATTACTTTATTTGTTTTTGGAGTTGTCTGGTTTTTGCTCGGTTTTTTTTTTTTTGGGAAAATAATTGGAGGATTCGATTTCTTCACCATACACCTGCAAACCACTGCGCCAGCTGTTGAATTTCAATTAAATATAATATTTTGTAAGCTGAACAGGCGCTGATCCAGGATTTCGTACAGGGGGGAAAATTTTGGTGTATTTTTGGTCACACTAATGTCCATAATCTTGATAAGATCTACAGATAATTGGAGTACTTTTCATACTACTCAAAATTTGAAGAACGCATCACAGAAAGAATTCTTAGATCAGATCACGAAAAACGAGCTGCAAATTACGAAAAATGAATCCCGATTTATGCCTTGGCTCCAGATTTCGTAATTTACGACTATTTGTTTGCAATTTGCAAAACTAAGCAAAATGAAGATATTGATACTCAAAAATCGTAATCTTAAGTATCAAAAATTGCGACAAAACAAATCGCAATCTGATTCAAATATTTCTCAATCGCACACTTTGTAAATTTGAAAAAAGATTTGTGATCACCACTTTTATTTCATGATATTGCGACTTTGAAAGATCAATCTTAGCTCTATACCCTTCTCCATTGCAGATATACACATTTAATTTAATTCATTTGAAATAACTTTACTCTTGACTCTACTTGGATTTGAACTCACAACCCTCGAGTTGCGGAGCGAGCATGCAACCACTAGGCCAATTTGCATTACAGATCGTTTGTGTCAATTATTTATCTTCTCTCTCCTCTTCCTCTTCGAGAAGTAAATTGCGATAAGAAAGTCTTGATTTAAGAATTTTTTTTGGTGATTTGCAGTTATTCTCATGGAGTAGCAAATTGCGACAAGAAAAACGTAAATCTGTAACTGAGCAATGTAAATTACTAGATATTTATCGCAAATTAATATTTTTAAATGCTGTTTGTGAAATTATTCTTTTGGAGAGTAAATTACACCAAAAAAGTTGTATTTTGCGATGAAAAGTACAAGCTTGAATCATGAATTCTAATTGCAAATCACGAAAAACCAAATTTTGTAAATTGGTACGTTTTGAATGTTAAATTGCCATTTCTTGTTTTAATTTGGGATCAAAATGCCTTGATTTACGGATAAAACTTGATTCGTAAATTCCGACTGCAAATTTTTCATTTGATGATTTTTCAATTCCTTCCGTAAAAATCCTCTTTTACACAGTGCCTCGAGCAGCAGGTACTTTGAAATGAAGTTATGCAGCTTGTGGCAGTAACAGGGTGTATTAACAGTGTTTTTAAATTCCCTCTAGATCTTCGTAGTAGTGCCTAGAATTTCGGAAAGAATAATAGCGCACCGGTATGTCCCTATTCCCCCGCATAACGTTCGAGTTCGAGCAAAAGCTTTAGCCATTGCTGGGATAAGACTCTGTGGCCAAAGACAAGTTAAAGGCCGTTATCTGAGTCAGAAATGCTTTTGCAGAATATTCCCTGGTCTGTGTTCGATAATGCAGTTTGCTGAAGTCACATGTTTGAAAGTATCATCTACAGTGCAATTTCATCGCACCGTAAGAAAATCGAGTTGACGGAACAAATTAGTATTCAGAAGCCAGCGAATGTGTGCGCTAACGTCAAATGTGCTTGCAAGCAAAATTGTCTGGCAACGTGTCGTTTGCAATCAAACACAGACACAGGCAACAAAAAAATTAACATGAAACCAAGTAAATGGGCGAAAATCCGATTCTAAAATATTCGATGACGTAAATTGTATTTGATTTGTGGATGAATAGTACGGGAGTTCCTAAAACTCATCCATTAAAGTGAAAAAAATCTTCACGAATACAGTAGACACTCGATAAAGTGAATCTCAAAATAGTTATTTATCCACAATAGTAAACACACGAAATTTTCTATAAAATTTGATTTTTATAAAAATAACCCGCTAGCATTTAACATTACTTAAGAACACTTGGAATTGTTCCGGTTTTTCTTAACTTATTAATATGAAAACCATTCACATTGAACAAAATTTGCATTTTAGATCAAATTCATCTTTAGATTTATTTTGAAAAGTGAAATCAGATCGATGTGGCACTCAATCTGCTATCTAGCATGAAATAATTTGACTATTCTCAAAAAAATATTACATAGGAATGTAGCCTGACATTTATCCTTTGATTAAAGACCTTAAATTAGAAGAATGGACATTATAAAACCGACGTTATAAGCTTTACAATCGCTCGATTTGAAGGCTATTTTTGCAAATCGGAATTTTTCACTTCACATCTGGGAGAGGTGAAATAAATCGTTTGTTTTAGTATTAAATAATTTCGTGAAATGAAAAATCAGAAAAATAAAAACGTATAGACTTGATCTTCATAGGGATCTCGGGATTCCTGCGGTGCGGGAGGAAATAAAAAGTTTCGCGTGAAAACATAGAAATCGACTATTAGAACACGCTAGTTCAACGATTATTGACATTCTTGACGAGTCGAATTCAGTACGCCGTCTGCGAAGAACAAAACCTTCCGATTCGGTGCGGTGAACATAAAACCGCTTTAAAATCGCCGATTAAGCAGGAACTTTCACCGGAAAGTAACCTGCAACACGTTACTTAACTTCGTTAAAAATAAATTGCTAGATAAGTTTCAACTTAGTTGCAATCGGGAAGTGGAGGTGGTTTTAGTGTACTAAGAATCTCACACTTCTATGAGCACGCGTTTTTCGGTCCTCATAGAGCCTGAATAGCAGGTTTTGCACCTACCCACGGGAAAATAACCAACGTATAGACTTCTTTTTACTGCCAAGGAAACATTTTATAAATGTAGAACGAAAAAGCATTTCTTGATGACAATGTAATGAATTAATAATTAATATTCTATGCTTGGTTCGTTCCTGCTGGGGGGGGGGTGCAATTGCACCCTAATCCCTCCCCCTGTATCCGCGCCTGAAGCTGAAGCATCGTAACAATATTTGCATTTGTCAACTTTTTTTGTGCGGTGCGAAAACAAGACAACTCCAGTACAAAATAGCGTTTTTCTAATTTAGAGTTAAAAAAGCTAAGTTTTAAGTACACAAAAAGGTGCGAGATTTTTTGTTTGTTGTATCAAAAAACATATTTCGTCAAAAAAAGGAGTTTTTGACCTGAATGATTTTTATTTAAAATCCAAATAAATTGAAAGATAAATTCTCTTCTTAAAAAATTCAAAATCAGAATTTTGTATAGTAAAAACAAAGAACATTCGTTATTGTCAAGTCAACACCTACTATGGATCTCTGGGATGATGCCAAATCTATGTACCTAAAACTTACATGAGAATTGCCAAAACTTATTTAAATAAAATAAAAAGAAATAAGGTGCGGGGTGTGGCAATTGGTTTCTCAGTCCTCCTATAGCAGTTTTTCTTTTGGAAATAAATACATAAAGCCAAATAGTTTCATATCAATATTTTTATGACTTTGCATACAGCACTGTTTATGTGCCGTTATGGCAAGGCAAGCGTAATTAAGATCTCGAAAAACAGTTTCTTTGGAGGCATTTTTAAGTCAACAGAACCAGTCTGTAAATAAAACGCGAAAACGAAATAAAGCCAAATTGGCCTTATTACTTTTCCTAAAGCGAAATAAAGCTAAATCGAAAATTCGTAGTAATTTCCACATTGAAAACGAGGTAAGGCCAGATTTTTTATTTTTGGTTTTATTTCGTTGGGCCTTATTTCTCGTCACCAGTTTTTTCTTCCATTTCACAATATAAAATAAAAATTATTTCAAGTTTCCTAACCCCTGATAAATTTTTGTTTGCTCACTTTTGTGTGCAACATCTTTTTATTTGGGTCTATTTTCCGATACAAAATGTTTATAATTGGGCTTTTATTTTATTTTGAAAATGTAGCAGAGATGCAAAATCTGTTGTTTTTCTGAAACACGATTTAAAATTTTCACAAATAAAAAAGAAAACTTACATGTATTCGTTTCAGTCTTATATTTGAGATTTGACTAAAATAAACTTGCAATCACATTTTTTACTAATAAAAGGCTTTGAGATACTATCTAAAATGCAAAACTACATATCGTCCTCGTTCAAAGAAAACTCCCTAACTCCACTTTTTTAGACACCAAGAAACCTCTCGTAAAAGTGTAATATTTGATAAATTATAAACATTTAGATCTGCAAAAGATCTCTAAATCTTATTAATAAGGATTTTTTTTTTAAATCAAACATTTTCAAATAATGGTCAGTAAAAATTCATAAAAAAGTTCAAATGTCTCAACGTCCCTTATCTTGGCGGACACTTTATGGCGGAATCAAAAAATTTTTATATCTGAATTTGTAGCTAATTAAATGCTAATTTGTTGCTCAAACCAAAAATTTGTAGCTCGAGTACTTTTCGAGTTATTCAATTTTCCCCTAAAATAAGTCTGAAGTTAGCGGTAAAAATCTAAAATAATTAAAATGTACCCTTTTAATTATAACCTGAATTTGTAGCTAATTAAATGCTAATTTGTTGCCCAAACCCCCATTTTGTAGCTGTAACGGTTTTTCATGTATTCAAAATTCCGCTAATATAAGACTGAAGTTAGCGGACGAAAATCCGAAAATCATAATTCTGTTAATGCCCAAAATTGTAGCTTTTTAAATGCTAATTTGTTGCTCAAAAATTAATTTAATATCTTTTATGAATAATTTGTTATTAATAATTTAAGTTTAAAAGAGTGCATTTCCGGTTAACCAACATAGGGCCAGCGAAATACTAAAAAAAACTGATCTTCAATTTTTTTTTTTGCATGTTTAACGGTTTATTTGGAATTTAAGTTTCCGCTGGCTAAAAAGTTAGCTAAAAATCAAGCCTCTAAAATCTAAAAAAATGACAAAATCCAAATTTTTTTTCGCCACAATTTGAAGACACCTCAAAGAAAACCAAGAGAGCTACAAAATCGGTATTTGGTGATTAATCTAGTTAGAGGTGTCTTCAAATTGTGGCGAAAAAAAATTTTGGATTTTGTAATTTTTTTAGATTTTAGAGGCTTGATTTTTAGCTAACTTTTTAGCCAGCGGAAACTTAAATTCCAAATAAACCGGTAAAGCTACAAATTTTTGGTTTGAGCAACAAATTAGAATGAAAAAAGCTAAACATTTTTGCAAAAAAAAAAAATTGAAAATCAGTTTTTTTTTAGTATTTCGCTGGCCCTATGTTGGTAAACCGGAAATGCACTCTTTTAAACTTGAATTATTAATAAAAAATTATTCATAAAAGATATTAAATTAATTTTTGAGCAACAAATTAGCATTTTAAAAGCCACAATTTTGGGCATTAACAGAATTATGATTTTCGGATTTTCGTCCGCTAACTTCAGTCTTATTTTAGCGGAATTTTGAATACATGAAAAACCGTTACAGCTACAAAATGGGGTTTTGGGCAGCAAATTAGCATTTAATTAGCTACAAATTCAGGTTATAATTAAAAGGGTACATTTTAATTATTTTAGATTTTTACCGCTAACTTCAGACTTATTTTAGCGGAAAATTGAATAACTCGAGCTACAAATTTTTGGTTTGAGCAACAAATTAGCATTTAATTAGCTACAAATTCAGATATAAAAATTTTTTGATTCCGCCATAAAGTGTCCTCCAAGATAAGGGACGCAATGTCTCAATATAAAATAAAATGGAGTTATGATGGAGTTTTCATTGAACTACGACGATATCGCTCTCACGCCTTCAGTTTAAGGAGTATATTTACGGCAATTTGACAGAAAATTGCATTTCTGTGTACTTAACCTAAAATTTCAAAATTTCGAAAAAATCTCTACTTGCGAGGGAACTATGTGTATTGTGTTAGTATTTTTATTTGTTTTGCATTGTCTTTTGCCTAATCTAACAACTTAGGCTGAAACTTGTTGAATAGGTAAAATCGAATCCAAATACATTAAAAACTTGTTTTCTCCAGATTGAAGAACCTACCCGATTTTTATTTTTATTTTTCTCAAAAGTTGGAGGGGTGCCAAAATTAAGTTTTTGACCTAGTTTGGGAACTTTGTAGATCCGTATACGGTTGGTGGAAGGCTTTCCAGAGATAAGTTTGATCTAGAACGCACTTTTTCCTTATCATTGATTTAAGCACTATAGAAAGATTTCAATCATGTTTCTCAAGTAATGTTAAATGCTTGCGAGATATTTTTATGAGAAAAATCCATTTTTTTTATTTTGTGTGTTCACTATTGTGGATAGTTCAATATTTCGAGATTCAATAAATTGAGCTTCTGCTGTAAATCGCGCGTCTGCTGTATTTTCAAATTTGAATGTTATTAATCAGAGAAATTGAAATTTTATTGTATAGTACAAAAACTCTTTCATAAGCAGGCCAGGCATGCGGTCTGCTATCGTGTAGACCAACTAAGTTTTAGCACACCTATAAAGTTTATTTTATGAACCAACATTTTTGGATTGTAAGATCAGTTTTAAGATAGGGTGGTTAATTATCTGATCCTAGATACAACAAGTGGAGAGTTGGTTTCTAAATGTGATGTTTAGGTTGGTCAAATCGGATCAATTCTCTACTTAAACGCTCGTTTGAAAATTGAAAATTGTTTTTGTCTTATTGTTCTCTGTTATTTTTAAACATTTCTTTAGTATATTTATTGGTGCCTTTGGAATTAATAAATCGAAAAAAGGGACATTTTTAGCTACCAATTTTCTAATATTATTAAGCTCACATTGGGGTCGAAAATCCTCCTGTGGCCTATTGCACCATGTTACAAAATTGTGATTACAATATTTTTTTTAACAAATTTGTAAAAATTCAAGATTTTTTCTTTTGTAAACTTTTTTTCAGTCACAAATTTGTTGACAAATTAAATTTTTCGTTGCACAAAAAACTTGTAATTGTCAATTACAATCAAAAATTTGTAAAAATCGTTGTTTTTTGTAGGTTTCTGTTGCACCATAATAAAATCAATTACAAATTTGTTTCAGTTTGTGAAAAAATTCTAAAGGAGAAAAATGCTTTGTAAATTCTTCTACAAGTTTTTTTTCTAGGATATGTCTCTGCGTAGAAAGCACAGCAGTAGCAACAACAGTGATCCTGAAGTAGATTTCATCATTAAAAAAAGTTTCATCATTATTTTACCAATTATTTTAATAATTTTAATGAACGGTTACGACTTAGTAATTCTAGGCAGAAAAAATAATGAGCATAATTGGACCATAAAAACAACACAAAACCAACAAAATTGTGCATTAACTCCTAGGCAGCAGCTTTTAACAATCCTACACTGGCTTGGGAACGGATGGCAATACCATAAAGTTATGGATATGCACGGTATTGATAAATCTACAGAAAAAAATAAAAAAAAAATATTAAGTGCATTCAACTTTTTTAAACATTTCATAAAATGCTACCTAATTCAATCAGAGTAAGAGTCACAATGACGTTTGGATAAGTTTAACCAGTTTGGTTAATTTTACGCAACAAAATCCTTCGATAAGTTTAAGAAAATTGTGTAAATCATTTCCCATACAAAATTTGACAGTTTATTAACCAAATGATAAACTTAACCAATTTGTAAACTTATCTAGGGTCTTACGAAGTTGCATGGATACCCTTATTGTTTTTTTTTTTTGTTAAATAGCCTATTGAATCGATAGGAGCAAATAATTGCAAGGGTTTTTATTATGAATATGCTTGTTTGGCCTATAAGCATGCTTAAATAAAAAAGTGCTACTAAATTCACCTATGAGTTTCTGAGAGAATAGTCACACTGGTCGCTTTTCAATAGTTTTGTTTTAACACCAAAACTAAGCCAAATTTTACAATTTTACACTTAAAACTTTTCTTTCAATATTAAATTTTGTATCGAAATGGTTGGTTTAAAAAATTAAATAAATACATTTAAGCAGGAAAAGTTATCAAAAACCTACTCAGATTTTTATTTTTTTTTTTAATTGCGAATATTTTTTTCGGAGCAAAGATACGTTAAAAGATGCAAATAGTCAAATTCGGCTTAGTTTCAGAGTTAAACTAAAAATATTGAAAAGTGGCCAATATGACCATTCTCTCAGAAACGCATGGGTGATTTTAGTAGCATTTTCGGTTTTAAGCATATGGTTATGGGCAAAACAAAAATATTAAACAGAACCCTTACATGTAATTATTCCCTTGTACCTGATTTTAAACTACAGCTCAAGATCCAGGGCAAAAAAGTAGATTCAGAATGCAAGGACCTCGCATATTTTGTATGAAAAAGTGGGCCTGGTTGAATTGGCTGAGATAGGTACGTTGTTGATTAGGTGTTAGAGACCAAAAGTGACTATAAAACATGGGTCTGCAAATCAGTCCTTTCTTAGTTGTAACGGTTTTCATTTTGGTTTTCTGGTGATGGTTGCAAAGCAATAAAAACAACTACTTCTGTGAAAAGTTTGAAGGTAAAATGAATTTAAATTTAAATATTCGAATCAAAAAAACATTATTTGAACAGTCTTTTAAAAGATTTTCAAAAAATGTATAAAAGACAATAAACAAAACAAACAACCAATAAGTTTTTGCATATAACTTTTTATAAAATTGTCTAAAGAAGGATGTTATGTAACGATGTAACGTTAACGTAACAATTAAAAAAAAATAAATAAATAACAACAAAGACCTTAATCCCACGAGAGGTACTTAATTCAGTACTTTTTTTTCTGTTTTTAATCAAGTTGTTTAAAAACGTTTAAGTGGAAGGTTTTTGAGAAAAAATCAATTTAAAGTAAATTAAAAGATATATAAGTTGAATATTTTCAAAAAATACCAGGTTTTTGACCTACTATGTTTTTGTGAAAAATAAGTAATATTATATTATAAAAATATCCTTATAATCAATTTTCTTTGAAGGTAGAAGTAATTAATTTTTTCTCTAGAAATAGCTACCTAATAATTTTTGTTCTATGAGGTTTCATTTAAATTGCATTTTACTGTCTCAATTTAAGTCAACAAAGATTTAAGTTTCACCCTGGTCGTGATCTTATTTAAAAACACCAGTTACTAATGAGATTCTCTTTAATACGCAATTTTTATGAATTTCAGTTCATCTTACGTGATTTTTTGACAAGAAAACCAAGAAAAATAATTTAAGAAAAAAACGTTTTACTGAACATTATGAAGCAAGGCAAGAGGTAATATTAAGAAAACCAATGTTCACATTCATCTAAAACAACAGCGGTATAATTTTTTAATTGACCAAAAATCTTTTTATGTAGAAACCTTTACCTGCACAAAGATAATTGAATAAAAATTATTAATCATAATAGTATAATATCGGTGGCTCAGAGTGAAAAGCGGCTAACTCCACATTTTATTTCACCATAACAGTCCACTTCAAATATACTCTTAAGAAAATACAAAAATCTTTTCAATTTCACTGAATTTAACAATAAAGGGAGTGGAAAAATACCCATTTAATTTTGGTTCAATTCAAGTAACAATTTTTTTAAACATAGTTTTGTAAAAATGCAAAATAGGATTTAGCTGCTTTTCACTCTAAGCAACGGGTGATTTTTTAAGAGGTTTAGAACTTAAAAAAAGAAAAAAACACACAAAATTCGAAAAAATGAATAAAATATTTATTTGAATCGATAGTTTAAACCTTGCAATTTAATGTTTAAAGATAATTTCATGCCAATGTTGACCGCGGCTGCGTCTCAGGTAGCCCATCCGCTGAGTCCAATTTTGGCATACTCTTTCACACATATCGGCCGGTATCTCACGAATGAATGCATGGATGTTGGCTTCCAGTGCGTCAATCGAAGCGGGCTTGTCCCTATAGACATTAACTTTGACATACCTCCACAAAAAATAATCTAATGGTGTCAAATCGCACGATCTAGGCGGCCAATTGACCGGCCCGAAACGTGAAATTAACTGTTCACCAAACTCGCCTCGCAATTGCGCCATTGTTTCGCGTGCTGTGTGGCATGTGGCACCGTCTTGTTGAAACCACATATCCTGCAAGTCAAGAACTTCCATTTCGGGCAAAAAAAAGTTTGTTATCATCGCTCGGTAGCGTTCACCATTGACAGTAACGTTGCGATTCGCATCATCTTTGAAGAAATATGGCCCAATAATGCCGCCGGCCCATAAACCGCACCAAACAGTGGCTTTTTCGGGATGCATTGGTAGCTGTTGCAATGCTTCTGGCTGATCTTCACTCCAAATGCGGCAATTATGCTTATTTACGTACCCATTCAACCAAAAATGAGCCTCATCGCTGAACACAATTTTTCGATAAAAAAGCGGATCCTCGGCCAGCTTTCCAAGAGCCCATTCACCAAAAATTCGGCGTTGTGGTAGGTCGGCTGGCTTTAGTTCTTGCACCAGCTGTATCTTAAAAGGCTTTACGCCCAAATCCTTCCGCAAAATTTTCCACGTAGTGCTGTAACAAAGGCCTAACTGCTGGGAACGGCGCCGAATCGACATTTCGCGGTCTTCTGTCACACTAGCTGATACGAACGCAATATTTTCTTCACTACGCACAGTACGTAAACGTGTTGGTGGTTTAATGTCCAACAAAGTAAATTTGGTGCGAAATTTGGTCACAATCTTCCGAATAGACTGCTCAGAAGGTCGAGAATGCCGACCATAAAATGGAAGCAGCGCGCGATGAACATTTCGAACCGAGCACGAATTTTGATAGTAAAATTCAATAATTTGCAAGCGTTGTTCATTTGTAAGACGATCCATGGTTAAATTGCAAACCAAACTGAAGCTGTTTGACAGTGACACAAGGTACAAAACACACGTCAGCTGTCAAAACCAGTGTTGCCAAAACCAAACCAGCTAAAAAATCACCCGTTATAACGATATGTTATATAAATTCTACTTTTCCTCCCCTATATGATGACAATAGCTTCATAGTTCCATCGTTTTGAGCTATAATAACGACGTTCTCCTTTTGCATATGCAATATATTTTTTCCTATCTATGTTCATATTTTAAAAGTATGCAATGGATTTTCAAATTGATAGGGCTTGGTAAGAGAAATCGTCACTTTACGTCAGTCACTTCTATGAACATAAGTATTCCAACATGTCAACATAAACAGCTTTAAGCGTTTAACCACAAAGTTGAGAATTCTTTTCTAAAACTCGGTTGGTAAGTGGTAATATTAATGAGTTCTTGGATACCTGGTACGTTGGATGCCAAAAATATTGTTTCTTTTTTAAGTTATGCTAAAAACTTGAAAATTTTCTTCAGTCAAAACTCAAAAACACATAATGTATGTATATGTTTATATTATCTAGCACTTGTTAGTACATATTTGAAAAATTAAGAAAGTTTGGAGTCGAATACAATCAATAACTTGTATAAAAAGGGCAAAAAGTGAGAAAGAGGGGATATAACACCTAGGTTTTATGTACGAGGGCGGGTCAATAAGTCCGTGACTTTTTGAATTTCTGACCTCTTTACTGAAACAGCAACACTGCTCCTGTCAACAGGCATCTGTCAGTTGCCTCCTGTCAAAATTTAAACTTGCTGCGTCAGTTAGTTTGTGTTTGACAGCTATTTTTATCAGACTACTCACTAATTTGAGGAGAAAATGGAAAAAAGTGAATTTCGTGTGCTTATTAAGCATTATTTCTTGCGAAAAAAAACCATTACCGAGACTAAGGCTAGGCTTGATAAATACTAGACTCTGCACCATCGATTTCAATGGTAAAAAAGTGGTTTACTGAATTTCTCGTTGTGGCCGTACAAGCACTGAAGATGCCGAACGTCCTGGACGCCCAGTTGAGGTCTCTACACCCGAAACAATCGAAAAAATTCACGATATGGTGTTGGCCGACCGAAGATTGAAAGTACGAGAGATTGTGGAAGCCGTAGGGATCTCGCATGGCTCAGTGGTTTCAATTTTGAATGATCACTTGGGCATGAGAAAGCTTTCCGCAAGATGGGTGCCGCGTTTGCTCACAGTTGACCACAAACGCAATCGTGTAACAACTTCACAGGAAGGTTTGGCGTTGCTTAATCGCAATATGGAGGAGTTTTTGCGCCGTTTTGTAACCGTGGACGAAACATGGATCCATCACAACACACCAGAGACCAAACAACAGTCAAAACAGTGGGTTTCTAAGGGTGAATCGGGTCCAAAGAAGGCCAAGGTGGGTTTGTCAGCCAATAAAGTTATGGCGACTGTTTTTTGGGATGCACGCGGGATAATCCACATTGACTACCTTCAAAAGGGAAGAACAATCAATGGGGAATATTATGCCAACTTATTGGACCGACTCAATGACGATTTGAAAAAAAACCGACCTCATTTGGCCAAGAAAAAAGTTCTTTTCCACCAAGACAATGCAAGGATGCACACACATGCAGTTGCCATGGCAAAAATCTATGAATTGGGCTATGAATTGCTCCCTTATCCACCCTATTCTCCAGATTTGGCTCCGAGCGACTACTTCTTGTTCCCAAACCTGAAGAAATGGCTTGGTGGAAAAAGATTTGACTCCAATGATGAAGTCATCTCGCAAACAAAGGCCTATTTTGAGGACCTCGACAAATCATTTTTTTTGGAAGGGATAAAAAAATTGGAGAAGCGTTGGACAAAGTATATAGAGCTCAATGGAGACTACGTTGAAAAATAAAATTATTTTTATATCAAAAAATCTATGTTTTATTCCAAAAGTCGCGGACTTATTGACTCGCCCTCGTATGTCACTTAGACCTTGAAGAACCAAAAAAATCAGTATTTTTTTAATCAAAAATAACTTATCTACTTTTACTTTTGTTTCCTTAAACTTCGTTTATATGCACGATAAAAATTTAAAACCTATACTTTTCAGCATTTGAATTCCGAATTCCAAGATAATAACTATGTGCTGTACATATGTATATGTGTATCCTGGCAATTGTATTATTTTATCTTCTGTCAAGAACATTTCAAAAATCAAAACTTCAACTAGAATATTTTTTGAAGTGAGCTGAACAAGTTTATTCCAAATTTTTCTATTACCCATGCATTAAATATTTCAGATATTATTTCGTTAAACTCAAAAATTACAAAAAATGAGAAAAATGCTCTTATTTTCAGCACTCTGTTTGGTATTGTTTAATAATTATTCAAAAACTGCCACCTTTTGCTTGAAAAAAAACGTTTCGGTATAAAAACAACGATTTTTAAATGATCCAACTTGGACAGGTAACGGCTGGTGTATGAAAATTTAATTCTGGTGAATTTTCTCTTTTTTGAAAAAACTACGAAGTTTCTCACAAGGTTTGGGCAAAATCTATAATAAGCTGGCTTTTCAATGACATGACTATATCATATTATTAATATTAATTAAATTAAATGAATCAAATGAATATTCTGTAGCATGTAAGGGTGTCCGTTATTTTTGAAATTCGATCTTCAATGGCATAAATTAAAAGATTATGCCCTAAAAAAATAATTGGCCAGCAAAAATTTTTTCCGAGATCAATAACGAGTGGCTTATATGCCATAATTTTCAAATACAAATTTGTATGTGATTTTCGCTCTCTTCACGTTTAATTTTTTTTCTCAAGTTACATACATACATACGGCAGCTCTTCTTAGTTATTTTTATTCTTGTTTATATATATTATCTATTTGAAAGACCAAATTCAAAATTAAAAAAAAAAAAAAAACAAAAAATTGAATTTCTTAGCTTAAAAGATTACCAAGGGAATTTCCATATACTAGTAAAAATATCATTAAATTAAATGTCCTTATATTTATAATATAAAAAATTTCTTTTAATAATTTTCTTAAGTGAGGCCATTTTATGGAATTATTAAAAACATAAATTACCCAAAAGGAATTATATTAAATGCAGTAATGTGCGAGAAAAATGATTAAATATTAAATAGTGAAAATACCAATCAAATTTGCATGGAAAAAGTATAGGCTTACAAGCCAAGCGAATAATTTTAAGGCTGAGGCGGCGAATTGGTGGACCATGGTCCGGTTTCGGTGCGCGAAGAATATAAAACTGGACCGATGATTTTTCTTACTCTTATAAGCCGTTTCACAAAAACAAAAATACGATACTATTTACGAGAAGGTACAAGCGTAGAAAAAGAAACGGTAGATCTCCTTTCCATTGGCATGAGCCAGTAGGAAATAATTTGCAGAAGTGTCCTTATGTGTATTTTTTTTTTTTTTTATCCGATGGAAATCTTCAAAAGACACTCGGTAAGAATCGGTACCAAGTAGTGTGGGACTCTTACCGCACAAAAACCACCGGTGAATCAGGACCAATCTATGAGATCGACAAATGATTTTCTTTCTTAATTTATAAATGGCTTTGTGGGAAGTTTAAGTTATAACACTTTCCCATAGCTTTTAGACCATCAGCTCATGACGCTTGGTTCTTCTTAATCTCCGAACATTGTCTTGTACACTTAAGACGGTCTGGTCTCCATTTCGGGGTTGGTATGACTTTGCAGTCGCTGATTGTGTGATACAGCGTGTTTTTTAACCACTTCTGTAACCATTTCAATTTGAAGGTCACGGTGTAGATCGCTATTTCTTATATACCAAGGGGCATTTATTATTCCGCGAAGGACCTTGCTTTGGAATTTTTGGATGGGTTCAGCATTTGTTTTCTTTGTACAGCCCCATAGTTAGATGCCATATGTCCAAACGGGTTTCAGTACTTGCTTATATAACATTAGTTTGCTCTGGATAGATAGGTCAAAGTTCTTTCCTAGTAACCAGTACATTTTTCTGTACTTCAAGTTAAGTTCGTCTTTTTTCTTTTTGATGTGCTCTTTCCATTTAAGCTTTGCATCCAAAGTCATTCCAAGGTATTTGGCAGTATTGGAGTAAGGTACTGTTGTACTGTTTATAAGAATTGGAACATTGTTTATTTTTTTGTTTGTAAACTTTATATGCGTCGATTTTGTTTCATTTTGTTTGATTCGCCATTTTTGCGTCCAATCACTAACTTTATCGACTGCATTTTGCAGTTTTTGTGTAGCCTTCGTAACGAATTTATTTGGCACCAATATTGCAATATCATCAGCAAAGGTGGAAATGATAGCATTGATGTGCATTGGAATATCCTTTGTATATAACAGATACAGGGTTGGTCCTAGGACACTTCCTTGTGGTACACCGGCTTCAATTTTCTTTAGTTCCGAGTAATTTTGGTCGTATCGTACTCTAAAGAGTCTCTTCGTAACGTAGGATTTCAGTATTTCGTAGTACTGCCTGGGAAGATCCCTTTGCAGTTTGTACTCAAGTCCCAAGGGCCAAACCTTGTCAAAGGCTTGAGCAACATCTAAGAATATAGCCGAGCATACTTGTTTTTCTTCAAGTGCCTTTTCCACAACATCCGTAATCCGATGCACTTGGTCTATCGTGGAATGTTTATTTCTAAATCCAAACTGATGGCTCGGAATTAGTCTTCTTTCTTCTATTATTTTGCTTAGCCTTTTCAGAAGCAGTTTTTCGAAAACTTTTGCCATGATTGGTATAAGTGATATAGGTCTGTAAGATTTTACTTCTGTTGGTGGCTTACCTTGTTTAGGTAAGGCACATATCTTAGTTTAAGGCATGCAATTATTATAAATTGGAGTTTTTTGAAGGCTATAGAAGGCATTTCTTTCAAAACCTGAGCAGTTTTTAGATCGTACCCTGGTGATTTTTTGTTAGACAACTTATGTTGACACATACTTCTTACTTCTTTGAGCGTGACAGAAGGAATTTCACATTCGTCGTTTCTATCAACAAACTGTAAGGGATCTGTAGCTGTGCTTGCTGGAAATGGCTTAAAAACATTCGCGGGATGTTCAGCGAAGAGATTAGTCTTTTGTTTTGGGTTTCCGATCCATTTACCATATTGAGATTTTACTGGCGGGTTTTGTGCCTGTGGTCTTTTTTGGCGCTTAGCTGCTTTCCATAAGGAGTAGTCCGTAGAAGCATCCACCGTCAGACTATTCAGGAATCTACTAAGTGAATCACTTTTAAATTCACAGATTCTTTTCTTTAGTTCATTGTTAAGATGGTTAAAAACTGCCTTATGATTTTCTTCGAGCTCTTCTTTTCTCCAAGATCACCTCCTTTATTTCGACAGGATATTTTATTTCTTTTTCTCTTGAGTTCGAAATTGTTGGAGTACTTTCTTCTGCAGCCTGTTGCACATCAGCAATAAATTGTTCTACTTCATGATCAATCTGTTCATTTGTTTGCATAGGGGATCTAAGGTTTATAAAACTTTCAAGTTTGTCTCTGAATTCGTTCCAGTTTGTTCTTTTGTTAACGAGCTTAGGATTACTTTTTTCTATTATTTCTGCTTCGCTCAGTGATAATATTACTAGAGTATGATCTGACGATAAATCGTAATTACCTTCGACACTTATATGATTTCGTTTAATACCTTTTACTACGAAAAAGTCTATAAGGTCTGGTATTTTGTTAGAATCAGATGGCCAATATGTTGGCGAGCCAGAAGAATAAAATTCGCAGTTGTATTTGCGGCCTGCTTGATATAGCCGTTTGCCTTTCGTTGTTATGAGCCTAGATCCCCATTGGGTGTGTTTAGCATTGAAGTCGCCACCAACAAGGAAGTTATGTCCTAACAAATTTAGGAGTTCTGCATAGTCTTCTTCAGTTGGAGAGCGCCTCGGAGGGCAGTATATAGATGCTATCTTAAACTCTTTCTTTTTTATACCAATACTAATTGTTGTTACTTGCATGTTTTCATTACTAAACTTAGGCTCTTCATAGTGTGTTAAGCACTTTTTTATTAGTATTGCTGATCCTCCCCCAGCTTTGTCAGCTGGGTGCGGAGCGTGATAACACGTATAGTTAGGTAATTTATTATCAAGATTTTGTTCTATAGCGAGGTGAGTTTCGGACACAAAACAAATGTCTATATGCTCTATGTCTAAAAAGATGTTTAGTTCTGATACATGTTGTAAAAGACCGTTTGCATTCCATGTTGCGATTTCGAGTGTTCTGTCCATCATTGTTTTTTAAGAGCGACTTCTTCGCTTAGCTGTTTTATGTTTAAATCTTGTTTGTCAATCCTTTTCAGGATAAGTTCA
Organism: Dasysyrphus albostriatus; assembly: GCA_946251815.1. NCBI lineage: Eukaryota > Metazoa > Arthropoda > Insecta > Diptera > Syrphidae > Dasysyrphus > Dasysyrphus albostriatus. The sequence continues at coordinate 69,690,911 of OX276337.1, read as the reverse complement.
AGCATTTCTTTAATAGATGTTTCTTCGTTCTTCCGCACATTTTTAACAATCTGGGAATAGGATTTATTTTCATCACTTTTGCTTATGGCAATTGCTTTTGGCGGTTGATTTTTAGTTTTGTTTTCAACGGCTACTTTTTTGCTTTCAACTATTGCTTTTGTGTTTGTTGGGTTTCTTAGCTTGTTCCCAGTTTTGTTTTTTCTTTTTGTGTCTTGAAATTTTTTGGCAACTGGACATCCTCTGTAACTTGCAGGATGGTTGCCTTGACAGTTAACACATTTCGCTTTCTGTTCTCTGCCCATGGGACAGTTTTTAGTTGCATGCTTGCCTTCACATTTGACACAAGCAAACTCACGATTGCAGTATTTTTGTGTATGCCCAAAGGCTTGACAGCGTTTGCATTGTGGAACAATTTTTGACTTTCGTAGTGGCTCAATTTTGACAACTATGCCCATAATTGATTTTCTACTGTAGATCTTATCGAGACTTTCTTTATTTTCAAAGGTGAGCATTAAAAAAGGTAGAGATCTCCTTGATGTCGTTGATACCCCAGTGGAGTCTTTGATTATCTCATTTTTAATAAGATTATTCGCACCGAGAGTTTGGAAACCTTTTTGAATAAGGTCTACGACAATATCTTTGACAACACATGAAGAGTGAAGGCCTCTTGCTACTACCTTTTTCGACCTTGTAGCTTTATTTTCGTACGAGTGCCACTGAATTCTCTTTTTGTTCAATTCTTCAGTGATAGATCTATACGCATCGGCGTCTTCAACAATGACTTTCCAATTGTCTTTATTGTATGAAGTAGTATGATGTATTTACATGCCTTATTAGTGCATTTTTCTACTATGTTCTTAAGCTCACCAAACATTGTCAATCCGGAAATCATGATTGGAGGTGGTGCAGTTTGCTTAGTACCTTTAGCAAAAGACTTCTTTTGGGATACATTTTTTATTTCATTGTTTGATGGTTTCACTGTTGCAGGTATATCCGCTTTTGAAGCTACCTGCTTAATTTTTTGAACAGCCTCTGGGCTACCCTCTGCTTTCCGTTTCTTGGATTTACGCTTATTTCTGTTACCATCTGTTTCAAAAAGAAACTCTTCCTCATCAGTATGAAACTCAATGGTTTTTGGTGGGCTTTTCACTACAAGTATTTTTGGACTAGTCTTACTGTCATTATTTGAAGTTTTCTTGTCTAGTAAGCTGACTTTTTCTTCAAGTCTCTTAACTTGTTGCTGAAGACTTTCAGCGAGGACTTCAAGTTTTTTTCTGGCTATTATTTCTTTTTGACACTGCGGATCTTTTATTTCGATCTTTTCATAGATTTTGGTTCATTTTTCGTTAATGACTTCTTTGTCATTTGATTTTTTGGTAAGGGTTTTCGATGGAGTGACCCTTGAGAATATTTTTGGTGGAGTCCTCAGTGTTTTAGTTCTCCGTCTACTTCCTGTTAGCAATAATTGGTCCTCCCCAGAATCCGTAGGACCGATCTCCGAAGAGAGTGGATTTACCAGTTTATCTGGATTGCCACCTGGGGTATAATATCTATTTGTTTTATTCATTGCCATATTTTAAATTTTTTTTGTAACTTTTGTTTGTAACCATTAAATAGTTTCGTTACTTATTCTATTCAAGGTCTTGAATACAGCCGCCCCTATGGGATCAGACGCTGACCAATAAGCCGCACATTATGCTTCAGACGCTCTTGGGTTTCATGGAGAGCTGGTTCTTCAGAGCGATGTCTTATCTTATGCTTCTAGTTCCTGAGAAGGTAACTCAGGTGTCTCAGCTCTTGGATCCAATAGATCCAACGCCCGTCGTTAGTTCATCTAATTGGCTATCCAGCGGGCACCACTTGGAGGTGACGATGCGATTTTACTCCGCCATATGACAACATATAAGCAATAAAAGTTATTAAAATTTTTGCATTTCTCTGCTCTTTTAAATTGTTAGTCGCATATTATATTAATTAATCACTTCTTTTTAAATGTCATTTTTCTTAAGGCTTTAAACCACAGAAGCAAGCTGGAGTGATTCAGTCGTGCATTTTATTTTAAATATGTATATAAAACAGAATTTGTATGTGCACTTGGGCGTATGTGTACTTTTTTCAATTATAATACAAAATTCTTAAATTTTTGCTTACTTAAGGCACAGAAAGAGACAACATAGAAAAGAAAGTTTAGTTTAGTATAGAATAAGAGAATTGTATTTTTTTTTTGCCACAAAAAGACAGAAAATATAAGTTTTAGTATCCTTTAATTTTTTAATAAAAATAAATTAAATTATCACATAACAATATAGATAAACTGTGATTTAAAACTAAAATATCACTTAAGAAAGAAGCGGGTAATATGGGTCACTTAGCAGATGATTTTAAATTAAAAAATTCTAAAATTGAGTTTTCATACGTTGCCATGCTTTGAAGAGTGGTATTAAATACATTGAATTAAATGGAATTAAACATTTCAAAATAGTTTAACGTTTGGTAAAATGGACCACTAAAATTAGAATGAGGAAATTAAAGTCCATATTAGACAATAACCGGCTTAAGAAAAATAATAAAAATATTCAAAAAATCCTATTTATTTCATATTTCATTAAGGTATTTGAAAATAAGTGTTTCAAAAAAACAAACAATTAAATAACAAAAATAAGAAAAATCATAAGCCTATACAAAGAAATTATTACCAGCAACCACAATTTTGGTAAGCTTCAGAAAACTCAATACGTTCATATTGGTAGCTTAAATTGATCCTCAAAAAATAATAAACTCTTTCTTTATCTTATCTCTTTTTGTGACTCTACTGATATTTTTAGGTTGCAATTTTCTGTCTTTATGTGAAATGTTTGTACAAAAACATGGTGTTGCATTCTCGTTAGCTATCTGAAAAACTTTCTTGTCATTGGAAAGAACTGTACTTAATGGATAGAAATTTTAAGGTCGCGTCCGTTGTAAAAACAAATAATATGTTTCTCAAAAAACCGAAATATTTAATAGAGAATTTTTGTGCATACTTTTTAAAATCTTTTTAAGAGATGGTCATAGAATAAAAACCAATACAAAATTTAGAAAAGCAAATATTTCGTTTTACAGTGTAAGACTCCTATACAAACTTTTTGGAAATAATATGGCCTTAGAGACACGGAATATCATCAAATCGATGTTATATTGGTATATACAATGTCCATACCTATGTTTGTATGCATATATATTGTACATACATACAAACATATTTCTTATATACGTATTTGCAAATAGTAAAATTGCCTATTAGAAAGAAATATATACTATATTTTAAATGGACTTCACAGTTTTTGAGATATAAAAATGACAACGCAACACCATGTTCTTTTCCATACATTTTGTAAAAAAAAAAACGAAAACTAGCTATGCGTCATCTGTAAATATCAATATACAGGTGATTCATATAAGATGCATCAAAAAGCTAGATCGATTACGTTGGGTTAAGACAAGAAAAAAATCGTTTAGGTGGGGAATTTTCTAAAAAATCCCTTTAAAACAGAAAAAATATTATTTTAAACAGCTGTAAACTTAACAATGCTGTGCTACAACTTTTGGGAAAGAAATCTCAAGCCTCAATATTAAAAAGTGAAGTCCAATTAATCCAATTATTTTTGTATTATTTGTTTAAACTCGATGGTATGCAATACAAAAGAGAAAATCCGTTAGTTTAATAACAGACTTTAGCAGATCAAATATGGGAAAACCAAAATAAAGTGTTTTACTTGGAAAAAAGTATTTTTATTTTTTTTATTTCTCAAAAACTGAGATTCATTATGGCATAAGGTTTTCTGTTTTTGATTGAAAAGTAATAAGAGCATTGAACTTTGAAAACAAAAATTATACTCAATTACATAAAATTTTGAAAAAAAAATATTTTTTTTAAATTTTTTATTTCAAAATTTCGAGTTTGAAAATTAATTTTTCAAAAACTATTCATTAAAATAACTTAATTTATATGAAATTTAAAGAAGAGATAGCTGGCTTCCCAAAAAGTATAGCATGGCATTTTAAGATATACCACTGTTCTTAAATAATTTGTTTTCTGTTTTAAGACATTTTTTTAGAATATTTTTTTCTTGTCTTTACCCAACCTACTGGCTCTGGCTTTTTGGATAATCTTATACGAATAACCCTGTAGAAAGCTTAAACTTTAAGAAGACTAATATTTGAACCACAATAGCAAGTTCTCATGATCTAGTCATGCATTTTCTTGTAGATATATGAAATAGAATTTGAATGTACACTCGGACGTATGCGTACTTTTTTCAATTTGATTGAAAAAATCTTCAATTTTTAAGAAAGTTTATTTAAATCTAAAGGTTTATAGTCGTATTTATAAACTTTGTCTTACTTAAGCCAGTCGCCGAAATCTAAAATTTGTTAATAGATTTTTTTACTGTTACCCTAAATTAATCCTACTTGAGCAACGGCATCAGTTGTCTAAGATTTATCAAACTTGTCATTTTTTTAATTAGATAAATCATATTTTCAACTAATAAATGCTTTTAAAAAACTGTCTAACTAGTCAACCGCCTAAAAAATGTAATGAATTAGGCTGTTAAAGTTATCAGGTCATTCAAGTTCATTGCTTCAAATAATAATTTGTTTTAATTGAAAAGGAGATAAAAGTGAAATATCTGAAATTATTTCTTGGGACCTCATAGCTGAGTTAAAATAATATTTTCCTTAATATTAAGTTTGTAATTCAAGAAGATTTTGCTATCTTTTTGCCAAAATAAGAGATTATAATTTAGAGTGAAAATACTATTACCTATCATACAATACAATATATGTATATATAATTATTTAACAAATAAAGAGAGGAAAATCTCGTCTAGAAAGAAGAAGTTTTTCTCAATAAAAAGTTAGTGGATTTTTCTCCTCAGTGAGACTTATTTCATTTTATTTTAAAATAAGAAAAGCTCTCACTTAAGGCCAATTAAATTTTCATGCATAGTAATTTTTCTAAAAATTATTTAATAATTTTTATTATTTTATTTATTTATTTATTTTATTAAATCGTAATTTTCAAATCTTGAAGCAAAAAAACAGAAAAAATAAGGGCTTGTTTCACATTCTCTGATTAAAGTTTCAACTAAGCTACTTTGAACTTATTCGTCAATTAACAACCTTATTTAGGTATCACAATATCTGAATAGTTCTAAGTAGCATTTAAAGTTCTGAATATTTTAGTGACCAGATGAAGTGCTGATAAACAAATTTATCTGGCAATTAAAACAATCATAGCTTTCAGTCTGGCCGTTAGAAAAAATTAATATAATCAAGGGACAACAAAATCATACTTTTTATTTTTTCTTCATTTGTTGAGAGAAATGGGCTATCGTTGGGGCCATCTCAAGTTGTATACCTTTCAGCACGAATTAAAGCTGATTTTTTCTTGTTTCCCGCTAAAGAGCATTATAAATTATTTTTAACGTCTTGGCATTGCGGTATTGCACCCCACTTGAAAAGTTTAAGCATCCCTCAATCTTTTTCCAGCATATTTCTTTTTCTTGCCACGTAACGGCATCACTTTTCTTATTTTTGATAATGCTTGTGCTATCGCTGACAAGTCCGATCAAAATGTCGGTTTCTTCCCTCAAGAAATTGGTACTTCTCCCTCGTTTTTGTGACATTTTTAGCCGATTTACGTTTATTTCGGAACATACGCACTCACGATTTACGAACTATTATTTTTTTCTTGAATATTTTTAACCGTCGAAACTGTATTTTGTCCGGAAAACTGGAATAACTAACAAGTAACTAATTGACACATAATTTTATGATTTCTGAAATTGTGAAACGCAAAGGTATTCAATTGGAAGATTTATTTATTTATTTATTTTATTTGCGAATAACTTAATTGTTGAATAACAAATCAGAACTTTACTCAGGCATTGTGAAACAAACCCTAATTTTATTGTTTTATATTTAATTAGAAAGAATAAGTTTTGACAACATTAATTTAAAGTTCTTGAAATTAAAGCTGACAGAAGGTCATAACATTCTTCTTTTTTCCTCAAGTTATTTGTTGAGGTTTTTTCTTTTAGTGTTTATAGTAATTCTAAAGTATGAACACTTTACTTGAAAATTCATCTTCGAGAAATCATTGGCTTTTGTCTTAAGCTATACGTGATTCGAAATATCCAGTCAATTTGTGTTTAAGAGGGCACATAGCGAGCAATTTTTAAGGTAGTTTTGTTTTTCGACCATATAATGTTTATTAGGGCGCTGAATCTTTTAATTCTTCTCGGTACAAAATTAAAACCAACCTGGATTTAGTATTAAGATAGTTCTTAGACCGAAAGGCATTAGCATTGAGTTATTATAGTTTAACTTAGAGTACCCGATTGGGGCCAGTAAAAAAAAAAGGCGCTGAGTCCAAATCTGTGGTGTGCAACTATACTTTCATGACTCAAGATGCAATTATTTTCAAAAAATGCTACAAAAATGCCAATGGAACGGATTTTTGATTTTGTGAACTAATACGAAGGCAAACGACTTCTCGAAAATGAATAATTGTATTTGAAAAGTTCAAAAAGAATTTTGAAGTAAAATTTTCATACTTTAGAATGACAATAAACATTTTTTTCAAAAAAAAAATGACCTCGACAAAAAATATAACCCCAAATTTGCTTAAAAAATGCATTTTTTATGTCTATAGATGAGAAATATCTCAAAAAATGTGACGTACTAGATCAATTTCAATACCAGATTCGAACTCAACGCATCAAAGACCATCAGAAAAGTATATCTTGGTTCATGAAAGAGACCATAGTTAAACAATTTCACATAGTTAGTACTTAGGGCTTTTAAGTGGATTTTTAAAAACAGTAAAAATACATCAATTTTCAACTATTTCCAAATAGATCGTCGCAGAAAAAAACCTTGGGCAGAGATTTATCGGAAATTGTGTTAACTTCTAATGGCATTTTGATGTAATTTTCAAATAAAATTGGTACTTTTCGAGCCATTAGTGAATTTGTTTCCATGTTGCCTTGCAAAATTTTAGTCGCAAATCTCATATTCAGATTAAGCACTCCCAAAGAAATAATAAAAGATGGGTAAAATCATAACTGCCCCACAATTTGCATAGTAAAAGTACAATGTGACTGGACTACCATATAATTAATTTTTTGCAAATGTGGGATTTACCATTTTATGAATAAACTACCCAAAATCTCCGTTTACATTATTAATTCAAGAACAAAATAACACCAAAACGTGCTCTAAGATAAGATAAAGGAAAATGGCCACCAACTTTCAAATTGAAAAACCATTAAGTATCAAAAATATGTTTTCTAGCTTTTTTAGTCATTTTCCTGGTCCTTTTTCGATTTAAGGAAATAGTTTGTGTCGTCTTGTAAAGGGCTGGTTTATATGGAATCACCCATTATATACCTTTTTTCCCCAATATTCATTCTTGAATTAAAATTTAATTAATGCAGACAAAAATTTGAAAATCATAAAAATAACTTTGTATGTACCTAGGTTAAAAAAATTTAATTACATTATTGTATGCACATTAAGGAGCTTCTTGAATTGGATATAGTCTTGGGCTCACATTTGATTCAAGGTATTGAAATACAATTTTCCTATTTTTTCAGAATTTTATTTCACCCCCTTGGTCTCCCTCTTCTCACTTTTAGGTACTTATTATGGGGTAAGAGTGATTCTTATAACATGCAAACAAAATTAGAACGATAAGGAGGAGGAGGGGTAACTTTCTAAAAATTTTACAGAAAAAAAGTATTTAAACAAACGGGAACACTTACAATGTCACGCTATAGCTTTTTTAAAGTCATAAATTCATCTTACAATATGTATAATATGCTTTTTAATTAATTTTTTTTTTTAAATAGTTTTTGAAAAAAATTATTTTCCAATTCAAAAAATTATTATATTTTTTTTAATTTTATGCTTGAAAAAATTTTAAGTTAATTTTTACTAAAAAGTACATTTTTTTTCATCCAACAACCGTTTAGTACTAAGTTAAAAAAAAATCATCTGAGGCGTCTTCAAAATTTCAATATCAACCTTTGATGTAATTTCTTTTCACTGCAGTCAATGAAATCGATGTTTTTCTTGGTTACCAAGCTAAAGTTAGTAAAATTTTAGTTTTAAAAGTAATGGACACAAAAATCCAACTAAAAGTAAGTTAATTAACAAAGTTATTGTGAATAGTACTTACCTATTCATAAAAGCAGTCCTAAAAATTACTTTCTTCAAATGAGAATATCAGCATCAACGTACCTTCTCGCAAGTTATAATTGTAACGTAACATTTAAATAGTTCAATAGCATATTCAACTTATTGCTAATGCCATCAGTATAGCAAACAATTAATGATACGTCAACGGTGCAAAGTAAAATTTAAAAAAATCAATACTTTTTTAATGTAAAACAACCCCTATTAATAACTCCCACTCCCTCAAAAGGCTTCTTCTCTAAAAAAAACGAAACCCCTCAGGAGTCAAAGGGAAACATTAAATTCAAATTCTAATCTAGACAAATACTTGAACATTTTTTGTCGACCAAAAGCCAAACGAAGGCTTTAAGCAATAGGTATAAGACACAAAAATTCAAAAAGAAAAAAAACACAAAACGTGAAAGCAAAAGAAATAAGATTGTCAACCCTTGGAGCTCATCAAAGCCTTACTTTCCCGCCAAACCCCACACCTATATGTGTTTCTTGGGTTTCTTTCTCTATGGAGCATCCTTTACTCCTTTGAAATCGCGATTTTATAACTGTATACATATACCAATACCAGAATGTCAACTTTCGAACAACCCTACCACCCACAAGCGCTCTTTCACCCTCATTTAAAAAAAAAAAAAAATGCCAACGCGTAATCATCGTCCTAATTTAAATAAATTTTTTCGTGTATGTCCTTTGAGAGAAAAGTTCTGACTCTTTCTGTTGTTCACATACCTTATACATAGCAATGAACGGATGCTGTTTTGTTCTCATCTACCCTTTTGTAAAAGAAGGGGTTCAGATCAGCTGTTTCCATTTAAATCAAGAAGATGATGATTATTTAATTTTTGCTGAATATTTTCTTTTGTTTTTTTTTTTGTTGTTGTTGTTTATTTTTATTCGAAAATTGCCTTTAGAAATATTAAAAAAAATTATATTTTTCAGGGTAAAAATAATATTAAGAATAAAAATCTTTGACGAATTAAACCAAATTCTCTTATAATAATAAAATTCTTATTTTATATCTCCGATGCCGATGCTGTAACTCTCATAGCAGCCGGTAAACATAGATTCAAAATTTCGTCTTCGGAAGGTAATATAGTCTAACTGATGAGACCAACAATCTCCCCTGGGCAAAACGCAATTATGGAGTTAAGTTTATTTGAACTTCTTAATTGAATTAAAATAAAAATAGCCTTACAAACAAACATTGCAGTACTCTTCATTCATTCAAAACTTTTCAACTGATTTTTACAAATTCTGTATGCATAGTTAGAAAGTCACACTGTGGGTATATTTAATAGGAAAATATCAACAACAAATAATACATATGACTTGTACATAGGTTTTCTTTAGGGCTGGCCACGATACCAAACCAAACAATATTTTTGTAAGAATCGTCTCGGCATCGTCAAAATCGAAAATTTTCAGTATCGTCTCGGTATCGATCTCGGTCTCGTACAGCGTTACCACTTCGAGAAAAAAAGTCGAAGTAAATTTTAAGAAAAAAAGGAAGTAGATTGACAAAATTCGAAGTAGTTTAAAAATAACTTTTTTCTTACAAACCTATATTATATACTTTAAAAATTTAAATTAAAAAAAAAAAAAAAACTTAAAACAAAACAAAAAAAATTATTTCAGACTTCATTTTTCCATATTTACCTATTTTAATTTAAAAAAAAAATATACTTAATTTCTACATGTATGTTTTGCATCATGGTTTTATAGCAATTTTTAGTTCTATATAGTTAAGGTACTTTACCTATTTTCCTTTTATAAAAAGAACAATAAAATGATTAAAGTCAGGGGTTAAGCAAACAGACCAAAGATCATCAACTAAAATAGAAAAGGATTCACCCTTAAATTAAAAAAAAAAAGAAAACCATTCGAAATTCACACACTCAAGCGAACTTTTCACAAGATTCATGAATAGAAGACTGCGTTGAGTTTCTATGTTTTGTAAAATTGCTCATTTTTGTATTAATATTGTGTCAGTTTTGTTTATATTTGAATGGAAGTTCTGGGGCTACATACTTGATTAAAAAGAGAAAAAAGAAGTAGATTTGACCTATTAATGTAAAATTGAAGTAAGTTGAAACAGAGATTTCTAAAACGAAGTAGATTTCAATAATTTGGTGATGGTGCGAAGTAGGAAGTAGATTTTATTTTTTTTTTTTAAGAAGTAGATCTACTTCAATTGAAGTAAAGTGGTAGTACTGGTCTCGTATAACTCAGTCTCGTTTGGTCTCGTATAACAAAGTCTCGGTATCGGTCTCGTCTGGTTTCAGTCCAGTCTGAGTCACAAACCAGAATAAAATGCACGACTTGGTTACATGTTCTTGATCTAGTAGTTGAACTCACTTGGTATTTCTAAGATTTAAGACAAAAGTCATTATTTTAAAAGACAATTTTTGTAACTGGATTTTTTTATGCTGATTTAACAATTTTTTAAAGGCTTGTTTCACTATATTAAAGTAAAGTTCCGATTAGGAATTCGACACAAAAATTTTGACACGGGGTCAGCACTGAAGAGAACCAAGTCTGAAAATTTCATTCAAATTGTGGGCTTCTGCATAATTGACATAGGCGTGGCAGTGGCCAGTTTTAATTAAAATTATTGCCGAAATCTTCTCCCTGTTAAAGAAAAAAGCTCTGAAAATGTCATCTAAATCATAAGAGCCCTTTCCGAGAAACCAATTACAAAAGTTGATTGTTTGCAATAAATTAAAAGTTATATAAAAATTTTCTGCCGATACCAAACGATACTAGCGAGAGTACCTGTAAATTTCGGTACAAAAAATGCGGTATCTTCTCGGTATCGTTTTGGGGCTGGTATCGTCTCGGTATCGTTTCAGTTTCCGTATCGGAAACTGGTATCGTGGCCAGCCCTAGTTTTCTTAAGCCTAAGAGTCTGATTACTAATCCCTAGTCTCGTGGGTGTAGGTCTTCAACCACCAAAAATTCTACAAAAAATGCCTGAATATTCTAAAATAACAAAGATTTTGTTCTTAAATTAAATAATGTAAGAGGTAGATGCAGATTATCTAATAAATACAAGTGTACGAAAGTTTTTTGTTGTAATTTTAATACTTCTCTGCATCTATTACTCAAGAAACCAGATACGTTTTTGGTATTTCCACTGAAGTATAAGTAATTGTCTTTAACTCAAAAGCAAATTTTATAAATAAACTACGAAAATAATAGAAAATAATATTTTTTTTCTCATTTTCTGAACATTTTAAATTTTCAGAGATGTGACCTTTTCGAAACTGGCTACCTAATTGGAAAAAAAGTTTTGGTTAACAAAAAATATAAGATTACCTTTTGTCTTATGAAATCAATAAATAAGTTCAAAAAATAAAGAACTAAGTAAAGAAATATAAGTTTGACTGACTGTATTTAGAGGCCAGAGTGTTGAAGTCTATAGTTGTACGTACAGGTTTATATTAAAATTTCTATATTTGATTTTATTAAGACACAATATTCCTTAGTACCTAATTATAATGACTGTTAGGTACGAATACATAATTTAAGGAATTTGTAATATGTAATGTGTAAAATGAGTAATTTATCCTAACAAACTGTAGACCAAACTTTCAGAATCAAGTCCACTCGCAAATGAAAACCCTTTTTCACCTAAAGAATACTTTTTCAAAGCACGCCTCACCTCATGGCAATGCTTCTCGCGGCTTTCATTAACCCTATTTGCATAGAAATGAGTAAAAATAAAAGAAAAATGAAGGAAAACAGCGCAAGCGGCTTGAAGAAGGCAAAAATAAAAAAAAAAGATACAAAAAATATTTCGAAACTTTCTCATTTAAATTTAATGAAAATGTCCTTCTTCCTTTTTTTTCGTTTGGTTTTATTTTATTTTTTTCTTTCTTGTCAGGTCTGACAAAAAAGCACCAGCAGCATTTCCAGAATTCCCCTTTTTCTTGTCTTACTCCTTCATTTGCACTTTTCCGTTGGTTGGTCCTTGTACTATACAATAAGTCCCCCTTTTATGAGGCTGCCGCTGCCACCCATCAAGGGAAGAGTTTATCCTTCTTTCATTGATTATATGATGGTGTGCGTTTCTTGTCGTTGTTTTTTTTCTTCATCATCATCAGGATATGCAAAGCAGCCCTTTCGTTTACTTTCTCTCCACAATCAAGACGAAAATATATTTCTACTTTTACATTAAGCAAAAAGGACTTCGTGTGCTTTCTTTATTCGTGTGCGCGGTTTTATTTTTCGCTTTTGCTTCATTCTTTTAATTTGAACTTTTCTTATGAAACCATCTTGATGGAGTTTGTGTTGGTGATTATACCGCGAAGTATGGTGATGCGACGCTACGGGACGGGTAAGGCAGGATTTCAAGAAGACAGCATCCTTTGAAGTTACAGGATCCCACAAAGGAGTAAGGAGAAGCCGGTGAGCCGTGTGTTACCAACCTGAGCTGACGACCTGGTGTACAAAAGGATATGGGATGCTTTAGGAAGTGGTGGAGATGCGACGTAAGTTGGTTAGACGAAAAAGGCATTTTTTTGTTCCTGTTTTGCAATTTTAAATAATTCTTCTCTACGTCTACTCATTTACCTACTATAGAACGATGTCATTGTATTGGTAAGGAATTCGAACATAGGTATATAAATATACAAACATCTATATACATAGATATAGATATATATAAAAAGTAACAGGACAAAGCCATCGTGGAGATTCCTGTAATGAATCCTTACGGAATCATGATGTAATGTAGGAAAGAATTTTAAAATTAACAAAACGAACAACTAGGACGGGGAATAGGCGTACGTACAAGGATAATAAGGAAGTTGATACATGGAAGGATACTGTAGTGTAGAATACGGGAATGCTGTGCGGGATATCGGTATGGCACGGAAATGTTTTTAAGGAAAGGGGTGGCACGTGGTAATGTTTCAAAATATCAGCTGAAGTAACCAGGAGAGTAAAAGGATTTCTTTTTTCTTAGCGTTTTATGTGTTTGGTTGGTGGGGTATGAGATACGTGTTAACTCCCTTGAAAAATGCTATCTTTCGACTTTCTGACACTTGGTGCAAATTAAAGCAGGTGTCTCAAATACGTTGGGTGGTAGGGTGTAGCGAGAGTATGTAGGTACCTACATATATTGACAAACAAGGTGTTCTGATAACATTTGGTTTTTTGAAATTTTTATTTTTATATTGGAGTCACTTCTTTAGGGAAAAAGTTCTTAGATGTCCTAAGTTTATACATAGTTGACTACCTCTAAGTCGATTTTTTACAATATATCAAATTAAATTTGAGAAAGAAAAATTGGGAGTTTAAGAAAAATAAATAAGAACTGTATGGAAATTTGAGGGGAGTACAAAAATACTGTATGTATAATGATGTTGTATTACTAAAGCACAGGTATCAATAATGGAAGATACACCCTCTCGAAAATGTCTGTTAAAATTTCCATTCACATTGAAAGGAAACATCAACACTAATTCGAAAGTAGACAAACTAGCTGGCAGATAGTATACTCAAGAAAGCGAGATCCTAATTGCTACTATGTACTATATTTTTTGGAATATAATCTAGGCAATCAGATCTGTGTTATGACAGAACAACCCAGTGTTCTTCTGGTTTTTATGTTAAACATTGCGCAACGTTACCAATACTTCAAAGCTACCTTAACCTGAGGCCACACGAGCCGCTATACTGGCTGGTTTATTACTTAAGCATTCAAATATGAGTAACTGGCTGGTCAATTGGGGCCCAATTCCACAGGCGTAAATAATTTTACGTGTGCACACTTTATATTTACGCCCAAGACAAGTGTGAATAGATTTAAAATTTAAATGGGAAATTTTTCATGTAATACCCCCATTTCAGATTTTGAAATTAAATGAGTACAAATGAGAGTGAAGAATTAAAAAAAGTCTTTGTGTCCAATTCCACAAGCGATAGTCTTCTCTTTGTACACAAAAAATATTGTATAAGTTCAACGATATTTGCGATGCTTCATAGTTATATAATATGGGGAAAATAAGGATATAGGAAAAGTTGCATAAACACAGCTTTAAAGCGTTTTTTGTTTCGTTTTTTTTTTAGATTTAGGCATAATTTTTCTAATTGCAAGCAAGGGTGGATCCTGGATTTAATTTTGCCTTGCCAGCTGTACTGGGGTCATACCACTGCGAAATTGTTTTCATAGTTTTCACAATCTAAATGATGTCTACAGATAATTGGAGTACTGCTTTACTCACCTGGTCATATAAAATTACGTTAGTTGAAGAATTTTAAATTAGAAGAAAACAATTACCTCTTTTAAAATTGTCATGGTGCCTCAAACAGCAGATATTTTTGAACTTAGCCGAATGATGTAATGCAATTTTTGCCGGATCTCTGGATCTTCATAACAACACCTTTAATTTCGGTAAGCAGATTAGCATATTGGTGTGTGTTCCTTTTACCACACTTTACCATTGATTTTGAGTGTAAGTTTTAGACCCTTTTTTAGCTGGGCAAAAATGATTTGAGCAATGGCCTTGTCAATTATTAAAATCGTCATCTGCATCAAAAATGCATTTGCAGACTGTTCTCCATCGCAAATTGCGGTGGAGAATTAATTGCAACCTTTTCCCCCCTCCGTATCTGCGCTTCATTGGGAGACTGTTAAAAGAGGGTTTTAGTAACTGCGAGATAATAAAAATCCATGTGTTTTAAAATTGTGACATTTCGTAATGTAAGATTTTGAATGCGAAGTTTAGTTCCCAATCTGAGCATCACATTAAATTACAGTTAAATTTAACCTACCCAATGGTATAGCTTTCACTAAAACCCGTTTTTGGGAAGAATAAGATTTTTTTAAATTGCTAAACAAAGTTGTATAGCAGGTACCGTAATTTTTGGTTCTAAGAAAATGAAAAAAACATGTATGGAGAATCCCAAAAACAAGTATTTACCACATTTTCAGAAAATCGATTCATCTATTAAGGCTGTTGCCAAGAAGACAGACAAACCGACATAATTGTAAGAACCACTTTTTTCGTCTTTCCTATCATCGTAATGATAAGTCAGATCAAAATCTCAAATTCAATTTTTGTATGAATCCAAACATAACTTGTCATATAGAACTCATAAACAATGTGAACAAACTGGCCCTAAAAGGGTGAATTATACACTCAAATGGCCTCGGATTCCGTAATGTGTAACCCAAGGAGCTTATTTAGGAAGGGGTGAAAACCAATTTTGGCTAACACTATTACCTTCGAAGTTGCACTCATATTTTTTTTGATGCACTGTTTAATGATCAAAGGCCCCACATGTGAACTGCAATATGCAAAACAGCTTTTAATGAGGCTTTCGACGCCTATACATTTTTTTTGCTATAATTCATGCCCAAAATCTGCTATCGGCTCTTAGTCTATAGTACGTCCAGCACTCAAAACTTGAGTGATAATAATATTATTGTTTGATTGACAAACTTCAAGAAAATATATTGTTATTAACATACAAATCTAGAAAACTTTAGTTTTTAATAAAATATTTGAATAACCATATTATAAATTAATAAAAAATTAAGTTTTCCATACAAATTGTCGATAGCAAGTTACTCGCATCGGTTACACAGTTTTGTGCATACGCCCTTGATTGCGTATCTACTCATCACAAAATTTTAGAAATTAATGTCGTTTTCGATTGGATGTTTGGGGTACTCCTTTTTCCCTCCTTCTCCTCAAAAATTTTCATATTCCATACGAATGGAACAGAACACAAAACTAAACGAAAACGGCTTTCTACTGATTGCAGGTGAAGGCGCACCATACCCCATGTATACTCCAACATTAAAGTAAAAATTGCAAGAACAAATCCATCTTTTAAAAGCTGTCTTTAGCGTGAAGGAAAATTGAGCTATATTTTTATTATTATATGGGCTACTTACTATTATTTTCTGCAGCACTGATCACTGCCATCGGACATTCCAATAATCTGTACATTCAGTTCCATTTATTATATGATGATAAATACAATTCAATAAAAACAACGTCTAAGCATTTACAGGTTAGAAAGAGACAAATACATGAAAACAAACCTGTTAAAAATGAAATTAATCACAACGCTATATTATTTTGTAATTTATGAAATCCTTTCAATTTTAAATTTGTTAATGTTCTCTTGTGAAAAAATGCAATAAGGTCCTAAGAGTATTTTTGGGCTTTCAAAATAAGGAGGCGAAAATAACACTCAATAACTTATTTTTAATAAGATGGTATTAAAGCGAATAAAACTTAAAAAATAAAAAAACACGTTCTGTAAAAAAATTTACCAAAACCATCATCCGCACAAGCACAAATTGAAGATCAGGGCCCTGTTTTATAATAGAGCAAATACTATTAGTGCCAAAACACAAACTGAAAAGTTGTCGAATCGACGACGGAATAGTTTCTGCATGTGCGCGGAGTCTCATACGAGCCCATAGAACTCTAGCCTAGCCTTAGTTGAAAGTACAAGTTTAAAAAGCTGCCAAGAACAACCACTTTGAGTTTCTTTTTCTTAATGAGAGCAGCCTTCCTAATACTATTAGTGACATTAACGATCTGAAAAGTACAAAAGTCCTTTTCTGCTGCTTGAATACGAAATGCAATTTTACAACCAACTAATAATATTATTTTGTACTTTATTATGAAATAGGGTTCAGGTTTAAAGTTCGCGTTTGGATAGTTGTTTTTTTTTATTAGAAAAAAGCCAATTAAAAGAAACATCAAAGACAAAGTGAGAACCAGAATATTTAAATTTTTAATATTTACACTCCGAATCGATCTTACCTTGGTAAATATTTTTGTTAAGATTTCGTTTTGGGAACATTTTAAAAAATCATAGCTACTATGATATTTTTTTTACGGAACTGGCACAGCATAGTAGCATAATTCAATGTGCATTGGTGGTCAGAATATTAACTCTTAAATGATATTAATTTTTAGTACCAATGTGCCTAATCTTGGTATTCTATTGTTTTTATGATAGGACTAATCCATTTTAACTTTTAAAAAAATATCCCGTTATCCTTGTTATTTGTGTAGGTATATATTTCTTCTTAAGAGTATTTGATTTGACCCAAGCGAGCGATGAGACAATCCAAACGATAAATTTTTTGCTCTTCACTTTTTGTAAACTTGTACTAAGTAATCACTTTTTTATTATCTTCCAATTCAGAAATTAATGTCAAAATAAATAAAAGAAAAACCTCGTGACAAATGTCTGTATATGTTTTTATGAGCACCAGGCTCAGAACTAGGTTAGGTTAGGTTGAAGTGGCTGCCAGTTGTAAAGACTGACACACCTAGACCATGTGTAGGTCCATTGTGACACCACATGAATCTAGGAAACCCTATTCCTTACTCGGTGAACCATTTGGAATCGTAACAGATTACCTATGTCTATGTTTATTAGATCACCAAGGTCATCGAAGTTCTGAAGTGAAGGTTCAGAACTAAATTGTATCAATTTTATTTCCAAAAATGGTAACGTAATTTTCCCATTGCTGGTTATTTTCAAGACACTCCCATATCCTAATGGGCCCAGGGCCCCCAATTGTCTAAGGACTCCCCTGATCATCTTTTGAATTATACTAATGTATACCTTCTTAATTTTAACTAGTATTTAGGCTAAGATCAACCAAATTGTTTAATTTATCTAATGGATGGAATGGATGGATGAATTTATATTAGTATACCAAATCTTAAGTAATAAATTTGCTTGATTTAACCAAATGGATTTTGCCAACAAAACAAAACTAATGGCTTATTTTAATTTTAGACTTTACTTCACACTTTAACCGTATCAGAGTGTTAAATTAAACAATGCTTTTTAGTCTAGTTCACTCGGGTAACATTAACAGAAATAGCTCGCAGGTTGTACAGGTGCTAGCCCAGGCTTGCCAGATTGGGCTATTTATAGGAAATTGGGCTATATTTTTCATATAAATAAATCATATAAAAACTACTTTTCGCCACACTAAAATATTCGACTAAAAGATTTCGACATTTGAAACCAACCGCAATAATCCCCACTTTAATAATATCATTCACTTTATCTGTTGTTCTCAGAATTCCCATTTTTATAAGAAAAATGTATTAGTGTTGGGCTACTATTTGGGCTACCTTTTTGGCTCCGATTTTGGACTACAAAATTTTTCGAATTGGGCTATCAAACTATTCAAGACATGGCAACCCTGGTATCAGCAACATCACTTATTTATAATCGTACACGAGGAGTACGTAGTTTTCTTACGTGTTTTTCTGAGTGTGTGGAATGATTTATGGTGCCAAAATTCAACAAACAGACCACTAAGTGGAGCCTGATTTTTGACAAATAATATTTAACTGTATTCACAAAAAGGTGCTGTATAGAGAATAGTCAAAACGTTAAAAGCAACAAATATCTTAAGGTTGAACTAGGTTTGAATGTTTGCTTAGTAAATTTTGAATTCCACTTTATCGCTATTTTAAATGTGAGTAAGTGAGAAAGGTATATAGGGAAAGTACCTTTAGCTACACTCAGAGAAAAAGCTGGTATAACAAACCAATTTCTGGTTCATTATACCTGATTTTCAAGTTGTTATTTTTCAACTCGGGAGATCAGGTTAACGACTTAACCTGATCCCTGATTTTAATGCCGTGTTAAATCAACGTTGGTCTTAGGTAAAGTTAACACTGCCTTAAAAAAGTAAAACTGTAAATTTTACCTGAGAATCTTGCTATTTTTAACTGTAAATCTAGTAAACTTTACATGAAACTCTAGTTCAAAAACATGAATAAAATGTTCAACGTCCTGTTAATTGAACATGAAGCTCTAGTTAATTTAGCATTATTCAATGTTGAATCAACCCTGTATCTGGTAATTATTATGTCTTGGATCCATGCTTGTTGGTGCCATCTCTAACACTGCTTACCGTGCAATTCATTCTGCATTATTCTGAAAGTATAGAAATTTATAACTATATATATAAAAAATATTATTTCAAAAATACTTTGTGATACTAACATAGTTTTGAACTGGAAACTTCTCACAGATGGAGATAGTACGCATCCCCTGGGCCATTTCGCTGCATAAAAAACTTGTGCCAAATATCAATAAGTTGAAACTGACCTTGTTTGGATGGCTTGTGTCTGTATCTGCTTTAACACTGGTGTCATGTTAAAATTAACTGGCAGATGAGGTTGAATTCAACAGGTAAGCATTGTAAAAATAACCATATAAAATGTTACTTCAACCTTATTTGTTTTAAAATAGAAATTCATAACAAGCAGTGTTAAAAAACTTGATCTCAGGAAAAATTAGCGCTCAATTCTTGTCAAAATTTCTTGTTTACCAGAATTCAGTATTAAAGTAACAGTTCTTCTTCTTAAATCAAGTTGAATATGGTAATATAGGCCACCAGATAAATTAAACACTTGGTATAAGGTTATTAGAATCAGGTAGATTTCTAAAATGTCTGTAACTTTAAATGGAATTGTGCACCTTGTAAATTTAACAGGGCCCAGGTTAATTATTTACCTGTCTTTTTTCTCTGAGTGCAGAAGAATTTTCTTTTTAAATTTTCTTCATATTCAATTATTTTAACTGCATTCATCAAAATGTGATGTATAGAGAATAGTCAAAACGTTAAGAGCAATTTTATGCAATTCATTTGCTTAAAAATATCTCAAGGTTGAACTAGGTTTGAATGTTTGCTTATTCGAGTTAATTTTGTATTCCACTTCATCGCTATTTTAAATGTGAGTGAATGAGAAGGGTATATAAGGAAGGTACATTTAGCTATTATCAAATCTAAAATCCCAAAATGATCTACATTTTCTCCCTTCCATAATCTCTTTAAATTATTACATTTATTTATTTGCATTGAAAATATGTCAAGCTGCCTTAGGAGTATAAAATAATCTAAGGAACCTTGTATCTTTGAACCTTTTTTCTAAGAATTCGTTCTCCTCAAACTGATAACTGACCACTGGTTGCTTAGGACATAGAGAAGACATTCTGTATTTTGCTACTTTTGTTTATGTTTTAAATGCGGGTTGAATTTGCATACGTAACTAATTTTTTGCGACCAAGGAAAAATTCTCTTATATGTACAAACGAAAAACAATAAAACATTTTTATAGAAATTTCCTACCGATTTTATTTTTAAATAGATTTTCAAAACAATAGAGACAAACTCAATTGTGTAAAAGGGGTTGTATTTTAATTTCTTGGCATTTTTAACACATACAACAGCGATCCCCCACTATACATTGCTTGCCAAGTACAAAAGAAGTCTCCTTCTATCGTTCATTTTCTGCATTCTTTAATGGCGGCTTAATGGGAATATTAAATTACGCGCTTGTTGTTTTAATGGATTAAGAAGGAAGGCAAAACAAAATCAACATCAACAATGAGCTGAAGGATACCATTTCTATACCTATACTTTTTGGCCTCCCTTCACTTCTTTTAAGCTTACATATACATACGTATAGATATACATCCCGCACATTGCCGGTTTTGTGTAACGTTTCGAATGCCCCCTTCTGGTCGCCATTATCCGTTGTGTTAATTTACAATTTATGAGAGATTCCATTTTTAGTGCTGTTGTGTATTCCTTTTGACGCATTCTCTAAAATTGGGGTTACATAGGAGGTTCGGAGGGCTTTTTCGACCAGCTCTTGGGTATTCATTACACACCCAAAATTGAACCATGATGACAGCCAAGAAAAGATGACATGGCGCTAGTTAGGTATTGTGGATGCTCGAGTCTGGATTAACTCAAATCAAAACGAAAGGGGTGGACAACAACGACGATGGCAACGGCGACGATGGTGATGAGGATACGGCCATATCCTTTTCTTGTTATTGTCATTATAACTTTGCTGCCAGCAGTGAGCTCCACTACGGATGTTTACTGTTGTTGTTAAACTGCCTTCACGACAAGGGTTGCTTTATTTTAACGGGGATGGAGTTGATCCGGGCTTGGATGTTGTTCTTCATGTAATTTAAATGTAAGTAAGCTTTTTAATGGTCGCTGAAAGGAGCCAGAGGAAATTTTCATTACATTTTTGCTTCTCATTTTATAATAATTAATGAAAGGATGAAAAGAAAGGATGATGATGATCCTTGCTTGTTATAGTAAGTATAAGATGTTAGGTACGAGTATACATACCTATGTATAGAGAAAGCAATGTTGGATGCCTTGTTCTTCGTTTCTCATTTGACTGAAGACGAGGGTTGTTCTTTTCAGTCGTTTTCTTTATAATTCAATTAAAAATTGTAATTTAGATTGTAGCCCCATAATGATTTCATCAGTTTCCTCTCTCACTCTTAAGTACAACGAAGATGCTTGGGAGGAGTTTTTATAACAAAATGCTAATTTCAATCGAAAATGTTAAGTAGGTACCTACATTCATTGAGAATAAAATAGAAGGTACTTAAGCTTTGAATACAACGCAAAAAAAAAAACTAGGGTTGATTGTATTATGATGCAAGGTTGAAAGAAAGTTACGAATTCTGTATTTTAGCATTGGGTTAAGTTAATTTTTTACTGACCATGTTTGTATAGAAAAGGTGGAATATAAAACTACAACCACAATTTTGACCTTTTTTTAACTAAATTGAGAAAAAAAGCAATGGATTCTATTGTAGCACAAATGACTTTAGTTTCAACTAAATCAATAAAGTATATTTTGCTTATTAGCAAGCCATTAAGCCCAAAGGAAACTTCATCTTTAAATAAGATTTTCCGATGAAAGAAGTTCCAGCGGTTGAAATGATCAAGAGGTTTGATGTTTTTAATAAATTTGATCTTTTAGGACTCAGAATGTTGACCAAGATCTTTACACAAATTTGCAACAGTGTGTAATGAAAAATATCACCATCATAATGCCTGTGAACGGCCATGTAATAGCCTGATTTGGCTAATCTTGATGTGAACATCTGTGATATTTTCGACTTTTTGACCATTGTAGTGGTTTCTCCTATAAACCAAAAGGTCAAATTTTAAGGTCAAACTTCAAGCTGAAACAAACTCATAATCTTCAATGCAATTATTGTTGGGCAACAAAGTGGTATATTAAAGATGTTAGGGCTTAGACGTGTCACGAAATTGAGTGTTCTTCATTATTTTTAAAATTATGGAAATTTGAACACTTGACATTGCGGGCTTACCATTTTTAGTCCATCTTTCAAAGTTGACTCTAAAAAACTTTTTTCAGGCAATGAAAATAATAAAGTAATGTATTAAGATAGTTCTTACATAGTTTTCATTATTTAAAACAATACATTATTTATTAACATTGCAATTAAAAATTTTTCTTTCCAACGGTTTTCTCATTTGGTGTATTTTTGAAGAGCCAAGGGTTGAGATTTGCACATTTTCTAACGATAATTTGTATATAATAATAAAGATTGATTTTGTCTGTAGAAGGATATATCGATATGTACGTTTATTTTTTAGTAAAATTGAAGTGCAACAAGCGTATTGATATTTTTACTTGGAAGATATTATAAAAATTGAAAATTGAGTTAACTAGTTCCGGCAATCAGGGGCCGATATGGCAAGTTATACATTCGCAAAAATTAATTGAACTCGAGATTCTGATCAGACTTGTCATTACGATGGTAGGGAAGACTAACAAAAGGATCTCACAATTCTATCTGTCTGTTCGGCTACAGCCTAAACGGCTGGATCGATTTTGTTAGCACATTGTACATAGTGGTTTTTGGTGATCTTGGCCGCAGATTTTTTTTATTTTTTTAGAACTAAAAATAACGGTTCCTTCCATACAATTTTTTTTAGCAATTTTTGAAAATCTAATTTTTCTCAAAAACGGCTCCACAACTATTCGTAGAAAAAATTCAAAAAATTTCTTTTGGTAAAAGCTACTTTTGGACGCTTAACCATTTTCCAAAAAATAATTATTAATTCGAATTTCCTCGAAGCGATATTTTTTATTTCAATTTTTTTTAAACAGAAGCTCTGAGCAATTTAAATAGTTTTTCTTAGAATTTTTCTTTAGTATTTTTAGATTTTGAAAAAATTTTCTTTGTTTTTAATCAAATATTTCGAAGGCTATATAGTCGATTTTTATAAAACTCGGTATTTATGGTTTTTTTTACACTCCTTAAATTATTTTAAGAAGATTTTGTTACTTTTACCAAAAAATAACGGTTCTTTCGATACAAATGTTAAAAAAACTTTTTCTTAAAAACGGCTTCTACGATTTTTATTAAACTTTTTCTGTATGCTCAATTTAGTGCGATATTCAGGGTGTCCGCCGAGAAGGTATACTACTTTGTTTTGCCGCCATTTTGGTAAACTTTAGTCTTGACAGTTAATATTTGACAGTCGTAAAGTAGACTCGTGGAAAATTTATTAAAGACAAAATAATCGATAAACCAAAGTGTTTTAATCGTTAAAACATTTTATCAAAATCAATCTTCGATTACTATGACGATGTGAAAATTACGTGAATTTTTTGGGAGAAACACCGTGCCAACAAAACGTACTATTTATCGTGTAGTGAATGATTTCGTAGAAAGAGGGTCTGTAGATGATAGACTCAAATCATTCATCAGTCACCTTAGCATCCATTAAAAGTTACAGTCTGTAGGCAATTTAGTCAGGAGGAATCATTGGATCTTACTTCTTTGAAAATGAAAACGGCGTAACAGTAACTGTGAATGGGGAGCGATATCGTGATATGATTGAAAACTTTTTAACGCCACAACTGCATGCCTTGGGATTGATTAACGTGTGGTATCAACAAGACGGTGTTACATTGCATACAGCCAGGATTAGACCTCTTTCCACAACAAGTTATTTCAAGAAAAGGTTCTCTTGTGGGGATATCTGAAAAGTAAGGCTTATGCAAACAAACCAGAAACGCTTGAGCAACTCAAACAAAATATTCGTGGTGAAATTAATAAAATACCGCGTGAAATGTGTGAGAATGTAATGAAAAATGTGTTCAAAACGGCTCGCATTTGTGAGACTAACAGAAGTGGACATTTACCTGATATTGTTTTCCATATACATATAATTGGTGACATTAAACAAAATATTTATCTATAAAAGATCCATTCTCTTTCATTTAATCAAAAATTATAAGCAAACAAAGTAGTACACCTTCCCGGCGGACACCAAAAATTATTAAAATTTCCAAATAGAATCTACTCATTTCCAAATAAAAACTTTTAATAGAACTTTTTTTAATTTTGAATGTTCTCATTATCGGTTGAACAGATTTGAAAAAATTTTTATACAAATTTCAAATAAATAAAACAGTATTGAGTATAAAAATTTAAAAAAAAAAAGTTTTTCAATTTTTTTTTGTAATTTCGATACCTCAAAAACGGGTTGACAATTTTTAAGATTTTATTTTACGATTTGCATATTGTTTTAAGAATTTGATAAAAATTATTTTCAAAAAAAAGTGCAAGTCTTACTAAAATGATGTTTTTTTTAGCTCAAGCTCTCGGAGAAGTTATTTTACTTAATTTAAATACCGTATTTCATGCTTTGAAGCAATTTTGTCTTATTATCTCCATGTTATTACATATAATTTTCTTAAGCCCTCAGCGTCTTGAACATAAGAACAAATACGAGCGACCCAGTCGTGCATTTTATTTATTGGGGCATAATGCGATGAAAGGTCACAGTGCTGCCAAGATGAATGAATCATGGCAAGTTTTAAGGAAAGTTTGTATATCGTCCCCAGATTTCAAGAACTATAGGTAACTCAATTTTAAAAATTTTAGAGATAGCAATTGCTAAGGTTCATAGATTCCTAACTACTAGATAACGCTTGAAATTTTAATTTTTATGTTTTTCTCACTTCATAAATATCTTATATTTCCTTATGGTATAGAAAAAAACTGGACGAAAATGGCTTGAAAATTGCACAAAATAATATCGTTTTGGTCGAGATATTGAAGAAATTGAAAATTGAGTTCTTGCAATCAGGGGACTATATGAAAAAATTTTCTACAACTTTTTTAAGTAACAAACCATAATTTAAATTAACTTTTGACGATTAGATGACCTATTTATAAAAATGGGCTTGTCAGTAGGTGTACATTTTTTCTAATGACGCCATATGATATTCTAAAAATTTCAACTAAATCTAAATCTTAATTTATAGACTTATGGTCGTCTCACTGGCACAATATCATATTATAGTGAACATCCTATATAGTGGGACGATGTATTCAACCGAAAATTGGAATATGCGCTTTTAAAAATGCCATTAGCAACTCAGAATTTCGTAAGCAATTTTTAAACGTTGCTGCGTCATGATTAAAATGTATTTTTTTTGTGTTATTTTGACATTGACCGATCTTCAGCAAAAACAAGAATTGAAGTTACGTTTGTATATTAAAATATAAAATTTTAATGTGCCTGTTGTGGACATTTTTATCCAAAAATTGTACTACCTACTTATAGTTCACATGATCATTCCTAACCTTTAGCTTACTTTAATATCTGAAATCAATTATTTTGATATCAAGTGATTTCGCTAGTGAAACCATTGTAGTTATGTAGAGTTTAAAATATTGCTTAGACAAAATAGGAAGAAGAATTTAGAAACATTAGCCATAATTTACAAGTTAGTTTTGGATAGTAGTTACAAAAACATTGTTTTACATGACTCACTGCTTATTTCCGTGTATTTGAGATACATATACATGCATATTCTTATGATTTTTTCAGCTTGGCAAATACAAGCGTACAAGCTTAAAGTTTTTGTAACTATTATAAATATGAAATACCCAGCTAAAACATGAAATATGATTTCATATATTTTCTGTGGCTACTTCAAATATTGATTTAAACTAATTTCAAAACTCAGGTTACTTAGTATTATGATATAGTTAGGAATCTATACTTTCAAAATATCCATCATCATCATCAACATGACCCAACCTTTTTTATCTAAAGAAAATCCCCAGGGCAACAGAAGTTACATACGTACATTCCAAGGAAAACATTTAATTTCTTCATACATTATCGTTAGACAACTAGGCTTTAGCTATATATCAATCAAATATTGACAATAAACGTCCAAACACACTCCGGAACTCCTACACTTTTGTTTTTCATGTTTTGTCTTTAAACAAAGGCACACCAGGTACATATATAGGTACAACAAGAGACTTCGAGATCAACATTCAACATCCGTGCTCCATTAGTGCGTATATGGCTGATACCCAATTTTGACACACAAAAAAATTCCAAACATCCGTTTGCCCACACCTATGGGACATTAGACCCCATCAATTTCCTGATATACTCCACGCGAATGTCAACCTGTCTTTGAACTACCTGATATGCTCCGCTCCAAGTCCTGCAGAGGAGGCAGAGGTACATATACAGTGTCAATAAACATAAAAGCAAATAATTTTGTCCACCATTAACATATTGCCAATCCTGAACATCTAACACTAAGCAAAAATCACATTCAATGTCTCACGTTCTTCAAACATAAATGTCGCCCTTGGAGTGAGCACAATACTCCCAAGAAATATAAAAAAAATATTTTCGAAACGACAGCACACACTAGTTGCGATGGCGATGTAAACAATCTGCAAACAGGAAAAAATACGTTTTTAAGAAAGGAGCCACTAAACAAGTCATTCAAAGATTGGTCCTGACGCATTTGGCATCCTCTGCCAACACGATACCGATACGATATGTGATTACAAGGGAAGGAGGATATTTGTGGCGTGGTTGAATGTAACGCGACCGACTTGCACGACTGACTGATTGAACTGGCAGACACAAAGCCATACAAAATCTTTCTACTATACGAGAAACGTCCTTGGCCCCAATTTCATCCTGTTTTCCGTTCTTTATCTACACACATAACATCCTTTGCACTCAACAAAAATGTAAGGTTTTGGTGTGAGGTTTCGACTTCCCCAAATTTTGGAAAAATCTTACCAGACATGTGTGTTTATTTTGTTGTTTCCTGATAGAGTATCTACATATGCACACTAAATAGGGTTGAAAAAACACGAGCTTCCCTCACAATCCTGACGATAACCTAGTGCAAGATTTCCTAAAAAATAAAAAAAAAAACCTCACCCTTTTGCAACTCGCAGTTTTGTAAATTCACATTTTTATGTAAAAAATATTCATTTTTTTAAGTAAATTCCTCCCAAGGACATTTTGCCAAAGGTCAGTTTTTCACATAACACATCAGTGACGAATTTGTATTTGCTTTGGCTTTGAGGGGAATGGTAAAGTTAAGATGTACAAACGACACGTGTAGGTACACATATAGATTTTCTTGTTCATTGGTTTTGGTTGGTTATATTTTTATTACTGAAAGAGAACTTATGTAGCATCAAATGTACTAAAAGGATTCAATTTTGCTTTTAATGTAATGACTGTGTTATTATGGGCTTTTTGATGTTAAAAGAGTTTATTAGTTGGGAAAATTGAGTTTCAGTTTTGATGAAGGGCTTTTTGAAGAATTATTATTAGGACTAATGTCTTATTGTCCTTTCATCACAGTCATACTACTGATAAAGTAATAGTGATGGTCACGATGGTCACGATAGTCACTTCAAAGAAAATGCCAACTAAGAATACAAAAGGCTATCTTATCATGCTAGATGGGGTGATATTAGTTACATTATCTGAGGAATACGATGTTTCTTGTTTCTTTTGGACAGTGTTGTGATCTCTGAGCTGATGAACGACCATACTTGTATTTTTTATCATCCACACACATTCACATGTAAAATTATTCGCTTTGGCTTTAAAAATATCAACAAGCATCAAAGCATTGGATCGTTTCATACCTGGCTTTGTTAGTTTAGAATTTCCATACGGTGGAAATTCTTCATAATTTCAGGAGCTTCGTATTCAGCATTATTGAGCGTTGCTGCTACTCTTTATTCGGTTTAGAGTGAAAAACAACTAATTCCTATTTTGCATTTTTTACAAAAAAAGTATTTAAAAAAAGTTCGTGTTATTTGAGTAAATCTTAAATTACAATAAATTTTTTTTCTACACTCGTAATTGTTAAATTTAGTGAAATTGAAAAGATTTGATAGATTTTTGTATTTTATAGCAATTTTTGAAGTGGTCTATAGTAGACATTATTAAACTTTTCGGATTGGCCGCGTTATAAATATTTACAGCAGTTGTAATACAAAACTGGTAGGTATCTGCTCCCTAAAACACGTGTTAACTGGCACACGGATAGACAACTTGTCCGTTTGAATACTTTTTTTCATTAAAAAAGATATGAAATCTTTCCAGTATTTACCACTTCCCCAAATTCACCACTTCATCAAATTTTGACGTTTTTCTAATACATCCCTTCAAGCAAACGAGTCCGGTTTGGATCCACAAACGTAGGAAACAACGTATGAAATACTCCGTTTTCGGATCCAAAAGTGGATCTTCAAAACTGCGTTTTACGGCTCAGAATAGTATGGAAATTAGAATCACCGCGGACCCACTTGTGCATGTATAGTGAGATAAAAAGTTCACCATACTTAGCAAGTACCAAAACCAAGAGATATGAAAAGAAAATTCCCTTCCCAGCGGGAAATATCGTCCTCAATGATTCTTATAGCTAAAATGATCAATTGATTCACTTGCCAAATCATACAAGGAGTGACATGCAATGATTAGTTAAGTGAAGTGTAATGCAAAGATTCCTCAGTTCATAGATTTTACTCCACTTTCTGCTTTGAGCTTAAGAAACAACCCTTTCTTTCGCTGAATTACAAATTGCTATTGTAAAAGGGGAAAGTTATGCGATGAAAAAACTGTTGAAAAGGAATGTACAAGTTCATCAGTTCATATTTTGTGTTGGGTATAGTTCACAGTGGCTTTCTGTAAGAAAATCAATAAAACATGACCAAATATAACTCAAATTGCGTTTTCCAAAACGCTAATAGGTAAAACTTTTGAATTTTCAAATGAGAGTTACTTTTTGGTTCGTTGAAAAAAAAACATCTTGAACAACTAGGTGCTGAATAGGCAACTTATGAAAATCTCGTGATTTCGCAATTGAATATTCATTACATTTTTCATTAAAAATATAGAACTGATGAATAAGACAAGTACATGTATGCAGTGGATTCACAGATTATGCAATCACCAAGTTTTTCATCACCTGGGTCGGTGAATAAACATCTTCCAACGAAGTAGTGATTTCGTTGAGGAATTTTCATAAAGAAAGGGGCATGTGCTTCCCGCCAATGACACGCCCATGTTAAATTCATCAAAGAAATAAGCTGAAAAGTGGCTGATGCAGCTTCCATTCCTCGAGAAAAAAGCCGGTTTTCCTCAATGAATTTTTTTAATTTTTCCCGCTGGGTTGTTGGGTTTTTCAACCACACACTAACAAAGAACAAAAGAACTTTTTTTCCTTCCAAGGCACATTTATTTGGAATTTATACAAATAATTACAAAAACACAATAGTTTGCCCTACAAAAGATTAAATAAATCACAATTGCATTTGGTTTGTATTATTAACTGAAAATGTGTTAAGTTTTCACGACAAAAAGTATTAAAATACGCAATGATCTTCACCGCACGACCTACAAAAATAAACTAAAAGAAAAAACAAGTGGGAAAAAAATAAAATCCCTGTGTAGGACTCATTTTTTAAGGATCCAAGAAGTACCGACAAAGTGGATCAGTGAAACACGTGTGTTAATAAGTTATCCGTTCATAATACGCGGAATTTGGCGGGTTAAAGTTATCCGTACGTTAACACACGTCACAGACTATTACACATTTGTTAATAAGAATTACAAGTTCACAAACGTATAAACGCTAGCACGTTGTTATTAATATTTAGCGTGTTCAATACAGTACTCACCCTGAACGTTTCGCTGCGAATTGCATCGAGCGTGGTCACCGGGAAACTGCCAAAGAGACGTTAAGAGCAATTTTTGCTATGCAGGTTGTAATTGTAGTGCTGCTTCGAAGGTTCTGTTTCTTGCTGTTGTTGTCGTTATTGGTTTGAAAGTTGGAAGCAAACTTGCTCACTGTATCTACGTTGGTATTCAGTGGCAATTGGATCGACCTTGTGGAGTTAATTATGGGATCCCATGTTTTTACAGCTTGAAACTATCGTCACTATTGAATTTAAGGTATCGTTTGATTTCAATCGCTTTGCTTATCGAACGGGGGATATAGTGAGGTTCATTAGCTATAACCTTAGCTTTATCGAACTGAAACCAATGGTGTTCATCTGGGTTATCGAGAATATGCTTACATATGACAAAGTTCTCCCTTTGGTTTTTGGTAATAGCGCTGATGCGTGCTCTTTCAGACATGTAGCAATGTGAGCTACAAATGTTTTATTACGCCTGGCCTTACTTTATTGCCAACGAGCTTGACTCACAAATTATTTTTGAAGAACTGGAAATGGCTCTCATAAAAATGAAGAACAATTAAGCCTGTGAAATTTTTCAAAAACTCTACCATGGAATTTTAACAGTGTTTGGCATCATTTTATAATTACTTGTTTGAGAATTCTTGCGTTCCTCAAAGCTTTAATAGAGCTGATATTATTTCTATTTTTAAAAAGGAGATGCTAGTCTCCATGAGAACTACATAGGTATATCAATACTCAACTCAATTAGGAAGGTTTTCACTACAATTCAAAAAACCCGGTGTAAGTCTTTACAAGTCAGTCACTATCTTCACCGTTCAAAGAATGAAACTCGCTTGCGAGAGCTGATGAACTCCGATTGGATTTAACAGAATCTAATGTGGATTCTTGCTATGAATCGTTTGGGAATGTTATAGCCACGGTAGATGAATAACTCTATCTTCAACACTTGAATCGGGCATCTGCATCGACAACAAGAATTACATACAGAATTCTTAGTTACCGCCTTAAATCTGGTAACTACTTCAAAATCAAAATGCCTGTGCCTGTGGAAGCTATTAGCACTATTTTCAGAGCAAGGGTAGAAATCCCTAGTTTAAATTACGTTCCACATCTTTCATACCTGCCAGTCGTATGCAACTTTTGTAACAGGTACGAGCCTGATTATGTTTACCATTTTGTTGCCATTTGTCGAATCTTGCAGGAGTTTTGAAGGCTTTATTTTCATAAAAGTGTCCTCTCTAGACTTCAACCGATAGAAATTTTAAACGAATGTCTTCAATAACAAAATACTGAAATCCTACCTTACAAACCGATTCTTTGGAGTATGGTACGACCAAAATTACTCGGAACTAAAAAAAGTTTAAGTTGGTGTACCACAAGAAAGTGTCCTAGGACCAAACATGTATCTGTTATATACAAAGGATATTCCAATGCACATCAATGCTATCATTTCCACCTTTGCTGATGATATAGCAATATTGGTGCCAAATAAATTCGTTACGAAGGCTACACAAAAACTGCAAAATGCACTCGATAAAGTTAGTGATTGGACGCAAAAATGGCGAATCAAACTAAACGAAACAAAATCAAGGCATATAAGCTTTACAAACAAAAAAATAAACAATGTTCCAATTTTTATAAACAGTACAGCAGTACCATACTCCAATACTGCCAAATACCTTGAAATGACTTGAGATGTAAAGCTAAATGGAGAGAGCAAATCAAAAAGAAAAGAGAAGAATCAGGCCAGAACAAACCAATGTTGTATAAGCAAGTATTGAAACCCGTTTTGACATAAATGGCATCCAACTATGGGGCTGTACAATGAAAATAAATGCTGAATCAATGCGGAATATTCTAGTCCTTTGTGGAATAATAAATGCCCCTTGGTATAAAAGAAATAGCGATCTATATCGTGACCATCAAATTGAAATGGTTACAGAAGGGATTTAAAAACACGCCGTATCACTTAAACTTCCGACAATGTGATTTATAAATTAAGAAAGAAAAATAATTTGTCGATCTTTCATAGATTAGTCCTGATTCACCTGTGGTTTTAGTGCGGTAAGAATCCCACACTACTCAGTACCGCGGCTTACTAAGTGTCTTTTGACGATGTCCATCGGATAAACAAAAATTTGGTAGGGCCTAATAAAAATAATTTGTCAAACGAAAAACTGAAATGCTGGAATTCCATTTGGGTATAAAATGCCTGGTCTGCTTAAATGCTTATACACGAAATTATCACAAAGTTTTTTCCAAAGTTGAGGTTTTTTCATGTGGTTTCCGAAATTATATATTTACAAAAAAATCCTGCTACCAAATAGGTCTCCAAAACAAATTAAAAAAAGGAATTGAAGCTACATTATTTGATATTAAAAATGCTTAGTGCTTATGCTTATGCTTATGAATGTATCTACATGAAGTACAATTTTTAAAAATTATAGTCGAAAAATCTCGAGTGGGTAGATAGTGTTACCCGAACTTCCCATATTAGCTCCCAGGCCTGTTCTGAGGTTAATATGAATATGATGAAAGGTTAATAAAATAGAATTTCCCTATTGGAAAGTGAAAATATGCTCACAGCTATGAGTTATTTTCTTCAACTATTAGCGTTCTGTTATAATATTTTGCTCCGATCCAAATGTTTTCCTCTTGGTTGACGTTTGTTTGTTCTAACATTTAAAATTTAACGTAATCCATTATAACTTCTTTGATTTAACATTATATTTCTCTCTCCCTCACATCTATGGTTTCTTCCCAAAACAGCCTTTTCCTTGAAACATTTTATCTGTTAAACAACATTCTCATCGATTTCTTTATAATAATCATAAATTCGAATATAAAACCAATTCAATTAGAATCATAGGGTGCTGTTTGTCTCTTTTTGTTTTCCCTTCACAGTTTTCCCCGTAATTTTTTGTATTGTATGAAAATTTCATTAATTTTGATTTACCGCCAAACAGACGGAATATACTTTTTGCATAATTTGAGCATTTGAAAATTCGAAACACTAGAACACTGGTAAAAAAAAAAATACATAACTCCCTCGAGAAGGTTGGATATCTTTGATAGGACAGTAATAGAGGTTATTCAGTCGATCCACTCACCTTTAAATATTGATGGTGAAGACGAAAACAAATTCCAAACATCAAATTTACATAGTATGCGATTACCCATATAATGGTTTGGTATATATGCCCGGCTCTGATCTGGAACTTAGGTAAAGACCGTCACAGACCTGCTTCCTTATCCTTTTGGTTGTGTCTGTAGTCACCCGCGTTGTATACACATACAAATTTCATTTGCTTTTGAGCGTGGTTGTAGTTTTTGGGTGTCGCATGGCAGAATGCTTATCCGCGAGCCTCTCCGTTAAGTCATCATCATCAATCGCGTACTCCAAACTCCTCAGCGCTCAGCATAACAACCCCATCAGCCCTCAACCCCTAATGCAAATAGGATAAAAAAAAAACAAAAAAAATGTTTGCTATTAAAAAGTAAAAGCATCGACGTAGATTTGGGTAAGTGTTGTTTCTTTTTTGTTCGTCGTCAGAACATGCTGGAGTCCTGAAAGCTTGGTCTTAAGGGGTGAAAGAAATTAAGTAGGTTTAGAAAGGGAACAGTATAGTAAAAAAGCAAAAAAAAATGTGGGGTGGCTGATTTTTTCTCATTTAAACTTATTACCCTTTACCCCGCTTTGAGACATCGAACGCATCCGTATCCGTTGTCGGATTTTTTTTTTGGTTTTATTTTTTGCTTGTGTTTTTGACTCGTGAAGTAATTTTTTTTAACTCTATAGGGTGGAGAAGGAAAGACACAACAACAACATGACTAAAAAGGATTTTTTTTTATTTTCAAGTTTGGGGGAGTCCTTTTCGTTAGCTGCTCTCAGGCGTTTATTTCTTTCTTTTTTATACGCATTTAGCTTGGAGCAAGATGATTCTTTCTTTTTCTTCTGTTTTTTTAGGTTTTAAGAAAAAAACGGGTTGGAGAGTGATCGATATTTTAATTTTGTTTTTGTGTTTTGTCGACAAAATTTTTGGGATGCGGTGCTTTAATACTCACATTGAATTTCATTGGAAGGAGATATTAAGGAAAAGCTTTATTGATTAGCTTGCATATTTCTTCTAACGAGAAAACATCACACTTTATAATTAAAAAAAATGCATCTTAAATCTGAAAAAAATAAATAGTAATAGGATAGGTTTAGAATAAAAACACATAGCTCATAAAATACGAAGTTGAATATTTTTCTAGACCACACAGGTAACTCCAAAATTGGAAACTTCTTCATTGACTGCACCCCTATGAGTTAATAATCCACCAAAATTGGTGGACGAATTCTTTTTGAACTTTTTAATTTTCGTCTGTCACAAGAAATTAATCTCGTAAGGTTGTTTGACCGACAGAGACCTTACATACCGGAAAACAGATGAAATAGATGTCAAAATTTGTGCAGTAGATGTCAAAAAAGCTGTAGTTAAAGTTAAAAATTGTTCAAATTTTGCCACTCTGGCTGATGCATCTTTGACATCTATTCCAGCCCCATCTTGCTTTCTGTCCAGGCAGTTAATAATATGGTCAGTAAGTATTTTTTGTACTTGCCAAAGTGTTAAAAATAAGTAGGTACCTAGTACATGAATCCTTCATGCTATCGACAGCCCCCAATACCCCTACCTTGAGTTTCTGGCACACGATTATATGGCCTGCTATCCAATGACTTTACAAGGACCTGGTTCTTCAGGTTTGGGGGTTGTGATGTCAGTTGAACTTCACTTTGACCGACTAACGTAAGTAAATTTCAGTTATGAGAGAAACACGAGGAGCTTTGGATAGTGAGAACAATCAAATGGCAATAAAACCCGACGTCATCGGATTATTTATTGAGAGTATGTTCATAGAAAGTGAACGCTTTACACCCCAGGTGCTACTGGAAAACTTTTTTTTTTTTTTTTTTTTATTATTTACTTTATTTCATACAATATCCTTAAACGTTACAATATATTTAACATACTATTACAAATAATAATACTTATTATAAATGATATTACTATATTATGTACGCATAAGGTTATTCAAAGCGTTATAAGGCAGATATTACCGCAATCCAGGTGATGCGATAGATAGGATCATGGGATCACACATTTATTACAGAATTGTGATGAAAGACTAGCTACTCTTGTTAAAATGCGGATTCATCGTAGTAAATTGGTTTAGAAGCAAAGTCATCGTTTATATTGCAATAAACATACGATGTACGCTAGAGTACGATGTAATAATTTAGCTCGGGACTTCAACATCAAAATTGGAAAGGATGAAACCTTTGGCAGACTATTATGCAAGCACAGCCTCAAAATCATATCAGCCTTCGACTAATAAACTTTTCAGAAGCTCATAATACGTTCATAAGTAGCACAAGGTTTCCACAGCTTAGAATTTACCAAGCGCTGCTCAAAAATGGTCGATACGCCAACAAAATCGTCCATGTTCTTACATCTTTGACATATGTTCTTTTCGAGGGACAAACGTCAACTCGGAACTTTCCTTGTTGCAGGCTTACAGCAGCTCGTCTGTCAAATGCAAAAAAAACTACGAAGAAAATTGACGTTAGAAGGCTTAGCATACCTGAAGCCTGGAGTTACCGGAGACTACAGTGAGCACTTGAGAAGGGACGACTCAGCACACGTCATTTACCAACAACAGACGCTAACGATCAGCAACCCTTTTTCAGCGATATTGTGAAAAAGGTAGCAGAAATGAAAATAGGTTGCCAAACACCCTCGAAAAAGAACCCGTGATACAGGGTTACCAAAAGGTGTATTCTGGCCTAGAGACTCCGGGAATGCTACTTTATAAGTTTGACAAGTATTGTATTTCTATGTTTCAGAAGACATGATTGAAACCAATAGCAAAAAATTTTATTAAATAATGAGGAATAATTAGGAATACATTTCACTCTACATAAAGCTTAAGTTTAAATTGAAAACCCGCTTTTTTCAACATCCCGTCCTCAACACGGGCGTTGAAAACATCCTGCCAAACTTTTGAATTCTATAAATCAAGACTTATAACTTTTTCTTGAAAATTGACCCAACATTTTTTTATTGAATAGCTATTACAACT
Source organism: Dasysyrphus albostriatus (assembly GCA_946251815.1). Classification (NCBI taxonomy): domain Eukaryota; kingdom Metazoa; phylum Arthropoda; class Insecta; order Diptera; family Syrphidae; genus Dasysyrphus; species Dasysyrphus albostriatus. Next base: position 69,654,695 of record OX276337.1, on the reverse strand, counting down.
ATGGTCAAGTAATTTAGTTAAATAAGCATTTCTTGAAAATATGGGTTGAAAGGAAGGATGTATATTTTGAAAAGCCTCTAGGTCTAGACTTTTCAAAAGTTGGTAACCCTGCCGTGATATGATGATTAATGCGTGCAACTAAAAAATAACAGAAGATGCGCATATGAAATGCTGCAGCACAAAACAAGAGCAGTGCGAGAGGATTATCGAGCAAGAGGAAGAGAAGAGAAGAAAACCTTGGGTAGAAAGAAAAGAGCGTACCAAGCCTTCCAGGTGAAAGGAGATCAAAGAGTTTCACGATCGAAACAACACCTGGAAGTTTTACACAAAATCGAAACAATTTGCTGCTGGTTTTTAAACTGGGATGTTGGCTTCTCAAAACAGTGAAGAAAACCTAGTCACCAAAGCACAGGGAATAGTAGATGTAAATGCTAAATGGGAACTAGATAGAGCGAGAAATAGGACAAGAAAAGAACCAACCTCCGGTCAATGAAGACTTAGTTTTACCCACCATACAGTTAAAAAAGTTAAGAAGAGATAGACTTAGCTAAAAAAGAAGCTTAGAAACAACAAGGCCACCGGATCTTATGGTTTATCGGTGGAGCTCTTAACCTACGGAGGAAATATCTTGAAAGAATATATGTAACAAATTTTTAGTGAAAAGAAGCATTCCCTATGACTGGTCCATCAGATCCATAATACAAGATCCTTTCCATGGTACCGTTTGAGCGACTTAATCCATTCTACAACACTATAATCGGTAAGTACCAGCGTGGCTTCTGGCAAGATAGATCGATCATAACCCATATATTCACACATAGGAAAATTCTGGAAAAGACAAATAAAATTCAAGTTGAGACCCATTAAAGTCAAAGTTGCTATCAGAACCTTCAATATGGCTGTGGCTGAACTTGAGATCTCGGGAAAACTGATCCAGTTATGTCACGCGTGATATTGGGAAATATTCAATATGCAATGTGCAACTAGGAAAAATCTCTTCCCAACTATTCCAAATATGCACAGGGTTTCGGCAAGGAGATGCGCTATAATTTTGTTTTCATGTTATTTCTTCAATCTTGTTCTCGAACAAATAGTGTACCGAGCAGACGTTTACACTGAAGACACTATTTTTAACAGATCTGTTCAACTTCTAGGGTATGCCAATGATATCAACATCGTCAACCGCTCCCAACTGGCCATAAATGAGTCTTTCACATCAATAGAGGAACAAATGAGACTTATTGGTCTTCTAGGAACCGAGGACAAGACCAAATACAAAAAATCAATAATGGACAAAACGGTTGACAGCAACATCCAGGAATAGCAATTTTCAAGTCGTGAAGAAGTTCATTTACTTTGGAGTGAAGATTCATCCCACTAACTACATCTTTGTGAAAATCTGACGACGAACAAATGGGTTTGAAAATCTTCACATGTAAGACAAATTGCACGCTCTATAAAACCGTTATACTGAACTTACAGTCCGTCTCAATGGTGCCAAACAGCAGTAGAGGTGAAAGGGAGAGTTTATATTGGGCGCTTTCGATAAAACCAAATTTATCCGATTGATATTTGGCCCTGTATGCGAGAAGGGCGAATGGAAGAGAAGATTCAACTGCAAACTCAATGAGCTGTATCAAGATGTGGATGTCGTCTAGAAAATCAAAGCACCTTAGCCTTACCATCGAGAGAAGGGACAATAATGCTCCAGCCAAAAGAGATATGTTCTTAAGTGAAAAATGACAACGGGTTACATTTTTATCAATTTACCCATCTAAATTAAAACTAAAGCTCATTCATGCCACTACTTAAATCAATCTTATTTTTATGCAAAAGTATAATATCTATCAAGACACGAACACGAAAGGATTTCATTTAAATTGTCCTAAATTTTTAAACAGTATTCTTCGTCACGAGCCATCACTCATCTTCATGAATGTGCCACTGCCAATCAACTCTTATCCCCTAAAACCAAATTTCGTTTCATTTGAAAATACAAACTCAAGAACCCTACTTAGAGTTTTAATAACCTCCAAAAAAAAACTGAATGCGTGTAGTCTGATTAAAGTTGTTATTGCCCGCAACACGGTCATATATCCTTCAAAAACAAAAAGTACCGTCACTAAAAATATCTTAACCCACCCTCATTTTTTTGTTATATGAGCACAACCAGTATTAACTCTTTTAAAATAAATTTTAAGTGTACCTTCATCATTATAGATTTTTATCCTTCGCTGACAGATAAGTGTAAGAAAGAAGGAAATATTTTTTAAAAACCCTTAGCTCATCAGTAAAAAAATTGTGCGCATATTTTTTTCTATTATAAATTTGGTTGCTAACGATTTTTTATTTCTTTGATTTTAATGTGGGGTACATTTTTTGTGCCAGTAATTTGAATTTTTTTTCATGAAAGCAGACAGTACTCTCGTGGATGTAAATTTGTTTTTGTATGCAGATATTGATTTTTTATGCTTTGCTCTGGATGAAGGCATTTTTTTATACACACAGATGGGTGTTTTTTTTTTTTTTATTCGTATTAAGTTTTAACCCTCTCACACAACCCTTTTGTCTGGGTGAATTTATAATTTTTGATAAGTTTCTCCCTTGTTTTTTTTCTTTTGCTAGAAGTTCTTAAAAGTGCACTGAGTCAGAGAGAATGGTAGAAGCATGAAGATTAAAAAAGAATTTGTACAGGGTGTTTTTGATTTGTTTGATAAAATAAAAATAAATTTTGTATAAAAATTCACGCCACAAACAAAAAATTTCTCAAAATTTAATATAAAAATACTGGAATACAGCGTATACCAGCGATTTTCTTTAATCACTCTTGATAAATAATTAAATTTTAAAGAACTTCGTAAATTTATTTCCTTTCCTTATAAATTTGAAAAGCGTGTACCTACATAATGTTTGTAGTCCTCATATTTATCTAATTGGCCAAGTGACTTTTTATAAACCTGATGCTATAAATCCCCGCCCCTGTTATCTTAATATTCTTGTAGCCCGAGATGATTTGTTTGTAAGCCTCGTACTTTTATTTTTGTGACTTAAACTTATGAACATTATAAAAGAAAGACTAATTTGATAATCTGAGAAATGTTTTAGTTTATTTTTTTCAAACTTGCTCCATTTAATTTAATGCGAACACCCTGTTTAAATTTTATCTGTAAATGAATGTGAACTTTAAAAAAAAGTTAACCTAAGAAGATGAAAAACGTACTCTGCACTCTGCACTAAGGACTGAGCACATGCTGCAGACCCACATTTTTTGTCGTTCATCAAAAACAGGATATGAACTGAAAAACTACCAGGGGTCCTTGCTCACCCAGACAACCCTTTTTTTTGTTCGCACTCAACCCTACCTCGCTGAACACATGCATGCATTCACTTGTCAAACACAAAGCCTCTACGTAAGTAAAAAAAAAATTAATATCCTTTTTCAATACTGTAAAATGCAAATTAAAAGATTCACTTTATGAGATTCTTTTTATTTTACCCTTTGAGTCCTATGTTCAAAAAGGGTTGCGAATCTCCTCAGGGCTCAGCACGCATTTTCACTTTTGGTTTTTTTTTTAATTCAGCTGATCGTAGTTAAAAAAAAATATGGAATACCTAGCCTAGTCGTGTGGGGTGACGGTTTTTTTTAAAAAACTAGAATAAAAAACAGCAGCCAAGAATTAAACACGCACTTTTTCCATGCATTGCATTGTAAGAGAGTATAGGGTTGAAATCTGAATTCTTTTGTTGGCATTCTTTTGATTATGAGAGTGACTTTAAAAATTTGCATAGATTTTTTTTTTTATTATTTGAATGGAAGTTTGGGTTAGTAAATATATCTACACACATCCGCAGCCTGTTTGGATTTGGTAAAAAAAATTATACTAGTTTTTTACCTGATTCCTGACAGGTGATGATATTTTGTTGAATTCTTCAAAAATAAATCGGGTTTTTGAATTTGTGGTAAAAAGGGTTTAAGGAAAGTTGGTGACTTCGTGAAAAAAACAGTTGTTTAATTGATAACTTTGGCGATTACAGAGAATTTAAAACACTGGCTTTGCTTTTCTTTTTGTTTTTTAATTTATTTATTATTTTAGTTGATTTGAATTAAAGTCGTAATATTTGCTAAATTTCGGAAAAAAATTTCACTAAAAGCATTTTTTGTACTAAATTATAAGCTTTCAGATTTGTATTTTTTTCAAACGAAAGAGCTGAGCTGAAAACTTGAATAAAATGATTGCAGAATTCTCTGAATACTATTGTTTGCCTCATTTAATGTATTTATTGTAATTTTAACTAAATTTTTACTATCTTCTGACATTGATTAAAGTATTAACAGAATATTTACTTATTTATTAATATTTATATAGTGAAGTACGTTTAGTTAATTAAGAGTGGCCAGGGAATCTATAGATCCGGATTCAATTAAAAGACTAAAATATTATTTTTTACAACTTTTCGTTTTTCCAATGTAGGTAAGGTTAGTAATTGGTTTTCATATGATGAAGAATGTTGATTTGGATTCCATCGAAGATTGCACAAGGTAAATAATAAAAAAAAACGTTTTTGCTTGATTTCAATTTTGAAAATAAATAGCTTTTCTTTTGTAATATACGGATTACATAATTCCCTACAAAAACGCATATTTACCAAGGTGACTTCTGGCTTTGCTAAAAACTAGTTCAATATGTGGATTAAAAGTTAATTTGGTATCAAAAAGAATGCCCAAATCATTCAATATCTCCACTCCTCCTTTTAAATGTTCTCCGATGAAATATGACGCACAAGAACTTAAAACTTTTTCTATATTAAGATTCATGCCGTTTGATTTCAACGATTCAAAAACTTTATTGATGTTATGTTGATGGAAAATGCCCCTATACCATAAGATGGTTTGAAGTTATCAGCAAAAATAAGTATGTAAGAGTACTACATGCCGTTGCGTATGTCATTTTTGAACAAAATAAATAATAGTGGACTAACATGGCTTACTTGAGATAAGCCCCGAGAGTACATTTATGGCTTTTAAATACCAATTTTAAATGAAACATTTTGTGTGGTCGGTTCGTTAAGTATGACGTAATCGTTTTAGAAACCATATAAAAATCCATTTTGGAAACCCATATTTATTAAGTTTGTGACATAGAACAGCATGATTTACTTTGTCAAATGCCTTACTATGATCAGCATAAAATACATCCGTTTGAAGACATTGAACCATATTTCAGTTTGTTAGGTTAGTTTGTAATGGTTGATTTTTGGAAACAGAAGCCATTTTGTTCATGTGCGATCAGTCTTTGACAAAAAAAAAAACGTGTATGATTTCTTACGATTTTCTCAATAAGTTTTGGCAGTACAAGAAAGCTTGGATATTCCTTTAAATCAAAATATGATATTTAAAAGATTCAACTAGTGTTAAAAAATATTGATGGAATACAATCAGGACCGGACGAAGAATTATCTTTAGAATTTTCAATATATTGCAGAACTTCCACCTCATTCAATTTTAAAAAAGGTATATCATAGATTGGTTGTTGAAGATTATCACAGTTTTCAATATCGCATATGCAATTCTTGGATCAGATCACGAAAAATAAGCTGCAAATTACGAAAAATGAATCCCGATTTAAACGTTGGCTTAGGATTTCATAATTTACGACAATTTGTTTGCAATTTGCGAAACTGAGCAAAATCAAGATATTGATACTCAAAAATCGTAAATAAACACTCTTATCAAGTATCAATTATTCTATCAAGAGAAAACAAAAATTGCACAATTTGTAAATTTGCAAAAAAGAAGTGTGATCACCACTTTTATTTCTTGATATTGCCACTTTGAAAGGTCAATCTTGCTCAATTCCTTATTTTGTAACTAACCAAAAATAGCTAAACCAATCTATTGATCCAATCAAATATATAATTTCTTCGATTACTAGAGCAAGAGCTCCAAATATTTGTTAGTTAAGTGAATTTATAATTTTTGCATTATAGATATATTCAAAAAATTAATTTCTCAGTGTGACTTAAAAGAAACAATACCGACAGGCGTTAGTAAAAATTGTTCCTAATATAAATTTTGTACTAAAGATTGCACTGTATTACAACGAGAACTTAACTTACTGAATTTACTCAAGTGTACGTCTTTAGCTGGGTCAAAAAAGTTTAAATATTTATTATCATGATTGGTCAACATTTTAGTAAAGGCAAGTAAGGTGACTAAAACAATACGGAGACATGCCAACAAAAACTTTTCTCATAATCCTCAAATTCTCCGAATCCTTATTAGGCCAGTGAGCAGAGGTTCCTTTCTTGCAAAACTATCTGATAATTTTTTTTTTATTTGAATAAGTCGGTTAGTCATTTTTGAGTAGAGATACTCAAACAAAATTGCGTGAAAAATATTTTTCTTTAAGAAATTTGATTTTCTTTTTTATAAAGGTACATACCTAAAATATTTTTTTTGAATAGAGTTTATATTTCCAGAGATAAAAGTCTAAGAGCCAATGACATACAAAATCAAGTCATTTGCATACTTTTGTAGTTTATATCAATCATAGGCTTTGAGGTGTTGAACTAATACTTACTGCCTACCTTAACACGTGTCAAACAGGTGTAAAATTTGACGTACATTTTCTGCATCGATTTATTTCAATACCTATTGGTCGGAGTGATGTAAGGTGCATGCAACAAATATTTATTTAGCTTGCAATTTTGAACAATTATTGTTATAGTCCCTAAGAAGATAGAGAGAGATGAAGTTTTCAAAAACCACTCCAGGAGTATGTGTTTACCTGAGTGGTTTTTCGAAACTCTACTGCTTTTTGGGTTTAAAGTATTTTTGGGCAATATTTCCAATTTCTTCTTTGCTTTTGGGGATCAAACATTTTTTGGGCGATGTTTCCAATTCAATTTGGGTACTATTTCCCTCGGCGCTGTTTCCTAACGTCCCACAAAATTGTTAGCGAATAGTTTTGTTAGCAAACTATTTTTCATTTATGTATGTGTGTACAGGTACATGTTGTTACAGAACTGATTGTCCCGATTCACGGATGAGCGATGTTCTGCTATTTCAAATGATCCCATTGAACCACGGGATTCTCAAAAGGACCGAGAAACGTTAATAAGGATGTCCAGTCGGCCAAGTGCGTGTAGGCATGCTTGCTTTGGCCAATAGGCTAACTTGTCGGTGGGGTCGGATCTTGCAAATACCACTAGACTACTTCTACACAACAACTACAAAACACAACCACTTAACTTTATTTACCGCCTTTCGATAAGTAAACTTCCCTTTTTGAGATCCATAAGGTGATTTTTTGGATCTTGAACGTTTCCCTCCCACCGTTCACTACCCACATGGTGGAGATATTTATGAGTGAAACTCCTTGATTTTTCACTTTGCTAGACGTTATGAGGATAAAAGAATTTTGTTTTTAAAGCTTTTCATATGCATGAAAGATCATATTTGGGTTTTGTTTTAATATACAGGGTGTCCGCCGGGAATACTCACAGTAATTCCATTGTAATCCTGGCTGTATGGGATGTGGCACCGTCTTGTTGATATTACATGTTAATCAAGCTTAAAGCAAGCAGTTGTGGCGTTAAAAACTTTCTAATCATATCACGATATCGCTCCCCAATCACAGTTACCGTTATGCCATTTTCATTTGAGGTTGATGGATTCTTTCGAACACTTCCTTGAGCAGCAGTAATGTTTCTTGCAGTATTTTGTGGTCCATGCTTGGGTCTATCACCTACAGATCCGCTCTTTCTACGAAATCATTCACTACACGGTAAATAGTGCGTTTTGTTGGCACGTTGTTTCTCCCAAAAATTTCACGTTATCTTCTCATCGTCACAGTAATCGATGATTGATTTTGATAAAATATTTTAACGATTAAAAGATTTTCCATAATAAATTTGCCACGAGTCTACTTCACGACTGCCAAATATGAACTGTCAAGAGTAATGTTTACCAAAATGGTGGCAAAACAGAGTAGTATACCTTCCCGGCGGACACCCTGTACTTAACTTGAGTGTTTTCTCACATTAAGAGAAATTGTTTGGAAAGACCTATGCTAATTTAAAATAATCGTTTATCGTAGTAGTTTTGATGTTTTTATGATTAGTCGCAAGCTGATCGTGGACGAGCCACGGTCAACATAGATCTTGAGGTGTCTATGTTTCACGAAATGGGATACTGGATCCATTGGATGCTGCAGGTAAGCTGGACAGGTTAAAAAAAAAAATGTTCCTTAAACTGGGAACTAATGCATGCAACTTGAGGTTCAGTATGGTTGACGGCTTTTAATAACCTCTGATGTGCTTTACGCTAAGTGCAAGTGGAGTTTTCATCTACACCTAAGCTGACTGTGGCAGGCGTGTGGGGGCTCATTCGCCCGTGGTTTTGCTGGTAGGTTTGAAGACACAGCCAGCACGGTTTGTTAGCTCTTACTAATAGAACCCTGCAAAAGATTCTCTAAGGAATAAAAATATGGATTTTAAGGCAAAATAGATACAGGCGTATGTATGTAGGTATGGCTGTAAAATAAAATCTAAAATTTACTTGGAATTCATTCCTTCACTTAGTTTAAAAAAAAACTAGGAATTGACTCACATTTTGGTAAACTAGGTCGCACAGGGCAGCAGTTGGGTTTTTTTTTGGTTGAAAGCTGAGCTATGGCACCAAGAATTGATTTGTAGATTCACAATCATGGTCTTTTTCATGCTGCCGTTAACGATTGGTTGACGCGGTGTTAAAGGGGGAGGTAATGAGTACTTTAAAGCGAATGTGAACTTTGCACCTTGTGTTCGCCTCCCATGTGGTATGAGTTCGCGTGGTTCTATCGTCGTGGTTGTTGCCACTGAAATGGTAATCTATAGATAAAACAACAAAGTCTCAATACTTCCCTTTCTTCATCAATAGGAAAACAGGTTTAAGCACTTAATTACCTGTGCTCCCAAATTTGTGAAGCTCCTTTAGTCTGCGCAGTTCAGATTACTATCGGGACTATTCCGGTAGCGAGATTTCACAAGACAATCGATAATGATTTTACTTTTAGCTTATGGTATTTGGATTTTAGTTTTACTTCTACTATTCTAAATTTTATTCAGTATTCAGGTATAAGTATAACTAATTTTTCAAGGCCTTCTTATCGTAAGGCAAATGAAGTTCTTAAAGAATTTTCCTATTTGAGATGTGTACGGACTGATGATTGCCAGAAAAAAGAAGCGCCAAAGCATATAAGAGGAAATGATCACCGACTTCCATTTGTTTCGCGATTGAACCAGTGTCACTTGGAAATGAGACGATTTTAGCCATAGGTGATTCTATCGAGACGATGTTATTGCTATAAGTGGCTGCGTTCACTGTACACGTTGTGCAAGAACATCGAAAAATCATTGAGGTATAGTTGCTAAGTGTTTTTAGGGGGCCCATACAATGTGTATATTTTTTTCAACGATTCAAGTTATATTTTTCTAAAAAATTAAATTTCACACTCAAACTTTACTCATTTCTCCACCACCTATAAAGTAGAGAGCCGGTTTTTGTTTCAGGTATAGTGTCTCCTAGACCTTTTTTAAAAAACTCTTCAAATATTCCTCGTATTGAAGATCCTGGCTAGTATAATTCTAAGCTTGTCTCAGTCGATACTTCGTTCTCAACAGTTATTTGTCTTGGCAGATCGTCATTATCATTATCAATGAGATCGAAAATGGAACAACATGTTTGTCCCTGCTGACTGGTCTTTATCTTAATGCGTAATTTAACATCAATTATCTTCATAAAAGAAAGACATACACAATTAAAGAAGATACCTGGTACCTTGAGACTATGTATTCTATTCCTGATCTTTTAATTACTCGATCATGCGCAAAGCGCAACCCTTAATTTAGATCTCAACTAAACATCTTGCATCACTTAAGGGGGATATGATCATCATCTTATAAGGAAAGACCATTCATCTATTTAAAAAACAGAAAAGAAAACAAACAGGCTATCAAAAAAAAAAAAATACCTAAATGATTAGATGTCTTAGGTCACAGCAACAATTTGGATAACACATCATCAGTACCACCAGGATTCTATCACGTGTTTCAGCCCTGGGGTTAATTTTCTGAACATCCTTTGCTTTTACAATTATATAAACTTGTGCTAGGCACTCGACACTTTTTTCTGTTGCAACTCGATCTTCTGCAGCGCGTATCCTAGAAATTAATCTTTCTCAAGAATAGGGGTTCCCCGGAACATTAGATTTTTTTTTTATAACTATAGAATCTTTAAGGTAACCCGTACGGTAAACCATACTCAAGGGGTTTTTAATAATAACGAATTTGGATGTGTGTGATGTAATAACAGTATTAACGGTTTGCTACATATTTGATTATAGATGTTATGTGAGTACTTAATAGACAGACAAACGTGTGGTGTGAGGTATATATACAAAATACAGAGCCATCACCATCGTGTCGAATCTTTTTATGTGAAAACATACAATTTTGGGGAAGAATTTCAAGGAAAAAAAAACGCAGAAGATATTATGAGAGCCAACAACAAGGGATGAATTCTTAGAAGGGTTGATTTGTATTATTTTGTTTTCCATTTTTTTTTTTTAGTTTTTGTTGTCACCATTTTGTCGGTTTACAGTGTTTTCCCCACAATTTTAGATGAAAATTGTGGAAAATGTTGCATTAATCTGTGTCACGTGATGAACGGTAAGTGGTGGTTACATGATATTTTAGAATAAATATTATGTGGAAGGTGGGGGGGAATGATGGTTTGTGTGTTGTGTTGAGGTTTATTTTATGAAGCAGAAAAGCAACACTCATGACAATGTGACGTGTGTGGGGGGATGTATGATTTATTGCAGTTAATGTATGGTTTTGTGATTTCTGGTGTCATATGTGACTTTTTGATAATTTGGTCGATGGTGCTAAGTAGAAGAAATTGGTTGGGCTGTATGCAATAGCCTGTTGATTGGTAACTATACCTGCTAACACACAGTATCGAATCTCAGAATAATTTTGATTGGAGAGTTTTTTTGTCTGATTTTAAGATTAGGTAAGTTATTTTACTCCGGGCAAAATATTGATGTACGTATCGACTTACAAACGCACAGACAAGGAGACCGAGGTTAATGGCAGGTATTTAGATTGCTAAATAATTAGACATAAGGTATAGTGCTGCCATATCCTTTATGGTATACTTATTCTTTGGACAGTAACAAATCCTGTATAAGGATATTTTTCTTAGAAAAACGCGACAGGATCGCACGAACTTGCTCTTATATTCAAGTTGATTAGAACTTAAGAATTTTTGAAATATGCTCGTACTTATAGAAAAAAAATTAATTTAAGTCGTTCTATTAATTGCATAAAAAACTCGTACAAACTCAAAAACAAATTTTTAATCGTCTGAATCGCGTTTCTAAAAAAATGATTTCTTATACCTTCATAAAATGTTGGTAATATTTAAAAATAAAATGCACCATTGGGTCATGCGTACTTGCTCTTATGTTCAAGGTGCTGAGGGCTTATGAAAATTATATGAAAAGACATGGGAATAATGAGACAAAAATGTTTAAAATAAAAGCATGAAATACTATATTTAAATTACATAAAAAAAACTTCATTTAGAGTTTACGAAGAAAAAAAAAAGAACATCATCTTAATTCTGTATTGAATATGATTTTATGGACAAAAAAATTCAAATTGTTTAAGCGGTTTTTTAAAAAAATTGTTTTTGTATACAGGGTGATTGGTATAAGGCGCACCAAAAAGCTGGAGTGAGTAGGTAGGGTTGAGACAAGAAAAATATCGTATAGGAGGCGGGGTCTATTTCCCCCCGTTTAGGCAGGAGGGCAATTGACTAAAAACAAAAAAAAATTTAAAACAACGGTACAGTTTACAATCCATGCTATACCTTTTTTGAAAGCCAGAAATCTCTATATTTATTTTCATTTCAATGTTTGGTGAGCTTAAGAACATAGTAGGAAAATGCACTAATAAGGCATGTAAATATACATCATACAATAAAGACAATTGGAAAGTCATTGTTGAAGACGCCGATGCGTATAGATCTATCACTGAAGAATTGAACAAAAAGAAAATTCAGTGGCACTCGTACGAAAATAAAGCTACAAGGCCGATAAAGGTAGTAGCAAGAGGCCTCCACTCTTCATGTGTTGCCAAAGATATTGTCGAAGATCTTATTTAAAAAGGTTTCCAAGCTCTCGATGCGAATAATCTTATTAAAAATGAGGTAATCAAAGACTCCACTGGGGTATCAATGACAACAAGGAGATATCTACCTTTTTTGTGCTCACCTTTGAAAATAAAGAAAGTCTCGATAAGATCTACAGTAAAAAATCAATTATGGGCATAGTTGTCAAAATTGAGCCACTACGAAAGTCAAAAATTGTTCCACAATGCAAACGCTGTCAAGCCTTTGGGCATACACAAAAATACTGCAATCGTGAGTTTGCTTGTGTCAAATGCGAAGGCAAGCATGCAACTAAAAACTGTCCCATGGGCAGAGAACAGAAATCGAAATGTGTTAACTGTCAAGGCAACCATCCGGCAAGTTACAGAGGATGTCCAGTTGCCAAAAAATTCCAAGACACAAAAAGAAAAAACAAAACTGGGAACAAGCTAAGAAACCCAATAATCACAAAAGCAATAGTTGAAAGCAAAAAAATAGCCGTTGAAAACAAAACTAAAAATCAACCGCCAAAAGCAATTGCACTAAGCAAAAGTGATGAAAATAAATCCTATTCCCAGATTGTTAAAAATGTGAGGAAAAACGAAGAAACATCTATTAAAGAAATGATTGAACTTATCCTGAAAAGGATTGACAAACAAGATTTAAACATAAAACAGCTAAGCGAAGAAGTCGCTCTTAAAAAACAATGATGGACAGAACACTCGAAATCGCAACATGGAATGCAAATGGTCTTTTACAACATGTATCAGAACTAACATCTTTTAAGACATAGAGCATATAGACATTTGTTTGGTGTCCGAAACTCACCTCGCTATAGAACAAAATCTTGATAATAAGTTACCTAACTATACGTGTTATCACGCTCCGCACCCAGCTGACAAAGCTGGGGGAGGATCAGCAATACTAATAAAAAAGTGCTTAACACACTATGAAGAGCCTAAGTTTAGTAATGAAAACATGCAAGTAACCACAATTAGTATTGGTATAAAAAAGAAAGAGTTTAAGATAGCATCTATATACTGCCCTCCGAGGCGCTCTCCAACTGAAGAAGACTATGCAGAACTCCTAAATTTGTTAGGACATAACTTCCTTGTTGGTGGCGACTTCAATGCTAAACACACCCAATGGGGATCTAGGCTCATAACAACGAAAGGCAAACGGCTATATCAAGCAGGCCGCAAATACAACTGCGAATTTTATTCTTCTGGCTCGCCAACATATTGGCCATCTGATTCTAACAAAATACCAGACCTTATAGACTTTTTAGTAGTAAAAGGTATTAAACGAAACCATATAAGTGTCGAAGGTAATTACGATTTATCGTCAGATCATACTCCAGTAATATTATCACTGAGCGAAGCAGAAATAATAGAAAAAAGTAATCCTAAGCTCGTTAACAAAAGAACAAACTGGAACGAATTCAGAGACAAACTTGAAAGTTTTATAAACCTAAGATCCCCTATGCAAACAAATGAACAGATTGATCATGAAGTAGAACAATTTATTGCTGATGTGCAACAGGCTGCAGAAGAAAGTACTCCAACAATTTCGAACTCAAGAGAAAAAGAAATAAAATATCCTGTCGAAATAAAGGAGGTGATCTTGGAGAAAAGAAGAGCTCGAAGAAAATGGCAAGCTACGAGATTTCCAGGTGATAAGGCAGTTTTTAACCGTCTTAACAATGAACTTAAGAAAAGAATCTGGGAATTTAAAAGTGATTCACTTAGTAGATTCCTGAATAGTCTGACGGCGGATGCTTCTATGGAATACTTCTTATGGAAAGCAGCTAAGCGCCAAAAAAGACCACAGGCACAAAACCCGCCAGTAAAAACTCAAGATGGTAAATGGATCGGAAACCCAAAACAAAAGGCTGATCTCTTCGCTGAACATCTCGCGAATGTTTTTAAGCCATTTCCAGCAAGCACAGCTACAGATCCATTACAGTTTGTTGATAGAAACGACGAATGTGAAATTCCTTCTGTCACGCTCAAAGAAGTAAGAAGTATGTGTCAACATAAGTTGTCTAACAAAAAATCACCAGGGTACGATTTAATAACTGCTCAGGGTTTGAAAGAAATGCCTTCTATAGCCTTCAAAAAACTCCAATTTATAATAAATGCATGCCTTAAACAAAGTTATCTGCCACATCATTGCAAAATTGCAGAAGTCATTGTTATACCTAAACAAGGTAAGCCACCAACAGAAGTAACATCTTACAGACCTATTTCGCTTATACCAATCATGGCAAAAGTTTTCGAAAAACTGCTTCTGAAAAGACTAAGCAAAATAATAGAAGAAAGAAGACTAATTCCGAGCCATCAGCTTGGACCAAACCAAAATTTTTCGGAACTAAAGAAAATTGAAGCCGGTGTACCACAAGGAAGTGTCCTAGGACCAACCCTCAACGCTATCATGGCCACCTTTGCTGATGATACTGCAATATTGGTGCCAGATAAATCCGTTACGAAGGCTACACAAAAACTGCAAAATGCAGTCGATAAAGTTAGTGATTGGACGCAAAAATGGCGAATCAAACTAAATGAAACAAAATCGACGCATATAAAGTTTACAAACAAAAAAATAAACAATGTTCCAATTCTTATAAACAGTACAACAGTACCTTACTCCAATACTGCCAAATACCTTGGAATGACTTTGGATGCAAAGTTTAAATGGAAAGAGCACATCAAAAAGAAAAAAGACGCACTAAACTTGAAGTACAGAAAAATGTACTGGTTACTAGGAAAGAACTTTGACCTATCTATCCAGAGCAAACTAATGTTATATAAGCAAGTACTGAAACCCGTTTGGACATATGGCATCTAACTATGGGGCTGTACAAGGAAAACAAATGCTGAACCCATCCAAAGACTCCAAAGCAAGGTCCTTCGCGGAATAATAAATGCCCCTTGGTATATAAGAAATAGCGATCTACACCGTGACCTTCAAATTGAAATGGTTACAGAAGTGGTTAAAAAACCCGCTGTATCACACAACCAGCGACTGCAAAGTCATACCAACCCCGAAATGGAGACCAGACCGTCTTAAATGTACGAGACAATGTTCGGAGATTAAGAAGAACCAAGTCTCATGAGCTGATGGTTTAAAAGCTATGGAAAGTGTTATAACTTAAACTTCCCACAATGCGACTGATAAATTAAGAAAGAAAAATAATTTGTCGATCTTTCATAGATTGGTCCTGATTCACCGGTGGTTTTAGTGCGGTAAGAGTCCCACACTACTTGGTACCGATTCTTACCGAGTGTCTTTTGAAGATTTCCATCGGATAAAAAAAAAAAAAAAAAAAAAAAAAAAAAAAAAAAAAATTAAGTTGTGTTAGTGAGAAGTTTTTGGAAAATTAATTTTCAAATTCGAAATTTGAAAAAAAATTAAAAAAAAACTTTTAAATTAATTCTTTTCAAAATTTTACGTAATTAAGTATAATTTTTGTTTCAGAAATTCAATGCTCTTATTAATTTTCAATAAAAACAGATAACCGTATAAAACGGTGTATCTAAGTTTTTGAAAAATAAAAAAAATAAAAGTACATTTTTCCAAGAAAAACACTTTTTTTTGTTCTTTTCTTGCATAAATACCATTAGTTTATTATACATATAAAATTCTTAAAACATTTTTAAGGAAATTTGTTTGTACACAAATCTTAAATATTAATTTATATGCATATAAAAATAAAATTTGAAAAAAATTGTCAGCCCGTTTTTGAAATATCGAATAAAAATTAAAAAACTTTTGTTTGATATGCAATATTTTTTAATCTTATTTGAAATTTGTATATTCAAAAATTAATCAAAATCTGTTAAGTCGATATTCAGAAAATTCAAAATTAAAAAAAAGTTCTATTAGAGGTACTGTTATTGTTTGCTATTTGTAAGTTTTGTATAGTTTATGGAAGTAGATCAAACTAATTTTGAGCCGTTTTTGAGAAAAAACTTATTTTACTTAACGGTTTTTTAACATTTATATGGAAGGTTCCATAATTTTTGTATAGAAGTAAAATTTTTTCTTAAAATACTTTAGAAAGTGTCAAAAAACATTTAAATACAGAATTTTATACAAATCGAAACATTTTTGAAAATTCCAAAAAATATTTTTTTTTAATTTCTGTGGTGTTTGGTAGAAACATGATAGCTTCTATTTTGCTTCTTTACGTCCACTTTAAATCGAGCTAGAGCCTAAACGGATGAACCTGTTTTCTTCAAATTTAGAACACAATTTTTTAAAGACACTTTTCATAAGTGTTTCAAGTTTGAAGAAAATCGGTAAGCCCGTTTAGGCTCTAGCTCAATTAAAAGTGGCCGTAAAGAAGCAAATTTTAAAATTCAGTTATCATGTTTCTCCCAAACACCACAGATTTAAGTACACAAAAATATTTATAGTTTTTTTGGAAGCCCCTGTATCAAAAAAAAATATTGAAACAGAAAATCGAAAATAAAAAATATGGTTCTTTGGGAAGTACCTACCATTAATAACCGTTTATTGAAAAAAACCATTTAAGAAAAGTGTCCAGCCATTCTTGAGAAAAATACGATTATGTAAAATTGCTAAGCAAATTGTATAGCTTTTATTTTTGGTGTTAAAAAAAAACATGAAAAAAACGTGTGGGCATAATCACAAGAAACCACTATGTACCGACCAAGTTTGAAGAAAATCAATCGGGCCGTTTAGGCTGTAGACGAACAGACAGACAGAATAGTGCCACCCACTTTTTTGGCGTTTTCTATCATCGTAATGTCATGTTTGATTGTTATCTAAATTTTTTTGCACGAATCCAAAACTTTCCTTAGTACCTATGTATGCCGCAAGTATAAAATATATTAATTAATACATAGTGTACTCTCATAGCCGGACACCTTTTACAACCGGACGGATTTCAGAGACCCGAAATAAATTAACATTTTTAATACATATAAAAAAAATTCTCTCATAATAGGCCATGCACGATTCTTGGCACCTCATTTATGGGACATTTTCAAACAATTTACACCAACCGATAGATCTCTTGATCATGATAAAAGGTTAACTATTTTCAGTAATTGGTCAGCCATAGATTTTTTTTCAATGAATTTTTAAAACTAGTTTCATGGTCACAAAAAAAATTGTTTACCACCTGAAGGATCTCTAGATTAGGCTGCCCGTTATTTCCCAAACTCTGTTTTTTGGAAAGCACACCTTCTAAATCAAAAAATTTGATCCGAGGTAATTAACCCGTGCCTCTAAGGTTATAAAGGGTGATTTCTTAGCTGGTTTGGTTTTGGCAACACTGGTTTTGACAGCTGACGTGTGTTTAGTACCTTGTGTCACTGTCAAACAGCTTCAGTTTGGTTTGCAATTTAACCATGGATCGTCTTACAAATGAACAACGCTTGCAAATTATTGAATTTTACTATCAAAATTCGTGCTCGGTTCGAAATGCTTTTTTATCGAAAAATTGTGTTCAGCGACGAGGCTCATTTTTGGTTGAATGGGTACGTAAATAAGCATAATTGCCGCATTTGGAGTGAAGATCAGCCAGAAGTATTGCAACAGCTACCAATGCATCCCGAAAAAGCCACTGTTTGGTGCGGTTTATGGGCCGGTGGCATTATTGGGCCATATTTCTTCAAAGATGATGCGAATCGCAGCGTTACTGTCAATGGTGAACGCTACCGAGCGATGATAACTAACTTTTTTTTGCCCGAAATAGAAGTTCTTGACTGGCATGATATGTGGTTTCAACAAGACGGTGCCACATACCACACAGCACGCGAAACAATGGCGCAATTGCGAGGCGAGTTTGATGAACAGTTAATTTCACGTTTCGGGCCGGTCAATTGGCCGCCTAGATCGTGCGATTTGACACCATTAGATTATTTTTTGTGGGGGTATGTCAAGGCTAATGTCTATAGGGACAAGCCCGCTTCGATTGACGCACTGGAAGCCAACATCCATGCATTCATTCGTGAGATACCGGCCGATATGTGTGAAAGAGTATGCCAAAATTGGACTCAGCGGATGGGCTACCTGAGACGCAGCCGCGGTCAACATTTGCATGAAATTATCTTTAAACATTAAATTGCAAGGTTCAAACTATCGATTCAAATAAATATTTCATTAATTTTTTCGAATTTTTTGTGTTTTTTTTTTAAAAGTTCTAAACCTCTTAAGAAATCACCCGTTACTTTTCCCATACAAATTTGTATGGGAATTTCACACTTTTGAAATGTATTCTTTTTCTCGAACTACATAAATTATTCTTAATTTTTTTTTTTGATACTGATTAATTAATTGTTTCTCTTAGAAACTGCATTAAAAAATTATTTAAAATTATAATTTAATTCGACTATTAAAAATATTAAATAATTTAATTTAAAAATGTATGAACAACATTTTAATAACTTAATTTGATTTTTCGATTTCGATTTTTTCTTTTACAATACAAATGTTTTTGTATTTTATAAGTAACTTGTGCTCAACAATATCTTCTTTAAAAAATACATTGACAGTTAATATAAGCAAATTATAATTAACTTTATTTCAATTTTTACTTTTTTTCAAATAAAATATATTTTAATATGTTTTTGTTAGAAAGAATATCAATAAAAATAATACATTTTCTATAAATAATATAATAAAAAATTAACAATAATTATTTTATGATATTTATTTTAAATTAAAAGCAACAAGTCGTATAGGTATTGATGATGACATAATAAACTATTTGTTCTATATTTTTTTGTCAAACAACACAGAATTATAAAAATTTTAAGATTGACAAAACCAATGAACTGCCACATTAAAAAAATGTCAGCACGATTGATTTAAACACAACCTCAATCATCAAAAACATATATAAGTAGTTTCTATTAATCCAGGGATGGCATTGATTATGATTTTGGGGTTAATTTTATTACTTTTGCCCTACCAATAGTTAATTGTATTTTTTTTGAAACAAAGAAATATTAAAATATATTAAATATGAAAAAAGTGTTGAAAAAGGGAAAAACTACAAATATTTTCTTAAGTTAAAAATTGAAATAAGTTAATAATAATTTTTATGTTAATTGTTCAACAAAAATCATCAAAAAAATAAAAAAGTTTAAAGATAAAAATATTTGCATACTTTGTAAAATCAAAATGAATTATTTAATATTTGAGAAACAATGAATCAATCAGAATCGACAAAAAAACTAAAAATAATTTATGTAATTCGAGAGAAAAAAAAATAAAATGTGAAAAGTGTGAAATTCCAATTAAATTTTTTTGGTCAATATTTTGTTCTTACGGCATAAACTTTTGATTTAGGGGGTGTGTTTTCCAAAAAAAGAGTTTGAGAAATAACGGACACCTTATTGTACATATATACACAGTAAAAATTGGAAAAAGGATATCCTTATTCACAAGTGTAAATGCTACATATATACATAAGTCCTTCCTAAAATATTTCCAACAATCACCCATCAAATCAATCCTAAAATGTCACTGCCTATCGAAATATGTTGTGTTGTCTGTCCTTCAATAAAAAATAATATTCTGTGTACTGAGATACGATTATCAAAGTGTAAGATTTCTTCGGAAAGAAATAGAATATATGTGCCAAGGCCAGGTGGGATAAAGATTGTGGTGTTCTGTATCCTAAACCTACCTAGCCGTTGCACAGTGACATATATTATGGCACAAAATGACACAATTTCACTTTTCCTTTACTGTAATCCTTTGTGCTGCTGTGCAATTGGGTTTTATTTCTTTTTGTTTATTGTTTGTGTCTTCAAAAGATTTTCTTTTATGAAGGACACCCGCTACCTGATTGGATGGTTCGATGATGCGCGCGCTTTTTTTGTACACATAAATGTATATTCGCTTCTTGAAATGTCCTTTTAACTGTACCTATACCTATCTGTCCTCTTGAATTAAAAAAAAATAACACTATAATGGAAAATACTCTTTTATTTACGTTTATGTGCATTAACGGTATTGTTTCCCTTTTGATGGTTGTATAACATCAATCTTTGAATTGACAATAGAAATATTCTGTATACATTCAACGTTTTTATGCGATATGCCATGATTGTTAAGAATTTTTAATATTTTTTATTTGATATCCCTGGAAGCCACAACTTTTTTCCTTTGGGGATAGGTACTTTTTTACATCCCCAAATATGAAATTTAAAAGGACCTCCAAACAAGAGCTGGTATATAAAAGATCATACCTATTATGACACAAACAAACAAATCTAAAAGATCAATCAAATTGTATCCTTTTTACAAATTTATATTTCGAACATACAAATCCCTTTTTTCGTGAAAGAAAGTAAGTAACCTCACAAAGGATTAATAAATGACGGTTTTTTCTTTAATCCTTTCTTCCTATTTTTCTCATTCATATTTCTATTTTTGTTCATTTAAAAATAGAATTAGAAGTAAAAAGATCCGATTATTGATCCTTTAAAAAAAATTGTAATTTTCCTATTGACAATCCTTAAGGAGGCGGTGGGTAAACCATCTTTTAAATGATACAATATCCCTTAAATCGATTTTTTTATAAAAAAAAAAGGATGAAATTGTATTGACAGTGCGATTATTGTGGTGTTACGTTTTAACAATGCAGAACGGAATATTTAGAAACGCTGTCAGATTTGTGACAAACTCCAAGGAAACGTAATTTTTATTAAACTCCTGGGAGGTTTGTATGTAAGTCTCGCGTCATAGAATCATGTCATCTTACAAAAACAGATTAGCTATATCTGTTTAATGTGTTTGAAGCACCTTCACTTACCTACTATAAATTCAAAACAAAATATCTGAAAAAAAAGATATGAGTAAATAATATTTTCTACCTACATAGCCAGATTGAATTCAATTTTTATCTAATGATAAATTTTCAAAACTTTTGACATATTCAATAAACATCTGTAACAGTGGCTTATTAGTAACTCAGGAACTATAGACCTGTTAACTTTCAAGTTCAAGTACCGAGTACCTTGTACTTGTACTAGAAAAAAAAAAACAAGTTCCATGCACTTAGTAATTGAAAAACACCAAATACAAGTATTTTGTCAAGTACTTTGTTCCAAGTACATATACGAGGTACTTTAATATTTAATAGTTCATTAAAGTACCGAGTACATGTACTTGGAACAAAGAACTTCATGAGAAAAACTTGTATATTTATAATTAATTATAAAAAAATTGACATTGATGATATGAGTTTGTTGATTGAAATAGATCCGCAAAACAAAAAAAAATGTTTTAAGAAATAAAGTAATATACATTTAGTTTATTTGTTTTAATTATCAATATATTTCAACTCATTTATTTTTTTTACTAGTCTTAAAATGTTAACGGTTTTAAAAAGAAGTATTCTGTCCCTTTCAAAAATATTAATTTTGTACACACTTAAAAGCCATGGAGAAAAGTATCTAAGATCAACACATATTTAACACATTTTTGAACTATCGAAGACCAATATTGGTCGGCATTCAATTTTTTGGATCTGCGTTCAATTCTGTTAACGTTTTGTTCTTCAATAAAAAAATTGTGAAATCTATAAATTTTGTTCTAACATCAAAACTAAGCTAACCCCAAAAACCACAATTTTTGATCAAATAAGAAGAAAATTATCCATCTTAATCAATACTATGTATTTTGAAACATCAGATAAGAAAAACATGTAATGCAAACTGTCGCTAAAAACTGTCGTCGATCATCGAAAATTTGAGAGATACCTTGAAGGAATTGAAAATGAAATGAGTACAATTTTGACATTACCATCTCCAAAATCTAAATATTTTTTAAACGTTCACAAAAAAATTCATACGATATATTCTTGGTGGAAACGAGGCACCACCATGTCAAATTAAAAATCGGGAGTGGATCAAAATTATGGTTTCAAAATTTGTGTTTTTTCACGAAAATATGCCTGATTCTTCAGTGATTTTCAGTCCTTTTCTAAAATACTGCTTTTTTAAATTCTACCTTACTAAATTCTGTATTCAAAAATAATAAATAATAAAACGCTTCTGTTTTCTCAAATAACTAATGTTAATAAACGAAAATAAACAAACAAAAACAATTTTTTAAATCTGACTTATTGTCAGAATTATGTTACTAGAATTTGGAAAATGAGAATTTCGAAAGTAAAATTTTGCAAAACGAATTTTGTCCTTGCCAAAATTTTGATACCAACTGTTTCACCCAATAAGTGAAGTTGTATACGCCTCTGAGTTCGTACTGATAAAGTTAGTAGGTCTTGTGACTTCGATATTAATAAAAATGGCATATCCGATCCAATTTTCTTTTTCGCATGTTAAAGCCTAGTACGCTGCTGATGCGAAACAAAATATCCCATACAAAAATTTTGATGAATGAAATTGATAATTGTTGCATATTTTTTGGAGAAATCTACACTCTTTTTGCGAACACAATTAACTACCCAGGCTGTTTGTTGTGACATTTGCGTTTTTTCGTGTTTTAAGTCTAGTACGCACCTGATGCGAAGCGAAACTTTTAGTTGGGCTTCAACAAGATAACGAAATGCCAACAAAACGAAGTGAAAAATATTTATTGACAGTTACACCAATTCAAAAAATTATAAGAAATAAAAAAACAGCTACGCTGTAATGAAAGAAATAACAAAAATAAACACGAACAAACACAAATGTCATTTTTTCGCATACAATAAATGGTCTGGGTAATTAATTGTGTGCAAAAAAAGAGCGTAGACTTCCACTTCAGACTCCAAAAAATATGCAAGAATTATCAATTTCATTCATGGAACAGCTTAATGCAGAACGAAGAGTAAGACTAAATATTTCGTTTATGATTTCCTTATCATTTTTGAATGGGATTTTTCGTTTCGCATCAGCAGTTTACTGTTTTGTTTTTTTGTTGTTTCTTTCATTATAGCGTGGTTGCCTGTGTATTTTTTTTATTTGCTTTGATTTTTTGAATTGGTGTAACTGTCAATAAATGTTTTTCACTGCGTTTACGTTAGCATTTCGTTGTTTTGTTGGAGACCAACTAAAACTTTCGTTTCGTATCAGCAGCGAACTAGACTTAAGCATTTCCAACTACTTTCGACTTTTTATTAAATTGGTATACCTACTTATTTGTATACATATATCATTTGCTTACTCGAATCAAATCTCCGCACTGCTTCGTCTTATTTTAAGTTTTATAGTGAGCATATTATAAAATGTCAACTACCGAAAAAAATGGAAATAATGTAAAAAGGGTATAGAATATCCTTTTCATGTCCTCACTACCATAAAGAAGATTTCATCATTCAAATCATCAAAGAAAAAACTGTTTCCTCTTTCTCCTTTCTTGGTATGGTTAGGTTTTTAGATTCCAGTTCATCCATTGAAAATCTCGTCACCATTCTGTATAGAAGCAAACGTAGCTTGAAGGCAAATTAATTTACCGGATGACCCTTCATTTTGATGAGGATTCAAACACAAGGAAAAACAAACTTCCGTACATATCGATTTTTCAATTTTCAGCGAGTTAAAAGAAATCATCTAAGTGTGTTTTGGATAGCAGACCAATGAGTTGATATACCGACATCTTTTTTTTTTAATCAGCCAACCGGAAGAGCTTGAGGCAAAGTTTTCTGTTCAAAACCCAGGCGTGTGTCCATATTAATTACTATTTCAGCCTGACCAATAGAAGTGGCTTTTCTTTTGTTCCAAAAGAAGGACAGCCAAGATGAAAATTTTAAGCAATTAGTAATAGCAGACGTCAAGAGAAACTCCCTTTAAATCGGCTCGAAAGGAGATCACAATTCAATTATTTTGTCGATAAGATTACGAAATGTGTCCTTACTTAAGTGAGTGAACTCTGAACATAATTCGATTTTTCTTGCTGTGATTAAAATGGTGCGTGATGTCTCTTATGAGTAAAAAAGCACTCGAAACAGGCCTGATATAAATTAATAATTTCATAATAGCTTTTTGAAGACTTTTGTATTATATTTTATTTTAAGGGCTCTCTCAAGCCATCTATTATTAAAGGGTCGTTTAGGTGGTGTGTTTTAATCTGATTGACAAAATTTCAAACAGCTATACATTTCTTTCCAAAAAAAAAAAATAAGCCTAGAAATAAGAAGTTCATCATAAAAAAGCTATTAGAATTCAAAAATTAACTTCAAAGAACATAATAAACTAGCACCCAGGACAAAGTTATATTTTGTTTAAAGGAAAAAAAATAAAAAAACGAAAATCATGGAGCCAAAGTCAACCCACGGAAATAAGTCGCTATTGCTAGGTAGCCAGGTAAATTGTTGGCAACGGAATCTTGGGAAGTGATGGACGAAAACTCATTAGCTTAGATGAAAGACAGTTTGCTCAACAACAACAAAAGGTATCAAATAAACACTAAATTTTAATGAAAAGAAACTTTGCCTGATGGTTAGGGGAGTATAATTTAAATTAAAGTATGAAACAAGAACTTTTTACTTTTATTTGCTTTGGCAAATAAATTTTACAAATCAAATTGAAACCTTCTTGAAGCTATGTTTATTTATATGTTCAGTCCTTTCATGTGAGACTTTAGGCTGCAGATGAATTGAGACCAACATTTAATAATGTAGAAATGTTACTTATATATGTAATGTATGTATGTATATAAGATTAAGGGTGTGTTTCACAATGTCTGAGTAAGGTTCTGATTTGTTATTCAACAGTAAAATTATCCGAAAGTTAAATCTTCCAATTAAATACCTTTGGGTTTCACAATTTCAGAAATCATAAAATTATGTGTCAATTAGTTACTTGTTAGTTATTCCAGACAAAATGCACTTTTGACGGTTGAAAATATTCAACAAAATAATAATAATTCGTAAATCGAGAGTGCGTATGTTCCGAAATAAACATAAATCGGTTTAAAATGTCAAAAAAACGAGGGATAAGTGCCAATTTCTTAAGGGAAGAAAGCGAAATTTTGATCAGACTTGTCAGCGATAACAAAAGCTTATCAGCACTTCATCTGGTAACTGAAATATTCTATTCTATTCTTAATTGCTACATAGAACTATTCAGGTATTGTGAAACGTAAATAAGGTTGTTAATTGACGATTAAGTTCAAAGTAGCTTAATTGAAATTTTGATCAGAGAATGTGAAACAAGCCCTAAGGCATACATATAAAATATATCTCATACTTTTTTCGCTTATGTTTAAAAAAAAAATCTCCCTTGTAACAAATAGATGAATTGAAAACTGCTACTTAAACAAAATAACAACGTTGTTTGAAAAACACACTTTCCAATGTGTTATTTTGCAATGATACCTTAAAATCCATTTGAAAATGAGCAGTTTTGAGAAATTTTCCAAAATAGGTCACCAAAATATTAAAATAAAAGAAGAAAAGAATTAAAATTCCTTAGAACCCAATGGTTTTTAGCTTAAATGGCATTCTTTCATAAGCAATTTGTTTTTTTTTTTGCAATATGTGTTGTAAGGACTCCATTATTTTCGGTGCAATTCCTTATTTGTTTCAAAATTATAAGGATGGAGGCTTCTTAAATGTATAAAATTTCGAAAAATGTCGTGCTTCAAAATTTCTTGAAGTATAAAAGATGAGGCCAGATTATATCAAACAAAAATCATAAGCGCTGAATTTCCGGACCTTTTGTTGGGAGTCCCTGAAATTACGCCAAAAACAATTTTGGAAATAAAGCCCAAAAATAATGAAGGCACAAAATTTTTGGAAAAAGCGCCCAAAATGAGCTTGGAAAATACGCTAAAAACGTGATTATAACGCCAAACATTTGGAAAAAGAGGCAAAAAACTAAAGTGAAAAAAAAAATACCCAAAAAAATAAGAACTTTTTGATGTAATTACCAATTTAGTTTTAGTAATTAGGCCCAAAAAGTATAAACACAGCATTTTTGGGTCTAATTCCCAAAATTTATCTGGAAATTGAGTCCAAAACGTATAGCACTGAATCTGAACGGTACGTGCTGGGGGTGGCCAGCAGGATGTACGAGAAGCACGCCACGGGGCGTCCGGCACCGCACCGCCACTGGAAAAATGTATGCATTTAAGCTAAACGTGGATTATTTGATTGTTGTCTTAAAAACGGACTTTCAAGGCTCCCTAAACGCATTTTTCAGTTTGCTCTACTCAATAAATAAATGTATAACCGGATTGCATGTACATGCTCTTATGTTCAAGTTGCTTGGAATTAAGAACTTTTAAAACACGAAACTTAAATAAAAAAAAAAGAATCGAATATGTATCTATATATAAAAAATTTAAATCCATTTGTATACTTGAAAAAATTAGAATATATGTTCAAATATGAAAACAAATTTTAAAATCGTTGGAGCGGTTTTCTTAAAAACCATTTTTTATATACAGGGTAATTCGTATAAGATGCACCAAAAAGCTTTCGTGAGCAGGTTGTATGCAGGGGGTAATGTCTGGAATTACTGAACCAATCTTAACAATTGTTTTTTTAACTAATGGAAACCAACAATGCCCCTGAGTAGTGAGTAACATAGGCTACATTTTGATTTAACATAAAAATTAATCTTAAGGTAAGAATATCAATATTTGTATTTTGTTTGGGTATTTGTGGGTGTTTTGATTTTTATATTTTTAAAAACTAATATGCACAGATCCGATTTCAAAAATTCTTTTTAAAGTTTAAAAATTTACTGTCAGGAGAAGGTTTAAGTATTAAAATTTTGTAAACAAGCTTAAATGTGGCCAAATGGGGTAAAAACAAATAGGTATCTAATTTGAAATTCTTCTTGTGTTATTAAGTAATATTTATAGCAAAGGGTTTACTATTAAATATTTTTTTAAATCTAAACTCCATTTTTAGGGTGAAATATAAGAAAGGGATATTCCGATTTAAATAAATATTTTTATGCGCGAAAGCTTATATTTAGAGCTTAGCTTTAGGGTAAGATATTTTTTCAAGAATAAGCTTCAAATCTATAGGGTGAAATTCGTTAAAAGAGTGTTCGATCTTAGAATTTACTTTTGTTCTCAAAGTTATGAATCCAGGATGGACTTTACCGTTAGATATGTTTCAAAATTTAGCTTGATAAATAGAGTGAAATGGAGTGGAAATGAAAAATGGGACTGTGATTCTAAATGCTTTTGAGGCGCAACATCTATTCACTCGCTTAAGGGGTACATAAAATAAAATCTATTTCCGTGTTGCACAATCCTTCCGGTTGAAAAAAAATGTTTAAATTTGAAAATCATGCAATGGTTATTTGAATTCATAAAGTATTACATATTTATAATTTTAGGTCTGAAATTTTGACAGATTATCATCAATCCTAGAACAGAGCTTAGTTAATAAATGAATTATTCAAGAAATTCAGCATGGATCCTTCAAATTAAGGCCTAAAAATACTGTCATTAAGAACACAGTTAGATTTAAAAATGATTTAAATTGCTATGAGTCGAGAAATAAATAAATAAATTTAGAATTCAATCCTCAATATTGTATCATTTTATGTCAACTCAAGCACTGGGGTAGAGTCATATGGGTTAAGGCTATCGGTATGAATCACTTTCCAAGCTTTTTTCTGTGGAAATCCAAGCATAGTTGCTATCTTTCTGGTGTTAAGGCTGGGCTTACATCCAAATCCAAAATCCGATCCTCTATGCCTGTTGATCCTCTAGATGACATTTCCCTCCTTCGATACTCCAGCAATGGTCTTGAAAAAAGTGAATAGAATCTCCTTGCTTAGTGCATATCTTATAATTCTTCCCAAGAGTAACTTGCCATCGTTTTGTGTTGACGATTTGATACGCAATTTAGAAATGAGTTTTAAACAGAATGTTCTTTATTTATTTCTTGTTAGGTACCTAAAACATACTTGTTTTTTTTTTTTTATTTGGTATACGTAATCCTTTTTATTTGGGTAACATGTAGACATGCAGGTCAATTTTGTTAAATTGAAAAGAAGTATCAATAAAAAAGGCGAAATCTAATAAATCCAGTTTATTTTTTTTTATTAATTGCCTAAAACTGAAGGACTAATTCTTAAGTTTAATAACTGACCAGAGTAGATCAGACTTGGGAAACCCAAAAAAAGTTTTTTTTCCTTTTTCTTATTTCTCAAAAACTGAGATACATTTTAACTTTCGATTTTCTGTTTTTATAATTTGAAAATTAATAAGAGCATTGAATTTTGGAAACAAAATTATACTCAATTACATACAATTTTGAAAAAAATAGTTTTATTTTTTTATTTGTATTTCAAAATTTCGAGCTTGAAAGTTATTTTTTCAAAAATCATTCACTCTGTTGTAAGGCAATTTTTTAGAGAAAAAAGACACGCCTCCAATACAATTTGTTCTTGTCTTAACCCAACTTACTCGCTCCACCTTTTTGGTACCTACAGCTTATACAAATACAAGGTGAATACATACAAAATTTTGGTAGTATTTTCAAAAAAAGTTTTTGTATGGAAATTTTGAGTATATGAATATTAAAATACAATTATAAGCCCAGTTTAAAAAAAAATCACCAACCCGTTTTTGAAATTTTTAATTAAAAAAAAAAACTTTATTATTTTCTTAAAAATCTAATTTTTTTTATTTTGATTTGCAATATTATTGACATTTTAATTAATTTAATGAGAAAATCGAAAATTAAAAAAATGATTATGTGAGAGGTACCGTTATTAACAGTTTTTGTAATTTTTTTTCAGCAAAAAGTTCAATATACCTACAATAATGAATGGATGAATGAAGGATTTGGGGTATAAGTGCACTGCGAACTTTAAGATCTATTGTGCCCCGTCTAGAGCTGGATGAGGTTGCTTATACTACAGCACGTTCTCCAAATTTGTTTCCTTGAGGAACTTGAGTATTTGGAGTGTTTTAAGGGACCGATGATGGTAAACCGGGTTATAGTAAAACAAATAACTTGCAATAGCAAATCCAATTTCGAAACTACAAAACAAACCAAATTTCAAAACAACCTAGAATCACAAAAACCAAAACCAAAAGAACACATACAACCACTATAAAATAACAATCCTCCCCAACCTGGCTGATCACCGTGGGGAGAGAAGATCGAAACCCCCCAAACAAAAATCAAAACAAAACCCAACTTATAAAAACTGAAAATAAAACTGAGATTGAAGGAAATGACTTACACGTGTGTACTTTTAATGTACGTACCTTAAAAGACGAAGAGAGGCATATTGAACTAGAGAACGCATTGAGTAAAATCAAATGGGACATTGTCGGTCTCTGTGAAACCAAGATATTCGGCGAAAAACTAATTGAAAAAGAAAACGGTAATCTATTTGGATTTAAAGGAGAAACGAAGGGGCTCTATGGAGTTGGATTTTTAATAAAAGAAAAATGGAGAAACTATATTGAACAAATAAGTTTTTATAATGAAAGGATAGCAGCACTTCAAATTAAAGTTTCAAACACTAAACTATCAATTATCCAAATCTACGCACCGACAACAATGTCATCAGTTGAAACAATCGAAAGATTCTATAAAGATGTAGACCAGGTTTATCAAGATTTCAAAGCAGAGTTTATATGTGTAATGGGAGATTTTAATGCCAAGGTGGGCCTTAAAGAGGATAACGAAGATTTGATAATGGGAAACTATGGATATGGAAACCGAAATGAAAGAGGAGAAAGACTTGTAACATGGCTGTGGCAACATGGCCTGTGCATCGGAAACAGCCTTTTTCCAAAAACTGAAAACAGAAAGTGGACTTGGAAGTCACCAAGCGGGCTGATAAAAATGATGAATGAGATAGACTTTATTATAGTCAACAAAAAATCAATCTTAAAAGATGTTTCGGTTCTAAACAATTTCGATTTCGATAGTGATCACAGGCTAGTAAGAGGGACGCTTCAAATAAACCACAAAACTAAAAACTATTATAAAAAATATTCGAAAAGGGAAATTCCACAAGCATTAGATGAACAGAGTACTCAGAAATACTTCGAAGAATTAGATAGAAGATGCAGTTGGGATATTATAAATAAGACCTGTCTACAAGATGCATACAACCAATTAGAAAATAGAATTCTGAAAGCAGCAGAGAACAGTATCCTCAAAAGTTCAAAACAAAGAAATGATAAACTCACAATGGAAACGAAAAATCTTATAACAGAAAGAGAAAAACTACGACAAAAAGCACACCTTACAGATTTGCAAAAGATCGAGTTGAAAAACCTTAAAAAGCAATGCAAAAAAGCAATAAAAAAAGATTTACTTGATTACAATAACAGGGTTATAAAGCAAATTATAGAAGATACAAAATCTATGAAAAAAACACAAAAAGAATTATCCGTAGGAAAAGAGTGGATAGTCAAACTTACAGAAAAAATAAAGAGTATTCAACACCGGACAGATATTAACAATACGGCAACAGAGTTTTATGAAAAGCTGTACAAATCTACGCTCACATATGAGGAATTAGAAAACGAATCAGTTAATATTGAAGGAGAGGAAGATAATATGCTGCCGTTCTTACCCTCTGAAATTGAACTATCCATAAAAGAACTACCTAAAGGCAAAGCATGTGGACAAGATGGAATCAAAGGTGAAATGCTCCAAATAGGCAAGAATAAACTCATTCGCAGTCTTACAAACATGTTTAATTGGATTCTAGATTCTGAAGAGATTCCAAAGCAATGGAAATAATCAACTGCACAAAAAAGGAGATACGACAAATTTAAATAACTATAGGCCAATTAGTCTTATATCAGTGGTGTACAAAGTGTTTGCAAAGTGTCTATACAGAAGGATTCGCAATACCCTTGATGAACAGCACCCAAGGGAACAAGCTGGTTTTCGGCAAGGTTTAAGCACAACAGATCATCTGCAAACAGTGAATCAAGTCATTGAAAAATGTAATGAATACCAACTGGACCTAAAATTAGCATTTATCGATTTTACTAAAGCATTTGATACGGTCGAACATGCAACAATTTGGAAGTCACTTAAAAACCAGGGAGTGCATGAAAAATTTTTGAGAATAATAAAAAACATATACACAAACGCAATTTCGAAAATTTCTCTTGAAAATAAAGGCCGACAGTTCCAACTTAGCAGGGGAGTGAGGCAAGGAGACCCATTATCGCCAGCATTTTTCTGTGCTGTTTTGGAGGAAATATTTCGAGAAATGAGCTGGGATTCCTTAGGACTGAAAATAGATGGAGAGTTTCTCAATAGTTTAAGATTTGCGGACGATATCGTCTTACTATCAACATCCTATCAAGAACTCAACAAAATGATATTAGAGCTGCAAAGTCATTGCAAAATGGCAGGACTCGAAATGAATGCTGAAAAAACAAAGCTGATGTGCAAAGGTGAAAAAAAGGATATTTCTGTAGACGGGAAAGCAATAGAATACGTCGACAATTATATTTACCTGGGGCAGACGGTCTCCTTCGAAAATAGAGAAGATAAAGAGATAGATCGAAGAATAACAAATAGCTGGAAACAATTCTGGAAACATAAACAAATCTTCGATTCAAACTTAAGCCAAAGATCTAGAAAGTATCTTTTTGATGGAGCTATCCTGCCAGTAATGACATATGGATCCCAAACATGGAGCTTGTCGGCCAAATCAGTTCAAAAACTTCTGACCACACAAAGGGCAATGGAAAGGTCACTTCTCAATATCTCTAAAAGGCAACGAATCAGAAATGAAGTAATACGGAGCATGACACATTTTGGAGATGTTATCGAGAAGGCGAAACTGTAAAAATGGAACTGGGCAGGACATGTAGCTAGAATGAATGACAACCGCTGGACTTTCAGAACTACATGTTGGATACCTAGAGAAGGCTTACGCAGAAAAGGAAGGCAAATAAAACGTTGGAGAGATGACATTGCCCGAAAAAATAATAGATGGGAAAGAATTGCCAAAGACAAAATAGATTGGAACAACTTGGGGGAGGCTTATATTCACACTTAATTATATACTTAATAAAAACTTAAAAATACTGAAACTAAGCATTGAAATAGTTAACTATTATAATAATTTTGTATTTGAATTTAATTAGTAAAAATTTAAGAAATTATATTTGTAAAATGAATGGATGAATAAAGCTTATAATAATAATAATAATAATAAGGGATTGTAGTTCGCTCTCCTCTATCTGGTGATTTCCCAGACACCTGCGTCTTTGATGCACGAGTGCATCGCATCCACCTAGTATATGGTCCGGTGTCTCCTCATGAGCATTGCAGAAAATACACATGGCGCTGTTCTCTAAGCCAAGAATGTGGAGGTGTCTCCTAAGCTTACAGTGGCCTGTGAGAAGACCCGTTATTATTATAAGTTTGTTCCTGTTTAAGCTTATACAGACAGGAATCGTTCTTGGTTGTGAGGCCCAAGCAGAAATTTGGCCTGTCTTAGCTTAGGGAGTTCGTTCCAGATTTATGATCTTTTCACTTCCTCTTCTGTTTTGATTTTATGTTTTATCACGTTTTCTCCTATTCCACAATAAGGCTCTGGTTCCGTTAGGGGTGTCATTGCCCTTATTTTTGCTAAGGAGTCTCCCTCTTCATTGCCTTGTATGCCAACGTGGCCAGAGACCCAATAGAGTGTGACAGAGTTATGTTTGCCCAGTTCGTTTATAGCCTGCCTACACACTCTTGAGCTGATGCTATATGAGCTAAATGCTTTGCGTGCGACCTGGCTATCCAAAATGATTGCAATATTTTTTGTTTTTATATTTTTTTCGAGATTTCTTTCGGCACATTTTCCTATGGCATTAATTTCTGCCTGAAAAATACTTGTAGACTGTCCCATCGGTATTAAAACTTTAGTTCTAGGCCTATAAGTTTTATCGACAGTCCCTTCCGTAGTTCTCGATCCATCAGTGTACCACTTGATGGCGTTTTCCTTAAGAGTGTAGTTTACTGTGGACTTACAAATCGAGTTTCTTTGCCTGATACTAATGATTTTGCCTGTTCCAGTTCCCTCTTTTGCAAATCTCATGATGGCTCCGTTAGCAGCACTTTCTATGACCACGTGTAGTGGGGTCAAGTGAAGAATGACTTCCATTGCTGCTGTAGGGCATGTTCTCATTGCTCCAGTAATGCAGATGCATGCTAGCCTCTGTACCTTTTCTAGGGATTTCCTAGTTGTTGTAAATTCGGTT
Organism: Dasysyrphus albostriatus; assembly: GCA_946251815.1. Taxonomy (NCBI): domain Eukaryota; kingdom Metazoa; phylum Arthropoda; class Insecta; order Diptera; family Syrphidae; genus Dasysyrphus; species Dasysyrphus albostriatus. The sequence goes on along the minus strand of OX276337.1, from coordinate 69,621,364 downwards.
CTTTTGTGCCATGCAACCGCCCCATAGGTAATAATGGGTCTTACCATCATGGTGTGAATCCATCTAAGGATGTTTGGTTTACAGCAACATGATTTACCTGCAAGTCTCTTGCATAGCATGAGAGTTTTTGTGGCTTTCCCAACAGTTATTTCGACATGTTTGTTCCAGAGAAGTTTACAGTCTAGTGTTATACCTAGATATTTAACCTCCTTTTGGATGTCTTTTTCTTCACCAGCCAACCGGATAGGTTTCATGCGTGGTAGAAGTTTTTTCTTAGAAAATGGAACTATCGTTGTTTTTGTGGGGTTGATGCTGTTTTTGAGGTGAATAAGTGCCGTTATATTTGAAGAAAACCGCTTCAGTGGACAGTCAGACAGACAGAAAGAACTATGCCATCCACTTTTTTCGATTAATGTAATCGTAGTGTCATGTTTGTTTTCTTGCACGAATTCAAAATTTGGACCTATAGTACCTATATATCGTAAGTAAAAACTATTTTGTAAGAAATGGATAAATCCCGATGCCAGTAGAAGCTGGTATATACCAGGTAACAAAGCCACATCTCAGATCTCGTTTACTCAATATAAATGTTCAGCGGTGTTGATGTGTACTAGGACAAAGATTTTAATAAAATAAATTTGTATATATAAATATATAAATAATATTTTTAGCTTACGTTCTGTTTTATTCAAATACATTTTATTTTAAAATCTGACATATTAAATAATTTTCACAACATTTATAATTTATAGTGAAGGATGCGACGCATTTCGGAGTGTTACTTCATCTTCGGGCGAATTACTATGATTTTATTTTCGATTGTTATTGATGACAGTGTTGCCTTTCGTTGTGCTGTAAAATCATTTTTATTATGACACATGTCGTCTTTCTTCATTTTATTATTTCTTAGCAATGTCATAATTGGGTTTGTTTTTAAAGTCAATTTTTCATTTAGTAGTAGTCAGACTTGTTCTAGTTTATAAGCTTTGTAGATCTTAAACTCCTCTGTCACATCAAATATTTTTTCCTTTTTCCATATGTGTATTTGTATTTGTGTGTTTTTTATTTATTTTATTAAAATCATTAAATCACACAACTTGGAGGCAAACCAAAACCGAAAATGCATAAGGTTTGAGCTTTTTTCTAGGTTAATTATTATAAATTAGTAACACTCTCTTCACTACCGAAACCGTAAGTAGAATCAAAAATGTGTTCATGCACAAATATTTGCCTCCTATGTTAGCAGGATTCATCCCTTATTGTTTTTTAAGTTCTGTTATTTATTTATCGACCCCACAAAAACATCTAAAATTCTTAATCCAAATCTATTTTTCTCCCCACTTGACTTTTTTGCCACGCAGCTGCGTGTTCTTAAATTACAAAAGTCAACTCAAAAAAATAAAATAATACATATAACTCCACTTAAGGAAAACCTTTTAAAAAAAACTGAATGTTCAATGTACACCTTAGAAAATGTCACCCTCTCTGCTTAAATTCATCATGTCACAGTTTAATATCCGCACTTTAAAAGCCTAAAAAACTTAATTAGAATAATTAATTTATTTTAAGACTCGTCATCAAGTTGTAGACAAAAAAAAGTTTGTAAAAAAAACTTTTTATTAGAGACTGAATAAAAAAAATGCGACCGACTTGGTTGCATCTGTTAACCCTTCACCGTCAGGAATGATTAAAAAAAATTATGTTTTTCGAATCTCTGGGGTAACATTTAAGGGACGTTGGCAAAGGGTTTCCCAGGTTTTTTGTATTCAAATTTACATCTGAGGGGTAATTATAATACACACGCGCCAAACCATCACCCTCATTTTTTTTTTCTTTTCCATATATTTTTTTACTGGCACCGTTTGAATTTTTTTTCTTTTCCACAAGGAAAGGGTTTAATATTTCAAATTTAAATGACAAAAAAATCTGTCGGAATAGAGACGCGTGCTAGGGGCTTTAAAAAAATGCATTTGTATCTATACAAAAAAATCCAGGGATTGTAGAGCTGAGAATAATATTGAAAGGTGCAATCGTGCAATCCTTGTAGGTTATTAATCTATACTTCATTTACATTTGCATAACAATGCTGTGGAACTGTGGCATCATGTTATGATATGGCTGGTTCTTAATTCTGACAAAATCATGAGTGAATTTGAAACCAAGCCATGAACATTTTATAAGAAATGTGAGAATCTGAAAAATCAAAATTGTTTTTGGTTACCGCAGATTCCTGATTATATGTACACCATCTTTTTGTTTATTTCTCAGATAATATTAATAATAATTATAGATCCTATCGAAGAAGCAATTCTGTCCCGCTAGTAATTGATTATTAAAGCTATATGAATTCGCGCATTTTCAACCGCGCCAAGAGCTTTTGCCTCCACCCACTCTCCACTCTATCTCAATTTTTGTTGTGCTCAATAAAAGAAATTGTAAAATAAAAATCAAATATATCTAAAAATTCCACCTTTAACTAGTTTAAAACAAAAGTTAACTAAATAAAATGAACGACTGGTCGCACGTACTTGCTCTTATGTTCAAGACGCTGAGAATTCAAGAAAATTATATGTTAAGACATGGAAATTATGAGAGAAAAATGTGCAAGAGTATGAAATACGATATTTCAATTAGCTAAAAAAAACTTCATTGAGAGTTTGAAATGAAAAAAAAGAACACCATCTTAATTCTTTATTGAATACATTTTAAATCGTGGTAGCGGCTTCTTTAAAAAAAATTATTTTGTATGTATAAAATTCTTGAAACATTTTTAACGAAAGCTTTTGCTATGGAAATCATAATTATTTACTTATGTGCATATAAAAATAAAATTTGAAAAAAAAATTGTCAGCCTGTTTTTGAAATATTGAATTTTCAACAAATAATTGTTAAAACTTTTTTCAAAAATTCAAAAAAAAATTTTTTGAAAATTTTTATATTGAATATTTTTTAAATTTTATCAGAAATTTGTAAATAAAAATCATCAATTTTGTCTAGCCGATATTCAGAAAATTCAAAATTAAAGAAAACGTTCTATGAGAGGTATACTATTAATAGTTGCTATTTGTAATTTTTTATATTTTATGGTAGTAGATCAAACTAATTTAAGCATACAGAAAATGTTAAATAAAATTTTAGAAGCCGTTTTTAAGAACAAAATATTTGTTTAACGGTTTCTTAGTATTTGTATGGAAGGTACCGTTATTTTTTCATAAAACTAAATTTTTTTTCTTAAAATCCTTTAGAAAGCGTCAAAAACCCTTAAATAGAGTTTATAAGAATCGATATTTTCAAAATATTTGATTTTCAAAAAAATAAATTTGAAAATTTTTTAAATCCAAAAAATATTATTTTGAAAATTTTGGTAGAGAAAAATAGCATTGTTTAGAAGCTTCTGGTATAGAAAAAAAACTATTGAAATCTGATGCACCGCTTTGAAAAAAATCGAACATTAAAATAATGGTTCCTTGGGAGGTACCATTTTTTAAAATGTAAAAGTAATTTATTAATTTTTTTTAGAAAAGTTTTCAAGTCGTTGTTGAGAATAATACGATTATGTAAAATTGCTAAAAGAAACTACATGGCAGGTACCGTAATTTTTGGTTCTAAAAAAATTAAAAAACTTGTGGGTATATTCACCAAAAAAACACTGTGTAGGTTCCATGTTTGAAGAAAATCTATCGGGCTTATTAGGAGATGAACAGGCAGGCAAAAGACAGAACTGTGGCACCCACTTTTTTGGTGTTCTCTATCATCGTAATGTCATGTTTGATTGTTATTTCATTTTTTTGCACGAATCTAAAACTATAGTACCAACATATATCACAAGTAAAAATTGATTTAAAAAAAATTATCAATTTCTTTTTGGAAAATCAAATACCTTAATCGAAAACGACATCATTGATTTTTTGAAAGGGTTTTTTGTCCTCTTAAGTATTTTTAGAAAAAAATTCCTTGACGCTTCATTTGTGTGAAAGGTTCATACAAATGTTAAAAAACCATTAGGGAAAATATTTTTTTTAAATAGCTCCTTCGAATTTGATTAAATTTTTTCCATATGCTAAAATAAGTGGAAAAACTTACTACAAAAGAATTATAAAAATTAGCACACCGTAAATATTGACTAGTACCTACCTACCTATCACAGAATGTTAATTTTGAATTTTCTCAAGATGGGCTGGACGGATTTTAGATAAATTTTTTTGTTTTTAATTAAAATATGTAATTTCAAATAATATTGCATATCAAAATTTTCAAAATAGTAATTTTCAAATTTTTAAAAAAAATGTTTCCAATTATTTTGTTGAAAATTATATATCCCAAAAACAATTTGCCTCTTTTTTGTTAAAATTTTATTTTCAAATGCACCTCAATGATTTGCACACCAAAATTTGTTTTCAAAAATGTTTTAAGAATTCGATAAATAAAAATAAATTTTTAAAACCGCTCCGACGATTTAATTTTTTTTTTCATACATACAAACTTTCAACAATTAAGAAAGATTTTTTTTCTCCTCAAACTATCAAAGAGTTGTTTCAGTTAAAATATCAAATTTCATGCTTTTAAACATTTTTCTCTCATAATTTGTGCATAGTTTACAGTTTTCAAGCGAAAAAAAAAATCAAAATTTTCAAAACAATTTTACACCTACTCTGTGCACTGTAAAACAATCAAGATAAAAATGTTTGCCTTGGCATAAATCACCAATCACCAATTTTGTCATTAATTTACTTTTAATTAATAAACTATAGGTCTAAAAATGGAAAACAATTATTTTTGGATCCCAAAACCATTTTTATGCAAATAATGCCTAGAGGTGAATATATTTTGTTTTAAGTGTAAGCCAATGCAACAACAATCCATTGTTTTGCATCATGGACATTCCATAACAGCGATGGTGTTTTTTGCGTGAAACTGTAAACCAATCATACAAAAAATAATTTTCTATTTCACCTCAAAAGTTTTTTGACAAGGAAAAATATTTGCATACATACTTTTCGGCGCACGGGAACTATAAACTAGGCTTTATATACAATTTTCTTAAATCCTCAGCCTCTTGAGCATAAGAATAAGTACGTGTGACCCAGTCATGCACTTTTTGTTTACATAAGTTCATATTTGTTTATGAATTCAGATGGCATTTCTTTTCTTCAGGTAAAACTATTAAAAGAGTTGTTTTGGTAGATTAAAGAACAAAGTCCATCTTTTTAACATATTTTTTTTAATAATATCGTGTTTAGTTATTCTATTTTTAAAATACAAAATATCTTGAGCTTAAGAGCAAGTGTATGTGACTCAGGCATGTACTTTATTTCAAAGAAAACTTTAAGATTTTTTTTTTTAATTAATGCCATCCTTTATTTTTTAAACAGAAGGAAACGAAAATTTTCTATAACTTTAACTTCGCTACTTTTCATCAATTTAACAATTTATTAATGGATTTGATTTTCTTATCTACAAAATTTGTATAATTCTCTTTTTAACAAAAATCGACTTTGAATGAAAACCGAGATGACACTACCTTTCAACTGAACGATACTTACCTACAGGAATATGGGACATCCTATGCCAAAACGGTCGATAAAAAGTTTACCATCGACAATTGAGGTTATATTTATATTGAATCATTTTTGAAAATACATTGCCACTAAGTATATAGGCTGGAGTTATACCTATTTCACGAGTGCAACCTCGATTATCATTGATTGTTGTTCATTCAAAAATCATTCAATATAAATTGATGTCCACTTCGCAGCATGTACTGCACTTGTGAGGATTTCCATTTACACACAAAATCCCTTCTTAATTTGTTAATATTTATATTTAAAGTTTAAATATGTCAAAATAACACAAGAACATTTTATTTTCATTTTTTCGGGACTTCATTTTCAAAATAATATTGCAAATAATGCTTTCTTTCAGTGCAATGAATTTTAAGGTAATTTTGACTTTAAAAATTGATAGCCATACTGTATAAGATTTTGAGTTTTTGAATAGTTATGATGACTTTCTAATTAAGTCAGACAACATGAAAATTACATAAGAAAGAAAGTTCAACGTCTCAGGATGGTCATACATAGGAAATACATAATGAAAAAAATCTTTAACAATCTTTGAACATTTATTCTGAAAATACAGAATCTTTCTTGCGGCTTCGTTTAAAAATTGTTTCGCGTGGACTGAAGCTTATTAAAAAAATACTTGATGCAAAATTAATTTGTTTGCTTTTTCGCAATTTTGACCGTGGTAATTTTATCCTGCCATTATTTTATAAGAAAGCAGATGTAAAAACAAAACAAATGAACTCTATGCACAATGATTTTCTGAGGTACATTTTTCATTTGAAAAAAGTTTTTTTTTTATCAAACAAAATTAAAAGTTTCATTTCAATTAAACTATTTTTGGGGAAATAAAAAATAAAAACCAAAGCAAAAAAGACGATTTTTATTTATTATCTCGGAAATTTGTTGGTTATGTTAAAAAATGAATAGTTTAAAAGTTGTAGATTTTTGCGTGATCTACAACTTTTCTGTAAATTACTTTTCATTTTGACGTCAACTCTACTCAGAAAACGAAACAGAACAATGTTTCCCCTTTTTTAAACCCACAAAAACTCCTTCAAACTCCGCTTCTAGGAAATAAATTCTTTTTAAATTCCGTCACCATTTTTAGTCATCAAACTATTGCTAACAATTTTTTTTTCTTATAAATGTGTAATTAGCATATACTACTAATCGTCGATTTTCGATTTTTAAATTTCAAACTATGTAAGTAAAGGGTGTTTTTTTTATACGTGTGGTTTCCAATCTGGCAATACTTTTTTTCGGATTTAGCCTTTTTGGAAGCTTTCACTCACTTTAGTTTGCCATTTCATAATGAATAGACTTTCTCCAAACAACGTTTGCAAACAGTGCAAATATTATTACCAAAATAATGTTTCGGTTCGCGAGACGCATCGTGAAACAATCAATCAAATCAAACTTTTTGGTGAATGCAATATCTCACTTCATCGGCCTGTGGCGCAGCGCTGGACTATTCATACAGATAAGCCCAAGACGATTGATGCCTTGCAATTGCTGCAAAAAGTGGTCGAAAATTGGGCCTCTTGGCTGGAATTTATTCGACCAGCCGCTGCAGCAACTTGCCCTAAATCATTTTTTAAAACCCTTATTGGCAAACCCTTATCCTTATAATCAAGCTAAATTCATGGCCATAACATTAAATTATATGCCTATTATTTCTTCTTGTAAACTACACGTCTAAAAAAACACCCCTTGGCTGTTGATACTTCTTCTGTATGAATTCGAAATTTCATTTTTGGTAATTAGAGATTTTCTTAAAAAGTCAACCGTTTTTACAAAGAATGTCCCACGAGATAGAGACGAAACTGTATACATTGGACTGAAACGAGACCGATCGAAACATACAAAATTCTACATGGCTTGATATTATTATTTATTGTTCATTTGACTGAAGGATTTCTATTCATTCATTCACTGTGAGTTGTTATAATTTGTTCCTGTTTGGAGTTTAGCTCTCAAGCATATCATCGGTTCAAAGGCAAAACTCACTAACTAACAACATATACACTACTGAAGGAAATTAGATTGGAACATACTTTTTGAAGCTGAAAAGTCACGTTTCGCAAATTTTGAAATAAAGTTTCATGCCAAACGTTAGATTTTTTGGATTAAAAAATGGCATACCATTCTCATTTTCTTATGCATTTGTTTTGCACTTAGGGAGTTCTACCTTTAACATGACGATATGGCCACTATAGCCTTAGAATTAGGCAATCCCTGTTTGAAAGTGAAGATCTTACTAATTATTTTCTTAATATTATAAATATAATGCGTTTGTTTAAACCACACTAAACTTCAAGGAACAAATGATATCTACCCCTTTTTAGTATAAATGAAATGATGTTCTTTCTACCTTAAATGTTTTAATTAAAAGCGCAAGGATAGATTTGACCAATCCGATATCATTCTAAAGGCACCCATTTCGTTGGTACTTTTTTTTAAGTATATACGTATAAAAGTTTAACCCTTTCATTCTTGTTCAACTAGCAATTTTATAATCCAACCCACCACGACTTTTGTGTAGGGTAGGTACATACTTACTGAAGACTTAGATTGCTCATTTAACCCTTTATTACACCTCGATTAAATTGAAGATATGTATGTCTGCTTTTTTTTATTTCGATAACTTGAAAGTTAGCCCACGCTCAAACCAACTTATATGATGCATTAAAATACAGAAGGTATTACCAATACAAATAGCAAACAGTTGTTGCAATTTCCAAACTTATCGCATCCTTTTTTTTACTTTGTACCAACCTGAAATAGATAAATGACATTTCTCCTGGTATCAGAAGACCATACACCAAGACTATTCACTGCAAAGTAAAAAGGAGGTCGCAAATAAATTTAGCTGAGCTTAGGAAAAAACGTGCTTCGCTGTTTTTCCACGAACTGTTATGGGTGTCGTTTTCACTGTTGGCCTCTCTGCTTCGAATCAAACGACATTAAAATAATTTTTCACTAGCACCCCTTCAACCCTTAAAAATGGACGAAGACGACGACGACGGACGGGTTCTTCTTTGTTTTTATTTTCTTCATTTCTTTTCCTAATTTGCATACTAAACTCTATACCTAGGTACGTACCTATATAACAAGGATGAACCCTCGTTCTCCATCCTGCTTATTCTCATTTATTCGTCTCTTTCATTATTTAAATTTCCTTTCGGTATTAATTTACCACCACACGGGCACAGCACTCGGGTTTTAATTCATTCATAGACACGAACTTAGACAACGACGACGACGAAAACCCAGAAAGCAAATGCCATGGATATAGAAGTTGGAATTCCACCCGCACAACCATTTTTCTTCCTCCCAACATTATAAACCCTTTTTCCCCTTCAGTTTTACCCTCATTTGGGTTGATGTTTTCTCATCAACTTTAAAAAAAAACACGAACGATAAAAAGACGCAACGCGACGCACGGGAAGATATTTCCAACCATTGAAAGAGGCTGTTGAGAATTAAGTGGGTTGGTAGGGGGGCTTCTGAAAAAGAGGATACAGTCATGTCGAATGAGGGTGGCGGAACGCGGAAGGTGTGGAAAGTAAGTTTGAAATTTTGGTGGAACGAATTGCATTTTTGTTTTTCTTTAATTTATATTGACTCAGGAAGCACTTTGGGAAGTTTAATAAAATATTAAAACAAGTAATCTTTGGTACCTTAATAAAAATCATTTTCCCAAAAAGCTCCAACGCCTTTCAAATGCAATTTATAGTTCTATGTTAAAGGTTAATAAAATATCAAAACTTCGTTTCACTTACCCGACATATAAGTATTTAGAACTAATATTAATTATTTAAGAGCGAGTTTTAAAGAATTAAGAAACGAAATGTCTGAGTCTGAGTACTTGCAATCTGAAAATGAAAAATCTAAAATAATGGAAAAAAACAAAATTCAGGAAATGGATTGCTTAGGTCACAAGTAAACAAGTAAATAAAAAAGTCTCGGTATCGTTTGGTATCTTTCTCTGAAACCAACGATTTGCATGAAATTTTCAGACTTGGTTCTCTTAAGTGAGAAAGTGACTTTAGGGAAATCCATAAGATATTTGTGTGCATTTTTTTCCTGTGAATTTATGAACCAGCGTCAAAATTTTCTGTTGAATTCTTTATCGGAACATGTCCGGCATTTTATTCTGGTTTGCGACTCAGATCAGACTGAAACCAGACGAGACCGATACCGATACCGAGATGAGGACAGGTTTGGTATCGTGGCCAGCCCTACCTGCAACGGCCATATTCAAAGAACCAAATTTTTTCATGCCCAAAAATTACGGCAAAAAATACTACAATGTCCAAAATGTAGTAAAAATTGTTGGTCAATTGTAAAAAGTTTTCAAAATTCCACTTCGTCTTCGGTTCCAACGCTCGTCTTCAATTACACTCTCTATGTCAGCTCACTAGAAAAATCCAATTTGCTTGGAGCACAGTTTGTTGTTAATTTGACGCTGCCAGAGAGTGTTATGACTACTCCTGTACTTGAAAGCGGTAATGATTTCATGGGACAAATCTTCTTTCGCACTTGCAAATGCAAAGAGTCCTAAAAGATCTTTGATAGTATCCCACCCATTGTTCTGAAGAGGTATTCTTGAAGGCTGGCAAAGCCACTGTGTTAGCTTTTGCATCTGTCCTATTCTGCAGGATTATTGCAGGTGATATTTCAAAAGCATTTGATAAAGTTTGGCATCAAGCCCGAAAATGCATGCATTTGGCCATTGTATTGAATGGTTACAAGTCTGATATTCATAACATACAAGCTGGTGTGCCCCAGGAATCCGTTTTGTCTCCAACACTTTTTCTCATTTTCATAAATGATCTCTTGTCTGTATATTATAATCCATTAAATTGTTTTGCAGATGACAGCACTCTCAGCTTTTCCTATTCGTTTCACTTCCTTGTTCTTCGGATGTGGAACTTGAACTCATTAAATCCTGATCTTGATAGCATTTTCTATTGGGGAACCAAGAACCGTGTAGAAATTAATGCTTCAAAAACTCAATGCTGTCTGCTGTCACTAAAGCAAAATCCACCTCAAATGGCGCTATCCATGAGTGGAACTTGTATCGAAGAAACTAAACAACTTTCAGTTCTGGGGATGTGCATTGAAGATCACCTTCTGCGGAATGATCAAATATTCAATGTCGCCAAAGGCACTGCTAAGTGTCTAGGTTTTCTTCGACGAGGTATGAAATTTGTCTCCCCTTCTCATCCGGCTGTAAACTATAAAGCCTTCATTTGACCAAACCCACATTGACATTGAAACTCATCATTGAAAACTTTAATGATTGATTTTGAGGCATTTAGAAAGCAAAATCATTTATTATTTTGGTGAACATATAAAGCTCAAGACTTCATTAATATTTTTAGTAAAAACAAAATTTCAAATAGGCACAACCTTCAACATAAAAGACTTTTCTTATTTCAAGGATTGAACTACCTTACCAATGATCATTGGAATCTTAAAAGTAATTTTATGTGGAAAGTTGGCCTGTTTGAAATTTGCTTTTCTAGAAATATTAATTAAGTCTTGAACTGGCCTGCCACGGGTATAACAACAACAAGTCTAAGTGAATAACTTTGACTAAAATTCCTTAGGCATATAATTCTCAGTGAGTTCTTTCACTGAGTGTTATATGCATAATGTCGGTAACCATCGACAAAGACAATGCGTCTTAGATTGGGTATGGTGACATCCAACTGATGAGCCCACCACCATAACTGGGCAAAACGCATTCATTGGAGTAAAGGCCACAATAACCTTTATTATTGAATTTATTCATGAAAATCCAAAAATTGAATTTATTTTGAAATTATTATTGATAGTTTTTATTATTAACAATTTTTTCTTTATGTTTTCTTTAAAACAATCCTTAAACTTCATTTGCTCATCAAAATAATAAATTATTTTGCTTTCTAAATGTCTCAAAATCAATCATTAAAGTTTTCAATGATGAGTTTCAATGATAGCTATAACTGGCACCTAACTCTCAAATCTGGGCAGGTGTCCCAACAACTCACTTGAGTCTTTTTGATAGAATACAAAATAGAGCCTTAAAAATTATAGGCGATAGAACTATAACGCAAACAATTACATCCCTGAAACACCGCCGCAGCGTTTCACGTCTCACATTATTTTATCGCTATTTTTATAGACAGTGCTCTAATGAAATAGGGGGTTGCATTCCTCCCCTTAAAAAAATCAACTATAATACAAGCGCTTTTAGGAATGGTCTTCAGTTTACGCTTGAGCAAAACTTCGGACATACTGTCAAGTATAGAGATTCTTTCTTTAACCGCACAACACGGATGTGAAATGCTTTTTCAAGCTCTAAATTCCCCTCCTACTTCGATATTCAGAACTTCAAAACCAATATGCATTGGAATCTTCTTTTGAATCCGTCCCTATTTTTCTGATCGCTTGCACTGTGTTAAATCATCTTAAGGGTAATCAAACCCCCTTTAGTGCGCACTCATTATAATACAAAAAATTATTAATAGTTTCAGCAAACAAGTACAAATTATATTTTGCGATTTGCTTTGACATCGAGGAGGGTTTCCGAATTCAAAATCATAAAAAGACTACTACATCGAAGTGCGGGTAAGTGTGCTGAAAGATGTACGGATTCATTTTACCATTTTAGATAACAGCCATACTCGTATTTTGAGTTTTCCTGAAGGAAGGTTTACGTATCAAAAATTCGTAAAAGTACTACTCAAACCCTCCTGGACGACAGCGCAACGCGTGCGCTGTTTCGAAGGAACAATTCATAATACACGTCAGAGAACTTTTTTTTCAGCCTTTATTCAATGTTGTTGTTGTTGTTTTTTTTTAGCCGACTTTTAATCATAAAAGATACTTTTGGCTTTGATTACCAATATCTCAGCAAATAATGACGTCTTACAAAATTCCAGAACAGTTTTGGACATTTGAATAAGCTTTCTAAACGATTAGTTCAAAAAAGTACCTACTAAAAAATGACTTTTGTGATCTTTTGGTATTAAACATTACGTATAGTCGCATCAAAACGCAAACTAAACAATTCCCCTTGCCTTTTTTCACAGCTTTGCATTGGTTAGTTACTTTTTTGTCTTAAAATTAAATAAAAAGTACATTTTTCCAAAAACTTTAATTTTTTTTTTTTAATTGCAAAAAGAGATTGATTCTAAATCACCGGTGGTCTTAGTGGGGTATTAATTATAAACTTTGGACTGTAAAACTACTAGCAGAGCACTGGCACTGAACCTAGCTTCTTTCCTTACTTTTACTATTAAAACCGACAAATTAGACGCAGTCCTTAGTATTTTTAGTCTATCGCTTGCGAAGGTATCAGTTTTTTTATTTACAGGAAAGGAATTAAAAAAGCCTCAGAATATAGATATTATTTGTTGGTATCTATCTTTTTATTGTCCTTATGATATTTTTTAGGGAGTTTTTGTTGGATTCTGTTTGATTTCAAAAAATTAGGCATAAACAAAAAATCCAAAGATTGAAAATAAATAAAGTGGTCCTATAATTTCAAGCTGCTTAATCTAACGAGAGTTCTCGCGTAATCGTCGGATATTTCATCCTCGATTTTGGGATTTAAGACAATAAAGAAAAGTATACCAAAGCTCAAACCATCCGTCAGGTTGAAATGACAGATGGGTGATCCTACAAATGATGGAATTTTTGACGGCTCCGTTGATATTTTAATAACTGTTCAAGTATTCTATCTGATTTTCTTATAACTACAAATCTAATTGATGTCTACATGGCCAGACAAAATTATTAAGTTCTAACATAGTTTCATTACTCAAAAAATTCTTCAAAGGGTCTAATTCTCAGTCTCCTGACATGTGCCCTGCTCGTATTCGAAGGGAAAAATTCTTGGACTTCTCTTATTAAAAATCCAAATCCATATAAGTTTTTTATATTTTTCGTACAATGCGTTAACATGTTTTAGTGGTAAAAACTACCACCACAATCTTTTTTTATTATTATTATCTTTATTCTTCTGATGTTCTTTTCCTACTGACACCTTGGTGCCTTACATTTTATTTATTCTTAATACTATAATGCCAATATTGCATTTTACTTAATTCTAAGAAAAGACAATATTGCAGTTTGCTTAATTCTAGGAAAATTGCCAATCGCAGTTGGCTTACTTAAATACAATTTATTATTGCAGACACTAGGTCAGTAATTTATGCAATACTTTCCATATTTTTGTTAATCATTTCCCGGATGAGTTCGTCGTACTTATCCGGCTCAGTTTGATATGTAACTTGCACACCAAAAATCAGCCTGTTACAATTTTTTTTCTTTCTTTTTTTTCAGTTTGAAAAATAAATCATACGTAACCCTTTCCTTTACAGTTAAGTTTGAAGTCCAACCGTTTTAATACTTTTTTTGATAAAGATCGCAATTTTATAAAATTTATAAAATTAGAATTGCAAAAGAAAAAACTGCACATTTCTCTTGTGGTACCATTGGTCGGGAGAAAATTGCTATGGCAACTTCAAGGACTTATAAACAACTATCTTTATTCCATACAAAGAAAACGATTTCCGCCTTGTGTTAATCCTTAACAGTTGCTGGTGCATGCAAAATGTAAAAAAAAAAGTAAGTTCATTATACTTTTCGAATCCTTTCAATTCACATTCCTGACAGGATATTTGCATTCGTCTTTGATCCTCATCAATCTATAGTATAATGCAAATTGAACGTAAAAGAGTTTATTTGCACAAAATTACGGAGTGCATTCAACTTGTATTGGTTATCCTTTGAAATAAACAAATAACTTTCAACATCTGCATCTTCAATCCAATTGTTTTCGGCATCGTGTTGTTTTGAAAAAAAAGGTTCATTTAAATAAATTGTTATTACAGTCCAGTCCATGCAAATAGTTCCAAGACTAACTTTTGTTGGTAGTTTTTTACCTGTAGTTGTTGTGCGGTCGAAGATGCTCAGAGATTTATATTGAAATAATTTTAATATAAGATTTCCAATTATGGAAACACTCCCAAGAGTAATCCCAACATCCCAACATGCATGGTTATAAAACGAAATTTGCGTAGCGAGCTTCTTCCAATTAAAAATAAATATGGATGATATGAATATGAATCAATATATAACGGGTGATTTTTTAAGAGGTTTAGAACTTTAAAAAAAAAAACACAAAAAATTCGAAAAAATGAATGAAATATTTATTTGAATCGATAGTTTGAACCTTGCAATTTAATGTTTAAAGATAATTTCATGCAAATGTTGACCGCGGCTGCGTCTCAGGTAGCCCATCCGCTGAGTCCAATTTTGGCATACTCTTTCACACATATCGGCCGGTATCTCACGAATGAATGCATGGATGTTGGCTTCCAGTGCGTCAATCAAGGCTTGTCCCTATAGACATTAGCCTTGACATACCCTCACAAAAAATAATCTAATGGTGTCAAATCGCACAATCTAGGCGGCCAATTGACCGGCCCGAAACGCGAAATTAACTGTTCACCAAACTCGCCTCGCAATTGCGCCATTGTTTCGCGTGCTGTGTGGCATGTGGCACCGTCTTGTTGAAACCACATATCATGCAAATCAAGAACTTCCATTTCGGGCAAAAAAAAAGTTTGTTATCATCGCTCGGTAGCGTTCACCATTGACAGTAACACTGCGATTCGCATCATCTTTGAAGAAATATGGCCCAATAATGCCGCCGGCCCATAAACCGCACCAAACAGTGGCTTTTTCGGGATGCATTGGTAGCTGTTGCAATGCTTCTGGCTGATCTTCACTGCAAATGCGGAAATTATGCTTATTTACGTACCCATTCAACCAAAAATGAGCCTCATCGCGGAACACAATTTTTCGATAAAAAAGCGGATCCTCGGCCAGCTTTCCAAGAGCCCATTCACCAAAAATTCAGCGTTGTGGTAGGTCAGCTGGCTTTAGTTCTTGCACCAGCTGTATCTTAAAAGGCTTTACGCCCAAATCCTTCCGCAAAATTTTCCACGTAGTGCTGTAACAAAGGCCTAACTGCTGGGAACGGCGCCGAATCGACATTTCACACTAGCTGATACGGCCGCAATATTTTCTTCACTACGCACAGTACGTAAACGTGTTGGTGGTTAAATGTCCAACAAAGTAAATTTGGTGCGAAATTTGGTCACAATCTTCCGAATAGACTGCTCAGAAGGTCGAGAATGCCGACCATAAAATGGAAGCAGCGCGCGATGAACATTTCGAACCGAGCACGAATTTTGATAGTAAAATTCAACAATTTGCAAGCGTTGTTCATTTGTAAGACGATCCATGGTTAAATTGCAAACCAAACTGAAGCTGTTTGACAGTGACACAAGGTACTAAACACACGTCAGCTGTCAAAACCAGTGTTGCCAGAAGACTTTGAAGTTAGTGTAAATGCTTGACTATTCATCAAGATCAAGATCAATAATCAGAAGAGTATACATACAAATATCCGTCTTCTGAGCTTGTTTTTTTTTGAGGGAGAATCTGAGTTGTTGACCTAATATTTTATGTTTTGGAAACCGAGGTACATATATGCAATGTGCCACATTATTTTGAAGAATTTTATCTTACTTTTGAAAAGTTAATGTTTGTTAATGATTGTATTTTTTGACAAGAACAGGTAAGACGTTACCTCTCAAATAAGACACTTTAGCCAAAGATATTTAAATGGTCTTTTTTGATTTTTGGTTCCAATGAATAATCAAACATTTTCACCAACTTCAGATTCTTTGTTGTAGTGAGCTTAGAGCAAGCTGCAATCTACAAACAGAGGCTCATCATGAGTGCATGTGTTAGTGGTTAGTTGAATTAAGCAAACTAACACAAGCACATACATAAATACAAAAAACTAACAAAATTACAACAAAATACAAAATCAGATATAACATAAAAATTAACAATAAATATACAAAGTTAAAACATTTCTACATTAGCGAAAGTGGAGCACTGGTTCGAAATACTATTTTTAATTCAATTTTACTCATGTTAAAATCAATAGATGAGGCGTTTAAGTTAAAAAGTTTGCACATACGATTGAGAGGTTCGTGTGTGCCATAGTTTGTTCTGTGAAAAGGAACGTGAAAAAGTTCAAACCTTCGCAGGTGGTGGGATCCTCCGCGATAATTAATGCCTACATTGGCTAACAAGTCAGGTGCATCAATTTCCCCATTGATAAGTTGATGAAAAAATACCAAATCATTATTAACACGCCTTTGATATAAAGGTTGAAGTTGCAGAAGCTGAATTCTGTGTTCATAAGGTGGCAGGTTATACGGATCAGCCCAGGGAAGACCCTTTAAGGCAAAACGAATGAATCTATGTTGTATTGCTTCAATACGGCTTTTATGAATTTCGTAAAAAGGTGCCCATACTTGGGAAGCGTACTCAAGATGGGGTCGTACATAGCAATTGTATAACGAAAGAGTAACATACGGATCGTTAAATTCCTTTGCCCAACGTTTTATAAATCCAAGCATGGAACTCGCCTTATTTACGATATAATTAATATGTTCTATAAAACCTAGGTCAGAACTAAAGTGAACACCCAGGTCCTTGAAACTTAAAACACGACAGAGTGTGTGCTGCGAGATGGAGTAATCAAAAGCACCCACTACTCGTTTTTTAGAAAAAGTTATAGTTTGGCATTTAACGGGATTTAAAGAGAGGCCGTTTTTGCAACACCAGACATTAAAATTGTCAATATCAGCCTGCAGCAGAATGTGATCCTGACCAGATTGTATTTTTTTAAAAATCTTCATATCATCAGCATATATAAGAATATCACTAAAACGTATACATGAAGTAACATCATTTATAGCTAGAATGAAAAGTAACGGACCCAGATGACTTCCCTGGGGTACACCCGAGTGAGCATTGAACGAGTTTGAAAGGAAGTTTCTAAATTTTACTTGGTAAGATCTATTTTCAAGGTATGATTTAATCCATGCTATGAAAATGGTCGGAAAACCAAAAGCTTTGAGTTTGAATATAATAATGTTATGACTTAGCTGGTCAAATGCCTTAGAAAAATCAGTGTATATGCAATCAACTTCATTCCCGTTTTCTAATGCAAGAGAACATTTATGCAAAAACGTAAGAAGATTTGTTACCGTTGATTTCTTTCTCACAAAACCATGCTGTTGTTCACATATTATATTCTTTGTATGAAACGCTAAACTCTCGCACACAACTTGTTCGAAGAGTTTTGGAATGCAAGAGAGCTTTGCAATGGGTCTATAATTTTTAATATCAGTTTTTTCACCCTTCTTAAAGGCTGGTGTAAGGAATGATTTCTTCCAAAAATAGGGAAAATTACCTGTCCTTAGAGAAATCTCGAACAAGTATTTAAGGGGTTGAGCAAGTATATATTTACACTTTTTCAATACTATAGGGGGAATTCCATCTGGACCCGATGAGTAATCATCATTTAATGATGAGAGAAGGCTTAAAACAGTACTCGGTGGTACTGGGATATTATTGCAGCTAGTTTGGGAATAGGTATGTAAATCTCTAAAGTAATCTTTGTCAACATCTAAGGGCTTGTCAATAAAGGAATTACGAAAGTTTTTCGCAAAAGCGTTACAAATATCAACGGATTCCTGCAACAAACAATTTTCATAAATGAAATTATTCGGATAACCATCTGAGTTTTTTTTCGAATTGACAAACCTCCAAAATGCCTTAGGGTCATCTTTTAGAGAACTACCCATTTCGTTTACATGCTTGGTGTATAGATTTTTTGAAAGAGTTTTAAATTCTTCAAAAAGGGAAATGTAGGAGTTGTGGTCTACCGGCGAAAGAGTTCTTATGTACACTTTCCATGCTTTGTTTCTTTTATTTCGGAGTGTTCTCAGCTCCTTCGTATACCATGTATGGCAAAAGTTTCTATTTTTTGATATTTTTGAAGGGACAGTTTTATCAATGCAGCTGTTAAGGATGGAATAGAAACTTAAAACTGCTTCATTTATATCGATAGACACTGATATATTCTCAATACCAGACCTAGCTAATTCATCTGATAACAACTGAAAGTTTGCCCTTCTGAAGTCAAAACCATATGAACAATCATAAGGGTTACTGTTTTCAGTAAGATGATTGCTCAAGTCAAAAAAAATATCCAAAGGAGGATGATAGTTATCTATGTTAGTAATTCCGGAACTAGATTCTAGAACCAGAGTACTATTAGCGTCTGAAGAAAACACCAAATCGAGAATTCGATTTTTACAGTTCTTAATACAACTTATTTGCTGTAAGTCAGTCGAAATTATTCTATCAAGAAGCAGTAACTCATTTTGAGAAGAAGTTAAAGAAGCTTCTTGGTAGGATTCGTCATCAGAGGGAACCCACTCTATGTGAGGTAAATTAAAATCACCAAGAAGTATAATGTTGCTGTTGGAGCAAGACAAGTCAATAACAAAATCCAATGCCTTAGAGAGTTCAACGAAAACTGCGCATGAACTTTTCGGGGGAATATATGCATTTAAAATATACAGTTGTTTGGACTGTATAGTCAATTTTAAACAGATTAATTCAATAGAGAGGTTGAAAGGGAACGAAACATAAGAAGATGTAAATTTACTTCGAACTGCAATTAAAACACCACCTCCCACTTCTTTCGGTTTATCAACATGACGATCTTTTCTGTAAACTAAGAACTCCTGATTAAAAAGTTCCGTGTCCAAGAAACTAGAATTTAACCAAGTTTCTGTTAAAACAAAGATGTCATGTGAGAATGCTTGGGAGTTCATATAGATATTAGCGGTTTTGCTGCGAAGCCCTCTTACATTTTGGTAGAAGAGGGTAATCCTATTGGGTTTTTTGGAGATGAAATTTTGGGTGCATTTCGCGTTTGTCCTTTTTTCCTTGAAGTGGTGAACTCTTTAACAAGAGCTTCAGAAGGCCAATTATTAATATCGCAAATTGAATCGAAAAACGAATGATGTGTAACTACTTTGAAAGAGGAAATGAAACTATTTGGTTTACTAATTTTAGTACACTTAATGGAAGTATTAGAGGGTATACTATTAGTAGATACTAAATGGGAAATAATATCATCCGGAACGATATCAGGTTCCAAGCGTGAAATAAAAATAGATCTAGGCTTGGAGACTGCTTTTATCGGTTTAGGATTACTTATATTAGGTAACCTTCCACAATTCATGTTAGGATCAACCGTCTCTGAAGTTTGATTCAAAGCTTGAACGGAAAAGGGTAATTCTAAATTATTATTGTTAAGGTGGTTGGGATTGCTTTTAAAATTTGAACGTTTTGGGGGTGGGGAGCTTACCAACATTCATCAACGTACCAGTTTTGGGAGGGGTTTCATGGTAGTAGTTCAAAATTTGTCCATTTCGTTGAAAAAATTTTTGTAGACTATCTTAATTCTTATTAGTTATGACAAATTAAATATTTGGACCAAGTTTCATCGGTATTCTGTTGGAATTTGGAAAAATTTTACTTGTTTTACTTAAAATTCAGTTATCATTTATGAAAAAGACAATAACTTTTTTTAAGGTAGTTGTATCGAGATCAATTTTATTTTAATAATATTGGCCACTAAAAAGCACCCTTAAATCATGTGTCATATGCCTAGATTATACCATGATAAATATTTTTGTTTTTTTAACTTTCATATTCCCCCTTCCCTGCACTTTGAAGGTCACTTTTAGGGCAGGCCACGATACCAGAAAAGCCTCGGTATCGGTATTGGAAACCGAAACGATACCATAAAAGTCTCGGTATCGGTATTGGAAACCGAAACGACACCAGTTCCAAGACGATACCAAACGATACCTCATTTTTTGGAACGAAATTTACCGATACTCTCAGTAGTATCGTTTGGTATCGGCAGAAAATTTGAATATTATTATCAATTTATTGCAAATAATAAATTTTTTTAATTGGTTTCTCGGAAAAGGGGGTTATGATTAAGATGGCATTTTCAGAGTTTTTTTTTTCTTTAGCAGGTAGAAGGTTTAAGCAATAATTTTAATTAAAACTAGTCACTACCACGCCCATCTGCGTCAAAATTTTTGTGTCGAATTCCTAATCGGAGCTTTACTTAGAAATTATGTTATAAACGTTTAAAAAATTGTAAAGTCAGCATAATTAACTTCAATGATTAAGAATTCTTATCTTGTTGGATATAGTTTGCAGTGGATTTTTATAAGAGAATTCATGTAAGTTGAACTGAACTTAATACAAATTGCGTATGACAAGGCCCTCACTACGTCACTGCCGAGTCCAAGTGAGTAAGCTGGAGGAAACGCCAATTTGTAGGACTAAAGGCCATAAAAAGCTATTTTGAATCAATAATTCAACAAGTCCAATCCTAAATGCTAAGTCTTCTACTTGGCTGATTCATTTCAGTAGTAAATAGAATTAGTAAAAAACTTTCTTATAATGAACTTTAGTTATAAAAATTGTCTTTATAATAATGAATTTTGTCTTAAATCTTAGAAATACCAAGCGAGTTTAACTACTAGACCAAGTCGTTCATTTTATTCTGGTTTACAACTCGGACTAGACTGAAACCAGACGTGACCGATACCGATACCGAGACTTTGTTATACGAGACCTAACGAGACTGAGTTATACGAGACCGAGACCGATACCGAGACGATACTGAAATTTTTGGATTCTGACGATACCAAGACGATACTTACAAAAGTATCATTTGGTTTGGTATCGTGGCCGGCCCTAGTCACTTTTTACTAAACCAAAGAAGGTTTTTCAATTAACTTTGGATACGCAGTGTAGTATGGTTAAATTGTGCTTCGATACCAATCCTTAAATTTTAGTAATATAAATATTTTTCTTACTTTTTTTGGTTTTGCATATTCCTTCCCAAACATCCTTTTTCCACCGTCTTCATGTAAGGAGAGGGGAGGAAGAAAATCAATAATGTGGTCCTATGGCCACAAGGGTTCTGAATCCAGCGAGAGTTCTCTGGTCATCCTCCGACCTCTGGTTCTCGATTTATAGGCAGATATATGAAACAAGTGGCAAACTTTTTTTCGTTCTTCTGACAGTGTTGCCACCTTGGCTACACTTACTTAAAGTAAAGTTAGGACATGAACTTTAATATACTAAAGCTCACCTCGTCAGGTCAAAATGACAGGTATACCCTCATATCGTGCACCAACTCCCCTTCTCTTACGATTTATCGTCAGATCATACTCCAGTAATAGTAGGTACCCATGAGCGAAGCCCAGATAGTTAGAAAAAGTATTCCTTAGCTCGTGTATAAAACCACAAACTGAAATGAATTCAGAGATAAGGTTGAAAGTTTTATAAACCTAAGGTCTCCTATACAAACGATTGAACAGATTGATCATGAAGTAGTACAATTTATTGCTGATGGGCGACAGGCTTCAGAAGAAAGTACTACAACTGTTTCGATCTCAAGTGAAAAATAAACAAAATATCCGCTCGAAATATGGGAGCTGATATTGAAAAAAGAAGAGCTCAAAGAAAATGGCAAGCTACGAGATTTCCAGGTGACAAGGCAGTTTTAATTCGTCGTAACAATGAACTAAAGAAAAGAATCTGTGAGTCTAAGAATGATTCACTTAGTAGATTCCTGAAAAGTTGTATGAAAAGTAACAAAGCACATAAAAAGACCACAGGCACAAAACACGTTAGTAAAATCTC
The DNA here is from genome assembly GCA_946251815.1 of Dasysyrphus albostriatus. Lineage (NCBI taxonomy): Eukaryota > Metazoa > Arthropoda > Insecta > Diptera > Syrphidae > Dasysyrphus > Dasysyrphus albostriatus. The sequence continues at coordinate 69,599,126 of OX276337.1, read as the reverse complement.
AAGTTGATAAATGGATCGGAAACCCGAAACAAAAGGCTGATCTGAACATTTCGCGAATGTCCTTAAGCCATTCCCTGAAAACACAAAAATTTTCTAAAAACTTCTCCTGAAAAGTCTTAGTAAAATAATAGAAAAAAGAAGACTAATTCCGAGCCATCAGTTTGGATTTAGAAATAAAAATTCCACGATAGATTAAGTGCATCGCATTACGGATTTTGTGGAAAAGGCACTTGAAGAAAAAAAAAGTATTAGGCTAAGCATATTCTCAGTTGTTGCCCAAGCCTTTAACAAGGTTTGTCACTGGGGACTTAAGAATATACCGCACAGGAGACTTCCCAGAATTACTGAAAACCTACACAACGGACCGACTCTTTACAGTACAGTACGAACAAAATTACTCACAACCAAAGAAAATTGAAGCCGGTGTACTGCAAGGAAGTATCCTAGGACCAACCTTGTATCTGTAAAATACAAGGGATATTCCAATATACCTCAACGCTATCATGAGCACTTTTGCTGATGATACTGCAACATTGGTGCCAGATAAATCCGTTACGATGGCGTATCTAATTAAACGAAACGAAATTGACGTATATAAACCTAACAAACAAAAACATAAACAATGTTCCAATTCTTATAAACAGTACAGCAGTACCTTACTCCAATACTGCCAAATACCTTGGAATGATCTTGGATGCAAAGCTTAAATCGAAAGAGCACATCAGAAGAATAATTATACTTGAAGGTTGAAGTACAGAAAAATGTGACTACTGGTTACTAGGAAAGAACTCTGACCTATCTATCCAAAAGAAACTAATGTTATATAAGCAAGTATTGAAACCAGTATGGACATCTGGGATCCAACTATGGAGCTATACAAAGAACACAAATGCTGAACCTATCCAAACATTCCGAAGTAAAGTTCTCCGTGGAATAACAAGTGCTTCTAATAAGAAATATTGATCTACATCGTGATCTCCAAATTGAGATAGTTGCAGAAGTAGTTAAAAACATGCTGTATCACACAATCAGCGACTCCAAAGTCATGTCATACCAACTCCGAAATGGAGACCGTCTTAGATGAACGAGACAATGCTCGGAGTTTAAGAAGAATCAAGCCTAAAAACTATAGGAAAGTATTATAACTCTAAACCTCCCCTAATGTGATTAATAGCACTGGTCGACAAAAAATTAATTTTTTTTTGTTACCAAATACCTTATTCTTTGGTTTGCTGAACAGAATTCCATCAGGCTATGTTTTGGAGATATTCCTGTTATAAAATCAAAAACCATGTTTTTTTGCTGTTTTCAAAGTTGTATTGTAACGCGAAGTTTTCAATAATTTCTAAAAGAACTAGTTTTTTTCCTTTAAAATCTGTTTAAATCTCCTCGATATCTCTTTTCGTCTTTAAGTTATCCTCAGTCAATTGAAAGCTTTTCATTTATGATATAAATACAATGCAAAGGGGAATGGGCAAAAATGTCTCCCTTACATTGTATCGGGTTGTTCAATAAGACCGCTACAAAAGTTTTTTTTAAATAAAACAAAAACGGTTTGGATATCAATGAAATTCTTTATTCCTGTCAAAGTACGTTTGATGCCATTATTCGATTTCGTTTGCATGGCCACCACAGGCACGCTTGCAGAAGTCCAGACGCTGATTGGGTTCAGCGTCTGGACGGTTTTCAAGCATAAATCGGCCGATACTGCTGCAATTTCACGTTCGATATTCGTACAAAGTTCGTCAATCGCCGCTGGCTTGTTGGCATAGACCATAGACTTGACGTAGCCCCACATGAAATAGTCTAACGGCGTCAAATCTCACGACCGAGGCGGCCAAGCCACTGGGCCATTTCGTGAGATAATACGTTCCCCAAACTTGGTTTCCAATAAATTGATTGTGACATTCGCTGTATGGCTTGTGGCACCGTCCTGTTAGAACCACATGTCCTCCAAGTCCATATCATTCAATTGGGGCCAAAAATATTTGGTTATCATTGAACGGTAGCGATCCCCATTCACAGTAAAGTGCCAGTCTTGATCATCACGGAAGAAGTACGGCCCAATGACGCCGCCAGCCCATAAATCACACCAATCCATAAGGCAATGATGGCTCATGGAGTACGTGTGGATTGCTGCCTGACCAATACCGCATATTTTGTTTATTGACGAAGCCATTCAGCCAGAAATGAGCCTCATCGCTGAAGATGATTTTTCGATGAAAATCCGAATCATTTTCAAGTTGTTGTTCAGCCCAATTCACGAACATACGACGCTTCTGGTGGGCAAGCGGCTTCAGTTCTTGCGTCAATTTAATCTTGTAAGGATGTAGGCCAAGATATTTTCGCAAAATTCGCCAATGCCCAACGCTTGAGAACGACATGTAAGAGACACATTTGGGCTTTCTGCAACTGAAGCCTCAGCGGCAGCAACATTCTCGACACTACGGGCACTTCTTTGTCTCACTGGCACTGGAATATTTTGTACTGGGCCTGTGGATTCAAATTTGTCCACTAGACGCTCATCTATTGATCTGCTAGGACGATTATAACGACCATAAATTGGACGTAGCGCTATTAACGTTGAGGCAACTGACTCCGAATTTCGGTAGTAAATTTTAGTAATTTCTCTTCGTTGATGGCTCGTATATCTTTAAATCATGAAATGGCAAACCTTACTGAAGAGAAATGTCAAAAAAGTGGCAAGAAATATGGCGCCGTTTGCTGTCCCTGTCGCTATACTTTTGTAGCGTCCCGTTTGAAAAACCCTTTATTTATATCATAAATGAAAGGCTTTGAATTAACTGAGGATTGCTCAGAGATGAATGAGATATCGAGAAGATTTAAACAGATTTTGAAAGAAAAAAACTAGTTCTTTTAGAAACCATCGCGGTATAATACAACTTTGAAAACAGCAAAAAAATATATTTTTTTTTAAGGTGGGTATATCTCGAAAACGTACAGAAAAGTATTATTTGGTTTCTTTAACAAAAACCTTGTTGACCGGTATAAGAAATAATTTTTCTATCTTTCATATATTGGTCCTGAATCACCGGTGGCTTAAGTGCTTTAAGAATCCCAAACTACTCGGTACCGATTCTTACCAAGGGTCTTTTAAAGTTTTCCATCGGATAATAATAATACAAAAAATATCATTTAAACTCATACATACGCTAGTTCTATTTGTAGAATTTGTATGTATTTTACAAGAAATATTATTTACGAATTTATAAATTTAATAAATATTGATGATTCAAGTTTTCCCAATTATGGATAGAAGACCCTGGTCTTCCTGGTTTTCCGTTTTTTTTCTTATTTTAAGTCACTGAAGATCAGCTACCAGGTACCAGGATGAGTTTTAGAGTCGAGCAACAAGTGTAAATAGTACAATATTATTATAAAATAAATTATTCACACTTAGTTTTCTCTTGTGGAAATGAAAAATTGTTGAATTTATCTTGTGAAACAAGTTTGTAAAAAAAATTCTTTTGGTCTCATGCAACAAGTCTCTTCATCTTCTCTTATCCTGATCTTCATCTTGATCCTTAGCCAAAGTCATACAGTAGCATATCTACTTTTTGAAAAAAGTACGTATATAGGTAATATAATTGTCTTTTAATATATGTATGTTGGTACTGACATCTCAGCTTTGACGACCGAATTGCAAGTCAAAGAATATAACGAAATGATATATAAATTGAAAAAAAACACATATTTTTCATTTTCCTTCGCCCAGACGAAGATTGATTTCAATATTTCCTTTGTGTATGAATTATGCAACAAACTGTTGACATATGCCAAAAGGATCATTTAAGGATTATTTAATGCCAAAATTATATAGGTATATGTTCCTCTCCCCGTGCGCATTACAGATAACATCAAATCTTTAAAATGTTCATCTGCTCTGGCATCATGTAACGTCAAATTCTTTTGCAACAAGGACATTTGTAACGTAATTACTCTTGCAAAGATATCTACCGGGTGCTACCTGGTGCAGGTGGTAAAGATCCCTCGCCTCTCAATAAAAAATATTTTTTTGTAATTTGAGTCAACTGCAACGGTATACAAATTTTTATTAAATACCTTCGTATTCAAATAATATTTTTTTTTTCGACAAGGAGAATAATATTTGAAAGAGCAAAAAAAAATATACTTGCATAATCAACATGCAAAAATATAAGTAGAAGGCTACAAGTCATAACGAATACTAATGAGTCTTGCTCATGCTATAAAAATCCCCTAGACTTTGGACGCGAATAAAAAAGGAGAACACAGTCTTCAATAATTGAGTTAAAATGGTGTTTTTGTCTGTCAATGGTATAATAAGAAGAAAAATCCTTTGCTGAAAATGAAAACTTGGTCTTTACAAAGGAGAGAAATGCAATTAAAATTTATTCAAATCAACCCTCTTAGGCATTTTGCCGCCGAGTATCAAATTAAGGAGTTACATTTCTTTTTTGCAAAGATAATTTTTTTTGTATCACAATTAGGACATTAGGAATGTTTGTTTTAGCTACCTATTTATTTTGTCGTTTAAGTTTCCTTTTTATATGAAATAACACGACACGAGTACCAAATTAATTAATACATTTATGGTTCGCTGCTAATGGCTCCACATCAATTTGATTGAAACTGGGCCTTGTAGGCTGGCTTTCGCTAGGCTGGGCTCACCCAAAAAAATGTAGAGTCCATCCAAACAACATGCGACAAAAAACTTAAAATAAAATTTAAAATGTGCGCTTACAACAATTTCGACCAATAACTTTATTCGTGGATGATGTCAACGGACACAAAAATATTTGGACACGATTCGAATCCAACAACACTGCAGTGGTGTATTTACCCTAGGGATATAAGGGCCATGTTCCGGGGGGCACACTGCGTGGGGTGGCACTCAGCTTTGGGTATACAAAATGTGAAATTCCTTTACAAAATAGTAAAGTGTAAGAGGCGCCACACAGTGGTTCGTTTCGTCTTCCGAGTTTTCATTTTTGTTCAAGTTCGAGCATGTGTCGAAATTTCAGAGTCCCCTGTCAGTGGGTGTGTTCATTGGCAGAAATCTGAAAATTCAGTACTGAATCGTAACGTTGAACGCACAAAAAATCTGAATTTTCAGCCAAATGTCATTTTTTTCTGCCAAAATCTTGTGTTTACTTGCTAATTTTACGGAAAGTAAATATAAAGAAGAACTTTTTTAGTCGGAAAGTAATAATTAAGATTACATTTTAATCAAAAATAAAAGACTCTGAAGATGAAGTTATATGTAAGTCAACTGGAAAAATCTTGTTCGTTGTTTTTATTTGGTTTATAATACTTTTTAAAATAATTGAAGCCACACTTTTTACTTGCAACCAAAAAATCTTAAAAGTTATTACTCCCAAATGCACGTCTTAATCGCGTTTTTCCACCAAATTTAATTATTATAAATAAAGATGCGGAAAACTTTCACTTTTTGTTTAAGAAAAGTAAAGCCGAAATGTCATAGAAAAACCTACTTTTCAATCTTATTTTTTATTTTATTCACTTACAAGAAAACAGAACTTAAAAAAAAACCAACACGTGCGCCGCGTCACACAGTGGTATGAGATTCTAGTGTGCGAAAAGTGGTCTCCAAAATGCGTAATTTATTCAGGAAATGTTTTCAATACCTGGGCCTAAAAAGATTCGATCAGCATTCACATTCTTTATAATTGCTAGTTTCTTAGAAGGTTTTTGCAAGTTCTCGTTTCCTAAGCCGCATCCACATTATGTTGAAATGTGAAGATCAACATAGTTAATCAACTTTTATATTCCTGAATCCAACTCTCACTCTCTTAACAATCCACTTGTTTTCTCACGTAATTCTTAACTCTCAATTTGTATTTCACGTCCTTTTTAAAATCAACCCGCATTCTCACAAAATCTCGAAAAACGTTCGTCTTTCAATTCATCTTCTCGTCCTCTTAATTTTGATACGACCTCCTCTCGTCTATTATCTCAAACCCCCCACAACGACGGTCGCTATGTTCTTTCTAGTCTTAGAGACCACCGAACCTATCTTCGCTTGTACTGATGGTATAACAAGAACTATTTAATGGTATCTATTCATCAAGAGGGACTTCCCACCAACCCTGATGAGTTAAGACAAATTTTTGTGCGAGATCGGTTTGAAGTCGGTTACAGTTCGGGTTGAGTTCGGTTTGAGATCGCTTTGAGATCAGTTTGAGATCGGTTGGAGATCGGTTTGAGTTCGGTTTGAGTTCAATTTGAGATTGGTTTGAGATCGGTTAGAGGTAAGTTTTGGTTCGGTTTGAGACCAGTTTTGAACTCAATATATATCATATTACAGTCCAAAAAAAAAATATTTTTATAAAGCTTATTAAAGTAACTTTCGAATTTGCTCTAATTTTGACGAACATATTACTTCTTCAAAAAAGGGGTATGGTGGTGGTCGGTAATAAATTGTACTTTCTTCTCAATTTGTTATTTTTCGTGCCTGATCATTTAGTCAAAATTGGTTTAGTATCTGGTATAGTGTTTGTGGAGAATTTTCTCTGCTCCCATGCAAATTACACTACTCCATGTCTGCCATTTTGGAAAATGGAGTCTTGAACACCCCCCCGCCACTCACGTTCTTTTTCAGCCAAGATAACGCTTTTTTGATTGCCATAAGTTCAGCCTCCTGGAACACGCTACAATAATTAGGAAGACAAAATGAGAGACTTAGTTCTAGTCTTTCTTAATACACAGCACCATCCACCCTGTTATCAGTTTTTGATCCGTCAGTGTTGATATGAAAAGATTCATCTTCCACGAAGACCATAATCTCCAAGAGAGTTTTTGAAGGAATCGTGACTTGAAAGTTTTTGCTGAATCGTAGTTTTGGGATGATGTAGCCAATGAGACTTGGGAGTGATCCGAATGAATTCAGAATGATGGGATGGATTTGCTTAGTCTGTCGCAGTTTACTGCTTTATCTAGAGCAGTCCTCCATACTGCAACATCATAAGTGGGAATTGGTTTAATCACCGAAGCATATATAGCCAGAGATGGTTTTTTTGCATGGGAATAGTGCCATTGTGGCTTTTTTAGTTCTTTCTTGTATATTTGGTTTCCAGCTTAACTTTTTATTTAAAATAAGTCCCAAACATTTGCTTGGTCATTGAATGTTAATGGATTACCTTCATAGAAGGGGAATCTATATGAATGTTAAATGTTTTCTAGAGAATAATACAAGTTCTGTTTTATGAGGGCTGAAACCCAGACAGCACCGACCAGCCCATTGGGTTAGCCTATTTAAAGCGATTTGTAAGAGTTCTTTGATTGTAGTAAGATGCTTTCCTGATACGGAAATATCAACATCGTCTGCATAGGCAATCACCCTGTAACCCTCGGCTTCCAGGCATGTTAACTGCTCATTCACCACCAAGTTCCAGGGAAGAGGAGATAAGACACCACCTTGTGGCATATCTCTACTGACAGACCTTCTAGCAGAAAAGCCACACAGTTTTGAGTTAATGATTCTACTAGTCAGCATTTGATTAATCATTTTACCGAGTGAACCATCTACCTTCTGGGTCGGTACAGATGCGATTGCAGATGTCTCGAGATTGTTAAAAGCTCCTTAGACAGCTCTAAGACAGCAGCCCCATGATATATTCTATGGTTCGTACTAGAGAACAATATGTAAAGCAATTTCAACCGATTTCCCTTTGCAGTAAGCATGTTAAGCAGTATACAATAGTTGCGTATCAATGCTTGTTCGCAACTCGTAAGTGGATATCAATTAAACGTTCAAAGGGTTTTAGAAGGAATGATGATAGACTAATGGGCCAGAGATGTTTCGGCTTTACTTGGAAACATTTACCAGCCTTAGGAATAAACACAACCTTCACTTCTCTCCAAGACAGTGGCAAGTGGACCAGTTATAAGCAACTAATGAAGAGAAACTTCAGAGTTGGCAGAGTTACATCTTTATTCATTTGCAGTTTGGCTGGTATTATACCGTCTGCTTCCGCAGATTTGAGTAGTAGTAGTAGTAGTACCTCGTGGCATGATGGTTAGTGCGTAGGACTGTCATGCCAAAGGTCTGGGTTCGATTCCCAGCCGCTGCCACCTAAAAACAAATGTTTTTTTTGCGAGGTACTGCCTCTTGCGAGGAACTGACAAATCCTCAAAGAGTATACTTGTCATGAATAAGTGCTTCTCATCTAGCCGTTCGGACTCGGCAAAAAACTGTAGGTCCCCTCCATTCCTGCCAAAAATACGCACACAGGAATGGTTGAGAGTTGTAAGTCACTAGGTCTTGGTTCTTCACGAGCTGTTGTGCAACCAAATTTATTTATTTTTTATTCCACAGATTTGAAAGAGTAAGATAAGAAGCTGTTTAGTGCTTAAACAGAAAATTTTTAAATAATTTTTAAAACCTTAATTCAACTTCGTCCAGTTACTGATTTAAAATAAAATGGTAACCAATTCATTAAACAAATGTCAAAAATAGACATAAGAAAAGTTATGCTTTTAGTACAGCCCACTTTGAGCGGTCGATAATGTCGATGTCATCCGCATAGCCAAGCAGTTGCGAAGACCTATTGAAGATAATGCTTTCCAGGTTAACAGCATTCTTGCGAATTACCTATTCCAGGACTAGGTTGAAGAAATCACATGATAGTGCATCTCCTCATCTATATACATGCCTGGAATAGCTCGGATGAGCTGTTTCCCATTTGCTCGTTGCACCGCGTATTTGTACCGTCGTGTGGCATAGATGGATCAGTTTTTTTGGGAACCTGAGTTCCGAAATCACCAATAGAACCTCTTGGTGACTTATGCTATCATATGCGACTTTGAAGTCCATGAAAAGATGGTGGGTCTCGACTTGAAATTCGTTGGTCTTTTCCTGGATATGAAGATTTGGTCTATCGTTGATCTGCTTGTCCTAAAGCCACACTAGTACGTGCCGATCATAGTATTGCAGAAAGGTTTAAGATGCTCACATAGTGCGTGGGAAAGGATCTTGTATGCAATATTGAGCAGGGATATACCTCTGTAGTTTTTGGACATAGCATCGCCATTTTTGAAGAAAGATTGGGCATATGGAGCTAATTGCTGTCGGGCATACTTTCCTCCTCCAACACTTTTTTGATGAGCTGGTGTATGCACCCAACTCCATACTTGAAGAGTTCCACAGGTAGGCCATCCGAGCCGGTAAATTTGTTGTTCTTAAGATTGTGGATAGCTTTCTTAATCTCTTCAGTATTGGGCGCTGCGACTAGATCTTCATTGACTCGTCTCATACTTCTTTGTTCTCTTATCGCTTTTTCTAAAGAATGTCCACTCAGCAGCTTAAACACTTCTACAATTCCCTGTGCTCCGGTGACTAGGTTTCTTTTGCAGCTTGGAAGAGCTGCATGCTAATTGATTGGCTGTTTTTAAGATCCGGTGGGTGTTGGTGGCAGTGCTAGACTCCTCAAGATACCTTTGCTGAGATGCTGCAGGGTTTTTTCTTTCTACGCAAGGTTTTATCTCTTTCCTTCTCTTTTCACGGTACACCTCTCTTGCAGCTCTTGTTTTCCGTTGCAGCATTTGCATTCGTGCATTTTCCATCTCCTGCTTCAATACCACGCATTTCTCATCATAACACAATCATACCACGGGTTCCTCTTTCTGCGTGGTTGATAGCTTATGCTTATCCTTAATGATGTCGCGATACAGGTTCCACTGGTTGTTGGCACTTATGGCTGGGGATACGGCACTGTAGTCTCTGGCTTTTTCAGTTATGTTATGTTTAATTTCTTCCTTTGAGTGGGCTTTGTTTCCTTTATGTTGGATAGTCGGGCTCTGAACTTTGTCACAATAAGAAAACACGACCATCTGGCGATTGCCGGGTTGGTATGTGTCCCTCGCTCGGGGAACTTACTGCTACTTATCACCGTATTACGAGCTGCAGCAAAGTCAAGTTGTCGGAAGCCGTTGTCTGTTGTCGTTTTGTGGAGGCTATGCTTTCCAACTAATCTGCCCAAGATATTTTCCTTCCCGACTTTAGCATTGAAGTCTCCGAGTACGACTTTCACATCTTACTCCGGACTGGGTCCGTAGGCTCCGTCCAGGAGGTCGTAAAACTCGTCCTTGTTAGACTCCACAGCTTCATCAGTAGGAGCATGTGCAAATATTAGGCTGATATTTTGGAAAGTTGCTTTGATATGGATTACAGCCAGACGATCGCTGATCGGCTTAGAATCGATGACTTTCGATCTGAGTCAATTTCCCACAACCGCTTGAGGACAGGTTCAAGTTTTTGAGTAGCACCTGGTGTATAGAGTATCTTTATATTCCAGGTACTTAATCGTTGGTCTCTCACGTCTTTTTCACAACAATGGGGCAAGTCGTTCTCCCAACGCACTAACTTCCAACCTGTAGGGCCATGGGTTTGGTGTTGCAATTCTTCCCTTGCTCAACACTCGCACTCATAAGTTTAACAAGTCATGACATAAAGCCAAGACTAGTATCTGGCGGTTACCAATTTGGAGTTTATGTAAGCACTTGAGTTGTAGGAAAAGATACGGCTCGAAGACCCCAGTTCCTGCAACATACATTCTAGGTAGGCTTTGTTAGATTTACGTCAGCAGTTTAAATTAAGAGGTTTCCAACTTGAAATTAAATACGAAGTCACTGGTTACTGGTAAAAAATCTACATTTGCTAAGTGATGAAAGGAGAATACTTTTTGTAAATTTTGTTGGTCATCAGCTAATTAGGACAGGTATTAAGGATTTTTCCTCAACTTCTCATCCATGGTCACGATTCACTACTCTTTGTGACCAAAAAATAAATAAAACAACATACAATTTAAGGCACAGAGAAACGTAAGTAAACAAACCATAATATAAATAAGTTCAACCAAATTCTTGTTACCTCCTGCTCTCTATAGGTAGCCCCACATAAACAAGCTACAAATAAATCTAATGTCCAAACAGGACCTAATAAAGATCATCCTTAAAAGATATATTGCAACAAAATTAATTAAGTTGTTAATTTCTCATTAAGGATGCCACAACTTTGGGATTGGGTGAAGTTGAGTGTACTCAAGTGTATCCTGTTGAGTGTTAACCTTCTAATATTCCTGTGGAGATGTTGAGACTTATACTTATAGTAGAGGGAGTGCGTGAAGTTTGAATGTGATATATTTGCCAACGAAACACAACTTGTTTTTGTTTTCACCAAAAAGAATCTTATTCACTCTCGACTTGGGTGACATATTTGTTTATTGCTTCAAAGTTTATACTATTCTATATGTAGGTACTATTGGAATGGTTTTAACGCAATTAATTGGCAGTCATGTGGTCCCTTATTTCCTGAATCCAAATTAATGTCGGACACATCCAGAAGATCTTAAATAGCATTCAGTAATAACTTATAACACCATACGAACAACATTTAAAAACAACGAAAAGCTTTCAAATTGTAAAAAAGACTGAATAGCGAAAAAGCCTAAAAAGTCATTGTTCCTTTCTGAAGTGACATTGTAGATTATGGTGCCCTTATACGCATCTAAGGAAACTAACTGGAAGGGGGAAGAGTGCTGTCATAAAACTGACATGGTGGATATACAAATGTGCTAAACAAGCTCTAGAAAATCGTCAAATTGTAATTTTATTGTTCTAAGTGACGTCTTTAAGTATCAGACGTGTTGCCTGTTCTATAATGTACAGGCAGTGATGCTTGTAACAAATTTTATGTAAGTACAACAACTGGGGTGGTTTGATAACGATGCAAAGTTGTGTATAGGTGATGGTAACTGATAAGTAAAAATATAGGTAGTTGTTTGTTGTTCTGTCATTATTGGTTATTATAACCTTCTGAAATGTAGCCTACAAGCACTAGTTATTTCTGTTTTATGAAAAGATGGTTGGGCATGCATCCGTGACAGCGGATTATCAAAAGTTAAGTATATACTGCTTTTAAGAACCAAGTATATGCGAAGATGAATCACGAATACCTAGTATAGAATAGAATGCAATAAAATACCTTTACATTGAGATTAAAAAAAAAAATATTGACCTACAAAACAAAAATTATAGTGCAACAACTCGTGGAGAACCAGGCCCTAGTGACTTACAACTCTCAACCATTCTTGTTTGCGTGGTGTTGGCAGGGATGGAAGGGACCTACAATCTTTCGCCGAGTCCGAACGGCTAGATGAGAAGCACTTATTCATGACAAGTATACTCTTGGAGGATTTGCAGTTCTTCGCAAGAGGCAGTACCTCGGAAAAAAACATTTCTGTTTTTAGGTAGCACCGGCTGAGAATCAAACCCAGTGGCGGATCCAGAGGGGGTGTAATGGGGGTCATAACTCTCCCTCCAGAGGTCCATAGAAACACAAGCATTCTTTACTTGTTATTCAAAAAATTAGAGGACAAAGGAAAACCTTTTGGGTAATTTCATATTTTTTAGTAATCTATCTGCTGATCCGTATAACCTTCCACCATATGAACATCGGATTTAACTGTTGCAGGTCCAAACTTTACATCAAAGGCAACTTCAGCAACTTTTAAATGGAGAGATTGTTGCTCCTGACTTCTTAGCCTGTATTGGCATAAATTATCGCAGAGGATCTCATCACCTGCGAAGATTTGAACTTTTACATATCGATTTTCATCGTACTAACTACGGAATTCATGAACCTTTAAGCCGTATGTGTAAGCTTTTCAATTTAAATGCTTCCTCTGTTGACTTTAATATAGGTAAAATGGGATTGTTTCGAACCAGTGCTCCACAATCGTGACCGTCTTATATATCTATTAAGATACTTTCAATGTTTTTTTTATTGAATAATTTTGTGTATTAGGTATTTGATTTTTGTAATATTGCACACTGGTTTGCATTATTTTTTAACATTATTTTACTAACCACTAACACATGCACTTATGATGAGCACTTGTTTGTAGGTTGCAGCTTGATCAAAGCTCTCTACACTCATAGAATCTGAAGTGTTAAAATAATTTATACGAAAACCTTGATAGTTACCTTTTACCATTTCTCATAATTGTTTGGTGTTTTTGCTCGTCTTTTGGTAGTACTTGACAGTCTTATATAAATCAGCCCAGTAGTTTAATTTGTAGGTCTGGAAGCCGTAACACAAAATTGCGGACTTATGTACTTAGTATTTTTAAGAATGTGAGACTTGCCATGTACGAGTACAACCGAAAAAGAGGCTTTCGGGCCAATTCTGCAAAAAATTATATCAAGAAATGGTAAAGTTTGAATGGGTATTATCTCTCAGATTTGAACAAAAATTACTTTTTACCATGCCATATATATATTAATACTCTAGCATGTTTTGAGCTTATTCTTACTCCAAAATAAACTTATAAGCTATTTATTAAAAAAAAAAAAATCTTTTGATTTTTTCGGTGGGTTTAAGTTTATGTTTTCTGCTTGAATTTTTTAACAGAAATTTCTAAACTGTTTATAGAAAATTCAATTTTAAACAAAAAGTTTTAAGAGTTTAAGTGTCCAATTCGGATTGGCAATGATATCTCGACTTTTTTAATATCGACTCCATAAATCTCGACTGTTTAAAAGACCGACAAATCAAAATCTAGAAGAAAATTTTACCGATTTTTAAATTGTCGACTTGTTAAAGTATCGATTGCCAAAATATCGACGGTGATTAACATTTTATCAATCGACATTTCATCAGCCAACATTTGAAAAGTCGACATTTTAACTGTCAACATTTTAATAGTCGACATTTTGATCAGATAATAGTTAGCTAATTTGGCAATGTCATCACTTGTTTAGTGACTATTTAAAATTGAAAAGGAACTGGTGTATTATAACCTTTTGTTTTGTTTCAAGATAGTTCAATTAATCCCATCTTTTCTGCTTTTACAAATATTTTGAGGTCTTAATTGCCTCTTCTTCAGGAAAATGTGCTTTAATATAAAATTAAATTAAATACAAATATAAATATAATAATAAAATCTTACACATAAAGAGGCATTTATAAGACCTAGAAATCTGTAAGTAAAACAAATTTCTTATTGAACCGTCATGAAGCAGAGCAGACGGTTGTATCAAATAAATAAATACCTTAAAAAGCTCAACGTTATAAGAGTTGAATAAAATTTATAAGAACTTAAGGCAAATATTTTCTATAGCATCAAATAACTGTTAAGTTCCTATTAGAAAGTGAGACGAGAATTTATGATTTTTTAGTGTATACTTATTCCATGCAAACATTTGAAGCAGAGCGTTGTTCTTCTTGTCGACTGATTGTTAAAATTTCGATTTTAATCGACTTTTTGTATGGGAAAAATACTTACAAGTCGATATTTTTCTCGAGTTTTTTAGGGCATTCGACTTTTTGTCAAGTCGAGATTTCAAAATGTCGACATTTTAATTAGTCGGTAAAAAAAATCGGTATTCTAAGTTGCATAAAAGTCGAGAAAAATCGATATTTAAGCCAGTAGACATTTTTTTCGGTCATTCGTACGTAACCCGTCAATTTTGGAGTAGTTTTCGAGTTATACCAAGCAAATATATTCAACAATAAAAACCCTAGCACTTAATTGTTACTTTATTCCCCTCATTTGTCTGTTTCTTCAATAGCCAAAAAGCAAATTTAAGAAAACGGGACCCTAAATCATAAGAAATTATTGGCACCCCAAATAAGAAAACAAACCGAAAATAAAAACAACATTTTAAGTTTTTCGAAATAAAATGAGCTCAGAACCAATGGTTTTCATATGCGAGGGTTGCAATGAAGAATGCGTTGATAAATACGGTTTCTAAGTGGGAGTCCAATACAATCTAAAGCTTTTTTCTGGTCATGCCTTGGACTAGAATGAAGCCATGATAAAGCTGGACTTTTGTTAAGCACAAGATCTGCAGAAAATTCAAGCTTTAGGTACTATATTTTTCAAGAGGTTTCACTTCTAATATATGTTTCAATTTCAGGACCCCCCCCCCCAAACTGAATTCCTGGATCCGCGCTGGATCGAACCCACACCTTTTTGCATGACAGCCCAACGCACTAACCATTATGCCACGAGGTATATATTGACCTTCACTGTCATCCTAAGAAAAAATAAGGGCGTGACCTCCAAAATTCAAAAATTGAGTAACTTCCATAATTTGAACCGTTAAATAGTTTCTTATCTTTGTGTAAAGCTTGTATCTCATATTTCCAACTGCAAATGGCTTAAAATTGTGTACATTTTCATGGTCAGTTTGAAGCAAGTAGCTATGTGTCTATACTCACTGGCGTAGCAAGCGGGGACAAAGGGGGCACATGCCCCAGGTGGCACTTTTCTAGGGACTTTCAATTTGGAGCAATTAAACTTTTTTTTAAAATCAGGTTTTGATAAAAAAAAAAAACTATTTACAAAGCTTACCAGCTTCATAATAAGTATTCAGACATTCTTTGTGTTGCATAGCGACAAAATTCAATGAATGAATATAGAATATATGCAACTCATCAGCATTGCAGTGGTTTCATTTCAGTTTTTTTTTTTTGGGCATTTGGAAACTAGTACTAAACTTATTTAATGATGCCCGAATATACTTGCAAACAGAAGGACCCAACATTCATCAATGTGCTCAAAAAATAAATACATTACAGATCTTCCCTACAGAAAAATGAGATGAATTCGAAAACCGCGCTCTTACTTATACTAAAAAGTGTGTCAACTTGGAATTTTGATGTTACTTCGCAGGAAAATTAAACAAAAAAAAACATATTTTTAATAACGAAAATATAGCTGCTGCTTTATGCTATGAAAATGAAGTGCGAAGAAAATTATTCCTTCCTCAGGCAGGGTCAGTGCTGAAATGCAGCAAAATTCTGTACAGCTACGAAATTTGGTAA
Organism: Dasysyrphus albostriatus; assembly: GCA_946251815.1. NCBI lineage: Eukaryota > Metazoa > Arthropoda > Insecta > Diptera > Syrphidae > Dasysyrphus > Dasysyrphus albostriatus. The sequence continues at coordinate 69,583,276 of OX276337.1, read as the reverse complement.
CAAAGTCCACAATGGACATTCTAAGGCTATCTAGTCTTGGTATCATAGCAGGAAATCACAGAGACCATCGATACAGAAAGAATAATAATAGATTTTGCCCTATTGAAAAGTAGAAAAATAATATTTCTAAGAAAATTTCTGTAAATAAATAAAAAAGTTTCTTGTTTCACAAATTAAAGAAAAAAGAAATAAATAGAAAATAAATTACAAAAATAATCGAATCCTGTTTAATTTTGTATTTATTTGATTTCCTGAGGTTAGTAATTTGTATCAACAATATGGGAAAATTTTATGTTTAGGTATAGTTGTAGGTTATGTGTTGGTATAACTAAAGCTAACACCGTTGAAAACGGTTTGTGTACAAAATTACTAGGGTGGCATGAATTGGGTCTGCCCCGGGTGGCCTCAACCCACGCTAAGCCACTATACAAAGCTTAAAAGTTGCAAATTAATTGTTTTTAAGTAATTACCAAAATTACTGATAATTTCGAGGATAGTGAAATATCATCACTGTATAAACTATACAGGTATGGAATGTCTTTTAAGTTTGGTAGTATAATTGAGGGCATTTATCATTAACCTTAACCTTAAACGCGGTCTGGAATTGCAAAAATCTCTCTGATTGGTTCCTTTCTATATGGTAGGATTAAAACAAGGATGTAATCTAAGCCCTCCAGCTTTTGCTTTATATATTGACGACCTGCACAAAATCATGCCTTGTGGAATCACATTTGATGGACTCCTGATGAAGATCCTGATGTATGCTGACGACCTGGTTCTTTTGGCAGAGTCTCCTAAGTCATTACAGTTGATGATCAACAGATTTCGTCACTACTGTAGTGAATGAAACTTGATTATCAACCTAGATGTGTGTTGTGTTTACAGCCACATCCGAAGCAATCATGCTTTACGCAGCTCAATCTTGGGGTTGGCGTCAGTATGAGATCACCAAAAAATTACTGCCATTCTTCTTAAAACGCCAATTCCGACTCCCTGACTCAACCCCAAACTACATGCTTCTAATTGAAATAGGCCTATCACCTCTCAAGTCCTTTAAACTCCACTTCAACTACATTGTTAAACTCATGTATAGCTCAACTGAAAAAATTGCTCGAAGAGTCGCTGTTGCAATTATCAATTCAAAAACTGCTTGCTTCGAAGAATGGGAAAATATAGCTGCAGAGTGCGCGCTACCTTTTGATTTATGTCTAGAAAACTTACCAACGTGGAAACCATACACAAGATAGTGAAAGAAGATTTTTAATTCCAAAGTTAAAACTTGATTAACGTAAAATTATTCGTAATTGTTACAAACAAGCAATCATATGACTGACGGCTCTTTAAGCCATGCCTATAAAGATTTAAGAATATTATTTAAAAATTGAACTTGTAAATAATTTGAGCAATAATAAATCAACCCTATCTATCTATCTATCTATCTATCTATCTACATCACCTTTTTAATGAGCAATAATATCAGGGCTAATTTAATAGGGAATTAAAATGACTACAAATTATTCTGGGATCATTATCCAAAAAAATCATTGAGATATTACAAGAAACGTCATACCACCCCAAACACATAACTCATAGGTAAACTTTGACCCACTATAACATAAGGATGGAACAACTTACAGAAGTCGATAATAGCTTATTTTGTATAATTCTATCCTGTATAAGATTTAGATCGGCCATTTTGTTGTAAAATGAAACGCCAAAAATTTGTTAAATAAAAACGAAACCAATCTCTTTTTCAAAATGGCGGCTGTGCCCTAACCCCGAAAATCCCGAAAACTCGTTTTTATAATGAGGAGGCGCCCACAAACAGATTAAAAAAAAAAATGTTGTCCATCGAAAATGCGATTTAAATTCCTAATTTGGCTGGGCTAAATATGTATAAAGCTGATTGAAATCTCGATTTTTTTCGCTGATTCAAAAATTGTCTTTTGGCACCTACATAATGTCAATGGCGCATACAAAGGGGGGTCACGGGGTCATGAATATTCCACGTGCTCATATTTGTTGACAAGAAAAGGATCAACAAAAAAATGATAAAGACAAAATTATACGAATATAATGACAAAACAAAATTCAAATTTAAATCGTATTTAATTCACAAAAAAAAGATGAATTTTAAGATTGAATCTGAATTTAGCAAAGGATTTGTTGTTTGTATTGGAATAAATTGATTAGGGAAAAAAAAGTTATGCAAACTGTAGCAAATGTAACTATCTTCGAACATCGGGATAATCAAAATTGTGAGAAGCAGAATGTTGAAAGTAAAATTTTGCAAAACGAATTTTGACCTTGCCAAAATTTGGATCCTAACCCTTTAAAATCAAAAAAATTGGTAATGTTTGTGGGACCAGCAGAACTTAATTCCAAGAAAAGACCACAATCAAAAAGAAAAAACTTTTTTTAATGAATACTGATTTGGGTAATTTTGTTTTTGGTATGAACCAAAATTGATGCAAGTGACCCTTAAAAATGTTTAAGATATATTTTTTTATAAATTTCATCTGGCTTAAAGCTAGTAACCTATTGTATATTTTTTTTTACTTACTATGTAGGTAACTTAGTTTTAATTTAAAAGCTAAACTGACACAAACATAAAAAACAAACCTATCTTGGACACTTTATGTTAGTGTGTCCCACAAAAATGTTCTGTTGCTAACAACATACAAAATGGACCTACAACTAGGTTAGGTACACTTCAATAGTTAACGAATTTAAGTTTCTCCAACCCACCTTACGAGGCGAGTTTATTCGCACTTTAAAAATATAAAATAATCTCCCCGTTTTCAACGAAAATATAAAAATAATTTTCAAACAACACAGCTTTGTCAGATGGGTGATGAAACAAAAAAAACCGTTCGCCCTACACCCCTTCTTCACTTCAACGCACAAACGAACGCACGGTGAAAAATAATTCGTCTTTAATAATAATTTCTTTTTCTCGTAAGCTTTCCAACAACAACATAAATAAAAAACGAGCCAAAGGAAATCATGGTTGAGATTGAATGGCGCCTTCGCGGTCTTGCCATCATTAAAGATAATTCCAAGCAACCAATACCGAAAGCAGCAACAAACAACAGTGGGGTAATAATAGCATCTTACATCCCCCGTGCTTTGGCTTGTGTTTCACCTATACAAGCCGAGGGAGTCGGAAAAATTATCACCCCATCTTAGTTCGCGACATCTTATAGATGGCACATAAAACTCTTCTTAACTAATGGGCATCAACAACTTTAAGGAATTTGGTTTTTTTTTAGGTTTTATTCTTTACTGCATCTCAACATTTTCTAATTTCCATTAGGATGACGAGGACGATGGCTGGATATCTAGAGCTTTCAGTTGCAGAGAGGCATGGAAACGGTTACTGGTAAAACACAGATAAAGAATATAGAATAAAGGGATCTAAATCTAAGGCAAAAAAAGAAGAGAAGCTGAAATTCCTTCTAAAAATCCTTTTACAGTGCGAGCACTTAAGCACGAACTTCCTTTTGTCTCCTTTCCGCGGCTCGACTGTCCGTTGAAAAAAAGGAGGTCCTCCAATAATTTATTCTTGGAAAATGTCTACGTACTTTGTTGTTAATAATGAGTGTAATGAAAATAAATAATGAAAATAGAAATTCTGTGAAAATTATGAACAATTGAAGTTTTCTCAAGAACATGCAAGCAAAATGTTTGAAAGTTTTTTGTTGTAAGGAATTTAGAGGTATAGTCAAAACTCAAAATTTAGTAACTTATGGTGAGTTATTTGAGAAAAAATTGAATAAGCAGGATTTTATTGGTTATAATTTTATATTACAGAATTTTGAAAGGTTAAATATTTAAAAGCAGAATTTTAACAGAACGAAACGGAAAAAAGATGATTTTTCAAAGACATAATATTCCTTGAAAAGCTAAATCGTGAAACCAGAATAATATGAAATTGAGGAAGTGCCTCGTGTGCACTTGAAATGTCTTGTATGGTTTTTTGTCTGCACGCTTAAAAACATATTTAGGTTTTGGAGATGGCATGATAAATCTAAAAATTGTACACTATCACATTTTTGGGAGTTCGAAGACAGTTTTTAGAAACAGTTTGCATTTTTTTTCTTATCCAATATAATCAATGCAAAATCGGAAGAGATAATTTTCTTCTTAATCGATCAAAAATGGTGGTAGTTGAAATTACTCGTAGTTCAGCTCTACTGTTAGACAAAAAATAATTTCTTCCACATTTTGTTTATTGAAGCCAGAAACGTAAACCGTATAGATCAAAAAATGAATGCAGACCAAAAAAGGTTTTCGAACGTTCAAAAATGTGTTAAATATGTGTATATTATTTTTTTGTTTAATAAATGAATGGATTTATACACAAAACTAAACTAAAAAAAAAATAAGATTACCTTCTCCCTGTTTTAATTGAATTTATTGTGTACAAAATAAATATTTTTGAAAAAGGACAAAATTCTTCTTTTTAAAATATTAAAAAGTTAAAAATGGTCAAATTGGTTCAAATGAGTTAAAAACATTTAAAAAATTGCTGTTTTTTTTTATACTATCAGATCTTTGCCGAAGAGAGCTTAGTACAAGCGACATCTTGCGACCAAAGAATTGCCAACACAAATTAAGTGCTCATCAGGCTCATCACTTAGTGTAGTGTTAGTAGTTAGTAACCAACAAACTACTTAAGACATACACTTTACAAAATAAAATTAAAACAATGATTATAAGATAACAAATACATATAATGAAAATGAAATGATTAACAATTACAAACATTTAAGGGCGTCAATGTAGCTTTGAGACTATTTTTGCTTATGTTGAAATCGAAAAGGTTTGAGTTCAAATTCTGAAGTTTACACATGCGGGTAAAGGGCTCGTGCATTTCATACGAGTAGTTAGTACGGTGTTGAGATAGATGCGTTAGTTCTAGACTACGAGAATTGTGACCTCCACACGGTAGTTAAGGCTAGTACGAGATAATAAATCAGGTGCATCAATAGCACCGGTTAAAAGTTGATGAATAGTACAATATCATTATTGATTCTCCTTTGTGCCAAAGGTTGAATCTGAAGAAGCTTAATCCGATGTTCGTAAGGAGGAAGATTATAAGGATCGGCCCACGGTAGCCCTTTCAAGGCAAAACGTATAAAATTACGTTGCACTGCTTCTAATCTATTTTTATGAATCTCATAAAAAGGAGTCCATACCTGTGATGCGTATTCAAGATGGGGGCGAACAAGGCAGTTGTAAAGAGCCAGGGTAACAAAGGGATCCTGAAATTCCTTAGAACATCGTTTAACAAACCCTAACATAGAGTTTGTTTTGTTGACAATTAAATATATATGCTTCGTAAAATCAAGATTAAAAGTAAAATGAATTCCTAGGTCTTTGAAACTATCAACAGGGCGCAATGTGTGCTGCGATATTTCATAATCAAATGAACTAGGAACTCTTCTTTTAGAAAAAAATCATCTTTAGAAAAAATCATCGCCTGACACTTAATAGGGTTGAGATTTAAACCATTTTTATTACACCAGAGAACAAAACTGTTTAAATCATCTTGCAAAAGTAAACGGTCACTCACAGATTTGACGGTTTTGTTTTTTATTTCTTAAAATATTTTTTTTTGGGATCCATTTTAGAAAAAAAACTCAAACAATAATTTTTGTTCTGATTAATTATGAAAAGAAAACAAGTTTTTCTCCTAATAATTTTAACATACAAAATTATTTTGAAAAAATGTGCCAATGAATTTATTTTTTGTTTTTATAAAATTAACGCTCGTAATTTTAAAAATAAAAAATAAAATAATAAATTAATACAATTTTTGGGACCAGTAAAAATGTATTCCATGACAAGTCCAAAATCCTTTGCTAAATTCAGACTTAATCTAAAAAAATTTGTTTTAAGGTGAATGGAATACGATTTAGGCTTGAATTTTGTTTTGTCATTTTCGTATAATTTCGTTATTGTCATTTTTTTTTTCATTCACTTCTAGTCGACAAATATAAGCACGTGGAATATACAGATTCATTTTAAACTTATTCTTTTTTTATTGGAGAGTTTTTTCCTTCACATTTTGAAAAAAATTACCACAGCCGAAATATGTTTAGCCGTTTAAAAATGATAGTGAAATTTTTTTGCCACTAGAGAAGGTATATCGGACAAAAGTATTGATCTACCAAAATGTTTTAATACAAAAAATAAATCAATTCTGTTTTCCAATTGAATGCAGAAATGGTCAAAAACGTCTTTTTGATAGAAATTAGTCAAACAAAAAAATGTATGTATTTCACCAGAGAAGAAGAGAAGATCTTCTCTGCCGTACTTTGTGAACGCCTGAAGCCATTCGTCAATAACCTGATTGGTTCATATCAGTGTGGCTTTAGACCAGGGAAGTCCACCATCGACCAAATATTCGCACTACTGCAGATCTTGGAAAAAAAACCAGGTGTTTCAAATCGATACATACCACCTTTTCATCGATTTTAAGGCCACGTATGACAGCATCTATAGAAACGAGCTATATAGAGCAATGTCTAGTTTTGGCATACCTTCCAAACTCGTCCTCGTTTGTGCAGGATGACGATGGAGAATGCACGCTGCTCCATCAAGATCGGCAAAGACCTCACCGATACCTTTGATGTCAAAAAAGGTTTTAGACAAGGCGACGCGCTGTCATGCGACTTCTTCAACATTGCTATATACAGTTATAATTATCAGGTGGCCAGAGACTTTGTCTACCTAGGCTCCGCTATAAACTCAGCGAACAATACCAGTGCAGAGATCAAACGAAAAATTACTCCTGCCAATCGCTGTTTCTTTGGGCTAAGAAGGCAATTGAGAAGCAAAGCCCTCTCTCAGTCAATTAAAGTGTATAAGACGCTTATCATCCCGGTCCTGATGTATGGTGCAGGGACATGGATGCTTTTAACGGTAGATGAGAACGCCTTAGGCTATTTTGAGAGGAAAATTATCCGGGTGATTTTTGGTCCCGTCTGCATAGATGGGGAATGGAGAAGAAGATACACCCACGAACTGTACGGGCTGTACAGCGACACCGACCTAGCCAGTAAAGTGAAAAGCCAACGACTGAGATAGCTGGGTCACCTAGAGCGAATGGACAACAAGGATTCAAGAAAAATCTTTGAATCCAACCCCGTGGACGGCGCAGTAGAGGAAGACAGCAGAATAGATGGCGCACGCAAGTGGAAGAGGACTTCAACCAACTTGGCGTGCGAAACTGGAGACAGCTAGCTAGAAACCGAGCCGGCTGGAAGAAGCTTGTTGGTTGAGGCACTGGTCCACCCCGGACTGTAGCGCCACCTTAAGTAAGTATTCATTTCACCAATAAAACCCCAAAACTAATGTACCCACGATTGTCAATTTTAACGTCATCACGCGTCTTTAGCTGAACTACCTGGTGTCATGACTCCGTTACCCCCCTTGTATACACCCTTGTAACTAACATTGTGTTTTTATGTAATGAACATTTAAAGCATACATATGTATATAAAGTACTGAAGTCATTTACAGCTCCACTCTGCGAAGTATGGGAAGGTGCATCAATTTATGTTAAATATTTTTGTATGAAAAATAATATAAATCACACTTTAATCGCAATCTAATAATAAGTGTAAAATTCATAAATACCTACTTCTTATTCATCAATTTGAATAGCATATACTTATGAGCTCCAACCCCTTTTTATTATAAGTGCTTTGTTTCTTGTACCGAAAACTCTTCCTAATCATTGCTGCAAATCATCATCACGAATAAAAGGGAAAATAATAATAAAGAATATGTGTATATGCTCCACCATAAGTGTGCTTGTGTGATTCCAATATAATGACACAGACACACTGACTTCTCCTCCGTCTCCCGTTCTCCGCATTTGAATGTTTTTATTTTGATTAAAATTTTAATGGAAAACAGCAAGGAACCCAGGAAGAGAAAGAAAACTGCCTGCCATCAAGAAGGGTTCTCTTGACTTAGAAAAGCATAAAGTATGCATACTGGAAAGAAATATCGCATAAGGCTTAAAACTGTTTGGCAAATATTTCGCGCTTCCCGCTCATAATCATTTGAAATATGCGATCAGAGCTAAGAAGTTATAAGACCTTATACCTACCTACCTACTTTCTTTTTATAATAAATGGTACGAAGGGGTTGCGACCTTTTATTATAAAACGGCAGCATTTTGAAACGTGTGCGTTTGTGAATACGTGTGCGAACCACATTTGCCTATACACCAAAGAATTATTATGATGTCGTGTTTGGGGTATTGTGCATGTACAGGTATCATGTTGGTAGTAGAATCAACCATAAAACTGACATATGAGATGATGCGTTCGCGTTGCAGTGCTGAAGCTTAGGTTTCAAAGATTTTTTATCAGTCTCTTAGAGCAACCCAAACTGGTATGGTAATTTTGGGAAGTTACGGGCCAATAAATGCCCAACCCCTAATACAAGGTGTAAAGTGACCCGTTCGTATGGGATGGCTTGCATCCAGGGGGTATATGCAGCTTTGAGCTACAAGTCACTTTGAATGCCAAAGGGCTGTCAGCACTTGATGGGGTAATTTTTGAGGAAGTCTCTCTCCATGATACTAGAAAAATCTCGGTATCGTTTGGTATCGGTATCGGAAACCGAAGCGATACCGATACAATACCAGCTCCAGAGCATCCAAAACGATACCGGGATGATACGGATACCTAACCATACTTTGGGACCGAAACTTACCAATACTTTCAGTAGTATAGTTTGTTATCGGCAGAAAAAGTGGTTTATCGGAATCCAATCTAACGGTTTTAAATGCCTTTTCACAGTTTTTCCTCTTTAGTTAGGAGAATTTTTAAGCAATTATTTAAATAAGGACTACCCACTTTCAAGTCCATTTTTCATTTGCTTTGTTTCTCTACAATAATTCATTTAGATGACATTTTCATTGCTTTTGCTTTGTTTCTCTGAAATCAATCATTTGGGTGACATTTTAGACTTGGTTCTTTTTAGTTTGAGAAAGTGACTTTAATTAAATCCGCCAACTGGCTTCTCATATTTTTCTTAAATCTTGGTTTCTCGAAAACGGCTCCAATGATTTTGTAACAGCATTAATGTTTTCCTGCTATGATATTTTGATGCATAATTTATTTTAATTTCGTTTGTGACTGAAACAAGACCGAAACCAGACGAGACCGATACCGAGACGATACTAAAATTTTTCGATATACTTACAAAAGTATCGTTTGGTTTGGAATCGTGGTCAGCCCTAGCTGGAAGCATAAACAAAAGTTCAATTACTTCCAATTATGGAAGCTATTGAACTAATTTCCCTTGAGCACATACAGCGGATTGGCTTAGGGAGAGTGTACCGAAACTGGAGCACTTTGGAAGCTCATCAAACCAGCCAAGGGCACACCATATAACATTTGTTAATGCAAAGGAGTATAGGACAATTTGACAAAAAAACGTAGGGGTTAGTTCAAGTCCAAAACTAGGGATTTAATGTCCAGGTGTTAAAGGTAGTGATCGAGGGTAAACTTCAATTGCTGCTGATTAGCATGTGTGCGTAATTTGTGGAAACAATAGTGAAAGCTAATCATCAGTTTCACTTAAAATTCAGGAAAGTAACTGTATACAATCATCGGCAAAATTAAGAATCGCAACTAATGATATACCTTGTACAACAACAGTTATAGCTAGAATAAATATAATTGGGTCCAGATAGCTTCCCTGAGGTACACCCACCCAAATGAGTACTCAGAACAGTTTCTGAATTTTCTTAAATTGGATTTTTTCGTGATAATTTTACCCATACAACACATTTTATTTACCTACCCGTGTAGTCCTTGTAGTCTACTGAACCATACCAAAACGATAACCCTATACTACACTCCCAACAAAATATCATCTATATCCGCGCCTGATTTGCGTGGGGGAAGTGGAAAGTAAATGAATGTGTCTTTTTTCGTACGTAATGAATGAAGTATTGCATTGCTTTCATTTAGGATTCATTCATCCCTATCGAATATCCTTTCCTCGGCATCAGCATCACAAGACAACATTTTTGCCTTTTATTATTTTAAAATCTATAATACAACAGTAGGTATACTATATTACATGTATACACGCGTTCATACGCCGCGCTGCGCCGCTGGGTGGCCATAAATAATTCCACCCCTTGCGGGAGCGGAGTAAAAAAATACATTTGTAAAAATTAACTGATGGGGTATGCGAAGTTAAGAGTGAGAACTGAAAAGGATACACAGCCAGGATAACACAGAAGCTATACCTCTTATAGAGAAAGCTGAAGGTATTAATAAATGCGAAGCAAAGGAAAAAAATTTGCATATCGCGTTGTTTTTTGTCAGCGTTACTCAGTTACACTCGCACCCTCTCGATAGTACCTACCTGATGAATTAGGAATTTCATGCCAAGGGTTGTTTTTCAAATACAGTTTTTTTTTTGCTCTTGTTTTTTTTTGTATATATTTTACTGTACTGAGCTTAATTGGAATTTGTTCCCCAGCACCTTCTGGACGTGAAATGTTTGTTTGTATATTCATTAAAAATGTAACTTGTTCGTCTTCGTGCCGATAGTTTATAAAATTCAGAAGAATTGGGTTGAATTTCAATTCAAAGGGTAAGGGGTATTCTTATTTTACTTTGGTATATTCTGTTGTAAGAAGGTCGGAGGAATTTAACCCTTTTTTGTATTTATTTGTACGCTTTATTCAACCAATAGGTATGGAGCTTCTTTTGAAGGTATCATGCGCGTATAATATGACAAAAACGGAAACGAGTTCTTTTATAGAAGGGTTAGACTTTTATTTTTCCATTGGCTCAAGCATAACCCTTTTTTTGTAAGATTCTTTTGAGATGAAGTTGAATGAGTATATATGTATTGCTTATACCAATATCACCATTTTGAAACTTTCACAACTACCCAATTCAAGATGGAAACTTGAGGAATAACATTTTAATTTTGTAAAAGTCTTAAGCATAATCATGCTATAAAATTGTTTTTTTTTCCTGCATGGAACATTGTCTCAATTTTTGAACATTTCTTCGTTAATTTTGTATTGATCGTTTTTATTTGATTTTTTTTTTTTGTATTTGTTTTTTGTATTTGTGCAAAACCTGCATATCAAACTCTATGATGACCGAAAATCACGTGCTCACGTGTGTGAGATTCTTTCTTCACTAAAACCACCTAAACTTCCCAATTGCAACTAAGTTGAAACTTATCTAGCAATTTATTTTTAACGAATTTAAGAGACGTGTTGAAGGTTACTTTCCGGTAAAAGTTCCTGCTAAACAGGATCAGCTTATTCCGCGATTTTAAAGGGGTTTTCTGTTCACCGCACCAAGTCGGAAGATTTTGTTCTTCGCAGAAGGCGTACTTAATTCGACTCGTGAAGAATGACAATAAACGTTAAACTAGCGTGTTCTAATAGCCGATTTCTATGTTTTCACGCGAAACTTTTTATTTCGTCCCAAATCGTAGGAACACCGAGATCCCTGTGAAGATCTTCGTTTCTTATATACCATGGAACATTTACAAATGACCTAAGCAATTTATTTTCAAACGATTGTAAGTTATTTAAGTTTGTATCTCAGGTACAACCCCTGTCCCTGTTTTATACCTGTCGGTGTAAAATCAATTTATTTTCAATACTAAGCTTTGAATATTTACCGAGTAACCAGTTCATATGTCTTAATTTACTTTTAAGTTCTGCGGCTTCCATTTTAATTTCGCAACTATAGAGTCATTCCCAGATACTTTGCCCTATTTTCAAATGGAACAAGAGCAGTATTAAGAAAGATGGCTATTCTATTTATTTTATATACGCAAAGTCTACGTGGACTGACTTTTGTTCATTGAGCGCTATTCGCCATGTTTTTGTCCACTCATTAACATTATAAAGAGCATTTTGAAATTCATCGTTTTCCCTGCTGCTAGTATTGCAGTTTCATCAGCAAACGTGGCTACGATCTATTTGAAGTATATCGCGTGTAAATAAAATGTACCGAACTGGACCTAATACAATCTTACCTTGGAGCAACATTTATTATGTAAAGGAGATTAATAATTTCCTAAAGAGGGAGCATTTTTAGTTATATCCTGGAGCTTTATTGGGCTTAAGCTTCTTTATTTCTCTTTAACTCGGTAACGGTAAGTGTATAGCATTTCTTGTTATGTATCTTTCATTTGAAGTAAAACTCCTATTAATATTTTCGTTAAGTTCTTGCTCTTCGAACGGCTTAAATGTTTCCTACTATTGATTTATACAGACTTTAGTAAGGCCTTCGACAAGTAGCCTCATAGTTTTATTTTATTTAAACTTTCATGTATGAGCTTCACTTCAGTTTTATTCAATGGTCGTATCTGAATGGTAGTTCTAACCAAGTTCTTTTCAGAGAAATTAATTCCTGATCTTATAAACGCAGGCTCTGGTTTGGCGCAAGATAGTCACCTTGGTCCATTACTTTTTTTTAACATCATCACACACTTCACATTAATGTTGCATATGATGCAAAGTCAGGAAAGTGTTTGAGTCTCCTTAATTATTATTAAAGAAATTTAGTCGAATGAGATCATTCCTGCAATCATAGTCAAATATCAGATCTACTTCAATTTCTGCAAAAAATAAATCTACTGCCACTTAATCCAATCTACCGCACTTTTTTTGTTTCACAAATCTTCTCTCAAGCAGATATAAAAAAACATGCAAAAATTTAACCGCAATAAGTTTCGATTTTAACAATAAAAAAATTTAATTGCTTAAGTACATAGATGCAAAATTAGTGGTCGATGGTGATGTGCCATCAATATTACATATTTAAGAATGCTTTTCATTTAAAGAAGGTCCTGAGTAGGGAACCAGGAACCGATCCTTTGGACAGTTCAAGATTTTGATTTGATTTATTCGATACAAAAAACGCTCTTGGGAAAAAAATATTATGTCGAACTTTTTGAGTATATATGTTGATTTTGTGTTCACTTCCTCATAGAATTGCTGCAGAAGAGCAAAAGTTTTCGACTATAAGCCTATAGTTGAAAATAAATTACGTAAGCAAATGAATGTCAACAATATTTGTTAGACACCGTCAGACTCCTTGGCTGCTTAGAGTTCTTTCAAAATTTTTATTTCACTTACTATCTAGGTGTAAGTAAAAATTTAATTAAAGAATTTTTATATAAAGATGTTATATTTATTCAGTAATACTACATAATGTTTTTTTTTAAATACAAATTTCGCTTAAAAAACTAATAAAACAAACTTTGGTGGCGCAACAGCAACTGCACGTAGAGAACCAGGGCCTATTGACTTACAACTCTGTCTCAACCATCAACCATTTCTGTGTGCGTGTTAGAGACAGGAATGTTAGGGACCTACAAATTTGTCTCGAGCCCAAACGGCTAGATGAGAAGCACTTATTCATGGCATGTATACTCTTGGAGAATTTGTCAGCTCCTTGCAAGAGGTACCCCGGGAATAACATTTTCGGGAATCGAACTCAGACCATCAGCATGACAGTTCACCGCACTAACCACGAGTTACTAACTACTTTTTTTTCACTCAAACTATTAGTTATTTCAGAGCCAGTTTGGCCATCGTGATTCCAACTTGCAGCTTTGCGTTGCTTAGCAGTTTAAATTCACGGATTTTGGGGAACCAGTTAACTGGTTCAATTGTGATTAAAGTATATTTTTGGCTATTTTCATTTTCAAAAAATTTTAAATCGGTGGAGCGGTTAGTAAATAATTTCTTATATATAAAATTCGTTAAACATTTATTAGGAAAAAGTTTGGTATGCAAATCTTAAGAGTTTATTCATGTACATATAAAAATTAAAATTGAAAAATATTTGTCATACCATTTTTGAAAAATATGAAATATCGAATTTTCAAAAAAAAAAAAAATCTAACTCAAAAAATCCAAAACCTTTTTTTTTGAAAAATTTGATATGTAATATTATTTAATCTGAACTGAAATTTGTATATAAGAAATTTATCTAAATCCGTTCAGCCGATAATAGTAATAGTTGCTAACTTCAAAATTTTATAATTTTAATTAGATCGTATTAATTTTAGTATATGAATAAAGTTTCATCCAAATCGTAAGAGTCGTTTTTGAAAACAAAAAATATTTTCCTTTCTGGTTTTTGAACTTTTGTATGGAAGGTATTGTGATTTTTTCATATATGTTAAATTTTTTCTAAAAATAATTTAGAGAGTACTACAAAACTCTTAACTATCGTTTCAAACAAATCAAATATTTAATTTTAATACAAAAATTGTAAAACATTTTTTAAAAATCGAAAATATATTATTTTTTAATTTAAATACACAACAATATTTAAGTTTATAAAAAAATTGTTTAAATCAGTCATACCGTTTTGAAGAACATCGAAAATTGATAAGATGATTCTTTGGGAGGTACCGTTAATAGCATTTGAAAAATGATTTTCAACCTAAAGGAAGCTTTTACTTAAAGTAATTTATTGATTTTTTTTAAGAAAAGTTCCCGAGCCGTTTTTAAATAAGATATGATTGTGTGCAAAAATGTTTGGTGTTCTCTATCATCGTAATGTCATGTTTGATTGTTATCTCAACTTTTTTTTGCACGAATCCAAAACTTGCCTTATTATAGTACTTACATCGCAGGTTTTGGGAAATAATAGACACCCTTATATGCATTTTTATGTCTTTATTTGGAAAAATTAAAATTGCCTTCTTGCAGTTATTATTTTATAACTCCTACATTAATTGTTCGATTTTGGCAAACTCTAGCTCAAATTTTTGTTAAATTCATTGTTTCTCACTTTAGTCTTGAAAATCATTTAAAATAATTTTTACTTACTATATAGGTATCATAAGGCAAGTTTTGGTCAGACATGACAATACGATGACAGAAAACGGGAAGAAAATGGGTGGCAAAATTATGTCATTTTGTATCTGAATCTGTAGCCTAAGCCAATGAAGAGATTTTCTTTTAATTTTAAGTTTTTACTTTTTGCAATACATTCATTAAGGTAAAGCTAACTTTTAGAAAGAAAAAATTCACCAAAAACCATTATTAACGGTACCTGTAACATAACGATTTTTTGGGTATTTGATTTTCTCATGAACGGTGCAGCCGTTTCATTAAAATAAGTGTGTATTAATAAATACTCAAAATTGGCATACTAAATTTTTTTAATGTTACTAACTTTTAATATATACAAAATTAGGTTTTAGGAATACCGCTCCAACGATTTAAAAAATGTTTGTTTGCAAGTATTCATATTTTTCAAGTTATCAAATAGCGAACTTATTTTTGAGCTCTAAGTTAAAGAACTTTTAAAATGATTTTTATAGGTGCTTGTTTTTTTTCATAACAAATAGCATATTTTAAAAGTTCTTAAATTCCAAGCAACTTGAACATAAAAGCAAGTACGTGCGATCCAGTCGTGCATTTTATTTTATACCCATGCGGAACAACCAAAAACTATAATTTTTTTATAAATACTCGGTTTTTTAAACTTAGAGTGTCTGAAACTTATTAAAATTTAATACAGTACATTTTAGAAGAAGACAGATCAGACGAATCAGAAAATATACATTTTATGTAAATTAGCTAAACCGTTAGTGAGATTTATGCCAAAATCTAAGATAATGATTATTTTTGAATTTTTTATTTTCGTGATCAGCGACCCAAAATTAGTTTTGAAAAAATATTTTTTTTAATGACACTATCATGACCCAAAATTTTGTAAACTAGTGTTATACTTATATGAAATTTGTTTTCTTTATTTTCTTTCGCATTCTGTTTTTTTTTTAAGACTTAACGAATGAGGTAGTGGTGTGTGTAACCGTGCGTCAGGTTAAATTTTAAAATGTTTTTCTGTGAGGGTATTTATGGTGTCATAAGTCCAACAATAATAGGTTTTAAGTTAGAATCATAATTCAAAATACGGTGACATTATTATAAACGTGATTTCTGATCAATTTTTGTTTTGTCAACATTTTTTAACATTTTACTCCGCAAAAAAATAACGCACTTTCAAAAAAGTACACATTTCAATTATTTTCTTTTTTTAATTTTCTACAGTTTCACTTTTCTTGCAGTTAAGTTTCAATAAAAAAAAAAGATTTTTGAACTCGCATCTTGTATTCTTTTGTGTTCGTTTTTTGAAAAGTTTATTGTTATGGGTTGGACGATGAAATCATTTTTTTACTACTGTAACTCCTATTAGCTTCTTGTTATAAAAAGATAAATACTATTTATCCTATATAAGCATTTTAATAGATTAAAATAACTTAAACTCTTATAAAAAGTTTTGTTATGCGTTTATTAATACAATTTCATTGTTTACAGAGTATGCAGATTTTGTAATAAAGTTCTTATAAGACTTGTTTATAAACACCTACTGGAAGAATAACTGATCAACTAAAAAAAATGTATTCTTTGGAAATTGAAAAGATCTTAGGTCTTGTTATTAAATTGTAAAGGGAGTAATAATAATAAGATATTTACTCTTAAGAAGGTCTTTTGAGAATGAATTTTCAAACTTATTGAAGATTATGTTAATTGGGTAAATAATTGAGTTCTATAAATATAACACCGTTCCTTTTCTAAATTTGTATGCTATCTTTGATTTAATGAAAAGCTTCAGCATATTTTGATAAACAAAATACCCTTAAACACCAGCATGGTAGCACAAAATGAAGATTCATTCAACCAAGGACTGCATTCATCCATGCAATATCCGTTAGAAAGGTTTAAAGGCATCGGTAGCTACCAACCATCGCCGACTAGGTAGTGGGGGATATACTTGGGAGGAAATTTAAGGGGCCTCTTCCTCACCGCCGTTGAGGTCCACTAGCGACTATTGAATTTTCGAAAAAAAAAATTAATATTTTTTCAAAAATATTTTTTTTTGAAATTTTGATATGCAATATTATTAACATTTTAAACGAACTTTTGTATAAAAATTTTAACTGAAATCGTTTGAGGCGTTAATGATAAACCGAAAATTAAATAAACCGTTATACACTGAGCCAAGAAATTCTGTTTTACAAGAAAGAAACTATTTGCCACGAGGGATAAAAGGCACCAAGCGCTTTAGCTTCTTGTAGTCAATGATTCAATAGTTAAATGACAGCTTTAAATTCTTTGTTTGCAAAAACTAAGACTTCGAACTGCAAATGAAAAGTTCTCGCTGCAAGCAATATTTACTCTCACAACTCGATTTATTATTTTAAGCTCAGAGCGAATAAGCATTGAAGATTTGCTGTCTAATATTTCGCTATAAGTATTTTTATAATTTGTGGAAGGAATTTATCAGATTGACTCTTAAAGTTTAAAACTTAGAATTAAGATTTAAAACCATTGCAATTGCAATTGCATTAAGGAATAATGTTATTTGCCCTTAATCCTTAAACTGCAAAACTATTTTCATTTTAATTACAAAAAGCTTACTTTTTTACCATAAAGGGTAAGTTGTTTAGGACAAACAATATTACCTTTAAAGTTTATTGCGAAGTGAAGAATTGTTAATTTATAATTCTTTCACTTCCAAACAAAGGTAAAATCATTATTATTAAAAATTATTATTAATTAAATGGAATACTCATAGTTAAATGTGTACTCAAAGTTTTAAAAATTTCAGAGTCAATCTGGGGCCTACCATTAGACATAAAGTCTTGTCTGGTATATTACCAAAAATTTCACAAACATTGCATAATGTTATTAACTTTACTGATATAAGACAGTGTGAACTAAAAGATGCTAAAGTTCAAAGCATGTGTTTTTCTCAGTTTGGAATATTAACACCAACTTCGCAACTTATTCATCCTCACATTCTTTGTCAATCACAGCATAATCTATATCGTTTGTAACAAACAATTAAAGAATTACCCACTAATGCAATTATCGTTTCTGTTAAATTCTTTGGCAATTTGTGAACAAAACTTTTTCTTTGTGGAATACAGTGAAAAACCATATTCACACACAATTTGGTCCAAAAATGTGTTCTAACGCCATAAATTCTTGAGAGACCTAGCTAAACGCTATATCCCATTAATTAATATTGGTAGTGAATAATTTCTACTTAAATTAAGGAGTACAAGCAATGCTTGTAACAAGGAAATTTTTCTGAGAGTGTATAGCAGGTACCGTTAATAAAGGTTTTTGGTACATTTTTTACAACAATACACAGATTTTTTTAATCAAAATCTTGTTTCCGTTTCTGAGATAAATAAGCTTTTGATTTACAGTTGTAGGGCAAGTACCGATATTTTTGGTGCTAAAAAAATTTCAATTTCCCCTCTGGAGAGTTACAAAAAAATATTAAGTTCAAAATTTGAGCTTCAGTTGTTTAGGCTGTAGGTCGATGTACGGACAGACAAACAGACCGAATTGTGCCACCCTCTTTTTTCGCATTCTCTGTCATCGTAATGTCATGTGTGATTGTTATCTCGATTTTTTTTTTGCACGAATCCAAAACTTGCCCTATAAAACCTAAGTAATTAGGGTTTCACTAAGCCCATCTTAAAATCTGTAATATGCTCACATAGAAACAATTCCTGTAAATACTCATCAGCGGACTGAGGAGCACTGGACTGAAATCACCCATATACTACTTTCTGACTAAATAAAATAATAAATACTTTCATTTAAGAAATCTGCGTTTTATCAAAATTAATTTATTTTGTATTGTTAGAATTTGCATTGATTTTACTTTGAGATGATGTTCTTTTTAATAAGGTAAGTTTTAATAAGAAGTTTGGTGGGAAATTTTGTTTGCAAGTTCCAACTATGTAATTGTTTTGTTTATATAGAATTATTTGATTGATTTCAGTTCAAAACAAAGAATTCAAAACAATAAAGAAGACAAAAGGAGAAAATATTCGTAAAAATGTGAGTTGGTATTCAAACCAAGGTTCAATAACCAAAAATTAATTCAAACACACATTTTTTAAGATACATTGCTTACTGTAACTACAAATGCAATTTCAACAACCTTTTGTAAGCCAATACTAAGGTACTATATAGATAGATAGATATATAGATTGTTTCTCAAAAGTACAACTTACATTAAAAGTTTTTCAAAAATCGTTTAGGCATGGCTGTGTCGTCTGCCCGATTGACATTATATGTATAATACAAAATTAATAGTATTTTCTTTAGTTTTCATAATGATTTATAAAAATTGAAAAGACAGATTGGATCCCTTTCGCAGCTTAGAAGTTTTATAACTTGTTCTTCTGTTAACAAATCTCTGCTAAGAAAAATTCTTCTTACTTCCTTCAGAATTGGGCAAACTATTATAAAATGAATAATATCTTCTCTCACCCGCATGTTACAAAGGCTGCAATATATTGGAAGATTCTCATGATGAGGGATGAAATTCAGGGTTACAAGGTCCCCTCTCATTTTGAATATTGCCGAAATTAAGTTTGAATCGTATTCGATGCGAAAATAATTTCGTTCACAGAGATTGTGTTGAAGTTGGCTATACATAGCTCTGTGAACTGAAGAAGAGGCTTCACTAATGCTATCAGCTCTTAACTTCTCATCAAACGTCGAGACGAGGTTATAAAGGACTTCTTTGGCGTATCTTGAAATAGTTTGTTCTTCTAAGTTTAGTTCAAAGCTCAGTCCACAGTATTCAGCAAGCTCAGTCAGTTTTCCAAGCCAAAGATTCTTTTTTTAAACACTATTGAGAGCTATAATTTTTGGGAGTCTTTCATCAGGCATGTCAAACACCTTCATTAAATATTCCACATGGAGCTTAAGAGTTTTGACAAAAAGTGGTGATAATCCTGTTTCGATGGTTATCATGTAATTAGGGGTATTCATCGGCAGTTGAAAACATCTCTTCTTTTCTAAAGTTTCGTATCTTTGATATCCCCAGGTCTGAGCAGCATACATTAGAATTGATTCGGCCACGGCAACAAAAACTTTGTATTTAATACTATGTGACACCAGCTTATTTGAAAAACACTTTCTCCATATTGCACTTATAGCACTTTTAGCTTGTATAAGCTTACTTCTCAGGTGCGGTTCCAGATTCAGGTTAAATGTTATAAGAACTCCAAGATATTTGTAGGCTTTTACAACTTCAATTGATTCTCTGCCATTGTACCATTTCTCCTTCCTTTTTTTTTTTTTTTTTTTTTGTTTTGAAATTCATTTTTATTTTTCAATTATCTTAGAACTATCTTAAAGCTAGACAAAAATTCATAAAAACTAGCCTACTTATCAATATCTTAAAACTAACTTACTGGCCCCAGTCGGGCGCTCTAAGTTAAACTAGAATAACTTAATGCTAATGCCTTTCGGCCTAAGAACTATCTTAATACTAAATCCAGGTCGGTTTTATTTTTTACCGAGAAGAATTTCACAAAAAAACTCGGTATCTATGTCTTTATTTTTTGGTTTTATATAAAACTTACAAACTACATAAAACTAAATTAAAGCTAATTAAAACTACTTAAAGTTACTTAAAACTAATTACAACCTACTTATAAGCTACTTACAAACTAGAACAGCCACAGCAGCATTTTCCGGTTTTTATAATTTTTTTTGTATTTTTGTTGATTTTATAATTTTTTTTTTTTTTTTTTTTTTTTTTTTTTTTTTTTTTTTTTTTTTTTGGTGCCACCCTGACTGTCCCTACTTAAAACTAACTACCTAAACCTATGTAAGTCGGCCATACAAGAGAAAATAGCAAGGTCAACTATTAAATGTCTGAAGGAACTTCATCTTCGTTTTTCAACCACCAGAACTGGTTCTCCTGTTTTACCCTATCTCTTCGGTCCCGTTCGGACACAGTCCTACTGAACCGAAGGTGCTCAGCTCCGTCTTGTGCGAGGACGTCTCGACTGTAAAGGAGCCGCCGATCCACAGTTCTACGGCCGACGTGGTAGATTAGCGGAACCGCCGCTCTATCCTGGATCAGCCCTCGACTGTCTAGGTGGAGGAATGCATCGGGCGGAATAAAGCCGCTTAGACGCACACTCTCGTAGTATTCGTATTTAGGGTAATAAGCCCCGAAAATTAAGCTGTTAGACGAGGACATCGCTCTTGCAATGTGACCTCGAATAAGCTTCAGCAAGAAATTATCTATCCTGTTTATATTGGCCCCGTTGTATAGAGCCAGGTTGGAATAGTAGTGTTTGTACTCTGACTCTGGTGTTCTGTGCAATCCAAGGCAACGTCGAAGACACTGCCTCTCAAACACCCGAATCTTTTCCATTTGAGATGGGGCAACGTTGAACCAAACCGGGCACCCATTTCTCCTTCCTTGATAATCTACCTGATCCATTTTTAAAAATCATTACTTTAGATTTACTAAGGTTCACCATTAAATTCCACATCTGGCAGTACAAATCAAGTTTATTGATCATCAGTTGTAGAGTTTCTGGTGAACTAGCAAATAAGATGACATCATCTGCAAATAGAAGTGCTTTGAAAAGGATTCCTGAATACTCAATTCCTCCTGGTAAGAAGCCTAAAAGATCGTTGATGAACCAACAAGGCGAAGAGATATGGTCTTAAAGGACATCCTTGTTTGACACCCATCTTGGTTTCGAACTAATCTGAAATTTCTATTTCATTCCATACGGCTGCTTCGTTGTATGCGTAGATGTTTTCTAGGATCTTTCCAAATTTAAATGTCATTCCGACTGAATCAAAGGCCGCTTTAAAGTCGACAAAAAATACATATAACTTTTTTTTCTGTTCAAGGAATGATCCAGCAATGCTGTGGAGGATACAAATGTTGTCAACCGTTGATCTCTACCCATTGGTAGAGTCGTTCATTCAAAAGAGAGGTGAACACCTTGTACGAAGCATTGAGCAAAGATATTCCTCGATAGTTATTTGGATCATTTATGTTTCCTTTTTTGTGTATAGGTAAAATCACTGCTTCTTAAATTGATTTGGAATGTGGCCAGTTTCAAAGATAGTATTAAAAGCTTGAGTAAGCTTTGTGATAAGATCAGATGTTCCGTACTTAAAAATTCAGTTGTTATCCTATCAGCACCTGGCAATTTTCCATCTTGAAGTTTGCAAACGATGCCATGAACTTCTTCATACGTGATCAGAGAATCTTAAGTAGGATCAGTGTAGGATGGAGCTGCATATTGAATTTGAGGGCTGACAGTTATTGGGTTCAAAAGTGTTTGAAAGTGCTCAAGCAATAAATTAGTACTAAGATCGGCGCTGATTTCAAGTTTTTTGCCATTTAACTTTTTAATCCCTTTCCAGAACTCTTTCGAATTTTTACAAAAAGTGAGTTTTAATGCTTCATTTTTGTTAAATTTAATTTTTTTAATGTTACATAGATTTTTGAATGTGATATTAGCTTCAATGTAACACTTTTTGAAATATGGGTTGTTTAACTTCCGGAAAGCTGCTAGCCAACCAAAAGATCTCTTACGAGCTGCATCGCATTCTAAATCGAACCATTTTTCTTTACCTTTAGATCGTGTTAACATCTTGACCGGATACGATGATATTATAATGCGTTCAATATCACCAATATTTATTTCAAGATCTGTGAGCATGTTGCGCTGCAGATTTAACCTATATTCGTTTGCTCTAGTTTCCTTCCATATTAGTTTAGCAGGGAGTTGTAGCTTTATAATTTCTCTTTGTTCTATTAATTCAGGTTCAATGATGACAATAATTGGCAAATGGTCTGAAAACGGTAGACCTAATACTTCAAGATCAGCTATCAGAGCTAACCAATCACCTCTAGCTAAACAATAGTCGAGAACAGAGCAACCTTGAAGGCCCACAAATGTATATTCCCCGCAAATGCCTAATAAATCACACAGTTCCAGTACTTTTCGTCCTCTTGAGTTGAACATCGTGTTCTTTGAAATTTGAGTTTTTCCGGCAAATAAGTTTTCTCTTCCTTCTTCATTACTTATTCTGGCGTTTAGGTCGCCGATAATCATTACGTTATCATTCTAAATGGTCTCAAGAGTATCCTTTATTGCATCAAAATCTCTTCCCCAATGATTACAATTAATGTATGATGGTATAATAATATAATTAATTGAATTCAAAGTAATTTTCAAATAGGTGACTGATGATTCATTCGTAATAAATTCAAAATGCATATTTATTATTGTTTTTTTGTAGCCCATAAAGCACCCAAAACTCGGTCTTCCTCTTGTACTTTGTCTTACAGCCGGAATCCACATAAAGTTGAAGTTTTTAAAATAACTAGTATATAGATTATAATCGTTTTCCACTACAAACGTTTCATACAAAAAAACTATATCATATTTGTTAATTAACTCATAAAAATGTCCATAGATAAACTTATTAATAAGACCTGCTACGTTATAACTTAAGATTTTAATTTTTATAAATTCAGTATTTTTAATATTTTTTTAAATGGCAGAGGCAGACGGCACCCTCACCCTATGCTCTCTTTGAGCTGGAGAATACATTTTTGGTTGATGCTAAGTTACTTCCCATTTCAAAACAAGATGGCACTGACATCTGTTTGGGCACAGCAGTGCTCTGACGTAAGCCATCTTCCATTAATTGAAAACACAGCTGATTGCTTAAATCTGTCTGGTACAAGTTGTTTAAGTCTGTAATTGCATTGCCCGCATGATTCAATAAAAGTCCAGATGTTTGGCTCCAACGATAAATCTTGTCATTTATTATCATTCTGTCGTCTCTCACAAATACTTTTATGTTGGAACTAATTTTGATAAGGCGGCTTCTTATTTTTAGTAGTCGGTTTCGTTTTTGTCGGATTGCGAAGGGGAGACTCCAGTATTCTGCAGTACATTTGACGATTTAAGCGCGCCTATGACTTGTTCCTTGGACTCAAGTTTAACCACAAAGTTTTTTGCAGCAGCGTTCGACGATCTTACTTCATGGATTTAAGAGTTGTTTATTGTGAGTGGTGGTTGGATTAAACTAAAGCATACTCCTTTCACCCTTTCTCTATCGTCAACACCTTCTTGCGTCACAACTCTGACCAAAAGATTGTTTTCTGAGTTTTTGCGCTCTATTTCATCAATTCGGCTTATTATTATTATTCTATTATCTTATTATTATTCTAAAACTTACTGGGAGTTCAGTATATAGGTAGATGTGTTGAATTTATCTTAGTCTTCACTTTAAAGTAGTTTATAGTAAATAACTTTGAAATTAAACTTAAATTTTGCTTTAATAAATCGCAGCCAGACAAAAAACACCAACTCCACACTATTTGAACTACCGTCCATTTTTGTTATAAGAAACTAGTATGAGTACTGTTTTTTTTAAACTATAAAACTTGCAAATCGATGCAAACGTTTTTGTAATGAAATTTTCTTCTTGTTACTAAGAGGGATTCTGAAAGAATTTTTTTTCAAATTTATGATGCGAAAATACAATTATTGATCTCAACAGCTCAAAGCACATTTTAGTCAAATTTAGAACATTTAAAAGTGTATGGTATGTTTCGCCAAAATTGTTTGGCTATCTGACGTTTCGCAGGGGTTCATTTTGGCATATTTTGTTTTGATTTTTTTTATATATGGGTGATTCTCTGCCAACTGTGATTCTTTTTAAATAAAATTTCAAATATTAAAACTTATTGGAAACAATTTTTATTTTGTTGTTTTTAGAGCCATCTATTCAGGGGGCTGATTAATTACACGGGAACATGTGTTTTAAGGAATTGATACCCGTGTACCCGTGTACTTTTTAAATACACGTGTAAATAAAATACACATGTATTTTAAAAACCTTTGGATATAATAAGAATTGATTTTCAGTTCTGGTATGAAGACACCGACGACGACCAATGTTTCTTAAACCATTTTTAAAAATTTTTATAAGGTTTCAGAAAAAACAAATAAATATAAATAAAGTGTGCTATTTCAATAGACTAGTAGAGGTTCCTATCATAAAACAATTTGTTTGTAATTATTCAAACAATAACTGTACCAATTTTCAATGTGAATTCAAAAAATTGTGAAAACGATTTCAATAATAACATTACACGTGTATTACTAAACATACTGGTAATTATAAATACACGTGTAAATATAAGGACGCGGGTTCATGCAGAAATCATTAATCACACGGGTAACACGTGTATTTAACTACACGAGCATTCGGGTGCTTTAGTTTTCAAGGCTTTATTTAGTCAAGGTATAAGATCTGTAAAAGCATTTTGCTACAACTTTTAAAGAACAAAAAATATGATGAAATTTATTCAAACTGGAATAGAAGATAATGAAACTCTTTAACTTTTTTTTGTTTGTAATTTGTTTTTTTGGTTTTGACCATATTTCTGTTGATATTCTTGATGATGTGTTATTTTTTTACGTCTTGCCATTTCTACTTCCCTTATTTTAAAATTAAAATTTATAATTTTTTCGTTTTAGTACTCTATTTTTCTGAATTGCAACCCTTTTAATTTTACTGGGTTATCATTTTGTTTTATATGGCGGAATAATTTTTGTTTGGCCCGGGCGAGGTAATGCTACCGTTCATATAAGAAAATTGGAACAAAATAAATATTATTGCAAGAAATAATTTCATTTACGATTCCACGGTACTACATTTAGACAGTTTATGTGACCTTACTTCACTATGCTAATGAGAAAAATAATTTCCAGGAAAATTTCAAAATATGCCGTTAAAAGAAATTAAAAATTCTGATTATCAATCAAAAACATATTATAACATGCTTAAAAAATACTACCGCGGTACTGACAAATAAATTTGTGACATACTTTCGTCGAATGAAAACATATCTCTCTTAAAGTATGTACAACAACGTTAAATAAGTAAAACGACTATTGAAAACTATGCATAAGTAGTGCTTCTTTTAGAAAATCACCTATCACCAATCTTGAATTCAAAAACTAAAGTAAATCCTGGGACAACATTCTTTCATTATTATTTTCTCAGCAATAAGTACTTTGACTTAATTTTTGCAAAAAAAAATAAGCAAATATTGCACTCAAATTTTTCTAAGAACTGCATTTCTATTCAATGAAGTATTGCATTAGAAAATAGTGAATTTAATTGGAAAGACAAGGAACGGACATGCCACGGTACTGACATTTTGATTACACTTTCCGAAGCCATATGGAATAGGTAGCAAACTTATTTTTGATATCAAATGTATATTTTACTAACTAAGTAGAAGTGTTTATAAGAAAATAAATAGAATAATAATTCATAGTCAAAGACTATAAACAATAAAACAATTTATTTCTTAATTTTTATGGAGTCAATGAATGAAATTCAATTATTAGGTATTTGCGGTTTTTACTCCAAAATGCGTTTCACCCATGCATTTTAGTAAATAGCCATTTACACAACTCAAACCAAAAATATTTTAAGACCATTTTTCATTAAATAACAAAAAAGCAATGAACACAAGGAATCACAGTTGGCACGGAATCACCCCTATAGCATTTCATTGCTCTGCAATTTACGTTTGGAAAACAACGTTTTGTTTTCTAAATAATTAGACAAATCATCACTTTGCATTTTTCATTTCGTAACTTTCACTAAGAATTTTAACATTTTGTTGTTAAGCTTGTTTTTATTTGGCATTCAATTGTTTTGCGAATTTTTTGACTTTGATTAAATTACATGTCTTAAAATTTCAAGCGAAATTAATGCAAGCCTCATAAGTTTTTTTTTTCAAAATGTTCCCTTCAAAACTGAGTGAAACAACTAAAGAACTGAACAACCAAATACAATGATAGCAGCAAGAAGAGTCAATTAGTTAAAGTTAAAGGTATTAATTTATTGAGCAACACTTCGAACGAAAAAAAAGTAAGTAAATCCAACCAAGCTAATGATAATGAAAGGTCAAACAATCAAATGGCGAAACGATATATTTCACGAAATATTAAAACGTCGAAACGTTATTTCGCAAAAAAAAACTCTTAACCAAACAAAAAATAACTAAACATAAAAAACACCACAAATTGCCAAATGAAATTTGCGGAATGATTGAAAATACATAATTAAAAAAAAAACGAAAGTTTAAGGACTCTCCCAAGCCAACGCGAATGTGTAACGAATTATTAACAATAGTACAAAATATGACAAATACACAACGCTAATAAATAACAACAACACGCCGTTTTACTGCGAATTAGCGTTGGTTTGGGAGAGCCTTAAAACGCTTAAACTGTGGACTACAAAATGATAAGAAAGTAGGAATAATTAATGAAAAAGAAAACATAAATTTCCAATCAAAGAAAATGCGAAACAAGAAAATGCCAAATGAATTTTGCGAAATAATGTTGACCCCACTTAAAAATATCACAGTTAGGATCTCAGTTGAAACCACTTTTAAATTAGTAAGAAAATAGTTGCGTTATAACTCGAAAAGGACTTTCTCAATTATGAAACTTCAAATTTATTCCGGATTCAATTCAAGATCTTTATTAAGATACTCAATTTTATTTTAAAATAATTTAAATTACAAGTGTACACATGTATTTGAAATGTAGGTATCTTGCTCCAGAATAATTTTTTTAGGTAATTCACTTTATTTCGAGATAGCTTGTATGCAGTCCACAGCATATTTTTTAGAATTTTAAGGCTTTTTATTTACTTTTTTACATCTTGCACATTAAGAAGATCTCGTTAAAAGGAATGTATTAAAAAAAAAGCTATGATATAAATGCTATAAGTAATAAAATTAGCACCTTATACTACATTTTCATTAGACCAAATGAGGTAGTTACGTTGAAAATTTCCAAATTCGATACGAAATCATCTTATTTCCCATACAAATTCATATTTCGAAATGAAATAATTTCAACCAAATTTGAACGAAATTAGGTTCTAAATCAGGTAAAATAAAATCAAACACACCTAAATTAAATGCTATTGTGAATCACAATTCACAATCGAACAATTTATGATTTGAAAAGTCAAATTTAGGAATTTTAAAACAAATATATTTTTTAGTTAAAGTGAAAAAATAAATCACGTAAATATTTACATTTACATTAAATAATAATGGATATTGTTGATGTTTTTTGTTAATATTTTTATAGGCAAGATCTTTCTGTCTGAAGAAAAACCGAGGTGAAACTGAAAAATAACAAATTTCTAGTCAAACGACACTGGCTGGCTGATGCCCCATTAATAATATGAAAAAGTGATATTCTGCACCGGGACGCGAGGAAGCACTATCACTGTCCAGAAACTTTTGGTGTCTTCTATTTCTGGCGAAGCAATTTCACCGTTGGAACAGTTCAAGTTCATCACAGAGCTCGTAACCATAATCATTTAGAATAAAAAAGAGTTCAAAATCAAAAATTAAAATTCAGCATCAGCTGATATTGTGCTTTCAAACATTCCTATATCCCCCACAATAATTAATCTATCAAAAGGTACATATCGTCCCCTGACTAGAGGAAATTGGTAACTCAATTTTATATTTTCACAGTATCTCGGCAAAAACGGTATTATTTTGTGCAATTTTATGGACTTTTCGTCCAGTTTTTTTCTGCCACAGAAAAATATAAGATATTTATGAAGTCTCCAAAATTTTTAAAATTGATTTACCTAGTTCTTGCAATCACGGGACGATGAATACAGAAAACAGGTAAAGAAAAATATCCCAGATCACCTGAAATTAACAAACAAAGAACGTTTTTCATTTAGAATATGTATGTATACATATATTTCGGATGAAACTATTTTTTTGATACATTTTAGTTCAATAGGAAATACTTTGAGCAATAAGAGCAAGTTATGTTATGTTAAAAATTATGATGCCATTGTAGGAGCAGGAATTATAATAGGCTTTGAGACAGAGTTATCATCTTCTGTAGTTTTTTTAGTTACCAGTGACAAAGTCTTGTCAAAGATTGGGAGGAAATTGAGCTTCCATAGATGTTTGCATTCACTTTGTTTGAAGGAGCTTCGTTAAGAAATTTGAGAGATTGGATCTTTGCCCAAGTATTGTTGAAACTTTTGCGGGGCTATAAACTTGTTTCCCATTGTTTCGTATATATCTCATTGCTTCTCCTCTAGATAGCGTGTTCTAAACTGAAAATAACACAAAATGAGTGATGTAGGTATTCTTGATTGTAGATATTTATTAGATTTGTTCCAACAGAACATCCTTTGATGTGAAATTATGAGATATACGAATAACACCAATTTAAAAGTCTCTACCTATTTTAATCAAGAAAAACTTGATTAATTAAACT
Source organism: Dasysyrphus albostriatus (assembly GCA_946251815.1). Lineage (NCBI taxonomy): Eukaryota > Metazoa > Arthropoda > Insecta > Diptera > Syrphidae > Dasysyrphus > Dasysyrphus albostriatus. The sequence continues at coordinate 69,554,074 of OX276337.1, read as the reverse complement.
TAAATTTCCTTTGTTTCCGGGGATTTTTTTGCTAATTCAAAACTAAAACTAAAACTGTCAACAATTCAAATTCACAATTTTGATCAGGGCTGTCAAACCAAATGAGGAAATCAGATGAAAACACTTTTTCTGTCATTTGCGATATTACCTCTTTTTGCCCCTAATGAAAACGTAGTATTACTTTATGTAGAGACATTTATATTTGTTTTTCCATATTTTATTTTGTTGGTTTTCTTTTCCAAACACATTTTAAAATAAGAAATAGGAAATAGGTACATACGTAGTTTTAAACAATTTTTGAAAGCAAATAAGTGTATGCCAAACATGCCATATACTTTATTTAAATATGTAGAAATGTTAGGTACATATAATAAAATATTATATCTATGTACATACATCCTTTGAAAATCTTTAAATTGATACCTACTCCAGTTTATACCATAAAGATACCTACTACCCTGAGCTTATCTCTCTAAACAAAAATGCCAAAAATGAGTATCTCAATATTGTAATCATTTTCTCCCTCTTCTTGTACCTTGTTGGAGCTTTCTTTGTCATAAAATTTTAATTGCTTTCGGCACTTCGCTGAAAAAAAAGAAAACAACAAACCTTCAAAAATTCCGCATTCATTTTAATGTTTGTATCCTTTTAACGGACTTTTTCGTGTTGCCCTTTCATTTTGCTTTTGGCTACGTTGAGTACCAGAAAATGGAAGGAGGGAAAATTAAGTGCGTTGCCTATTTTAAGTTTGCTTCTTTTTTCATCCACTTCAGCATAACAGCAGCCCAACAAGTGATGGTTCTTAACAAAAGGAGGAAAAGAGAAAAAAAGAAATGAAAATTGTTACACCCCGTGTAATTGCGTGTCCTGCAGATTTTCCATCTCTAGATAAAAAGTCCGTTTTGTGCTCTGTTTTGCGTTTAAATTAAATTTTTCAGTAGCTGTAGTGCCCTACGCAACGCGCCGAGATGGGACGCTTCAAGAAAGAGATCACTAGTCAGAAAATGTGGGTAAAAATCTGTACAACCCCCTTCGGCCTATCGCTGTGTTAGCTAGCTCGGAATCTTTTTGTATACACTACTATACCTAGGTATACCTACTTACTCAAGTTGAGATGAATAATTAATATCCTTAAAATTACACCCCAGGTAGTAACTGTTTGGTGGATGTCGATAGCGGATGAGTGGTGGGGGAAGGCTGTAAAAACAAGCACCATAACAGTTGGCAATCGCGTTTCGCTATCCATCGGATTCCCCAAGCATGGAACAGCGCACCCCTTCATCGCACAGGCAGCTTTTGCGTGGAATTACCTAATACATGCTCATAGCCCTTCCTTCTATCTACAAATTATTTTAATGGTCATTACGTCCTTTAAGCAGAAATAAAAATGGACCAAGCAGGCGGATGAACATTTTTAATGGGAATTTTTTACATCTACGCACAAACCTGAGAACAAAACCATCGTCAATCATCAAAATGTTTGAAGAGAAATTTCAAAATGTCCTTGGGAAAGAATTGTAGGCAAATCATAAAAGATTTGGGTTTCTGTGCACCTGTTCATCATATGAAAATACTCTTAGTGTAATTATAATATTAAAGTATTTGTTTTAAAGGATATTTAAAGTTCTTATCTAAATTGTTTAAATCTATATGAAATTTTTTTGTGTATACACTATGAGATCTTTGCGGAGGTGAGCTTAGTACAAGTGACAAGTGACAACTTTCGACCAAAACATTGCCAACATGAATTTTGTACTCATCCATCGTAGTATAATGTAAGTAGTTCGTAAGAAATAAATTACTTAAGATTATGTAGCAACACCTTACAAAATAAAAATTTAAAGGAATATAATTTATAAATGAACCAATACAATGACAGAGAAAATATTAATAATATTGAAAAATATTTAGGAGCATTGTTCACTGGTCTTCAATTTACCTTTGTTAGAGGTTATGGCCCTCATTATGAATAGTGAATCGGACTAAAAACGTTGCGAGTTCGATAACTTCTTATTATAAACAGTGACTCGGGCAAATTAATTAATTAAATGTCAAACCCGGATAACAAATAGCAAATAAACTAACCGCTGAATGCGTCAAATCCTATCGAATTGAAATAATTAGCGATAATCAGCCCTGGATTTTCCATAAGGCCGAATAGGAATAGGTTTCGAAAAATCAAAGTTCCACAATGACAAAGTTTTGAAAAGATAAAGTTTCGAAAGACAAAGTTTCGAAAGCAGAAATTTTTGAAAAGTCAAAGTTTCGCAAAAGAAAGTTTTCAATAAGAGTGTTTCGAAAAAAAAAGTTCCGAAATCCTGGGAAGTTCGCTGTTCCTTGACCGATTTAAGTGAATTTGACACAGGTGATACATGATACAAAAATAAAAATGAAACAAATATTTTCAAAACAGGGTGTTCCAAAAATATATGACAACATATTAACACTTCATTATTCCTTAGCCTTATGGCTCCCGCGTCCCGCTCGATATAGTGAATAATCTTGAAGTCGTGAACAGGCATTTTTTATTACTTTACTACATATATCTGTATTGCTTAATTAGAGAAAATCTGGTTTGAACAAACGTTCAATTTTTTTTCTTTACTTCCTCTTCTTCTATCTGTAATTTTAATAAGTATAATAGTTCCGTTGTAATTAATTCCAAGAAACAACGAAGTTTTAAATTGTTGACATAGTTTTAGAACAACCTGCTTTAAAAATATTTTTTAATTTTTAATTCTGTATCAGGAATTATCTGTGTCAGATTCATTAAAATCGGTCAGAGAACAGCAAACTTCCGAGGGTTTCGGAACTTTTTTTTTCGAAACTTCCTACTTCGATACTTTCTCTTGTGAAACTTTATCTTTTCAAAACTTTGTCATTTCAAAACATTGATTTTTTGAAACTTTATACTTCGAAGCTTTGTCTTTCCAAACTCTGGCAGATTCTCACAAGAAAGTCGTGATTTAGTCACTTTTTCTTTTTATTTCAAATATTGTCGTCGTTCAATGAAAACTCCCTAATTCCGTTTTTTGGAAACCGAGGAACTTCTCGTAATAACGATATATTTAATACAAAATATAAACATTTTAATCCTGTAAAAGATCTTTTAATCTTATGTTGGTCTAATTATACGGAAAACATTTCGTTAAATCAAACATTTTTTATTTAGTAAAAATCCATAAAAATACAGATGTTTCAAAATAAAATGAAAAAAAGTTAGGAAGTTTTTATTCGACAAGGACGATATGTAGTTCAAAAATAAATATTTAGTGAAAATGCATATAATTTGGTTATTTTATGTGAGTACCTCTACCTACAAAGGCACACATATTATCTGTCAAGCTGTCAAATGTTTGTACTATTGCTGGGGCACCATCTACTCTATAGGCCTACCTAGGGGCCAAAAAAGTAAAATGCGGCCCTGGTGATAACGCTAGCAAATTGATAATTAAAGTGCTTTAAATAATTTTCCATCAATTTTATAGTTTTTCCTCTTGGTATTGGTAATAATCAATCATAAAAGACAAAGAGTCTTGGAAATAAAAAGTGGATTATTGTAAGAAACGAAAACAATTATCCAGTTAGTTTATATTTCTGAGGGCTCAGAAAATTTCCCTAGTTTTGCTGTCAAATACTAAAGAAAACTAATTTTGGATTCGGCTCATGTGAGCGCTCAGAAAAATAAACTAAACAATTTCAATCAAGCTATTAGTTTGTGAAGTTACTGGATGTGATGGAAAAAGTATCCGGAATCTGAACATATCAAAAGACATAAGACGGTTTTGATAGTTTAAATAAAAACAAAAAATATATTTGGGAGCAGTAAGGTTTGAAATAACACACCACTTCTAAAAAATAGTTGAAAATACAAAATATCTATATCCATAAAACCTCAATCTATTTGTAAAAATAAATATTAAATTAATATTCTAAGGAATTAGAACTACATATTTCGAATATTTCTTTCTTCACCGGGCCATTTTATACTACGTTTTCATTAGGGCAAATGAGGAAATTTCGTTGAAAATTTTTAAATTCAATTCGAAATCATTTCACTTACCTACAAATTCACATTTCGAAATGGGATAATTTCAACCAAATTTTCACGAAATTAGGTTGGAAATTAAGTCAAAACCTATGGAACACACCGAATTGGTCACAGTTTGAAGAGTTCTGAAAACGTTTTAAATGAAAATGTCAAAGCTCAATGCAAGTACAAATAAAAAAACAACAACAAAAAGCAATTAACTGCCTGTTAAATTCAAATATGAAATAAGCTGTCAAACGAAATTACCAAATTACAAATGAAAACACTTTTTCTGTGGCTTGCGAAATTATAGCCCAGGAAATTCCGACACGTTTTTCTCAAAATCTATTGCTCCTACGAAAAAAAGTGTTATGATCTTTTTTGAGCAAAATTTAATAGGAATTAATATCAACTCACTAGTTTTTCGAAAAACGTTATATTTAATATATATATATATATATATTAACAAAAAACCGTTATTTTTCCATTTTCAGTACAAAATAAAAAGTGTTACTTTGATACGATATAACTTAAAGAATAACAAATTTACAGAGTTCGTTAATAGCTTATTTTTTAGATAATTTTACTGTCTAAATATTATTCTTTCATGATTTTGCTGTAAAAAGGAGATTTCATTAATTTGCTGAACAAAAACCAAATCATTTTCTTTTTCAAGATGGTGGTATTCCCCTAACCACGGCCACCCCAAAATCTTAGGTTTTATTAAGAGGAGTTGTGACAAACTCAAATCGTACAATAATCTTAGCACATCGACTAATGAAATTTTAATAATTTTTTTGACAAAATTTGCTCCACCGTGAAGTTCTAGCACGATTTTCTCAGAATCTATTGCTTTTATGAAAAATGTATATTAATCTTTTTAGTGTAGAATGACATAAGCTACAATTTGTACCTTCACATTTTTTCAAAAAAAAACGTATAGTTTTTGAGAAATTAAGAAAAAACTAACTTTTACCCCCTTTAACCCCCCCCCCCCCACATAAAATTAAGCCCCACTTCAAATTTACGGAACTTTTCAGGAAATGCTTAAGACGTCAAAACAAAGCTTTCTATCAAAATTCAGCTTTGTCGGAATTTTTTTGTAGTTTTGCCAATTTTTTGTCTAATTTTCCTGGGCTATTAGCTAATTTCAGCTCTAATAAAAAAGTAGTGTTAGTTCTTGCTTTTTTCGGTTTCAGTTTCTTCAAAAAATAAACACATTTATTCAACATTTTAACTATTATTTAATATTAAAAACACAGAACACAGGTTTTTGTTGTTGTAATCTCTTGTTTAAACACAGCTGATAAGAAAATGGCTGTAGGCAGAATAGAGATTCCAAGCTATCCCAAAAAGATTAGAATAGTTGGCATTTACATGACCCGATTTTTCCACAGACGATCTTTTGTTCATAAGTGAAGGGAGTATAAAGTGAGGGGTAGGTACCAAATCGTCCATTCCTGGAAAACTCACATGATTTTTCTGGAAAAATTACTACGTCGAAAAGTATACATCGTTGTTTGATTAACCTTTATAGCTATTTTTTCTGTGCTCCTTTTCGATTGAAAGTAAAAGCTGATTTGTCAACTTATTTTAGCTCATTGTTGACCTTAGAGAAGTCTTAAGAAATTTAAATTTTAAAAAGCTTCGTTCACATAATGCCACTGAGACGCTTATTCTTAAATTAATTCCCATCGCGAATAACAGACTTGGCAACAAGTTGGAAAAGTCCTACTTAGCAATGAAGCTTTAAAATTCAAAAGCTGTCCAAAATGCCTGCATATTTTATATATATTTTTTCAGCTACCATATGACGATGTACTCTCCCGATTTCAAATATGATACTATTGTCTGTAAGTTCTTTTAATGTTGAGGTAAGCACTGGAGCAACAGCACCGCGGTTCTTCTTCCGCTCAATACAACAATGTTTTCGGTTGAAGAGCTTAGAAAACTGACCAAACGGCGATGAATAAGTTCAGTGTAAAATGTATACTAAAATCTCTTGCAACGTCAAACCAGCACCTGGAGCCTTTCATAAGCATATTTTTTTTATTTTTTGTTCTTTTCCGCCTTTCAATTGAAATTTCTGTAGTGGTTACAGCACCTCTTGTATCCAAATGTTGTTTTTTGAGGATTACAAAAATGTTAAAGAGTTGAAACTATCCTAACGAAATCTTCCTTCAATAGCTTAACAGCTCATCACGACCCACCTACACACCTACATTTTTAATGAGAATATCTCACCGATGAGTAGATTCTGAGAACAATTTGTAAAGTCTTTCCGCTGTCTAAGAAAACGTTGTACTTGAAAGAGTAAAAGGTTCACGCATTCCCCAATTAGTACGGTGTTGAGATATATGCATTAGTATTGTGGTCTTACCTCGATAGCTAAAGTTACTACCATATTAAATAAGTTGCATCAATAACGCCCGTTAAAAATTGATAAGTAAATGCAATATCACAGTTAAATCTGATGTTCATAACGAAGAAAATTTTAAGGAACGAACCACGATAGTCTTTTCAAAACGAAACGCATAAAACTGTACGCTGTATTGCTTCTAACCTATTTTTATGGACCTCGTTAAGAGGTTTTGATTCGTATGATGCGTATTCAAGATGGGGGCAAATAAGCCAGTTGTAGAAAGCAAGGCAACATGTATATATTATTGTGTAGTTGAAAAATAAAAGGTTCAAAGTTTCTTTAAAGCTATAATCATTCTTTAAATGTAAAAGAAACTTGACATGCAACCAACCTCGCACCTACCCCAAATCCTACAGTGAGCTCAGACAGGGGGGTTGCATACATACCTCACTGTTTATTCTCGAATTTTTAAATTTCACAACCAAATTTCCAGCACTGAATGGAAAGATTACTGGAATGTCTGATTGCAGGGTTCAGTGCTTTTTTTTTTTTTTTTTTTTTATTTTTTTTTAAATTCATTTTTATTTTCCATTTTCTTAAAACTATCTTAAAGCTAGACAAAAATTCATAAAAACTAGCCTACTTATCGATATCTTAAAACTAACTTACTGGCCCCAGTCGGGCGCTCTAAGTTAAACTATAATAACTTAATGCTAATGCCTTTCGGCCTAAGAACTATCTTAATACTAAATCCAGGTGGGTTTTATTTTGTACCGAGAAGAATTTACAAAAAAAAAACTCGGTATCATTGTCTTTATTTTTTTTTTTGGTTTTATATAAAACTTACAAACTACATAAAACTAAATTAAAGCTAATTAAAACTAATTAAAACTACTGAAAGCTACTTAAAACTATTTACAACCTACCTATAAGCTACTTACAGAATACTTACAAACTAGAACAGCCACAGCAAGCATTTTCCGGTTTTATAATTTTTTGTATTTTTGTGGATTTTATATTTTTTTTTTTTTTTTTTTTTTTTTTTTTTTGTTTGGTGCCACCCTGACTGTCCCTACTTAAAACTAACTACCTAAACCTATGTAAGTCGGCCATACATAAGAAAATAGCAAGGTCAACTATTAAATGTCTGAAGGAACTTCATCTTCGTTTTTCAGCCACCAGAACTGATTCTCCTGTTTTACCCTATCTTTTCGGTCCCGTTCGGACACAGTCCTACTGAACCGAAGGTGCTCAGCTCCGTCTTGTGCGAGGACGTCTCGACTGTAAAGGAGCCGCCGATCTACAGTTCTACGGCTGACGTGGTAGATTAGCGGAATCGCCGCTCTATCCTGAATCAGCCCTCGACTGTCTAGGTGGAGGAATGCATCGGGCGGAATAAAGCCGCTTAGCCGCACACTCTCGTAGTATTCGTATTTAGGGTAATAAGCCCCGAAAATTAAGCTGTTAGATGAGGACATCGCTCTTGCAATGTGACCCCGAATAAGCTTCAGCAAGAAATTATCTATCCTGTTTATGTTGGCCCCGTTGTATAGAGCCAGGTTGGAATAGTAGTGTTTGTACTCCGACTCTGGTGTTCTGTGCAATCCAAGGCAGCGTCGAAGACACTGCCTCTCAAACACCCGAATCTTTTCCATTTGAGATGGGGCAACGTTGAACCAAACCGGGCATCCATAGGCAATCATCGGCCGGATAAGGGCCATGTAGCAAATCACCTTCACCCTGCTGTCAAGCCGGCTGCTATAAAACAACCGTTTCGTCAGGGCAAAAGCTCCCCTAGCCCTGGCTAGAGTAGCATTTATATGTCTGTCGAAATACAAATACTGATCCATCCAGATGCCAAGGTACTTTACTACACTTTTATTCGCCAGTGGATGTCCATTTGGCCCTACGATCACCAGCTTGCGCCAGTTCTTTCTCGTATCCCTTGTGGCTCCACGCAACGGAGTCCTAAACAAGATAGTTTCTGATTTCTGAAAGTTGATTTTCAGCTTCCAGTCATCACAATATCGTTGAATCTCATCGAAGTCACTCTGCAAAAGAATCCTGATGTCCTCGACTTTTGCAGCTGTTCTGTACGCAATTAGATCGTCGGCATACGCTATTGCCTGAGTTAGACTACCTATCAGATCGCTGGTGTAAATGCTGAATAGAATCGGCGAGTTGACCGCTCCCTGCTGAAGACCATTTTTAATATTAAAGGTTGTGGCAGAAGTTACATTGCCACTCTTGACAACAAACTTTCTGCCATTGAGCATATCATAAAGCATATATAATAGTGGTTTACTAATGCCAAGTCTGGTCAGCTTTAGATAAAGACCCTCTAACCATACGGTGTCGAAAGCCTTCTCCAAATCAACCAGACAGGCACTCGTACACTGCTTTTTAGATTTGTTCCATTGGACATCAGAAACGAGCTTAGACGCGGCATGAATGGTGTCATGTCCCGCCTTAAAACCGAACTGATTGTCCGGTATGATATTATTGTCCTCTGCCCACTTAGACAGAGCTCTATTGATAACTTTTTCGAATACCTTGCTGATACTCGGAAGAAGACTTATCGACCGGAGATTCGCCGGATTGGAGTTGTCCTTTCCCTTTTCAGTGCTGCATAGTAGCATGTAGCTCATACCACGTTTACATGAGTGGATCGAGGGGTCGGATTCAGTCCGGATCGAAATTTTGACCCAGGTTAATGACAGTTCCAGATCGAAAGATTGAATTCTATTCTCGATTCAATCCAGTTCGCCAAGCTATAGGTCTACATGGACCTAAATCCTGACTCGGATTCAATTCTCCATGTAAACGAGGTATCAGTTATAATGTTATTAGCTCTCGAGTTTCGAGGGCTGAACGTACTAGTTTACAATTATACCGCGAATACTATATGGAACAGAGTAACCATGAAATTTAAAAGAATAGTCATCAGCCAAACAATTCTCAGAATAATGAGGGTTGCAAAGAGATTTCACAAGTTCTCCTTAAATCATTTTCCATTTTAATAAGGCAGATTTGTAACGCATTGAACAGAAAAGTGTCCCTGCTCTCTTTGTACTCCTTAAGTAACTATGTCTAAAAACTTTTCTCAAACCAAATTCTACCTTGAGAAAGATTTCCTTACAATTTCTGTTATGCAACTTTTATACAAAAGAAATAAAGAAAATAAACTCTGGCGAATAATTTTAAAACTCAATTTTCTCACTCCATGGTAAGAAAGGTCAAGTGAAATGTCAAAACCATGCATATATGAACCCGAAAGTAAATTGTGATTTAAAAATCAAACAGAACTTAATCCTATTGCCATCCATGAAACATTTTTATTTTTTTTTTTTAGTTTGGATAAGGGGCGATTGATTCGATTCCATTCTAATAACCGATCAACAACCAATGATTGTCATCACCCCAAAATATTTTATTTTTTAAATCTCTCAAGAAGACAACAAAAAACTTGACATGCAAATTTCCTATTAACGGACAATCATTTTCTTAACAACGAAGATCAACCAGGGAGTATTCATGTTCGGGGGAATGAATGAAAACTGAAGAAGTAGAAGGTATTCCGAGCGCACTCATATACCGTTACCTACCATTATGATTTGCTCCAGTAACTTTTGATTTTAAATTCAGCCTAGCTGGTCCCCTTTTTTTCTGATAGGCATTCAGGTGGGCCAAAGGTGACACAGAACTCACTTTGACATATGCTTGATTATATGCTGCTGTTGACATACGGATACGAGACATGTCCTTTTTGTCAATGCCATATCCTAAGCATGAAAATAATGCTCTATTGACCGTTATTATCCCCCAAAGGCATATTCATGGCGGTGGGCTGTGATCCTGTGATTGTTATGATTGCTGTAGCATAGAAATGATGGATTTAAGAAATCACATATGCCTCAGGCTAAGGGATTGAAGAAAAGAGTCCGTCAGTCGGATGTATTTGCATTTGAAAAGGGACCAATGTGTTTGTTGGTTCGGTCATCTTGAAGTCTTGATAGTGAGGGGTGACAAGACGAAGTAATTTGTTTACGCAAATCCCGACGCAATCGATTGTTTGTTGTCCTTCAGGATTTTCTATTTTTTTTTTTTAAGTTTGAGAAGAAATTTGTGAGAAAAGAAGTGATTATCCTTTTGCTGCTTGAGTGACTGTGTGCATTGAAAATAAATCATTTGTTTGTCATAGAAAATGATACAATCTTGTTAGTGAATTTGAGCTTAGTACAATAATAAGTGGGTACAGTTTTCCTTAAAATATAATTCAGTTAAAAGGTCATGTTTCGCTGATTTTCTTTTTTTTCGTAGTCATCTAGTTTTTAATTTGTAACTTGGGTTTTATTTTAGAAAAGACAACAAAAAACAATATAAGATATTAGGTTTATGACGCACATAGAAATTTCAAGCATTAATACATAGCTTTGAAGTTGATATGAAAATATGAAAAGATGCTTGGAAGACCTTACGAATCCAATCATAAGAACTAAGGCTGGCAACGATACCAAACCAAACGATACTTTTGTAAGTATCGTATCGGTATCGTCAAAATCAAAACATTTTAGTATCGTCTCGGTATCGGTATCGGTCTCGTATAATAAAGTCTCGTCTCGGTATCGGTCTCGTCTGGTTTCGGTTTGGTCTCATTCAGAAAAAAAAATAAAACGCAGGACTTGGTTACATGTTCTTGATCTTCTAGTTGAACTCGCTTGGTTTTTTTTTAAGGATTAATACAAAATTATTATACAAAATATGAATAGTACGTAAATGACCGACAATCTTTTTAACTTTAAGTTTTTTTGCTGTCTTAAAAATTTTAAAGGGAATGTTTTGCGCAATGTCTAAGAAATGTTCTGATAAGTTAAACATAAATTTCGCGTCAAAATATCAGAGCAAGAAAATAATGCTATTATAAAATAATCATTGGAGCCGTTTCCGAGAAACCAAAATATTAGAAAAAAAAATTGAGAGGCAGTTGGTGGATTTCATTAAATTCACTTCTTCCATCTTAAAAGCCATGTCTGAAAATGTCATCCATCAAATGATTGGAGTCAGAGGAACAAAGTTAAAGAAAAATGGCCGCGGAAGTGGATGGTTCTAGTTAAATTGCTTAAAAATTCTCCTTCGTAAAGAGATGAAAGTGTGAACATATCATTCGAACAGTAAGAGCCGTTTTCGAGAAACCAATTACAAGAATTTTGTACTTGTAATAGATTAATTATAATATTAAAAAAAAAAATCTGAAGATACCAAACAATACTACCGAAAGTAACGGTAAATTTCGGTCCCAAAAGTCCGGTTTGGTCTCGGTATCGTTTCGGATGCTTTGGAGTTGGAGCTGGTATCGTCTTGGTATCGCTTCGGTTTCCGATACCGATACGAAACGATACCGAGACTTTTCTGGTATAGTGGTCAGCCCTAATAAAAACAGACCTTGGGAAAAATTATTTTTTATCAGTTCAAATTCAAATCTAAAAACAGATCACTTATTGAAAGGGTGGACCAAAAAGGGAAATATAGACCACCAGTTTCAGTTTTGCAAAAACAACACGTGGAAGATATTTACATTTATAGGTGGATGTAAGATGTTATAGTTTTGCGGTTAGTTCTACTATTCCTATCTAATAAACAAATAAGTTTCAGTGTACAAATATTCCTTTGTCGATAACATTGAATACCTAATTGAACTCGAGTAAATTTTGTTTTGAACATCAGTTAAGAAATTCTGTATGTAGGCATTTTTTTTTATTCTTACTTCCTAAATACTTTGTTTGTTTCTAGAAACAAAAATTAAAAAAAAAAAATTGTTCTTATAAGCCTTACTTTTTCGATACATAATACTTTTACTTATTTCACCCTCAAAACAGCAAAAACACGTAGGACTTAAAATAATATAATTTTTCTTCTTTTCATGCTAATGATTTTTACTTTGGTAAGGAATTAAAATTGGTTGTTGGGTTTGGTTGGAAGTTCAGCACTTCAAAGGTAGCAATGGTATGAAATTTTAACATTTATTTTCAAATGTTTTCAGATTATTCTGCAGTTGTTTTTGTGAAAATTTTTGTTTTTTTTTTGAATAAGAAGTGTTAAACATTTTTCAACGAGAAGAGGGAAGCAAAGTTGGACAAAGAATTAATTTTTGTTTACAATCTTCCACGAGTGCCCTTGAGGACATTTACATAAGGATATACATATATTCCTAGCTATATTTTATATTTGCCTTCAAAGGAATCTTAACAATTTTGTTTTACATTTATTCAAACAACTGATTATGATTATATTTCAAATAGAAAACAGATATCTGTAAATTTTATGCATTTTATATATGTACCTAACCTGCCCAACCCATAATACATATACTACATAATAAGATAAAATTATGAGTAAACAATTTTTATATTTTGTGTACTTAGTCAAATAAATGATATTTACCCCTATTTGTTTTATCAAAATGAAATAAAGCCAATTTGGCATTACATAAAACTAAATTTCGAATTTGGTGTTAATTGACATCATTGAATTTCTGAGTGTAGGTAACTAAAAACAGGTTTTTGGGATATGGAATAATTTTTTTAATGAAAACTAAGCACCACTAAAGGAGTCTGAGGATCAAGTTGGCAGTTGTGAAATAGCTATAACTCCAGCTTATATATTTGGTGGTACGAGACAGAGGTTGTTGTTGTTAATTCAAAAACTATTCAATATAAATTGATGCATTGTTCGCAGCATGTACTGCACTTGTGTGGATCTCCATTTTACACACAAAACCCCACTTTTTTTGTGATATGTTTGCCTAAAAATGAAGAAAACGTTAGGTATATAGTATATTGCGTATGGCATAAGTAATAATTTACTTACTTCTTTTTGATGAACATATTTGTAATGTGATTTCGAAACAGACTTAATCAGGAATGTTCTTAAATAGTTAATGTCGCATTTGGATATAAGAGTATGGTTATTTTTGAGGTGTTTTGAAATTAAAACCAGTAATTATTTTGACGCCCAAGGAAAGCTCTTGGCTAAGCTAAGGTATTTAGCAAAACAAAAATTGATTTTGAAAGAGACGGACACAATCCTGAAATTCTGAATCCAGAAAAACAAAAATCCAGAATCCAGAAAACCCAGAATCCCGAAAAGTGCCGAAAATCCAGAATCCCGAAACTCAATTGCGTACGTAGGGGGTGGCAGGGGGGGCAGTTGCCCCCCCTGGATTATTAAATTAATTAGCTAAAGAAAAGAAGTATTATTTCTTGACAACTGTAATTTTCAAACTTTTTATTTTACTATGTATCCTTATTTTGTGACCTTTTATATAAAAAAGATGATTGTCATCTAGTGACCTTTAAGTCAATTATTTGTATATGATCAGTAATAGACCTAAAGTCCACAAAAGGACAATCATCTTTTTATTGGTTGTATTTTGAAGAGATCACTCTTGATACTTTACTTAGATTCCTTAGTTACAGCATTTGAACGTAAAAAATTTAATCTTTTTACTCCTGCGAATATGCTGAAAATGAATTTATACGATTTCAAAGAAAAATCAAAAAGTTTTTCCGAGTTTTACGCATTACAAAGCTTTAATGAAGAAGCTGAATTATGGTATAATCTTTGAAAAAAAAAAAAACATTATCAATTGAAGATCTTCAAAAACTTGACCTATACGATGTTCTACAGGAAGCAGACATTTTTTTCCCAAACACAGAACTTGTTCTTCATATTGCCCTAGCATTACCTTGTACCACAAGTTCGATTGAAAGGACTTTTAGTACGTTGAGAAGAGTCAAAACTTGGCTTCGTTCAACCATAATCGTAGATCGTTTAAATGGTAATTGATTAAACACCATGGGTGATCTTGGTAGATAAATATAAATAATAAATAGAAATATGTGATTGAATATTAAAATTTTCAGGATTTTGTATGCTGGGTGTACACAAGAAAACAGTTATGGAAAATGAGAAGAGAATTTAAAAAGAAGTGTTAGAAAGATTTGCTGAAGACCCACGCCATTTGGCTCAAACGTAGATGGATATAGAACCATGTGGAAAATTTCTCAGTATTTAGATACCATTGTTTTCAATTACAAATGCTTAAACTTAAATTTAGATTGAGAATTTAGATTTTTTAGGTCAGATATGGCAGAACTTTACAGGAAATACCTAATTACTTTGCCTAATACCTTTTATTTATTATTATTATTTATAGTTATTTAAAATAATGTACTCAACAAATAAGTTATTTGAAATGTATAGGTAAGTTTATGTATTAAATAAAATAATTTTTCTATGTTATTAACAAAATAAAATTAAATAGAAAATATTGAGGTAAATAATCGTTTCTTAAAGAGGTTTGCCCCCCACTGATCAAAATCCTGCGTACGCCCTTGCCGAAACCCAAGAATCCCGAAAACGCAAAAAACCAAAATTTATAACGACCAGAATGCCGAAACTGTAGTTGAAAGAAGAGTAAATTATAAGAATATATTAAATTAAAAAAAAATTGGTTACTGCCGTTACTGTGACTCCCCTAATGTACTTTTAACCCAAATTCTTATTAAAGTTTTGATGTCGATAAAGTCTCGATATGATAAATTATTTTAAAACAGGAAACAATGAGTAAATTCACATCATCGATACCTGACACGCCTTCGCTCAGTTCAGTTCAGTTTTTTGTATGTACAAATATTTTATTTTGGCGATAGCGAATCGAAATCGGCAAAATAGTGTGAATCTGGCAATTGAAATGAAATAGTTTTAAAAATTGATCTTTAATCAGGATTTAAACTGACTAAAAAAATATCACATTATGTTTTAATAAAAAAGATGGATTTTAATTGAAGCATTGAACAAATTAAAGAAGTAATTAAAACATAATATAGAAACAAAGTGTCAAAGCATAGTTCTGTACAGTACATGGTTTTATAAGAATAATCCTTTACCCATAATTAGTACCTTAAAGTGAAAATAGGGAGACCAGGGGGATGAAATAAAAATCTGAAAAAATTAGGGAAATTGTTTTTCAATGTTTTGAATCGAATGAGGGCTATCCAAGACTACGTCCAATTTAAGGCCCCCCCTAATGTACATGTACATACATAGGTGGCTGTTCTGATATTCGAGCCGTACCTACGGATTGAAAACGGCCAACAAAGAAATACAGTTTTGAAAAATTGAAGGTGCGTTTTGAGTACATAACTGCATGCCCATAATCAGTGGCGTATTTAAAGGGGTAGCACCCCGGGCCAATAAGTTTTGGCGCCCCATTTATTAACAAAAAACACATCGTAATGAAAAATGTGACATAAAAAAAAACACAAACAAACACAATTTTAATATTTACATTTTTCCCGACGCGACGCAGAAATTGGTTGGCATATTCTTCAATAGCACTGTTATAATTGACCGATTGTTTTCAGCCTTCAGTCAGGGTTAAAGATTTTTAGGGATGGCTTAGTTGACGACCTTTATTTTTTCGGAAATTTAGTGAAGTAAGGTCTATACCTACTATGGTTCTAACAGGGCCAATGTTCAGTTTTATACATTTTTGGGAGATCGAAAATTTTGCTAAATTGCTAAAAATGCTTATTACTTTTGAAAACCAAAATTTTTAAAAACGGCAATACCACTCCATCCTTTATAAAATATGACAATTCGTCAGTATTTTTGCAACTTTAGTGTTTATGGCAGGAGTGGAAGGAATGGTTTTTTTTTTTTTCTTAACTCAATTGATACTACCATTGGTCTTTTCAATTATCAAATATGACAGCTTACCCCGTTTTTTTTCTTACAGCTTTCACAATTCGCCATCAATTTTGCTGCTTAATTTTAGAACATTTCATCCTATATCATTATGTTACACCCAACAGCAAGCTCGCGGACATAAGTATATAAATACTAAGTGTAAGCAATTCGTAAGTCATTTGGCATTATTGTTGGGGAAGCTGTGAATCTGTGAATAAGGGTTCTTGAAGGAAGTTCGCTTCCCATTGAAATGATCTTCGTTCCGCTAGATTTCACTTGCAATTTTTAAAAGTCAAAATTTCCATTTCGATAGAAAATTTAATTTTGAACAAAAAACATTTAAGTGTAGGATTATCAAGTACGACTTTGTTTCGGAGTTTCAAAAATACATATTCAATAAAAAAACCCTTGCACGTAATTGCTTCCTTTTAAAAAGCATATTTAATAGGCTATAAGAAAACGTTTATTATAAAAATAAAAATGAATGCATTTTATTTTAAGCAATTGAAAGCTTTTTCAATATAATTATTGTTAAATTTAATTTTTGATTCTACTTCTAAAACAATAAACGTCCATTTATATTTTCACCGACTTAATGAATTTTTTAAGTAAAAAGTAAATTTTCTGATTCTCCCGTAGCCAATGCTCCTTCTCTTTATGTTGCTAACTAATTTCAAAAACCCTAGTCAGCCATTAAAATCATTCATACCCCAAACAAGGGTGCTCTAACTTCAGCTACATATATATGCGGTCAATGCTTGGCTCCGCGCGGTACCTTAATGACATTAATTTCTCTTATCGACTAACTCCATTTAAAACTTTTTAATCTGTGACACAAAAACCTCTAAAAAAATCAAGAGGGACACGATCCAACAATTCAAAAGCACGCAGGGAAGGAAGGTACTGAGTAGGTTAAAAGAAATACACGATGACGAACTCTTACAATTTTTATTCTTCAAAAATACACAAAAAACTGAAAACTTTCTCAAAATAAAGGACACAATGTTCTTTGATTAATCACTTTGGTCGCTGATGTTTTTTCTTCTTGTTTTTCAATATCCTATTCCATAAGAGTCTAATAGCATCATGAACGCCCTCATCTTAAACAAAAAAGTCTATGGAAGCTCTCTTGGCATTTATTTTTTTGTTAATGTATTGGTGTCCTTTCTTTCTTACACCTAAGCCAAAAATTCAAAATGGGTTCCTTCGGTAGGCATTGCAACACTTTTTGTTCTGCCTCGTTAAAAAGAAAATTATAATGACTACTACTAAAGCAAGGGAAGTCCTTTGGTGGGCACTTTTAAAAGTTCGCACGATAATGTATATAATGGTGGATGAAGTAGGTATATTTTTGTGACCGCATGATAAGTAGGTTACAAAACAAAAAATGAATAGATAATTTTTTTTGTGAAAAGAAATTCATTGTTTGTGGTTTATTGTTGTTGTTTCTTGTATGTACCTACATATATTAAGGCTTCTTGAAGCTTGACAAAAATTATATTTAGCAACCGTGAAACATTGCTGATTGAGAACAAACCATGCATAACGCATCAGGTCTATCAAATACAAAGTAAAAGTGCTATAACTGATAACACAAATTTTGGATCTTTAAATTTAAAAGTTTTTGTAAACTAAAATTAGGTTCATAGTTGTGGAATGCTCTTAAATCTTATACCTAAACAAACAAAAGCCTGGGAAGGATAGGCATACAAATGAATTTCCCACATTTAAAAAATAGACAGAAAGTGTGTTTCGTTGGAAAAACCATAGCTAGCGCAGTAAAATTTCCTTCGGTAAACAACAACATAGCCATACTTAATTACCTACTGACTTATTTACCGAAACTTTCTGCGATTTGTTGTTCTTTTCCGAGGGAAATTTTGCTGCGCTAGCTATAATATTTTCCAATAAAACACGCCTTATAAAACTTTTCATGTTCTATTACCCACCGAAGAATCAAGATTGCCTAACTGTGAGGGAAGTTTCAGGCACCAAAATTTGAATTTTGCTTACAGTTACAGGTGGTTGTCATCTAAAATCAATTTTGCCCACCTTCATTTTATTTGTATTTACACATTGCAAAACTGCCCGTGAAGCTTTCTTACATTAGCGATGTTGCAACTCGGATTTTTAAATTGAGTCAAGCTAAAACCGAGTTGAAACTGTTGAAATAGGTATTTCTCAGACCGAGTTAGCTTGAACAAAGCAAGGTTGTCAGGTTAAAAAACGTAAAGAATAAATCGTCAAGAAATTATAAGGTTTCAAAATTTACCACTCCATAAACAACCGAATTTAAAAATCATAAAAATCTAATAAAATTAATTAGAGATGGGAAACAAAACGATTTTTAGTGTTGGAGTACTTTTAGATTTTATATTTCGATAGTTCTATTGAGCAAAAAGCAATAAAAAAAGTCAAATTTAAGTGAAAGCTAGAAAAAATATAATTCACGACAAGGTCGCACGTACTTTCTAATATGGCCAAGACGCTGAGGGTTTAAGAGAATTATACGTAAAGTGGTGGAAATTGTGAGAAAAAAACGTCCAAAAATATTAAATACCATATTTACATTAGCTAAAGCAACTTCTTTAAGAGTTTGAGATAAAAAAAAGAACGCCATCTTAATTAATGGTTGAAGCGGTTCTTTTTTTAAATAATTTCTTAGATATATATCAAATTCTTAAAAAAGTTTTAACGAAAACTTTTGGTACGCATATCTTTAGTATTTACCTACTTATTTGCATATAAAAATTAAATTAAAAAAAAAATTGCAACTTTAAGATTGCAAAAAATTGTATATAAGTATACCGTTATTTTTTGTTCTAAAAAAAATTTAAAAAACGTGTGGACAGAATCACCAAAAACCACTATGCACCAAGTTTTAGGAAAATCGATCTAGTCGTTAAGGCTGTAGTCGAACGGACAGACAGATAGAATTAAGAAACACACATTTTCTTCGTCTTCATCAAAATCAAAATCTCGAGTTAAATTTCTTACGATTGCCATTACTTGAAGTAAAAATATGTAAATAAGGTCTTCGATTGAAAAAAAATTAATTCGGAAAAAGCTTACTTTTGAGGTACGTTACCAAACCAATTTTTGTGTCGCTAAGTGATAAATTGTCACTTCTGATAAGCCTGAAACATGGACCGAAAGATAATTCGGTTCGGTTTGCTTAAAATAGTCGCGACTCGGGCTTAACCAAATCAAATAATGGGAATTTGATAAAAATCTTCTAAGCTGAGTTGTCTTTACCTATCACTGGGCGGCGTTTAGTATGATAAGTTATCTTCTGAATTTAATAAATACCAAAGTCCAAAGTTAAAAAAAAATCTTAATCACCGGAAAGTTGTTCAGTCTATGCATATTTGTGAGATGTTTTTTTGACATTTTTTAATCAAGAAATTTTCATGGTTTAAACATTGACCGGTTGCCCACCTTAGAAAAAATTCCTTGCTACGCCAATGCCGGGAACCGAAAAAAGCAAATAAATTTGAATTAGACCTTTTGGATATTTGTTTACTTTGAATGCATTTCGTCAGCTGGATAAAATACTGTCCTAAGTTACAATTTGCTACCTTTGGGGAGACTTGTTTAAAGAACAAAAGTTTTGGTCTCAAAAACTAAAGGTGAATTTTTTTGAAAATAAATGGGCCTAAACAGAAAACATTCCTGACTAAAACCGTTAACACAAATACAATATTCTTATAATAAAAGAATCTATGGTACATTTTTCCAAAAACTGCTTGTTACTCAAACACATACGACAAAATAATCACACATACGACATTAAATTAAAAATAAACTAAGTAATAGTATATTACATAAAACAATATAAGCCCATATTTTTTATTAAACAAACATTATTTTTATTTATTTATTTTTCTGTGGCTATAAGAAATATGTTTTATCTGCAACTAAATTTAAAATAAAAGGTTTTAAATAAAGAAAAAGAACTAATCGAATATGGAAAAACACTTTAAACACTTTTAACTTAAAAAAATTTGTTTAAAGAAAAAAAGTTTTGGTCTCAAAAAGTAAAGGTGAATTTTTTTGAAAATAAATGGGCCTAAACAGAAAACATTCCTGACTAAAACCGTTAACACAAATACAATATTCTTATAATAAAGGAATCTATGGTACATTTTTCCAAAAACTGCTTGTTACTCAGACACATACGACAAAATAATCACACATACGACATTAAATTAAAAATAAACTAAGTAATAGTATATTACATAAAACAATATAAGCCCATATTTTTTATTAAACAAACATTATTTTTATTTATTTATTTTTCTGTGGCTATAAGAAATATGTTTTATCTGCAACAAAATTTAAAATAAAAGGTTTTAAATAAAGAAAAAGAACTAATCGAATATGGAAAAACACTTTAAACACTTTTAACTTAAAAAAATTTGCATGTTTAAAAACAAAACTCATATTAACTTATTAACGGTTTGGTTGGTTTTTTAAATATTAAATTAATTAATATTTTAGTAGGAACGAAAATAAAGGGGTTGAATCGGCTAAGGTGATTTGTTATAGTTTACACAATAGACGTGCTATTTATTGTGTTGTGACAGTCAACTATTACAAATCACAAGAATTTTAAAATCATATACTCTTTATTTATTTTTAAAATTGCACGATGAAATATTTCATGTGCATTTTTTCCAGATATGGAATCATACTTTTTATAGCATTTTTTTGTTGGAGTCGATGGCCTTTGCTGATACGCATAAATACGCTTCGGCTGGCTCCTGAAAACTTCTGTTTTTTGGTCATAGCTTCTTTAAATTGCGGTTATGTTTATCCTGATTTACAAGTTTTTCTTAGTTGTAGCACAGATACTAAAGTTACATAGATTTCGCAGTTAGTACAAATCAAAATGACCACTTCCTCAATAATTTATATTTGCAAGATCTTTTTCTTCTTCCTCAAAAATCGATTTGGTTGATCGAGCTACTGAGGACTTGTCGTTGACGGTTTGTATTTATATCTATGTATGTAAATCTATAATTTTTAACATCATATTTAGTATATATCTTGCACAATATTGATATAACTGGGATGTAGCTCTACGTCCCACGATAAAAAAAAGTTGTAATTTGTCTTTGTAAGAGTATTCATGCCACTTCGTAAAACCATAGATAAGTTAACAAATTGGTTAAGTTTATCTTTTGGTAAATGAACTGTCAAATTTTGTATGGGAAATGATTTAGGTACCAGTTATAGCTATCATTGAAACTCATTGAAAATTTTAATGATCGATTTTGAGACGTTTAGAAGTAAAAACATTTATTTTTTTGGTGAAAAAATAAATCTCAAGACTTAATTAATATTTTTAATCAAAAAAAAAAAAATCAAACTGGCCCAACTTTCCATATAAAAAGACTTTTCTTTTTTCAATGATTGAACTACCTTACCATTGGAATCTTTAAAGTAATTTTATGTGGAAAGTTGGGCCTATTGGACAGTTTTTTTTTGACTAGAAATATAAATCAAGTCTTGAGCTTTATTTGTCCATCAAAATAATATTTGTTTTCAATGATGAGTTTCAATGATAGCTATAACTGGCGCCTTACACAATATGATTAAAGTTATCAAAGGATTTTGTTGCTTAAAATTAACCAAACTGGTAAACTCATCCAAACGTCATTGCGATTCTTACTCTGATTGAACTACATAGCATTTAATAAAATGCATACAAAATTTTACACAATTTGTAAACTTGGACGTTGCATGAATACCCTTAGTATCTGTGGTTGTAGTCTATTGATAAGAGTCTTGGGTTAAAAGAACTTGGTTTGATTATCAGCTATCTAAGTCAGAATTGAAAGCATAGCTACCTAATAGTTTTTAAAATGTTTTTGGTTCATTTCCAAAATTTTAAAATTAACGTTTAGAAGATTCATTTTATTTAAATTGTGAATTTAAGTTACCTGACTGACTATTTCAATATTCATAAATATTTTTCAGCAAAGCTGTGGACACAGTCAACACACAGAACTTCTGCGTTAGGTATTTCCTCAACTGAATTTTGATGGGCATGAAAAAATTGCAGGATGGCAATCGACGTTATTTCGTTATTGATTACGACTGAAATTCCCACCTCTGTGGTGAAATCATCAATTTCATCAGAATTCCTACAGACTAGTCCAGGAAAATTAAACTTTCACTTCGAAAAATTTCCGACAAAGCTGAATTTTGGTGGACAACAATGTTTTGACGTCTTTTGAAAAAATTATATTTGCTGAGATATTTACAAAAACCTTTCTATTTTTCCCTTTTATTGTGTAAATCTTAGGTGTTACTTTAACATAAACTTACTGAGTTCGTTCACAGCTTATTTTTTTTAGATAATTTTATTGTCTAAATATTATTATTGTTTTATAACTTTGTTGTGGAAAAAATCCAATCAAGTTGTTGAATAAAAACCAAATCACTTTCTTTTTCAAGATGATGTTGACAACGCTGAAGGCACAGCCGTAAATATTTATAGAGATTTCCCTCGAAAATCCTATACAAAAATGTCGCACCAAAATCATATTTTTTGCTAAAGATTAAGATAAAAATATTTGACCGAATAAAGATATTGAACAAAGAACTACAAGAGTCAAGAAGTCTGATTTTGAGAAAAAAGTAAATATTTGACAAATATCTGAAGTAATTTGACGAAAAAGGTGTAACTGAACCTTAGATTACGAGTCAGAGTAGAATTACAAAATGGCTCAATAGAAGTATGTACCAGAGTATATCTACTTAAAGTACTGCAAGTAGATATACCCTGGTATGTATGTATGTAAGCCCAAAAAATTTAAATTTTACTACCCACTCGGGCTGAACATGATCTGCCGGGCCTGCTCCACAGCTAACTCAAACAGCACTAATAAGTTGTCGCTTACGATAAGTTAAATTTATTGTAACTTCGTTTTTACTGTAGTTGCTCTTGTAAGAAACTTCTATTAGATTTTCGTAATTCATAAGACCCCTATTACACGATGATTCTTTGCATCTGACACTTTTCGAAATTTTATGAGTACGAAAGAGAAAAAACATCTGATTTCACCTTCGCACTCATTGAATTTTGAAAAGAATCAGATGCAAATAATCATTGTGTAATAGGGGTCTAATTAAAACTTATGTGTAATCCTGGTCCAACAACCAAATTATCTTCATAAAATTTCCTTTTAATTTCATTCGTTAGTGCATATGTTAATGCATATTTTCAAAATAATAATGCATATTTTAAGTATAGGTGTATTTCCATATTTTTGTGCATATTTTTCAATAAAGTGTAGGTAGAGTCGAAACATTTGACGAAAAACTTGGGGTGTTTCAATATGTAATAATGCGTTATGTGCAGTGTGCACCGACATTATTCCAACTCGGCCCTATTGATGCAGTTATAAAAAATGAAAAGTGTAAATCGTCGTCGTTGAATAAAAACTCCCTGACTCCACTTTTTTCGAATCGGAGGAACCTCTCATAAAAACGATATATTTAATAAAATATAAACAATTTAGCTCTGTAAAAGGTCTCTAAATCTTATGATGCTCTATTTAATGGGGAAAAATTTCTTTAAATCCAACATCTTCATATTTTAGTTGGTAAAAAACCATAAAAAGTACAGATGTTTCAAATTAAAATGCATTTCATTTAGTTTTGAAAGTTAGGGAGTTTATATTGAACCACGACGAAATAATGTATAACGTCTGAGCGACAATAACGAAAGCTAATAGTAAATTCGATGAAATTTGTTGTTTGAAAAAAACGGTCCCCTTACATTTTTCTAAACATGCGTCGTAGAGCAAAGTTATAGTCGAAAACAACCTCCTTATAGGGTTAAAACTAACTATGAAAAGTCAAAATATTACCAGTTTTTTTGTTGGATTTTTACCAATGTTGTGTTCGGTGTTTGAAGTCGAAAACTTGGATTAATCATAAGGCCAACGTCATAATAAACTTGTCAACAAAACAGAACTTGAACATATGATGCGAGGTCTTATGTATATACATATACAATATATATGTGCATGTACATAGTTAAAAAATTAAATTAAAATACATTTTGTGGCGCAAGAGCTCATGGAGAACCAGGGCGTAGTGACTAACAACTCTCAAGCATTCCTGTGTGTGTGTTGTTGGCAGGAATAGAGGGGACCTATAATTTTTTGCTGAGTCTGAACGGCTAGATGAGAAGCACTTATTCATGACAAGTATACTCTTGGAGGATTTGTCAGTCTTAAGAGGCAGTACCTCGGAAAAAAACATTTCTGTTTTTAGGTGGCAGTGGCCACCAGGTACTACTACACGTACATATGTAGTTACTGGACTAAAATTTACAAGTTTTAGATATTAGGTATATGTGTTGTGCTAACCCATATAATATATAATAACAAAGGCAAAGAGCATCAGTGGCTGCATAGGCAACTTAATTCATTATAATGTCATAGGATTAAATGTTTCTGTGTACACACAAACTGGTCAACATTATACATTATTCTAATGCTAAAACTTAAAGAGAGTGAAATGATTTGACAGGCAAAACAATGAGGAAAGAACCACCTTAATGGTTAGATAGAATCAAAGTTCTAGTATATGTATTTATTATTATTTACTAATTGATTTCGAAATAATTATAAGGGTTTTGTTTATTTGTCTCAGGAAGCATGAAAATCTATTTTGGGGTTGAAAAAAACACACCCATTGTGCCCGTTCACCTATTCAACGGAATACCATACAACCATCATCAATGCTGGCAGGATTAATAATCGATTAAGCTCTTTACACTCGAATAATCCAAAAGACTATAATACTGACGATCCCGGCCAGAATAGCAAAAAACGACAGCGACAAATGAATTATACATAACCAGGTACCGTTTTGAGAGCCTGAAGTCCTGAAGGAACCCGACACAAAATCTACGGTTGTCAGTATCATTGGCCGAATCATTAATTCAACATATCTGATTCAGTATTTTGATTAATTCACCACATGCGAAATTAACACAATTTTCTCTTCGCTGATTTCACTAAGACAAAAATCATTAAGAAAAATGTTTGTCGTTCTCCTTTCTGAGGCAATAAGCATACGCATATCCTTTTTAAATGTGATCATTGTTAGTGACAGATAGAAGTTTGCTGAATTGAAGGAATTTAATGCACGAATGTGTTGCAAGCACTTGCTTTTATAGCAAAAATGTCATTTAAGACAACTCTTTTTCGTTTTAAAAATAATTCCCGATTCAGTAGAGGTTTTTACTTCTCTGAAACAGCTCTTATTTTTATGATTTGCTTGCTGAAATGCTTTTTTGTCGTCTAAGCTAAAAGAATAAATTGGGTACGTTCAGACGACCCAAGGGACTAGAAATTAAGGCAAGTTTCTAGTTTCTGATTGGTCAGATGTCAAAATATTTATTTCCAATTAAGGCAACTTTTATTGATTTTTGAAAAAAAAATTTATGATTTAAAGAATAAAACCCTCTAAGATTAGGTTGACCTAGTAACAAAATAAAACTGTTGTACCTATTCAGCTCAAATTTGGAGGACTTATTCAACATAATATTAGTTTTCGCATGAAACCAGATTTGTTTTTATTCTTCAATGCTTACTCACATTAAACCGTTGTTTGAAAAAAAAATAAAAGAAACTTCAAAATTGCGTAGCTTTTATGGTTTACATAAAAAATATCTTTTTTGGGAGATAGTGGAGCTTCTCTTCGATATTCATAAAGTCACGTACGTAGGGAAGATTTTGATGATATTATTCATATTATTATTCCTCAAAGTCTAAATTATAACAGACAAAATTGACGAATTCTACCTCCCAACGCTTCCCAACTCATTTTGCCAGTTCTATTTTTAAAATTGATTTATTTCAATACCTATTGGTCAGGGAGAAAAAATGTGTACGCAAAAAATTTTTAAAAATGTTAAGCTAACAATTTCAAACAATTGTTTCCACATATTCGACACCCTGCAGTTAGTTCCTTAAAAGATACAAGGGGGAAAAGTTTCAAAATATCAGTTTTTACAGTGATTTTTGAAAACTTTGTTTTTCTGAGAAGGAAAGGATTTTCGAAAAGGTTAAAAATGATTTAGAAAGATGAAATACAGTTCTTTAAGATATCATTAATAGTTTTACAAAAAACATATTTAGCGGTCAAGAAAAAAAAAACGAGTTTTTAACATGTTTGTGTTGCAATATTTTAAAAACGTGACGTGAGAGAGCAATTTTGACTTTGGATTCGGATTCAGCATACCAAAATCCATTAGAAAAGTATAGTTTGATTTAAAGGCGATTTTTGTTGCAGACCAGTGTTATCAAGTCAAGTGCACTTATGTCAGAATATCAGCTGATTACATTTTGTCATTGAACTGAAAGCTGAACTCTATTGTTTTGTGATTGTTCACGTTCATTTTTTTTCATTTTGTGCAAAGTAGTTCCCTATCAAATTCGGAAAAAAACTGTATGTTAAGTAAAAAATATGAAAAAATTAAGTGTTTCGTAAGAGATTTGTTATTGGGATTGCTGATATCAATATCAAATAGTCTTGAAAAACCTTTTTCAAAAAGCTAATTTATTAGAATTCATAAAGGGTTTATACCTGTTGCCATATTTATTTTAGATAAAAAGAATATCAGTACTTGTTTCACGATCAACTGAAGAAAATGTTTGAAGTAAATTTCCACGTTTGACATTTCAAGCAAACCTAGTTACCTTGGTTAAATTTGCATTCAATGAATTCGGTTGACTAAATATCTAGTCCCTTGGGTCGTCTGAACATGCCCATTGATTACCTAAAACAAAGGCACGCTGTGCTGTTGGGAACGAATTGTAGCTACCACACAAGTTTCACCACTCATCCACTGTTTATCTTTTACCGCAATTGTATTTCCTTTATCCTTTGGCCTTTTCCGGAGACTGGGAACTAATCTTTTTCATAGACTTATTCATTCACTATACTTCTTATAAGTTTTTACCTAATGACCAGACGTCGATTCAACTTTTTTGCAGTTTGTTGCTGGAAACTGAGAACGAATTCTATTGACTTTTCATTTCAATGCCTACTTATTGTTAGTATTAATTGGACCCCACTATAAGCGGAGATTTAATTCATCCATCGATTTTTCTTATGTTAACAATCTTTTTCTTGAGTGTAAATAACTTTTCAGCTACATTCTTTTTGAGATTGCCTCTTTGGGGACACTCGTTGGACAAATTCGTAAACCTATATTGAATAAACTCGTATGCCAAATAAGATTTAATTTTTTCTCTTCACGATAATTTTCTTTATTAAATCAAATTTTCGTGACACCTTGGGCCTTGCTCTACAGATGATCCACCAAATTGTGGGAAACTGATTACAAGACCAAAAAGTTCTCTATCAAACTTTTTTTGCTAATGCATAATTTGTCTTTAAAGAAAGTTATTGTTTATATTACTTACAAAGCACATAACCAAAATCTTGAAGCCAAAATTGCAGAGGTTAAATTCAGTGTAAATGAGCAATTGAAGCTCAACTGAAATGGAAATTTTTAATTGCTCCGCACTCATCCGGCATTCGTTCGTTAAAACCGAGTTTCTTTCTTCTTTTACTTTTTTGCTTTGAGTTTTTCGTTTAATTTTTCTTTGCAACATGCAAACATAAACATAGAGTAAAAAAAAAAACCTTTGGCAAAAAGTTTTGAGTTTTGCTTTGAAAAATACGTTTAGAACTTTCTTTTCGTCTGGAAGTTTTGTTGACTATTGTGAAGCGACAGTTAATTTAATTAATAGCAAGGCCTTGGGTGAGATTCGGTCCATGGATTTATTTATAATGCCATCAACAGGCCTTAGAGGAAATTATACCTTCACATCTAAGGATTCTTGTTGTGGGTATTTGCAAATGCAAGAAGATTTCTTAGTTATAAAAATCATATAATAAAACAGCAAAACCGAATTTTGTTGTACAATTAACGCGGTCTACAAAAGTCGAAGGCATATAAATTATATACCTATCGTTGAAATCTTTTATTTGCACAGAAGTGCAGAATTTAAAAATTTATTAAAAAATTGCGAAAATTGTATAAGAAGTGCGAGAGAGAGCCGAGAGCGAGGCTGAGTATTTATTTGTCTTTATTTGTCGTAACCTAAATGTGACGTTTCAATTTTTTCCACCTCCACCGACCATCCAATTGTTCAGCACTGACTGAAAAGATTATTGGAATGCCCAATGGCAGTGTTCAGTGATGCTGAAAATAATAATAAGTAGCTCATATAATAATAAGTAGCTTCTCCACGCTAAAAACTGCTTTTAAACAATGGGTTTATTCTGGCGATTTTTTACTTATTGTTGAAGTACATGGGGGCGGTGCGCTTTCACCTGCAATCAGTATTTCATAGATTTCTGATGATACGTAATCAGGGGCGTAAGCACAAAACTGTGTAACTGGGCGCGAAGAACTTGCTATCGATAATTTTTATGGAAACCTCAGTGCTTAATTAATTTATAATACGTTTATTCCAATTTAATACCGAAAAATAAAGTTTTATGTTAAAATTTGTCAATTAGACAATAGGTAATATATTTAGCATTCTGGTTCCGAGGGCTGGAAGTACTAATAATAATAATTATGTGTGCAAATATTGAATAAATGTACCTATTACTATGCATCAATAGATAATCCTTCTGCTATTTTAATTTTTAAGTTAAACTAATACAAATAAAATAAAAATTCTGTAGTAAATATGGTATACAAAGAGCCGAAGTCGAAGTCTTGCAGTCCACAACTAGGGCCTTTGTTATTAAACAGTGCATCAAACAAAAATATATGAATGTAACTTCGAGGGTAATCGTGTCAACCAAAATTGGGTATTACCCCTCCCAAAATAAGCTCCTGGCGTCACCTATCGCGGAATCCGAGACGTTTTGAGTATATAGTTCTCCCTGCTAGACTGTTTAAAGATACCGTTTTTCACGTAGAATTTAGAATTTTGTAAACTGTCTGGCAGGACGTAACACTCAAATGGTTTCAGATTCCATGATATGTGATCAGTGGAGCTTATCTAAAGAGGGTTTGAAACCGATTTGGGCTAACATTCATATTTTTACTTTTTGGGTTGCATTCATATTTTTACTTGCGCTATAGGAACCTTAGGGCAAGTTTTGGATTCGTGCAAAAAAAATTCGAGATATCAATCAAACATGACATAACGATGATAGAGAACACGAAAAAAGTGGGTGGCACAATTCTGTCTGTCTGTCCGCATAGCGACCTACATCCAAGACCAATGAAGCAATTTTCTTCAAATTGTGTACTTAAGTTTTTTTGTAATTCTCCAGAGAGGAAATTGAATTTTTTTAAGCACCAAAAATAACGGTATTTGCCCCACAACCATTAATAAAAAGCTTATTTATCTCAAAAACGGCTCCAACGATTTCGATGAAAAAAATCTGTGCATTATTGTTGGTATGGTGTACTTTTTGATAAGAAAAAAATGTACCGAAAACTGTTATTAACAACGCTATATAACGGTTTATTTAACTCCCGATTTTCTAATTAACGTCTTAAACGATTTCAGTCAAAATCTTATTAATTTTTTTTAATGTTATAAATATTGCGTATCAAAATTTAAAAAAAATTTAAGAAAATACTAAACAAAAATTTTGAAAATTCAATATTTCAAAAATGGGTTGATGCATTTTTTGAGACTAGATTTAAAATGTTTTGTAATACATACTCAAAATTGAGATACCAAAACTTTTTTTTAAATGACATTCAAATTTTATATATAAAAGATTAATTTTTAATAAAACCGCTCCAACGATTTAAATGTTTTTTTTTTTTGCACACATTCATATTTTTCAAGTTATCAAATGGCATACTTGTTTTTGAGCTTTAATACAACAATACGAACAGAATATGTGAGTCTTTGTCCAGTATCCAGCGCTGCACTCAACACAGATGTACATAATCTGATATTTGTGCTGCAAGGTTCCGTCAAAGTGAAAAAGTCATCTATCAGTTCTTTTTTTAACGAATGCATGGCGATAAAACTAGAATTAGGTATTCAATGAAATTAAGTTTTCGCCATATCTTTGCTGGAAATTATTCCTTACGCTCGACTCAGTTCACCAAAAACAACGAGACAACAGCGGCAAATAATCGCTAATATTGAGTGTTTTTTTTTCTTTTATTTCTTATCTAATTTTTCCCGCTTAACAAATGTATTGATATAACTTATGGGTACACGTATCTTAATCCAATAAATGGAAGAATTATTAAATAAAGTTAAATATTTAGTGCAAACGGATCGTTTAACTACCCATGATTTAATCAATTTCTCCTAATTTTCAACTTTGGGCGATAAACTTCTGGTAAACATATATTTTGCTTGCAAAAAGCTATCATTTCTTGACTTAACAACTATTTTACTATAAGAAACGAACAATGAAATATAAAATTGGAGTTCGAAACATTAATTTTGTACACGTTTTCCCCACTGTGCGCCGGGCACCGCCACGCAGCTACCACTGGACTACCAATTGACCGTACCAATACTATCAATTGAACTGAAATTCTATAATAAATTTTTTGACATTTACAAAAAGTGTCTGACTTTTATTTTGCAACTGCAGAAGTGTCTGGCTTTCTGGGTTTAGAATGCTTAAAGGTTATAGAAAGCAGTGAAACAAAAATTAAGCGTACTAAACCGACTACGAAAATAATTATTTTAGCATTATAAATGGCGTGCCTACAGGAAAACGCAACAATTTTACTTTTCTTTAATTTCATTGGCTAACACATCGGAAAATGACAAATTTAACTTTTTGCATTTTCTCGAATTGTAACAAGCACGGAAATTTTTCTAAAAATTGTTCGTTATAATAATTGTTTAGCATATTTACACGATAGATAGGCTGCGTTATAGACGGAACCTAGACGTATGGATTCAAGACATAAGATATATATAAAAAAATATATACACAAGGTTGATTCAACATTGATTCATTGATTTTCATGTTAAATCTGCAGGACATTGAACACTGAGTCATGTTAAATTAACTAGATTTTCATGTAAATTTAACTAGGTTTTCAGGTAAAATTAACTAGATTTTCCTGTTAAATTAACAGTACTATTTAATAGCAGTGTTAAATGTACAAGATGTCATGCACTTTAATGTTGAAAAATACGATCTATACCGATCTACTGTGTTGAAAAATAACAACCTGAAAATCAGGTATAATAAACCAGAAATTGGTTAATCATGCTTTTTTCTCTGAGTGAACAGCCAATAATTTTGATTTTATTAAGACTTTCAATTATGTGAGTAACGCGTGAAGTACTCAACTACACTCAGAGAAAAAAGCTGGTATAACCAATCAATTTCTGGTTTATATTATCTGATTTCAGGTTGTTATTTTTCAACTCGGTTGATCAGGTTAACGGCTTAACCTGATACCTGATTTTAATGTCGTGTTAAATCAACGTTGTACAATCAATCAAAGTAAAACTGTAAATTTTACCTGAGAATCTTGCTATTTTAACCTGTAAATCTAGTTAACTTTACATGAAAATCTAGTTCAAAAACATGA
Source organism: Dasysyrphus albostriatus (assembly GCA_946251815.1). Taxonomy (NCBI): domain Eukaryota; kingdom Metazoa; phylum Arthropoda; class Insecta; order Diptera; family Syrphidae; genus Dasysyrphus; species Dasysyrphus albostriatus. Next base: position 69,522,349 of record OX276337.1, on the reverse strand, counting down.
ATAAAATGCTCAACGTCCTGTTAATTAAACATGAAGATTTAGTTAATTTAGTTAATAACACCCCTGTATCCGGTAATTATTAAGTTCGTGGATCCATGCTGGTAGGTCCCATCTCTAACACTGCTTACCGTTCAATTTATTTTGCATTATTCTGAAAGTATACAAATTTATTACTATGTATATTATTTTATTTTAAAAATACTTTGTGATACTTGCTTAGTTTTGAACTGGGAACCTCTCACACATGGAGATAGTACGCATCCCCTGGGCCACTTCGCTGAATAAAAAACTTGTGCCAGATATCAATAAGTTAAAACTGACCTTGCTTGGATGGCTTGTGTTTGTATGTGCTTTAACACTGGTGTCACGTTGAAATAACTAGGTAGAGTGTTTCCTTAACCATGGCTTGTGAGTGTGTTTCAACGCTGGTTCAGGGCTAATTTAACAGGCGGCCAGGTTAAATTTAAATAATTTTATTCGGATGGCTGTGTGAATCACATTAAAATTAATTGGCAGATGAGGTTAAATTCAAAAGGTAAATATTGTAAAAAATAACCATATAAAATGTTACTTCAACCTGATTTGTGGTAAAATAGAAATTCATAACAAGCAGTGTTAAAAAAAACCTGATCTCTGGTAAAATTAGCGCTTTATTTTTGTCAAAATTTTTTGTTTACCAGAATTCAGTGTTAAAATAACAGTTCATCTTCTTAAATCAACTTGAATATGGTACTCTAGGCCACCAGGCTAATTTAACACTTAATATAAGGTTATTAAAATCAGGTAAATTTCTGAAATGTCTGTAACTTTATATGGGACTATGCACCTTTTTAATTTAACAAGGCCCAGGTTAATTGTTTACCTGACTTTTTTCTCTGAGTGTAGGCTTTTGGAAATAGTGCACAAGGAAGAAGGGCCCAAATAGAGGTGCGAAGTTGAGTGTATGCAGTTTTTTTGCATTTAAGGAATTGGTTTATTAAAAGAAGTTGAATTTATCCATGACGGTCATGGGTCTTATAGCACTGCACCTTCACAAATATTTCTTAAAACTTTGCGTATTCATTTAAATAAAGTTTGGAAATATCAGCCCAAATTGAGGAAATTGCCAAAATTTACATGCAAAACATTGTGGCGATATTTTCCTTTGTAATATATTTGGTAACAAAATAGTATTGGGCAATATTCCTTCTTCTTTACTTTTGGGAGATACAATTTTTTTTGTCAATATTTCAAAATCAATTTGGGCAAGGGAAATCCTGGGACGGTGGTTTCCCTAACGCCGCTCAACTGAACGATATACTTCGAAATATACATACATACTTAATAATTGGAAGCAACTTTCTGTTTTAAACAGAATTCATCTCATGTTCTGCCTACTTCTCATGCTGAACTCTAAAGATAAAAGAAAAAAATCATCAGGTGCTATCTTCAAAGTAAGTGATAGAACGCGGCTCATCGTTAACCCACATCTCGAAAACCGCAATAAAAATGAACATAAAACGGAATGTAATTACATGGCATAGAAAATTGTCTCAACTCTCCTGTATTTTTTTGTGTCTTTTACTTTTAGAATCCTAAAACACCATTTATAAGTTAAACCATCTACATCACATACATCTTTGTCTATCTATCATCCTGCTGAAATCATAAACGTGTTTCACCTTTAAAAAGGTAATAAAAACTCTGAAACCTTCTTTCAGAAACTGAAAACAAGAAGCACTTTCCCAAAAAACTTTTAAACCCTCCAAATTCATTCAACTTAATATACAGTAGAATTTTTGACCTACCAATGCCAAACGCATTGAATGTGCACAGCAACGCAAAGAAAACTTCAATAAAACTCAAATATCACGTTTGTTAATTAGCTTTGAAGGGCAATAAAACTTGAATGTACTCAGCAATGGAATATTCACTTTCTGTACCTACTTCGTAGGAGTTTTATAAAAATGTAGGTACAATGCGAGAAAACCTCACGTTATCCAAAAGAATTGCTTTGAAAAGAAAATTTTATAGCAAACAATATTTCGTTTGAGAAATCCAAAAGCATATTTCGTCAATGGAACATTCTCCTCACCGACCGCTGGAAACACACAAATTCAAACTTTTTCTCTGTCCGTTCAGTTGGCCATCCTTCAACAAGCATTTCATTTGAATCGCCCTAAAACTTTCGCAAAAAGCAAGAAAAATGATGACTAGAATATGTACTCTCTTCTGGGCTGGATTGCCCTCACTCAAATATCAAAGCATCTTTCTTAGATAATGTCACCCACATAGAGATGTATGTGACAATTGACGAAATGAAATCATTCTACAGTTTAATTAAAGTTATCTTATTCTGTACACTTCCATTTTAGGCATCGTTTATTCGCAGAGACTTATTGTGTATTTGACGCGGATTTTACGAAACTTCCCAAAACACAAAAATGTGTTTTTCTTTTAATATAAAAACAAATAACTATGAGCTATTAACATATTTATTTATTTTGTACTGTAGCCTGACCGCAAAGACACGAATTTTCTTAGAAATTACCTTGAAGTGCATTTCCATCGCAACCAATTTCAGATTAATTTATTGAGAAATACATAGCTAGCACATTGTAAAATTTCTCTCGGTAAACAAGAACAAAGTCACTTTATTGATGGCTAATTTACCTCACTTTCTCGGACTCCATAACATATCATAAACATAACCGGGAGAAATTTGATTGTGTAAGCTATATAATATTTTACAACAAGACAGCTCTGGACCTTTGGCACCTCATATATGGAAAATTTGAAAAAAAGAAATGCCTTATAATGGTCAGTAATTGGTCAGAAAAGGACAACTAGTCCTAGAAATTGGACAGCCCTAAATAACTTGTAATCGAGGCTTAAAGTTTCTCAAGTTCACCAAAGGTTATCTGCGACTTTCGGCAAAAGAAAAAGTATACCATTCGAAAGATCGTCGCCGTAAAAGGTCAAATTTTTTCAGTAATTGGTCAGCCATAGTTTTTTTCTTTGAATTTTCAAAATTCTTTTCAAGGTCACAAAAAATCTTTTGGGTCTCCATTAGGGTCATTAAAAAAAATGCCATTTGAAAGACCACATCACGGTCATAAAGGTCAGCTATTTACAGTAATTTTGGTCAACCATACATATTTTTTTATGAATTTTTAATGAATTAAAAAAAATAAGGTCATAGTGATTTTTGGCACCTTATTTATGATAAATTAGCAAAAAATTGTTTAGCCATAGATTTTTTTAAATGAATTTTAAAATTTTTGTTCAAAGTCATTGCTATTTTTGAAACCTCATATATGGGAAACCCTTAGATCTATGTCATTAGCTCAGCTATGGATTCTTTTTTACGATTTTTTAAAATTCTTTTTTTCAAGGTCACGAATGATTTTTGGCACCTCATTGGAGTAATTTATACTTGATCATCATAAAAGTTCAGCCAGTTTCTGTAATTGGTCAGCAATACATTTTTTGTTATGAACGTTCGTGACGTTGAAAAAAAAAAACTTTAAAAAATTGTAAAATGAATCTATAGTATCTATATTACTGAAACTAGCCGACCATTTATATAGATCTTAGGACCTTTCATATGGTATTATTTTTTGCTGAAAATCGTAATGACCTTGAAAAAAAATTTAAAATTCATTTAAAAAAATCTATAGCCGACCAATTACTGAAACAAACTGACCTTTTCTAAATATCTAGAGATTTTTTAGATAATAAAATTTTTTTTTGTTGCAAATTTCCCATAAATGAGGCGCCAAAAATCGCTATGACCTTGAATTTTGTTTAATTAATTAAAAAAAATAAAAAAAAAAATATGTATGTTTTATCAATTACTGAAAATAGCTGACCTTTTATGACCGTGAAGTGGCCTTTCAAATGGCATACTTCTTTTTTTTTAACTGACCCAAATGAGGTGCCCAAAGTTTTTGTTGTGACCTTGAAACGAATTTTAAAAATTCATAGAAAAAAGCTATTGCTGACCAATAACTGAAACAAGTTGACCTTTTGGGTGATATGCATAAAACAGAAGTACTTACTTCCGTAAAACGTTAAAGTAATTACTATAACTTCGAGTAGAAGGTAAAATTTGAAATATTTACTGCATTTCGTATGCATACAAATTAGTTTATACTAGCTGGCAAATACTTTCAAAAGATAGCAGATTCATCCAATTTAATACTTAAATTCATCGGGAATTAATAGTAAATTCTTATTTTCCATGGAAATTATCGTGTAAGGTACCTTGTTGTTAGATTTCGACTAATTTTGTTTTTTTTTTTTTGCTAAAGTACGAGGAATTGAGGCAGCCGAGCAAAACTTAATTTCTTTCAACTAATTCAAGATTCGTTTCACTTAAGTATTATGGCATTTATATGACATTTGACGGTACGGAAAGGTCATGTTCTTTGGCTTATGACATTAAATATTAGCCAAAGTGAGCCTCCGAATATTAATTCAACCTTAAGCTTTGAGGCTATTTATGAGTAAGTCAAAACTTAAGCTAAAATTTATCTTAATGTGGATCAAAATAAAAAGAGTCTTTTGCCTCTATATGGAGGTAATTTTGCTATAAAGCCATGTATTGGGTTAATATTTTTAAATTTGACCTCTAGTCTATATTTAAACTTTTCTAATTCAACTTGATATCAAATAATTTGATTTCAATCCAAGTGGCACACAGCCCTATGGAACGATAAAGTTGATTAAAATAGGACTCCAAACACTATTCTCCACCTTTATAAACTCTTTGAAAATGAATGCCCTCAAATTTTACCGTTTCAGTTTCTATGAACACAAATCTAATTTGAACCAAAACAAAAAGACCTGATTTTGCCTAAAAATCAGGCTCAAGACTGTTAATTTTTGGTTTTACAAATCCTTAATTAAGGGCTAAGACCAAAAAAGTATGAACTATGAAATTTTCATGTTGCTATTCAGCAACTTTGAACAAATCAAGTACTTACTAGAGAAAAAAAGTACTTGGTAGTTCTTTTGCATACGGAATATATAGAATTTATTAATAGAATTCATCCAAAAATAATGAATACTATGACCTGAAGTAAATACTTGAATTTAGACATTTATTTCATTTTTATGCATATCAAAAAAAACATTTTCTTATCTTTTGTGCATATCACCCTTTATCACGATCTGGAAATCTTTCGGATGGTGTACATATTTTGTAAATGAGGTGCCAAAAATAGGTCTATTGGTGTACTTCCGATAACTAGGAATTTCTACGAATTTTATTTATTCTACATGAGCTTTGACAGAACTTTGGCCTAAATTCGTAGAATTCGTGGTTTCGGGAGGTACGCGAACAGAAATAACACGAGTGACCTTGCGTAAGTTTGAGAAACTTTTAGCCTTGATTACAAGTTATCTAGGGCTAACCAATTTCTAGGACTAGTCGACCTTATCTGACCAATTAGATGGCATTTTCTTTTTTCAAATTCCCCAAATAAATAAAACAAAAAAATAGTAGGGTATTGCGTACATATTAGCAATTTAGCATTCAAAAAGGCTATATTAATTTTTCATTAATTGCCTTCCCTGCCTAAAGGGGAGGAGAAAGAGTGATTCTCCATACAGAGTTCTTTTCTGACAATATACCCAAGAATCATGCCTTAAAATATTACTGACGCGCTAGTGTTATGAAGCTTCTTATCCTATGTAAGCACACTGTATTTGTCATTCCTTATTATTCGGTTACCAAACCGTGTTCCGCGGAACCTTTTTTCCAGGGTTCCGTGAATTTCTTAAAAAAATAATATTATTTTAAGTACGTACATATGAACATAGTTTCAAAAAACTTTAAAATGACTTGGTGAAATTTTCTATTTTCTTTTTTTGTACAAATAAATACATTACGAAGGTTTGCATTAACATGCACTTCTTGTCCTTAATAAGCCTGTAAATAAAGTAAATTTTATGAAAAGATGCCCTCTCCAATATTTTTTTAATGAAAATCTGCAAAAATATGCTAGGTACCTAAGCTGATATTCGCCAATATCTTTGCAAAATAACTTTCCAAGTATTAATTTAACATTGGTACATGGCTACAAAATCCATTTCTTTTTCAATAAAATACGTTTGGTAACTTGATAAAGATGCAGATTTGTCGTTTCTCAGATATTTGAATCAGGCGCGGATACAGAGGGAGGGCAATGGGTGCAATTAAGCTGGAACGAACCAAGCATAAAATATTAGTTCATTAAAATGTCATCCAAAAATGCTTTTTCGTTCTACGTTTATAAATTTTTTTCTTGGCAGTGAAAAGAAGACTATACGTTTTTATTTTCCTGATTTTTCATTTCAAGAAATTATTTAATGATTCAAACGATTTATCTCGCCTCTCCCAGATTTGAAGTGGAGAACAATTTTGATATGCAAAAATAGCCTTCGAATCGAGCGATTATAAAGCTTATAACGTCGGTTTTATAACGTCCAATCTTCAAATTTAAGGTTTTTAGTTAAGAGATAAATGCAATATTTTTTTGAGAATAGTCAAATTTGGAATATGGTGCTGAGGATCTGGAAACAACACTTTTCTAGACTGCTAAATGGCGACGATAGCCAAAATTCCACTGCGAAGCAGAATAATCCATTCAACCTGGACGATGGTCAAAATTTCCGTCCACCCGACCTAAATGAAGTGCGGTTAGCGATAGCTAAGCTTAAGGCGTTCAAGGCTGCTGGTGCAGATGGCCTGCCAGCCGATTATTCAAAGCAGGAGAAAATGACTTGTTAGGGAGTATACACCAACTTATCTTCAAAATTTGGTCGGAAGAAAGTATGCCCGATGAATGGAACCTTGGTATAGTGTGCCCCATCCACACCACAAGAAAGGAGATGCTCTAAATTGTTCCAATTATAGAGGTATAAGTCTCCTCAACGTCACATACAAAATTCTGTCATCTTTACTGCGCGATCGCTTAAAACCATTTGTCAACGATCTGATCGGCCCCTATCAGTGTGGTTTTAGGCCCGGCAAATCAACCGTTGATCAAATGTTCACACTCCGACAGATTTTGGAAAAAACCCAGGAGTTTCAAATCGATACATACCACCTCTTTATCGATTTCAAAGTCGCGTATGATAGCGTAAACAGAGACGAGCTGTACAGAGCCATGTCACATCTCGGCATCCCTGCGCCTGTGCAGGATGACGATGGAGAAATCTCGCTGCTCTGTCAAAGTCGGGAAGAATACCACCGAACCCTTTGATGTCAAGAAAGGTTTGAGGCAAGGCGATGCATTATCATGCAACCTCTTTAACATCGTTCTTAAAGCAATTGTTCGCAACTCGCAAGTCAACAACTGAGGTACAATTTTTCAAAAGTCCGTTCAGCTACTTGCTTATGCAGATGATATTGACATAGCCCGAAGAAACAGCTATTCGCCAGAGTAATTCTTCATTTGATTTCTGCATTTTGCGATGTAATAGTGGAGCCCAGGTAGACAAAGTCCTTGACAACTTCGAAGTTGCATCTATCCATCGTGACGTTTTGCCCGAGTCGCCGATGTTGAGATTTTTTTCTCGATGATAGCATAAACTTCGTCTTGTCCTCATTAACAGACAAACCCATTTTGACCGCCTCCGATTCAATACTTGCAAACGCACCGGTAACAGCTCGCTTCGTTCTTCCCATGATGTCGGCATTTGAGTAGTAAAGCCCTCTCTCAAAGAACCAAAGAGACTTTATATAAGACCTATATCATCCCGGTCCTGCTGTATGGGGCAGAAGCATGGACTCTGTCAAAAACGGATTAGAATCTGCTTGGGTGGAGTATGGAGGAGAAGATTTAATAATGAGCTCTACGGGCTATACAGCGACGTCAACCTGGTCAAAAAGCAGAATACAGCAACTGAGATGGCTAGAGCACGTGGAGCGTATGGACACCTACGCACCAGTCCGACGAATGTTCGAATCCACTCCTAATGGTCTGCGCAGCAGAGGAAGACCCCACCTAATGTGGCGCACACAAGTGGAGAGTGACCTCAACCAACTTGGAATGCGTAACTGGAGGCAGTTAGCTAGGGACCGAGCTGGCTGGAGGAGCTTGTTGGTTGAGGCAGTAGTCCATCCTGGACTGTGAGCGCCATCTAAAGTAACGTAAATAAGTAAGTCAAATTATTTCATACTAGAGAGCAGATTGAGTCACACATCGATCTGATTTCACTTTTCAAAATGCAAATGTGGCTGAAAAATGACACAGTTTCGAAAAACAATGTTCTAAAAAGTTAATGCCTCAACCCTCGTCTACAAATATGTAAGTGTTTTTCTTATAGTTAAATGTAACGCGGAAGGCAGCAGTGGCACTTATCTACATTTTCAAATAATAGGTAAATTTAATTAGTTTTAAAAATCCTAACTTTGCTTTAAATGCTTAGATGAACAAAATTAAGATATTCAAATAAATTTAAAATGACAAACTGCTTTTTTGTATAAAAACTTTTGATAAATAGCTACCACAAAATTTCATACTAAAAAGATGCGCATCCATTTGACAGTATTATCACTAGAAAACTCTCGATAGTAACTTTCGGATGTCTTCCCCTCTGGTGAGCTAATTTCACTTGCGAGTTTACCACTCCAGAGCTTGTCCCCATCTTTTAACTCTCTTATGTATTTCGAGTGCAGTTCAGTATGCAACTATGTTGCACATCTCTTTTAGCCATAACATACGTTTCTAATGGTAATACAATAGACGTTCAAAATAGTGAAATAATAAAAACCAGACCTGTTCAGTGTTCATTCTTTCGAGATTGTTCACTCTTTCAATTGGAAGGCATTCTAAAGATGAATTTGATCCAAAATGCTAATTTTGTTCGATGTGAACGGTTTTTATATTTATAAGTTAAGAAAAACCGAACAAATTCCCCAGTGTTCTCAAGTAATGTCAAATGCTTGCGAGTTATTTTTATAAAAAATCCAATTTTATAGAAAATTTCGTGTTAACTATTGTGGATAGCTAACCATTTTGAGATTAACTAAATCGAGCGTCTATTGTATTCGTGAAGATTTTTTTTCACTTTCATGGATGAGTTTAAGAAGTTCTATTCATCCACAAATCAAACAAAATTTACTTCATCGAATATTTTAGGAACTACATATTTTCGCTCATTTACTTGGTTTCATGTTCATTTTTTTGTTGCCTCTGTTTGATAGATAACGGCACGGTGCCAGTCAATTTTGCTTGCAAGAGCATTTGACGTTAACGCACACATTCTCTGGCTTCTGAGTACTTATTTGTTCCGTCAACTCGATTTTCTTACGGTGCGGTGAAATTGCACTGTAGATGATATTTCATACATGTGACTTTAGCAAACCACATTATCGAACACAGAGGTATTGCAGTAAAACTTTTAATTGCTTTTTTGAATAGAAGAGTTTTTCAGGGAATATTCTGCAAATGCAGACAATGGCCTTTGACTTGTCTTTGGCCACAGAATCTTATCGCAGTAATGGCTGAAACTTTTGCTCGAAATCGAAAGTTATATGTGGGAATAGGAAAATACCGATCTGCTATTATTCTTTTCGAAATTCTAGGTGGTGCTACAAAGATCTAGGGGGAATTCAAAAACGCTGTTAAGACACGCTGTTATTGCCACACACGAAGTTCCAAGGCTCGAGGCACTGTGCAGATATAAAAGAGGTAATTGTGTTCTTCAAATTTTAAGTAGGTAGTATGAAAAGTACTCCAATTGTCTGTAGATCTTATCAAGATTATGGAAACTCTGGAAACAATATCGCATTAGTGTGACCAAAAATACAACAACATTTTTATAAGCTGTTTCTTTAATGCTCCCATAGGGTTTGAGAGACGGTTCTGGGATCAAATTGAAGAAAATTTAATTAATTTGGAAATGAAGAGGTAAGTTTTTTGGAATTAAGTTATGTTGCGTTCGGTGGGCGCTCGATGTCGAAAACTTGAAATGTTCATAAGACTAAAATCATAAACAACTAAGCAAAAAATCAGAACTACTGGATCTGACTTAAGGTATCCCTCCTGGGAAACAACCAGGTTACTGAAATTATTGTTTTATTAAATCTTTTATATTCATTACTCGTATTACAAAAATTCTAATACCTACTTGTTTCTCATTAAAATCTAATTTGTTTATTAGTCGAACAACAAATAAAAAAAGTTCAACTCTTATATTATGTTCAGTATGTAACTAGAAAAAATGTTCCTCAGTAGTAACATCTTTTCGATTTAATAAATCTTGAATTATTTTTAAGAAACTGAGCGTTTGTAACATGAGAAGTATAACCAGAGATTAACTTTTGACTTGAATAATTAACTCATTTTATAAAGGGTTTTTCAACAGGGACGCTACAAAAGAATAGCGACAGGGACAGCAATCGATGCCATATTTCTTGCTGTCCTTTTGACATTTCTCTTCAGTAAGGTTTGCCATTTCATGATGGAAAATATACGAGCCAACAACGACTCGAAATTATTAAAATTTACTACCGAAATTCGGAGTTAATGGCCTCAACGTTAATAGCGCTATAGATGAGCGTTTAGTGGAAAAATTTGAATCCACAGGTACAGTACAAAATGTTCCCGTGCCAGTGAGACAAAGAAGTGCCCGTAGTGTCGAGAATATTGCTGCCGCTGTGGCTTCAGTTGCAGAAAGCCCAGATGTGTCTCTCACACGTCGTTCTCAAGCGTTGGGCATATCTGTGACGTCGTTGTGGTGAATTTTTCGGAAAGATCTTGGCTTACATCCTTACAAGATTAAATAAACGCAAGAACTGAAGCCGCTTGACCACCAGAAGCATAGTATGTTCGTGAATTGGGCTGAGCAACAACTTGAAAATGATTCGGATTTTCATCGAAAAATCATCTTCAGCGATGAGGCTCATTTCTGGCTGAATGGCTTCGTCAATAAACAAAATATGCGGTATTGGTCTGGCAGCAATCCACACGTACTCCATGAGTCATCATTGCATCCCGAAAAAATTACGGTTTTGTGTGGTTTATGGGCCGGCGGTGTCATTGGGCCGTACGTCTTCCGTGATGATCAAGACCGGCACGTTACTGTGCATGGGGATCGCTACCGTTCAATGATAACCAAATATTTTTGGCCTCAATTGGATGATATGGATTTGGAGGACATGTGGTTCCAACAGGACGGCGCCACAAGCCACACAGCGAATGTCACAATCAATTTATTGGAAACTAAGTTTGAAGAACTTGTTATCTCACGAAATGGTCCAGTCGCTTGGCCGCCTCAGTCGTGCGTTAGACTATTTTTCTTGTGGGGCTACGTCAAGTCTATGGTCTATGCCAACAAGCCAGCGACGATTGATGAACTTCGTACAAATATCGAACGCGAAATTGCAGTAGTATTGGCCGATTTATGCTTGAAAACCGTTGAAAATTGGGTTCGTCTGGACTTCTGCAAGCGTGCCCGTGGTGGCCATGCAAAAAAATCAAGTTCCATACATAATGGCATCGAACGTACTTTCGCAGGAATAAAGAATTTCATTGATATCCAAAACCGTTTTGTTTTATTAAAACAAAATTTTGTAGCGCTCTTATTGAAAAACCAGCGATGCCATAAATAATCACACAAAACTTACATTCTATTTTAAATGAACAAATTGATGTTAACACGATTTTTGCTTTTATTTAAAGCAAGAGCCTAAATCTAGAATTTTCAATTGAAACAATTCCATCTAAAATGTCAAAGGTCATCTTCTTTACACACATACCTTCATATATTGAAAAGAAATTTTCATTGCTTTGCAATATGTTTGGAATTCGATTTCGAGTGCTAGGTAGTTTTATATCGAAACATTTCGGTTACATTGATTATTTTGATCTTTATTAAAAGTCACAATAGGATGTTTGTCAAAAAATCACTAAAGCGGAAACTTAGCATTCAAAATCAATTCTAGGATCTAATTTAAGGAAAACTCAGTGGAAATGCCTCAAAGTGGTTCGTTTTTTGTAAATCGTGTGTCGAACTGAACACTTCACATTTATTTGGTCAGAGGGGAGTTCTGCGGTTCGTTAGGTAAACGTTGTCCACTTAAGAATGTATTTTTTTTGTTCTGCATTTAACTACCCCTCGTGGTGAGTGAGAGCTGTCATCGCAATTTGATGAGGCGACAGTTTTTTTTTTAAGATTTTCCAACAATTGAATGCAATTTAATATTCAAATTTATTTTTATTTTCAAGTTAGCTGAAGGCGATTTAAATGTCAACACTTCATCATTGTAAAAGCGCAAATACAATGGGGTATTGGCCGGGGGACTATTCTTAACAATTTTAAACAATGAAATGTGTCGGATTAACTTTTAGTTTCGATATTTCTTATAATTCACCTTTGACTAGTTGACAGTCGGATACTTGTTTTAAAATCAGAAATATGATATTTTATTAGATTTGCTTTAAAAAAAAACCGTTACAGAATATTTGTATGGGAATATTGTGCAATGTGCAGTTTTCAAACAATTTTTATTTCGTTTTCGAAAATAATAATCTAACTTGCTGAGTGGTTGCCCCACATGAATTTAAAAATATTCACATGATTTTAAAACAAATCAATCATCTGTGTATATGTTGTATGATCTATATTATGAAGGAATAATATTATACCACCAAAAACATGGATTAATTTGGTTGCATGTCAGTACATTGGGATTGTCCTTAAAAGGTCCTTGCTTTCCTTTAAGCGATGCGCCCCCATTATTTCCATGTAAGATTTTAGCTAATTATGCTGAATTTTTGACTAACCAAAAATTAACAAATTGGACACTGGCCCTTTTAGAGCCTAAGGTACATTAGACTGTGCCAAAAAATCAATAAGTTTATTTTTCATGATAAGTTTCATAATTTCGGTTTTCATACACCATTTATAGACACACAAACATTTTTACAACAACAAAAAGCTTTTTTTCTGTCACTTTGTAATTCATTTTCTATTTTTTATTGATCGTGATTATTTTTATTGGACCTATTTACTTTCATGACACTTAACATTAAAAACAGCTAAAAAAATAAATAAAAACGAAAAACTTTTTGATTAGAAGGTAGGCAGCTATAAGTTCTGCAATATCATTGAAGTCTTCGTCCCTCCAAAAAGTACTCAAAATCGCCCTTTTTTCCTTTTCTAAAATTGTAATCCTAATTATATTCCGCCATTTGTCTTTAAGACCATACTTCTCGGCTCTAGACCTTAATACGTGATTTTCAACTAGCGCCTCATATGTCCATATGTAATACTTATATAGGAAATTTGAAAAAAAATGCCATATAATTGGTGAGAAAAGGTAAACTAATCCTAGAAATTGGTCAGTCCTAGATTATTACTTGTAATAAAGGCTTAAAGTCTCTCAAGGTCACTCAAGGTCACGCGCGATTTGTGGGTCATTTAAGGAGTATGCCATTTGAAAGGCCACGGCACAGTCAACTATTTTCAGTAATTAGTCACCATACATATATTTTAATGAATTTTTGTATGGGTTAAAAAAATTAAATTTAAGGGGAAAGGTGAGGAATTTTCTTGAGGATTCCTGTTTATATTTCTGTGTTTTTTGAGCCCTCTGAGATATAAGAAATATTAACTACTTAAATAATTAAAATAAATTCTTACTTGATATTTATTCCATAAATATCAATTTAAAAAATCTCTTACACAAATATTTTCATTAAATTCCTTATTAAATATTTCGTTTTTACATGGAATTTCTTTAGTTAATTATCTATTAATTAAATAAAGTATTTTATTAAATGTACTTGATAATTTAGCAGAATGAGAGAGAACTCGACATCATGTTTTTAGTGGACGTGCACAAGCATTTTATTTCGGAACCCGGGGAACCTGCTCCGATTTTGATGTTTTTTTCTCAATGTTGGATATTGAAATTTAGAAAGAAGTCTACAACGCAAAAATCGACGCTTCTAACAGGAAAGTTTTTTTTTTTAAATTGAAAAACCTATTCTTACCTCAAACAACAATAGTATTCATTTTTATTTTGTTTTCATTTTTCAACTTATAAAAGACTCTCCAAAAGTTTATAAAAACATTTTCCATAAATATGTTAAATATAAAAGTCCAAACCCAGTACTAGAAATAACCAATAAAATACTTAACCAAGATAGACTTGCTTTATTTCCTTCCGTTGACTATTAGTATTTAATAATAATAATAATAATATTTGTTTCTATTCAATTGACGCAGAAAAACGTCCAAACGAGCCCAAAAGTGATACTTTTTAAATTATTCTTTCTGATTTATTTTAGCAACATCATAAAGAAATAATAAGCAATATCAAATAAAACATTAATGCACAATTTTGGGGAAAAATTGATAAAGTGAAAATTAGAAAATTTGTGAGAATATTCAGTTGAAGCGGAGTGTATAATTTAAACAACAACAAAAAACGCAGTAAGTCCTATTTAAAATCACAACCGCATAAGGGCAAGCCATTTAGTATCACGGTAGTGTTGCCGCCTGAAAGCGCTTATCTCCTTGTGACTATAAGCAGGTTTTACTGTACTGGGCTTGGACTTTTATGAAAAATGTTGTAATAAGCCTTTGAAGTGTATAAGTTAACACATTTAAAACAAAATAAAAATTAATATTGAGGAAAAAATTGTTTTTTTAATTTTTGTGGACCTATTGTTTGGGAATTCTTGACTTGGTCACAAAATAGTGGTAAATGTATACCTGACCTGGGTCTAAGGTATAGCTGCACGAGTTCCAGAAGAAATAGGATCCTGCATTATGCATTACATAAAGGCTAACATAAGTGTAAGAAGTTAGGCGTCAGTCATAGCGAACAGAATTAGCATCAGGAAAAGTTAAAACAGAATAAATTTGATAACTTTTTACTAACCGTCGTTTATACCGAACGAAAAAATCGGTCAGTCAAAAGCTGTCATTATGCTCTTGACATTTGTGAATTAAATTTCTTCAAAAAAGGTTTGCTTTTTCTTAATTTAAAAAAAAATAAGAATAATAGGTATGTCGCGTGCAAAAACAAAAAATGATTATGCATGGCAACGTCATTCTGTATTTTAAAACAAAAGAGGTCAACAAAATTTCGACAATTTCAAGCGCATCCACTTTACCGGCTCCGAAAGCAGCATGGATAGACTTGAAATGTTCCCAATGAAATTCTTCCAATATTTTTGAATAGCCAGGAACAATTTTACTTCATTTTGTTAAAAATTCAAAAAGATATGGAGCCAAAAGCAAATTTGTTCAGAACCCGCAACATAAGTGCCAAGGAAAAGCTGGTCTTAACCCTACGGTACGGTTTTTTTTTATAAGCAAGCGATTCATCCGCATTGTTTTTAAATTTCTAGCCACTGGTGCAAGTTTCGCCGATCTATCTTTTCGTTTTTTAATGGGAAAGACAGCAGTGAGAAAATGTATCACCGATACAATTCGGACAGTAAACAAACATTTTCAGGAATTAGTAATGCCTGTTCCTAAAGTTTCTCAAGGTTTCTTAAAAACTTGGAATTTTCCCAACTGCCTGGTTGTGGTTGATTGAAAACATATTTGGATGTTTGCTCCAAGAAAGTCCGGTAGTTTTAATTTCAACTACAAAAAATGTTTTTCAACCGTGCTTATGGAATTTGTTGATGCAAACTATAAATTTCTCATGATGAGCATTGGACCATATTTTCATCTTCCAATTTTGGCAAAGCATGAATAAACTATCCTGAACAGCTATTTGTTCCCGCTGAAGCTCCATCGCCTGGCACAAATAAGCCTCTACCTTATGTTCTGGTTGGAGACGAAGCTTTTGGTCTAAAGCATAATTTATTGACACCCTTTCCAGGAGCTCATTTGACATCCAATCAAAGAATATTTAACTACAGGTAAAAGACATATAATAACCTTAAACAATATAACAAAGAAATAAATAAAGCTTTTTAATAATTTTCTAAAGGCTTTCGAGAGCAAGAAGAATTATAGAAAGCACATTTGGTACACTTGTGCTTACTTGGAGAGTTTTTTTAAAACCTCTCTGGAAGTTCAAATGGAACTAGCCAAACCACTCATTTTATGTTGCTGCATTTTAAATAAATAATTTCCTTTAAAATACAAAGGAAAATTTAACATCATTTACCGATGCCAATGAATACTCAAGAAATAATTAAGTTGAAGCCAGAACAAACCAACCGCAATCGCGAAGAAACGACTTTGCAAACTGGCTAGTCACTGAAGGGAATTTTGAATTCCAATGGAATAGGTTGTAATTGAAAAATAAATGTTGTATCTAGTAATTTTATATTTATTTAATCACTTATCATAAAACTTCAACAACTCATTAATATCTAATTAAAAAAGGAACACAAAACTTATTTAAAAAGGAACACAAAACTTAACTCATGATTCATTACAAAAAATTAAGTAATAACACAAATTAACAAAACAGGATGCTTTTGATCAGTTTGTTGATAAATAGCAAACTCAAACCCGTAAATCCGTAATTTAAATGACGAACGCACCCATTTGTATAACAATGCCTTGTGTTGTAGTTTTAAAGTTTCAGTTTGTTGATAAAAAAGAGTTAGAAGTATTTAGGTGCTTTTATTTTTTGTAAGGCCCTGTTTAATTTTTGTGAGGAGTATTTAAAAATATTCGTCTTTAAGTTATCCAGAACGAATTCGTAATTCAAAGATTTTTTATTGTTAAAATAGTTGTGTAGAAAAAAAATACCATAACGGGGCACATTCGTCGTTTAAACTAGGGGCAAATTCGTCAGAGTTGTTCTTGTGAAGCTTAAAGCTAATTTATTAAAATTTATGCAGCATCTATCTCCAGAAGTCAAAACAAATATTGCATTGGTATTGATTAAAGTAACATTCAGGAGTTTTTTGAAACTCCGTTGTACTCCTTATTTCGTTCTCTATATTATTGACTGTTTTGTTAATAAAGAAAATTTTATTTTTTTTATGAATTCCAGTTATGTTTTTATATGAAAAAAATAAAGTTAATACCGTGAATAAATTAAGTTTAGAGTATTTTTTGTAGCAAAATACTTTAGTGCCGAAAGTTCCCCAAGCATTGACAAAAGTGCCCCGGGCACATTCGGCGAAATGACTTCTTTTTTTGAATAAAAAATAAAACATGCTTTCAAGCTATACGAAAATGTTTCCTACTCCAGATTAAAGACAAAATATCAACTTTATAAACAGTGGCTTAAACTTTTAAAAAAGTTTAATAATTAAGATTTTATGACGCTTTGAAATTTTTCTGTTAAATGTGCCCCAGTTTTATATGCGTTTAAATTGCAGAGAAAAAGTAAACAAAATTTGTTTGAAGTTTTTTTTTTCAATAATTGATTGACTTGAAGCATGGAGTTTTTAAAATTTCTAAAAATAGTTACTATTTTAATATCTTTAGCTGAAAAAGGAATGCCATCTGAATTCTTGAAAAAAAATTTGGGAAGCAAATTTTGGAAATCATTGGAGCAGTTTTTTAAATTATCTTTTGATTGAAAATTTTCAAAACATTAACGAAAAACTAAATTTTCAAAAAAAAATGTGATCGAATCCAATTTAAAAAAAATGTTGAACTTGCAACTTTTTTGTACGAGACCGAGACCGATACCGAGACGATACTGAAATTTTTCGATTTTGACGATACCGAGTGGATACTTACAAAAGTATCGTTTGGTTTGGTATCGTGGCCAGCCATATTCAAAATATGCAGAACCGAAAAAATCAAATTGGTTTTAAAACGGAGGTAGCAAGGTTTTGACTCAATTCCTTTGAGCGACTGCGATCGACATAAACCAAACCTATGTATTTCAACTCGCTATTGTGTTTACCTTACATAAAAAGAAAATTGGGAGGTATTTTTCCCCAAAAAAATAAGACCTTAATCTTGTCCAATTAATTTTCAATATATGGGGTCAGAAAAGTATAACAATTTTTTAAAAAGGGTAAAAAGAGCCAGTTTTTAAAAAAGGTGACTAATGGTCGCATGATGCAAAAAAAGGGGTCAAAATGCGTCTAAAGTCGCTTTGGCAGCTGAAGTCCCCTCCCAACATCAATAATGAAATCCTGTTCACGGTGCTTGGAGCAATCAGCAATCGCAGGCCCTTCTCTGAAACTCACAGTCACTGAAATCATAAAGTTTTATTTCAAAATAAATAATAGTTCCAAAGTATTGTCTTTTAAAAACTTACTCTCCTGGCACTTTCACGTAGGGCATTAAAAATGTTAGGTTCTGGAAGTGGATCCACTTGATTGGAGCTGTGGCACCAGTCCCACCGGGAGTGTTATTTTCTGATCGAAAATATGTCCGGAAGGAGTACCGTAAAGTGGTTAATTTCTTTTGACATTCGTCGACTGAAAATGGAAAAAAAATATAACTTTCTTTTGTAAAATAGTAATTCGAAACATGCTTACCAGTCTTTCCCAGAATTGAAGCAATGTCCTCCCAGGCATCTATCCTCTTTGTCTTGTTGCTGTATGCATCCTTGGCATACAAATAACTATGGTTCCTTACTTCCAGGATCAGTTTGGCTTCGAACTCCTTCACCTTTGCCTTTTCATTGATTTTTGAATAATCTTCCATAATGGAAGGCAAAATAAATATTAAATTAAAATTCACTTTTCTGCGCCAGCACCATATCAACCTACTTTGTTTATGGTTTATGTTTTACGGATGAAGCGGTTTTTTTTCTTGGTGTCAGTGGAACAGTAAAAAATTGAAACACAGATAAGTGGAACGAATTGTTCCATTTTATCAGGAATGACAATAAGCTGATACGGAAAAATAATTTTCATCAGTAAAATTAATATATTTTTTTTTTTTTTGATGAGATATTCGCTTCAAAGATTTTTTTTTGTGAAAAAATACTTGAAGTGATTTTTGATCGATTCGTACCATTTTTATATTTCAAATCATATAATAACACATTAAATTTTAAAAACAAACATTTTTCCTGATGGCTTTTCCTTAAAGCTATGATCGGCCCCTTAGTGACCCATGTGGACGGCAAAATCGAAATATTGAAATTAGTTTCATTTGCACATACTTGTACATTGCTTATAATCCTTTCTTCAAGCAAGAAATAGACCACACATTTCTGGTATTTGGTAACTCATTAGTGGTTTTGACATTCCATTAAAAAAATTACTTTTCATACAAAATTTAATAAAACAGTCCTTTCTAAAAACTACATTATTAAATAGGTAATTGATTTGAAGCTTTTATCGATTGGTATCTTATACTAATTTAATATTTTATTATTATTAAAAATTGTAAACGAGAGTATGTAAATACATCATGTGGTTTAGTTTTTTAAAACTGTGATGAATTATGTATATAAAACAACAAAATATACAGTAAAAATATAAATACAATGAAAGGTGAGGATTAACACATTTTTGTTTAACTTGGCGGGAACATCTCATCGTAAGTGGCTGTCTCAAGAATTTCATTTGCAATGTCAAGAAACTTCTGAGACAATCCTTTTTCGAGACCAGGGATTATTTCACTTAGATATAAATCCTGGTTGTCGTTTATTATTGCGTTGCCAACTTGACCCAACACTTTATCGCCATTGAACAAATTATTCAATTGGATCTTCATATTGCTCACACTTATTCGAATAGGCATCTTAGTAAATCTCACATATTCAACGCCATTTTTGAAGTATCTTCCTCCTCGCATTTTAACAACAGCTTTGGCGTTATCTTAAAACAAACATAAATTAGAGGTAAGTTCTTCTTGTTTTTTTGTTTGTATTTAAATACCAAAATATCCCTTCATGTCTCCAGCACCCTGGATGTCCAATAGTAGAAGTTTTATGCGAAGCGAATATTTTCCAATAAAGGATATCTTTGGCAAGGTTATGGCAACATCAAAAGCTATTGCAGATGTGTTAGCGCTGAATATAATAAATAATTTGTAAGTAGGTTATCTATTGTCAATTTTAGGAAATTCGATTTAATTGTAAATATTTAAAAAAATAATTTACCTTAGTTTATCAATGATAAAATTACTTCCACCTCTCGCTTCGATGTCACTAAAAGTTGCTCGGAACTGTCTACCTCGTCCCATCTCAATATTGTCAAGCAGCAGAGGTTCCAAGGGCGGTGTATAGTAGCCATCTCCAAGATCACCAGTGGCCAATAAGGGGCGCACCATATTGACAGCTTTTATAATGCATCCATTTATATCAGGGTCACTCCGCGAACATTTTTTTAAAGTTGAAGCTAAAAGATTTAATTAAAAAAAAAATTAAATTTTGTGGCGCAACAGCTCATGCAGAACCAGGGCCTAGTGACTAACAACTCTCAACCATTCCTGTGTGCGTGTTATTGGCAGGAATGGAGGGGACCTACAATTTTTTGCCGAGTCCGAACGGCTAGGTGAGAAGCACTTATTCATGACAAGTAATACTCTTGGAGGATTTGTCACTTCCTCGCAAGAGGGAGTACCTCGGAAAAAAACATTTGTTTTTAGGTGGCAGTGGCCGGGAATCGAACCCAGACCTTTGGCATGACAGTCCTACGCACTAACCATCATGCCACGAGGTACTACAAAAGATTTAATTAGAGAAATATTTAAAATCCTTCTCAAATATTATAAGTTTTTTTATTTGGATGAGCTTAAATCAGTTCCAAATGAAGAAAAAAAAATTCTCTAATTTTTTTCAGAGTTTTATTTGTATTATTTGTTTTATTTGTAGGGGTTAGGTAAATTGCCTATTTTTGTACATTCATATTAGGCGATTCGCGTAAAATCTGCCAAAAAATCCAGAATATGTAAGTTGGAATAATATTTGAAGTAATATTTCTCCTCTCTTGGAGGAGGGGCAATTTTATAAAAAAATTATATTAAAAATCATTTATTTTGAAAATTTCAAGAACGATTTCCTATTAAAAAAATTATGTTTTTTTAATATGAGCATAAGTTAAAGTAATTTTGATGATGGCTTATTTGCGACTTTAAAGGTTGGTATAGGTATATATTTATAAGCAACTTGCTTGTGATTTCGAGTCATTTCAGTTGAAAATATATAATATTATAATTTGTACAGACAAAAAAACATAATTTTTAATGTTTTGAATTCGAATCTGAAATTTTGAAAATATGCGTTTTAAGGCCAATTTGAAGTTTTCTTATTAATTCTTATTAATACATTTTTATCAGCTGAAAGTGTGAACATTTACCTTTCAAATTCTTTTTGAATCTTCCAAATACCTTCATTCATCTTGAAAAAAATAATGAACTAGCCTTCACCTCATACTACCTTAATCCAAAATATTCTATATTTATAAAAATTACAATTGGGGAAGAGAGTAATACAAATATTTATAAGACTACAACTGCATTTTATAGAAGACGTTTATTTTTTTTTTAGATTAGCTAGTTGCAAGTTTTGTGAAAAAGATGATCTTATGGTATAACATAACCTCAATTTTCAATAAAAAAAAGGCTTAGAAAAGCTTTTAGAGATATTTTTGAGATGTTATCTCAAAAACTTCTGAGACCAGGTTCGAAATTAGCGCATCAAAAGCCACAAAAAAGTTTATTTTGATTCATGTAGCAAAAACAAATTAAAATTCAAACTTAACTAAAATCAAAATTTAGAAATACAGTCGACTCCCTCTAAGTCGAACTTTCACGGGATATTAAAACTAGTTCGAGTTAGAGGGAGTTTTAGAAAAATTCGAGTTAGAGAGAGTTTTTTTTTTAATGATTTATTGAATTAAATAACAAATAAAATAAATAAATAAAATAAATAAAGCTAAGCTTCTTGCTTTTATCGCTCATTAATTCATAACTATGTAATATATTTTTAACTTAATTATTTAAAAAAAATTGTAATTTTAGACTGAGTCATCACAATTGTCGTGTCATCAGTGATCACTTTTTAAAAAAAGATTCTATTTTAAATAAGCAATTTTGAATTTCATCTGGCACATCGTTAGTCATTTCAATTGCAGATTACAATGTATCAATTGCATCTTCAATTTCATTTTTCTCTGGTATTTCAAAGTCTATTATTTCAGCTTCAGCTTCATCTTCTTATTCAACTTCATTTTCACCATCATTAGTATCATCAGCATCTATTTCTATTGCTTCCAAAATTGACTCGTTATCAGGTATTTCAGTTGCTTCGATGCCGTCATCGATTTCAATATAGTCTTTCCAATGTACGCCTTCAACATTATAATGAGCTTCTGTTAGCCTTTCCCAGATTGTCTGGATTTCTTGGGTGTCTTCATTGTTACATCTAAGTAAGTTAAGCGGAATTTCATCTTCGTCATCCCACGTCTCAGACTTAAATCCGGATTTTGGAGTATGGAGTAACGTCCTGTTCCCATGCCTTTAAGATTTCGCGCACGCAATCGAGAAGTGATATTTTATATTGCTCTTTTTTGGTTACCCAAACTCTTAAGATCTTGGTGAGAAGACGGCGCTTATAGTGTACTTTCAAATTCTGAATTATACCCATGTCCATTGGCTGAACTATTGAGGCCATATTGGGGGGAAAATACTCAAGCCTTATAAATTTTAATTTATCCTTAACTTGTTTTGGGTGAGCTGGGCAGTTATCGATTATGAATAATACTTTACGCTTTGATCTTCCAAATTTAGAATCAAGTTTCAAAATCCAACTTGTGAAAAGGTCTGATGTCATTCAAGAACGATGGTTTGCTACATAGTCCACCGGCAAAGTTTTAATTTTATTGAAACAACGAGGATTTTTGCTTTTCCCTATAACCAGAAGCTTTAGTTTGTCTGATCCAGTCATGTTGGATCCCACAAGACAAGTCACCCTTTCTTTACGGTGGTTACCTCCAAAACATTTATCCCCTTTAAAAGCCAAGGTACGCGTCGGCAAACATTTGAAAAAAAATCCCGTTTCATCGACATTAAATATGTCGTCCGATTTGAATCCTCTGACCAACTCTGCGATTTGTTTCAATTCCTCGGCTTTTGTGCTATCAACAGAAACGCAATCACAAGTTGTGATTTGAGAGATTTTTTTGATTTTTTTCGGCAAAAGAGAAAAAATTCGACTTAGAGGGAAAGAAAATAGGTCAATAATCAAGAGAATGTGTTCGAGTTAGAGGGAACTTCGACTTAGAGGGAGTTCGACTTAGAGGGAGTCGACTGTAATTTTAAAAAATCCATTTTTTAGCACTGCACAAAAATTATTTTTTTTCATTACTTTTTTCAAAAAGCTTATTCTTTTCATAAAATTGGACTTGCCTGATACGAAAATAACCAAAAAAAATCTAAAGCGTACCGTTTCAAGGTTATGGAATATTTACAAACCTGCTTTTGACATTGACTTGAAATAGTCATGACATCATAACTAAGAAATGTGACGTGTTTGCTACCCACATTATTCAGCAATTATGATCTTAATTCAATAAGCAATTCAGCCTACCTTAAATTACTCGCGTTAAAAACACTTTGTCACATAGGGTTATCAAATATTACGATAATAGAAAAAAATCGGATGCTAAAACTCTTGAAATTTTGAACTTCGTTATGGGAAATTTAAACCAACAAAAAAACGGTTGGTACTTTCCATTAACCTAATTCTCATGATAAAAAGTGAGTTATTGCATTGCATTATGTACTTTTTGGTAAAATAAGTCTGTTCTTGTATTAATGGTAGGTACCTGGTATATAACAGCTTGGTCTTTGATTTTCTCATCATAATTTGTATGCTCAAACGTAGGAAGATGGGACAGAGGTGGGAACTGCCCACCTTATGAAAATCATCAATAAAACTTTTCTGGTTCTACTATAACTAACCGAAAAAGCAATATTCAACAACTGTGAAGGAAGTTTCAGACATCAAATTTTAAATTTCGCCTACAATTCCAGGTTATCACCACATATGCATAAGAGTAATTTTTGCCCTTCTGAATTTTGTTTGTACCACTGTCCGCGAAGCTTTTTACGTTAGTTATCTATCAACTCGGTTTATTTAACCAAGTCAAGCACAACCCAAGTGAACCGGTCTAAATTTTTCTCAAACTGAAAAAGCAAGTTTGTCAGGGTTAAAAAGCAGAATCACCCAACGTTAAATATAAATCGTTAAAAAAACGCAATATTTCAGAATTTGCTACAAAAGTTACCGATTTAAAAGTCATAAGAGTCTAATAAAATTCATTTAGGACTGGGGAAAGAAATCGATTTGCAGTTTTGGGATGAGTTCAGATTTAGTAGTTCCTCCAAGGCTCCATTTAGAGAATAGAAATAAAAAAAGAGTGTAAAGTTAATTCAAAAAATTTAATATCACCAAAAGCTAAAAATATCGCCTTCACCTGCGTTTGATGATTATTTTTGTTTTTTGATGCTCCGGAAAAAGGTGATTTTGGGGCAATTGGTTGTCAGTTGGATCGAAATTCCAAACCAAAGATTATTGGAGATTAAATTAACCATCAGGTATAAATCTTTTGATCAAGTTTTTTTTTTCTTTATTTTAATGCAGATTCGATTTGTTTTTATTTTATTTTGTGATGCTTTATTTCATGATTTTTAGTTGTTATACTTAGTTCAAGGATTCTTAATTGTAATGTTTAGTTTTAAGGTTCTTAATTACAATGCCTAATTTCATGAACACTGTTGTCAGTTTCACTCATAAACTCTCTTTTAAACAAATTTGGGATTAAATAAATGCTGAAGTCCAAATACATTCGTTTTTTAAGAAAACTTGATTGGTCTACGCATTTTTTCTCATTTTTCAAATATTTTATTTTTGCTTAAGCACTACTGTGGTTGCCCACCTTAGAAAAAATGTCTTCCTATGCCAATGTTAAACTCCTTTATACGAGTAATAATGCAAATCAAAATTTTGAAAAAGGAAACATTGGATTTTAAGAAAATATTTAAATATGTATTTCAAAAAAGTTTTGATGGATTTATTTGAAACTTGATTTTAAAGTGTAGGTATATGTTAATAAATACTGAAAATTGTCGTACCCATTATTTTTATGTTACAAAAATATTTAAGTGTAGTTAAGGTACATGTTAAATTTAATAACATAATTTTGTTTTGTATGTTATCATGTAGAGTGACATGACCGACATTGTCCATTTTTCAAATTTCTCTAAATTTAATTATTTTTAATAGATTTTTTAACATTATTTATAAGGATTTGTTAGACAGATTTGTACATATGTAGTTAATTTACAATAATTTACAAAGTATGTATTGTATATGTATATATAATCAATAAATAAATCAAAAATTGATTTTTCAGAAGAAGTGAAATGGTGCGTAGTGTTAGTGTACCATGGAAGGTACTAAATGAACCAGTCTTATGTCCACAATGCACCATGAAGATTCTCATTATACCAACGACTAATTTCAAGAAATAAAACAAGCACTCAAGTGACGTTGAGTTCTGTTTAAGAAAAATTTATATAGCAACTTTATTTTATGGTTTAGAACAAACACAAAAATTATTAATTTAATGCATTCAGAACAATGCTGTTGTGGTGCATGGTGGAGAACATAGTGGTGTACCACTGTTGTATTGTCGACCGTGTCACCCTGCATTACACATTCATATTTCCTCAAGTAATCAAACGACATTCTTGTTTTTCAGCAAATCATTCGAGTTGGTTATATAGAAGGTAGGTAATTAAAAGAACGAGTTTCATTCTTCGTTACATTTTTCTATAATAATTTGCATATTTGTATTTGCCAAACAACTTGAACTTCAATTTACGACCCAGTCGTGCAGTTTATTTTTCTTCTTCACGACGATGCGATTTTTCGCCCACATGTACGGACATCTTCAAGTGGTGTAAAAAACAATTATTTTCAGGTTTGTTATTGATAACTTGATAAAAAAAAATCTTTTGATAGTGCAATGCTCCAAAAATTTAACTAAATATAAGTTATCTCAATACTCTCTTTATTTATAATAAATGCCTTTTTAAACATTTTATTAAGCACTTTTTTAATATATTTAAGGTCAGCAAAATGCTTTCCGTAGATGCATGTTTCCCATAGGCAAATCATCTCTTATGACTTGCCTATGGGGAACATGCATTTTCCAATAATATCTGATATTAGCTTCAAAGAAATATTATATGACTGCCTTGATAAAGTAACGGATTTATTTGATTGAAATCAAATTCTTCAGAAAGGTCGATAAACTTTTGGCACATTTTTTGTTTCTGTTTCAATACCTTCACAAAAAAAATATAACATTTTTGTTCAATAACACTGCTCTTATTATTTATTAGTGGGACGGAATTCAAAGAGATGTACCTATTACTATTTATTTTATAACGGGTGATTTTTTAGCTGGTTTGGTTTTGGCAACACTGGTTTTGACAGCTGACGTGTGTTTAGTACCTTGTGTCACTTTCAAACAGCTTCAGTTTGGTTTGCAATTTAACCATGGATCGTCTTACAAATGAACAACGCCTGCAAATTATTGAATTTTACTATCAAAATTCGTGCTCGGTTCGAAATGTTCATCGCGCGCTGCTTCCATTTTATGGTCGGCATTCTCGACCTTCTGAGCAGTCTATTCGGAAGATTGTGACCAAATTTCGCACCAAATTTACTTTGTTGGACATTAAACCACCAACACGTTTACGTACTGTGCTTAGTGAAGAAAATATTGCGGCCGTATCAGCTAGTGTGACAGAAGACCGCGAAATGTGGATTCGGCGCCGTTCCCAGCAGTTAGGCCTTTGTTACAGCACTACGTGGAAAATTTTGCGGAAGGATTTGGGCGTAAAGCCTTTTAAGATACAGCTGGTGCAAGAACTAAAGCCAGCCGACCTACCACAACGCCGAATTTTTGGTGAATGGGCTCTTGGAAAGCTGGCCGAGGATCCGCTTTTTTATCGAAAAATTGTGTTCAGCGATGAGGCTCATTTTTGGTTGAATGGGTACGTAAATAAGCATAATTGCCGCATTCGGAGTGAAGATCAGCCAGAAGCATTGCAACAGCTACCAATGCATCCCGAAAAAGCCACTGTTTGGTGCGGTTTATGGGCCGGCGGCATTATTGGGCCATATTTCTTCAAAGATGATGCGAATCGCAGCGTTACTGTCAATGGTGAACGCTACCGAGCGATGATAACAAACTTTTTTTTGCCCGAAATGGAAGTTCTTGACTTGCATGATATGTGGTTTCAACCAGACGGTGCCACATGCCACACAGCACGCGAAACAATGGCGCAATTGCGAGGCGAGTTTGGTGAACAGTTAATTTCACGTTTCGGGCCGGGCAATTGGCCGCCTAGATCGTGCGATTTGACACCATTAGATTATTTTTTGTGGGGGTTTGTCAAGGCTAATGTCTATAGGGACAAGCCCGCTTCGATTGACGCACTGGAAGCCAACATGCATGCATTCATTCGTGAGATACCGGCCGATATGTGTGAAAGAGTATGCCAAAATTGGACTCAGCGGATGGGCTACCTGAGACGCAGCCGCGGTCAACATTTGCATTAAATTATCTTTAAACATTAAATTGCAAGGTTCAAACTATTGATTCAAATAAATATTTCATTAATTTTTTCGAATTTTTTGTGTTTTTTTTTTTTTTTTAAAGTTCTAAGCCTCTTAAGAAATCACCCGTTATAAGTATACTTTCGTCTTGCGTCTACTTACGAACACATACTTTTTGTTTGTGTGACAATAACTGACAATGTACAAATAAAGTATGAAGGATTGCTCTTGACCGAATTATTAACAAAATTTTATATTTCACATAATATTTAGATACATAAACCTAGAATATTAAAATTTTTCTGCATTGGCGCTTGTATATTTATCTACTATTCTTCCACTTTCCGATTAAATAATGTTAAAACATAGTTGGAATCAAAATTCACCTTTTAACGTTTTTTTATTGCAAAGTGCCAAGTGGGTACAAGTAGAGAAGGCAACAAGGTGAGCTTAGTTACCAGTCTAGAATTACTAATTGTCAATATTATTATTATGCACAGCTACCTATAGCCACTTAATATCTTTTTTCGCTTTATGTTTTTTTTCTCTTACTACTTTTAAACGACTTGAGTGAACAAAACATCGATGACTCAAGACCACTATCAATATAAACAACATTATTGGAACTTGGAACAGTTTAGGTGAACTTGTTGACCACATCGTTCTTGTTGGAAAAATGCACTGTAATGTGATTTACACATTGCATTGTGCCATTGTGCAAGTCTTGCCATCCCATCATGATTATTATCATCATGAGCCAATGCGAAATTCATGGGCAAAAATGAATCTGTGTGAATGTTGGTGTTGCAAAATGCATTTATGACCATGGGTGTGAGAAATACAGCAGCAAAACTCGAGATCAGCAAAAAATGAAACACTCAGATAAACTGCAATGAACGCATTTTATGTTTACCCGACAATCAATGGTTGCCGTTACCGGTCAGTGTTGTCGGTTTCAGTTTTTTTGTTTATAATAATGCTCTCTGGTGTTTGCTACTATCATTATTGTGTGGGGATCTTGTTTTAAGTTTATCGTAATGTCCCCAAGTCAATTTGTGTGATTTTACTTCCAAGGCCATCTCCCTTTAGCAGTCATCGACTGCTGAGTGCTCATCAATGATGTGTTGTGGGTTAAAGTATATTAAATTCATCTGTTAAATCGAATATCAATACTCAGTGTTAACTTGAAAGAATAAATGTACCTAACCTATTTCTATGAAAACTTCCCGAATTCGCATTTTCCAAATAAAAAAAACCCGAATTAAGGGTTTGTTATGTCCCTTCTAAATACGTCCACTTTGTGTTGTAGTAAACTACAAAAATCACCACAACACGATGTGGTTAATTGTGTTTTTAAAGGCAACAGTACCTACATTGGGAGGTCCACTTAGGGGGATCAAAGTATTTTAATTTCCTTTTTGTTATGATGTGCAAGTGAGGTATAAGGTTCCTTGTGTTTCAAATTAGGTCCCTTATTATACACAAGGGAAATTTATTAAGCTGTTGCTATAGACAAAACTGGAGTTTTCCTGATGAAGTTCCAATAAAATAAACTCCAGACTCTCCTAGCATCAACTTAAACAACTTTTATGAATATTCCTTAATATTTATTTGCGTTTGGCTATTGTCTAAGCCAGTATTTTTCAAACTGTGGCTCGTGACCCCCTGGAGGGTCTACAAGACAAATTTGGGGGTCGCGGTCGCAATCCGGTTGGATTAAAAAGCCAAGGTCTTAAGTCCTGGATGGCTTATTATTCAAAACTGTAAAACCATTTTGAGGTAAGGAGATAAAGTCTAGGTACTTATTTTTTTCGGTTTTGCCTTGCTTCCTTCGCTCTACTTGTACCGGATATGCAAATGCAAGACCACGGAGATCTTTTGAAAAATTTATCCGTCTTATGCTCACTCAAAAAGATATTTGCCGACAGGCTATATACAACCACAGTACACTTATTAAAGGTAACATACTGCGCTTGTTTTCAAAAATCGGTTGTCAGATAGTGACAAAAAACAAATAATTCTTCAGAGACCTTGTCAAGTTAAATGTGGCTGCATTCAATGCATCAATTTCAGTAAAGAAGATTCAGATTTCTAAATTCTAGCGAATCGGAAGTTTGAAAAGTACAGAAATCTGAAAATCTAAATGTTTAATTTGAAATGTGTTGAACATGCCAAAGTACACATTCAACGAACTGACAGGGGTCTCTGAGATTTTGACACATGCGCGAACTTAAACGAAAATTAAAACTCGTAAGATATTACCTTTAATTTGTGTACTGTGATATACAACATTTAAATTTTTGATCAGTAAGTATTCGCATTGGAAAAAAAAAATGTAAAGACAACTCTGATTCCCTTGTAATACTTTGTGCGTATTTTATAGGCCAAGTGAGGTTATTTAGTTGAAATTTTCCAAATTCGATACCAAATCATCTCATTTCCCATACAAATTCATATTTCGAAATGAGATAATTTTAACTAAAATTTGGTTATAAGAGAAGTTCAATGTATGTCGCTTTTTAACTGAAAAAGTATACTATTGCAAATGTAGCGGTCGCCAAAATCTTTTTATTAAAAAAGGGGTCGTGTACTCAAAAAGTTTAAGGAACACTGGTCTAAGCTTAGGGATGCGAAAGTCAAAGCAGACATTTTTTCTCATCGTAACTCATCGTGTAATATAGAATTAAGTCCCCAATACCATTTGAAATAGAAACCAACAGATACGATTCTTTGTATTTTGAATTTGTCCATAGAGTCTAGGAACAGGGGCCGAATTACCGAGTCAGTCAAGAGTGAGTGAGTTCCGTCAATAATCGAATGAACGAGTAACCACTTCAAATTTTTGAATAGGTACTAGATTTGTCGAAACTTGAAAGGTAATGCCAAGCTCACATAAATTCAGTCACGTATTGCTCGATAACTGATGCGGTAATTCGGTCCCAGGTTTCGACCTCCAAACTCTTTTGCGTTGGCCACCAACTTGGATTTTAGGAGAACGAGTTTTTATTAAATTATTCTCAATTATTCCAAATTTTGACTGAAAATGCACTTGACAAATGTTTTCCAACTTTAATTACCTACAACTTTGGTCATCATAGTTTTTTGTCTACTATCGAAATTTTTCGACTTAATTAGAAAAAAAAATCGTTAAACTCACTACTGACCATTTTTTAATTATTCAAACAAAGAGATAAACATTTGTTTCAATTTGTTTAAAAAGGAGGGCATTAGGAGCAGTGTTGTCACTTTACCACAATTGTGTTAGATCTACCACTTTTTTCGGTTTTTTACAATCTACCACTGCTACCACTGAAGTCAATAATTCTACCACTGTTTGCAACTCAAAGAATATCACTTTATGAAAAAAAAACCTAATTTTTTTTAGTAGACAAAATTTCAAGAAAAATAATTCCTAAATTTTTCAACAGACAAAAAATTCCCTCTGAACCTTTTGCTCTATATACTAACCTGAATGCAGCCATTGGTAGTATCTGGCACTGACTTCTTTACTCATATAGAAATAGAAATGTAGTAGATTTTTTCAAAGCTTGGGCCCTACAAGTTTGTCTCTAAAATTTCTTTTGAAATTCGTCCAGATTGAAAACAGCCAGTCAACAACCAAAAACATCAGAGCAGGAGTTGCTCAAGGATCAAAGCTGGGACCGTTCCTCTACAACATCTTCACATCAGACCAACCTCAACCCAACAACGCTATAAATTTGCTCTATGCAGACGATTCACTAACATACGCCAAATCTATTTCACCAGTCATTGCAGCCCTTAGAGTTGAAGAACACGTGAGACGGCTGTGGGAGTTCTACACAACATGGGGCATCAAAGTCAACTCAGCCAAATCTGAATTTGCTTGTTTCAGAAGACCAGCGGGACAGCGAAGTACACCCTCAGCTAAAAGCTGCCGCAGCATTATTATCAATCTGCCTGACGGATCACAACTGACAACCAAACCATCGGTGAAATATCTGGGTGTCAACTTTGAGGAGAGGTTACGCTTCAATCCGCATGTAACAGCTACTCTGAAGAAAGCAAACTACGCTTTCCACTGCATCCACCCCCTAATGCGGAAAAGGAATGGACTCAGCCAAAGGACGAAGTTGCTTCTTTATAAGAAACTTCTCAGACCGATCATCACATACTGCTTTCCTGTCTGGTTTACTATTTCCAAAACCAGCATTAAAAAACTGGGATTGTTCGAGAGGAAGATCTTGCGGATCTGCACGGGACTCCACTTTGACCAACGGCGACGAAAACATTTCAGCAACACGCGACTCTATGAGGCATCCGGAATAACACCCCTTGACAAATACATGATCAGTGCTGCCAAAATACTGACGGGCAACCTTAGCAATCACCCAAACCCTCTAGTGAGAATCATCACAAGTGAAGAGAAACACACCGATCCTCGATACCTTGATGTAACAGCACTACTGGGCGAAGGAATCATTCCTATCAATGAAGACGAGGCAATTCAGTTTTACGAAGATGCAGCGTCGAACTACCACCGTGGCTAGAAGCCACCCCACATCCTCCCAAAAAGACAACCGGATTTGAACAACCCGAGATGAATCATCTACATAGTATAAAATATAACCATCAATCACAATTTTTTAAATAATTTTGTATAAAAATAAAAACAATGTATAAAATTAGGCCCCTAATGTGCCAAAACAAATTAAAGTATCAATATAATAATTATATAAAATAGAATTAAGAACAAATTGTAAATATCTATTTCCGTTCAATAAAGTCTAACTAACTAACTAAAAAAAAAAAAAATTTCTTTTGAAACAAACAAAATAGCTGCTATTCAAAAAACACAAACGTTTTTGATGATAATTGATGAAGGTACTGACAATGTGCTTTGTTATGACTGTGCAGTATTTCTGCGAAAATTATGCTTGAGCTGTAGATAAGTTTTGTGGGCTCCTCGAAATAAAAGATGGAACAGCTTCCCACATTTATAATGCTGTTGTTAATAACCTAAGAGATTCCCCAAGAAAACCTTATTGGATTTGCAACTAGATAGCGCTTCTGTGCGAGGAAGCAAGTCCAGTTGCAAAATAAATATAATTATTTATTTTACATAGCTTGCACAAACGAATAGTAATTCCTTAAGCATCTGTTCTTCTGCAGTGCCAAGAGAATTATCACTGGAACTAGAAAAATTGCTAAAACAAGTTGACCTTGAAAATTTTCAACAAACAAATTTGTGTCCAACCGCTCAAAATTTTAAGCTAAGTTAAACTCGTTGGCTATCTCTTGAAGCTGCAGTAACCCTTTATTACTTTTTTTAATGGTACATTTATTTTCAAGAATACAATGATTCTTTTGGACTAAAATAAAACTTAAAAAAACCTTTTCTTTTTTGGAAATTAAAATCTACCACTAAAAATTAGGATCTACCACTTTTTTTAGTCTGATCTGCCACTTTTTTTTAAATTGGAAGTAACAACACTGATTAGGAGTCTAAAAAAGTAAATTTCGCTATTACATGTACACAGTATACAGAGAGAATTATATACATAATTGATAGCTGAGATCAAAAGAACTGACGATGCTTAGATCCGATGGAGACATGTGCCCTACATTCTAAAAAATTGAACAAAACTCAAGTCTTTTGTTTCAATCTGCATCGTTTCTCGATCAATTTCTTCGATGCGAGAGTTACAGAAAGTATTCACTGGTTTAAACATCTAATAATTCTTTTATATTTGTCACAAAAATGTTTAAGGCCATCTCAATGTCTTCGACTCTTAAACTGATCAAAAACTTTTGCTATTTTTGTTATTATGTAGTGTACGTTGTATTTGAATGGTCAAGCTTTCTGAATGTGACAGTGACTTGCAATTTGACATTATCCTTACTCCAAAGCACTAGATATGAAAATAAACAATTTTTTAGCTCCCAATGGCAGGATACTTAACAATTAAAATATTAAATATTAACAATTTTATTTTATTTCCATTTTTTATTTTTTTAGATTCAAACAGTTTGTTGCCGAAACTATACTTACGCAACTTTGTATAAACGCTTTGAATGCAAATCACAGAAAATATAGTAATTACACTTAACACTGTTTTACCAATCATTGTTTAAAATTTTATTTTCACGAAATTTTGAAATTTTACTATTCAATAAAATGCAACTAACTAACTTACGAAAATGTAACCTATGATCGAAAAATTAAAATTTATTTGGTCAGTTTTTTCCATATAA
Source organism: Dasysyrphus albostriatus (assembly GCA_946251815.1). NCBI lineage: Eukaryota > Metazoa > Arthropoda > Insecta > Diptera > Syrphidae > Dasysyrphus > Dasysyrphus albostriatus. The sequence goes on along the minus strand of OX276337.1, from coordinate 69,488,667 downwards.
AAATGCAAAGAAGTGCGTCAAGTAAAGAATATCTTATCTACCGCGGCGAAAAGCTTCTTCACCGAGAAATACCAAGTCACACTGCTAGCATTTACTTAAATGGTTGGGGTTTTTATTGCACCTTATTGCCCGGTCTCGAACTCATATTATGTAAAAGTATTCGTCAGTATGTTTAAAAAAGTTGATGTAGTTTTGCTTCAAGCTTGGTTTTATATCTCTTTGTTCAAGAAATGATGCTCTCTTAAATGGTCGATGCCAATGGTGGAATTTGTTTAAACTAATAAATACTAAAACATACTTAAGCTTACTAAATCAAGCTTTAGTTATATTATTATTGTGTGTATGTATGTATGTTGACTTCTTTCTGTTTATCTTCAACCTCTGCCACTGAAAAGAATACAAAAATATTTTTTGTTTGAGTGTTTAAAGTACTAAATTAAATTATCATAGACGGGAATATTTAGTTAATTCATTATTGTTATTAAATACTTGAATGAGACCTCTGTTTTGACCAGATATAACTTTTTTATGATTAATATAAAATATATCAAACTAGAAGAGGAAGATAAAAAATGTTACTTAAACGAATAAAGGTTTTTTTTATTTATCCTAAAAAAACTTTAAGATAAACTAAATTCATAAAAGAGATATCTAATCCATAGAAATAACAGTCATGCGAAACAAAAATTTAATATTATTTGTAATTAAATTGCTAACAGTCTACTCCCTCTAAGTTCAACTCCCCTAAGGCCTAATTTCTCTACTTCCCTCAAACTTCCGTACTATATTTACTTCCCTCTAACTTGAACTGATTTTGATATTAAGTGAAAATTCGACTTAGAGGGCGCCGAATATACTTGGAACTCGATATATTTTATTTTTTCAAATTCATTTTTATTTTTCCATTTTAAAAACAATTTTTAAGCTTGACAAAAATTCATAGAAACTTGCCTACTTATCAATATCTTATAACTAACTTACTGGCCCCATACTGTCGCTCTAAGTTAAACAATATAATAACTTTAATGCTAATACCAGTGTTTTATTGGAAAAGCTATACATAGTATAGTAGGATTTTACACAAAGAACAAAAACAATGTCGGCAGTAGGCTCACTGCCCATAAAAGTTAAAGTAGAATCCTACTACGGATAAAGTTTTGACGTTTGTTCGAGTATCGAACTCAACTGAATAGAATGTTGGTGTTTCGTTACGGTTGATATTCATACTTTTATGTATCTCGAATTCTCGATGGCTATGTTCGTAGAGTAGAGTTATGTTAAGTGTTTAGATTGTTACTTTTGTTTTCGTCATGACGATGGTTTTGAAGTTGAAATCAGTGAGGATACAATTTTACCCACAAACTCATCGTCATGGCGTAGTTGGCGAATTGTCATTCGCATCAATCGGCAACCAAAAAATGGCTCATGCAATTCGCACGTCATTCGCAGCTTTATGAAAAGCACTTTAACGTTACTGATAATAAGTAAAACCAATATATGTAATCTTGGCTTAAGACCAGTTAGTACAAATGTGGTTTAGGTTTTGATGTTCAGCTTTAGGCAGATAAAAGGCAAGTTGTACAAATATGGTTCAAGTTTTGATCCGTCGTTATACGATTTTAAAAATGCTGAGCCATGGATCAAATTTTGACCCACGTATATACAACTGGAAACTTTAGCAAGCATATTTTGCTACTATCACATACTTGAAATGTCTTTGAACCTCAGGTAATCCGCTAAAATTGGTGAGCTAGAATTACTAATGGAAAACTAGGTACAAACATTAAAGGAAGCAATACAATCACGTCCTTACTTTAATTATATTTAAAATAAGGGTATTCATACAACAGCGTAAAGCCGTCGTAAACGTAGTAAAGTTTTAAACTTCGTAATTCTGTCACAATTTGTATGGAAAATTTGACATATTTACGAAATTTACAACTTTATAACGTTTATGACGACTTTATGCTTTTACATGAATACATTTATCACTAGTAACGTCAATTACTCCATTTGTAATAAGTTCGCTATTATACGAAGACTTTTAAGTAACCATTGAATGTTTGCAAATGAAAAAAAAAAATTGATTTTGTCTTCACACTCATTTAATTAAAAAAAAAAAGTTGACTTAAAAGTACGCATGTAAGAGCAGACTGAATGACGACTTTTTTACTTTGACCATTGTTTACCAACAGATCCCTACACCTTTGTTCCTATTATTAGCTGCAAAATCAATATCCGAATCTGAAAAAGCTAAACAAAGATGAAAAGGACTGTAAAACTCGATTTAATTCATAAATTTTATAAATATATAGTTATATTTCGTATTTTACTTTAACATTAGTTAGTTATTGTTAATAATTTTGCTTTATTTCCACTTTTAATTTTCATAAAATTCACTTTTGTGTTGTGTCAGGGGTACCATATTACAAATACAAAAATATAGTCAGCTGCGGATACGTTTTATTGGAAATTTCTTACTGTACTAACGGGTGATTTTTTAAGAGGTTTAGAACTTTAAAAAAAAAAAACACAAAAAAATCGAAAAAATGAATGAAATATTTATTTGAATCGATAGTTTGAACCTTGCAATTTAATGTTTAAAGATAATTTCATGCAAATGTTGACCGCGGCTGCGTCTCAGGTAGCCCATCCGCTGAGTCCAATTTTGGCATACTCTTTCACACATATCGGCCGGTATCTCACGAATGAATGCATGGATGTTGGCTTCCAGTGCGTCAATCGAAGCGGGCTTGTCCCTATAGACATTAGCCTTGACATACCTCCACAAAAAATAATCTAATGGTGTCAAATCGCACGATCTAGGCGGCCAATTGCCCGGCCCGAAACGTGAAATTAACTGTTCACCAAACTCGCCTCGCAATTACGCCATTGTTTCGCGTGCTGTGTGGCATGTGGCACCGTCTTGTTGAAACCACATATCATGCAAGTCAAGAACTTCCATTTCGGGCAAAAAAAAGTTTGTTATCATCGCTCGGTAGCGTTCATCATTGACAGTAACGCTGCGATTCGCATCATCTTTGAAGAAATATGGCCCAATAATGCCGCCGGCCCATAAACCGCACCAAACAGTGGCTTTTTCGGGATGCATTGGTAGCTGTTGCAATGCTTCTGGCTGATCTTCACTCCAAATGCGGCAATTATGCTTATTTACGTACCCATTCAACCAAAAATGAGCCTCATCGCTGAACACAATTTTTCGATAAAAAAGCGGATCCTCGGCCAGCTTTCCAAGAGCCCATTCACCAAAAATTCGGCGTTGTGGTAGGTCGGCTGGCTTTAGTTCTTGCACCAGCTGTATCTTAAAAGGCTTTACGCCCAAATCCTTCCGCAAAATTTTCCACGTAGTGCTGTAACAAAGGCCTAACTGCTGGGAACGGCGCCGAATCGACATTTCGCGTTCTTCTGTCACACTAGCTGATACGGCCGCAATATTTTCTTCACTACGCACAGTACGTAAACGTGTTGGTGGTTTAATATCCAACAAAGTAAATTTGGTGCGAAATTTGGTCACAATCTTCCGAATAGACTGCTCAGAAGGTCGAGAATGCCGACCATAAAATGGAAGCAGCGCGCGATGAACATTTCGAACCGAGCACGAATTTTGATAGTAAAATTCAATAATTTGCAAGCGTTGTTCATTTGTAAGACGATCCATGGTTAAATTGCAAACCAAACTGAAGCTGTTTGACAGTGACACAAGGTACTAAACACACGTCAGCTGTCAAAACCAGTGTTGCCAAAACCAAACCAGCTAAAAAATCACCCGTTATTTATGAAATCCCAAAAAAACATGGGTAATGCCTTTCGGCCTAAATATTATCTTAATACTAAAATTCAGATCGGTTTTTATTTTCTATAAAGAAGAATTTGCAAAAAACTCAGTATCTTTATCTTTATTTTTTGGGTTTTTGGAACTCGATATATGATCAATATTAGGTATGTATATTAAGTAAGCAAGCAGGACACTTTTGGAAATTTAGATTCAAAATTATCAATAAATCATTAGTTGCTGATTAATTGTGAATTAGTTACACAAAAAAAACTATTACTCTTTTGATTTGGGAGAAAATGAGCGTCCTGCTAGTTTAATATATTTATGGATTGTTTATCTTCAGGACAACTTTATCTAAAATGAAGATAAACTATCCAAAAAGATTTGAATAGTTGTTGAAAACTGATTCATTTAAAATATTGATTAGAAGAAATTAATTAAATAGCTTAAGAAAAAGTGTTCTTTGAGAAACTAATTCCCAATTAATAAGTTTTCAACAACTAAATCTTAAAGCTTAATAATCGAAAAAAAATTTATTTTCAAATCGTTTAATTTTATTTTTGAGCATTTTGTCTAAGAACGTAATTTTCCCAGTGAGATATGTATCCTGCTTGGGCTCATTATAGGATTTGGGGTAGGTGCGAGGCTGGGTGTATGCAAAGTTTCATTTGCATTTAAAGAATCTGGATTTAAAGAAACTTTGAATTTATCCTTTATATCCAACAAAAATTGTAACTGTACCATTTTGATATCTTTATATAGAAGAGTATTCAAATGCAGAGGTATGGCTCATACTTTCGCAGTTCTAATAACATTAAAGACTATATGTTATACTAAAAATATTTCCTAAGAACGAATCAAAGAAAAGGAAGTGAAATTGATTCTCATACCAAGTGGGCAAAAACTCCAATTTCCAAGTGGAGATCTTTCTCACTAAAAAGTGCAATAAATTCCCTCTCTCAGCGAGAATAAATTGCACTTTGAAAAGTGGAACAGATTCCCACTTAAGATGGAATAAATTCCCGTGGAATTATATCCCTGCACCAAGGCTATCTCATCTTGTGATTCAATACACAATTCCGTAAGTTTGCATTGAAAAATTGCCAAAAATAGTTAATTTTAATAATAATTATAAATGAGGCTATACAAATGTTATGGACTGTATATGTTACATTACATGGCAGCAAGATACCAGTCACGCGTGTCATTTCAAAAAACAAAATTATATCGAAAAAAGGTGAGGAAATCACTGTTTCAAACTTAATCAAAATCGTAAAGCTGTTTTTAAGAAAATTTTAAACAACCACTATACTTGTATTTGTATGGAATCAGTGACTCATTTAGGAAATTTAACTTGGGATGTGTATATAAAATCTATTTTTTTTTACTTTTTAAATAAGTCTTACAAGCTAATAATTAACAATTAAGTATAAGTTAGCGATAATCTACACATTGGGGTAACCATATTCTAGACTGTTTTTTTTTTTTTTCATTTAAAAAACAATTTTCTGATACCCATTATGGTTTGCAGTAAAATCTTCTATATTTAATAGTAAAACTACTATCTATCTTTTGACTTTCTTACTTTGTTTGAATTTTCTAGGTATTCATGTGCGTGGGGTGATTTTAAAGGAGTGATTTTCTCATACCAAATATTTTGTAAGTATATACATAGGTACACAATTATCCTACCTTCTAATAATCATCGGTACGTGCAGATAATTACAAAGTTTGGCAGAACATCGCCGTGAACGTGCACTCCATAAGTAATGAACTTTGCATAAGAAGTTCCTCGAAGGTATTTTATATCCAAATCCAAAAGCCATCAAAGGCTTTAGAAAAGAAAACTTTTTTTTAAATATTGAACCGTCTTATCTACGTATCTACTTTTAGTCAAACTTTGTCAAGTTTTTGTAAGAAATGTGTTATGGATTTTAAATGTACAGTACCTACCTGTACACAGGTAAATATATATAGTTACATACCTCGCCAAAACTTTAATTCTTAAAGCTAAATCTTATAAATATTCAATGATTTCTTTGGAAATATGAAATAAAAAACCGTCTTAAAATATTGAAAGCGTTAAACAATGAGTTTTAAAGGTAAAAACTTTTGTTTAGATCTATTGCTGATAACTGAGAAAACAAAACAATAAAATAACTATTAATTAGCACGGGGAATAGAAATTATGAGATCAGATATTTTAATAAAAAAAAAATCGAACGAGTAAGTAACTACAGGGCCCTGTTTCATAATAAAGTACAACATTGGCGGTTACAAGAGGGGTCATGGAGGTCAACCTGGAGCTTTTCACAAGTGCAAATAAATACATGAATTCATATAAAAATCATTATCTGTTTGTATTTTTTGAGTCAAAAGCCATTTTCATCCAGAAACAATTTTCTTTTGAGGATTAAGTTGCAAAAACTACGGTTTTATCTAATTAATAAATATGCAATTTGTTTTAAAGAATAATTAGGAAATCGACTTTTTGTTTACTTGAATTTTACCGCAGAACTAATTTTTTTGAAAATTCTCTCAAAATAGCTGACAGTAGTAGATACACACACAATCATATAAAAGAATGTATCCGATAAAATAAATTAACGGTTGGAAAAATTTCATAAAAGTGTGGAATATATCCATTTTTATAAAAATAGAAATTGAATTTAATTTTTTTTATTTTTGACGAAATAATAAATGCGAATGTTACTGTGCCACATGCATTTGCGAGATTTTGATATTTGACTTCTCAATTTGCGAGATTGTGGTTGCTTTCTGGGAGATTGAAAGAGACGTTAATGCAAAATTTCACTTTGCGATATTTAAAAAAATGTCAGATTCAGTTATTTGAGATTTTGGTTTGATGGGATTTTGTACCACTTCCAGCCTTTCAGATGGTATAGATATATTTTAATTTTTTTTGCGAAAACTTATCCCACAAATGAGATGCCAAAAATAGCAGCTCACATTGAAAAATTTTAACCAATGATTACAAATTTTCTATGGCTGACCAATTTCTGAAACTGGTTGACCTTTTTTGAACAATAACTATTCAATTAAGATAGCATTTTTTTACGAATATCCGACATACGGTGTGTCAAGATCCCAAACACAATGCCTGGCAACCTTATAACCATTTTAAATCTAGTTTTTTGGTTGTAAGAAATATACAACAAATAATTTTTTTCCCGTGGGATTGTGGTGTGTGCTATTTGGAAGCAGCTTTGAGGCAAAAAGTTAGCAAACTAATGCGCATATACCAATAAATTTCAAATATTTAAAAGTGCAATTAGCTTATTACCTCTATTTGCTAAATTAAAAACATATGTACATATATTTCCTCGAAAAGTTTCAAAAATAGACATAAATAGTTGTTTGGCCATTTGAGTTAAAAGCAAAAACATCCCAAATTCATTCAAGAATCACATCAATCGAGGTACATATCGGTGTTTTATATTATTTAATCGACTTTGGGCACTTTAAATCGTAGTTTCAAACAGTTTCAGACAGCTAGATTTAATGCAATCCCGTTCGAAAAGTAAAATATTTTCTGGCTTGCACTAAATCTGGTGGTCTGAAACTATTTGAAAAAAACTAAGGAACAAAGCTAATGCAAGATTTGTTTTGTCTGAATAAAATCGATTTTTTAATTTTTTTTTTAGAAAAGAATCAAATAAGTTGTGATCATCTTTTTGTTCCATAGTGTTTCTAGCATTAAGAAACTTTAAGCCTCGGGAAAACCGAAGCCACTAGGGTAAGCGAGTCCGTTTTTTGATCGCTATCACCACCGCATTTCTCTTCCATTTACCAGGAACTTTTTTCATATATATATATGTATATATATATGTATATGTATATATTTGCTACGATTTACGAATTTTCTTATGGAACGTTCGCTCGCTCTATAGAGCTCGAGCTGTTCAGCAGCTAGCCGATGCCCTGTCAGAATATAAAGCTGACATAACAGCATTACAAGAAATCAGATGGACAGGGAATGGTGTTCTACAGAAGAAGGAATATGACGTATATTACAGCTGTCATACAAAACCGCAAAGGCTATGCACTCTCCACGTGCAAGGCAAATTTACAAACATCAGCCTCATTAACGTTCACGGACCTACGGAGGAGTCCTCAGACGAAGAAAAAGAGACTTACTACGAACAAGTCGAGAGGGCCCTCAATGCCTGTCCAAGGTATGACGTCAAAATCATCCTTGGGGATTTGAACGCAAAAATAGGTCGGGAGCCGGTATTCAGGCATTACGCAGGCACCCATAGTTTGCATGAGAACATTAATGACAATGGACTTCGAGTCTTAGAATTGGCAGCATCGAAAAACATGGACGTTGCGAGTACCAGGTTCCCGCGTAAAGATATCTGCAAAGCCACCTGGGTATCACCTGATGGAGTCACTCGTAACCAAATAGACCACGTGTTGATAGACCGTCGCCACTACTCAAACCTAATGACGGTATGTACGTACCGAGGTGCCAATATCGACTCGGATCACTATCTTGTTGGTATGGTTTTCCGAGGGTGGATTGCCTTGCGGAGACGCATTGCATCCGCCGATCAGGTTCGAATCAACACGGCTGCCCTACGCAATGAAAACACCAGTAACATCTTTGGTAATGCGTTAGGACTCGCCCTAGAATCACTCGATTTAGGGAGAGTAAGTCCTGGAGCCAGTATGCTGGGCGTAGATGAGAAGTGGACACGCCTTAAGAATACTGTCATTAGTACTGCCAACTCCATCTAAGGCAGCAGTCGTAGAAATCGGAACGACTGGTTTGATGATGAATGCAAGCTAGCGACTGAACGTAAGAATGTTGCGTACCGAGCAATGCAACAATCTCATAGAACGCGGGCACGCGAAGAGGAATATAAAGAGCTCAGAAGAACAGAAAAACGGCTTCACAGACAGAAAAAATCAGCCTGGGAGAAGAACCTAATCTATGAAATAGAGAACAGCCGAGAGCGAGGTCCGCACCAGGCGCGGAAGTTCTACCAATCCGTCCGAAACATGACGCAGTACACACCACGCTGCACACACTGCAAGGACGGTGAGGGAAAGCTGATCACCGATCTACAAAGCATACTGGAGCGATGGGATGTGTACTTTAATGAATTGCTAAACGGTCAGCTCACAGCAGAAGTGGAGGCTCCACTACTTCAAGATGAACACCCTATGCTACCGCCACCAAGCATAGAAGAGGTTGAGAAGGCTATAAAACGGCTCAAACGAAACAAAGTCCCGGGAGCCGATGGCATACCAGCCGAATTATTCCACCACGGCGAACCAGCATTACATCAAGCAATTCATGATATCATAGTGCACGTATGGGAGCATGAAGAAATGCCAGAAGACTGGCGAAAAGGTATCATATGCCCCATACATAAGAAGGGAGATGTCACAACGTGCAGCAATTATAGAGGTATCACGTTGTTGAGTACCGCCTATAAGATACTCTCCTCTATCCTACAAGACCGGATAGCCCCATACGCTAAAACAATCATCGGCCAATATCAGTGTGGTTTCATTCCAGGCAAATCAACAACTGATCACATCTTTACCCTAAGACAGGCGATGGAAAAATGTCTTGAATTCAACATTCCAACATACCATCTGTTTATAGACTTTAAGGCCGCCTATGATAGCATAGCCCGGGTAGAACTTTACAAAGCCATGAGAGAATTCGGCTTCCCAAATAAATTGACACGACTATGTAGGTTGACCATGACCAACGTAACAAGCCAAGTAAAAAATAGCCGGATTGCTATCCAGACCAATCAACATCTTTAATGGACTCCAACAAGGGGATGGTTTGGCCTGCCTCCTCTTCAACCTGGCGTTGGAGAAAGCAATCCGTGACTCTGGCACGGCAACAAGAGGGACCATCGTCAACAGGTCCAGCCAGATACTGGCTTACGCAGACGACATCGACATAATCGGAAGAACCGAACAAGCTGTACACGATTCCTTCATCCAGATCGAGCAGGCGGCACAAAATCTGGGGCTGCACATTAGTGAAGGTAAAACAAAGTACATGGTGGCGTCGAATGCGAGAAGAACAGTTGGTCAAACAATCAAGGTAGCGGAGCACGAATTTGAAGTGGTGCAATCCTTTAAATACCTTGGGTCAACAGTAGCAGCCGATAACAATATAGAAGAAGAAATACGCGGGCGGCTTCTCAAATCCAACAGAGCCTACTACAGTCTGTCAAAGCTATTCAAATCTAGAAATCTAACCATAACTTCAAAACTGCTGCTGTACTGGACCATGGTCCTGCCAGTACTCATGTATGGATCCGAGACTTGGGTGCTTAGCAAAAGGCACTGTGACCTCTTAGCCGCGTTCGAGAGAAAAGTCTTACGGAGAATTGTTGGCCCCATATGTAAGGAAGGATGATTCCGGAGACGGTACAACCATGAGTTGTACGCAATCTACCTTGAAACAGACATAGTGACAAAAATTAAGCTCGGTAGACTCCGGTGGGCGGTATCTTGCACCTAGCTCGAATGAGCGAAGAGGAACCTGCTCGGAAAGTCTTTTGTGGTACATTCTATGGTAGACGGCAGCGTGGTAGACCATGCTTGCGCTGGAGAGATGGCGTAGACCAGGACGCCCGAAGCCTTGGGGTGCGCAACTGGATGGAGTCGGCTCGAGACCGGGATAGGTGGAGAGACTTGTTGAAAGAGGCCAGGACCGGACCCCGGTTGTCGAGCCGATGATGATGATTGATGAGTTTTTTTTACTTTTGTCGTCATAAACGGGTCTTTGCCATGTGTGCTTCGAGTGAAAGGTTCTTTGTAGAATTGTATGCCACTGCTTTTTCGCCGTGTGAACTCGGCCTAACCCGTGAGTTGGACCCAAAAATTCTTCATTCATTTAATACATACATATTGCGCTATTGACTTTTCTCCTAAAATATAATTATTCAAATCGAATTCCAATAGTTCCCATACATATCCAATTTTGAGTGAAAAATCTCGACATAGAAAGCCTCAACTTTATTGTAGAATAAATTAACCGAAAACCAATTACACCATTTCCCACTAAACATTTTTGCATGAGAAAGTAAAGACTCAAAAATTCGATCCAACTTATAATTTTGTCAGATGAATATGATTAACTGTTACAAGGCTAAAGTGATGAGGTCGAGGTGCATGTCTCCTTTTTAAATTATACACATTTCCTTAGAATATATGAGTGATTTGAAAGTTTTCTTATCTCCATTATAAAAACGGTTAAGAACCCAAAAAAAAATATCGTCTACTAAAGCCTATTTAAAAGAAAGCTCGCGGTGTTTGGATTTGAATAATAACCTCAATGGAATTGTTATCAGTTTAATACCAACTTGGGGCTAATAAGCAGATTTCTTCCTTTTCTAACATCATTATGTCCCCTTTCTTTGGTGTTGGAGGAGAAATTTCATTTTTGCTGTCATTTTTCTTGTTAGAATTCTCCTTTTGTTCTCCGTAGATTTTCTCAACACGGTGGGGTACCTGAAAGTGGTTTTACTGTCGCATCGTCGTCGCATGGTTCCCTCTTCTTCGATGCAAATTATTTTACTTTACGAATTAAGGGTATATTTTCTTTGTTAAATACTCTCAAGGGTACCTCTATTTTTTTCTTCATTATAACGCAGAATATTCTTATAAAATAAAACTGAATTTTTACTGGAATATTAATTTATTAAAGATTAAGACGCTTCATGGTCACAGGAAAGTATCAAAAAAAGTAGGTAGGTATTTTTGCACTCAAAATGAAGTACTATCTATAAGTCTAAACTTATGAAATGTATGCGCTATGCCTACGAGTTCTAATAAAATTAGAAATTCTGAATTTCTTAAATGAGTCAAACTTTTCAAATGTAGAAACTACGTCAGGAAAAAATTAATAAAATCGTTTTGATGCGATTTACCCAGCATAGGAAACGTGAAAGCACTGAATGAATATATATAAAAACTAATAGTTAATATTATAGAAAACAATTATTTTTTCATTTCTATATACTGTGTTGGTCAAAACTATAAATCCCGAAACTATCTTCCTTTGGAAAAACTTTTAAAAAAAATTAAGAAAACCAATGATAATTTGATAGTTTTGATTGTTTGCCTTTCAAATGGCGTAATGAGGTACCCAAAATTTTTTTTTGTGACCTTGAAATGAATTTTGAAAATTCATAGAAAAATAAGTATGGCTAACTAATTATTACTGAAAATAGTTGACCTTTTATCAGGATCTGGATGGTATACCTTTTAGGTAAATTTCCCATAAATGAGGTGCCTAAAGTCGCGCGTGACCTTGAGAAACTTTAAGCCTTGATTACAAATTATCTAAGGTTGACCAATTTGTAGAACTAGTTGACCTTTTCTGACCAATTACTTACCAATTAGATGAAATTTTCTTTTCCAAATTTCCCATATATGAGGCGTCAAAGCTCCAGTTTTCCAAAGGTCCAAAGCTGAGGTAAGGACGTGTAAATCCTAGTACGCTGCACGTGTAAAATCGAAAATCCCATACAAAAATGACACGAAATCTTTTACCACTAAATATAATGAGACTTAATTGAAAATGTTACGACTGCCCACAAAAAATGTATAGTGCTTTTTATGTAGTGATGATTTTTTTAAGTAAAGGGTGATTTTTCTAGAGGTATAGAACTTTAAAGCCAAGTACTAAGGATAATATAACAAATAGAGGTATATTATTGTTATATTATCTGGGATAAGTGAAATCGCTAGTCGGCACAGATAAGCCCAAAACGATTGACCACTTGCAGGACAAAATTCGCGGCGTTATTGCCGATGAACGGCCTCAAAAAAAGTCATTGAAAATTTAACCTCCAGATTAGACTACATCCAAGCCAGCCGTGGCAGTCATATGCTAGAAATCATATTTGGATTATAATGCTAGAAGTTTATCTTTCAAATAAAATACATTCCATGTCAATTTAAAAAAATCATCTTGTTTTATTTCATTTCAAAGTTCTATACCTCAAAAAAACATACCCACTATTTGTAAACATCCATATCAGATTCTATTTTTTTATCCCAGGTCATTGGCACAATACTGTTGCACTAGCCAACTGACTCTGTTCCCATCCACGTACACTCCATATGGTCAAAGCTACTTGGGGTTTAATATTTCAATAGTCAAGTGCATTCGTCTAAGTTCACTGTCCTCTGCAACGTGCATTACTTATGCTGATGGAGTATATTTGTATATCGTCAAAGGGACATGGGTAATAGGCTTTGTAAATTTTACGACTCAGCTAAATTTATTAAATTCTGATTTCATAAGATGTATTCTATTTGTGTGTGTTCAATATATGAGTAATTTAAGCCAATATAATATCCCTCATAGATTTTTTAGGCGAGGTAGGGCGCACACTACACTGTGGTCAGAAGAGTACAAAATTATTTTAGATCCTCCAAGCACAGAATATAAAAATCTAATCCTCGTTTCACAGCAAAAACAATTAAACACAAAATACTGTTAAGATCATGCAGGAAGTAGTGCTAGCGTATGCTGAAGATGAAATGTCACTGAAATGAAAGCTATACAGCACTCATAGAGTTTGATGAGCGTAGAAAGCTGCGAAAACCTGAAAAATTAGATGCAACACCGTTATGCTGCTCTAATATCCAACGAGGAACTTGCAATCCTCAACTACATTAAATGATTAAAAAAAATTTATGGTTGGATTATCTTGGCACTACTATTTTTTTGACCGCTGTATTTCAAAAATTCTTCATAGTCCATTGAAATGTTAGAAAATTTTAGTAGAACCTTGCATTTTGGGTAGAACAAGGTTTCTTATGCGTAGGAAAGTCAGTTTGCGCCATCTTGAAAAAGGGGGTGAAAAAGGGTCGCCACGATAATCAATAACCGTTAGCTTTACAATGTTTTTAATTGATTAAATTACACTGGTTAACAAGGTTTTTGTTACATAAACCAAAATATACTTTCCTGAAGGTTTTTGAAGTGCTAAACTCGAATATGAAGTCAGAAAAATTTCATCAGATTACGTTTTCGAGATAATCCCGCTATTAAATCCAAAAACATGTTTTTTGCTGTTTGCAAAGTTTTATTGTAACGTGAGGTAAATTGTTTCAAGAAAATTGTAAATTACTACAATAACAAATTTTCTTCTTTTAAAATCTGTTTGGATCCTTCCGATAACTCTTTTCTTCTCTGAGAAATCATCAGTTAGTTGTCAGCCTTTCATTTATGATATAAATACAATGTAAATGAGAATGGGCCAAAATATATAGGAGCTGGTCCTATCCTCAACACGAATGTGTGATATACTGTTGAAAAGGTTATTGTAAGTACATCATTTCATTATTCGGCCGTTAAGCTCTTAACCTTGGGTTCTCGGCTTCAAAGCACTGAAAAGAACAAGAATGCAACCTCGCGTCTGGGGCCTACAACAGAGAGCAACAAGTAAACTAGTCACAAATTACTTGTTCAACTATGCTTGTTCAACAAGTGGAAATCATTTCTGTAACTCAATAAAAAGCGTAACAATTGTCAACTGAAAAAAATTCCCTCGACATGTTGAACCAGTTCAACAAGTATTTCTTACACGATAAGTCGTTAAATCTCCGAAAAAAAAACAAAATATTTTATTTAAAATCAGCGATTTTATTTTACTATTGGATGAACGTTATATGTAGGAAGGGATTTCAGAAACATAATGAACATTTTGTACACCGCACATGGGCAGCACATTAGGCTCTATTTCAAAGTATTTTTTTTTAATATATTTGTCTATTTTAAATTCTCACAATCACTGTTCGATTCAGAAATAAAATAAAAACTTACACACTTTATAAGCCAAATTTCTTACCCATCCACTTGATAAATACTTTGAACAGGTCCGCATTCGTCAGTTGAAATTTATAAACTATTCAACAAGTTTGTTCTCTATATTCTTTGAAGTCTGGTTGTTTTCAACACTAAATTTATAAAATTTCCCAATTGTTGAAAGAAGCCAAAACAATTGTTTAAGGTCTCCTAGACTTGTTGTTCCGTTTTACAAAAAATTTAAAAAGTTGTTGAATTTCACCTGTTCTACAAGCACTCTATATATTGTGTTATTTTCTACCTACTCAACATCAGCCGAATATCTTGCGAACCCCATGGTTAAGAGCTTCACGGCAATATAATTTAATTTTAATAATTTTGGCCCATTTTTCTTTATTTCATAAATGAAATGCGTTCGTATGTTTTGTGTTTTCTCAAAAAAATATATGAAAAAAAGTTACACCCCTTATAAAGGGTGATTTTTTAGCTGGTTTGGTTTTGGCAACACTGATTTTGACAGCTGACGTGTGTTTAGTACCTTGTGTCACTGTCAAACAGCTTCAGTTTGGTTTGCAATTTAACCATGGATTGTCTTACAAATGAACAACGCTTGCAAATCATTGAATTTTACTATCAAAATTCGTGCTCGGTTCGAAATGTTCATCGCGCGCTGCTTCCATTTTATGGTCGACATTCTCGACCTTCTGAGCAGTCTATTCGGAAGATTGTGACCAAATTTCTCACCAAATTTACTTTATTGGACATACTGTGCGTAGTGAAGAAAATATTGCGGCCGTATCAGCTAGTGTGACAGAAGACCGCGAAATGTCGATTCGGCGCCGTTCCCAGCAGTTAGGCCTTTGTTACAGCACTACGTGGAAAATTTTGCGGAAGGATTTGGGCGTAAAGCCTTTTAAGATACAGCTGGTGCAAGAACTAAAGCCAGCCGACCTACCACAACGCCGAATTTTTGGTGAATGGGCTCTTGGAAAGCTGGCCGAGGATCCGCTTTTTTATCGAAAAATTGTGTTCAGCGATGAGGCTCATTTTTGGTTGAATGGGTACGTAAATAAGCATAATTGCCGCATTTGGAGTGAAGATCAGCCAGAAGCATTGCAACAGCTACCAATGCATCCCGAAAAAGCCACTGTTTGGTGCGGTTTATGGGCCGGCGGCATTATTGGGCCATATTTCTTCAAAGATGATGCGAATCGCAGCGTTACTGTCAATGGTGAACGCTACCGAGCGATGATAACAAACTTTTTTTTGCCCGAAATGGAAGTTCTTGACTTGCATGATATGTGGTTTCAACAAGACGGTGCCACAATGCCACACAGCACGCGAAACAATGGCGCAATTGCGAGGCGAGTTTGGTGAACAGTTAATTTCACGTTTCGGGCCGGTCAATTGGCCGCCTAGATCGTGCGATTTGACACCATTAGATTATTTTTTGTGGGGGTATGTCAAGGCTAATGTCTATAGGGACAAGCCCGCTTCGATTGACGCACTGGAAGCCAACATCCATGCATTCATTCGTGAGATACCGGCCGATATGTGTGAAAGAGTATGCCAAAATTGGACTCAGCGGATGGGCTACCTGAGACGCAGCCGCGGTCAACATTTGCATGAAATTATCTTTAAACATTAAATTGCAAGGTTCAAACTATCGATTCAAATAAATATTTCATTCATTTTTTCGAATTTTTTGTGTTTTTTTTTTTTAAGTTCTAAACCTCTTAAAAAATCACCCGTTATAACATTCTGGAAAACTTTCGTCTCTTAATATCTGTAACTTCTTTATTTTCAATTTTACGGCAAAAATTATGTTAACATAAATTGTAGATAGTTTAGTTTTCTACCAAAAGTTTTAAAAAAATCGTAAATCTAATTGTAAATCAAGATATCGTGAAAGCGCTTTTCCACGTCAAAATGGCAGCCAAATTGGGGGGCTTTCAACCCTGAAAATCAGACTGGATCCCCCTACACATTAAAAAAAAATGTGTCCTTCCCAAAATGCAAGGTCAATTTAACATTTCAATTGACTATCAATAAATTTTAAAATAAAAATATAATATTTTTATTTTTTTAAATTAAAGCTTAAAAAACACCAGTTTGAAAATCACATAGCTATTTATTTATTTAAAATTGATGGATCAATTTATTTTCGATTATGTTTTTGTAATAAGGTAGTACTACATCCCACAGTAAAAAGTGATCGTTTTTTTCCTCGACATGTGATATAAATATATATCTATTTCTTACACACAGTTGTTGGTACACTGTTACGTTTGAGTACTATTACTCAAAACTACAGTCTGCAAATAGAAGAGTAATACAAATTTTTTTTTCAATGAGGAGGTCTGGTTTAAAATCGATGAAAAATATACATACATATTTGTATGTACAGTCCCGTGCAAATTAATTGGAACAAACATTTTTTTCGTCAATTTCGTTAATTGAGTGATATTTATTAATAATATAAACAAAAAATAGATACAAATTTTTATATTTAATAATATATATGACCTTTTGCTTAAATCACTGCTTCCACTCTGTTCGGCATCGATTTGATCAAGTTTTGACAACTTTCTTGGATCTTAGTATCATGAAATTATACCTATATTACCCTACTTATCATCTTGGTTTTTGTGCTGCAGTCCATATTTGAGACATGGCTCTTACAAACTGCCCACAAGTTTTCAATGGGGTTTAAATCAGGTGAGTTCCCAGGCCACTCCAAGACGAAGTGATAAGGAGCCAAATCATGCTGAAAAATTCCATCGCTGGAAGGGTACATCTTATTGAGTTCGGGAATCATTTTTCTCTTCAGAATTTCAACATACTGGTCTGATTTCATCATCCCTTCAACTGGCACAAGGGGTCCAGTGCCGTAAAATGAAAAACATCCCCAAAACATTTTTTTTGCCGGGTGTTTTACTCTTTGATCCAAATGAGCCGGTGAAATGGCTTCACCTTTCCCTCGTCGCACGAAATTAACACTGTCTCTGGACAAAAAATGGGTTTCGTCAGAGAAAATTACCTTTTTCCAGTCGTCTACTGTCTATTGACGGTTTTTTTTGCCCTCAACAATCTTTTCTTCCGCATTAAGGAGGTCAACAGTTGTTTCTTAATAGGTTTTCTTGCTCTTCTACCCCCTTCAAGGAGTCTGTGTCGAACTGTAGTCACGTGAACATCAATGCCAGCCTCATGAAGTTCACGATTAAGGTCTACTGCACTCTTCCTTGGATCAATTTTACTTTTTCTTACCAAAAGTTCACCATCTTTCTTAAATGTTGTGCTCAGAGATGGTAACTATTTTTGTACGCTTTCTTGGTGTAATATCCATAATAAAAACAGTAAAACAAGTATCCAATTCTATCAAAACGAACATTTGTTTACGAACATTTCTTACTGATTTTATAAAAACCATACAAATTTACCTGAAAATTCTTCAAATTCCGTTTAAATTTTTCTTAAATGAAACGTCATGACAAAAAGCCAACTTAGATCAAAAATAAATCAAGTACCGGTGTCATTTTAAAAAATTATTGAAAATTTACAGTCTGTTCCAATTAATATGCACGGTACTGTATGTACACTAGAATGTCCGTTTTTTCTCAAGATCGTTTTTAAATAGCAGTCACACCCTGAATCAAAAGTGTATGCCCTACAAAAAAATATTTGGCCAAAATAAATTTTGTCCGAGGTCATTTACACGTGGCTCTAAGCCCATAATTTTCCTATAAAAATTTGTATGGGATTTTCGTTCTTTTCATGTTTTTTTTTTTCTCGAATTACTGCAGCTATTCTAAATTTTGTGTTGATTTTTTTGTCTTAATAATCCTTTTAAAAGACCTTATTCAAAAACTTTATTAAAAAATTCATGTTAAATTTAATGGCGTTTTTATATTCGAAACTAGTTCTAGTAAAAGGAAACTTTTTTAATTAATAAGATGTAAGATCCTGGCTGGAACTGGTGGCTCGTTTATGGTTCGGAGGTGCATGTCAGCATATGGAGTGAGAAATTTGGTTGTTATTGAGAATACGATGGATCTTTCTGGTTACCTCAACATGATCAAACAAAAAAATCCATCAGAGTGGGTAAAAACTCGGCTGTGAGGGGTCATTTCAACTTCAAGCAAGATAGTGACCACAAATAATACCTTGCAAATCTTCAAGGAAAGTCTCTTGTATGATGTACGTAGGCAACTCAAAACTCTTCTGCAATTACCAGATTGAAATATTATTGAGAATTTATGACATTATCTTGAGCGTCGCGTCCGCAAACAAAAAATTAAACCAAAAGTACAGGTTAAAAGGATCCTTTATCCTCCCAAAAAAAGCCCACATGCTGTTATGTCGATGCCTTCGAGAGAAAGTGCAATAAAGCCAAAAAGTTAAGTTAAAGGTACTCGTACTAGTTTCGAATATTAAGTTGAAAGTGTTGGTATTTCGGGGAGTGCATACTTACTTTTGTAACCTGAATTCAAATAAAATTGTACTTAAATCTTCATATTTTAGACATTTTTCGAGAAAATCATACAAAATATATGAAATACATATCGTCGGCTTAGAGTGTGAAGCAGCTAACTCCTATTTTGCATTTTTTACAAACAAATATTTTAAACAAATTGTTCGCATTACTTGAATAAAACCAAAATTACATTAAATATTTTTCAACACTCGTTATTGCCAAATTCAGTGAAATTGAAAAGATTTGATAGACTTTTGTATTTTTTAGCAATTTTAGAAGTGGTCTATAATGGTAAAAAAAAATGTGGAGTTAGCCGCTTTACACTCTAAGCCGGCGATATGTGTCAGTAAAAAATGCTAATTAAATTTCCCTCTTTGTTTATCATTTTGTTTCTTGCTGTATACTTACTTTTGTGATTGAGTGTATGTATGAATGTTGTCAATATGGTGATGATGATGACTTATGATATATTATAACTGTGGTGCTTGGTAGAGACCTGATAACTCTATTAGACAATTTGCGTTCTTACGTCCACTTTACATCAACAGTATAAACGCGTTGACCGATTTTCTTTAAAATTGTTCCTATTTATACCACTGGCAAATATAAATGATCATGTTCTTTCAGAAATTATGCTGAAGGAACATGTTCATTAATATTTGCCAGTGGAATAACTAGGAACAAATTTAAGCTCTATTCTATAGAACAAGTATCGGGTTTTTCAATAAGAGCGCTACAAAAGTTTTTTTAAATAAAACAAAAACGGTTTTGGATATCAATGAAATTCTTTATTCCTGTGAAAGTACGTTCGATGCCATTATTCGATTTCGTTTGCATGGCCACCACAGGCACGCTTGCAGAAGTCCAGACGCTGAACCCAATTTTCGAAGGTTTTCAAGCATAAATCGGCCGATACTGCTGCAATTTCACGTTCGATATTCGTACGAAGTTCAACAATCGTCGCTGGCTTGTTGACATAGACCATAGACTTGACGTAGCCCCACAGGAAATAGTTTAACGGCGTCAAATCGCACGACCGAGGCGGACTGGACTGGACCATTTCGTGAGATAACACGTTCTCCAAACTTGGTTTCCAATAAATTGATTGACATTCGCTGTGTGGCTTGTGGCGTCGTCCTGTTGGAACCACATATCCTCCATGGATGCAATGACGACTCATGGAGTACGTGTGGATTGCTGCCTGACCAATACCGCATATTTTGTTTATTGACGAAGCCATTCAGCAAGAAATGAGCCTCATCGCTGAAGATGATTTTTCGATGAAAATCCGAATCATTTTCAAGTTGTTGTTCAGCCCAATTCACGAACATACGACGCTTCTGGTGGGCAAGCGGCTTCAGTTCTTGCGTCAATTTTATTCTTGTAAAGATGTAGGCCAAGATCTTTTTGCAAAATTAGCCACAACGACGTCACAGAGATGCCTAACGACTTGTGAGAGACACATTTGGGCTTTCTGCAACTGAAGCCTCAGCGGCAGCAATATTCTCGACACTACGGGCACTTCTTTGTCTCACTGGCACGGGAACAATTTGTACTGTGCCTGTGGATTCAAATTTTTCCACTAGACGCTCAATTGTTGATCTGCTAGGACGATTATGACGACCATAAATTGGACGTAGCGCTCTTAACGTTGAGGCCACTGACTCCGAATTTCGGTAGTAAATTTTAATAATTTCGACTCGTTGTTGGCTCGTATATCTTTCCATCATGAAATAGCAAACCTTACTGAAGAGAAATTTTAAAACAGCGGCAAGAAACTTGGCGTCGTTTGCTGTCCCTGACGCTCTACTTTTGCAGCGTCCCTGTTGAAAAACCCTTTATTATCTGATGTTAAACTGATTACAGATGTACAAGAGGCATGTATTTGAACAGAATTAATTTGAATGACATGTATTTAATAAAATATAGAAAAACCTCGTGTCATTTCACGAACCACTTTCCCTTCTCTCTCCTCTCTTCACTATATACGATAAATAACTCCCACCACTCCCATATTTGTAGGAATTTTTTTCGAAGTTCTATTCTTCTTTTCTAGTATTATTTTACGTATTCATATAATACCTATTATATTTATAAGCTTCCGCATTTTCATTTAAACTCAATCAAATACCCATTGCACACATTCGCGTATCGCAGAAGACTTTGAAAAATACTTTCCATTAAAAACTTGGAACAGTCAATGTTTATCGAAATTTAAAAACATGAATTTATCAATAGACAACTGTATTTGTAAAAATAAATGACTATTTAAAATACAAAAATTTTAAGTGGTAAACATTATTTATGTTTGGATACTATTTCTAATCTACTGTATACTGACGTAAATTTGTATGTTCAGAATGTTAACTTCAACAAAAGACAAATGACAAACCATAGTTCAATTGCTTAGAATGTACTACTAGAATACGAAAAAAATTTCTTATTTTATATGAACGAGGCAACGAATAGAAAAAACTTATAAAAACTCCAATTTTATTTTATTTCCCTTTTTTAGATGGCTTTCCTCTTCCTTTCTTTGGTGCAGGAGCAGCTGACGTTGAAACCCCTTCAAGACTTCTTATTGAACGCTTCTTCGACAGTGAATTTATTTTTGCCAAATTCTTTAAAAGCTGTGAATTTGTTGAATTTGCGCTTTCGTGCTGGAGAACTTCGTCATCTTCTGGTGTAACAGTGGCAATTAAGATTTTTTTTCTTGATCCTGAGACTTCTTCCTCCTCTTCTTGATCTTCACTACGAACACCAGACTCTGCTTCAATTTGTTCCAAAAAAGTTTCTTCTTCAAGTTGTTGTGCATCGGTTTCTTCTTCATCTGAATTATCATCAATGTGGCTACTATGGGACATCGATTCATCAATTGCTTTTTTTAGTTCTGAGGTCTTAATACGAAAATCTCGAACTGTACCTAAATGAAGAAAACTGGCGAGTTTATCATTCGTTTTCTTGCTCAACAAGATGACGTTTTTGTTGAAATTTTCTACAAAAAGTATCAAGCGTGGTATATGTTTAGTTTCTCGGAGGATTTTTGCTTTTTCTGCTTGAGGATCTACCAGCTTTCCTTTGGGGCGATTTTCAAAAATATTTGCTTCGATGTAAGTGATAAGAGCGTAAATGTTAGTCGCCAGAGGTTTTCCCACCACTTGCAGAAGATGATCAAATCTGAAAGTAGATACTTTTTATAAAATTAAACGTAATTTATGCGTTTATGTATGTAAAGTGCAGCTACGACCTCTTTTCATAATCCGCAAGAAATGATCCCGATCAATCTTCACCACGTGAATGCAAAAACAAAGGTGATTGAGAACGAGAATATGCTTTAATAGAACAAAAACAGAACGTTACTATAGACAGCTGTAATTTTGATGTAATTAGAGAATTTTTTCTCTCTCAACTATGACTCAGACAACGATGAAATAATCTTGCCAATCGCTGGTTCTTTGGGTTAAAAGCACAATAGAGTTGTACACGCTTCTCTCAAGCAAATAAAGTGTCTCTTTCCTTAGAACAATAATCATCCCGGTCTTGATATACGGTGCAGAAACACAACTTCTGTCAAAGGTGGATTAGAACGCCTTATACAAAACTGTCTAAGTAAATTTTGGTTTCCTTGCATAGACGGGAAGAGAGGACAAGACACAACCATTAACACTCGGTATAGAGAAATTGACCTATCCAAAAGACTAAAGGCTGAAAGGGTTGGCTGGGTCATTGAGAGTGCATAGATACAAGCTCCAGCCCAGTGCATTTTTAAGTTCACGACAGGATTTAGGGCCAGTAGAAAACCATTGCTCCATTGCCGAACACAAAAGGTAGAGTACCTCACCATTTCATACAAAACTGAAGACAAATAGCAAGAGACTGAGGGGACTAGAAGAAGCTTATTCGGTGAGGCCCTGGTCCACACCGGATTGTAGTTGGTATACACACATGCAAAGACCAATAAGAAATATAACTTTTTCCAACTTCTGTATCATCCTTTGTAAACTTAATCCCAGCCTTATGTTATTAGAAATAATATTTTTTAATGTTTATATTTCATGGTTAAACATGCCTTGTGTATATCAAGGATTTTGTCTTCGTTAAATAAGCATTGAGAACTCATTTTTTTAATTTTTTCTTTCAAAGTTCAATGTATTCGAATATACTCACTTTGTTCCTTGTATCGAAAGCTTTGACATTGCACTCCGACATAAGAAGTGTTTTGCTAGGTTCTTTAAACATGTATACATCTGGATCAGGATACGCAAAAGGCTTTCCATGCAAGTACCCAAGGGAAGACTGACATTAGAAAGATGCAACAAAGTATTTGAAATATGTATGAGCTGAGAGCAAATCGATCGTTCTTTGCTCTTCAAAGAAGCTAGGCACATTTCACGTTCATCTTCGGCGATTATCTTTAGCTTGTAATGCAGACTATTTGCCTTTGAGATAAAATATTCAACTTCTTCAATTTGTTTCCGTAAAGTTGCATATAAATAACTGATACAGGACTCAGCGCTGGTCAATGTAATGGATTTCAATCCGAAATGTAGATCCAAATCCGGCTAAAGAACATGTAAATATTAAAGAAGCATATCGTTTACTAATCCAAAACTACTCACCTGATCCGTAACTTGTCCAATGACCTTTTCAAGATGCATAGCAATCGTATTGAAAAACATTCCTGAATGAGTCTTTTGCCGCTGGATGAACAACAATTTATGAACAATTCCCATTTCTTTAGTGAAAACTTCGTTGTTTTTACAAAAGTCCAAAAGCCAAGTATAGCTTCCTATAGTTAAACGATCACTATATGACTTTCTATCGTAAAGAATTTCTAAACACCGAAGAAGTGTACTAGGAATCATAGCTCCGAAAGCAGCATCGGTGTCTTCGCGTAGTTCTTCTTCATCACGCATATATTGGTCAATGATTTCTTGAATTATGGTTATGGCTTCTCTATTAGAAGTCATATTCATAGGTTGATAATCTACTCCTTTCATAAATTCATCGAACTTTTTGGAAAACACTTCTTTAGCTGTGGTAATTGATTGATAAAAGCAGTCAGCACACAATGCAGCCGATTGTAGATCAAAATTTTTCCACAATGATGGTAACTGTTTTACACAACGTTCGTAAATGATTCTTGTAACATCTGTGATGGTTTTGAGTGTTCTCCGACTATGAGAAACTTGTTTATAAGCAGGCTGATGACGTAGGCTTTCAATATGTGAGGTTGCAACTTTGAAAATATAACGAACCAGCTCACGATTACTTCGTAATGGAGCTGTCGAACTCGCATTCGCAAATTTTACAGAGTCTCTGTGAAATTATATGTATATTGTATGGGTAATAGTTAATTTTTGTAATACTAACTCATGTAATATCTCTAAAAACAGCTTGATATCAGATAGATCCCAGATATTTTCAGGTTTAGAGTTGATTTTCTTCACCACAGTGCCGTTTATTGTCGAATTTTGTGATTCAGTTTGGTTATTCCCTTTAGATTTCGTTTTGATGCTCTTTTTTCCGCCGCTGAGACTCTGTTAAATGCAAAATGATTAAAGTATGAGGTAAGCCGTAATAAAGGATGAACAGTAACCTACTTTCAATCCCTCAGAAATTGAATGATGTAGCTTAAATAGTGCATACATTGTTGTAACGTTATTGTTTTCTGGTGTCGATGTAAGAATTAAATAAGACATAAGTCCTTCGAGAAAGTTTAGTTGCTGCATAACTGTTTCATTTTTGAGAAGCGTCAGGGGTCCGCTCTGTAAAAAGTATATTTATTTCAAAAAATCATTATTATGTATGCATTTGTGTACAGATATTCAAAACGTCGTAATATTGAGATTTTTGAAGCTTTAGTGATGATGGAAAGCACTGGGGGAGGATATACTGCCCATTTTGGATGGAAAATTAAATAAGGGTAGGTTTCTTTTCTTGGAACCCTGATGAATTTTTTTCATAAATTTTGAGCAAAATCTTACATGAGCTGGCTTTTTCAAATAAACATAGGGAATAACTCGATTCAGGAACTAAAGTTGTTCAAGGTATATATGGCATAATATTTATACTAGTTATTTTCCATTAAAAATGTGGATCTTTTGTCTGCTTGTGGAATTAATTCAACCAAATTAGAGAAGTAAGATGATCTTAATATTCAATAAAACTTTAACAAAAATCACAATTTACAGATCTTTGAAAACTAATTAGTAAGTTTTTGGGGAAACTTTATCATCTCAGAATAAATGATGAAGCAAAAAAAAGGATTATTTAGTAGCTGAAGTTGAAATGTAACTATTTTTCCTCTGGCTAACCAGGTGTAGGATTGATATGCCTACACTATTTTCATGGTAAAAATGAGCCCAATGGCATACATTATATCGTCGGTATGCTACAAAGAGAGCTGAAGTGACTACTGAAAAAATCATGAAATAGTTTCGATTCGTAAATCGATATTAATAAAATCTGATAGTTTAAGCATTTTTAAAGCAAAGCATTTGAAAGCAAAAATTGTAATTCAGTTTAATTTATTAAACTTTTCTTATACAAAAAAAATGAATCCTGGACTTTCATTACATTAAAGAATATTTTTAAATAAACATGTGCTTTTTTTTTTTGTATGAAAACAATTCAGTATCGTGGTTCTAAAAGGGCCAGTGTCCATTATGTTCAATATTCGCCCACTTAAGTTCACTTTTTGACTCAGTGGAATATGTTCTACGACTATAAAAAGGGCAAAATGTGCTCCAATTGTTTCTTAGCAAAAGAAAGTTTAATTTTCAAAAGCAATAAGCATTTTTTTTCAATGTATACTTTTGACCCAAAGTACAGAAGTTTTATTTTAAATTTATGAATCATGACCAATTCCCAAGTGCGCACAATTTTCCGTGTACACACTCTAATCATGTCCAAAACAAGTATGAATGAATTTGACTGATAGTGTACACGTTATTTGTCAAATAATTTAAACTCATTCTTGCGAAACCGAAAAAATCGATGTGTACACGATTTGCTGTGTACACAAAAAAAACTCACTCTTGCGGAATTTGGCCTCTGATTCCGAATCATCATTTATACAGGGATCTGGCGCCTTGTTTCTGGTGTTTTTGTTTGTTTTCAAGTAAAAGCTTAACCTTCTTACATTAATAACTTTCAACAATGATCATTTCCCTAAATGTAAAATCAAAGCGAATCATGGCAAAGCTATTGGAGAATCCTAAAGAATGAATGCTTTTGATACAAAAACTACAAAACTCACTAGAGCCGTTTGCACATACGAAACTTTAATATTTATGATCAACTTAAACGCAATCAACTTAAAAGCTTAGGTACTACTTTTTCTTCAGCGTAAACTGTCACATGAGGCAGTAAGTGCAAAAGTGATGTAACCCATTTTTGTACTCAATTTTCTTTTCTTTAAACTATGTTGATACTATTTAATTTGAGATTATAGAAATAAAACACAAAAACACATTTTGGAAAGCTTAGATATTTCTGAATCAAGAATTTGGGCTTATGCATAAATGAACACTAGGGTGGTCCTTAAATTGGACGTAGTCTTGGATAGTTCTCATTCGATTCAAAACATTGAAAAACAATTTCCCTAATTTTTTCAGATTTTTATTTCACCCCCCTGGTCTCCCTATTTTCACTGTAAGGTACTAATTATGGGTAAGGAATTATTCTTATAAAACGCGAAAATAAATCCGAATGTATAGATTAGATTCAGACGAGAAAAAAATTGTGTTGGCCAAAAAAAGACAAAAATTATTTAAAAAAACGGGAACACTTACAATACCACGTCTTACCTTTTTTTAAAGCCACAATTCCATCATATAATATGCTTCCCCAATAAAGTCTTTATTTTAAATAGTTTTTGAAAAAATAATTTTTATCTAAGAAAATTATAGTTTTTTGTTTTTTTAATTTTTAAATTTGAAAATTATTTTTTCAAAAACTATTTAAAATAAAAACTTTATTTAGGAAGCATATTATAGAATGGAATTGTGGCTTTAAAAAAAGCTAAGGCCTGGCATTGTAAGTGTTCCTGTTTTTTTAAATAATTTTCTTCCGTTTTGATCCAAATTTTGAAAAAAATTACCCCTCCCGTCTAAACGGGGGAAAATAGACCCTTCCGATACTATTTTTTTCTCGTCTAAATCTTATCTATACCCTCAGATTGATTTTTCGCGTTTTATAAAAATCACCCTTACCCTATAGTTAGTACCTTAAAGTGAAAATAGGGAGACACGGGGGTGAAATAAAAATCTGAAAAAAAATGGGAATTTTTTTTTTATGTAGAACCATTTCCATCTCAGAATTTCAAATAAAACTCAATATAGGGACCACGATACAAAAGTATAAATTTTGCCAAAAAATGGGTCACACAACTTTTGCACTTACGGCCTAACATAAGCTCTTATGTTGGCTTAAATATTAAAGTTTCGTATCAACAAATGGCCCCAAATCCATTTCGCAAAAAAGTGAACTTGAGCTCTTCTTGCAGCGCACCGAGGATAATTAGTTGCAGAAGTTTTGCTCCACCGTCAAGGTAGGTCAAAATTATTTGAATTCTGTGGGGTTCTCTGTTTCAAAATCCTGAATTTTTGATGAAGTTTCAAAGTTGACGTAAGGAGAAAGTTACAATTTTAAAGTTCTAAATAACTGTGCAGGGATTGATTTTGTTATAAGTAAATAAATTGTAGCAATTATTTTGGTTGTACAATTGTTATTGTAGGTACTATACAAGTATCACAATGAATACTCCATGCAACAGCGTAAAGTCGTCGTAAACGTAGTAAAGTTGTAAACAGCGTAAATCTGTCTAATTTTCCAGACAAATTATGACAGAATTATGAAGTTTAAACTTTACAACGTTTCCGACGAGTTTTTGAGCTGTTGTATGAATACCCTTAGTATAATTTTATATACACATAGAATAACACCAACGTTAGAGAGTCCAGTTATTACGTGTATTGTATGCAAAATTCGATAAAATCGATTTTTTTCATTTACAAAGCTTATTATTTGGGTTTTAGCTATCGGATTTTTAAGGAAGAGGTCTATTAATACATATAAAATGATGAATACATCTTATGAATAGATTCTAAATGGTAGAATTTTGAACTCTTGGCAAAAGCTATTATTATTTAAATTAATTTGTTACTACAATTAGCTAATCAGAAGGGAGTGCAATATGTTTGATTTTGTCTCCTGAGCAAAAATTTGTAGTACACATATATACTTACTATAATTTCGAACTTAAATTCCTTTAAACGTATTTGTTCACAAACAGTATTTAATATTTTGCACATTTCCGTTGTATCATAAGCGTGTTCAAATCTATTATATCCTTTCAAACAATGTGCAACGAAAAGGATTAGCTTGCCCAAATTATCTTTTATTTCGATTTCATTATTGTTATCGGCAACGCAATGCAGTAGTTTATCGAAATGAATGTTTATCACAACTTTTTCTTCCTCATCTGTTTTCATATCAAAAAAAGAACGAAGATGCCCGTCAATGAATTGTAAAACGTGTGGAATAAGTTTCGGATTAAGTTCAACGGCTCTTTGTAAGTCTGCAAAAAAAAAAATTATTGAATTAGATTAGGTATCAAAGTATAAAGCTTTACATACTTTCATAGAGTGTGTTTTTGATTTCTAGATTCTGATTGAAACAATTCCTTAAAAGTCCTATTATTTCCAATGTAAGCATATCAAAATGACGCTGCGGATTGTTACGATTGCCAAGTGTTGCTTGTGACATGAGAGAGAAACCAGATATACTCTGTTGGGTACAAATTCCAGAAGCATTCATCGAAGTTCGCTGAGAGTTATTGTTATTTAACTGTTTGAGTATCATACAGAAACCATAAACACCCATACGGCAAGTTTTAGCGTCACTGTATATTTATATAAATTATTTTCGAATACATATTTTATAAAAGTTAAATGAATAAGTTACCTTGAGTTAATGGCTTTTCGAAGAATTTCTATGAATGAATCGCGTATTGCGGGCGAAATTTTCAGAATAGGCAAAATAAACGTCATCATTTGCATAGCATGATCTCCAGGAATCTTCAAAATGACGTTATGATTTATGTGATCTAAATTAGAATAAGAGAACTTACCCACAATAGGAAGTCTAACACATAATTAATTGAATTTTCACACTCGGAAACTGTGTATGTGTCATTTGAGCTTAGTAATGTTAGACAATCTATGGAAAAAAAAAGCCTGACTATATTGATAATATTATTTAATCTTCATTTATATCAAACCTGCATATTGTACTGCTTCTTGATCCAGAACCATCCATTCGGCTAATTTTTTTACCACGCCTTGACCAAATATGAAACGCTTTCGAACGAATTTAATCAGGAAATTCATTCCAAGCTCATATATGACCGGCGAGTTCTTTTCCTTGAGCAAGACAAAAGCCAAATTTACCAATCCCGGTGTTATTGTATCTTTTCCTTCTTTATTTTG
The DNA here is from genome assembly GCA_946251815.1 of Dasysyrphus albostriatus. Classification (NCBI taxonomy): domain Eukaryota; kingdom Metazoa; phylum Arthropoda; class Insecta; order Diptera; family Syrphidae; genus Dasysyrphus; species Dasysyrphus albostriatus. The sequence goes on along the minus strand of OX276337.1, from coordinate 69,459,085 downwards.
ATCAATCATTACAGTAAAAGTTTGATCCAAATCAACTCGTCTTATCTGTAGACAATCACGACACCATACTGAATATTGGGCATACCTTTTTTCATCTTCGTTGTTTTTTATTACATTGCGTAGGAAAGGCAGTATTACAGACGAGGATAAACGAGAATCTGGTTCACGATTGGCCCGAGTCATGGATAAAACAGCACTAAGAACAAAGGGCGTAAGAATCACATCGGGAGTAGAAAGGAAATTCTGAAAAGTAAATTTGGCAATTGAACTACAAACTAGAAATTTAAATGTTTGTTAATCAATTTAACTTTATTTATAATGGAAACGGGTCGTTATTCTGTATTCCAAAATTTTGTATGACCAAAATTCTGTATATGGATCGAAATGAACATAACTTTGTATTCCATTATTCTGCTTTTCTATTATTTTGTATTCTGAAATTCTGTAAATCCAGAATTTTGTAGTTCAAAATTCTGTAAATTTCTTCTTAATATCTTTTCTTAAATTCAAATATTTCTTCAATGCTAATTTAGACTTCCCTCCCAAGAAATATTTATTTGTTCCAGTTGTACAAACGTGGCTTAAATTTCGATTCGAGGTTCAGCAATTTTACTGACTGATTTGGAAGGAATAACTGACACTCAACGATGGTTCAAGGTTCAAGTATGTTTTATAATGCCTCAACTATCAATCGCTGAACCCAAGCTAATTCAAGTCGGTGAGTTAAAATTGCGGAATAAATATTTGTACAACTGGCCCTTAGTGAGCTAATTGTGGGTAAGTCAACATAACCGTTGGATTTTAAAGCTGCTTTACTTTATCTTTTTTATAATTTTGCTGAAAATTCATGTACTCGTATCTATCAACTTTTTTCTGAATGTGTTGTAATCAGCTTGTTTCTTTTTATTTTGTTAATACCTATTTGATTAATGAAACAAACTTGGTGGCTTGACAGATCGAGGAAAACCAGGGTTTAGGGCCTTACTATACTTCCAAACACTATTGTGTTCATAGTAGGAATTGAAGTGAGTAACAATTTTGTGCTGAGTCCCAAAAGCCAAGATGACAGGTACTTTTTATGGCTCTTGAACGATCTCTCAATTTCTCGAATAAAAGCACCTTGACAAAAATTTGTTAAGATGCCCATGTTCTTGGGCTAGTGACCCTTTATGTAAAATTGAATTAACAAATGTTGCGAACTCTAGTAATCGATGAAATTATTTCATTTGGATGAATGATTTTCCTTGTAGAGCGAGTCAAAGTTGATAAATTTTATTGTGATAAAGAAAGTTTCTTTTTAGTTTTTTTAGGAAGAGAACACACTTCTTTCATTATCAAAACTATTTCTGTATTCTAAAATTCAGTACTGTAAATGATAAAAGAAAAATTGTTTTGATAATGAAAAAAATTGCGCACTTTTCATTTACAGGATTTTGAAATACAGAATTTTGAAATACAGAATTTTGGAAACTGAATTTTGGCACTCATGTGCCAGTTATAGCTATCATTGAAACTCATCATTGAAAATTATAATGATTGATTTTGAGACATATAGAGAGCAAAATCATTTATTATTTTGATGAATAAATAAAGTTCGAGACTTAATTAATATTTCTAGTCAAAAAAAATTTTAAATGGGCCCAACTTTCCCCATTGAATGACTTTTAAGATTCCAATGATCATTAGTAAGGTAGTTGAGAAAAGAAAAGTCATTCTATGTGGAAAGTTGGGCCTATTTGATTTTTTTTTACTTAAAATATTAATTAAGTCAAGAGTTTTTTTTCTTCATCAAAAAAATAAATGATTTTGCTTTCTAAATGTGTCAAAATCAATCATTAAAATTTTCAATGATAGCTATAACTGGCGCCTCATAGAATATTGGATTTACAGAATTTTTTACATACCAATTCGTTTATAATACCTTATTTACTAAAGTATTGTGTACCTGTTTAATCCTTAACCACCTACCACCGGTCCCAGAGACACCAACGACTGTGTGTTTGTCGAACAACAGAAATCATCCAGTACCTTTTCTACTCATCAATCAATGCTTCGCATGAGCTTGAAGAGTGAATTCGTGCATACGTTTGGTCCAGATTGGTCAAACAAATTTCGCCAGCGGTCTCCAGGACCACGCGTAGGTGGTTATGGGATTTTTTGTTGGTATTAATGTAGTACTGTTATTTTATTGTCAAAATAAATAGAATTTACGAAAATATTGAAAAAATGCTAGAGCAAGATAATATCTGATAAGCCAAGATATGCCAGACGTATATGTACTGACGTGGAACCTCCTGAGACCCAGAATTTCAGGTTTTTTTCGAAAAGAGTTAGTTTTTGAAGATTTTAAGAATATTACAAAATTTTACTTTAGTCTATGTTATTTAAGTCTTTTAAATTAAGCTTAAGAGTATTAACAACAATTTAATTAGTTTTTATTTACATAGTTAATACCAGAATTCATGAATTCCGGACAATAATCTGTGAGCGGTCTCTAGGACCGACGTAGGTGTTTAAGGGACTGAAATAGGTGGTTAAAGGTTAATATGATAATTTTGCAATTTTATTGTATTTATAATTCAACTGTTATTTTACAAAGAGAAGTCTTTTGCAACAAGAAGTCTTTCAATTCAAAGATATCTACAGGCTATTTTGTAATTTTTAATCAGAAGAGAAAAAAATAAACGTATCTGGGATGTTTCTGGTTTATTTCGGATTAAATGTCGCATTTAATTAAATTGATTTAGAGTCTCAAACCCAAACAAGTCTGGTTAGGCAAGCATGAAAGTACAGTAGCTAAAATATTCGGGTAGATTATATCTGAAGGACTATTGAAAAAGATTTTTTAAGAATTAAAAAGTTCTTACATTGACTTACTAGAAAAATGCAAACAAAGACGTTTTGTCTAGAAATATGATACCGCGGGATCCCACCGGCGAGTAAACAAACAGACCTTACATATACAAATGCGGTCATTAAAAATCTTAATTACACCAAGATGCAATGGTTTTTTGCCGAAAATTATAAACGGGTTTTTTTAGCGCCATTTGGTCTTATAACGGGTGATTTTTTAGCTGGTTTGGTTTTGGCAACACTGGTTTTGACAGCTGACGTGTGTTTAGTACCTTGTGTCACTGTCAAACAGCTTCAGTTTGGTTTGCAATTTAACCATGGATCGTCTAACAAATGAACAACGCTTGCAAATTATTGAATTTTACTATCAAAATTCGTGCTCGGTTCGAAATGTTCATCGTGCGCTGCTTCCATTTTATGGTCGGCATTCTCGACCTTCTGACCAGTCTATTCGGAAGATTGTGACCAAATTTCGCACCAAATTTACTTTGTTGGACATTAAACCACCAACACGTTTACGTACTGTGCGTAGTGAAGAAAATATTGCGGCCGTATCAGCTAGTGTGACAGAAGACCGCGAAATGTCGATTCGGCGCCGTTCCCAGCAGTTAGGCCTTTGTTACAGCACTACGTGGAAAATTTTGCGGAAGGATTTGGGCGTAAAGCCTTTTAAGATACAGCTGGTGCAAGAACTAAAGCCAGCCGACCTACCACAACGCCGAATTTTTGGTGAATGGGCTCTTGGAAAGCTGGGCGAGGATCCGCTTTTTTATCGAAAAATTGTGTTCAGCGATGAGGCTCATTTTTGGTTGAATGGGTACGTAAATAAGCATAATTGCCGCATTTGGAGTGAAGATCAGCCAGAAGCATTGCAACAGCTACCAATGCATCCCGAAAAAGCCACTGTTTGGTGCGGTTTATGGGCCGGCGGCATTATTGGGCCATATTTCTTCAAAGATGATGAGAATCGCAGCGTTACTGTCAATGGTGAACGCTACCGAGCGATGATAACAAACTTTTTTTGCCCGAAATGGAAGTTCTTGACTTGCATGATATGTGGTTTCAACAAGACGGTGCCACATGCCACACAGCACGCGAAACAATGGCGCAATTGCGAGGCGAGTTTGGTGAACAGTTAATTTCACGTTTCGGGCCGGTCAATTGGCCGCCTAGATCGTGCGATTTGACACCATTAGATTATTTTTTGTGGGGGTATGTCAAGGCTAATGTCTATAGGGACAAGCTTGCTTCGATTGACGCACTGGAAGCCAACATCCATGCATTCATTCGTGAGATACCGGCCGATATGTGTGAAAGAGTATGCCAAAATTGGACTCAGCGGATGGGCTACCTGAGACGCAGCCGCGGTCAACATTTGCATGAAATTATCTTTAAACATTAAATTGCAAGGTTCAAACTATTGATTCAAATAAATATTTCATTCATTTTTTCGAATTTTGTGTTTTTTTTTTTTTTAAGTTCTAAACCTCTTAAAAAATCACCCGTTATTTACAACAAAGAAAAACCATTTGATTTGGGTTGATAGTGTGATATCAATAACTTACTCGTGACGGAAAAGTTAACATTTTTACTTTGGTTGAGACAGGGGTCTCTTTTCGTCAGATAGCGGTTAAAATAGGATGTTCTCATTCAACCAGAAAAAAGGACAGTCTATTACTTAGAATAAGCCTTAAGGATTGCTTTAAAAGTGCTGGCCGTATAGGCACATTCAATAAATAAATGGAAATTAGAAAGAAACAATTATTAACTACTACGGAGTGCTTAACAATATTTTCATTTGATAAAAAAATGGATATTCAGTCATTTTTGTTTTTTTTTTTTTCGCACGTAGATTTTTTTCTATTTTGTGCAAAGTGGTTTTTTATCAAATTCGAAAAATAAAATGAAAAAACTGTATGATAATTAAAAAACATGAAAAAATTAAGACTTTCGCATGAGATTTGTTAATTTTATATTATGTTTGCTAATATCTAAATCAAATAGTCTTGAAAACCTTTTTCAAAAAGCTAATTTATTACAATTTATAAAAGGATTTATACTTATTGCTATATAACGCTTTTGACAACCTCAAACATTGACACTGTTGTTCAAAACCTTACTAGTGAAACGAGAACGCCCTTTAAGAGATGCTGCCTTATATCTCGTAACATTAACCCCACTAACCCACCATGGTGGAACAGTGAAATTAAGAAACGAAAAACAGGGGTCAGAAAACTTTTCAATAAGGCCAAAATGAGCTAATTAGAGGAAAACAGGAATGATTACAAAGCCGAAGGTCCAAAAAGGATTCATGGGCTAGGCGCTTTGAATCCATAGATAACACAAGTGAGGCGGCGAGACTTCGAAAGATCCTCGCTTCTAATCCCACGATTCCGGGATATATTAAGCATCCCGATGGATCATGGTCGAACTCGAGCCAAGAAACACTTGAACTCTATATGACAACGCATTTCCGAGTGTTCTGAAAACTCAGAGTATACACAACCAGAATATTTAGATACTATGCAATCTACACCAGAACTGGAACAGGTTATAAAAGGGCAAAGATTATGTGGGCAATAAACTCGTTCAAACCCTATAAATCAGCTGGAGCAGAGGGGATAATTCCGGCATTTTTTTGAATAGATCTCCAGATAATCACCCTATGGCTTAGGGTAATCTTCAAAAGTTCCATTAAACTTAAATATGACCCTATCAGCTGGAAAAAGGTCAAAGTGGTCTTTATTTGTAAGGCTGGAAGACCGACACACTCGACTGCAAAAGATTACAAATCAATAAGTCTCTCTTCGTTCCTTCTCAAGACACTGGAGAGAACTATTGATTTTTATTTTAGGGACCTTCTCAAACAAAACGATTTGTGCAACTAATATAACGCTTAGCTTAAAGGTAAGTCAGGGGAGACTGCGTTGCACGAAATCGTTTCACAAATTGAGAAGTCTCAAGCAAAAGAACATACTTTGGCACATTTTAAGACATCGTAGGAGCGTTTAACAGCGAAACAACGGGTGCATTAAATCTGCTCTGGCAGAGGTTGGAAGGTTGCCCTTGTGGAGTAGATTTATACCATTTATATGGTAGAATCATAAATTCGCAGTTTGGAGATACTATTGCTGAGAAAACAGTGACAAGAGGCACACCACAGGGAGGGTAATTCTCGTTGTTAGAGTATTTTTTACAAGATATAGGCATCAGGGCATTAAAATTGTGGCCTATGCAGACGACATATAGTCTGATATCGGGAAAGTTTCTTTCCACCATCAAAGATATTATGGAATCCGCACTTAAAGAACTATGGTTTTGAGCAGTACAAAACGGTCTCGGGGTTAACCCTTCAAAAACTGAACTAGTTCTGTTTTCGAATAAAATAAAATTAGAGGACTTTGCCCCTCCCGGGCTTAATGAAATTCGTCTGAAACTTTCCAAAGAAGCTAAATATCTTGGAGTAATCCTTGATTCCAAGCTAGCATGGAAACGGAACCCAGAGGAAAGAATGAAAAGAGCAAACTTTCTTCACATGCAAAAAACCTTCGGTATACGGTGGGGTATGCGACCGCAGGTTATCCAGTGGATGTACACGGCGATTGTTCCTCCCATTTTCACCTATGGTTCTATCGTGTGTTGGAAGGCTATTGAAAAACTATCTCAAAATCCTGAAAAAGGTACAGAGACTAGCCTGTATAGGAATAACTGGGGTCTACGCCACAAGCATTTTAAATCTTCCAGTCCTAGGCGAGCACTTAAGATGAAAAGCAGCCAAAAGCGCTTTTCGACTCAAAATAGGTACAGCACCTATATTCATGGGTCTATCCTGCAAACGTATGACAAAGTGGGTTACTTTGGAAACAAGTTTGTTGGAGAGCTGGATTATCTGGCACAAGTCTCAATGACAAACATGAGGAAATTCATAGAGAGCCCAGATTGTTTCCCAAATAAACTAGTGTACTTACATCATTAGTTAAGGAGCATCTCTGCTTTATTTCGTAAGGGGATCACAATGGACCAATATGCCCAGTGTACTCAACAGCCTCTGTGCTGTGCACGGCCTTCCCAACCTAACCTAACCTAATAAAAAAACGAACTAAATTTTTGTTCATACTCATAAGGTATATTTAAAAGACTTAAATAACAACAATAAAGTAAAATTTTGTAATATTCTTGAAATCTTCAAAAATGAACTATTTTACCAAAGAATATGGAGTTCCTCGAGGCGATATAACGATATCTGAGGCATTAGGAAAATGAAATTTTAACTTCTAGGTATTAATTCTTACAAATTAAGGAAAGCGTGAAATTCTCGCTCTCAGGAGGTACCATGTCACTACTGGTATATCTTCACTATCAGATCTTGCTTTAGCAGTCGTTCAATATTTTCGTCAGTTCCATTTATTTTTACAATATAGGTGGCTGTTTTGATATTCGATCAAATCTGTACGATTGAAAACGGCCAACGATGAGATACCGAAACTAAAAACGACAAAAATGGCATATTGGGCATCTATTTCTTTTCCCGAACACCTATGATTCATAGACATAACGTAGGAATAACGTTTTCAATTGGTTTTTTTGCAATCCGCACGGATTCAATTCGAACGAAGAACAGCTGTGATAGTAACAGTGTTAAAATGTATTTTGACAAAAACATTGATAATTAAACAAAGTAAAGAAGAAAGTTTATATTTTATTTTTTTGCTTGGGTCTTATGAAACAGAAACAATTAATGACCAAAGTTCCTAATCTATTGGAAAAAATAAAAAATAAATAAATAAACTTACCCTCAAGACAATGCATAACTGAATTTCATTGATCTTATACTGTGTGCAATAGTTAAGGTGGTGTAAAACGGTCTCTTCGGCCTCTCGTAGCTCTTTGTCAGAAAACACATCTGCAACAATAAAAATAGTATTCATTTTCAAAATGTAGATGCATTTATTTTCTTTAATGATACCTATACTATTGAAATCAGTTGAATTGCTATCCATATCAGCGAAAAGTTTTTTATAATAAAACCGATAAAAGTATTTTTCCAGTGCTAAAATAGGTATAATGATTTGTCCTGCGGTACTGCACATGGAGAACAGCTGATAAGATAAGGCTGGAACCTCTGAAGGAACAATACTTTGAAGACTGGCAGAGAATTTATTGAGTACCACAATTATTTCTGTAGGTGACATTGTGATTTCTCTAAAAAAGTATAATAAATAATGAAAAGACAAAGAACAGATAATACAATATTCGACTAAATTTAGTCTACTCACCGGAACATATCTGCTATTGGGGTCAATACCTCGGTAGGCCATTTCATGAAGCAGATATTTTTTACAATAGTATCACGGTATTCGCTTCCTGAAATTGCCATGCCATTCACATCTAAAGAACTTACACTTGCGAGAACAGAAATTGTTTCAGGTAGAAGGTCCTTCCAGCCAACACATTTTGGATCACCAATTCGTATTGCTTCAACACAGTGCTCAACAATTTCTATTAATTGTTCACAGGGGAAACTTGGTAAGTCTAAGCAAAGTCTTGTAATGAGGTCATACATTTGCTTGTAGGTGAGTTCTACTTTAGAGATTTCGGCAAGGAACGCCTGCACACATGTAAAACGTTTTGCTTTAGAGTCGGCATCGAGAGAGAATCCTTGCAGGAGGTAGTTCCAAAATGCAGCACAATCCGATCGTCCCAATTTATTTTTTAGCGATGCAATAAGCTTTTCAGAAAATTATAAACATTAGTTTTTAAATACGTTAATACGAATAAGTTGCAGAATTACGTCTTTAACAGAGGTTTTAGCAATAAGTTGCTGCAGATCTTGTGTATTATGCTTCTCACCATGTCGAATAAGTTCTTTATCGAAAGATGAAGTCATTTTAAGTAAAAATTATATTTTGTTTTCTTTTTATTAAATAAAGACGGTTTAAATTGGAAAGTAAAGTTTTAAATCGTTCAGCGGAATGTTTTGTTTTTTGAATTTAATTTTAATTTGCGAATGTAGTTATTTTTGCTTGTTTCCTTATTAATCTTTTCGTTTTGTTGACAGCAGTTGTTGCAGTTTTGACAGTTTTCTTAATAGCCACAGATTCTAAAACTGTTGTTGGTAATACAGTGTGATCTGATGTTCCGGCCTGTTCGTGCACTACAACAAAACTGCGTATTTCTACAAACTTATAATTGTGTTTTTTGCAAGTCCAGAAATTATTGTCTGAAAAAAATAACAACAAAGCAAAGCAATTTACATGTAAAATACAATAACAACTATGTCCATACAGAGTTACCTATGTCTAGATAATTAAGTGGATTTAACTTATGTCCCGATGAAAACGGTAATGCCAAACTACAAATCTCGTTGTGTTATCAATTTTTCACAGATATTTCAAATATTTGTTGGTATGATAGTTCAATCTTTGTATATAAAAACTATAGTACTATCACGAATTCGATTTTTTGCACGACTCGCGAGCCGCAGTGGCGCTGTTTTTTGTTTCAAATCAGCTGTTATTTGGCAGTGGAAAGTATGAATGGGGAATGAAAAATAAGAAGTGTGAAAAAGAGGCATATACTTTTTTTGTTCTGACAACAATAATGCGAAAAAAGAAACAACTAAAACAGCATTTGGTGTCATGGCAACGAAGAGAAAACTCAGGGCAAAATGTTTGTGTGTATATGTAAGCTTTTGCTTTGGTTTTGATTGTATGAAATTATAGATTAATTTTTTGCTTAGGCATAATTTGTCTATATATATAGATATACTTTCGCAAATTTTTCATACGGAAATTAGGTATTTTTTCAGATTTTGTATTTTTGTTTACAATCAACTATCAAGGCAACGTTGCAATAATTCCTAACTCTATGGAGGAATACTAGGAGCATTGTTGGGAAATTTTAGCTAGTTAGGTATTTTATTTGTTTTGAATTTGTCATATACCTTTAATTATTTAAGTTCTTCAAAAATGCTGGTGTAATGCAGGTAGGAACTTATAAATTTTGAAGTAAGCTCTTCATAATGAAATTATATAACAACAAAAATGGTAGGTATGTAGTTACATAAGTGGTTAGGGCAATTTCAAATACCTACCTATTAATGTTGCCCTAAAAATGTTTCGACAACGTACCTACCTACCTATATCTTATTAACTGCTTTACCTATTTGTATTAAAAACTGAAATACCTAGGTACTAAAGTTACCATTCAAAATTTAATAATAAATTTTTAAAACTTAACAAGATGTAATGATGTATTTATTACAGTTTTTTTTAGTAACAACAAAAATATGTAGGTAGGTAAATATATGTTACATACCTTTTGTTACAATATGCATAGTACAGGTAAAATAGGATAAATAAAACAAAAAAGTTAGTAGGTAGGTACCATCATGAAACTTGGTGAAAATATTTTAAGTAGGTATACCATAAGAATGAAGAATCAAAAGATTCTATAAAAATAATTCACATGGAAGGGTATTGTTTTGAGCGGAGAGGGGGGGGGGGGAATTTGTGGTGTATCCAACGGAAAAAATTATCTTGGTACAACCTACGCATATAACATACGTTTTTAAGGTAGTTTTTGATGCTAAATCAAATGACATAAAAAGCAAATCGATACGACCGTGAAAAAAGTTATTACGATTTTTATGTTAGAATGACTACGATTTCAGTGTAAAAGTTAAATATTACAGAATGCCAATTGAAAATAATGGTTCATTAATGAAACTTGGCATCAACGATTCATTTGTCATAAAAAGCAATAAAAAGAAGAATCGATAAAAATATATGCTTTGAAGAGGAGTTTTTTGGGGGATAAGGTTAGTGGTAGGATTGTTATCATAAAATCTGTGAAAAAATAGTACCTTCATGAAGCCTGGTAGAAATGTGTTCTGGTCTACCCAAATGAAGAATCAAATGAGTCTATAAAAATATCTATAGTAAAAGCGGGAAGAAAAGTAGGTACAACAGGTAGGTTTCAAAAACAAATATTGTTTCGAATAACAAATAACACAAATTACACAAATCCACTAAAAAACACCTTTCTCCCTTTGATATTTTTGTAAATACTTTTCACTCTTCATTCTGATTCTTAGAAAAATATTTTTACCAAGTTCTTTAAGGGTACCATTCTTTTCAAAGAATTTTAAAAACTAACACCATACTTCAAAATATCTTCAAAAAACACACTTCCATCCGAAATATTTTTATAGACTCTTTTGATTCTTCATTCTGATAGTCCATAAAGCATTCTCACCAAGTTTTGTGGTGGTACCATTTTTGTTATAGGTTTTATGGTAATAATCCCACTATAACCCCACCACCCCAAAAAAAAACCCTTTTACCACGGATATTTGTATGAATTCTTCTGCATATTGGTTTTAATGACCAACGACCCATTAATGGCAATTTTCATTAACTGACCATTATTTTCAATTGGTTTTCAGTAATATTTAAATTTTATAGTGAAAACGTAGTCATCCTTACATTAAAATGGTAATAACTTTTTTCACGGATGCTGCATCGATTTGCTTTTTATGTCAATTGATTAAGCATTAAAAACTACTTAAAAGAAATGTGTCATATGCATAGGTTGTACCGAGGGAAATTTTCCCATTTCATACACCATACATTTCTCCCCTCTCCCCCTTAAAAAAACACCTTTCCATGTGAAATATTTTTATGGGCTCTTTTGATTCTTCATTCTCATGGTACATGAAACGTTTTTACCAAGTTTCATGATGGTACCATTTTTTTTTATTCGAAGGCTATTCTGTACTATTTCACCTATACTAGTAGTGCTATCTATGTACCTACATTGTCGTTTTAATGAATTTTATTTTAATCATTGTATAAAAGAGTAGATTTCCTTACTCTTTTCTACGCATGTAGTATAATAGAAAAGCTTTTCAGTGCAACGACCACAATGTAGACAGGCACTATAGATTGTTGAAAAGAAAGAAATATAGTACCTTCATAAATAGAAAGAGGCCACTTTGTGGGCATGTTATCTTCGGCACGTTCAATGGCTGAGGTCATCTTTTTGTAACTTCTACAGAAATTTTTACTCAAAACTTAGAAAATAAGTTAAAATGTATAAATATACATATTAAAATAATCCATAAATTTTTGTATGAAAATTGGTAGCTAGCTAGCATAATTTTTAGAAAAATTTTATAATAAAGGTTGCAAGTAATTATAGAATCAGATATAAAAAAGTATTTAAATTGTTCTTTAAATTGAATTGACAACTCGTAAAAACGTAGTTTCTCCTAATTTAAATTAATTTTATTACATTTATTAGGAGAAAATGAGTGATGAGGAAAATTAGGACCAATAGTATATAAAAGGGGAAAAATAAATTGCCGCAGCAGATGACCGGAAATAGGGTGGGTGGGCGAAAATGTGGGGTGGGGTGTGAAAACGAGGTTTCTTATGATTTCTGGCTAAAGTAGATCTCCTATTTAAAAAAAAGTTATATGAAAAATTTGTAGATATTCAAGAGACCTACAACTTTTACTCGGATGATTTTTTCACATAACCATAAAAATATTGAAAAAAAAATACCAAAAACAATTTTTTTGATTTTTATTTTTATCTTCGACAAAAATAATTAGATTTTGATGAAATTTGGTGAAAAAATTGACTAATTTTCAATCAAAAATGATCATGCTGGGAAACAGCTTTTGTAACATTTTTACTAATTTGTTTTCATTTATGTTAGTCTCTTTTTAACCCACACCAGTTATTTTTTAACTAGTGTCGGTTCTAAAAAACTGAAAACAAAGCGAAGTGTACTACATGGTCAAGATTCTCTAAATATCTCTATAATCATGAAAATTTATTTTCTTTCATCGAATACAAACTTTGGCTTGTATTCATTTCCACATCACCCAGTGGGGTAGAACACTAGATGCGTTTTTTTTTTCGAGGTTTCCCCAGGAGGCCTATTCCTCGTTATATTACTACTTTATACTTATAATTATATTGCACATGTAAAGGTATGCATCTATTGCTACTTTATACTTATAATTATATTGCACATGTAAAGGAATGCATCCATTACTACTTTATGCTTATAATTTTATTGCACTTGTAAAGGAACGCAAATATAAATCATTAATCTTAACATACTTTAATATATACATATTAACATCAACTATTAATGGCTTTAAATATTAAATATATTGTTTGGGTTTCTTCAGTTTTTTATTAATATTTCTAGTAGTTGTAATGATCAGTCCGATCATTATATATTTTGTTATTACCTCCTTATGTTCTGCTGTGCAGTTTATTTTTAAAAAGTCGCTCTTCATTATTTCGGCCAACCACGTCGCCACCAGTTTCTCTCTGTGTTGTCTTCCTTTGAAATCAACTTCAAAATTTCTTTGAAAAGTTCTAACAGCCTTCTCAAAAAGGATCGAAGGAACTGTCAACTTACCGAATTCAGAACTTGTTTTGATTGTCTCATATGCTCTCAGTTTGATTAATAAAGATTGTGCTCTACCTTGCTCACATGATCCTCATCAATCAAAAACTGAGAGCAGATTTTACAATTACCCAGCTTCTTCTTTAATACGTTAGCCGCATATCCAGCGTAGTATGCAGCTCCTCCTTTCTGGAATTTCTCCGAGAAAGCATCTGTTGGATTGAGCTCCAAGTCCATTTCTTGCACGCCATCATTGTCAGTCAGGTCTTCATCTACAGCAAATTCCAAATTTTGTTCCAATGTGATTTCTTCGATTAGCTTATTGAACTCGAAATCTATAAGACCTGTGGACTGAATATCTCCTTCGTAATCAGCTCCCTGCAGTAGAGGTTCAGCTCCAGCATCTCCATATCCAGAAGTTTCAGCCGAACTTAAATTTTGAAAGATGATTTGCTTCAGATTCCGAATGAATCTCCAAGCCGAAGGATATTTTTCGTAAGAACCTCGATTGGTCCGTACCATCGAAAATACATTCTCAGCTACATCGGTATTGAGATGTCCCAGAATGCAATAACTCTGTTCTTCGCTTTGTAATATTTCCACATCTGAATAATTCCTAGTAGCGTTTGCTTTAATCCCTTAAAGCAAGGTGGGATTTGCTAACAACTACTGGATCTCCACGCTGATATCCAACTTCTTGCGCTTTTTAATGCAGCTATGGTATCCGATGATTCCGACAACACTTGCTTGTATGGATTTTTAGAATACAGCTGATCTGTGTTCAAGATATCAAATAAATAATTCATTTCTTTTATGTATCTTGCTGTTGCTTCAGCGACTTTCTTTTCTTTATCGGTTTTAAAGCAATTTGTTCTTATCGCATACATTATTCCAGTATATACAGTATTGCTGAAAACTTGCGTTGCCAGCCTTACTGAAAGTTTCTCAAAACTGTTTGGCGCTATATGTGCCCTAGTAAGTTTAAAAAATACCTTAAAATTATCCCCCTTGGAGTCTTCCTCAAAAATCCTCTCCAAAATTCGCCAATCAATTACATCATCACCTATAGAAATTTGATGTTTGAGCAGTATATTCCTTACGCTCTTAAAGAGATGCGGGTAATCATGTAGTAAGAAAATCCGCTGATTTTCTATTTCAACATAGGGTGTGCTCTCTATATCTAAAGGGAATCAAGCTTTTTGTACGCCAATACGTTATTAGTTCCTTGGTCACAGCTTGCAGCAACTACTGTCAATCCACATTTTATCGCTCCTGTGATAATAGTGACTAACATCTTCGATAAAACTTCTCCATTAGGACTTCCCACGTAATACGCAACTGTTTGCTTCCAGTTCTTATTTAAGCCTCTAAGAGTAAATACCATTACCTTGGAGGATATGGTGTTGTTCCTCCCGAGCTCTCCGAAGTCTGTGTATCCGTAAATTACGAGTATATCATCCTTGATATTATACTCTAACTCAGGGCGTATACTCATTTCGTCGAATAAGAGTACACATTTTTTGTCCGAATGCCATCCGATAAATAGTACTTACCGATGGCAACTTAAATCCAGAACTATAACTATAGCATAAATCTATAACACGCTGGGGACTTATAGAAAAATTTTAAAAATAAATCTTTTTCTTTGGGCCCCCAGGGTGCTTTCACCTTATGGAAGAGTTGCGCTAGAATAAATGTGCGCAACTCTTCTGAAAAACCCTGCATTTGGGACTCTAAATTTTCTTTTAACCTATACTCAGGATTTCTTTTTAATTTTGTCGGTGTGCGAAAAATGCGACGGGGAATAACGCGTCCCCGATTTATTTTTCGCACCGTTTTATATGTGCGGTATCTTGGGGAGGGAAACTGAGAGGGCGAAATTTTTGAGGAAACAGGTACATCTGGCAGAGAATAATCTCTGACATGTTTTTTTTGAGGTTGAAGCCAAATTTATCAAGGATAAAGTTGGATTTGGATGTTGGGGTATAATTGGAGGTGAAAAAGGATGTTGAGGTATAAGAGTAGGTGGATTTGGATGTTGGGGTATAATTGGAGGTGAAAAAGGATGTTGAGGTATAAGAGTAGGTGGATTTGGATGTTGGGGTATAATTGGAGGTGAAAAAGGATGTTGAGGTATAAGAGCAGGTGGATTTGGATTTTGGGGTATAAGTGGAGGTGAAAAAGGATATGAACGACAGATTGGACGCAGTATAGGAGCAGAACTAGAGCTAGCAGATGTGACCGTAGAGGTGGGCTGCTTGCGGGTCCTATATGCCTCCATTTTCCTAAGACAACAAAGATCAATGGAAACATCAGAGCAACTACAGATAGATGGCGAAGAAATGGGAATTGCATTTGGGGTAAGACGTTTCTGCCCGACTCGCAAAATAATATCTTTTCCATGGAAGTGCTTTTCACACATGTAGGACATTTTTGGCATATCCTCAATGCGTGAAACCCTTCCATGTTAATCCATATTTCCCTTCTATGGTCTACGGGAAATCTTAAAAAAGACAGTGAACCTAATAAAACTTTTTTTTCATCACACTTTGCGTAGCAACACTTCACCATGATTAAATATTTAATGAAAAATTTAAATTTATCACTTTTTACACTGATCAAACCTAAAAAAAACACTGCACTAAAAATCACTTTAAATTTTAAATTCAAGAATATCAACACTAATCACAACTAAAAAAATAAAAAACTTTTGTCATAAAAACACTGCACTAAAAAATCACTTCAGCGCGTTAAATAACAAACGAAAATTGGGATGGCAAGAGTGCGTTATATAAGAAAAGAAATGGGAATTGAGAACAACAAATGAAAATAAGGATGAAGTAAATATAAGAAAAGAAATACGAATTGAGATGAAAGAAAAGACGAAAAGACAAAAAAATGTTTATTTATTTAAAATAAATAATCTAAAAGATAAGATAGTTAAATAATAAAGTTGAGATGTAAAAAAAATTGAAATAATTGAAAAGTAAGATTACAGAACACAAAATTTAGTAAAAGCAAGTAAAGAAATTTAGTGAACGTAAGTAAATAATTTACTAAAAGCAGTTAAATAATTTAGAAAGCAACCAAAAAATTCAGTTAAAGCAAGTTAACTAGTTATTAAGTAAGTAAATAAATTATTTATTAATTAAATAATTTATTGAAAGCAAACAAAAAACTAAGCAAGCAAGTAAATAATTTAGTAAAAGCAGTTAATAATAATTTAAAAAAGCAAGTTAACTATTTTTTTAGCAAATAAATAAATGATTAAATAATTTATTGAAAGCAAACAAATAACAAAGTAAGCAAGTAAATAATTTACAAAAAGCAGTTAATAACAGTTTAAAAAGCCAAGTAAACTATTTATTTAACAAGTAAATAAATAATTTATTAATTAAATAATTTATTAAAAGCAAACAAATAATTAAGCAAGTAATTAAATAATTTTAAAAAAAGCAAGTAAACTATTTATTTAACAAGTAAATAAATAATTTATTAATTAAATAATTTATTTTGTTTGCTTTTGCAAACAAAATCAAAGTAAGCAAGAAAATAATTTAGTAAAAGCAGTTAATTGTTTAGTAAACAACCAAATAATTTAGCCAAAGCAATTTAATTTAGCAAGTAAATAAATTAATAATTAAGTTAATAATTTAACTAAAGCAAGAAAATTATTTAGTAAGCAAGTTAATAAATCTTGTATTAAGTAAATAATCTAGAAAAGCAAATAAACAATTAAGTAAGCAAATCAATAATTTAGATAAGTGAGTATATTAATAGTTTATTAAAATAAGTAAGTAGTAAAGCAAGTACATATTAAGTAAATGCAAGTAAATAATTATTATTATTAGGAAATTAAATTTATTGAGTAAGCAAACAAGTTATTTAGTAAGCAAGTGTATAATTTAAGAAAAGCAAACAATTATTTAGTAATAAAGTTCAATAATCAAGTAAATAATTTATTAAAAGGTAAGGTAAGCTAATAGTTTAGTATGCAAATAAATAATTTAGTAAGAAAGTGTAAAGTTAAATAAGACCAAGTTAGTAATAAAATAAGCAAGAAAATAGTTAAGTTAGTAATTTAGCAAGCAATTTAATAAATATATAATTAAGTAAAAGCTTTGTATATAAAAACTAAGTTTTTATATACAAAGGTAAAAGCAAGAAGTTTAGCTAGCAAACAAATAAGAATAAGTTTTTTAAAAAAAACTTTTAAAACCTGAAACCAAAAACTCACACTTTTGTTGTTGATTTTTGTTTCTGCACTCGATGGTCAAATTGATGATATTTATACCAAACAAACACAAACCACAAACCACAAATCACAAATCATAAACACCAATCACAAACACAAATCAATAACAAATTAAAATCAAAATTTTCAATTAAGATTCAAATTTAAATTTGACTATGTCAACGGACTGAATATTAAGCAATGAGGAATGTTCAAAAAAAAGCGGGAAAAATTATTTGAAAATAAACATATGTATGTACGTATGTAGGTTATCAATTGCAAACAAAATATTACTGTAAAATCACCAGGACCCATGTTCTGTAACTATCGAATCGATAAAAATAGTCGAGAAACGTTGTTAAATGGAACAAAACTCAATTTATCGCATCATCGGGTTTCTGTAACTTTGACAGTCGTTAACTTTATCGACTGGAACAACCGGAAAAGAAAAACTGGAAAAATGCGATAGAATGGGTTTCTGTATCTCTGAAAGCCGGTAATTTTTTCATTTCAAACGTCAAATTCTATCGCCTTCGAAATAGGTGGTGATAAAAAAATTTTATTTCGTAGATAACCAAGACAATGTGAAGCAGAAGTTTCGAGTTTTGTTTGTGTTTTCATAATCAAGAAATCTTCAAGTAATTGGATATAAAAGTGTTGACACAGATGTGGGTATACATAATATACCTAATTTATAACTTGGTCGAGCATGGCAAACAATTTTCTCAGCAAACGAAGTGCCAAGAAATCAAGTGCCCAAGTGATCATTCAAATTCAGCGACTTACTAAAAATTGTGCCGATTCCGATCATGAAGAAAATTGCAGCAGAACTTTGTAGGCAATGAACGACTTGAATCTGTTAATTTATCTTTTTCATATTTTTTTTTTATATCCAGATATTGCATGGGTAGCAAAAACTTAACCAGCGAAGCAAATAAAAGTGGAAAGTGTGGAGCATCAGGAGGAAGAAGAAGATAAGTATTTGAATTCAGTGCAATCTAGTTGAATGGATTTATTTAGCTGAGAAAAAAGATGAACTAATTAATGAATTTCTTCCTTTGATAGGAACTACAGAACACCCAATTTTGTTTTATATAGTCCAACAAAAAATAATGAAGAAAAGTTAAGTAATTTTTTGGAAAATTTTGATCAAGATGATGTTCAAAGTTTTTTTTTTCTCTTATTTCAATCTATGTAATAGTGAAATCCCATCTAAGCAAAACAAAAATTGATTCGCTGGAAACCGGTACAGAAGAATGTCCGAATATTCGTCTCCAAATCCGAAAAATGTGACACCTGCTACAAGCAAATAGTGTGCATCAAAAGACCGAAATGATATAATGAATGCTAAAATAATCTTCAGCATTCAAAGAAGACAAACAAACACTCTCAATTCCCAACAAATGGTGCATCTTTTCACAAGCAAAGAACTACTGAAAATATATGTTTGAATGTTTTAGGAAACAGCGATAATTCCAAACCACATCGCTCATAAGGAAACCATAACTAAAAATTGATATGTCCAATCGATAAGAAATATAAAAGCAATACTTTGCTTTTACATAGAAAGTTATTACTAAGTTCAAAACCACCAGTGTTTGTGTTATGAAGTTATTCATTTTAAAAATAAATATTTGTATTACAAAAACTTTATTTACATTTTGATTATTTTTTGTGTTCTTTATTATCTCCTCATGCCTATATATATTAAGCTTATTATATTCAAATAATCTAATAGACCATGTACAAAGTTATATATGTACATACATAACCACATGAAATTTTATTTACAGAATTTTATAAGCAAAAAAATAAATATATTCGCGATGTCTGGTATAAGCATGATAACTTCAGAAAATATTTTGCATCTTAACGTCCACTTTACATAGAGGTAGAATCTAAATGGGAGAACCGATATTCTTCAAATAAATAAAAGAACATGTTTATAAATATTCATAAAAGGGTGAATCCATTTTAGTACCTATGTAAGTAAATTTGAACTTAAGTACAGAGTTATAAGAACTAATGCAATCATTTTGTTTTTATGATTGTTGGCTTTTCTGTATCCAAAATGGCAGGGCTGCCAGAAATATTACTCAGGTCACTTTCGTTGCTTTAAGAGTTGTTGTCACCCGCGTTCACTCGGTTCACTCGAAAACTGTCTGACAAATTTTCTAGCATATTTTCTCTGAGTGCAATAATCTTATCGGCAGGTCAGTCGTTGGATTTCTGGAAGCTTCATTGTAGTTTGAGCCTTATATGTGAAAAACCATGGTTGTGTAAAAAAACACAATTCTTTGCAATTAAATAATAAACCGTTATAATGTCTTGCCCTCTATTGACTCCAGCAGGTGAAGCGCTATTTGTAACTGCTATACAAGGTGGTGTCTGAAGTGGCAGTTG
Source organism: Dasysyrphus albostriatus (assembly GCA_946251815.1). NCBI lineage: Eukaryota > Metazoa > Arthropoda > Insecta > Diptera > Syrphidae > Dasysyrphus > Dasysyrphus albostriatus. Next base: position 69,439,167 of record OX276337.1, on the reverse strand, counting down.
TTTTTTTGTGTCCTCAAATTCAGCCTCATCTTCATCCATTTCTTCGCTGTCTCCTCGAAAATAATTGAATCCTAGAGTGAACAGACATAAACAAATTTAGAAAAAAAAACTTTCGCAAGAAACAAAATAAACTGATTCCTACCACACAAGCCTTGGCCATCGCTTTACGCATTCAAGCTATCTCATCCCCCCCACAGCCAAATCCTAGATCCGCTACTGGGCTTGAACAATGTAAGGCTAGCATTAATAAACTTTAAAAACACTGTATTTGAAATTGATTGAAAAGTTGGCGAATTTAAAATAAACAGAAGATACAAAATAAAACAAATTCAAATGGATCCAACCAAAAAGGTAAATATACAAATGCAGCAATATATATGCATGTAGATGCTTATTAATGTTAAAATTTTATTTTCAGAGATGTTCAAGGGTAACGAGGGCCCAAAAAGACTGCCTTATAAATTTTATGTCAGAAAACCGGGAATTTGCTAGGGGACAGTTTAATGGAGTTAATTCCTACCAAAAATCGTTGGAGATGTGGAAATTGTTAACCCTCCAATTGAATTCAATGGGTCCAATTGTGAAGTCTTCGGAGCAATGGAAAAAGGTAGTACAAATATACTCAATTTTAGTTTATTGAACATTTCTATAATGTATAACTATAAGATATATAAATAATATTTTGTTGGCACATAACGGTATACATTGATTCAATTTTAGATACATATAAGATTTATTATACATACATAATGTGAAAACTTAATATAGTCGGCTTGACTTTTGTCGTCCTCGGGTTGTTCAGTCCCGGTTGTCCAGTGGCAGTATATTTATTTTGGGTGGGAGTAGAGTTGGCATTTAGTCATAACAATATGCTGATCTTGGTTCACAGCAGAAGGGTACTGCCTCATCGTTGGTTTTTAGAGTTATATCATTGATTTGCATAGCGCTTACGTACCTTGGTTCCGCTATATTAGTTAGTAATCACGCCTTTCATGCATGCAATTGTTTTGTTTTTTAGTGTTGGACTGACTTAAAGTCTGGAGTGCGGAAGCTAAAAAATTCGCGGAAAGTGTTCATTAACAAAACTGGAGGCGGGACGATAGCAGAAGCACCGAGGGACCTCAATGATATGGAGGAAGTTATTGTCTCCATTATAAGCACGCATGCTGTGGATGGTGATTCAGTGACCCCTGAAGCAGGAATAGCTGGAAATAGCGTTAGTAACTTGAACATACCCAGTAAAGGTTTACCTATCAAATTATTATTTTTCAATCATTTTTAGTGGGTCCATAACTTTGGCACTGAAGAGAAGGAAAACTCCGAAGACGAATGAAACAGCGTACATGTTCCTCAAAGGTGAGGAAGGTGGAGAACTCTTCCTACCAAAGTGCGCTTAGTGAGGCTAAGCAGATGCAGGAAGAGTTTGACGCAAAGTTTGAAAAACTTGAGGCTCAAAATTCAAAAATGTTGAAATTAACCCAAGAAATATTTGGGCAAAATGAAACCATTGCGGCTCAAAACGAGCAAATCATGGTCCAAAATATTTCAAACGCAGCTCTGCTTAATTTGGTCATAAGCCAAAATAAAGAAATTTTAAATCTTTTTAAAAATGATTAATGCTTGTCTGTGATTTTTAAGTTCTTTTTGTTTTTAAATGTGGAGTATATAAAATATCAATAAAACATGTTCTTAACTATGTTACCTCATCTATTCCAATACAAATCAAATTTCGCACCAACCTAACTCTTCTTTTACTTTGAAGCTCCTGTATTCCAAAAAGGTAATGTTGATTTGAGTATTAATTTTTTTTTTTAATAATTAAAATTATTTTCTTTAAGTTTTTATTAATTTTAAAATATGCTCTTGAATCAAAACTCATCTATTCCCATATAAATCAAATCAATTACAGTCGTAATTTTCAAAACTCTTCTTTTCCAAACAAAATTATTTTTTTTATAATTTTTAGGTTAACCTTACTGGTAAACCCATTAGAAATGGATAAAGGTTATCCTAAATTTATAATTTAGCGTTTAAACTAATCAGTTTCATCATTTTTGTAGCTTTTTACAGTTTTTTTTCGTTATGCTCAAAATTCTCAAAAGTATAAAAGAAGAGTTTTGAAACTATAACCTTCATATTATCTATATATATCGCAAGTAAAAAGTGTTGGATGAACAAAAATTACTTTTCTCCAATTTGTAAGCAAATTGATCCAGTCGTTTAGGCTGTACTGTAGCCGAACAGATAGACTGAATTGTGAGGCCCACTTTTTTCGTTTATGAAACTGAGATGATTGATACCTTCTTTGAATTTGAATTTCATTATCAAAAAGATGCATACAAATTTTTTATTTCGGGAGTCAGAAAAAAAATCGAAATAGCTAATTTTAAGATTTTTTAATGTTTTTTTATTTGTATATATATATATGCACTGTTACAGAGCTAGGCACATAAAGACGACCTGAGCCGATCACGTATGATGGTTGCAGCACGTAAATGCGTGGTAGGTTCGGAGCTAAATTCTCCATTTTCTTCAATTTCATCTTCGATTAAAATCTCATCCATAATCCCGTACTTTAACCGTATGCTATGGAGTACGCAGCATGCATTCACTATCTGTCCGGATACTACTGGACTATATGAAAGTCCTAGCCTTAGGCACCGGAAAACAGACTTCAACACACCATTCAGTCTTTCGACGCAGTTCCGTGACTTCGAATGCAGTGTGTTGAAGCGCCTCCCATTTTCATCCACTCCAGTAACTCGGTAAGGAGTTATGAGCCAAGGCCGCAGCGGATACCCGGAATCACCTAGTTTTTAAATAAAGCAAGGTTAATAAAAACCTAAAAGTAGGAATGTTAATATTGATTGTCTACCTAAAAGCCATGAGTTGTGCTCTCCAGGCTCGCAACCTTCATATCGCCTTTCAAGCATACTATTTATTTGAGATGCTTCCCATATATATGCGTCATGAGTGGCACCTGCGTATCTTGCAAATACAGCTAAAATTTTCAGATCAAAATCGCAAATCTGAAATTTGAACAATGTACATACATTCGTATTTTATATTGGAATACTCATGTCTTTCATATTAAGTACTCGTAAGTAATTTCTTTCCAATTGAATATTTTTTGAATGAAACCCTTTCCGGTTCAAGTAGCAAGCTTCAACGTCTCTACTTGGCTTTTGGATACGGACGTGGGTACAATCGATTGCACCAATTACCCCCGGGAACCCAGTTTTTTCAAAAAACCTGAAATTTATTATAAACGGAAATATATTATAAAGTACAGGTATTATTTAAACCTACAAAAACAGTTATAACAATTATTAAGTTAAAAATCTTACCTCTGTTTAATGGGCCCATACTCCTCTACGCCAGGAAACTTAATCCATTTACCCATTAGCTTATTTTGGAGTACTAACGACACCTCCCGGATACAACGAGATACCATTGACCTGCTCATAGCTGCGCAGAAATCATGACCGATATCTCTTTGGTATGACCCTGACGCGAAAAAATGCAAAGCAGAGCAAACTCTAAGGGGGAGCGGGATGAAGGTAATTCGCTGTCCCTGGATCAAGTGTGGTCGCAATTCCTCCAACAGAAGTTGTGCGACATCTCTGCTGAACCGAAAAAGCTCACGAAACCGCTCTTCAGGCATATCAAATGGATTCGTTCTATCACGGAGATTTCTCCTTTGGACTCGCATTCCATTTCGGCGTTCGTGGGCTTCTTCCACTAAAATGCGAGCGACAAACATATTTTTTTAGAATGGTATACAGTGTGCTACTTCGCTAAGAAAGAAATACATTTAATTTTTTTGATGAAAAAAACGGAATTATGTTATCGACTTACATACAATATAATCCAAATCACCACCCAATTTCACGAAGCAGATATTTTTTGTTTTTTATTTAGATTTTGATTGCGTTGATAGTAATCGACTTAATGAACGACTTCAAAAAAGAATTTTAATTGTTTTCGTTTTGTTTTTGAAATGTCTATATGACAGTAGCGATAAAATAAATCTATTTTTACCGAACCTGTAAGCTGCTGCAGTTTTTTGTATTTTTTGTGAATTTCTTTATTAACCTTCATGCTTTAACAAATCTCAAACATTCTGCAATAGAAAATTAAGAACAATCTATAAGAAATTTGGCACATTAAATAGTTACACGCCTTGGAGGCAGTCACAAAAAAAACCGTCACCAAGCAGATGTAAGTTTTGATTTAAAAGTATTTATTTTATTTAATCTTTTTTAATTTTGTTTAGAGCAATGAATTTGTAAGAGATGATTCGATCTCCTACAACATGCATCATACAGAAAATGGTTTTGATGATGACCAAACCAAACGCCAAAAGCAATTTCAAAATACTTCAATGACTAGTGAATTTTTATTCTACTCCAGCTCAACTTCTGCTGATTTCATCAGCCACAAAATCGAAAGTTCTTGATACCAAGAAACCAGGTGCAAAGACTTCCATCTTATCATCAGTTTCTGCTGCTAAGCGTTCATACAGAGAAGTCTTATCTCAGAAATTGGAACCACAGAAGCTCAGTAAAAATGTGTACAATTTTTATCATTTTAATGTTTTTTTTTTAAATTTATTTTTCTTCATCATCTTTAATTCAATTATATTTTCAGGAAGATAAAATCGAACGTGGATCTTAATATTTCACAAAGATTTGCATGTGAGAAGTTTTATACCTACATCAACAAAATCACCACTTTGCAAAATGTTTTGCTGGAAGATTATTGGGCTACATGAAGACCGGAATGCATCTGAAATCTTCGGCCGATGGACAGTGTTAAAATCGATTGAGAATTGGAGAAGTTTGTTGATTTTTATACGGTGCATCTGCCATCTGGCTCAGTTGCGCAGTGATTGAAAGAAAATTAAACGAATCCTTAACATTAACAGCACATTGAGGTTGTTCTGGATTTGCTTACCGAGCATGATGTCAAATTCTTAACTTAACTTGGCCAAAATCAAAAACTGCATGAAATTGTTAGTTCAATTAAATTAATAAATAAAAGATGTTACTTTAAATTGTATTTTATTTTCCAATTTCAATTTTGTCTTACAGAACATTTCTTTTTACAATTGGCTTAAAAATATTTAATGGCTATTGGCTATTAATCAAGTTTTGTTTTCACTTTGAACTGTTGACGTTGTTTCAACTCAGCCAAATCTCTTTCCACTCATTCTCAAATAGTACATTGGAGGGATGAGGGAGCACCCTGCTGATCTTACATATGTTTTGAAATAACGCAATCTGAAACTAAATAAAAAAAATATGATTAAAGTACATACATACATACAAGCTGGAAAAAGAAAATTCAAGATAATATCTGTTTATGGCAAGAGGTACTTTTGGCGGATTTGTCACTAGTTATTTAGGTGGCAGAGAATAGGAATCGATCTTATTCTTAATTCATTCGACATGAGGATCTAACGCACTAGTCTTTATGCTAATAGGTACGACAGAGCATACAGCTTCCTGAAATAGAGAAGGAAATACACTTTACCTTCTTTCAAAACATGTAGTGAAAATTCACATCTTATGTTCAAAAGTTGAAAAACTATCAAGCCGTGTTACTACGTGAACTTGGAAACCTGAGTGATCGTGAGGTCCTTCGCACAACCCCATCTTTTTTTGTAGAATCAGGCTGAACTTTATTATTACCAGCGCAAAGGTTGACATCATCACCAGCCTGGTTGTTCTTGTTTTGTCCTGAAATAAGAAGGATTAACAGAGAGCTTATAGTTTCATATAAAAGTCATTCTCCTAGACATAATTTTATACAATCCATTGTTGCCGAAGCTGTGGATCACTCAATGCTGTTAAGACGATTCGGCTGCCGAGGGCTGGAGGATTTGAGTACGTTATTCTAACAAGCAATTTTAATTGTGATTAAACAACTGCTGTTGTTGCTCCAAAATTCAGCAAAAGACTGCAGCAAAAAGCTCAGTTATTTTAAACGAAATAATATATGAAAATAACAGATGAAGTTGCAATGTTTTTTCCAAATACTCTGAAGCCGCCCAGACTTTTATCAGATGTAGTAGTTGTGTTACCACCAAATGTTCCAAATCCTCCTAAAGTCGGAGTGGGAGTTGTCTCGCCCAATCTTTATTAGAAATAAAAGATAGATACGAGATTAGGTTCATGCATAATGAATGAATGAACAAACAAATTTTGTAAATTACCAGATGTTCCAAAAGTAGAGGTGGTGCTGCTTTTGGGAGCTGCTTGACCAAATGCTGGAGCCGGTTTCACTGTTGCTTCATCAAAGAAAAAGTTCTGTTGCTTTTTATTGAGTCATATAGAAACTATCCCTAAACAACAAAGTCACGCATGGTACATCCGAATTCTCAATAATTTTCTGAGCTATTGTTGTCTTTCGAGAAGCACTTTCACCACAAATCCCAATAACAAAAGGATTATGTTGTCCGATAATATCATAGTCGATGACTTGAGTACTTTGCACTGGTTTAAGTCAGTACTGTTGTCGAAGATGCTGAGAAATGTTTATGTATTAGCATCTATTCTTTATACATATATAAATTGTATATTCTTTTTTTTTTAACACTTTTGAACATTTTCTAATGTTTGAAGATTATTATTGTATTAACATTTTATTAATTTAAATAAAAAAAACTAACAAATGTTTTGATTGTGAAATGTCAATATGACAGTTCAACTTATCGCCTTCCAATGGAAATTCCAGCCAGAATAGTTCGGAAATTAAAATTATCGCGTTCAGTTACAGAAACCCGAATTTTTCCAAAGGCGATAACTGAGGAATGAATTGTTTCACTTTTTAACGATTCGAAAAGTTATCGCCTGAGTTACAGAACATGGGTCCAGGAAACAAATCATACGTACAACCATAGTTGCCACTTTGTTAAATTTGATATTTGATACTTTTTTAATAAAGTATGATAATTCAAAAAAGTATGAGTTTTAGATTTGGTTAAAGAAAGAAATCAAAATTAAATTGAAGGCACTTTAAAAGAAAACAAATATAGACTTAAAAATAAAATAATAATTTATTTGGAATTAATGTTAAATAAATGTGTATATAAATTTCCATTTGTTCCTTTTTTAGTTGAAAGGCCTAGATATTTATATTCATGTAGAAAAAATTGATGTACCTTTTTCAATTTGTGTGTACGTTCTCAGCTTATTGTGTTTCCTATGTCATATGAAAAAGATGAGAAAGGAAAAAATTAAATAATTCTTACGCGAACGAAAGTCGTGTAGAATATATTTGTTTGTTTTTGGTTGTTCTGTTCTTCAAATTGAATACAAAATTGATGGTGAAAAATATATTTTTATGAAAAAATCACTGTATTTATATGTAAATTGAAAAGACAGTGTTATATTTTTTACAAAAGAATATTTGTCATATCAACAAAATTCGTATTGTGTTAATATTATTTTCTTTTGGTTAGTGTTGGAGGACACTGCATCAAATTACACCAACTTATGTAGAAAACAAATTCACCACAACAAAATGTAAAAGCACAATACAAAAAGGGGAAAGATTACTTGAATTAAAGAAGAAAGCCATACTTGCAATCTGAAATTGGCCATTCTATTCATTTATTTGAAGACTTTTCAGATTAAATTAAATTTTTTTCATTTAAATTTTACCATCGTAAAAACGCTTACGAAATAATTAGTTTACAGATATAAAAAAACTTTTAAAATTAAACAAAAAAACTATGACAAAAATCGCATGCATAAGAAATACCTACTCTTTTTTCCTTGAGAAACTGTATACACTTACTTACAAGCTCATTAGAAAATGTTCACTTCACATTTAACAAATATAATAATTGAAACATCCTTATGTCCGGTTATATTATTGACATTATATTTATTCATATTCTGTACATACATAGCTATTCACACACAATTTAAAAAAGTAAGACCTAAGAAATATTCCTCACAAATAATAAAAACAATTCTTCTTAGTGGCAACCTTGGTTATAGGTTTGTATTTTTTCGTACAAATATAGTTTTTTATATCGTATCCTCTGACAACGTCACCCACAGCAAAAATCTGTTCACAGCTGATTATATATTTATATATAAAAGCACAAATTTTCTTGTCTCACTTGAACTCTCAATTAATTTGTATGCAATGCTATTGTTCTCTATTCTTTCTATTTCCTTCATCTTATTATATTCTATACAAAAAAAATTTTTTTTTTCTTTCAGTCGAACTGCCAATAATTTTGTATATAGTCTTCTCATTTTAAATCAATTGCTATGTCCCCTTCCTGCCCCTATTTCTAACGTTCTAACGTCTCCAACGTTAATTTAATCTCTACAAGAGCTAATTACTTCGAACCTGACAGACGGCGAGTAGGTCGATTCAAGTGATGATAGTACTATAGTTTTTATATACAAAGGTTTAATACAAAATGAAAAACCAAGGGGAAATGTCCCGATAACATTTTTATCGCCAAAGTCCATATGGACATGCAAAAAAAAACCTAGCTAATAAATTGCTATGTCTCACGAAGAAAGAAGTTGCTGGAAAGAAGTTGACGTTTTCTATTAATTTCCTTCAAAATCTCTCATTCCTTTCACACGAGGAAACAATATCAAGGCAATTTTCGAGATTTCCTTAAAATCTATTGGTTGAACGCACCTTAACCTTATACTTTGTTGCCACTGGAGCGAAATCTTGGATTTCAGAGATTTCAGTCCAAATCTTCACTTTTCCCACACACAATGGTAGTTGTTTGTGTTTATATGAGACGAAATCTTGGCAGTGTGAACACCAATTTGAAATCTCGAAAGTTTTCAGCTGAAATTTCGGATTTCATTTTAGTGGGAACATAGTACTAGTCACCTTTCCCACAAGGAAACTGAGTCGCCAGCAACTGTTGCCAGTTCTTAGCTGAGATGGGCAGGAGTTGAGCAAAATCTTGCCAGTCGAGAATTTGAAGAAATTTTGACATTTCCTTTCAGATCTAAGGTAAAGATGCGTTCAACCAATAGGATGTCAGAAAATTTTAAAATTGCCCAGATATTGGTTTCTAGTGTGAAAGTTACAAGAGATTTTTGTTTCCTCGTCTGAAAGGGGACTTAGATGAGAAAGGAAATGAAAGTGTTTGTTTACTTCCCATTTTAGCCATTCCACTCTATCCCATTGAGTATTAACATATCAAAAAAGTATGAAGAAAATCATGTTAATAGTGTGAAAGCAAAATATGAAATTTCATCACACACAACTTGACAGAACATGAAACTATTTCGGAACTGTTTCAAAACCATCACATTTTCTATCCCACTTGGGGGTTTGAGGTTAAAGCATAGGAACTGTAGTTCCCATGCGAAAAAAAATTGAAATTTTCAAAACGATTTTTCACCTGTTTTGTGCACCATATGGAATAAAATTCAAGCCAAAAAACTTTTGCCTTGGCCTACGCCACTCATTGGGTCATTAATTTACCCTAAATAAATGAAAAAGGCCTAAAAATGGAAAATAATTATTTTTGGATGCAAATAATGCCTTGAGGTGAATATATATTTTTTTTAAAGTGTAAACCGACCATCCAAAAGAAAATATTTCATTCACCACACTTTTTTTCGCATGCAAAACAATTGCCGGTCCATTGTTTTGCATGACATTCCATGACAGCTATGTTTTTTTTGCATGAAACTGTAAACCAATCATGCAAACAATTAATTTTGCATTTCACCTCAATCATTTTTGACATGCGAGAATATTTGCATAGATTTTTTTACGGATGGGAACTGTAAACTAGGCTTATGTTGAAACTAAATTGTTTGGATACAATTGTGGAGGCAAAATATGAAAATCAAATTTGGCAGTCGTATGAAATTCTTTCCCACTTTATTCTTACATAATGTAATAATACTTTGTATTTCCTTTTCACAGTTCCCGTGCACAAAAGAAAAATATATGCAAATACTCGTATTTTCGAATATCCAAAATAATTGAGGTGAAATTAATTGTTTGTACGGTTGGTTTACAGTTTCATGCAAAAAAAAATCCATTGCTGTAATGAAATGTCATGCTTTTTTTGCATAAGAAAAAAGTGTGGTGAATACAATATCTTTTTTTGATTTTTTTGAATGGTTGGCTTACACTTTCAAAAAAGAATATATATTCACCTCAAGGCATTATTTTCATGAAAATGGACTATACATCTAAAAATAATTATTTTCTATTTTTCAGGCCTATATTTCACCAAAGTGCCAGTTATAGCTACCATTGAAACTCATCATTGAAAATTTAAATTGTTTATTTTGAGACGTTTAGAAAGCAAAATCATTTATTATTTTAATGAAGAAATAAAGCTCAAGGCTATTGTTTATAAAATATCTGAAGAGAACAGCATACATATTGTATAGGAACATTTTGAGTTATTTATTTAATTTTATTAAAGCAAGGAATAATCCTATTTTTATAGAAATCGACTTTGACTTCATTAATTTTTTTTGGCAAACTAAAGTTACTGTGAGATCTGAATTTGTGATATTTTGATTGCTATTGTGAGATTGTAAGAGATGTTAATGCAAAATTGTTAAAAGCGGGTTTTGTTAATGCAACTAAAGTGTGATCAACTTTAAGTGATTTCCACTTGCTGGCATTATGAAGATACTTCAAGCCTTGTGCAAAACCGGAACGATTTGCAGAAGCGGGTTCTTTTTTTGATCCCAATTGCCATTGCACTTCATTTCGCATTGCCATAGGGTATAATCAGTAGCGGATCTAGGATTTGGCTGTGGGGGGGGGGGGCTAGAGGCTCGCATGTTAGACACTTCATTTAAAAAAGGCTCAATCATATACTCGCAATTTCTCTCAATTCAAATTTTCTTTTTTCAGAATGAAGACTGATCGCCAAAGTCAAACAAATTTTTCAAAACGCAAAAATATACCTACTAAGTGAAAAAATTTTATGGTTGGAAATGGAGTAGGGAGCGGCTGTACTATTCAGCGGCCATTTTGGAAATACATAAACAGCTTCACACTATAAAAAAGTTGTAAGGATATTTAAAAAAAAACAATTTTTTTTTTATTCTGAACGTTTTTTGTAGAGTTTGATTTGATTTGATTTGATGATATTTTTCGTTACCAATTTTCATTTTAACAAAATTTTAAAATCTCATGAATGAATAAATCAAAATAAAGATCAATGCATGAGAATAATGTGTGACTACTAATTATTTCGTGTCCCAAATTTTAACAGAATTAGTGTAAATGATGTACAGCTGGAAACCAAAATTTAATATTTTAGCTGCAGTTGTGTGCTGATCGGCTAAAATACTTGGCCAAATTTTGGAGAAAATTTTGTATGTGATGGAGATCTTAGCGTGATCCAAAGATTTTGGTTAAAATGTATTTTATCAAAACGGTGATTGGAACAACCATTTACAGCTAAACCATTTTGTTCTTATCATAAATATTTAATAAATATATTATCGATTTATCAATGTTTTATTTTATAGAAAACAAAAAGACGTAAAGATCGCATCGTGTTAAGGAGTGTCAAAGTATCTTCAAACCACACTAATAACCAGCTTTAGATTCAATTTCGAGGACAGTGATTTTAATAAACAAAAATTATTTGATTTGGTTGCTCTCAAAATTTCATGCAAACTATCAATACGAAAGAGTGTTTGGTACCAAAAACACAGTTTTTACAGTTAAAGGTCCAAAAAGTTCTTTGGGCCCAAGCAAGTATAAAAGATGTGAACAAATGAGCTAAGGAAAAAAATTTTCACTCTTCACTCTTGTGATAAAATTCAATTCATTCGCTAAAAACAATAGCATGTTTTAGCGAAAATTTGACCTGAAAAGAAATTTCCAAGTCAGAATGTAACACTTTTCAGCAAAATAAAATTAAGATGAAAATATCAGGTGTTGTTCTTCAGAGATCTTCAATTGCATTTTAAATGTAAGTTTTCTGAACTAACCTCGTTTGTTTCGCCCAATGCTCTAAGGGCTTAGACAAAAATGTTGCATTTTTTCAACTAACTTTCTTGCTTTTCATGCCCTTCTCCTGACTCTAGGAGCTTGAAAAAATACAGCTTAGGAATATGTATATTGTAAAGCCCCAACATAGTATTTTTGTTTAATTTCCTTGAAACTTGGGAAAACGACAGATTTTAAGCTATGAAGATTGTTAAGCCCCAGCCTCGTTTTTCTTAATTCCATAGGAGTTGTGAAAAAAACTTTCCAACCTGCTAATTTGCTGGCCCCAAAACCATTTTTCAAAACTATTTAAAATAAAAACTTTATTTGAGAGCATATTATAGAATGGAATTGTGGCTTTAAGAAAAGCTAAGACGTGGCATTGTAAGTGTTGGTGTGCCCATTTTATTTAAATAATAATTTTTCTGTTGTTGTTTTCCAGTGTCTCGCCCAAATCTTATGGTATAGAACCCTCAGATACACCCATAATTAGTACCTTAAAGTGAAAGTAAGGAGGCCAGTGGGCCGATTCTAGTTCTGGACTTTCTGCTTTCACACTAATTCCGATTCTCGTTCTCTATGTGAAACCGAAAAGAAAATAACCGCAAAAACAGAAAACCGGTTAATTAAGAATAACCGCCATCCCTAAACTAAAAGGATGCATGACTTTTTATGAAGGAAATCTTAATATCTGGGCTTATACAGAATTCATTTAACTTTTTGATACCGAAGAAAGGAGAGCGTTATCTTCTCTTTTGTACAGCAGGCATAAAACACGAAATGCTATGTGGATTGCAATAACCGCTCAAAATGTGCAAGAATTATCTCTTTCACTCAGTAATGTATCCATTTGAGTCTGTGATGCCATAAAAGGATATTACTATCTTCGTATTTTCTTTACCATTCTTGGAAAGCAAAGCACAAGATGCGACTGGAAAGGCAAACTACTTACCTATTACATGACTTTCGATGAATGAAATCAATGCCGACCCTCTCCCCAATCAATGTGCCACATGATTTCCATGAGGAATGCACCTTTAGTTTTCATTGCGGAGCAAATTTCCTTCTGGGAATTAATAAGTCCAAGACCCACACTAACGACAATTGCAGTAGATACAAATTCAGCACTAACCAAAAGCGTAGGAGAGCTACGAAATTGAATCACTAGCAGCATTAAAGAAAAAATATATCTGCGAGGGTAAATCCAGGAGCTAAAGTTAAAATTTTATAACAATCACGACATCACCATAAAGCTACCTTTTTTTAAATAACATACTCCACTGCGGAGCATCTGAAAGCATTTAAGCCAAATTTGCAAGAGCGAAATGGTGCAAATAAGGCATTTTCTTATATTTTCTGATGTTAAGTGTATTTAGTTCCTTGTTTTTGGAGAAAACGCAAGACCAGGCACTCGAAAAATATGTCCGATGTTGCCTAAACGCTTTTTTCACTGATGAAGAGGCTTCCCAATGCTTATTTTACGACAAAAATAACATCTTTGAAGTACAGCACTATGCATGTGTTACTCTAATAGAGGGTATCGGAATTTGGTTATTATTTAAGTTGAGAACTGCTTTTAAGGCGGAGAGGCTGTCTGAAAAATATATAAAATTTACCACAATTCTTTTTTGCAAACTCAATGGCACAAATAATGGCAGCGGATTCTGCTGTGAAGATTGTGCTTTGTTCAGTTAAAGTTCGTGCTTGAACAGTACTTCCCTGTTGATCAATGACTGCGTTTGCCGGGTTGTTGTTTATTTTTGAGCTGTCCGTCGCACAGTGTGGGAATTCGCTCATCTACCGGAATTTATTTCCAAAAATGACTAAAATCTGGTTTTGTTTGCAGCTTAAAGGCTCTCCCAAACCAACGCGAATGCAGAGAATAGAATTAAAAAAAAAATTTAATAACTTGTAACCGAAATATTCATTTGAATATTTTTTTTTATTATTATTTTCATAAACGGGGGAAACGGCTGACAACGACATGAGCAGACAGACTAATGTCTTGTATTCGTTTCGTTTACGATGATAGAGTTATGTTATGTTTATAAAAATTGAAGAGAAAGAATGAGACAGTTATATGACTTGATAGAGATAAAAAATGTATGAAAGTAAAAACTTAGTATTGCACTGATCTCTATAATACACTGGATAACGTATCGACATAAGAAAGTTGCTTCATTTGTATAACAATATGACTGTATAACAATTTATACAAAATAATCCACTATGAAGACGTCAAATTTCTGTTCTGTTCGAATACACTATCCAGTGTATATAGAGATCAGTGTAGTATTGTAGTAGATTTTTCATTCCTAAGCTTAAGAGTGCGTTCCGAGTAGCAACTCAAAGAGAGGGTATTGCTTAGAATTCCTGACTGGTCGAATTAAGTCGAAACTTGAGTTAGTTGAATTTTGAAAAGCTTAAGCTCAAATATGAAAAGATTAATGCTTATAGAGTTCAATGACCCTGGAAGGAGGGGATTTGCAGGAATTTCATATGTCGGATGGCTGCAAAGCATAAACACAAAAAAAAGGGACAAAGGAATAGATAATTTATCAACTTCCAATAATAAGAGCGGTTAGACGTTAGACCAACGTAACTTTGTCCAAACGAATAACTAACTAAATACCGCGAATAGAAGAAATTTTAAATTTTTTGATTGTTTTTGCATGTACCGAAGTTCATATACGGTCGTATAATTTTTTTATATAAAAACTTAAGGTTTTCCTTGGGAAAAATTCCAAAAATAACAAGCAGATTTAAATAAAAAGCTTGAACTAAAATTGGCAGTCGGAAATAATTGCGAAAAATCACCAGAAAAAAAAGCAGGCAGCTGATACTTCGCACTATACAAAACATTTGTACTTCGAAAAATCCAATAGGTCACATGACTAGTGAGTTTGGCTATCCGAATACATATAGCCGTTCAATTCGAGGGCTCATAGCAGAGATCCAGGGTTCGAATCCATGCCAGAACCAAAAATTACTTTTTTACTTTTTTTTTATTATAATTTTTTTTAAATTTAATTTCATTTAAATTAATTTTTTTTTTGTAAATTCAACGTTTTTTAATTCGCGAATGTGAATTATATATGTAGGTAATTATCTATATATATAAAAAAACATCGAGTGCATATAAAGATTACACAAGACACACCGATTCCTTCTATTCAATAGCAGTGGCCACTTCCCGAGAAATAAAAGGGTGAGTTTGTCATATTTTCATTATTAAATTTGATGGTTATTTAACCTTTACCTATACATACTATATATATATAAGAAAAATAATATTAATACTTACGCTAATTAATGGGGTGGTTGTAAAAAACGGGATTATTGAAATAAATCTAAATTAAAAGTTAAAAAAAAGGAAGTTAAATCCAAAGTAAAGTGATAAGCCGAAGACGCGGTTATACTTTTTGGATAAAATTTTTAAAAATTTAGCTCCGCGTTGCCAATAGAGCTTGAAATTATTTTTCTTTTTTGCTTGATTTAAATTAATATACCCATTTGGGTAATTTTAGATTGAAATTTAAATTTGAATTAGTTCTATAAAAAAATTGTTAAAATGTATAAACTGAAAACGAATGATTTTTCCTATTGGTGAAATGTTAAAATTCTTAATTAGGGAGTAGTATTTTTTTTTTGTATAAGGGATGAGGGGTTGATGATGAGAAAGGTGATGGCTTGAGAGGGGAAGAGGCTATGTAAAGGGGTTGTTCTGGCGAGGGAGTCAACCAAGGAAGGGGGGCAGAGGCAATATCTCGCGCAACATCAACACTAAGATGCATGAAGCTGGCAATATTTTTTTTTGTAGTCGCGGTGAAAGGGTCCAAGAACCACACCCACCGCTGAGCTGAGGGTTCATTAAATGGCCAGCAAAGACCAAAATGGCAAAGAGACCGTTACAAACTTCCTATGTACCTAGAGTTGCCTAAATATATAAATCTCTATTGTTAATTTTATTTTCGTACATGTTCATTACAAATTTTACAAAAACAAATTAATGAAAAGACATTTTTGGGATCAAAGTTAATTTTTAAGAATGGTCTTCCAAAAACATGTACTTTCGGAGATCTGTAAACCAAAAATTTGTGGAAATATGTAAAGAAATTGTAGTTTTATTCATTTTTGTATATATTAATAACCAGTTTGCAAAAAGCTTATACTTTCTGAGCTCTGTACATTAAAAACTTGGCAAAACATTTACATAATTATAGTTAAATTTCATTGTACACATATTTATGATTAATCTTGCAAAACAATTTTTTTAAAGTTAAGTGTGTAAGCGCTATTAATTTAATTGCGCTTGATGAGCGAATTCTTCCTGTTTTATAATTGGGTGGGACGTTCTGTCGAGGGATGGAGTTGTCCTTCTAAGCAAACTAAGTGCAAAGTGAGATTCAATTATTTGTAGTATGTTTTGGAATAAGTTGCCCAACTTTCCGCAAACAATCCTGTCATTAGTTTGGCCTCAGTTACCATACCAAGATCTGTCTCAATTATTCTAATTGATTGTGGATTATAGCCAATAGACAGTTTGTGGAACCGAGTAGTAAGCAACATATATTATTGATAATTAGAAGGTTTTCTACCATCAAGAAACGAGAAGTGTAAAACACATTTTTATATTTACGGGAAATTTTTATATGGCTTTTACTCTAACATTTATTTACTTAACTAATGTCACATACACTTTCATAAAAACAACAAATATTCACAACAAATATCATTATTACTATGCCTAAATATTTACAGTCACTTACAACTAGATTTATTGCACCTTTAAATAACCATCTTCTGCATCATCAATAACTTTACGACTGCCTGTTGGTAGATCCATTCGCAAACATTTCTCGTACAGAATGCAACTCATTTCTCAAAGCAGCTATTTGTGCTCGCAAAATCGAATTTTCTTGTTCTAGTAAAGCAGCTCGAAAAGCTATTCTGTCTTCTCGTATTTTTCGAGCATCACGTGATTTCTTAGCTGCTTCGTTGTTACGTTTTCGACGTTCATAGTATTTTTCGTCTTTTTGTTCTTCTGGTATAGGTCTTTTTTCTCCACGAGGTCTCCGTTGCAAGAATGACGAAAATACACCGGATCGGTTCAGCTCAGTCAAAGGATAGTCTGATGTTGGCCCATATTCATATCCAAGGGGTGAGCAGTTCTCTGCGCTAGTGACAATATTTAAAACTGGCTGCAACGAAATTGGAAGTTTCTCATTTTCGGTTAATTTTTGCGGAAACATTGATAAGTTCTGGTTAAGTATATCAGGTGGCTGAGGTTGTAACTCCTTGGGATCAATTGCAGATGGCGGTGACTTCAAGGGGCTGTTATGCGAAAAATTATTTGTGTCTTTGATAATGCTGTAATAATTTTGAACATCTGAAACGAAAACCACAAATCCAGATCAATTCTTTTATTTTTTAATGTTGATAATTCTTATACTAATTATTCCCTTGAATAATTAATATTTGAATTCAATATACAATTATTATACAATATGTTAGTTGAAAAGGAAAATCTTTATCCTTATTCTCTAAAAATAGCCTGTTCTTACTTAATGTAAAAGATGTATATTGTTGCTACTTAAATAAATAGGGTTGAGTTGGCGCCATCCAACAGAGGGCACCTCTGACAGTCTGTGTGTAGACCTTTAAAAAATCTATAAAAAATGGTGCGAACGTGCCCTTAATCATTTCAAACATATGTCAAAAATTTTAGCAGCTTGGCTGCAAATTCCGCCAAAGTATGATGGAAAGTTTATTTTGGGTAAGTTCTTAAGATTTTTGTATTCGTGTTTTAAAGTGTTTTCTTTTTCAGAAGTTGTTTTTAAAATAAAATAGTTAGTGTTTATTAATATTTTAATTATTATTTTAAACATCTTGCATTGTTAAAATTTGAAAAAAAAAGTAAAAAAAAAAACATCCAGTCGGGCCCCTGTTACAATTTATGCCGAGGCACCTCCAACAGACTGTCGCAGCTACCCTTTCTTTGTTTTTTCATCCAAAAAATAAAAAGTTTCGCGCGAAAACATAGAAATTGACTATTAGAACACGTTAATTCAACGATTATTGACATTTTTAACGAGTCGAATTTAGTACGCCGTCTGCGAAGTACAAAACCTTCCGACTTGGTGCGGTGAACAGAAAACCGCTTTAAAATCCCGGATTAAGCAGGAACTTTCACCGGAAAGTAACCTGCAACACGTTACTTAACTTCGTTAAAAATCAATTGCTAGATAAGTTTCAACTTAGTTGCAATCAGAAAGTAGAGGTGGTTTTAGTGTAGTAAGAATCTCACACTTCTATGAGCACGCGTTTTTCGGTCCTCATAGAGTCTGAATAGCAGGTTTTGCACCTACCCACGGGAAAATAAAAAAAAAAAAAATTATAAAAAAAGCACAAAGACGGAGTTGCTATGAGAAAGGCACTTGCAGATGTCATTAACAAGGTGGAATAACACTGTTTAGCAGCGGCAAAATATGGCGTTAAAAGGACTACTCTTATAGCTAGTCTAAAGAAGGGAAAGAGAAGGCTTCCTCCAGCAGATTATTCCGGTTAAGAACAATGTGATACCGAAATCTTTCTGTATCAATGTACTTATACGTATACATTGGATTGAATCATCACATGGCAAGGCAATTTGTGTTTGGATTTGGAACTTTTTTAAAGACCAACATGCCAGAGTCTTGGGTTATACGAAATAATGCTGGAAATGATTGGATACAAGGGTTCATTAAGAGGAACCACAGTAAGTTTAAGAAACCCAAAACACAACACTCATGCAGATGAATAAATTCACCAGAAAAACAGTCAGCCATCCCTACTCCTTCCGTGAAAAATTAAATAAAAGCAGTTTGAATGTAATATTATTTGCTTACATTCATAACAATAGTAGGAACTATTTACATTTTATGCATGTCCAGCGATTTATGCACACTCCAAGTCATAAGGTGAGAAGCACACACTAAATTTTCTCCGGTTATGTTTGAAAGAGAACAAAAATTTGTAAGCCATAAGAGAGATCGACTAACTGCCTGACCAGAATAGAGTGCTTCAACTGGAGCTGCAGCTGCAACTAGAACAGCTGTCACAAAATGCTGTACGTGCTTTTTTTACTCGCCCACAATGTGCTGTACAGCTCTCTGGTATTTTGGGCATTTGAAGTCAGCTGTGCCAATTTAATTTAACACTAAAATAGAAAATAAAACAAAAATAAAAGATAATAAAGATGAAATGGAAGCTAAAATTACTTTACGTCTTTATCAGAGATTAAAAAGAGTTTAAAAATTCTCTTCAAACCCCATGTAAAGACTTGGTTTGCTTCACAATTTTGAAACGTCAAACAAGCTGCATGCAAAAGTTGAAAGTTGGCCAACTTGTCAAGCTGCGTATGCAGCTCTGTCTGCAGCTGTGTCGCATTCTGTTCGTATCTATGGATGTGTGTGTATTCAACATTTTGACAGCTATTCCAGTTGCAGCTCTCACTCCATTCTGTTCAGCTAGTAACGTGCTATAGACTTACCACTTCTCAAAAACCGTTGATATTTGTATTGCTTCTAATCTTATGACTCGATTTATAAGCATATATTTTGAATATAATTTGCAAATAGTATTGAAGGTCATGGTTAACTTGCACTCTTAAAATTTAAAAATTCTGAATTAAGTTGTAAGTAAACTTGTCTTTCTTCCAACAAGTTTTATTCTGGTGAATCAACCATGTAACGGCAATAAAATCAATTCAACTTTTCAAAAACGTCTGCTTCTATCCATGACTTGGAGTGTATATTTATTGGTTTTTGTCAGTCGTCAGTAAAGAAATAAATTTTTAAAAACAGATAGAACGAGTTTGAAATTTGAAGTACGTTCCCCTTATCCCACTCCAATTTCCCTGAACTCGTTAAATAGAGAAAGATTTTTCGAAGAAGTGACTGGGACATCTAATGGTATATCCTTAATACCTACCACAGAATATCAATTATCAAGAAGCCAATATTTCGTACGTTTCACCTTCCAAAACCCATGCGTTTTGCACTGTTTTTCACTAATACTTTGCAAATCTAATACATCAGCTGTTCGCTTCCAGCTTTTAGGCAGATCAAATTTACAGTTGAGGATTGCCATCTTTATTTGTTTATCTATGATACCTACTAGTACAAAATATGACAGATTGAACATGCCCATGAACAAACTTTCACATAAAACTCTCTTTCAAAACCGGCGGAGTATGTGAAGTAGAAGCAAAGAACAATACTTGCGACCAGAGAATATCAATTACCAAGAAGCCAATCTTTCGTACGTTTCACCCTCCAAAACCCATTTGTTTACATTGTTGTATTTGTAATTTCACTTCGTGTCGATGAATAGATGTGAATCGCAACAACAATGTAACGCGGTGAGATTTATTTGTTTTGGCAGCTCATTTTTTTTCTTTGAAAATTGGAAAAAAAATTTGAGAATTTTACTTCGGCTGATAGCAAAAATATCGATGTGAAATTGTTTAATTAATTTAAAGTACAGAAGCAATTGTAATTGTCAGTTAATAATCACCCACGATTATAATAAAATACAAAAAATGAATCCATAAAATGTCTTCAATCACACAGATTTCCAAATATCTTCAATGCATCTTGCATATTATACAGGGTGGCCCTTTCTTCACCCAGAATAATTTTAAAATTATTGTTGGATATATTCTAAGGAAAAAATAGTTAAGAAAAATAAGAAATAAAAGAATAGTTTTTCTGCAACCTGACACCAGAACTTTAATTTTTTTTTGTTTAAACTCCACTAAACTGTCAATTTACAATTTATAAGTATTGAAGTTGATATCAGGTGGGTTTTATTATCTTCTGTCGGGATTCGGGTTTTGATCTGGATTTAACTTTAGTACAAAAAAGAAATAATGAGGAGTTTTCAAAATCGTTTTCGTAGCACGTGTTAAAAGTAAATCCAGCCCTCTTTTGCAGATAATAAAACAGCAATAGCTATTTTTAATTTTTTTTTTAAACTTCATGACATCTAAGCATTTGGTTTTGAGTGTTTAATAGGAGTATTGAATACTTATTACTGAAATTTTACTTCATACCATAAAAGAAATGAAATAGTTTTGACAAATACACTAACTTTTTTTAAGTTTTAAGTTGTATAATTATTTTTTTTTAAATGATTACGAAACAACTTAATTAGAAAAATTGATTCGAGAATGGTTTTAAGAAATTTTAGCATGACCTTCTAGCTGTTGTCTTATTTTTTAGTTATTTTAATTTTAAATAAATTTGGTCGTAAAATTCAAAAAAGTTAATTAAACAAAAATAAAGAGCATAACATTGCAAGTTGCAAGTTAGTAGTGCCGTTGATTTTCAATTTTTTTTTTAAGAAAGTTACTACTCTTATCTTAAAGCGGATAAATAATCCCCCCTTCCCATACGATTTTTTTTTTAATATCATTTCATAAATTATCCTGCATGAAATAGGGAACACCATGTATTTTGTTTTGTTTTGACATCTAATTGACAGACCGAGGTGAATAATTTTGACCACGGGACGTGTTCAACAAATAGAAACCCAACTAGGGTCAGGTTCACATTAGGTGTGTTTTTTCCTTGTCTGAATGGGATTGGACGAAAAAAACGACGTCGGGGCTAAACAATGCTCCGTGGTTCAAAATTTTTAATCCATCAATTTCTGTAGATTTACTGGGTTTTAATGATGATTTAGGTTTCATGTAAGTTATAAAAGTCAATTACATGCTTGAACCACCCTCAGTTAAACCACAAAATCAGTGAGCTAAAAGTGCGGAGCTATGGATCAAAACAATAACCCTAGTTCAATTAATACGAACACATATCGTTAAATAAATAAATAGATAGATGTAATAGATTAATTAATAAATACAAACACATTTTGGCTTACAGTAATAAGAAATAATAGAAATATGCTCGGGTGCCAAACTGAATTAAAATTATAAAATGACTAGTAGCTCCTAGCGTGACCATGTTTACTAATACAATCAAAATAGAAATGAAGTAAAACAAACTAAAAGCTCTCCGAAGCCAACGCCAACAAGGAGTGACGAAGAATTTTTGTTGTTGTTAAGTACACACAATTT
This sequence comes from Dasysyrphus albostriatus, assembly GCA_946251815.1. Classification (NCBI taxonomy): domain Eukaryota; kingdom Metazoa; phylum Arthropoda; class Insecta; order Diptera; family Syrphidae; genus Dasysyrphus; species Dasysyrphus albostriatus. The sequence continues at coordinate 69,417,080 of OX276337.1, read as the reverse complement.
TCTGGGAAATTAAGTCAAAACCTAACGAACACACCGATTTGGGCACATTTTGAATAGCTCTGAAAAGATTTTGAACGAAAATGTTAAAGCTGAATTAAAAAATTAACAACAAAAAGTGATTTACAGGTTGGGTTGAAACTCAAAAAATTAAATGAGCTGTCAAAAGAAATATCAAATTACAGATGAAAACACTTTTTGTAATTTGCAAAATTACCTCATTTGGATTCTTATGAAAACGTTTCAATATGCATTATATTAATATTATTATTATTAATAACCAATTGATTAAAAACTATAGGGCTCATTGTAGAGTTATTTAATCCAATATTCAGTAATTTTAACTACTTAATTACAGCTGGTTAGCTGATGCTCGACGATAATTAAAGCAAAACTATATTTGCCCACAAACAAGCAAATAAACAGACCATAATGCAATATCTGTAAGACCATCTCTTTGATCCAGGTTTTTCGTCACAAATTTCGATTCGACTCCGCTCCTCGAACGAGATCTAGTCAAATCAAGCTCATTTCGACTCGACCCAGGCTTACAAAAAATGACGCGAGCTTCAAGCTGGTTTAACAAAACATGCAAGCGTAGTATATATGCGAAAATTCTAGTTTGTGAATATCTTTTTTCATTTCGCATAATTATTTAAACATTTCTCCTTACTCACCGTCAGTTATTTTCCGTCAAGAAAAGAGTACTTTTTCTATATTTCTTTATATATTTCGGGAGTTGAAAAGAAAAAATAAACAGAAAAAACAAATTGTTTATCGAAAAGAAAGTAACTAAAGATATTTATTTTCCAGACAGTAAAAAGCGACTACAATTTACATTTAAAAAAAAACCACAACTTATTCTCATAAGGTCCGGTGAGCACTTGATATATAATTTCTCCCTTTTTTTTACTTTTTGAACAAGCCCATTGCAGCCCAAGTGAATTTGAAAATAACTGAAGATTTTCAAAAATAACCGACATATTCGTGGTGGGTTGATCCCAACTGTCTATGTGTGCGAATAAATCAGTGGTGGGTTGATCCCAACTGTCAATGTGTGCAAAAACCTAGTGGTGGACTTAGCCCAACTGTCTATGTGTGCGTGTTTCAGTTTGTAGGCAAAGCCGGATGACAGCCCAGGATTGGCTTCTTGGTAATTGATATTCTCTGCTTGCGACAACTCTCCTTGAGGCTTCAAAAGACTTAACGTAAGTACGCAAGTAATAGCAAGATAAACCAAGCCAAATGCATCTTCTTCGGAAAATTCTGTGTTTGGAACCTGTTTTAACTGAAATAGGCAAGATAGATCATGACCCACAAATAATTGCCAAAAGACTTATATTTTTAATTACGAGTATTATACAATTCAATTTTTATTTAATTTTGTATGATTATGTATAAGAAAAACAAAACTAAATCTAGCTGTGCAATGAATTTTTATAATATGATTATACTTATATGTTTATATGCATAGTTTATATTTGAAAATAAAATTTATGACAGAGTTAGAGACTATAAATTGTTTTCTTTCATAATTCTTATATTTTCTGCGCTTTTCCTCATTCTTTTCCTGTCCGGCGCAAAATTTTTATTGTTATCTAGTACGTATAATTTGAGTTATTTTTTCTTGTGGGATTTTATCAAAACAGGTTTTGTTTTCAATATTAAAATTAAATTAAATTTGGTGGCGCAACAGCTCGTGGATAACTAAAGCCCAGTGACTTACAACTCTCAGCCATTCATGTGGGCAGGAATGAAGGGGATCTATAATTTTTGCCGAGTCCGAACGGCTAGATGAAAAGCACTTTTTCAAGACAAGTATACTCTTGCAGGATTTGGTATGGCTGATTTACAATGACGCGTTTGCGTTCGCGATGCGTATGTTACATTTAACAATGGTTACGGACGCGTCAAGATAAAACGAGAGCAAAATTAAAGTTTTTTTCAATACAAGATGGCCACACACCTAAATTGAAAATCGAAATGTCAAAATACACGCAATGTTGAATAATTTCTACTTTTTCGTTGCAGCCGCTTGCGTTACGTTGGTTTGTGTACTTACTAATTGGAGCAAAATCGTAACATACTGTTCAACGCATCATTGTTAACTTTACTTATTTTACCAGTTCTACTCTACGGCCGGCGCCAAGTACGGGACGATAAGTAAAAAAGGGGAATTGGTACTGGGCACTTTCGAGAGAAAAATTCTTCGGTGGATTAATGGTCCAATATACGAGGAGGGCTAATGGAGGAGAAGATTCAATCGTGAATTATACGAGCTGTACCAAGAGGTGGATGTAGTACAAAGAGCCAAAACACGTTGACTACGCTGTCTCGGCCACATCGAAGACAGCAACGCTCCAGCTAAAAAAATCAACGAATCCTAGCCCCCAGGTTCGAGACGACCAAGCAGACCAAACCTCCGCTACAGGGATCAGGTAGTTTCCGACGCAAGAACGTTTGGTCTCAATAACCTTTTTTCGACAACCTTCGCTTTCTTTCATTTTTGAAATGGCATTTCATGAAGGTGCGGATACGGGGGGAGGCAATGTGGGCCGAAACAAACCAAGCATAATATACGAATTCAGTAATATGTAATAAAAAATGCTTTTTCGTTCTATGTTTATAAAATTTATTCTTGGCAGCCAAAAGAAGATTACATGTTTCCATTTTCTTGATTTCACGAAATTATTTAATACTTTTTGAGAAACAACCGATGAGCCAACAACGAGTCGAAAATATTAACATTTACTACCGAAATTCAGAGTCAGTGGCCTCAACGTTAAGAGACCACTGAGCGATGAGGCTCATTTCTGGCTGAATGGCTTCGTCAATCAACAAAATATGCGGTTTTGGTCAGGCAACAATCCACACGTAATCCATGAGTCATCATTGCATCCCGAAAAAATTACGGTTTGGTGTGGTTTATGGGCCGGCGGCGTCATTGGGCCGTACTTCTTCCGTGATGATCAAGACCGGCACGTTACTGTGAATGGGGATCGCAACCGTTCAATGATAACCTAATATGTTTGGCCCCAATTGGATGATATGGACTTGGAGGACATGTGGTTCCAACAGGACGGCGCCACAGGAGAACGTGTTATCCCACGAAATGATCCAATCGCTTGGCCGCCTCGGTGGTGCGATTTGATGCCGTTAGACTATTTCCTGTGAGGCTACGTCAAGTCTATGGCTTATGCCAACAAGCCAGTGACGATTGATGAACTTCGTACGAATATCGAACGTGAAATTGCAGCAGTATCGGCCGATTTATGCTTGAAAACTGTCGAAAATTGGGTTCAGCGTCTGGACTTCTGCAAGCGTGCCCGTGGTGGCCATGCAAAAGAAATCGAGTTCCATACATAATGGCATCGAACGTACTTTCACAGGAATAAAGAATTTCATTAATATCAAAAACCGTTTTTGTTTTATCTAAAAAAAAACTTTTCTAGCGCTCTTATTTAACAACCCGATATATGGATTGCTAGTTGGGTGTCATTTCCATACAAGACCTGCAAAGTGGTTTGCCACTTTGGAAGCGACACTGGCCCTCGATAACCGACGAAAATAACTACCATTATTAGTGTCATCTTTTGCACAATGAATTTTTATTCATAGAAACTAAGGACGTATATTGGTATTTCTCATCATAAACTGGCAGTGTTATAGTTATAAGAAGTTACCGATTCAAATAGTGATGGGGGATCATCAATTTTCTTATATTTTATTAACACATCTTGTTTTTAAGGTGCTAACAAATTATTGCCAAATAGCTGAATGAGCATAGCACTGAGTGCTCAATTTGAGCTTTTTTTTAATCAGAGCTAGCTTGGATTAGGCTCCATGAGCTCAGAATAAAAAGACCGAGTGAATGGACCAAACTGCTGAGCACAGCCTGTTTTTCAACTCATTTCAAATCGGCGCTTTAAACACATCAAATTTAATTTTTTTTAAATTTGTATGAGTTTTTATTGCATTGATCGCACCAATTTATATCAAGTCGTTAGACGGTTTAGTGCTTAGATTTGTTTCAAAATTATATCCTAGAGCTCTGATCATACTCTGGTGAGAGCTAAATCCCATCACTCCACTCGAGTTCTACTCCATGCTCTGCTCAGAGCTTAAAAAGAAAAACGTCTATTAAAATATAATTTTTCGTGAGCAAATTTTTTTTTTAATTTTACAATTTTGTTTAAAATTTATGTAAAAAACTAATTATGCTGTATATACGAATTTCAATCTTCTTTTTTATGGGGTTTTTCATTGGTAAATTCAAGATTCTATCTAAAAAAAATTGATTTTTTTCGTTTCGAATGGAATGCGAATTAAAACTTTTGTTGGGAATCTATTTTTGAAATATCGAGCCAATCTGATTATTCCTAAAATGTAATTTCTTTCAAATTCTGATTACAATTTTCACAACCCAAGTAAAATAAATAAATCAAAACCACATTTTCGAACTGACAGCTTAAAATTGTTAAATCTGCAAATTTGATTCTAAATCAAAAAATAAATCCATTTTTGTCGACCAATGAAATGCACCAAATATCAAAATGTGCTTTTCGACAGATCCAAATAAAAAATGTTTAATTTTACCAATGGAAAACCTTATTAATTTGCCACATGAAAATATATAGGTATATGTTGCATAAAAAGGGATATTTTGTAAATCTTTTGTGGGATTTCCTTGACAAAAATTGCCGTTCAGCACTGGTTTTCCTGACATTTGTGTTTAATTGTTTTGTTTTTATTTAGTAGTTTAAAACTTTTCAATAAGTGCTTTTGAAAATATTTTAAAAGCGTAAATTAGGTTTTGTTTTTTGTTCGCCATAAAGTAAATAATTTTATAAGGACACGAGGCACATCGCAAGCAGCAGCACATCAAACCATTGCGGGGAATTGATGTAGAGCCGGCAGAACTTGATGCTGACTTTCAGAAATAATGGCCCAATGGAACTTTTTTGGGTTTGCCCAAAGAAACTGAATCGGTTTTGGCAAATACTGGTGCAAATCTGGTCTTTCTGCCTTGGAAGGATATAACTTCGGGACCTTGTTCGTTTTAAGTAAGTTTTAACTGGCTGAACAGAATGGAGACGGAGCTGCAACTGTAGCTGCAATTTGAATATCTGACAAAATGTTGAATACACTCAAATCCAATGAAACGAGCTTCTAACTTTTGCATGCAGCTTTTTTGAAGTTTCAAAATTTTGAGCGCTACCGAATTTTTACATGGGGGTTGAAGAGATTTTCAAACTCTTTTTAATCTTTGATAAAGTAATTTTTGCTTTAATTATTATCGATTTTAATTTTTGTTTTAATTTAAATTTTCATGTTGAATAAAATTCGCACAGCTGGCTTCGAATGACAAAAATGTCAAAAAGCTGTACAGCACATAGTGGGTGAGTTAAAAATTTGATCATGATATGCTAGAATGCTCGAAACGTTAGCGGTAATGCCAAACTCATATAATTTAGTCACGTATTGCTCGATAACTGATGCGGTAATTTAGCCCCTGTCTTCCCCTCCTCTGCTCGTGAGCTATTTTAATCACTGTGTCCTCTTGCGAGTATTACTCTTTTCTAGAGCTGGATACAAATGGATAACCTTAATCCCATAAAAAGAATGATTGTAGCAAGAGTTGAATTTTGTTTAACTTCAGCTACAACATACATTTCTTGTTGGATTTTCAGCTACCCATTGTAGCGCTGTATATTATTTTTGTATCTTTCTACATTGACAGTGCTAAAAGCCACAGCTGCAGCTACACCTTTCTGATTGGTCAGTAAGAGTGTGTACATGTAGCTGTACGCAGCTATGCGTGCAGACGTGCTGCACATCTTTTTTAGCCATAACATTTGTTTCTGATGGTAATCTTTATGAAGATTTTTTCACTTTCCGGTTTGAGAAACTTCCGTGTTATTAAACTGGCGAAGATTACGAATTTAATAAAGAAAATTGAGAAAAACCGGAAACGAAGAGAGCAGTCAGCTAACTGCCAAGGAGAAGTTGGATAAAATTTCTTCACCTAAGTATAGTTGTTTGTGGACATTTTCTTCAAACCAAGACAAAGGCTAACAACTAATTAATAATTTCTCAAAAGATGAATGAAAGTATGTTCATTGTACATATATGTATGTATGTATGTATTTGAAAGATTCTAAAAGAATTTCGGAGACAAATTTTCATACATCAAAATTTTAATACAAATTAAGGTATTTGATAAAAATTACCTCGAGAAATCATATATAACACCAAATTTGCATCAAAAAAAGCGTTTTTCTTCATTGCCTTAGATTCTAATATCTACGTGCTATAAAGCAATTCTGAGGCCTGATTTGAATTCAGAAAATAAAAAAACATCAGAAAATTATAGGTCTGTTCATTTACTTTGAATTTTTGGTATTTTCTGTAAGTACATTTTTGCGCATTTTAGTCCAAGTTTGGACTAAAAATCACAGAAATTCAAAGTAAAGGAACACACATTATAATTTTGTACATGTCAAAGTCAAAAATTTAAATTTTGTCACACAAAATTATTAATTAATGTTTTGAGTGGATTATCGGAAACAGTGAAAATAAGTAAATTTTTAACTTGCGCTTGAGTCCAAATTGTTTTTGACCAACGCCAGTCAATTTTGATTTGAAACGCATTTGACGTTTACGAACATATTCTCTGGCTTCTCAATATTTGTATATTGTTAATTCTGTTTTCTTTCGGTGAATATGTGATTTTAGCAAACAGTGCTAATGCAGTAAAACTTTTATTTGTCTTTTTGAACAGAAGGCTTTTGCATTTCTGACGCACATAACGTTTTCGAAAATGGCTTAAAATAAATTTAGGTAATCGTCGTTGAGTTGGCTAATTTAATTGGCTTCTAGATGTTCGGAAAACTCTTTGTATCGCATTAAATATTTTTTAGTATTTGGAGTGACTCTTTGAAGGATGCTACGATCAGAGTCCGGTTGAAGTGACAATGATGATGAATTAAGGATAATTGTATTCTGTGTACACATTTTGTAATATTCATGAAATACCAACGAGTTGGTTGTAAGTAAATATACATTTCTCTTCACATAGAAATAGAATAAAACTTCTGTGAAACATGTTTAAAAAACTGCACAAACCGTTGACAAGTACGAAGCACTTGTAAGTTCTTCTTCTTTCTTGGGAATTTTGATAGAAGTCAATTGTAAAGCGCGGAACAAAGTATTTTTAACATTAGTTTTTTTTTGAAGAACTGGGTACTTGCTCTGGCAATTTGCAATTTGTACCATATTTTTATTTGACTATGATAATATAATATTATGATGAAAACGGATCAACAATTCCATGAAATGATCAATGCACTGCACTGCTACACATGTTCATATATTTATTCTAAAAATATTTCAGAAACTTTCCCTTTACCAAGCTTAAACTTTTCAAATCTTAAGTGACGCGAGATATAAGTTCCCTGAAGGCCAGTTCCATTGTTTACTATTTTGTCAACATTTATGAGAAAAAATAGTGGCATGGAATGTATGTACCTACATTTCGGCTGTTCACTTATTATGTACGTCATCACTGTACGCTGGTCCACTAGCTGGTAGGAGTCTGGAAACCGCATTAAATATTTTATAGTATTGAAAAATGTCAGGACCAGACTGTCGCTGAAGGCGCGATGATCATAAGATAGATATTTTAATTTTAGGTACACATTATGTAATTAATATGTAGGTAATATTCATGAAATACCTACGAAAAGGTTATAAGTTTTAACATTTCTATGCTTATAGAATTAAAATCAAACTTGGGTGAACCATATTTAAAAAAAAACTCCACGGACCGTTAACAAGTACAAAGCACTTAATAGTTCATCTTCTTTCTTGGAAATTTTTATAGATGCAATGTAAAGATGAGGACTTATTTTTTTTAACTTTATAGAGTTAATAATAACGTTTGCTTTTTTAAGAAGTAAAGACTAGTGCTTGCAATTTGACACTTTCACAATATTTTCTATTTGAAAGTGTATAGGTGTAAGATTTTGTAATTTTTGGGAACAATAAAATTTCGATTCATATCTAAGATTATCATGAAAAGTTCAACAAGCGCGACGGCTTACCTGTGGGAAGCATTAACCGATTACATGTTCTTAGCAAATGGAAAGTTGAAAAGGAAAACGGATCGACAATTCCATCAAATGATCGATGCACTGCACTGTTACACATGTTCGTTTGTATATTCTAGACGGATTTCTTAAAGAAACTTTCTGTTTCCCAAGCTTAAACTTTTCAAAGTTTATGTAACGCGAGTTATTTGCATACTAATATTTCCCTGACAGAAAGTTCCATTATATACCATTTTACATTTTGAAAAGAACACTTGCGTAGGCGAGGATATAGTAAAACTCGTAATTATGGGGCTGACTGGCAGGAAGGCAGTTTCTTTTGTCTGGGCTCTGATTCAACCAATCACGCAATGTTAGTAGTAATTTACTCCATCGTACGACACTTTTCCATGCCGAATGACATTCATTTACCTCACAGGTTACAAGTTTTCCATATAACTGTTATTGGATGTTATTCACTGTGTAGTGGGATGTGTTCTACCTATACCTACGACAAGAATAAGGGTTAATATTATGTTTACTAACAGAACAGGATACTAATGTGGGGGTTGGGTTATCTCAACAAAAGAATAATATCAGTTTGAGCAGAACTCGTGTGTTTGGTGGTTGAAAGCAAGGATTTGTGTAGAATGTATAATATGGTCGGTTTGACCTATAATATAAGCAAACCAGTTCCCTAATGATGGGGTAGACCAATCAAAGTTGCGGCTTGCGAGTTTCAAAATAAGAGTATTATATATTTGATTGCTTTAAAAATAATTACGATGTTTGAGTACTTGTTAATGTTATTAAATTCAAAAATACATTCGAATCAAGTTGGTTACAAGAAAGTTCATGTATAAATATTTACTTAATAGAAGAAGTGAGGGACAGCTGATATCCTGTTCTTAAAAAACATGACAAAAATTGTAAACCTGGGCATGTACAAGAGATTTAATCAGATAAGTCGGTTTCGAAGCTGCATACATAATACTGCGTTTCTATCAAACATTTAACCAAGATTAAATACGATTAATTAACATTTTTTTTTCAAATCTCAAAGTTCAAATTTATTTCTTAAATCTAGAAGATTATAAATTACTCTTGTTTAACCTTCTTAGGCCAAATAGTTTCACAAATCGGACAAACCTATTCCAATATTCGTATATACATATGGAGCCAAAGGATTCATTGTAGGATGGGTTCAGTTCTTTATTGTTTGACACAAATGAAACTGATTCTGTGGTGTAAACAAAGAAAAAGGGTTCCTTCCATCGCTTTTGGAGCCAATGGTGAATCTTCTTGGAATGATGCGAGATTTTTACTTATTTTATGACACTAATGTTGCAGCAGCAAAAATTAAATCGGAAGTTTTCGAAATCGTTAATGATATGAACATATAATAAAATCCATTTTGAAGTTTAGTGTAAACCAGGAACTAGAGTAGAAACTGCTCAAGAGACTAAAACCTTTGCTATAAGAACTAGCTCCATATTCCTTTTTTTTTAGTTAGTTGGAATAAAATGGTGGGTCATCTCATTTCCTTTGGCAAAATGCGATGTCTGATTTTTGCAACTAAGAAATATCCTGAACTTCATTCAGAGAGACAGCTCATTGCTCATCTTCAATTTCTATACCTACATGCTGAGGAGATTTGATCTGATGATATTAATTTTTTAAGATATTGCTATACACATTTTTTTTGTAGGGAGTTTTTCATAATATTTTTTGAAACAGTAACTTATCAATTAAGTGCATGTGCATCTTATCGACTTTTTTAGGGAGCAATCCATATTTACATTTTTCCAACCCCCACTCGAGATGATTAAATTTTTTACCATTCCACTGCTGTTTTCGGTAGTGCAGTGCTAAAAGACCCGTCGCCTCGGGGGCCTCGTTTCCTAAAATGAAAGGAAAAAACAACGACGGGTTTATTTTCTATTTTAAAATGGCAATAAGACCAACAAAGAAAAAGAAATAAGAACCGCGGGTGTTATAGCTTTTTGAGTTTGACATTTAAGTCCACACTTAAAGTACTATTCACATTCTTCCAGGATATCATTATAATTAAAGATCAAAAAGCAGTTACAATAATTGTAGGATGTAGAATAAACTCAAAGTTTCTTTAAATCCAGATTCTTTACATGCAAAAGAAACTTTGCAGTCATCCAACCCCGCACATGCCCCAGGTCCCCTCATACATACTTCACTGTTTATTCGCGCGGGTTAGTAAATTTCACAAACCCAATTATCCCAATTATGCGAATTAGTTACACAAAAAAAATTAGTTACTTCTATGGTTTGCGAGGAAATAGGTGTCATGCTAACTTCATACCTCTATCAAAAATGATGGTAAACGAAAACAGTTTAAAATTAATATTGACAGCTAATTAATTGTGAATTATTTATTACGCAAAAATCAAATTAATTGCGTTTTTGGTTTGCGAAAAAATGGGTGTTCTGTTAACTTTATATAGAACTTAGCAGGACAACTCTTGTTGTTGCTAGCCGCAACAAATTGCATTTTTAATTTGCGAAGAAATTGGTGTCATGTTAGCTTCATGAGCAGAGCAGGACAAATTTCTCAAAAATGAAGATAATCAAGCTGGAAAAAGTTGGTTCTTGAAACTTATTAATTGCGAATTAGTTACGCAAACAAATATTTAACTGCATTTTTGGTTTGCCAATGGGTGTTCTTACGGTTGCCACTTGAAAATAATATTCGAATTGAATTAAGTATGTACGTATGTAAATAATAAAAAAATTTGAATTGCTCTCATTTCATTTGACGAAATTTGGCCAGATTTGGAAATTGGTTTCAAGTCACCTTGAATTTTTACTCCTAGAGGCCAACTTATTTGCTTCGGCGCAACCTTTCTGCACTTTAAGTAGGTACCAATATTTAAATCACTTTGATAACCTTCCAAACCCACAGTGCATTTGGTATATATACACTCCCGTTCATTTGAATAGGTACAACATTTTTGAGAGTGTTAAACCGTTTTTACTCTTAATTGAGTGAACTGAATACATTTCTGTAAATGGTTTAAGATGAAGCATCCAATTTGAGATTGAATTAGAAAAACACAAACTAAATTTTACTGTTTCTACTTGTTTTACTATAACTTGTTTAACTGCAAGTCAAAATTATGCCTTTTTTAGTTCATTTGAATAGGTACAACGCTTAGAACGTCACTTTTTTCATTGAATTCGCTTTAGTTTAAAACTATTAAAACTTCGTTTGTCTTTATTCACGTGTTAGCTATTGTGATTTACGGAAAAAAAATTGATAAGTTGAAAATGGGTAGGAGAAGAGCTCTAGCGAAAGTTGATAGTTTTCACGACGTTGGAATAACGGGTCATACAATTTCTAAAAAAAAAAAAAGAACCGCTAATGTCGTTTATAGTTATCTGAGAAATAAAAAAGAATATGGTGTAAGAATGAAAGGGCCCAAGAAGTATGCCACTTCTGCAACTGATAGACGAAATATTTTAAGAACTGCGTCCAATTCTTCAGCTTCGGTTCCCAAAATAAGGAAACTAGCTGGTGTCATTGCAAAGTTTTTTAACAATTCAGAAGGTCATTTTTAATTCCCTATACCTAAAAAGAAAAAAACTTCAAAAGAAACCACGGCTTTACGAAGAAATAAAAACAAAAAGATTGCTGTTTTGCAAACAACATATGACTTGGAAAGAACAGTGGCGTAAAATCATTTTCTCTGATGAAAAGAAATTTAATTTCGACGAACCGGACGGATACAACTTCTGTTTCTATGATTCCAGAAAAATTAGAATTAGAGTTTCCTTCCACTAAAATGACAGCAAACTCGTACAAAAACATTTTAAAGCGGGCTTTTGCTAAATATTCGGAATTGTTTGGACCTATTCAGTGGACTTACCAGCACGACAACGCTCCCATTCACACTGCACGATTCGTTAAAAGTTGTATAGATCAACAAGATGTAAATCTTCTTCATTGGCCACCATATTCACCTGATTTGAATATAATGGAAAATGTGTGGAGGTTGATGACAAGAAAGGTGTATGAATCTTGAAAGCAGTTTGAGCACAAAGACGCCTTAATTTATGCGATTAAGACAGCTTGGAGCGAAATTTCACTAGCCTATCTTATGCAGTTATATGATTCCATGCCAAGTAGAATGAAGCGTATGTATACCTATTCAAATAAACTAAAAAATAAGAGGCATAATTCTGACTTGTAATTAACATAATTATTATAAAACAAGTAACAGTGTTAAAAATAATTAAGTTTCTTTTTTTTATTTAATCTCAAATTAGATACTTAATTTTATGCCATTTACAAACAGTTATTCAGTTCATTCAGTTGAGAGTAACAACGGTTTTACGCTCTCCAAAATTTTGTACCTGTTCAAATGAACGGGAGTGGATATAGAATTTTTGCAAATGATTAATAAGCTTCGTACTTATTTCTGCAAATGATTCATGAATATATATTTTTCCACATGATAAAGTCGTAATAAATATCCGCCATCAATAATATGATAAATATTATCGATATCGGTAGATATGTGTTTAACAAAATTGTGAGGAAATTTTACTCAAATTCATAAAATTAAATTAAAAAATTAAATTTAGTGGCGCAACATCTCATGGAGAACCTAGGCCTAGTGACTAACAACTCTCAACCTATAATGTGTGCGTGTTGTTGGCAGGAATGAAGGGGACCTGAAGCACTTATTCAGAACAAGTATACTCTTGGAGGATTTGTCAGTCCCTCGCAAGAGGCAGTACCTCGGAAAAAAAACATTTCTGTTTTTAGGTGGCAGTGGCCGGGAATTGAACCCAGACCTTTGGCATGACAGTCCTACGCACTAACCATTATGCCACGAGGTACTACTCAAATTCATATAGTTCTCACATACTTCAAAAAAGCAACAATATACGAAAGTTCTATATAGCCAGTTTATATTTCTGAAATCTCAGAGGACTCAGAGCGCTCAGAAATATAGACAGGATTCCACGTTATCTGTCAATAATATTTAGTTCGCTATTGCGGAATCGTATTGTTTTTTAATTTTATTTAAAGTGGAGTATTTTCAGGTGGTATTCATTTTTTAGAAATTCCCCATAAATGAGTTGTCAAAAATCGCAATAACCTTTAACAAAATTCATTTAAAAGAAAACGATGGCTGAGCAATAACTAAAAATAGTCGACCTTGAGTTGTCAAAAATCGCAATAACCTTGAACAAAATTAATTTAAAAGAAAACGATGGCTGAGCAATAACTAAAAATAGTAGACCTTTAATCAACTAGAGATCTTTCGGTTGGTACAAATTTTTTCGTAAATTTTCCACACATGAAATGCCGAAAATCACGCGTGACCTTGAGAAACTTAAAGCCTTGATTGGAAGTTATATAAGGCTGACCAATTTCTAGGAATAATTGAGTTTTTCTGACCAATTGCCGACCAATTCATGGGCGTAGATAGGATATTTTCCGCTCAGGCCAAGAGAATAATTTGTCTTTGGTCTAACCATAATCAAAACATTGTATTTATTTGCAAACTAGTTTTTTTTCAAGTTTTACAGTTGAGTGAAGGGAATCTTCATATAGTCGGCCTTAAATTTGAAGAAAAAATGTTGATTTAAATATTTTTTACTAATGAATAGAAAGATATTTATATATTTGCCTTCGTTCAAAAGTAGTGAAGTTAAAAAAAGGTCACAAAAACATACATGACACGAATAACAATATCATCAGATACCATTCCATTCATACAAGCGAATTCTTTGTGTTTCATGAGTGCTCGACAGAGAACTCAAAAATTTCATCCTGTTCATATTTCTCAGATCTAATGAACATGATCTATGAACGGGCTAACGTATATGAGTGCATGAGTGAGATAATATACACACACTTCTTGTCTTTTCTAAGTGTCTGACTACAGAGTTGCCATTTTACTGAAATTGCAGTAGATCTAATCTAAGGAATTTTTTCAAAATAAATTCACTGCCTCAAAATAAAATCCTCCGCACTTGATTTTACGAAAAAATCAACTTTCAACCCTTCACAAGTAAATAACTTACAAATTTACAATATACCTACAAAATTTTCCTTTCTAATAAAAATAAAAAAAAATATTAAACTAATGTGCTTGTTTCTAACTTCTAATTTCTAACAAAGATGATAATTTTGTACCTCCAAAATTTGAATACAAGCATAATTGCATATATTCTTATAAAAAACATAATACAAAAAACTTCTAAAGGGCACCTGGAAAAATAAGCTCGTTTTCAACGAGGCCTAAAAAGTTTAACTTTGATGCTAGCAAAAGTCTAGCAAGGGTAACTATCGATTTTTTCTAGGGCCTTGCCGGTCGAGTAACATTTTGCCTAGAGAGACAACAACAAATGTGATCTTAAGCTATATACCTACTTTAATTTTTCTATTAAACTTTTTTGTTTTTGTTATATATGGGGTATTTGTGATGGGATAAAAAGACTCGGCCAAGAAGTTTTTTCTAGTAAGGGCCTAATTAGACAATGCCCCTATAGAAGCCTTTTCAGGGCCTTGACTAAGCTTGACAGAAACTCGCCATTTTTCCAGGTGGGAGCACAAAGAAGATGATATTGCCACTCCTTACGACGCCTGGCGGCCAGGTAACCGCTCCCCCCCCCCTAGATACGCCACTGGACCAATTAGATGGCATTTGTTCAAGTCGATCTCGATCTGTGAAAGTGTTCACACGTTTTCGGCTTTCACAGTGTTTACAAATAAAATCGGAGTGACTAGTAGAAGTTAATACCTTAGCGAACCTAATCTCAATAGTGCAAATAGCACAGTGGTAAAGGTGGCGGATCGCAGTGCGAAGGGTCACGAGTTCGAGTCCCAGCCGGGCATTAAAAATTTGGAAGCTTTTTTTCATAACCGGGAAGTCGAAAATTTTATTGACTTGGAGAACCAACAGATGGAAAAGATTAAGAGTGCGGGCGCACCGAAAGGTGGAACAGCAACAATTGTAGAAGCTGCAACGGCACCAGTAGCGGGGATATCGAAAGGTGTCTCAGCAACGGCACCAGCAGCTACGCAAGCATCAGCAACGGCGACATCAGCCGATACCCATGTGAAGAGGAGAAAAAAAATACGAAGTGATTCAAACTTAGTGAAGCGGCGTTCTACCTCCACTTCAGATAAGCTGCCAGCTGGGGTGAGAGGAATGGCACGTATAGCCAAAACTTCAGCAGCAGCGAACATACATCGACAGTTGAACACTTCGCCGTCCGATGAAGAACAAATAGAATATATGTCCGAAGGAGGCGAGGGACTATATACTACTGGTGAAAGTAATACATTCATCAATACCTCCACATCAGAGGCGTCCTCAGAAAATAAAGGTGAGGCGCAAAACCAAAATAAAAACAAAGCCAAAAGCTGATGAGGAGCAGTTAATCAGCGAGCAAATTGGTGCTATAGAAGGGGAGATGGAGCGCCTCAACGCTAAACTTGCGAAACTGGTTCTAGCTCTAAGAACAAAACAAGAGGCTCGGCGAGAAAAAGAAAAGCAGGAGCGTGACCTAAAAAAGATAAAAGTGGGTCAAACGCAACCATCGCTGCCAAAAAAAGAGCAGCAACAACCACAGCAGCAAAGGCAAGAACAGCAGCAGCAACAACAACGGGTGATATTAGAACAGCCACAGCAGCAACCGAAGGAACAACAAACAAATCAATATCAACAACAGCAGCAGACAAATCATCAGGAGCAGATTCAACAGCAGCAGATCCAGCAGCAACATAAAGTCCAGCAGCAGCAGCCACAGCCACCCAAAAATAAAAAAGAAAAGGTGCCACCCATCAACACCTATAAGATGGAGCTTCAGGAAACCATAGACTTATGTAAGTCGGCCATAGGCCAACATTTTATAATTAAAAGACTAAGTAAGGATAGGCATGCTATCCACTGCTTCACAGTGGAGCAGCATAAAATAATTAAAGACCTTTTAAAGAAATCCACAACTGAGTTCTTCAGTTTTACCCCTAAAGGGGATAAATATCAAACGGTCCTCTTGAAGGGCATAGATTCCTGCACGGAACCACAGCTGCTCTTAAATGAGCTCCGTCAAAAAGCGAGCGACGATCTCGACTATATCGGGGTCAAGCCGTTCGTTACAGTCAGAGCCAGACGGGAGAAGCGGTCTTTGCCGTTCTTCCTGGTTCAACTATCACCCAGCAGCAAACTGGATAGTTTGAGGAGAATCTCCGTCCTCAACTACCAGGTTGTAACTTGGGACAAATTAAAGAGACGCGGTGATATGCTTCAATGCATGCGCTGCCAAAGGTTTGGCCACGCTGCGGCAAACTGCGAAATGCAGTCACGCTGCGTTAAGTGTGGCGAGGACCACATAAAGGGGGAGGGTAAACTCGGTGAGGAACGGGTCGAAGACATGGCCCAGCTTAAATGTGCACTTTGCGGAAAGGAGGGGCACCCTGCAAATTATCGGGGTTGCTCAGCTTTTCAGCAAATTCGAATTAACAAAGCGGCTAAGCAGACAGCGGTAGAGATACGCCCATCAACGCGTGCTCCTACAGCAACGCCCGTCAATCCCCAAATTTCCTAGGCCCAAATGGCGTCAGGGAGGGGAAAAACGGTACAGCCTGCAGCTAAGGTTGCACAACCGGCCCTAGTGCCAAAGGCACCGGACGCTCAGGCCGAAATTAGAAGTATGTTGCTGGCAATTCAAGGCCAGTTAACAGGACTTCAGACCCAGATAAAGGAGCGGGCGACTAGGGTAGAATATCTCTACTGATTAGGACCGATTAGGACCGAACGCAGAGCTAATCTTTTCCAATTGTTGAAAGACCAAAGTCCAGATGTGTTTATGGCCAGCGAAACTAAGCTGAACCAGAAACATAAGTTGACTAACAACAATTACAATATCGTTAGAAGAGATCGACCCAACTCCACTCAAGGAGGGGGCGTTGCAATCTTCATACGAAAAGGCATTAATCATAAAGTTATATATAATAGTGATCTGCGCAAATTTCGGCTGTTAGAGGCGTGCATCGTATGCATTCCTCTCCAACAGGGGAAGAGAATGTATGTGATCGCGGCTTATGCACCGGAATCACCTCAGCCAACCGATTTTATGACAGAGCTTGAAAAACTTTTCGAAGGCCTACGCTTGAGCTTGGAAGAAAACTACTTTCTCATGGCCGGTGATTTGAATGCCAAACACTTAGATTGGGGAAATCAAGTACAGAATCCCAGAGGTATTCATCTTTTTAATTGGATGAGTCAGTATAACGCTGAATATCGTATAGAACTGCTGGCTACGGATCGGCCATCGTTTCTAAGAAGCGGTGCTTATCTAGACTTATTGCTAATAGACGCAAGACTAACAATAACCGACACTGTGGGTCAAAGACCGAGAAATTGTTTACGAACGATCGAGTACGACAGTGACCACTGCGGACTCGGTGCCGTAATACAACTTCCGAACGAGCTCGTGGAGTTGGATGAGTATGTACCTGTGCATACTTACAATTACAGTAAGGTGCGCTGGCCACGCTTTACTAACGCCTTATCGAGCGAAATCAGTTCGAATAACATATCCTCACCAAATGACAGGAATTTGACAAATAACGAAATAGACCAATACCTAGAACAAATGGACGAGACAATCAAACGAACAATGAACAGAACAATACCGAAATACAAACAACGGGACGCAACCGACATGTATCGGAACGCCACCATTGACGCACTACACAGACAAAAAAGTGGACTGCTGACAAGACTAAAACTCTTACACCGACGATTAACTGACCCTCACGATCTGGAGATTAGGACATTGAAGTCGTCGATCAAGAACATCAACCAACTAATTAAAGAGAACTATCGGTTGTCAATTAACTTGTGTTGGTATAACAAAATTCGGGCCGTTAATTCTAGCGACCCGAGCATGTTTCCCCAAATTAACAAGATATTTAGAAGGAATGATCAGAACGACCTTCCGTGGCCTAAGTTTCAGAGAACGACGGACAACAGAGACGTACTTCTGACAGCAGGAATTAATCCAGAGGACGCCGTCTTGGACGATGACCTCTTTATTGTCGAAGATCCGCAAGAGAAAGTGGAGGCTGTGGGGGCTGCTTTCCAGCAAAAGTACAAGGTGAATGCGTGCATTCGCCCGAATCACGACCTGGAAAACAGGGCCTTGCTCCATCACTTCTACCTTCGGAATGACATCACGCAATGGCGATCAGAGAACCTTGGTTTCACCGGGTTCAATGAAGATCATTTGGCAAACGCTATAATCGCCGAGCGAAATGGGCCCAGTTCCCTGTTAATTACGAAGGTCGAGCTCCAGCTCATCTTCGATTCATTAAAAAAGAAGAAGTCAGCAGGAGTCGATGGCATATCCAACGTTGTACTTCGACATTTATCTCAAGAAGCAGTAGACATTTATACCACTCTGTTTAACAACGCTCTGAATAATGCATATTATCCAGTGCGGTGGAAGACAGCTGTGGTGCATCCTCTCCCGAAAAAGGGAAAGGACAACTCCAATCCGGCGAATCTCCGGTCGATAAGTCTTCTTCCGAGTATCAGCAAGGTATTCGAAAAAGTTATGAATAGAGCTCTGTCTAAGTGGGCAGAGGACAATAATATCATACCGGACAATCAGTTCGGTTTTAAGGCGGGACATGACACTATTCATGCCGCGTCGAAACTCGTTTCTAATGTCCAATGGAACAAATCTAAGAAGCAGTGTACGGGTGCCTGTCTGGTTGATTTGGAGAAGGCCTTCGACACCGTATGGTTAGAGGGTCTTTATCTAAAGCTGACCAGACTTGGCATTAGTAAACCACTATTATATATGCTTTATGATATGCTCAATGGCAGAAAGTTTGTTGTCAAAAGTGGCAATGTAACTTCTGCCACAACCTTTAATATTAAAAATGGTCTTCAGCAGGGAGCGGTCAACTCGCCGTTTCTATTCAGCATTGACACCAGCGATCTGATAAGTAGTCTAACTCAGGCAATTGCGTATGCCGACGATCTAATTGCGTACAGAACAGCTCCAAAAGTCGAGGTCATCAGGATTCTTTTGCAGCGTGACTTCGAGAAGATTCAGCGATATTGCGATGACTGGAAGTTGAAAATCAACTTTCAGAAATCAGAAACTATCTTGTTTAGGACTCCGTTGCTTAGAGCCACAAGGGATACGAGAAAGAACTGGCGCAAGCTGTTGATCGTAGGGCCAAATGGACATCCACTGGCGAGTAAAAGTGTAGTAAAGTACCTTGGCATCTGGATGGATCAGTATTTGTATTTCGACAGACATATAAATGCTGCTCTGGCCAGGGCTAGGGGAGCTTTTGCCCTGACGAAACGGTTGTTTTATAGCAGCCGGCTAGACAGAGCAGGGTGAAGGTGATTTGCTACATGGCCCTTATCCGGCCGATGATTGCCTATGGATGCCCGGTTTGGTTCAACGTTGCCCCATCTCAAATGGAAAAGATTCGGGTGTTTGAGAGGCAGTGTCTTCGACGCTGCCTTGGATTGCACAGAACACCAGAATCGGAGTACAAACACTACTATTCCAACCTGGCTCTATACAACGGGGCCAACATAAACAGGATAGATAATTTCTTGCTGAAGCTTATTCGAGGTCACATTGCAAGAGCGATGTCCTCGTCTAACAGCTTAATTTTCGGGGCTTATTACCCCAACAACGAATACTACGAGAGTGTGCGTCTAAGCGGCTTTATTCCGCCCGATGCATTCCTCCACCTAGACAGTCGAGGGCTGATCCAGGATAGAGCGGCGGTTCCGCACTAATCTACCACGTCGGCCGTAGAACTGTAGATCGGCGGCTCCTTTACAGTCGAGACGTCCTCGCACAAGACGGAGCTGAGCACCTTCGGTTCAGTAGGACTGTGTCCGAACGGGACCGAAGAGATAGGGTAAAGCAGGAGAACCAGTTCTGGTGGTTGAAAAACGAAGATAAAGTTCCTTCAGACATTTAATAGTTGACCTTGCTATTTTCTCTTGTATGGCCGACTTACATAGGTTTAGGTAGTTAGTTTTAAGTAGGGACAGTCAGGGTGACACCAAAAAAAAAAAAAAAAAATATAAAACATACAAAAACAACAAAAAAATTATAAAATCAACAAAAATACAAAAAAATTATAAAAACCGGAAAATGCTTGCTGTGGCTGTTCTAGTTTGTAAGTAGCTTATAATTAGGTTGTAATTAGTTTAAAATTAGTTGTAAGTAGTTTTAATTAGCTTTAATTTAGTTTTATGTAGTTTGTAAGTTTTATATAAAACCAAAAAATAAAGACATAGATACGGAGTTTTTTTTGTGAAATTCTTCTCGGTAAAAAATAAAACCGACCTGGATTTAGTATTAAGATAGTTCTTAGGCCGAAAGGCATTAGCAATAAGTTATTCTAGTTTAACTTAGAGCGCCCGACTGGGGCCAGTAAGTTAGTTTTAAGATATTGATAAGTAGGCTGGTTTTTATGAATTTTTGTCTAGCTTTAAGATAGTTCTAAGATAATTGAAAAATAAAAATGAATTTACAAAAAAAAAAAAAATGGCATTTGTTCAAATTTTAGAGCCGAGTTGTGAATAGGTAGGTACATACGCTTACCAAAACTTGATGTGGACACAAATCTAAAATAGATTTTACTTTCATTCTGATGATTCTTCCCGTGTTGTTGGGAACGTATTTCCTTCTCATGTCATTGATATATAAGAATTTAGAAACCAAAAATTACAAAATTAGTGCGATCATTCAAATGACTCCTCAAGAAGCCCGAATTAGTCTTAAAATAACATTTTCGTTAAAGTACATTACATAGGCATAGGTTATGGCAGTCAGTATCACTGAGATAGAGCTAATAAAAAATAAAAAATAAAAGTTAACATACGAAACGTTTATAAAGGTTAACTGCCTTCAATAGTGAAATAATGTAGTTTTTTTTGTTTTTTTTTTGTTTTCTATTGTTTAAGATGGTTATGAGCAAGTTAATAAATGTCTTTCCAGCGCGGGGGGCAGATTTTATAACGTGACAAATTATTCAACTCTTTTATTAAGTTGTGTGAAATGTCACCTGGGCAGGTGAGCCGCATGCAAAAGGGGTGAATCCTTTTCATTATAGTATACTGTATGTTACGTTCTGTAATGTGTAATTTAAGCCCCTTTGAATTATTTCTAATACAGTTAAAGTGACATCTGCCAAGTAAGATGTTCATGGTTGTTAAATACTATAACGTTTCGATATTGATTTTAAATTATATATTGTTTTTGATGGTTATACTATACCTTTAATGTGTTTTCTTACCCCAGTTTTTTTTTCCAGATTAACCACAAATCGTTTAAAAAATGTTTGCAAAATATTAGCAGTTTTTTTTTTGAAAATAAGGTTAGGCATTGCAGATAATACATATAATGTAAAAACATGTTCACACACGATTATCACTTTTTAATGAATTATTATTATGTATTTATAAGGCTTTGATACTAAACTAGTAAACCAAGAGTGGAAAGCAAATTGTGGGAGTGAATGTGTAAGGAGATTGTAGGTTAGTATTCACCTCGTGATATCGAATAAAGAATTCCGAAACTTTTTAGTTTTTGGTGGGAGTGAGGGGTTAAAATAAAAACTGGGTATTTTCCAATTTTGTGTCAGGACCATTAGGGTGATTCCGCTAAAGATGACATTCTACATCAATTTCCTAGTAAAATTTTTTTTCATTTTTTTATAACAATTTAAAAAAGAAGGACTTTATTTATTAAAAACAAATAAAATTAGAGTTAAAAATTAAAGAAAAAATTTTGTTTGCGCTTGGCAACATTGTCATACGAAAAGAATTCTTGGATCAGATCACGAAAAATGAGCTTCAAATTACGAAAAATAATCCCGATTCATACCTTGGCTCTGGATTTCGTAATTTACGAAAACACTGTATCAAAAAATTGCACGTACCGCAACTTAAATTACATAAATTGTAGGAAATAAATTTGCGACTAGAAATTTATTGATTTGCAAATTATTTGTCACGTTTTTCTGTTTTACTTTTTAGAATCAACAATAACAGTCAATGTTATTTTTGTTGATGAAAAAAATGTCAACATTATTGAATTTAACGGTATTTGTGTACCAAAAACCGAACACACCCGTATAGGTAAACAATTTAAAGACTACGGTGAGACATGAAGGTGAAATCATTGTGGTTTGGGGACTTATCTATGAAAATGGTGTCTGCAATCTTGTTTTTGAAACAACAATGAAAAAAATACAAAAATTTGGTGATTTGAGTACAAAATTAAAGGCCAGTGCTGAAAGATTTGAGTTACAGAATGATTTCATACTGGTAGAGGACAATAACTGAAGTATTAATCTATATAAGTAAGAGAGTGGCTTGTGGCTGCCTTACAGAGTGAAATCTTAGTTTTCTCATCCACCAAAATCCTCAGAACTCAACCACATTAAACATCTGTGGGAATTTTTGGTAAAAAAGTTCGAAACAATCACATATAACTAGCAAAAATCCCTTCCAAGCAGTAATTTTAGAAAAACGGAACACAATAACAGCAGAAATTACCTCAAAGCTTATGTTTTTAATAAAAAACCGTCTCAGTTATATAAAAAGAGCCAAAAAATGGCACTTTCTTTACAAATCTGTAAGAAGTTTGACTATAATGCCCCTGTACGTGCAATTATTTGATGTATTTTTTTCGTTCATCTTAATTTTTTTTTTTAAATGTCTGCAAATGGAAAAAATTGTTAGATGTCATTGAAAAGCACATCTGACAATTTTTTATCTGACAATGTCCGAAATGCCTGACAATGGTCTTACAATTTTTAAATTGTGTGTTCAGAGGGTGGACAGATACCTGACAATTCAGATGGTAGTCTGACAACTGTCTGACAATGCTTATTCTGGCAATAAATTGTACACGGTTGTAAGACTTTTGGGACAATTTTTCACTGGCAAGTCTAACAATATTTGCAGACCTAAAATAGATGTGCAGCACGTCTGCACGCATCGCTGCGTGCCCCACTTAAAATACATGTGTATGAGGATGTGCGTTATATCCCAAAATCATTTTTAAATCGAAAGCTTATGCCCTACAAACATATATTTAACCAAAAGAAAACTTTGTCCGAGGTCATTTACACGTGGCTCAAAGCCGATACTTTTCCTATACAAATTTGTATGGGATTTTCGGTCTTTTCACGTTTTATATTTTTTTCTCGAATTGCAGCAGCTATTCTATTTTTTTTTTTTGAGTTTTGTTCTTTAGTCATCTCTTTACAGACCACATTCAAAAATGTATTTAAAAAAATAAAAATAAAAATTAAAAAAATAATTTCGCTCTAAATATTATCGAGAGAATTCCCATACAAAAATAGAATATAGAATATAATCATAGAATAAAACGCCTTTAAAAATATAGAATTTTTGTTAATAAAGTTTATGAATAAGGTGTTTTAAAGGGAGTAGGAATTAAGGAACAAAAGTCAACAACAAACAAAAAATAAAAACAAGTGTGTAGGTACATCAATAAAGATTTTGGTATGGTGTGCGGAGAACACCTGCGCACCTTTAAATAAACGTCACGGGTGTATAATTGAAGCCTAGTTATTTACCCCCGGCCTTAAAGATTGTTGACTTTACATTCAAGTTGTTTCTGCGTGAAAATAGTTTTTTTTTTTCAAGGTCATGATACAGAAGCTTAAAAATTACTCTGGATACTTTGTTGAGCTTGTACCTTAAAACTTTCGTAAGTAAACTCTTCGACCTCTATGAGCAGGTGCTCAAGACTATTTTTCAATGACGGACTTTCAGGTATAATTTCAATCTTTTCTCAATCTACTTATTAGATGTTTTGCTGTTATTTTAGGTATTCGCTGATCCGGAAGTTCTAGCACTTTCATCATTTTAAAGAATATGCAATTTCTTCGTAGAAATATATAAAGGTGGAAGACCAGTTTTCAAATGAAGCATATAAATGTAGGTGTGCTTTTGGGAAGTCTCAATTTTTTCTTGATGAAATGATGTAGTAACTTTTCCACTTTCTCGTATTAAAAGATATCCCAAACTTGCGCTGCGTAGCACATAATTGATCTGACTACAGCTTCAAAAAGACCTTATACTTGGTATCTTTTGCTTAGAATATTCTTTCAGCTACTGTTGATTGCTTATTTTGCTTCTTTTAATTTTTTCTCAAGGTGTTTTTTAAACGACAATTGTGATGTGATGGTAACCTCTAGATATTTATATTCTTTAGCCTTTTGATCACCTCATTTTCATACCTGTCAGTTCGAAATATCATGATTTTTTATTTGCTGGTGTTTACTCTTTCTCTTAGGAGTACTTTTCATACTACTCAAAATTTGAAGAACGCAATTACCTCTTTTATATCTGCACAGTTCCTCTAGCAGCGGCTACTTTGGAACTTCGTGAAATGAAATTATGCAGTTTGTGGCAGTAACAGGGTGTCTTAGCAGCGTTTTTGAATTCCCTCTAGATCTTCGTAGCAACGCTTAGAATTTCGGAAAGAATAATAGTACATCGGTATGTTCCTATTCCCACACATAACGTTCGAGTTCGGACAAAAGTTTCCGCCATTGCTGGGATAAGATTCTGTGGCCAAAGACAAGTTAAAGGCCATTATCTGATTCAGAAATGCACTGGAAAAATATTCCCTGAAAAAGTCTTCTATTCAAAAAGCAAATACAAGTTTTACTTACTGCAATAGTTCTGTTCTGATTATGCAGTTTGCTAAAGTCACATGTTTGAAAATATCATCTACAGTGCAATTTTACCGCACCGAAGGAAAATCGAGTTGACGGAACAAATAAGTATTCAGAAGCCAGAGAATGTGTGCGTTAACGTCAAATGTGCTTGCAAGCAAAATTAACTGGCACCTTGCCTTTATCTATCAAACAGAGGCAACAAAAAAATGAACATGAAACCAAGTAAATGAGCGAAAGCCTGTAGTTCCTAAAATATTCTAAAATTTGTCTACTGTATTACCATCAGAAAGGTATGTTATGGATAAAACAGATGTGCAATATAGTTGCATACTGAACCGCACTCGAAATACATAAGAGAGTTAAAAGATGGTGACAAGCACTAGAGTGTTAAACTCGCAAGTGGACAAATTCATGAAATTAGCTCACCAGAGGGGAAGACATCCAAAAGTTACTCTCGAGAGTTTTCTAGTGAAAGTACTGTAAATGGATACACATCTTTTTAGTATGAAATTTTCTGGTACCTATTTCTCAATAATTTTTATTCAAAAAGGTAGGTTGTCATTTTAAATTTATTTAAATATCTTAATCTTGTTCATCTGAGCATTTGTAGCAAAGTTAGAATTTTTAAAACTAATTAAATTGACCTTTTTTTGAAAATGTAAATAAGTGCCACTGCTGATGCCTTTCACGTTACATTTAACTATAATAAAACACTTAAATATTTGTAGAGGAGGGTTGGGGCATTAACTTTAAATCGATTCCACCAGGGAGAAATGTAACCAGATCGTCCAAAAATATAGAAAATAGCAGAGAACTGAGAAGACATCCCTGTTTTACTCCCGAGCTTGTTCTGAACCATCCGAAAGTTTTCTATCGTCCCAAAGTGCAGTTTAATTTTCTTCAAAGAGACTTTGAATTATCATTTTTAACGATCGATATACCAATATGTTACTTAGCTTTAAGAACAAAGATCATCTGTCTACTGAGTCAAAAGCTACCTTGGAGTCAACGAAGAAAACAAACAGTTTTTTTACTTTTATCCAGATATCTTTGGGCTATACTGGTCAACGTGAAGATATTATCCAGCGTCGAATAGTCTTTTCATAAGCCCGCTTGGAACTCACTTAGCAATTGGTTTTCACGTATCCATTCCGACAAATGCTCTAAGAGGATTCCCGTAAATATTTTCATAATCGAATTCATGAATGAAATTTCCCTTAATTTGTTTGGGCTATTAGATTCGCCTTTTCAAAAAGTGGCAAAATTATATTTTTCTGGAAGCACAAGGAACACTCTTCTCTAGGAGCTTTGTTTGAAGTGCAGCAGTGAATTAGCCTTCTGGCAACCTGATCGTTTAACTCTCCATCCAAAGATGCTATTTAATATAAAGATGTTTGTCTTTGTCTTCTTTACTTTGGAACTTCTATGTGTGGAATTAAAAACTTCATAATATTGAAATAACCCCAGTTGTTCTGGAAAGAAGAACAAGAGCCACTCGGCACATTCTTCTCTTTTTTGAAGTATGTGGAGAATGTGTCCCTTAAGTTCTTCCACCGATCTTTGCATTTTTTAACTAAAATATAATATAAGTTACAATACGCTTTAAAAGTCAAAAATAGGGGTTTACCATCAGTGTCTAAAATAGTGGCTTCCATTCTTCTTTTGCCTTCGGTTGGATTTCGAGGTCTTGTAGTATGTTGAAGGATGGGCCTCCACTTCAATTATTAGTTTCTCATCAAACGGCTTGGTTAAAAAAATGCTCATAAAAACAAATGTATTAAAATATTTGCCAATGATTTTACCATTTTTCTGAGGAATCAGCCATTTTTATTTATTTTGTCTGTTATTGTCTTTAATTTTTGTTTTAAATATTAAATAATACACCAACCAAAGTCAAAAGCACATCAAAATAGAGTGACGTTCCAAATTTGAGGTTGAATTCGAGCAAATTATTTATTCGCAAGTTTGTGGAACACGTCCTACAGTTGTGGATTGCGAATTCCCATTTGATAGTTCGCAGATTCTTGTTGTTGGTCGCGTAGAAAATATTTAAATGTAATTTTTTTTGTAATTTAAACAAATTATTCGTGGTGTTTTTTTCTTAAAATATTTTTAATTAGATCATTTATTCACTGTGCGGAATGGTTAAAATAGAAATAAGTTGATATAAGTTGAGGAGGAAGAGGAAATTGAAGTTTTTTTTTTTTTTTTTTTTTATCGAATGGAAATTTTCAAAAAACACTCGGTAAGAATCGGTACCAAGTAGAATCAGGACCAATCTATGAAAGATCGACAAATGATTTTTCTTTCTTAATTTATAAATCGCATTGTGGGAAGTTTAAGTTATAACACTTTCCCATAGCTTTTAGACCATCAGCTCATGAGGCTTGGTTCTTCTTAATCTCCGAACATTGTCTCGTACACTTAAGACGGTCTCCATTTCGGAGTTGGTATGACTTTGCAGTCACTGATTGTGTGATACAGCGTGTTTTTTAACCACTTCTGTAACCATTTCAATTTGAAGGTCACGATGTAGATCGCTATTTCTTAAATACCAAGGGGCATTTATTATTCCGCGAAGGACCTTGCTTTGGAATTTTTGGATGGGTTCAGCATTTGTTTTCTTTGTACAGCCCCATAGTTGGATGCCATATGTCCAAACGGGTTTCAGTACTTGCTTATATAACATTAGTTTGTTCTGGATAGATAGGTCAGTGTTCTTTCCTAGTAACCAGTACATTTTTCTGTACTTCAAGTTTAGCTCGTCTTTTTTTCTTTTTGATGTGCTCTTTCCATTTAAGCTTTGCATCCAAAGTCATTCCAAGGTATTTGGCAGTATTGGAGTAAGGTACTGTTGTACTGTTTATAAGAATTGGAACATTGTTTATTTTTTTGTTTGTAAAGCTTATATGCGTCGATTTTGTTTCATTTAGTTTGATTCGCCATTTTTGCGTCCAATCACTAACTTTATCGACTGCATTTTGCAGTTTTTGTGTAGCATTCGTAACGGATTTATCTGGCACCAATATTGCAGTATCATCAGCAAAGGTGGCCATGATAGCGTTGATGTCCACTGGAATATCCCTTGTATATAACAGATAAAGGGTTGGTCCTAGGACACTTCCTTGTGGTACACTGGCTTCAATTTTCTTTAGTTCCGAGTAATTTTGGTCGTATCGTACTCTAAAGAGTCTCTTCGTAACGTAGGATTTCAGTATTTCGTAGTACTGCCTGGGAAGATCCCTTTGCAGTTTGTACTCAAGTCCCAAGGGCCAAACCTTGTCAAAGGCTTGAGCAACATCTAAGAATATAGCCGAGCATACTTGTTTTTCTTCAAGTGCCTTTTCCACAACATCCGTAATCCGATGCACTTGGTCTATCATCGAATGTTTATTTCTAAATCCAAACTGATGGCTCGGAATTAGTCTTCTTTCTTCTATTATTTTGCTTAGTCTTTTCAGAAGCAGTTTTTCGAAAACTTTTGCCATGATTGGTATAATCGATATAGGTCTGTAAGATGTTACTTCTGTTGGTGACTTACCTTGTTTAGGTATAACAATGACTTCTGCAATTTTCGAATGATGTGGCACATATATTAGTTTAAGGCATGCATTTATTATAAATTGGAGTTTTTTGAAGGCTATAGAAGGCATTTCTTTCAAAACCTGAGCAGTTATTAGATCGTACCCTGGTGATTTTTTGTTAGACAACTTATGTTGACACATACTTCTTACTTCTTTGAGCTTGACAAAAGGAATTTCACATTCGTCGTTTCTATCAACAAACTGTAATGGATCTGTAGCTGTGCTTGCTGGAAATGGCTTAAAAACATTTGCGAGATGTTTTGCCTTTTGTTTTGGGTTTCCGATCCATTTACCATCTTGAGATTTTACTGGCGAGTTTTGTGCCTGTGGTCTTTTTTGGCGCTTAGCTGCTTTCCATAAGGAGTATTCCGTAGAAGCATCCGCCGTCAGACTATTCAGGAATCTACTAAGTGAATCACTTTTAAATTCACAGATTATTTTTTTAGTTCATTGTTAAGACGGTTAAAAACTGCCTTATCACCTGGAAATCTCGTAGCTTGCCATTTTCTTCGAGCTCTTCTTTTATCCAAGATCAGCTCCTTTATTTCGACAGGATATTTTTCTTCTTCTCTTGAGTTCGAAGTTGTTGGAGTACTTTCTTCTGCAGCCTGTTGCACATCAGCAATAAATTGTTCTACTTCATGATCAATCTGTTCAACTGTTTGCATAGGGGATCTTAGGTTTATAAAACTTTCAAGTTTATCTCTGAGTTCGTTCCAGTTTGTTCTTTTGTTCACGAGCTTAGGATTACTTTTTTCTATTATTTCTGCTTCGCTCAGTGATAGTATTACTGGAGTATGATCTGACGATAAATCGTTATTACCTTCGACACTTATATGGTTTCGTTTAATACCTTTTACTACGAAAAAGTCTATAAGGTCTGGTATTTTGTTAGAATCAGATGGCCAATATGTTGGCGAGCCAGAAGAATGAAATTCGCAGTTGTATTTGCGGCCTGCTTGATATAGCCGTTTGCCTTTCGTTGTTATGAGCCTAGATCCCCATTGGGTGTGTTTAGCATTGAAGTCGCCACCAACAAGGAAGTTATGTCCTAACAAATTTAGGAGTTCTGCATAGTCTTCTTCAGTTGGAGAGCGCCTCGGAGGGCAGTATATAGCTGCTATCTTAAACTCTTTCTTTTTTATACCAATACTAATTGTTGTTACTTGCATGTTTTTATTAGTAAACTTAGGCTCTTCATAGTGTGTTAAGCACTTTTTTATTAGTATTGCTGAACCTCCCCTAGCTTTGTCAGCTGGGTGCGGAGCGTGATAACACGTATAGTTAGGTAATTTATTATCAAGATTTTGTTCTATAGCGAGGTGAGTTTCGGACACCAAACAAATGTCTATATGCTCTATGTCTAAAAAGATGTTTAGTTCTGATACATGTTGTAAAAGACCGTTTGCATTCCATGTTGCGATTTTGAGTGTTCTGTTTTTTAAGAGCGACTTCTTCGCTTAGCTGTTTTATGTTTAAATCTTGTTTGTCAATCCTTTTCAGGATAAGTTCAAGCATTTCTTTAATAGATGTTTCTTCGTTCTTCCACACATTTTTAACAATCTGGGAATATGATTTATTTTCATCACTTTTGAAATTGAAGTGGTTCGTACTAAAAGTATGAATTTATCAAAACAATGTTTTTCGCTGTCGAAAAAGACAAGAGTTGTTTCTATAAACCAAACCTGTGGATTGTTGCCAGAACCAAAAACAAATGTTACAGTTTGCAACTGTAGAGTTTACTGCAAAAGTACCAGTTTTTAAAATGTAATGTTTGAACTGAACATTTTGTTCAAGAACTTATCCTTATTTATAATTTATTTTGAAATATGAATGGGGTAAATGTAAATGTAATAAATGGTTAATGTGAACATTCCATTTCGTTCGCTTTTGTACCAAATATTTGTATTCTACCTGCTCTGGATACTGAATTCCTTGTTTTCATTTACCCCATTTTTCAGGTTTTGCTAAAAAAAACGGGGATAAATGTAAGCCCAAAATTTTATTTAAACGAATAAACAAACACTTTTAAAATAATAACTTTTCAATAGATGATAGAAATGTAAGCTACATCAGAAAAAAATTTCAACATTGCATAGTTTAACTGTTATAAACACTTTCAGTCTTATTTATTAGATTTCACTAATACTCGTTTCAACCTCGTAATACTTAGACCGAGTCGAAGCACTTACTCCGTCTTTACGCCACATCAAACTAATCCTTATTTATAAAAAAATTTCCGAACCGTTTTAGTAACGCACTCCTTATGTAAAAAAACGACAAATCTAAAACTCTGGTTATTAAAAACGTAAGCAAACCCTAGCTGAGTCCCACAATTATTTATTTCAATTAATTATTTTTGGTAAATAATACATGGTTCAGAAAAATTAAATAAAATGTTGTAACTAAAAAAGGTAAACAAAATTAATTTACACTCCTTTTTGTAAATTTCACACAATGTCATGTCAAAATGATATTTATATACTAAAACGGCTCTAATACGGCCTAATACCACCTATGAACCAGTTTTAGCGTACTCCGCCTCTATTCCTCATGTATTTTTTTATAACAGGTAAGGTCAGAGTAACTTTACTCCGTCGCTAAATCGACTTTATAAATGAGGCTGTTCAAGTTTAAAATAAAAGAAATTTCATAATCCATTACAATCACCCCCTTTGACCCTATTATCGTAAAATCACATTGTAAGTAGGTATATTATATCCCATTTAAAACAAATAAAATCTGTTGAATGCATATTAAGCATAATAGTAAACTGAGTTGACTCTCTCAAAGGCCCTTCGTTCTATCGTATATTATTTCATTGGCTTATATTTTAAATCTTTACCTATTCTCCTTGCGCTTTTACAAATTAACTCTTTGGAAATCGTCAGTAACAAATATATTTCATTGGCTTATTATTTTAAATCTTTACCTATTCTCCTTGCACTTTTACAAATTTACTCTTTGGAAATCGTTAGTAACAAAATGTTACATGACTTGTTATTATTCACGAAACTTCTATTCAAAATCACAAAGCAAATATTCGAAAGAAGTCCTTTTGTTATTATTTAGCTTGTAATATATCACCCAAAGAAAGTTGTGTCACTATCACACAGAACAAATAATTGAACATTCATTTATTTCCAGTGTACCCACCCGCCTACACTTGACATTATAATACTTGAGTGAAGTCCCCTCCCCTTCCCATATTACACCGGCTAAGCTTACTGGTCAGGTTATTTAGACAAACAAAAATAGACGAATATTAACCATAACAGCGTACTCATTTTTTACCCTGTAGAGTGTAGAGAATATTAAATCACATATCCTTAATAAGGACCAAATACTTAAATGTGCAATAATTTGACCGGGACCTTAACCAGGTGAAAGGTGTGGAAAGGGTCAAACCGATATGCGTTCTAATCAAACTTAGCTCAGTAAATACGAAACAGAAATATCTAGTGCATGTCATGTTCGCTCATAGGTCATGCAATTATAGTTAATAGCATGTACATTCAAGGAAGGGCTTTGTGAGCGTGAGGGACAAGTTGGTGTTAAAAAATCGAATTTTGTATTTTTCCTGTATTCCCTTTGAGTCCAACACTCGTCGAAGTTTATCACTTCCATCGGCAACATCATCAACTACGTAATTAGTTGTGGATTGTGCACACATGTTTCCCACTAATGCTTTTGTTTTATTGGTAATAGGGATGATGATTCTTCCTTTTTCACTATATGTGTATCCCATCGGGACAAAACCACTTAAATCCGTATAGTTACAATTAGAAGCGACAAGACCTGCTGAACGACATATGACCAGATTCCCAGTGAGTTGCCTGGATATTTAATGACAATAAATTATCAAATACTCTATGCATCAATTCGTGCAAGGACATCCGATTAAATCAAAATGAAATTATGAAAAGGGTTTATCTTTTTTTCGCGTTTGATAGGTATTCATACACATACATATTTGTAGGTACAATCCTAGAACTTGAGGGTTTTTAAAATTACATCAATCATGAAACTCAAAACAAAGCTCTGCAAATGAGGCTGTTCATAAAAGTTAGTTGTAGACATGGCATATTTTGACATATTTTGTTGAGTGGTGTAATTTTTCCACTTGCAAAATTTGTTTAAAAACAAGTCATTGAGTTTTGATAAAAATAGTTAGTAATTAATAATAAACGACCATGCAGCCTACACGGACATCCATGTCTGATTTGAAACAAGACACCAAAATGCTAAAGAAAACACAGCGGAGAAATATTCGTGAGGAATAGTTCTACCAAATTTCAAAAACTGGAATAAAACAAAAGAGATTTCTCCAAAAAATTATGCACGAAATTTTAAATAAGACTGATATTTTCAATAACTTTACTTTTTAATATCTTTTATACAATAAAAAAATGCTTCCCAGATGAGAAAGCTTCAAAACTGTAGCATTTCAGTTTTTAGTTGGAGAAAGAACCGCCAGAAAGATTGTCCGCACAAGACTGGAGGAAATGTTGGTGGTTTTGCAGCGAGTCTACATGCCAGAAAAAAGATGGGAGCGAGTGTGGCTTGCTTTTGTCCGACGTATTTCATAAAAATACCAGCTCTCCAAAAGTATTTAGAGCAATAAAAGAAAAGTACATCCAGTTGATATGGCCAGCCGTTGCACAGCGGATCTTCTTTTTAGAATTATTGAAAGAAGCTTTTTTACACTTGTGCTTATACGCCGGTGGATGCAGACAACGACAGGATCAGCAAAGATGCATTCATTTTTACGAGCTCCGGTATGGGCAGAATTTAAACTAAAAGAACTCAACATACCATCACCTCGGTGTTTGCCAAATGATGATAGAGGAACCACAATGCCAATTGTTAACTCTGGGAAAAGACACTTGGGCTTCCAAGCGATTACTGTACTTCCACAGGCCTTTTAGGAAAAAAAAGGCCTGTGTGTATTTTTTATCAGAAGATCCTACCCCTAAGAACACTTAATTTGAGATCCAGAACCGTTTTAATAATCCAAATCAAGTAAGTGATTTGTTTATAAAAATTGCAAGGATTCGTATCATTTTCTTTTGAAAGTCTTGTTACTGTTATATACAAAATGCTGACATTTAAAAACGATTTAGTTGATTGAAGCAGCGGTTCCCAAACTTTTTTTTAGCTATGGAACCCTAATTATGGTGAAAATATATTTTGGAACCCCAATACTTAACGATAGCCATAAATGAGAGACAAAATTTTAAAATCTGTTTATTTCTTATTAAAGATATTCCATCAAAGAGAGTGCGGAGAATGAAACAGTTTCATTGTTTGATAATCAGTATTTTAATTAACTGTTTTTTTGCACAAAAATTCGGAAAAAAGAAATTGAAAATAACTCAACTTATTTTTCGATTCTGAAAAAAGTTTATTCTTTGACGTTAGATTGGTCCCACAATACGTGACCAATAATATCAGTCGAGGACTACAAATTATTCTGGGGTTATTATCAAAAAAAAAATCAAAAGAAAGTGAGATACATTACAAAAAACGTCATACCACCCCCAACACATGACTCATAGGTGAACTTTGACCCACTATAACATAAAGACGGAACAACTTTTAGAAGTCGGTAATAGCTTATTTGTACATAATTTTATTCTCTATAAGATTTAAGCCGGGCATTTTGTTGTAAATTAAATTATCGAGGAGTTGTTAAATAAAAATGAAACCAATCCGTTTTTCAAAATCAAAAATCCCGAAAACTCGTTTTTATAATGAGGAGGCGTACCAGGCGCGGAACCAGGATTTCGTTCAGGAAGGGGGGGTGGTACAATGTTGGTTTTTTTTTTAGTCATACTAATGCGAAATTGCTTCCAGAGTTTCCACAATCTTGATAAGGTCTACAGACAATTGGAGTACTTTTCATACTACTTAAAATTTGAAGAATGCACCAATTACCTCTTTTATATCTGCACAGTGCCTCGAGCAGCGGGTACTTTGGAACTTCGTGAAATCAAATTATGCAGTTTGTGGCAGTAACAGGGTGTCTTAACAGCGTTTTTGAATTCATTTGAAAGACATTTGAAAGTTACTCTCAAGAGTTTTCTAGTGAAAGTACTGTAACATTCTTTTTAGAATGAAATTTTGTGGTACCTATTTCTCAATAATTTTTATACAAAAAAGTAGTTTGTCTTTTTAAATTTATTTAAATATCTTAATCTTGTTCATCTGAGCATTTGAAGCAAAGTTAGAATTTTTAAAACAAATTAGGTAAATTGACCTTTTTTGAAGATATTCTACCTTCCGCGTTACATTTAGCTATAAAACATATAGATGCGTCTCACCAACTTAAATCTCACGGAGCACTCAATGTCCAGATGACGGAGGCGGAATGCTTTGTGGGACAAGATTCTCCGTTGACTTGTATAAAAAACATGAGTTATAATTCTCGTACTGAAATTCTGTAAGCAAAATTTCAACTTTGCTTAAAATATTTAAATATTAAAGCTCAAAATTTTATGAAATGAATGAAAAATAATAGCAAATTCAATGTATTTTTATTTTTATTAACATTCCACCTTTATTTTCTTTTTGTCGATTTTAGTATTTGCAAATCAGCCAGAAATTGTAATTTGTCTGTCAAATGAACAGCTGTTTTAGCAGAGAAAGAACATTGAGAAATGAATCCAAAAAATCTTCGTCACAGTAATTTCCTTAAAAAATCTCAGTGTTCAGATGAGATATTTTTCTCACTTAAAAATTTCTGAGCACTCAGAGATTTTATTTAGTGAGACGCTTACTTAAGGCTTACTTGATTCTTCTCAAAAAAGTATTACAGAGGAATGTAGCCTCACACAGGCTTATATATTAGATTTCGATAATACTCGTTTCAACCTCGTAGTAACGGGTGATTTTTCAGCTGGTTTGGTTTTGGCAACACTGGTTTTGACAGCTGACGTGTGTTTAGTACCTTGTGTCACTGTCAAACAGCTTCAGTTTGGTTTGCAAATTAACCATGGATCGTCTTACAAATGAACAACGCTTGCAAATTATTGAATTTTACTATCAAAATTCGTGCTCGGTTCGAAATGTTCATCGCGCGCTGCTTCCATTTTATGGTCGGCATTCTCGACCTTCTGAGCAGTCTATTCGGAAGATTGTGACCAAATTTCGCACCAAATTTACTTTGTTGGACATTAAACCACCAACACGTTTACGTACTGTGCGTAGTGAAGAAAATATTGCGGCCGTATCAGCTAGTGTGACAGAAGACCGCGAAATGTCGATTCGGCGCCGTTCCCAGCAGTTAGGCCTTTGTTATAGCACTACGTGGAAAATTTTGCGGAAGGATTTGGGCGTAAAGCCTTTTAAGATACAGCTGGTGCAAGAACTAAAGCCAGCCGACCTACCACAACGCCGAATTTTTGGTGAATGGGCTCTTGGAAAGCTGGCCGAGGATCCGCTTTTTTATCGAAAAATTGTGTTCAGCGATGAGGCTCATTTTTGGTTGAATGGGTACGTAAATAAGCATAATTGCCGCATTTGGAGTGAAGATCAGCCAGAAGCATTGCAACAGCTACCAATGCATCCCGAAAAAGCCACTGTTTGGTGCGGTTTATGGGCCGGCGGCATTATTGGGCCATATTTCTTCAAAGATGATGCGAATCGCAGCGTTACTGTCAATGGTGAACGCTACCGAGCGATGATAACAAACTTTTTTTTGCCCGAAATGGAAGTTCTTGACTTGCATGATATGTGGTTTCAACAAGACGGTGCCACATGCCACACAGCACGCGAAACAATGGCGCAATTGCGAGGTGAGTTTGGTGAACAGTTAATTTCACGTTTCGGGCCGGTCAATTGGCCGCCTAGATCGTGCGATTTGACACCATTAGATTATTTTTTGTGGCCAAAATTGGACTCAGCGGATGGGCTACCTGAGACGCAGCCGCGGTCAACATTTGCATGAAATTATCTTTAAACATTAAATTGCAAGGTTCAAACTATCGATTCAAATAAATATTTCATTCATTTTTTCGAATTTTTTGTGTTTTTTTTTTTTAAAAGTTCTAAGCCTCTTAAAAAATCACCCGTTACTTAGACCGAATCGAAGCACTTATTCGTCCTTACACCACGTCAAACTAATCCTTATTTATACAAAAAATTGCGGAGCCGTTTTAGTAATGCCCTCCTTATGTAAAAAAAACGACAAATCTAAAACTTTAGTTATTAAAAACTTAAACAAACCCAAGCTGAGTCCCACAATTATTTATTTCAATTAATTATTTTTGGTAAATAATACATGGTTTAGAAAAATTAAATAAAACGTTGTTTAATAAAAAAGGTAAACAAATTAATTTACACTTCTTTTTGTAAATTTCACACGATGTCATGTCAAAATGACATTTATATACTAAAACGACTCTACTGCGGTGCGGCCTTATACCACCTATAAACCAGTTTAAGCTTACTCCGCCTCTATTCCTCATGTATTTTGTTACAAATAGGTTTTCCAGGATTAGAGGCGTTCTAAAGTCAGAGTAATTTTACTCCGTCGCTAAATCGAGTTTATAAATAAGACTGTTAGTGGTTGTTCTTGGCAGTTTTTTAAACTTATACTTTCAACTAATAGTAATACTTCCCACAACTACGAATTTCTACGAGTTTCATTTTTTTTTTATGTGAGCTTTGACAGAACTTTGGACTAAATTCGTAGTTTTGGAAGGAACGCGAACAGACATAGTATTATCTCTATTCTGAAACAGGGCCCTAATGCTTACGCAACTTGTAATAGGATTAAAAATTAAAGAAAATGACTGACGATGTGCAATAAAGCAAATTCATGACTACTTTTTCATAATAAATTTGGAAAACTCTGTTAGTCAAACAACGGTGAAGTGCAAAAGTGCTGTTATTACGATTTCATCCAGTAAAAAATTGTTTAATATAATGCAAAAACTGAATTCCTTACAGCTTTAAATTGTATTCTATTTTTTAAGGTAAAGAATTTATCTTTGGATAGATGTTTATTTAATGGCATAAATAATTGAAAATTGAGTTGAATTTTGTTTCTTTTTTTTTGTTCGTTATTCTGCATTCCAAAATATATAGATACCGTGGGTATCACTGACAAAAGGACGAGATTAAAGTTGCAATTTACCAGTTTAAAATCTGAGATATTATATCTATTAATTAATTAATTAAGATTAGTATATAAAAACATAAAATTGCGTAGCTGCTGGTACTGATCTCTATAATTCACTGGATAGCGTATCGACATAAGGAAGTTGCTTCCAAGAATTGTTATATTATGAAGCTGACCACTTTTTTGTATAACAATATAACTGTATAACAAGTTATACAAAATAATACACTATGAAGACGTCAAATCACTGTTCGTTGCTCCCCCCAAATCTGTTTGCTAAGATTGTTATGTTTGTAATTTTATTTCATTCAAAAAGGGTTAATGAAACGGAATTACAAACGTAAAGCGTGTGACAAGGAGGTAAAATCATAAAATCATCACACTTATCAGCTGTTTTGTTTAACTTGTTTGCAAACTGAAATAATGAACGAATAAAACAAACTCCCACAAAGTTTTCCCTTTCATATCATTGGTCTGTTTCTCTTTCTTCAGATTGACATCTTGGAAACACGTTTTTTGTGCAAATGTAGACGTCAAATTATGAAGCCGACCACCTAATTGTCATCTTCAAATGGAAGCAAAAAAACTGTTATACATTATAAGGAAAAAGGAATACACTCTCCAGTGTATATAAAGATCAGTGGTGCGAGTGTGCTGACTTACCTATGTATGTTCATTAATTTACTACTCAGCTTCCGTTAGTCGTAGAGGGCCGATTATAACTTTTTATGTAATTACTTAAACAATGTTTTTATATTATAAATATAATGCATATATTATTTTTTTCTGCGCGATATACTACTGACGAGATATTCACAAAAGACCCAAAAATGGCAAAAATACATTGTTGTTAGGTGGTGCAAATTTGGTTTTAAGCCTGTCACATATGCCCCTATCGATCCATGAAAAAAAAAAACAGACCATACCTCTGCGCGCAAGGTCAAATGACACCTTGACTGAACTAAGTATAAACCGGTTGAATATTTCGTAAATTATCACAAATAAGTCTGACAATGCAAATCCAGGTTAGCATTAATAAATAAAAACATTATTCTTAAATCCACGATGCAAAAGAAATGGATACCTTTCTGTTTTTTTAAGAAATATTCAAATAATGCATAAATGTAAAACAGCAAATATGCATTTTCTCGCCTTCTAATATTTTGTACACGCATTTACACGTGAAAGTTAGATTAACTTAATTGTGGACTCTAAAACTTTGTAAATAATAATTTAGAAAACACAAAACTGCATATTTATGTTTCATATTCAGTTAAAAAAGCATTCTTTATGACCAAACAATTTTTTTTAACTTGAATTTCTAAATTTCTGGAGACTGTGTAGATTATTGTTGAGAAGATTTTAATTTTTATTTGGTGGTACAGAAAATATTGTTAATTTTTAAAATTTTCTCTTAAACTACAGGTATTTTCTTCAAGTTAAAGGGTTAAATGTTAACGGGAAAATCTTTATTATTTATTTTCTTATTAAGCTTGTATGT
Source organism: Dasysyrphus albostriatus (assembly GCA_946251815.1). NCBI lineage: Eukaryota > Metazoa > Arthropoda > Insecta > Diptera > Syrphidae > Dasysyrphus > Dasysyrphus albostriatus. The sequence continues at coordinate 69,378,028 of OX276337.1, read as the reverse complement.
TAAGAATTTACTTGTTAGAAAGTTGGAATGTTATTTTGTAGCACAGGTCCCTGGTCTCTCATTTTCTGAAAAGTACCTACATGTATCCTAATAACTACAAGTTTTTATGAATAACCTACATGTTAGCCTTATTCCGTTCGTGTTTATTTGCAATTCAGAACAAAATTTCAGTGACAATTCAAATCAAAATTGAATAAATTATAACATCATGTTCGTTTTTTACTATGCGAGACCTTCACATATTATTAGACCTTATTCCTCAGCAAGCATAAGAATATTCCTCAACACCTTTCCATAATGGCTGTAACTGTGGTTCCTTAATTACTAAAGTTTGGTTCGTTTTGTGTCCCATTTTTTATATTTACGGTTATAACTATTGCTGTGATCTCACCTTCACAAGTGTCATTACGAGTATGTGATGGGGGAGTCGCACTCTGTTCTATACCACACATAATCTAGATTTGCTTGCGCCATGGATATTAGATCAAACCTGCTAATTGCTACAACATACTATACAATACACGCATGAGATAGTTTCCAGGTGAGATTTATTGCCATCAAATATAATCACGGAACTGTTCAATTTGTTAAGAGAATCAATGCAGAAGGATATTTGCATGTGATGTTTTGACAGACAACTAAGACGGTGAATGGGTTACACTCATTATGAAGGTCGTATAATTCAACTTTTTGTTTAGTTTTATTTTGTAATCCATAATTTGTTAGGGGCTTGAAGAAAATTATATACTACCACGTAAAATGATGTTAATTTACATTAATTAAACAAAGATTGAATGTAAAAAAACTATTTAATATATTGTTATTTCAAATCAAATCATTTAGCGTAAGCTAAGATTTTCTCGTTTTGGTCAATGATTAAATCCAATGGTAATCCTGCTTAGTTGTGGGAAATCCTGCTAAGTTCACATGAAAATCGCAATACGTCCATTTTTTGCAAACGAAAAAGATTAGCTATCAACAAGCAAATATTTCGGATCGTTTGTGTATTTTTGATAAAGTTGTCCTACTTAGTTGATATAAAACTAGCAGGACATTCATTTAATTGGTTTTTTGTGAAAGTAACTAATTTGCAAATGTTATAAGTTCTCAACAACCAACTTTCTTCAAATCGTTAATCTTCATTTTTGAGAAAGTTGTCTTGCTAAGTTCACGTTAAAATCCCGAATATTCATTAATGAATTTTTTTAATGTTTGTCAGTTTTTCAAAGACCGAACAAAAAAGTCTACAAAGACGAAGAGTGGATAAGGTGGATCTACATATAAATCCACATATGCTCTTTACCATTCCTTACAATTTCTGTGCAATACAGGGATGCAAGGAGGCAGATAATAATGAATTTGGTAAGCAAACAAATATTTAAAGCAAATAAAATTAAGTTTTCTCATCAACAAAAATAATCAATCAGTTGAATTGCGATGGTCGCCACTCGCAGATCTTTTAATTAAATTAAATATTAGAATCTGTCTAGCGTTAAATAGATGAAATAAAAACAACTCAACGCATCTCAAATTACTAGCACAATCGAGAGCTCGAGTCGGAAAAGAGTCGGATATTCGTCACAAATTTTGGATTGATTCCTCTTCCCGAATGCGATCGAGTGGAATCAAGTTCATTTCAACTCGATGCCGGTATTCAAGTTGCCCCCCCCCCCCTGGATTCTTACATTAATTAGCTAAAGAAAAGAACTATTATTTCTTGACAACTGTAATTTTCAAACTTTTTATTTTACTATGTATCCTTATTTTGTGACCTTTTATATAAAAAGATGCTTGCCATCTAGTGAGCTTTAAGTCAATTATTTATATATGATCAGTAATTGACCTAAAGTCCACAAAAGGACAATCATCTTTTTATTGGTTGTATTTTGAAGAGATCACTCTTGATACTTTACTTTGATTCCTTAGTTACAGCATTTGAACGTAACAAATTTACTCTTTTTACTCCTGCGAATATGCTGAAAATAAATTTATACGATTTCAAAGAAAAATCAAAAAGTTTTTCCGAGTTTTACGCATTACAAAGCTTTAATAAAGAAGCTGAACTATGGTATAATCTTTGAAAAAAAAACATTATCCATTGAAGATCTTCTAAACTTGGACCTATACGATGTTCTACAGGAAGCAGACATTTTTTTCCCAAACACAGAACTTGTTTTTCATATTGCCCTAGCATTATCTTGTACCACAAGTTCGATTGAAAGGACTTTTAGTACGTTGAGAAGAGTCAAAACTTGGCTTCGTTCAACCATTATCGTAGATGGTAATTGATTAAACACCATGGGTGATCTTGGTAGATAAATATAAATAATAAATAGAAATATGTGATTGAATATTAAAATTTTCAGGATTTTGTATGCTAGGTGTACACAAGAAAACAGTTATGGAAAATGAGAAGGGAATTTAAAAAGAAGTGTTAGAAAGATTTGCTGAAGACCCACGCCATTTAGCTCTAACGTAGATGGATATAGAACCATGTGGAAAATTTCTTTTATTTTTAGCTTTCAAAATTCACTAAGCTTGAAACCAGAGGGCAAATTAGAGTTTGGCATTACCACGTTTCGAGCAATCTAGTATACCAAAATTTTAAGTGGTTACTCGTTCATTTGATCACTAATGGCACTCTCTGACTCGGCCACAGACGCGGTAATTTGGCCCCAGTATTCAGATACCATTGTTTTCAATTACATATGCTTAAACTTAAATTTAGTTTGAGAATTAAGAGTTTTTAGGTCAAATATGGCAGAACTTTACAGGAAATACCTTATTACTTTGCCTAATACCTTTTATTTATTATTATTATTTATAGTTATTTAAAATAATGTACTCAACAAATAAGTTATTAGAAATGTATAGGTAAGTTTATGTATTAAATAAAATAATGTTTCTATTTTATTAACAAAATAAAATTAAATAGAAAATATTGAGGTAAATAATCGTTTCTTAAAGAAGTTTGCCTCCCCCTGATCAAAATCCTGCGTACGCCCTTGGTTCAATGCCTTGGTAAACTTTTTTCAAATTCCCTTAACTGTGATAGAATTTCCCTTTTTTTTCAAATTTGACAGGTTTTAGAAATTTTTTTGGAAAAAGATACCAAACAAACCTAATTATTCTCTAGTTGCACATCGCTTATTTCACCTTGATGTGTTTATAATGTTACGAGATACATACAACTGGATAATTTTTTTCGTGATCTTGTGTTCAGTTATCGCCATAAAGAGCTACTGACGTCGACGATGAATATGCTTCAATAAACGGCTTTGAAACCAATGCAGAAACGACTTGAAATTTTTTTGGTAATTTCCAGAATCTTAATCAGTGTTAAGATCTTGGGAATCTTTTGTTGGCATTCGTTTAAATATCCTTTATCATTACTCAAAATTTTACTCTAAGTTAAATGAATGACACGACTTGCTCTGTATATAAAGAACGTGAACACAATATGCATAACCGATTTACTATAAAACATTGTGAACCATCGAAACAACACCCAAATTTGTATCCGAAAAAAATATTTTTTAAGAAGTGGAGGTGGCATTGAATGGAAATTAATTGTATAAGTTTTTCATCTCTTCAGTAATTATCAGGTCTATAAATTTCATCAAAATCAGTATAGTGGTTTAGTTTTAATGGAATTTTGTGCGCTCCCTCAAACAAATTGCTCTACTGTAGGTTCGACATTTGGAAAATAGTGAACACTGGGTTCAGAATATCGTGATGTCTACCCAAGTTCTTCTGACTTCTAATTTATTTATATTTCAAACAATTCTGGTGGTTAGACCAAAGGTAATCAAATTTTTACGAGACTCCAGAACAGGGACTGTATAAAGCAGATAGAAAAGGAATAAAGGAAAACTATCGGTTGTCCATTAATTTGTATTGGAAGAGCAAAATTCAGGCCGTAAATTGTTGCGACCCTAGCATGTTTACCCAAATTAACAAGATATTTAGAAGGCATTATCAGAACGACTTTCCGTATTCCGTGTCTTAAGCTTCAGAGAACAACAGATAACAGAGATGTACTTCTGACAGCAGGGATTGATCCAGAGGACGCCGTCTTGGACGATGATCTCTTGAGGGCTGCTTTTCAGCAAGTGTACAAGGTGAATGCGTGCATTCGCCCCAATTATGACCTGAAAAACAGGGCTTTGCTCCACCACTTCTACCTTTGGAATGACATCACGCAATGGCGATCAGATAACCTCGGTTGACCCGGGTACAATGAAGATAATTCGGAAAACACCTTAATCGCCGAGCGAAAAGGGCCCAGTTCTCTTATCTTCGATTCATTAAAGGAGAAGAAGCCAGTGCGGTGGAAGACAGCTGTAATGCATTTTCTCCCGAAAAAGGGAAAGGACAATTCCAATCCTGCGAATCTATATTTATATCTGACTAGACTTGGCATTTGTAAACCACTGTTAAAATACATAATGCTATATGATATCTTCAATGGTAGAAAGTTTGTATTAAGTATTTAGTATTAAAAATGTTCTTCAGCTGGGAGCGGTCAACTCACCGATTTAAAATATCAGCCTCATTATTGGGAGTGATGCTAATGCTCATCATAAAGTATGGGGTAGTACTGATATTAACGATAGAGGTGAGTCCCTCTTTGATTTTATCTTAAGTACTAACCTTATAGTAAGTAACGTAGGCAATGAACCAACTGTTGTTACCAGTAATAGACAAGAAGTCAAGTCTTAGGCATAACCCTTATCTCCGCTAACATCTATCAAATGATTTTAAATTGCATAGTAGCTAGTGATCACTCGTTCTCTGATCATAGATATATTCAATTCAGCTTGAACGATTAACCTCCTAGCCAATTAGCTTTTCGAAATTATACAAAAACTGACTGGCCAAGTACAGATACACACTTAAGAGATTAATCAAACCTGATCTGTTAAGTGCTCCAACCAACAAAAACGATCTTGACACCAAAGTCAACGATCTAACCTTAGTTTTTAACAAATCACTAGAAACCTCCTGTCCTCTTATTCAAATGAGGTGTAAAAGGAATGACTTCGGGGTCTAACCGCTCAGAAAAAATTTTAGGAAGCTTTTTAATAGCTAAAGGTACTAGAGTAGTGTTCGATTGGGATTCCTATAAGGAATCACTGCAATCGTATAAAAAAGAGTTGAGGAAAACCGAACGATCTTCGTGGAGTACATTCTGTGGAAATAAATAAAATTTACTACTTAAAACTCATTTTCCAGGCACCTCACAGTCTGTTAATAGTGCTGCCCCTGACAGGATAAGCAGTAATTTAACTTTTCCACAAGATCTGATTACAAGGGAGAAATTACAATAGGCACTCAACAGCTTCAAACCATACAAGTCGGCAGAACCGGATAGCATCATTCCGCCGATTTTGGAGGTCATCTTCAATGGTTGCTTGAATGTGGTTCATGTTCCACTTCTATGGAGAGAAGTCAATGTGTTTATTCTCAAAACCGGTAAATGTTCCCACGTAAACTCATAATATTAAGGACCTATTAGCTTATCATCATTTCTTCGTAAAACTTTTGAACGACTGATTGATATCCAACTACGATCAAGCATTGCTACGAGACTACTGTCTACAGCTAAACATGCTTATTGCAAAGGGAAGTCAGTGAAAACGGCTCTCCACACACTAGGCGTACCATCGAATATTGTTTCCATAATAAAGAGTATACAATGGTCGACTTCCAAGATATAGAAGGTACCTTTGACAACGTTGAAACATCTCTTGGTAAATTGATTAATCAAATGTTATTAATTCAAAACTGGGTGGCTTCTCGGCAGAAGATCTATCAGTAGGGGTACACCGCAAGGCGGCGTTCTTTCTCCACTTCTTTGAAACTTGGTAGTTAATGAGCTGCTGAATTGCTTAATAGCGGAGAGCTACAGAGTGATTGCCTATGCAGACGACGTGCCTATAGCAGTATCAGGAAAGCATGCTAACACTTAAAGAGATCTTTTATAAAATGCTTTAAACAAGCTAGCACGAGGAGCAGATCGGTGGGGACTTGGAGTAAATCCCCACAAAACAGATCTTGTCCTCTTCTCCAGGAAATACTAAATTCCGCAAATTAATGGTGCTCCACCAACATTCTTCCGCAAAGCAAAATACATGGGTCTCATTTTAAACATGAGGTGAAGCTGGACGCCTAACATAAAAGAAAGAGTAAAAAAAGCCCCCGTGGCACTTTTCTCTTGCAAAAAACCCGTCACTATGGGCCCAAGTGACGTTTTGCGTCTCAAAAATCTTTAACTTTTTTGTCCTTAGAGATAATTTGCTGAAGTTAGGCACAAATCTTATATTTATATATACTTTCAACAAAATAATTTGTTATTTGCTACTTGTACATATTTAAAAATTATTTAAACATTCTTATACACTCAAATTATGGAGTAAACACATCTTACCGTTATTGGTATGCGTTATGTTATTTGAAATTAAAGTTTTTTTGTCATAAATCAAAGGGCATGGTAAGTCAAGTTCAAGCCATGGCGGTCAAGTTCTTGCTCTACACCCTTTTTACATGCAGGATCAACCAATCAAGTCAGATACTTCAAATTAGCAACATTAACATAACTAATCAAGACCAAACGCCACACTATATTTCAACTTCTCAGAATTAGTGGTTCCTGAGATATAAAGATCTTCAAAAATCTGTAGGACTATATATAAATGACTGACTCATCACTCACTCGCTGACTGACAGATCTTCAAAAATATGGAAGAATTTTGTGGTTTCCTACAACGAAAGATCTGGTGCATAGAAATAGATTTTTAAAAAATAAAAATTTGATGTTTTCCATTAAGGGGGCGTGTTATCCTCCTATTCACACTCAATTAGTATCTACACAATTTATATACATATAGAGCACTTCCACATAATATAAAGAAGATCTTTGATTTGTAAAGTGCATGTAAAAGAAAATTTTGACATTTTGTATTCAGCAGGCGTGACATCCACGCATATTCTCAGATTTGCTTAGAATATGTTGAATGATGAAAGTTGATAAAGCGGTAGAACTTGTAGAGCATATAAAGCTAACAATTTAAAACTTGAGATTTTCTATTTAGGGGATCTGACATCCATCCACTTTTCAAAATCTATCCACTTTTCAAAATCTATCAACTATATGGCGATTTTGTATTAGTATTGGGTGTTTTGCATTTAAAAATTAAAAATTTAATATTTTTATTCAAGAGGCGTGGCATCCACCTGTTTCCTCAAAATAAAAATCGTAGCAAACAACACAAAAACTTGATCAGCGAAATAAAATAGGAACATAAGACAGACTTTAAAAATTCTAATTGAACCATTTTTAAGCATTTCCTTCTGCACTTCATTTTTAAAAATTTAATGTTTTTTTTCACGACTTGAATGACTTCCACCAATTTTGTACACAAGCATTATAGAAACATATGAAATCAAAATATAGTATAAGTGTGCCTGTAATAAAAAATATGCCCGCAAACTACAAGATCGACCATCAAAACTTTTGGCGGAAAATTTAAAACTTTCACGACCATCTTTTATCAAATATAAAATGAGAGTTGACTATACAAAACTTTTAAGCATATTCTTTGAATTGATTTTAGCCTTAGAATAGCTGGGAACCAATTTGAAAAGTTTAAATTTTCATCCACAAAAGAAGTTACTAAGGGTATTTCTGCAACGTCGAAAAACTATTGTAAACATCGTAATCCTCCGAAAGTTTACTACATCGTAAACGAACTGTCAACATTTGTATGAGAAATCTTTTCCAACAAATCGTAAACTTTCCGATATGAATTTGTATCTTAAATAAAAATGGTAAGCTTTTAAACTAAATCTGAACAGAATAGAATCAAACAAAAATATGAAAACATCAACACGAGAAACATTTGAATCAAAATGGCTGAGGAACGATACAATAAAAAGAAAAATTTTAAAAATTGAAAACAAAATTGGACAAAAGTATCATTTTATTTGAAGTTAAACAAACAATGGATTAGTTTACGATGTTTACGCAAAAGAGTGTTCATGAAACGAGCATCGTAAACTAAAAAAAATTACTACGTCGAAAAGTTTACATCGTTGCATGAATACCCTTACTATAAAACAAGTAAAATCTTTGAATTTTTTTTCTACATCTTTTAATAGACTTATAGTTCTAAATCAAAGGAAAGCAATTAAAAGCATACAGATTTTTGATATGTTGTAGTTTATGAACTATGGAATTAATTGCACCCCAGAACTAAACGGTGGAAGACGGTGAAAGCAATGAAGTATATTGGTACTTAGGTACAATTTAAGCAAAATTACCTTGTACTTGAAATTTGTAAGTACCAGTACAATTCCTTGATACTTGTACTTAAAAATTCCAAATACCAGTATATGTGTATATGTTCTTGTACTGGTACTTAAATACCTCAAAAGTGCTTGAAATTTTTGTATTGACTACTTTTGTACCTATGACTTGTACTTAAATACTTTTCAATTTCTTTTTATTCCAAAAGTACTTATATTTCCTTTTAATTCCTTTATTTATATTTATTTTATTGTAATTCATATTGGTTATGCAAGAAAAAACAAGTTATTTAATTATAAATTATAAAATATTACAAACATTTTGCTTTGAAGAGATCTTTGTGAAAGATGGTAGTATTGAGATGAAACATAAAACATTCTACATCTTCCTATTTCTTGCGTTGAAAATGAAATTGTTTGCAAATATTTTTTTTCTTAAGGTATGTAAGTACCGTTATTGCAAAGACAAACATTTTTATTATGTGAAGGGTGTCACTTTCTTGAAATTTTTCAAGAACAGTTTTGAAAACTTGAGTATTTTGTTTACTTTTTGTTTACTTTAGCCGTTCGTTGGTTAAAAAAGGATTTTGTGATAATCATTTAGTTAATCTTTTGTCCCTTTACAAATGTGTATTGGATGATTAGTGTTGGTATTCAGATTAATAATTACACCTTTAATATTTCTGTAAGTTTTGAAGTTTATTTATTGAACCGTTTTGCATTTTGTTGTAGTTTCTTTTACTAACGGTACGGTAAAACAAATGGAGATTTTGCTCCCTTTTTCTGCATAAAATCTTTAAAGGGCTTTTAGAATAGGAACTCATTTATGTTTGAATTTCGTGTTGTCAATATTTAAGTTATCTTTTTATTGAAATGTAAAAAATATCTCACGCATAACAAAATTGTAAAACAAATCAAGAACAAATAGAATATTTATTTATTTATTAATCATCTACAAGCTTAGCTTAACAGACAGTACTTTTTCGCTGTATACATAATTAAAAAAAATCTCAAAAAAAATATTTAAGAAAACCACTATCTACACTGGAAAGGTTGCAAAACAAAAAATAAAAATCAGTCAGCCATATTAAATAAAAAAAAAAACAAATTTCACGTGGTTAGATATTTTGTATTGTAATTTAATAGAAAATAAACTTAAACTAAACACAAAATTATATCTTAACACGCCGATTATTCTTTTTTTTGTACACAAAACATTTTTCTTTCGCAAGCTCACGCACACTTACTAGTTAAAGACCTACTACTAGCCCTATTTTCCCTATCATCACTGATACCTCACAAGTCACAAAAAGTGGTGAAACTTATTTTGTGACTTTTTCGTATTCTCCCCCTAAAATCTCAACTTGTGAGAGTCACCAAAATCATCAAAATTGTGATCTCCTCCAGAGCAGGTCACAACTGACATAATTTACTTTGGTTTTTAACAATCATTGAATTATATTCTTTCAAAGCAGACATTACATGGCTGTTCTGATATTCGACCGGATTGAATCCGTGCGGATTGAAACAGAAAACAAAAAGAAATCCCAATTGAAACGTCATTTCTGTTCGTTTTCCCAAATGTCTATGACTCGTTGAAGTTGGGCAAAACGAATGGATCCCAAATCCACCATTTTTTGTCGTTTTTAGTTCCGGTATCTCCTGGTTGGCCGTTTTCAATCTATACGGATTCAATTCGATCGAATATTAGAACAGCCACCTATATTCTTTGACCCTGCGGCCACACGAGCCAGTACTGGCTAGCCAATTGGTTACATACATTGACTGTCAAATTCCTATTCGTGTATTTGCTGTGACGTAAGCGACATGCTATACTGGCTTCTATAATGGCCAGGGTTCGGATGTTAATCCAAATGGAATAAATCTAGTGCGATTTTAGGGAAAGAAGTATAACTGCTACGATATTCCGCTTTTTCAAAATTAAATTAACTAAAAACACTCTATTGCTATGCGACAAAACTAACAAAAGAACAGAGCGTTACGAATGTTTTGCGTTGGTTCTGTGCGGAGATTTACCTAATTCGAAACCGCAAGGAGTGATTAAGATGATTTACACAAGTGACAAATTGTCATAAACTCTTCCATTTTCACGCCATTAATGACATAATCGTGTAAATGAATTAAAAATGTGCCATAATATTCATCATAAATAAATGACGAACTAATTGGCATTAAATATTGCCATTAAAATGAAGCCATGTAAATGCACAGTGACACTATTTTGCAAATAATGACAATACAGAATAAAGAATGAACATGCTCATTCTTAGCTTATGATAACAGAGCATCAAAACGCCATTATTTTGCGTTCGGGTAAATTCATGTCATTAATTGGCCAGTTTATATTTCTTGAGCGCTCAGTATTTTTCCTCAATTTTTTGACGGAGCAGGAGAATAAAATATAAACAGTATTCCTCACATAGAAGTCAAAACAACTCTCTTTTTCTTTTCTTCGTATTTAATTTACTGAGAAAAAAAATACTTGAGCAAGCGAATCCAAAAAATTTCAGTCTCAGTTTTTAAGGGGAAAAGTGAGGAATTTTTGAGAGGAATCCTGTTTATATTTCTGAGCGCTCTGAGTCCTCTGAGATCTCAGAAATATAAACTGGCTAAATGATTTGATTCAACCATTATTTTGGCACTTTAATGCCGTGAATGAATGGAAATTTGTCACTTATGTAAATCCGGCATAAGGGGGCCAGTGAAATGCAATTTCAGATTAGTCGTCGGACACTTTTGAATAAGTATTTGTGCTTTTTCTCAAGAACTTTTATCACACCTATTCATTCACCTATTTGTGCCTGATACTTTTTATATTTATTATCATATGTGAAAGAAATTATATTCTATTTACTTTGTCACTATTAGCATTTAATTTCTCAAGGATGAAAACTCACATTAAAATTTAATTACCACAAACACAATCACATAAATCTTTGAGTTCTATAGGACTGGACATGCGAACAATTATTATTTTATTAATATTTTGTGGAATAAATGTGAGTCAATTCTAGTTTTAGACCAAATTTTCCAAATCTGCTCCGAAAAGGTACTGCCGAACCCTGTTACTGGCTGCTCTACTGGCTTCCCAACTGGCTACGAAAAAACAAGCCAGTTGACGAGCCAGTTGCTCAGGCTTGTATGTGTTAGTAAAAAATATGAGCGTATTGCGACTGGCTAGCCAGTAATGGCTCGTGTGGCCTCAGGGTGAGGGAAAAAGAACGAAATGTATATGTTCTTTTATTTCTTGAGCTAAAGTATAGGGCAAAAAGTGCGATACGCTATTGCTTTGTATTTATGAGATATAAAAACTGAATACATACTGCCGGTGTGTTGGTGTAGTTCTCTCCGATTGCTTATAGAATCGCTGATATGTGCGCTCATCGGTCAAGAAGCTACTGACAAAATGCTGTGGTGAGTTTCGTTGTGAGTTCTCTTGTGACGATTAAGGGGAGAATACCAAAATGTTGTCGAATCACAACAATCCTCACAAGGAGTAGTCACAAGAGCTTGTGACTCTTCACAAGGGGGGGAATCGGGCTGTACGTCTGACAGTTGACTTGACAAATAAACTGGAAAATTTATTTAAATAATTAAAAGATTATTCGAGAACCTTGATTTATTAACTGCCTGAACAGAATGAAGACAGAGCTGCAACTGAAGCTGCTATTAGGAAAGCTGTCAAAATATTGAATACACATAGATCCAATGAAACGAACAGATTAAGAAGCAGCTGCAGACGCAGCTGGACAAGTTGGCCAACTTTTAACGTTTGCTTGTAGTATTTTTGACGTTTCAAAATTGTGAGCAAAACCAAGTGTTTACATGGGGGTTAAAGAGAGTGTCAAACTCTTTTTAATCTCTGATAAAGTCGTAAAGCAATTTTAGCTTCCATTTCATCACTATCCACTTTTATTTTTGTTTTAACTTTTATTTTTGTGTTGAATTAAACTCGCACAGCTGATTCGAATACCAAAAATGTCAGGAAGCTGTACAGCACATTGTAGGAGAGTAAAAAATTACGTACAGGATTTTTTGACAGCAATTCCAGTTGCAGCTGCAGCTCCAGTTTCAGCACCCTATTCTGGTTGGGCAGTAATCAAACTGAAATTTAAGTGAACAAATACTCTTTGATTATCACAGATTCATAACTAGGGATTTAACAATATCAGAGATAATCTAATTGCAGATTTAACCCATTATAAACAAGCTGGCCCTGAAGCAGCACCAGTACCGTTGACCGAAAACAATAAGCTGACCAGCAAATATGTTTTTTTTTGCAAGCCCAGGGGAATCGGACCAAAAGAACGACATCGGGGCTTAGCGACGCCATGAAAGAAAGAAAAATGGAGTTTCCATACAATCGATAGTAACAAGTATGAATATTAGCTGCGTTTTACTATCGACCAAGATCCATATAGATCTTCATTTGATAATAAAACGATCCGGATCCCAAACAATTTTACTTTTCAACTGTGGTATGCCTGACTTTTTTTGACGATTTTATGACAATTGTGACAAGCAAACAAAAACAAAAATTGAAAACGAAGTTGATAAAGTATTTTATTAAAAAATAAATTATTTGTATAACACTTTCTAAAATTGGACCATCAATTTTTAAAGCAGATTTTTTAGTTTATCTGTTCATATAGAGAAACTCAGAAGCTATTGGACAATTGGAGCCGACTACTTGCATCTAGCAGTAATGGATGCCAAATTTTTATTTGGGTTATGTTTTAAGTGTATTTGAAATAAAATCAAAGTTAGGATCACTAAGATCCTTTAAAGTATAGAAAATTTATTAATTCTTAGTCACAGAAATTCAAATCAAAGGAACACACATTTTATGTAAACAAAAACATATCTTTATTCTTTTCTTCAATGTCATTTCACTTTTTTTGTTTTTTTTTTGCACAGTGCTAACAACATTAATGAAATAAAATTGTCACCTGGTGTTCAGAATAAAAACTTATTCTTGGATCTTAAAATAGATCCCGATAAAAAGCAAGATCCTAAATTGTTTTTGTATTGCGTGTAAAAGTAAATCCAGATCCAGATCCGGATCCCGATAAAAATAATAAAACGCAGCTATTGTGTCCATTGACCTATTATAGTATGCCAATGATCGTGTCAGTAACACAGTTTTTATCTGGGTTAAAGCTAAGTCCCGAAAATTCTCTGGGCTTAGTTAAGCCCGAAGAAACTTAGTTGTTGTGGCATTTAACATGTAAATTGCTTAGCCCCGATGTCGTTTTCTTTTCATCCAAGCCCATTCGGGCAAGGAAAAAAGCACACCTAGTGTTTCTCACTGGAAAACTTAAAAAAAATATCCAGAAAGCTTAAATTTCGGTTTAAGAAAACATTTGTATAGTCTTTTTCACAAAACAACTGCTCTAGCGGGAAAAAAATATTTTTACTTTTGTAATTTTGCAAAAAGTGGCCAATGTAGTTAAGGTTTTAGTGTTCATACTTCAAATTTCACGTTTGAGTGCCACTTGCAGCAAAACGGATGCGCGTCTCTGCGTTGCATGTGTTTGGGACACGATGTAGGCGCTACCTTAATGATTTTGTGCAAGAAGTACCAACTTTCAGATTGTGAAACGTAATAAATTCCCAAAAAACGTAACGAAACAAAAAATTCCCCACCTGACATTTTCGATTATTTCCCTGGCTTCTTGGTTCTTCTGATTTCTGCGGTGTGTGTGTGAATTGTGATTTGTGGAAAATAGGCGGTCGACTCGATTACATTAAACCCTCAAGTTCTCTTCACCTCCAGCTAAATCACAATTTTAACACGTTTTTCAAAATAAATTTAATTTAATATCATTTCAATTGCGAAATAAACTTAAAAATATCTTCCAAAATGGGAAAGCGACGCAATCAGCCACTAATCGATTCAGACTCGAGTAGCAGTGGTTCTGAATCCGATTTAGAATCGGTATGTATAATCGGGGTAGTGTCTACCAAAAAAATATTTTTACATCGACGAAAGGATTATTAAATTTGTTGTTTTTTTTTCACATATTATGTAATGTATTTTTAGGAAACGCTAAAAAATATGTTAACAAATTGAATTTAAAATTGCTTCCACAGTGAAAAAAGATGATTGGAAGGACAACTTTTTGACATTTCTTGTAGAAATGGCTGCCACCATAGCATGCAATATTTACAATTTTGTATACCTATTCTTTTTCCAAACAAATTTATATTATCGACGTCAAAATGCGTATATTTTAATAAAATTTAGTTAAACAATTTGATGCAAAGATCAAAGTGTAGGTATTAGGTGTGTGGTATTATCAATTATTTTCTTTGAACCTCTGTGGGTGCAGTCCTACCATCGATTTGTCGTTAACAAAAAAACCTTCAACCAGGTAAAATCGGAAAATATTTTAATCGATGTACATCAACGAATAATTCTATGCCATCTATTCAAATTAGCTTTCATTTGTGGTCTTTTTAACTATAGCTGTAAAGTGGTTCATAAAAGTATGATGCCTTACGGTCTCACAGTACACATATTATCTATGTGTACTGTGTTGCGGTCTCTTCTCCTGCCTCTGTTTTATTTTGATCTAAATATCGTGCACCCATAAGTTCTTTCGTCGTGGCCATTTGAGTTGGTAATTGGTACCGATGAAGAAAATTAAAATTTATTCCGTTACAACATAGCACCAAAAAATGTTCATTTAGAGTTGTAACAAGTGAAAAAGCTGAAACCCAAAAAACAACATGCTATAATGAAGAAAAGAACAAAACCAAAGGTCAACATAATCCCGACTATAATCCTGTTGGAAAAGGATTAGATTCTTCCAAATAATCTGATTAATGTCATTCCTAGCTATCAGTGTGTCCAGCTTCATAATATGCTTAGTTGTATGAGGTCCCCCCTTTCATATGCTTGCATCACCTGAGTGATGGTATTCGTCGACTTCAGTTGTTGGACTTTTCTCTTGGATTTGTCTTGAACGTGTGCAAAGAACGCACTGTCTACAATAATTTAAAGCTCAGCCATAAAGCAAAACTACTGATAAAATGCTTCAAACGTGAATTCTAAAAAATTGGCCAAAACCATCTAACTAATTGAACTCAAAACCGCTTTGTATGTGTCCCCAGTGTGTAATTTTCTTATAAACACATTGAAATATATGCCAACCAAATAGTCAACTTAAGTTTGTTGTATGTGTATACTATTTAATGACAAAAATTATTTAATTATTTCCAGGAACTCCTTTCACTTGCAAAAAAACGCAAGAAGCCAGAAGAAGTAAATGAAAAAACTGCGAGTAAAGGTAACAACTCTTCAGACTCAGACTCAGACTGGGCGGGAGGCAAAAATAATCCGAGCACAACACAAAAAAAGAAGCGTACAAAGAAAATGAGCAAAAGTTCTGATTCTGATTCGGACGAAGACGACTGGGATAAAGATGAAAATGTCAAAAACGATAGTGCAGAAGATGACGAAGATAAACCAATTAGCAATGTTGATACTGCAAAAGAAGACGATTTAGCATTAAAAAAGCCAGAAAAAGAGGTCCAATCTGAGCAAGAAGAAGGCGAGGTTTCAGATACCGATGATGAACAGAGCGATGGATCTTCATCCTCAAATTCATCATCTTCATCATCTAGCTCCGATTCGGAATTTGATGATGGCTATGATGAAAACCTAATGGGAGACGAAGAAGATCGTGCCCGCTTGAATGGGCTATCTGAGAAGGAGCGTGAGACAGAGATCTTCAAACGAATCGAGCGTCGTGATATGATGCGAACCCGTTGGGAAATCGAACGTAAGCTCAAGCTGGCACGTCGTGGTGAAAAGGCTGTGATTGATAAAATCAAAAAAGACAAAAAGCAAAAAAAGCAGAAGAAACAGAAGAAAAAGGCTAAAGAATCTATAGTTGAGAAACCGAAATCGGTAAGTCCATCACCACCACCGCAACCAGTGATGCCTGTAGCATTAGTAGAGCCACAAGTAGTTCCAGCAAAATCTAGCCCGCCGCCAACTGCCCCAGTAATGTCAAGTCCGGAAAGGAAGAGCGATGATGAAGGGATGATGGGCTCCACAGATTACTTTGACCCCAAGGAAAGGTCTAAGGAACGAAAAAAAAATGTGGAAATGAACAAAACTGATGATAAGAGAAGTAATGCCATGGCTCTTTTGAAAGCTAAACGTGAAGGCAAAGCGAAAAGAGGTAAGATGCTTGTGTTTGAAATCATTGCGTATTTTTGAAAGTTTTCTTTTTGAAATCTACAGAGGAAGAGGAAGCTAAACGCCAAGCTGAAAAGGAGCGGGAAGAAGAGAAAGAAGAACTTGAAGGTGTCTCGTCAGGGAAGCAAAGTAGCGTTAAACTCAAAGCATCCGATATTTACTCAGACGATTCGGGTAGCAGTGATTCTGAAGAAGAAGAAAAGCCGTCAGAAAAACGATCAGCAAGCAGTAGCAAATCATCAAGTTCGTCTGAAGACGAAGAGAAGACAGAAAAGAAGCCCGTATACATTTCTACACGCGAAGAACTCAACAAAATGCGTTTGTCGCGGTATAAAATGGAGCGTTTTGTCAACTTGCCAGTATTTGAGAAAACTGTGATGAACTGCTTTGTGCGCATTAGTATCGGTAACAATGGAGCTAAGCCTGTATACCGTGTAGCGGAAGTTGTCGGCGTGGTAGAAACTGCCAAAATCTACCAGTTAGGAACGACGAAAACAAATCGTGGACTTAAACTTAAGCATGGAACTCAAGAGAGAGTATTTCGCTTAGAATTTATTTCAAATCAAGAGTTTACTGACAGTGAGTTCAGCAAGTGGCGTGAAATTTGTACAACACAAAATGTACAAATGCCCACTTTAGAAATAATGGAGAAGAAGTCTCGTGACGTTAAAGATGCATTCAACTATGTGTTTAAAGAAGAGGATGTAGATAAATTGGTCGAGGAGAAGAGTCGTTTTAGGAATAGACCAACTAACTATGCCATGAAGAAAACTTGTTTGATGAAAGAACGGGATGCGGCTCTATTGCGTGGGGAGTACGAGGTCGCTGCCGACCTTGGCAAACAAATCGATCAGTTGGAGACCCGTGCTAATGAACTAGATAAAAAGAGATCAAGTAGTATCAGTTTAATTTCCTATATTAACGATAGAAATCGAAAACGTAATGTAGAGGAGGCTGAAAAAGCTATAATGGAAGAAGTTAGAGCTAATAAGGGTTTGAAAATTTCTGATCCGTTTACCAGGCGCACTACTCAGCCTCGAATGGGCTTCAAGTCTGCAGAAAAGAAAGAAGACGAATTGTTGCCCATGGTTCCGGCACCGCCTCCCCCAGGCAAACGGAGAACCGATGAATCGAAGAAGACGCAGTCTAACGATTACAGTCTCTATTCACTTCATGATTTTGACATTGATCTAGATGTTCCTTTGCCTGGTGAGTATCCAACATGCCTTATGTTATGGTTCCTAGTTTTATTTTATTTGTTTACAATCACTTTCAAATAGCTAAACCCATTTGTCTTATATTTTGGCCTGAGGTCTATTATGTGTTTGAAAAGATTATCGTTATAGGGTACCTTTATAACGATATGAAACTAACAATACAAAAATATAGAGGGTGTCCCCTAAATTATGCACGATATCTTTGGGGATGATTCCTGCGATAATTCTAAGAATAAAAATGTCTTTAGCTGGGGAGAAATATTTTAAAAATTAAATTAAAACTGAAAAATTAAAATTGAAGATCAACGAAAACATATCGTCGCCGTTCAATGAAAACTTTCAAAGTTCATTTTGTTTTATTTTGAGATGTCTGTAATTTTTATTGTTTTTTACGGAACAGATTTTAAAAATTGTTTGAACATAAGATTTAGAGAACTTGCACAGAACTGAAACGATCATACTTTACCACCCCTCTCTGGATGCCTATGCCTTTGACTGTATGAAGCAACATTCTCACAAATATTTTTTTTACAAATGTATTGGGGCTCTCCAGGGCTTAAGGGCTTTATTTTAGCGTTGTGTAGCGAATGATTCGCTGCGCGCCCTTAGGGTTTTTAATATTTTCGATTATTTGAAAAATGATAAAATTGTTTCTATTAGATATAAATTAGATAATTTTTTGCTGACAGTATTTTAGTATGGAAAAATTAAAAAATCCAGTTTGTGAATGCACCGAATATGCATTGTTTAAGTGGTCTTAAATCATCTTCGCGTTATTGCCTTTCTAATAAGACCGACTTGTGGCAAATCGGTTGGATGGTTTTAGAGTCTATAAACGACATGACACAACCATTTTTTGTGTTTTATATATCGTCGGCTTTCTGTCAAAACCTCGAAAGTTGGTTTTGAAAAATTGACTAGAAGACACAAAAAATCGGTTTAAAAGTTAATAAAATGAAATGAAGATCGTAAAGGGTTTTGAAACTGGTTGATGGAAAAAAAAAGGAACCATGATACAGTTACGAGACATTGATATTTTCATTCACTGATTTGTTTTGATCTAAAATACGTTAAAATGGCATTTTAAGACTTCTAAGTTTTGACAGAAAGCCGACGATATATAGAATAAAATTTTTTTTTTTTTTTGCTTTTTTTTTAATCCAGTTTAAGTGTCAAACAAAAAGTCAACATTTTTGAAAACTAATTTATTTTGTTTTTAAAGTTGATTTTGATCGAAAAAGCCATAAAGGAGTAATATGTATACAATTGTTGAATTTTGGAGGAAATTTGTGTGTCATGATACGAGTACATCCGTGTGATCTTATAATTAATTGCCAGAAATACTAACTGACAGTGAAATTGTCAGGTATCTGGCAATCGTCTAAACACACAATATAACAATTTTCAGACCATTGTCAGACGTAGGACATTGTCGGGCTCATACAAAATTTTCAGATGTGCTTTTTTAATGACACCTGACAATTTTTACATTTGCAGACTTTTTATGTTTCTTGTGTTCGATGTGCAAAACAAATTTTCAGGTGAATTTGGCTTCTAAATTGTACTTCTTACAAATATTTTAATTTAAATGAGTTTCGCAATCTTTTTCAACTTTTTTTCTAAATGTTATAAACATTTAGAAAAATAGGGAATGATGTATGAAATTATTGTCATAGCGATATATGTACATATACATAGATAAATAAAGATGAAAAAGATATTTTTGAAGAAATCGATAAAAAGTAAAAACAATAGACTCTTGGAAGATTTTAGTATAATTATGCCCAAACACTACGACTTAAGCATTTTGTCTTTCACATGGATGCTTAAATTATTATACAAGAGCATTTCATTATTTAAAAAGAAAACATTTTATTTTCGACGTTTTGGAATGAACTTAATGTGAATAACAAAATCGCCAAATCAAAAACACAAACACCAAATTGAAGAATTAGCTACAAACACACCCCAGCAATCTTTGCAAAAATGCTAAACCAAGGATTAATCCAATGCATCTTCACCGTGGCTGGGTATTTAAATTAGTTAGTTAAAATATTAACTGGTTGTTGTGATGACCGCCCAAAGTGTAGTAGTAGTAGTAGTATAATTAATTTAGTGTTATTAACTATTATAAATACATTTGAATTGATTTTTACAATAAATAATTTTTAAATATAAATAAATAAATAACGTGATTTTAGTGCTTATACAGGTACAGTTCTTCTAATGTTATAAATTAACTCTTTTTTAAAGCTTTTCAAAATGGTTTCATTCTTAATGTTATTTGGAAGATCATTAAACATTTTTAATCCCTTATAAAAAATAATATTTTGTGTTCTTGAATCTCTATAAAATCTAAATCTAAAGTTATTATTGTTTCTTAAAGAATAAGGTTGCATATCTTAGACGTATTGAAGATTTTCAGTAAGATACTTTGGCATCATCTTGTTCTTCATTTTGAAAACAAATATTAAAACGTTTAGGGTAATACATTGCCGCACACTTAACCATTTTAGACAAGACAATAACCAGTTAGTAGATGTACGAAAGCTGCTCCTTGTTATAACTTTCATAGCCCTGTTTTGAAGAATCTGCAGTCTGTTGGTATCATCATTGGTTCCTAGGAACAAAATGGTTGAACAAAAATCAAACTGAGGTTTGATAATTGTAGTGTATATATTAACAGCACACAATGTTGTTATATTTTTCCTAATTCTTTTGAGAAAACCTATTTTGCGTTACATATGTCGTTTATATAAATTAAAAACAATAAAGGTCCCAAAACTGTTCCTTGTGGCACACCAAAAGTAGTAAATTTTGCACTTGATTGTTCATTATTAACACTTGTTCTCTGTGATCTATTTGTTAAGTACGACTTGAACCATTCCAGTTCTATACCTTTAACACCATATTTAAAGTTTTTCAATTAAGATAAACCTGTCAATTGTTTCAAATGCTCTTTGGAAATCTAAGAAAATTGCAATAATTTCATTTCCATCATGGATATGTTGTTTAAAATTCATTATGAGCCAGTTTAAAGATGATTCGCAGGAATGGCTTGGACGAAAGCCTGATTGGTTTTCTATTAAGATATTGTTGTTGTCAACATATTTATAGAACTGTTCATACGCGCACTTTTCTTTAATTTTCTCTAAAAGTGGCATCATATTGATTGGCCTGAATTTTTCGCACAATTTTGTACCTGTTTCTTTTGGAATTGGTACAACTAAGGATTCCTTAAGATTTTTTGGGAACTCACCCCGCGTAAACGTTTCGTTAATAATATGCACTAAAACCGGATCAATAATATCAAAAGATTCAAGATTCATTTGTATGTTCAACTTGAAAGCACTTTTTTTATTCATTTTGTTGCAGATCACTTTAAGTTCGTTAATATTAAGAGTTGTGAATTTGAATTCATTTTGAATGTTTGCAATGCGACTAAGATGAACTGGGTTACTATTTACCGGAATTGAATTACTTATATTGTTAATGCTTTCTTTAAAGAACGAATTAAACTTGTTTGCAATAGTTGTGTTATCTTTCTCCAAAACATCACCAAACTGCACAATTTTTAACAATATGGACTCATGATCACTAATTTTCAAATCTGGTATCGTATCTGCCCATACATTTTTCTCCATTAACGATCTAGATGTCTTTGTTATTCGCGTTGGCTTATTTATTATTTGCTTAAAATTATTGTTTATAAGAATATTATTGAAAACTCTTGTGTATGTGCAGTTTAAATTCATTAGGTCAATGTTAAAATCACCTAATATCACTATGTTCATAATAATTGAATCTAAAGTTTTATCAATCCAATCAGAAAACATACTACAGAATTCCCTTTCTGATTCACTTGGCGATCTATAAAATACTGCAATTGTTTCTTTAAAATCACTAGTACTTATTTCACAACATAGAGACCAAACTTTCATCTCAACTGATAAATTATCTAATATTCGATGTTGAATTCCATTCCCTATATATATAATTACTCCACCTGTGCGTGCACTTGTACTGTCACACCGTTAAGCTGTGTAGTTTGGAAGATTAAGTTAATTGTCTCCAATATCTTTTGTTAGATGCGTTTCTGACATTGTAATAATATCAAAATTGTTATTTTGCACTATAATTTCGATTTCATTAAAGTTATTTAAAAGACCTTGCACATTAGTATACCAATGCGTTAACTGTCGTTGCTAATATTGAATTCTCTCCTTTAGAATTTTAAATTTTCTTAAAAAAAACTGGACATTCTTTATCATTCGCTTCGTGTTCGCAATTGATAGTAAACTCCTGCGACAAACACCATTTTGAACAATTAACACATTTAATTTGATTACTTTCACAATCACGAATGCGATGCTCCTCCCCACATTTCCTACAAGCTTCCTTATTTTTACAATTACTTGCTTTATGATTATAACCTTGACATTTAAAACATCTACTTATGTTGAAGTATTGCCTTGCATAACATTTAACCCAGCCAATTTTAATAGATTCTAAACTTAGCATTTTTTGGAAACCGTCGCTATCCACTTCCAAAACAATATTTAAATTTCTCCACTTATTTTTATTTCTAAATGATTTTACAAGTTTAATTTCCCAATCCTTAAGTTCAGAATTTTGTTTTTTTTATCTGTTACCAATTTCTTTTTCTTCTTCATCATTTCTAGATTCATAATACAAACATTAGGTTTAAACATTTTTGGGACTATCACTTCATATTCTGAATTCAGTTTAGTTTCGATTTCTTTTTTTAATTTTTCGGAAGACTCATTGTCGTTACATTTAATGGCAATTGCCCCACTGTTTCTATTCATTACATTGTTTACATTATGGTTTATTGGGCAATATTTATTTTAATTTGTTTTCGCGTTTCGTTTGCCTCCTGTTTCTTTTTGGGATAGACAAAAACAGACGATTCGTTTTTTTTTAACAACTTGAGAATATAGTTTTCTCTCGTTCGTTTCATCTAATGACAAATCACTGTTTTTCTTTTTTATTTCTTGCGTAAGTGTTTTAACCGAATCGGATATATGTTTAACACTCATTTTTAGTTGTTCATCCCCTTCGCCAACGTTATTTTCCGAAATTTGTTTTGCTATCGCCGTTATTAAATTTTCGGCTATTTAAGTTACATCGCTGCAAATTTTTTCACTTTGTGTTTTAAAATCTTCATTAAAATCAGTTATTTTGTTAATTTTTTGTATACTGTTTTCACATTTTTCTTGTAATAATTCCATGGACTTAATACGATCATTATATTTCACTTCAATTGCTTCTAATAAAGATTTAATTTCAAATTCATTTTTTTCATTGATTCTTCGAACTCATTTTTATATTCCTTGAGATAATTACTATTTTTATTCACTGATTCTTGCATTTCCTTAATTAAACAGTCAATATTTGAAAATGTGGAAAAATATTTCATTTAAAAATGTGCGGTACATGTGTGACAGGAATCAAATATGTTACAACTGTATGAATCAAGTCCACTACATTTCACATTAAAATGAAATATTTTTCCACATTTTCCCGAGCACCTTAATCCTGATTCCCCGCGGATGGAACTCTTGCACCGGTCACAAATGTTCATTATTTATCTTTTCAGTGAAAAGCAGTTTTTGTGGTAAATAATACCAATATTATCCAGATAAAAAATATTTATTCTATAAGCACTTTAAAAACACGTCTTACCCGCTCGAACTCTAACTATCTGAAACAAAAACAAAAACTAAAAAAAAACTTTAAAAAATAAAAGAATGTTAACTAGCTTTCTCTTATTTTTGCATTAAGAATGTCAATTTGATGTAGTTATAAATGCCTAAAACTAACGGGTTACTAGAATACGCATGAGGGCACCTCGCTTTCACTTACGGGGGACATTGATTTAATTCTAAATTCTTCATCTTCAATGCTTTCTAATATATAAGCAGCCAAAATAGTCGCAATTTCTCTATTTTGTTCCATTTTTGTTTAATTTATTTTTAATTTCACACTTCTCAATTCACTACGTATCAAAAAACAAAAAATCAATTTGTCTGACAATGCCTTATGACGTTTCTGCCAATTAATTGTGAGCAAAAAAATCTATCAACCGTGTGAACTGACAATTTTTAACCTGACAACGTTGTCAGACAAAGCATTTTCAGACAAACTATATGCAAATGAAATTGTCAGGGCTTTGGGACAAAACCTGCCAACCGTGTGAACTGGCAATTTAGCATTATCAGATATTTTCAATTGTAAGCTCATTGCCAGGTCATTGTCAGACCTGACAATATTTGCAGACCTGACAACCGTCTGTTGTCAGGTCTTTACGATCTTTTACTTAATGTTTGAGTAGAGTAAACTGTCCAACAGAAAAACCACTTTTTGTTTGACTAGATATTATTTTCAAACTATTGGCTTAAGCTTCAAGGGGTTTAAAGGTGCTTTATACTTGGTTTATTAATTTTATATTGAATAAGAAATATATTAAAAAAGTCAGGGGAAATAATAAATTTAAATTTAGTTCAAAAAGCAATAGTGTGTTATACAGTAAACCATTGATATTTGCTTATAGTAATGATAAGAACAAAATTATGAAAAGTTATCAAAAATAAAGGATTATTCTTATCAAATCCAAATGCCAATTATTGATTTAAAAAAAAAGAAATTTTATTATTTTCACGAAAATAAAAAAATAAGCAATAAAAAGACAAAAAACTATCTTAGACTTTGCATGTCTTTGTTTCTTGCTAAGTGATAATCTAAACAAGTTATATTATAGAAACCATAGATACAAAATTAAACTTACAGCAAAGTTAATATTTTCTTGGTTGCACCATGGTCCACTGTGTAATTTTTAAAGTTGGTTCATGGTTGGAAACAGTGTCTTTCTGGAAAAAAATATTTTTATACAAAAAATAATAGACCTACTTAATCATTGTTTTAAATTTATAACAATCAACAATTTCAAAGTAAGCATACTTACCAATCAAGAACACAAACCAAAAGTACGATTTCTCATTTACTTATTAGCAGTTTTACAGATTCCTGCTCTGCGCAAGTACCCATAGACGAAATGCTTTAACTTTTTGTTATTTCTAGATTTTTTCGAATGTACAGAAAAGCAGAAAACTTTAATGGTTCACTACTTAACGTGGCTCACTGTTGGACAGTCTACCCTACATGGGGGGGGGGGGGGGGTTGGTGCGTGTGCACGAGTAGATATGCAATCAAGGGCGTATACACAAAACTGTTTAGCCGGTTAACATAGTTATTCCAATCTTATAACAAAAAATAAAGATTTCTTTCATGCCACGTCGTACGTTTACGAATTGTGTAAAATGATAAGTTTACGCTATGTTTTCATGAACGACCTATTTATATATCTGATTGCTAGATAATTCAATCAGAGTAAGAGTCACAATGACGCTTGGATAAGTTTAACCAGTTTGGTTAATTTTACGCAAAAATCGTTTGATAAGTTTAACCAACTTGTGCAAATCATTTCCCATACAAAATTTGACAGTTCGCTAACCAAAAGATAAACTTAACCAATTTGTAAACTTATCTACGGTTTTACGAAGTTGCTTGAATACCCTTAATATATTTTCTTGAAGTTTGTCAATTAGAAAATAATGTTATTAGGACTCGAGTTTGTGGACTGGACGTACTATTACGGATTAATAGGATAAGTTTAAAATGCACTTAAACCCTATTTACACCTGTATTGAATAATGTATGTAGCTGTTAATGTTCAAATTAATTTTTTCACTTGCTAATATCTTTTTCTTTACTTATATATTTACACGTGGCACGAGTACACCAGAAATTAAATATGTGCTTGAAGTCTAGATTTCTAAGCCACAGCACTTAATCATTGGGAATTGGTTCGCAATTCGGCGGTTTACAATAAAAGAATGTATGATATGGGGTGTTTGTCATAAGATGTATCAAAACGCTATAGCGTGCTGGTTATAATGAAACAAGAAAAATATTATATTAGGGTGGGTATTTCCCTCTTTTAGCTAGGAGAAGCGATTTTCGACATAGAAAAAAAGTAGAACACAATTTATACATTTTCTCCCGCCCAAATGGAGGGAAATAAATCTCACGATCCCATTCGATGTTTTTCTTGTTTCAATCCAACCTGCACCTTAGTTCTATTCATCACAGTTAGTTTTTAATTTTTGTATTTTTGTTTGCAAAATTAAACTGTCCGCTGGGTAGATCATGTAAGCCTTTCTTTTCTTATGATTTATTACTCATGCATATGTACATATATCTCAATTTATAAATGTGTCCCTCTTAAATTAAGACTAACAATTTTTTATTTATTCCAGTCAATTCAGTGACGGTTGTACCCAAGCCTATACCAAAGGTGAGTGAAGCAGCGCCAAAACGTTCACTTAATTTAGAAGACTACAAGAAGAAACGCGGTCTTATTTAGTCAACCAAATGACTATAACTTATATAATTGTAGATTAAATGGTATCTAACTTAAAACAATAAGAAACTCAATTTACCGTTAAGAAATATAGCACCACAAAAAGCCGCTGTATTGAGCGCATGTGGCAAAATGGCAGAAAAATACAAACTAACTTCTATTAAAGCCACAATGTTACAAGGAGTTACAATGGGCTATTACATAAATATTCTAGAGAATTAAACGTACATAACTTACATTATGTATGCATGTATTGACTTTTGTATGTTCATTCAATAAAAGGAAAACGTAATTCCATTTGCGAACATAATAACATACTATAATTAAAGTAGAAAAAGAAAAGCAACGCTTCGTACGACTAAGCACGTAATTTTGTTATTCTGTTAGTATCTGAATGAAAATTGTATCCTTTTTTTATTTAAAAAAAATTGTTATAATTTATTAAAATAGTTGGAACAACAAAAAATTATGATAAACCATTTAAGTTATATTCTGGGGGTATTTATAGTTTTCAGAAAATAAAAATAAAAAGTTGCAAAGAACGTTGCTAATACTAAAAACTGTAAGAAAACTAGACAAATTGCAAACAAAAATTTTAAATTCACCGCACGTCAAACGAAAGCTAAATTCAAAATGGAGGATTTTGGTCTTTAGTGTGAATACCCCTTCAATTTCTATTAAAAAATACTCACTTTTATTTGTGAATGGTATTTTCTATAAATCACAAATCTTAATTTTTACTTGTTTAATTAATTGATAAAATCAAAGTATACATTTGTTGGCTTTTTATTTAGATCGTATGTCACAAATGTATTCGATTTTTGATAATTTGTTTACTGTACAAAAAAAATATATTATTCATTCATTATGTGTATTTGACGAAAATGGAATAAATTCCAGTTGTTTATGAAATTTTTCAGTTATAAATATACCCTTACTGTCTTAAGTTTTCCATTTAGTTTTTAAGTATAAAAATCATAAAGTATTAAAGTAAATTAAAAATCTAACTTTGGTGTTATCAATACAGTCAAACTATTCCTATACAGAGGTTGAGATAGAAAGGACGGGCGTTTTTTGAAAGATCAGTACCTTATTTATACAAAAATTCTATATAGTGTTGCCATTTTATACAATTGACTGTAAAACAATATCTCCAAGGTGAGTGGGCAAGCCAACCCAAAGGTTAAAAATTGCTCTACATGCTTCTTAATTATGTGGACGTACCCGGCACCAACTCCTATAGCGAATTAGGTTTATAGACTATTGCGAGCCGAAAAACTGTGGTAACTAGTTCTCATTTCTAAACATTGTCGCGAAGATTGACTGAGACCACTATCTCCTACATCGTTTTAACCAGTCTTACAGATATTTCAGCCAAAGTTAAATCAAGGGCCAACTGAGGATATTTTTGCCGCAAAGCTACAGTCGCAAAAGATCCCCATGTTCTTTTCCAATCGCGTCACTGATAACCTATTAAGTAGTCCTTTGTCGCCACCAGTAGAAATGTCAAGCCATGAAGCCAAGAAGCTTGATACGGCCACCACATTGAACTCGTGGTTTCGCCAAGAATACCGGAAAGCACTTGCAACTAAAGAAGAGTCATATATAGAAAGACAAAAGCTGCTCGCGAGCAAAAGAGGATATATTCCAATAAATAGAAATGTTTTACCCTACAAAAGCCCGGGTAGTTCTAAATTTTTGATGTTAGTTGGTATGGTTGGTAAATGAAAATTCCAAATTTCCACACCCCTATCTAAATCCTGCAAAAACCACTAATAACTTTTACAGAATTTTTCCTATAAGTTATTTCCGGTGTATTTTAACGGAAAAACAAGTATGTAAATTTGTAGTAAACAAAATTTTCTACAAATATGATTCGGGAAGTATTTTTGCACCACCACTACAAACGGCGCTATGGAGCTCACAAAAAGGCTAAAATTTCGTATTATGTAAGATTTTCAGTTTCCTCCCTTTTTATAGCGCAATTTGTTCATTATCAACTTTATAGATAAATTCATTGCCTACTGGCTACCGATTGCATGTAACTACAGTCGAATTCCTTTAAGTCGAACTCCCTCTTTATCGAATTTTCCTCTAACAAGTATTTTCCGCCAAACTCCGCTCAAGTTTCCATACTGTATTTATTTATTTCTAAATCGAGTTTTTGCCAAACTCGAACTGATTTTGATATCTCTCAGAAAATCTTGGATAGACATCACAATATTCTGAACCCGGTGTTTTAGTCACTATGTTCCAAATTTCGGAAAAGAGTTGTGTGCTCTGTTTGAGGGAGCGCAGAGAATTCCATAAAAACTAAACTACTCGTACTATACTGATTTTGATGAAATTTGTAGACATGATAATTGACGAGATTTAAAACCAATCCATTTAATTTCCATTCACTGCCATATCCACTAAAAAAAAATAATATTTTCGGATAAAAATTCGAATGTTATTTCGATGATCAACAATGTTTTTTAGTAAATCGGTTATGCATATTTTGTCCACGTTTTTTGTATACGGAGTAAGTATTGTCATCCATCTTACTCATTGGAGTAAAAATTTTAGTTATGATAAAGGACATTAAAACAAATCCCAGCATGAGATTCCCAAGATCTAAAAACTGATAAAAATTCTGGAAATTACCAATAAATTTCAAGTTGAGACCCACCGTTTCTGTATTGATTTAACGCCGCTTATGGAAGCATATTCATCATCAATAGGTCTTTATGGCGATAATTGAACTCGAGATCTCGAGAAAAATGATCCAGCTGTACCTCATGGCTTTATAAAAGACAAGACAATAGGGGACAATTAGGGAAATGCCCAATACTGCAGGGACTAACAGGTATCATTTTAATCAATCCTTTCTAACTAGGGAAGAAATCGTTGAGATATTGAACGGATCAAACTGGAAAACTCTTAGTAAATATGTCACGGATGCACTTGCTTATAGAAACCAATTTTTGGAAGTTTAGATAATTTAAATCTTATGCCACAAACCATCGTAAGGCAATTACCGACACAAACTTACTAAAAAATATAAAATCAACAAAAATGTTCAAAACCAAATTGTCAATCTGTCTCATATGAATTGTAAACAAATTAAACTGTAAATATTTAATGACGATTAATAAAATTCACTAGTACTACTAAAACACCAGACAATAGCTTACTGCTCAAAGCATGTACAGTGCACTCGGCAAAAAGATGCGGTAACATTTGACTTTTTTAATCTCCTGGAACAGATGTGCATAGAGCAAGGTGTTAACACAGAATAAGTCTAACTAACTACTATCAACAAGAAAGAATATGTTCATAACCTATAGGCCAAAACGTTACGAAAAATAGCAGCAGCTTTGAAGTAGTTAAATATCATTTACCTTGGAGTTAGTACTCGTAACGGGTGATTTTTTAAAAGGTTTAGAACTTTAAAAAAAAAAAAAAACACAAAAAATTCGAAAAAATGAATGAAATATTTATTTGAATCGATAGTTTCCTTGCAATTTAATGTTTAAAGATAATTTCATGCAAATGTTGACCGCGGCTGCGTCTCAGGTAGCCCATCCGCTGAGTCCAATTTTGGCATACTCTTTCACACATATCGGCCGGTATCTCACGAATGAATGCATGGATGTTGGCTTCCAGTGCGTCAATCGAAGCGGACTTATTGTCCCTATAGACATTAGCCTTGACATACCCCCACAAAAAATAATCTAATGGTGTCAAATCGCACGATCTAGGCGGCCAATTGACCGGCACGAAACATGAAATTAACTGTTCACCAAACTCGCCTCGCAATTGCGCCATTGTTTCGCGTGCTGTGTGACATGTGGCACCGTCTTGTTGAAACCACATATCATGCAAGTCAAGAACTTCCATTTTGGGCAAAAAAAAGTTTGTTATCATCGCTCGGTAGCGTTCACCATTGACAGTAACGCTGCGATTCGCATCATCTTTGAAGAAATATGGCCCAATAATGCCGCCGGCCCATAAACCGCACCAAACAGTGGCTTTTTCGGGATGCATTGGTAGCTGTTGCAATGCTTCTGGCTGATCTTCACTCCAAATGCGGCAATTATGCTTACTTACGTACCCATTCAACCAAAAATGAGCCTCATCGCTGAACACAATTTTTTTTTTTTCACATTTCGAACCGAGCACGAATTTTGATAGTAAAATTCAATAATTTGCAAGCGTTGTTCATTTGTAAGACGATCCATGGTTAAATTGCAAACCAAACTGAAGCTGTTTGACAGTGACACAAGGTACTAAACACACGTCAGCTGTCAAAACCAGTGTTGCCAAAACCAAACCAGCTAAAAAATCACCCGTTATTTACTATTTCTACGTTTCTATTTCTAAATTTGCAAATTCCATACGATATCCATTTCCCATACAAATTCACATTACGAAATGAGATAATTTTAATGAACAAGCGTTTTTCTTTTTTAGTTCAGAGTAGAGTGTGAACTGTCAAACAAAAAATTGTTTTTCTTTTTTAGCTCAGAGCGTTTAGAGCTAACTATTTGTGTTTCTTTATTCGTTCTGAGCTTGTTCAGACAGAGTTAAATGCTGAACATATGCATTTTGACAGCTAGTGATAGATAGATAGATAGATAGATTTTATTCAATAAAAAGTTGTACATTTGTTATCATTAAGAATGAACAATTGAATAATTAAGGCATGACAATATCTGTCGTCTGCCAGCTGACAGCTAGTGTTAAGAGGTGTTTCAAAAATAGTTCAGAGCG
The DNA here is from genome assembly GCA_946251815.1 of Dasysyrphus albostriatus. NCBI lineage: Eukaryota > Metazoa > Arthropoda > Insecta > Diptera > Syrphidae > Dasysyrphus > Dasysyrphus albostriatus. Next base: position 69,347,076 of record OX276337.1, on the reverse strand, counting down.
CTCAGAGCACGCTTGGTTCAGAGGAAGTTCAGAACATGCTCGATATGCTCGGACTCTGTTCAGAGCTCTATTCTGAACTAAAAAAGACAAATGATCAATAATTAATGAACAATTAACTTCCACCAAGTGGCTTATCATCGCTCTATTGAGCATATAAAAAAGAAAAACTCCTTATGTTGAAAATTAAGTCAAAACTTATTGAACACGCCCATTCGGCCACAGTTTAAGGAACTGAAAAATAAATGGAAGTAGAAAGAAAAAAACAATAAAAAGCAATTAACTGCCAGTTGAAATTCAAAAATGAGCTGTCAAACTAAATAATCAAATTACAAAATGAAATCATTTTTACTGTGATTTGCGAAATTACCTCATTTCTGCTCTAATGAAAACGTAGTTTACTTTAAGAAACTACTGCTATTCAGTTTTAACTCAGACAAAGATCTAAATTTAGCCCAAAAAGTCAAAATACGTCGACATGGCTGAGGAACAATGAGCGAATGGGAAACAATGCTCTAGTCTATTCAGTTTTTGAATTCCATCACGTTTAGAGGGTAAACCAAGCTCTTGTGGCTTCGGTCGTTTGTGGGTATGGCATGAGTATGGAAAGATGAATTCTTATGTGGACACACATTATGTGAGTGAGTGGAAATTTGTCCTTATGATTCTTTTTATTGTTCCTAATGGAGTCTGAAAATTTGAATCCAATTGATAAAATGGCTAAGATTATTTCGAACTGAATCTTGCGCTTTGATTTGATCGACGGTTAGACAAATCGTCAATAAAATTTCTACGGGACTCCAGTACAGGGACTGTATAAAACAGACAAAAGAAAGTGAGTTAGTATTTGTTAGTTTAAATACAAAATTTGAGCTTGCAAAAAATTCTTGTTGGAGGTAGTTTCGATTATGGAGTTCGACTTAGTAATTCGACTATAGTTAAATGCCATCGGTAGTCAACTAAGTTATTTAAAAGATTGATTATGAACAATTTTTGCGCTATAAAAAACGGAATACTGAAAATCTTACAAAATACGAAATCCTAATAGTAATTCGACTATAGTTAAATGCCATCGGTAGTCAACTAAGTTATTTAAAAGATTGATTATGAACAATTTTTGCGCTATAAAAAACGGAATACTGAAAATCTTACAAAATACGAAATCCTAGCCTTTTTGGGAGCTCCATTGCCTTGTAGTTGTTGTACTAAAATACTTCCCGAATCATATTTGTATAAAATTTTGTTAACTACAAATTTGCCTACTTGTTTTTCTGTTAAAATACACCGGAAATCAGTTATAGGTAAAAATCAAAAAAAGTTCAAATTTCTTGTGGTTTTTCTAGGATATTGAAAGGGCCGAGGGGGAGTGATTGTGGAAATTTGAAATTTTCATACCGACCATACCAAATAACATATCAAAAATTTAGAACTACTCGACTTTTTTCTAGGGTAACCCGTCTTGTTTTAGCTCTTTTTACTGGACAATAATAAAAGAACAAACAGAACTTCTCAAGGCTAAAAGGCCTTGAACCGAAGCCTCCAAGGAAGATTAGAATTTCAGTCTGTGCTTAGGATATGGAATAATCATTTCTGCAAACTGTATAATATCCCAGCGATAAAATAAAGAAATAAAAATTTGGGGGCGCGAAGAACCAGGGCCAAGTGACTTACAACTCTTAACCATTTCTGGGAGCGTGTTGGCAGGATTTGAGAGGGCCTACAATTTTTTGCCGAGTCCGAACAGCTAGAGGAGAAACACTTATTCTTGAAAAGTAAACTCTTGGAGGATTTGTCAGTTACTCACAAGAGGCAGTATCTCGGAAAAAACATCTGTTTTTAGGTGGCAGGGGCTGGGAATCGAACCCAGACCTTCGGCATGACAATCTAACGTACTAACCGTCATGCCGATGGCACTGGCCGGGCGATATTGAGTAAAATTCCCCTGTCATTAGACAGAATGTACCATTCAACACAGACGACTTCTAAAGATAGTAAAGATAGTGTTATGGATGTCCATCGGTAAATTGATAGAGAACGCGATTAACTTAGTTATGCACTGCATCCCATTGCAAGCAATCTTAAACTCAAAAGCTGCAGGCTTTTCCATCACTTGGAGTCCATGAGTTTATTCTTTAGATTAAGTCTTTACGTTGGCCACTTATATGCCAAATAACAACTTTGCTGAAATAATACCAAAATAAGCGCATGCACTGAAATGACTCCTATGACCGGAACGTCACATGCAATACAAGAAGTCTAGCCTTCATTGTGTGCTAGCCAGTAAACTAAAGTTGTTTCTCTTCCATTCCAAATTATTTTCAAATATTCTCTTTCTAAAAGCAAAATAAAAAGAAATTATACCTTTTTTTTAAACAATTAATTTTTTGTATTTTTGTTTGTAAAAAAATCTTAAAAATAATTAAGTAAAAAATATAGATTAATTTATGATAATGTAAGAACAAATTAAATAAGGAAATGTTGTCATTTGTTTTAATAATAATAACTAATATACTTTAAATTATCCTTAATGCATAAATATAAACAAAACAATATTTATACTAAACTGGAGACATTGGCCATGTAATAAGTTACATCTCCAACTTCTGTTTTAACATGTCCACTTGGATAAACAAGGCCATGTGATGGTGACTGCATCCCTCCGTAATCAGTGTGTCCCGAGAGACTGGGACTGGGTCGATGTGATTCACTGCCTCCTCCATAAATCCGAGTACTAAAACCCGAATCGTTACTAACATCACGTTCCACCATGTGCTGCTGATTATGATCCATAGAAGTTATCAAACCAGCGGTGGATGATTGGCGAATTAGAATGTTTGCGTTTTGCACTTGGTTGCAGTTCTTAATGTTAACTGGAGTAGTGGCTAACTCATAATCCGGAGAACTGCTATTAAGGGGCATGAATTTTCGATTGGTTAGAAGACGTTCTGTAACTGGTGGGCGCAAAGGTTGTGGAGGAGTATGTACCATGAGGGGAGGCATGTTGTTGTAAGGCGATGAGTATGAACGATTCATAAGAGTAGTATTTTCCTGATGCTGCTGCTGCTGCTGGAGACGCAATGGTATTTGTCTTTCACTGGGAATACGAGTCCACGTTTGGTGCTGATCCTGTTTTTGTTGATTCTGGAGATGGTGTTGGTGATGGTAGTAGTTATTAGGAAGAGTTATGGGTAGTTGCTGAATTTGTTGTTCTGGCTGATTGGCAAAACTATGGGGCTGAAGATTTGGTCGGCCTCTGTTCGGCAACTCATGGAAATATGCATCTTTGGGAATAAAGCGATAAGGATAGCTGTTGTTTGGAACAATCGTCGAGTATAAACTTAATGCCGGATTTGTGTGTACCATGTTATTGGCAGATCCTCCAGCGCTATTATTTGGCGAATTCATCTGTGGTTGTCGATACGAGGTATAAGCACCCATTTGCATTTGATTGTTATCCAACTGGCTTGCCTCGTTTTGCTCGTTTTGCTCATCTTCACTACTTTCAGACAGATCTTGTTCAGTGGTCTTAACTGCAACGGAACTGCTAAGTTTGCCTTGCAATCTTGCAACAAGCTCCTGAACCTTGTTTCGCTTGAGGATTGATGGTTTCTTCAGTGTTTTGATTTCACTATTTTTTATTTCGACCTTTTTAATGGTTCCATTGACCCTCTCTGGTGAGTCTTCCAGATCTTTGTTTGAGTTTTTTATTGCTTTGCGACGCCAATCTTTAGATTGATTTGAAGTGCTTTCCACCTGAGGCTTTAATTTATTCAACTCGGCGTAAGTGGGAATTTCAAACGGCTTTTCACATAGTTCAGAAATGTTTTTCATCGATGTCATCGTCACTTTGTTCTCAGCTTTGACGCTGTTACTAGGCGAATCTCCAATGCCATCTTCAAAGCAAGTATTTTGGAAGAATCCGTTTACATTGAGAAGTGTTTGCTCGTCTTTGTAGCTCAATTTGTCTTCATGAGTATTCTCCATTTCGTTAAGAGTCTCCGATTCAATGAGTTCCTTTACCATTTGATGGTCTTTACGTATTGCTGTGATGACATCATGCAGCATATTTTCGTTGCTATGGATCTGCGAAAACGACTGATACTTTTCTGTGAGTGGATAATTGGTCAATTGCTGTGACTGCATTGTTGAGAGGTATGATACGTAGTCGTTTGTCGCTTCACTGAAACCTGAAACGGCCTGTTCTTGTTTTGAATTATCTTCTTCTAACGGTAGGACGGTTATCTCATTAAGATCTTCATTCGGCATTTCTTCAAGCGACACTTGCTTTAGCTGTTCAATAATGTCATTTCCCATAGACAACACGTTCTGAGCTCTTCGTTCTCTACGTTTGACGGTCGGCTCTGCAAAAACAAGAAGCTCCTCTTTTCTTTTTTTACTTGCTTCCTTTTCCATTTCAAGGATTTCATTGGTTTTAGCTAGGAGTTCTTCTAGTCGCTCGGACACATTAAAATAATCGGTTTCCAATCGGCCCCACCTTTCTTCATCTCTATCTGCTCGACCCTGACTTGTCACAGAAATTTGACCATCGTCACTTAGCTCTGCTCCACGATGGACTGTAACCTGCGCTTCTTCTAATGCATCAAAGCTCTTTGAGTTTTGTAATTTAGTGTCATGTATGCTTTCGTCGTCAAGAAACTCAAGGCTCTTGCATCTGCTTAGAGTATGACTCTTATTTCGTGGCCGGGATTGATGACCAGCTGTTGTGACGCGACAAGGCTCACCGCGCTTCAACCAGTGTTCGAGATGTAGGCGTCTACTTTCACAACGGATGCGGTCAGCTATTATCGAACGCGTCAATTGTTCAATTTGGCCATCGGTTCGGATAGCCAGAGCTTGAACTTTACTATCTAGCCTCTCGGTTGCCTTAAAGACGTATTTCCGCAGACTCTTACGATTTTTGTTGATCTTGTCTTCGATGTGCCTAAAGAATGGCCCGCAGTAACAAGTATTGCCAACACCAACTGGACCCTTACAAATATTGCCAGCCAGGTCAAGAAAGTATTGTTCACCTTTTTTCAAAGGTTCCTTTGGTAATGTGTCGAGTTTTGGTGAAGGGAATGAACTGGGATCAGGAAAATAATGACAGCCATATGGTGACCAGCTGATAGGGTTGGCTACCCCATCCACATGGTCACCTTTCGAGTGTCCTTTTCGTTGGCCGGAATGTCTGTCTCCACCACTTCCACTTGATTTGTCTTTGTTTCTGCGAGGTCTTTTAGGATTATCGAGGATGTTAAGGATCTCATTGTAGTTTTTTCGGGTTGAAATATCACGGGGTGTTTCCTCCTGGGAATTCTGTAAGGCTGTGTTGCTACCAGCTTCTAAAAGGATTCTAGTCAGCTTTCTTCGACCCATTGCGCAGGCGATGTGAAGCGGCGTATCACCATTAAGATTCGCTTTATTTGAATCACAATTGGCAGATAAAAGAATACGTGTTGCTCCAGCATGACCATAACGACAAGCTGTGTGCAGAGCGGTATCTCCGTACTAAAACAAAGTAGACAAAAGAGTTAATTTAAATATAATCACTTTACCAGTGGATTAAGCCACTACTTACATTATTTTGAATGTCAGGATCACCTCCAGCCAAAAGGATTTCTCTGCAACTTTGATTATGACCATTTTGGGCGGCTAAATGTAGTGCCGAAAAACCACCATCGTTTTTTATTCCTAACAAAGCACTATGGAGAGCACCCCGTGTTTCTTGCAGGACACCCTTAAGCTTTTTATCTTTTTGATCTTTCTTTGGATTTGGTGGTGCACATAAAATATTGACACATCGACTAAAGCCACGCCACGCAGCCTCGTGGAGCGGAGTGTTGCCGTGTTTTGATTCTTTGGCAGTGCGATCGGTATTTGCAATGATAAGTGCTTGAAGCCTTTTATCATCTCCAATGGCAGCCGCTTCGTGAAGAGGAGTCCAGTGTGCGTCTTCCTGCTAAAAAAATATGACATGCTTTTAAGTTCTTGAAGTTTATTTAGATGCAAAATTTAGTTTATAGAACATCATGATGTAAAAAAGTAGGCTTCAAATGACATGCATAACTTTACGAAACCTAATCTTTGGAAAAACATTTTGTATAATTTCGTCTGCGATACTTAAACTTAAACTTAAACAAAAATAATGCTCACAGGCCGCTCCACACAGTCACAGCTCACACAAGTCAAAAGAGGCTGGACATTGACATAAGAAAGCGTAAATGGCAATGGATTGGTCACACACTGAGGAAACCAAACGATGAAATTGCAAAGCAGTCCTTTGAATGGAATCCTCAGGGTGCACGGCGGGTTGGAAGACCAAGAACAACATGGAAATCAACAGTCCTAGCAGAAGCAGAATCCCAGAGAAAGACGTGGCCACAGTTAAAATATCTAGCTGCAGACCGTGAAGGATGGAGACGATTTGTTGGCGCCCTATGCCCCAATCGGGGTTTCAGGACTTGATGATGATGAATAATAACAGTAGGTGAATAAATAAGTCTGGCTGGTTATCATATAGTTCATGTTGCATCCAATGAAACTAATTTAAGAATGATTGAACCGCTGAATTTAATAATGCTTTGGAGATATGGCGGTTAAATACAAAAAATTACATATCTTCCGCCAAAAACTAAAAGTGATATTTGAAAAGGACATGAATTCGGTATATGGAGAAAACAACTACACATATATATTTCGTAATGTATTCAGAGTTAATTTTCAAGCATCACATTTTTTTTAAAATTAAACCCTGGTTTTAATTTAACAAACAAAAATAATTTGTTTTCCACTATTTAAAATACTTAGATTTTATAAATTTGCATGTGGCTTTGTAGCTATCTTTTTAATTTTTTTAGTTTATTGTTGTTTATCGAACATATGTAAGTCTTGTACTGAAATGAGCTCAGGAAAAAGAAGAATAAAATATAGCGCCACATGCCAAACATCTCTTGAAATAAGGGCTATATTGTATAAGAAATTGTCTTGATGTGTAAATTCTTTAAGGAAGGCTTCTATTGGCCGCTGCGATCGTACGAGCTAATACCATTAAAATAATTGTTTCGAGGACGTGTCGAAGGCAAATTATACGACAATGCTTCAACAAAAATTCGTTGACCATAAGAAAATTGCATCAATTATGCGAAAACGTGGATAACATTTTTTATTAACATGACTATTGTAGGTAGAACCGAGGCGAAAATTTTGTAAATATCGTTTCCCATTAACCTCGTAGTTCGGACTTAATATTCAAATTAAACTGCTATAAATACAAATTTAGCCTTTTTATTGTTTTAAAGTAAAAAAGTACGCATACGCCCGAGTTAACCATTGTTGGTTATAGACGCGTAGTACATTTGTGAGCAGCGCATATCGAGCCCTGCCGCAATTGCATTATAATCGAAATTCAAATTAAACTGCTATAAATACAAATTTAGCCTTTTTATTGTTTTAAAGTAAAAAAGTACGCATACGCCCGAGCTAACCATTGTTGGTTATAGACGCGTAGTACATTTGTGAGCAGCGCATATCGAGCCCTGCCGCAATTGCATTATAAGCGAAATTTTTAACGAAATTAAGTTAATAATGCAGTTAAGTTTCTTAAGCTGTGTATGTATAGCTATAGTACTTACCTATATAGTATAGCTTAAGTACAGTAGGACAGTGAGTTGTACTCAGCTATCATGTGACAAAAGTGTTAAACTCTACTATTCAAGAAAGTAATCGTAATGATAACAGAATTGGATGATTAGACAACGAGGATGCAACGAAAGTTATTATATAACTTTTGCTTATTTGGCTTTGGTGGATCAGCGAAAACTTCAAAATACTATTTACCTGTAGGCTACGTGCAAATTTTGAAGTCCTTAATTTGAAAAAAAAAAAGATTTTATACTGACCTGCTAACTTTTGTTTGAAAGCAAAAAACAATAGCATGAACGGTTCCTGAAATACACAATAAGACCTGCTAACTTCATAATGAAGACAATCTTGTGAAGTTTTTTAGGATTGCAAATTTTGAACCTAGCCTGAAATGCAAAAAAACTGCAAATTTGGAGCCTTACTGATGCAAGGTCCTAGCATGCTCCGTTCCTGAGATGCACGATGCTTACTTGCTAATTGTATCCTTATTTGGTAAACTGCAAAATTGGGAATAGAAATGCAAAAACAAATGAAAATAAAAAATATATGCAAATTCCTTGTCTAGCTGAAAGTTGCCCTGCGAACTCTACAGACGTTTAGATCTGCGTCCTTTGAACAAAACAGCTCACAAAGTATTTTGCTTTGAAATAAGCTTTTTGAAAAAAAATACTATTCCTGAACGAGTACTTATCTTTTCGATTAAAACAACGATCAAAGATGTTTTAAATGTGGAAGTAAACTGAGTTAGGTTTAACGATATACTTTCCTTTATTTTGTATTATGTACATGCATATAATTTTTTTTATTTTATTTGTTATTTTTTAAAATATTTAATTGTTATCTCCACTTAAAATTAAGTGAATTTTTGATTCTAGTATAACTTTTTATAAGTCTTATCTTATCGTAAACGTCAAATTTAGATCGTGAGTTGGCAAGAAGTGAACACCAAAAATATAGTAAGCGCCAAAAGCGTCAAAAACAGCGGTAATATGACAACAGCAGTTCTTTGTTTTTTATGAATAAATTGTTTTTACAAAAATAGAACTAAATACAGAAAATAAACTCATATCGTTTTTCAGCTCAGGAAAAAAAACAAAAAAATGTGTTTCGTGGTTGGAGGGTGTGAGAAACACTTATTTGTCACAGCACCTACGCAGAAATTGGCGTACAGCAGAGTTAGTGCGTCTTTCAAGGTCCATTTTTTTTTTTTGAAAACTTGTAAAAATTCATATTGTAGTTATTTATTGAAAATGTATGACTGTTTATATTACAAACAAACCTGGCATACACTTTTTTCTTTTGTGTTTGCCGCAATTTATTGCCAAACTCGATTTTTCAAAATTTTTAGTAGTTCTGTTAACTTTGATATATCAACCTATTCAAAATAATACGATATTGGGTATATTTTTTTTTCTTTTTTCATTATCATATTAACAAAAAAATATAAACAGAAATTACAAAACACAAAATTATAGCAGAATGTGCTACTTTGTGGAACTGTTTATAACAGTTTTTCTAATTTGTTTTAATTTGTTGACTCTTTTTAATCCACAACAACTCAATATTAACTTTGTATTCAATTTTATTGGTTTTTATTCAAAAATTCAACTTTTCTTGAATTCAATTTCAGATTTTTTTTTTGTTGTTGCTACTAACTTTAAACATATTTTTTGTGACAAAAATTAAGCAAATTTTTAAATGAATGAATTGAACTTTCATATAAAAAATATTAAAACAGGATATTTTGCCATAGTCAGCAATTCGTGTTAACAATAACAAACCCTTTTAACATCAAATTATTAATGAGATGATGAGTTGATAGAAAATTTCTTCTTTTATTAATTTTCTCTCACATATATCATTCGCCATCTTCACTACCAAACTTACTAACATTATTTTTATCTTTACCACAAGGTAACTAACAAAAAGGAATAGATACCTCATTTTCTTCCTTTCGAACAGAAACAACATACCTACACGCGTACCACACATTTATTTTTTCCATGTTTTCCTAGTTGAACGAACTTCTTTGATGTTCGCCTTTTTCCCTGTTTACCAGCAGCAACTCAGAAATCCATTCTATTAAGTCAGTAGCTTTAGTTTCCCTGATCGAGGCACATGGCACAACAAACAATCTCTCTGTCTCTTGATTCTTGAGATATAAGCTACCAAGTTGGTTGGATGAAACCCATGGAACATCTGGCTAAGATATTTTTTTTAATTTATTTTCCCTTTCCTTAGCTATGCTTTAAGAGTAGATATAGGATGACGGAAGCTGAGAAATTAGTACGTATGTAAAAATGCTTACAAAGGGTTAATTTATGTATGAACCAACATTATCAACCAAGTTCCTGTCCGTACCAATGTCTAGTCTCATTCTGACCAACATGAAGCCAGGCACTAAAATTCCGGTTGACACAATTTTTTTCTTAATTAATTTCAACTATGTACCTACCCATCCCAATTTGGAAGTAATAAACATGTTTTTAATCAGTGTTGTATAATGTTTATGATGTTTTTCTGGTAGTCTAAATCCACTCACGATTTTGTGATGATAAATAGAAAAATATCTCCTTAGTATATTTTTGTAATAAATGTACATATTATTTATGTATGTACAAAAATAATGTATAATAATTTAAGACAAAATATTCATAATGATTAATAATGCTGGGCTTCTCAATAAGAATTTATGATTGGGGAATTTATTGGAGCGTTGGTTTTAGCATATTAACTTTTGATTTTACTGTCTGTAGTAAATTATGCGTTTGTAAAAGTAAAGTAACCGATTAATTGAAATCTAATTCCATTGAGTTATTAGTTTGAATCAAATGAAGAATTAATGTTTTGTTTAGCTAATTTTTGTAACTTTAATATAGAAGATTTGTATGCTTTCTTTAGTGTTTTATTTTTGTTCGGTAAGTTCAAGCCTGAATTTTAACAATATTTGAATTGCAAAACAAAATTATTTATGAAACTTATATTATGTATATGTATGTTGAGGTGCGTCGTTTTTTTCCAGGAAAGTCGATTAAATTGCACCTAATATGGTACAAAGTCGTAACTCGTAAATAAATTACACTAGTTTACAAAATTTTAGGCCATGGTTGGGTCCTTAAAAAAACTATACTTTCTTATTTCGATAATGACAAAACATATATCGTTGGAAAGGTATTTTTATGAACTACAATAGTTAGGTATGATAAAAGTTTATTTCAAATCTATTTGCGAAGAAATTTTTTTGCTAATTAAGGATAGTTTTTTTTTTAAACCAAAATGCACTCAAACACAATTTTGACTTTCGAATAACTTTTTTTCAAATAGAGATTTGAAATGAACTCTCACTCTCTATTTAGTTGCCACTTATACTCTATTTAAGTTGGCACATACATTAATTTTTCACGTCGATAAATTAAAACTTTTTTTTAGCATAAACTGCTTTTAGTGTATTTTGCAACTGCGCAATAGAGTCTTGGAATTTTTTATTTTTAGTTATTTTTTTTATAATGAAAAAAATAACAACAAACCTGTATCACAGCATTCGGAAGTGTATCCTCCCTTGGTCCTCGTGATGAACCATTCTGCATTTTCTGAAATTAAATTTAAAATTTTTGGATTTAGTTTAGTTTATTGCTACGAGTATATTATATTATTTTATTAATCTAAAAACATCTATGCTGTTCGAGTATAATCAGGATGTTTATCTCTTCCTGCAGATCGTCCATATAATGAAATAAATTTCAACTATGTATGACACATTCGCGCTGAGAAAAGGACTAGCTCTCACAAATTGTTGCCCATTGTCCCCTACATTTATATCATAGATGAAAGCCTTACAATTAATTGAGGATTGCTCAGAGAAGAAAAAAGATTTCGAGAAGATTTGAAATTGAAAGAAGAAAATTAGTTCTTTTAGAAACCATTAAAAATTTTGTTCAAACAATTCACCTAAAGTTACGTTAACGTTCAACTTTGAAAACCCTAAAAAAAAAACGTTTATTTAATTTTATGAGGGGTATATCTCAAAAACTTAGCCCGATGGTACTTTTAAAACTTCAGATTCGAATTCAGCACATCAAAAATGTTGGTTTCTGTGACAAAAAATAAATAAAATTTTGTTGACCAGTGTTATTTTACATCCAAAGTGAAATTTTACATCAAAATGAATCAGTAAGTGGACCAAACATTGTTTTTGGCTATCTGAACGGGCTAGAGGAGTTCCAGCTATAAAACATCGGCAACATATCTTCAAAAGTGGCAATGAAGCGCCATTAGTGCAGGTTCATAAGCAGTTTCAATAGAAAAAAGTAATATACTAAATAGAAGTAGGTATATGCGTAGAAAAAGAAATGGTAGATTCCTTTCCCTTGGCTTAAGCCAGTAGAAAATAAGCAGCAGATGTGTTCTTGTGTGTATGCTGGCCACTTAACAAGCATCACATACCATTTTCAGACTCGGAGATCGTTTGGAGACTTTTTGAAGTATCTTGTTCAAAAAGTGCCTTGCTCAATTCAAACTATCTCTGAGTCTGAAAGTGCCGATACACTCGAATGGTTTTGGATAAACTACAATATTTTAGCGAGTCTTTTAAAAATTTGGAGAGTTTTGGGTAGAAAAATCCATTTAAAGTAATGAGAAATGTGGGCCGGTGTAGTGTTATATTTCCAAGATATTTTTGTCTGTATCCTCTAAAAATGGGGCACACACCAATTAAGTGGTAAGAATTTTCTGTTGCATCCTGATTACATAGAGTGCATAGGCCAACAGTGTCATTGCGAAAAGCTTTGGCATTTAAGTTCAAAAGCCCACACCTTGCTTTAAAGATTAAGGACCGGTTGTAAAAACGTGGTTCAAATTTTGATCCGTGGTTCAAAAATTTTTACTGGCTGAACTAGGCGAAATTCCTTAGGTTCAAGGTTCAAGTATGTAATAGTAGCCAACTTAATACCTGAGCCATGTCACGGGAATTATTATCTTCGAAGTAATTCGGGACTTCAGCATATAAAAGGTTATAATTATTGTCATCATGGAACTGTGATTGTAGTGCATTACTGGTAAAATCGCCCCAATGCTTTTCTGCTAGCTTTGTCAGCAGCAATTTCTGAATTCGGTTCCATTCTGAAACCTGAAAAGGACTGACCATTCCTGGGCCTAGTAAATATTTTTCTCGATGACTGCTTCAGAGAAGATACGTGGAAAGCGGTTGCGTGGCATTGTTATAACTTTACGTATGTATGACAGATGTGTCTTTAATGTACTTAGGAAAGCTTTTGGAAGACCCGTTTAGATGTGAATTGCGTAATTAAGTGTATTATCCGGCAGACCAAAGCATCTTTTGATGAAGAAACGTTGAAGTTTTTTGGTTTGAACACTTGCGCACAGTAGTGCATTTTTGACTTTGTTCCTGCATCATGCACTTTAAATTTCGCAGAGTGAGTAACAAATTTGTTTCTTACAAATTTCAACCATGTTGAGTTAAACGAGTTTTTCGATGATGTAAGTCGTTTTGTTAAGTGACATGACCAGGACATGTTATACGAGAAAGTAACGCCAAGATATTTGTATTGGTTAGTTATCTTTATCTCACCATTGTTGAAATACCATTTTTCAGCTGGTGCTCTTCTATCTCGATTCCTAAAAATTACTATTTCATACTTTTCTAGGTTAACAGCAAGGTTCTAATTATTGCTATATTTGTGGTTCTTTTATGTTACTCTAGTTAACTATGGTTAATGTGTCCAAACCAATGTGACCAAAGTAAAAAATAGTTGATCTGTCAAACAAAATGGATGGTAAAAAAAACAAAATGCATTTGGAATTAAAAATCAAGAACAAATGGTGATTTCATTTGATTTATTGAAAAAAAAAACTTTTATCAGCACTTTAAAAATCCATACATTTCGTTTTAGCACAACATTGAATCTTGAGCAAAATATTTCCAGTTTTTTTTCATTCACAATTGCACAAATTTCTTTATTTCAAATCGATCAAATTGGATAGAAAAATTTCGCAAAGCATAGAAAATAATTTACAAACTCATTATCCACTATAAAATCAATTAAATAACAAATATATTACTACAAAAATGAAATCAAAATCCAAACCGAACGATCGAGAAGCAAACAAAAGATAATCCAAAATGAAAACATTGTGATTTAAGCTGCTTTTGACAAATTAACCCTTTCAACTCATATCAAGGAGATGAGTTGAAAAAAGTTACTTTTTGACATCAACTTTGAATTTAGGAACGACTCAGAGACGTCATAAAGTTAAATAAAGTTACTTTTCTGAATTAAAGGAACGAAAAAGAACGCACTTCTGCTGGTTAGAAAAAGAACGCACTTCTGCTTCTGTATTAGGATTGTCAGAAAGAAGAACTATGTCGTCCGCGTATAACAAAGCATTTATTTGCATACCTTTCGCGATGAGACCAGTTGGAAGTTCAAAGTGTAGATCATTTAGAAATAATACAAATAAGGGCACTCTTGCTTGACTCCTTTGGATGTCTGAAAGAAGCTAACTAGTTCCATCTCAGACTGTAGCAGTCGTGTCCTTGTACAGTAAACGTATAACGGAAACCATTTTTGAAGATACACCTAGCTTTGACAATTTGTAAAACAAAGCTTCTCTGTTAATGTTGTCGAACGCTGCTGACAAATCTTCGAAGAAAGCGTAAAGTTTTTTCTTCTGGCTCAGCTGAAGTTGGATGATACAAGAAAGGTTGTAGACTTGATCAATTGTACCGTATTTACTTCTGTATTCAGCCCTCAATCCAAAAAGTGAGCCTTTTAAGCAGAACTGTTGTAAATATTTTGTATAGCGTGTCCAGAAAGGAGAGTGAGAATGGTTCCAAAAACTGTTATAGGTAACGTGATACTTGACGATACTGAATTCAATGTGTCATTGAAATGTACCATGAATTCGTTAGCAGTGATTTGTATTCTGATGTTTGTCGAATCTCCAACATTACTTTTGCGATTCTCCACCATTATTTTGCCAAATTCTTAGTTGTAGACTGAATAGGTTTTAATGAATCTTTGGACTCCTATACTTCTTTTTTTGCTATCACTCATACCCAAAATCTGTTTTGGGCTCTCGGAATGTCATGTTACAAAAGTGAACCATAACACATTTTTTTTAAATGCGAATTTAATTCTTATACCTGAACCTAAACCATTTCAAAGTCGAAGTTCTAAGAATACTTTTTTTTAGGGAAAATCTCAACTTGCTGTCCACTTCTAGGCAGACTTTATATTTAAGCAGGAAAAAAACGCCTCATCGACGGTTGGCGTTAACCAATTATTCAATATGAAAAGAATAAAAACTTTAAAGAATTACTTACAGTAACCACTATACACAAGGCCTTATGAATTATTGATAGCACGAACAGGCGTTGTTGTTTTAACGTGAAAACTTCACGCATTCAACGTGGGTGTAATCAACTACAATTCCTCGATAGTGCACACATTGAAATCAAATCGTTTCTCAGACGGAACCACCAGCATGCAACCATATATACTCGTACATCAACCATTATAGAATCATTATTCCATTCTTTAATTCTATAAGAATACAAGACAACTAACATACAACGGCACAATATTGATAAAATATTTCTGATCAAAGCTTCTGGCCTGAGAATTCATATTGGACTTGGGTTAATGTATAAGACTAAAAGAACGTACGTACATACAATGGGTACATACTGCAGCAGATATCAATGTGTAGAGTGTACTTATAGCTACTACAAGGAATGGACGCCAACTGCTCGAAGCCTTGAATGAACTTTGGATAAATCGAGCGACAGGTTTTCGATCGCGCCGAAAGTTTAACATATTTATTTAATGAACCGGTTTCGATGGATCTGCCAACATTGTTAGTAGCTGTTGTATAGAAAAAAGGTAGTCCGTAGAAGAAGAAAAAAGGTGTATCGTGCATCTGAAAACAAAAACATTTAAATCATTTTTGTTGGTCAAGTAGGTATTCACAGAATGACGTTGCAGTTAATATGCGGTGTCGATGCCATTTTTATATAATATCCGAATCTTGTTGGCCTAATTTATTTCGACTTTGGAACAGGTAGTCCAGTTAAAATGTATGATTGATTTGCAAAATTTTTAATTTTTGGTCGTTCATGATGAAAAGCTAACTCTAGCGTTAACAACCGCTTTAAATGTGTTATTTAAATAGATACACAGATATTGTGATTAATTAATTCTTTTCTTGTATATGTCACTTAAATTATTGCTTAAAAAAATAGTTTTACATGGCTTTGTCTTCTGCCTTCCTGTTATTTAGATAAAGTTTAATTTAAGACCAGGCACGGTAGGTACGATAAATTAAGTGCCGCAAATTATTAGCGGATAGAGGCATTAACTGGTTTGACCTGTTAAATTGCGAAATTTTATTTCAATGAGCAAGTTTTCGCACTTTAACTAGTTAAAGTTACTCTTCTTCACCAAAGAAAACAAATTCACCCCAGAAAAAAAAGGATTGTGAAATTAAAAAATTCCCGTGATTCATTTAATTTCACAATCCTTTTTTCTTTGAGTATTTTATTTCAAGGAAAATAAATTTACAAAAATAAAAAAAGATTTTGAAATTAAAAAAATTGCGCGAATTTTCAAATTTCACACCCCTTTTTATTTGGGTAATTTTTTGCTGTCGCATACTCTTTACCAAGAAAACAAATATATCAAAAGAAAAGAATTGAGAAAATAAAAAATTCCCAGAAATTTTTAATTAATTTCACAATCTATTTTCTTTGGGTGACTTTCTTATTATTTTTTTTGAAAAGAAGATGATTTATTTGGAACATACGAAAGTGCCTCGTTGTCTTGCAAAGTATAAGCTCAAACAACTATGTTCTTTTAACGGGTTCAAAAAAAATGCGCCAAAAAAAATAGGCGAAATTGCCACGATATCTTAATTTCGCACTTCAAGGGAGCCGTATGAGTATAACTCGCACATTAACTATGTAAAGTGCGGAAACTTGCTTATGAAGTGAAATTTCGGACTTTAACGAATGGCACCCGTTAATTCACACAGTAACTTAATTAATGTGCACATTAGCTAGTTTTCGAACTTTAACGGTACCACATGTACGTAATGTATGTATGTATAATGTATATGAATATAAGTACAATTTTCAAAACTGTTGTATTTGGAAATTTCAGAAAAAACGACCAATCTCCATGCATTGTAAAAAGCCCAACAAGTTTAGCGCGATCTTATTTTCAAAATTATTCCCAAAATTTTGGTATGCTACTTTTAAGTTTTTTTTTTAATGTACCTGCTGCAGTGCAGATAAACACTAAATTTTCAAAGAAACTATTGTTAACCCTATTTTTAAATATCGAATTAACAAAAAAAATGAAATTTTTCAACACCACTATTTTTGGTCAGTTTTGTAAGTAATTTTGAATTTTTCACCCCACAATCCATGCAATACATATTCACAATAAGAAAAAGGTTTTTTTTTATTTGCATGGATTCAAATTATATTGGACGTCCAGTATAACGATTGCCGATATAACGAACATTCAGTATAAGAAATCAGAATCTGAGGTCCATTGATATCTCTTAATAATGAATACTGCCAAATTTTACTGCTCTATACAGGGTGAGTGGTATAAGGTGCACCAAAAAGCAGGAGCGAGTAGATTCGGTTAAGACAAGAAAAAATCGTATGGATGGGGTGGTCTAATTCCCCCCGTTTGGGTGGGAAGGGCAACTTTCCAAAAAATTGACCTTAAACAAAAAAATTATTTAAAAACCGCTAAAATTAACAATGCCATGCTATACCTTTTTAGAAAGCCAAAAATCTCTTTTCTTTGATTTGTAGTTTAAATTAAGTTGTATTAATAAATAGTTTTTGAAAAATTAATCTTCAAACTCGAAATTTATAAAGAACTAATTTTTTTTTTTAATTCGAAACTAATTTTTAAGCATGGTTTTTGTTTTCAAAATTCAATGCTCTTATTAGTTTCAATAAGAAACAGAAAACTGGATAATAAAATGAATATATTATAGTTTTTGAGAAAAAAAACAGAACTTGTTTGCAAGAAATATACTTTTTTGTTTGTTCTATCTTTGCATAAATATCATTAGCAAGCAATAAAAATAAGCTTTAAACTAGTAATGTTTTTAATATCTGTTACATTTAAGCCTATTCTATTAAAAATTAATGATATTGTAAGAAGCTTTCGATATGAATCCCACTACTCTTCAGAAGGAAAAGGTTGTATCTTCTTCTTATGGCTTTAGAAAAATTTAAGTCCCGTAAATTCTTCTGCTACTTTAATGTGTTGATAAAGTTGCTTTCGACTCCATATATGTATGTACAAAGTTTTTCATGAACTTTTTAAACGTGTGAATTGTTGTGACTCCAGTAATGCAAGTCGGGAAATTGGTAACTCTACCTCTGGTAAACTGCGCTTTATCTGCCCAGACTATCCTTAAAGTAGTTGTGTTCTGTTTTCAGTCCTCAATATATTATCATTTGATGTCATCTTTTGCACTGGGGTAAAGTTATATGGGTGAAAATTATCGGCATGAATCACTGTCCAAACTCTGGCGCTAAGGGTTCATTGATACACCTGATAACCGTTATCTCCATCAAGTCTTCAGCACTCCATGATCCCGAACTAGTCTTCCCGATGAAGTCTTGGAAAAAGAGAATAGTGGAGACATCTCATATTGGGGGACCTTTCAGCCTTCAGCGTACAATCTTTGTGCTTTCCGACTGGAACAATCCACTAAACCGTTGCAATAGGGTATATATGTCCATTTCTTATAGAAATTAACTGTCCATCGTTTTGTGTTGACGATATGATACGCCATTTAGAAATGAGTTTTAAACAGCATGCCATTGCAAGTTTGACCGTTGTTTTTGAATATCTAGTTTTTTTCAGTTTTAAGTCAATTTTTAGAAAATTTCACCTCCCACCTAAACGGGGGGAAATAAACCCCCTCCTTTTCGATGTTTTCCTTGTCTTAACCCATCCTACTGGTTCTAGCTTTTTGGTGCACCATATACCGATCACCCTTTATAACGAATGCTGTTCAATTTTAAGGAAAAGAAAGAAAACAAAACACGAAAATCGTTCTTTTGTCTACGTCTCACTAAATTAAATTAATTTTGCCTGCACAATAACATGGTACATGATATACAGTTTAGTTTTGGATTTTTTTTACAGTTGCTGTTTCTTTATTGCGTAGGCACTGTTTAAATTTGTTTTTCGACAAGGTTGTTTGGTTATGTTAATCAATTTTTACTATTTAGAGTTCATTTCAATTTTTAAATAACTATGTGAAAAAAGTTATTGGCTTACCCAAACTGTGTTTCATTTGTGCACTTTGGTGGGAAAAAACTATCCTTTGGAAAACTATGGAAAAAGAAATTGCCTATGAGGCACCGAATTAATCACCTGAGACAAAATTTATTTGGTCAAAAACTTCATTTTATGGCATACAATCTTGATTTTAGGGGTGTCTGACATTAAAAATCAGGGTTTTGGGATATAACAGACGCGCTTATATACATTTATATGACCTTATTTGAAAAAACTGCAATTGCCTTCTTTCACTTATTATTGCAAACTCCTGCATTTATCGTCCAATTTTGGCTAACTTTGGCTCAAATGTTTGTTTAAATAATTTTTTTTTTAGCTTGAGTCCTTTAAATAATTTTTTTTCCAACCAATGGAGCAACAAAAAACTATAAATTTTTTAAAAATACTACTTTTTCAAACTTTAAGTGCATGTAACTTATTAAATTTCAATCCGACTTGAATAAGCAGTGCATTGTCGGAAGGAGACAGATCAGGCAATTCATTTCATTTATTCTATGTAAGTTACCTAAGCCGCAAGGGAGATTTATCTACATAAGTATCTGAAACACAGTAGCCCCAATCGACAAACGAACAATTTGTACATTTTTAAATCTTAATAGTTAATAATTAACCAAATTTGTTTACACTTACTATAATACTTTATTAAAAAAGGAAGTTGAATCGGTAAGCAGGGATGTCGAAGTATTGCCAAATTGCAGTATTGTTTTCAGATTTTATTTGCTGCTCCCAAAAAAGGCAGTTTAAGGAACGTTTGATGAAATTTGAAACGAACCAAAATGAAGTTTTTTGCCCAAAGGTTATTGTTTTTTTTGTAGGTTAAGGTTCATTTTATTCAAAAATAGTTAGACAAAACTTTTGAATGTTATAATTTTAAAATAAAATAAAATAAAGAATTTGGCTGTGGCGCTGCTGTCCCTCAGACAGCGGCTTAGAAAGTTGCTGCAGAGAATTCACAAGTGGGAACTGAATACCAACAACTAAAACTACCAGGCCGTTTGAAGTGAGCTTCAGTGTGTGAGCATCATGTTTAGGAACTCAGTAAAGCACTACAACGACAACCTCTTCTAGAAGAGACTTTAAACAATTAAACCTGGACCTGACACATTTAAAAAGATCTATAGGATCATTGGTAAGAGGCCACCAATGCTAGATGTCATCACAACTACATTTGGGGATATTACCACCAACGAAGACAAGGACAAGGCTTTTGCTGACTACTTTGAAGAACACTTCAAACCTAATCCACCATCAGATCCTGAGTTCCTGGATGAAGTCAACACATCAGTGCAAACCGCTCAAACTTTCAGGAAATTGTACAATTCAGCATTACCAACCCCGCCAGCGACCCTACGGAACACCAAAATTGTGGCTATTCCAAAAAAAGAGCAAAAACAAAGACGTCTTTGGATATAGGCCCATCTCACTTCTGTGCATCATGAGTAAGATACTCGAGGAGCTAATATTCAGATGACTCAAATCTTTCTGCAGCGACAACCGCATAGTTCCAGATATGCAGTTTGGATTCCGGGAACATCACTCAACACTTCATCCACTTTTAAAGCTCCAGCACGATGTTGCCCTCTCCCTTAATTGTCATCAAGTCACTGTCGGATGCTTTCTCAATATTTAAAAAGCATTTGACAGCGTATGGATACATGAACCTGTTCACAAACTTTTCCAACTCAGATTTCCACATTCATTCAAGAAAATTATTAACAATTTTCTTCATTTAAATAGGAAATAGGACAACCAACAACGAGGACAACCTGAGCCGGAGTTGCACAAGGATCTAGACTAGGACCATTCCTCTTCAACATATATACTTCAGACCAGCTACAGTCAAAATACCCCCAGACTCTCCTGTTCGCCGATGACTCCCTCACATACGCTAAGTCCATGCCACCGATACTTGCAGCTATAGAGTTGATGCCTATGTCAGACTACTATATGAGTACTACCATCGCTGGGGCTTCAAAGTCAATTCAAAATCCGAACTGATCTGTTTCAGACGACCAAGTGGCTCAGGTAGAAGAAGACACTCAGCTACCAATTGCAGGAACACCGCGATAATCCTTTCCGATGGAACTCAACTGTCAGCAAAAAATAACGTCAAATACCTGGGAATACAGTTCAACGAGTTTTACCGATTTAATCCTGAAACAGCAGCTGTACTAAGAAAAGCCAACTTTGCCTTCCATCGCATCTATTTGCTAATGCGAAAACAGAATAGACTAAGCCAAAAGATGAAGCTTCTCCTATACAAGCAGCTCATCAGACCCATCATCACCTACTGCTTTCCCATCTGGTACACGACAAAAAAATCTCAAATGAAGTGACTTGCAATATTCGAGAGGAAGATTCTGCGGCTTTGAACGGGACTGCTTTTCGGCAGAATACGAAGAAAACACGCCAGAAACAAGAGACTCTATGAAGAGGCCAATATTCTACAACTAGATAGATACCTCATCTAATCCAGCAGAAGATGTCTACAAAATCTGATGAACCACCCGAACCCTCTGATAGAAGGAATCCCAACCGGCGGTACCTCGAAGCGATGGAACTACTAGATGAGAATATTATTTCAACAACTGATGAGGAGAACATCCCCTTCTACGCTGAACCAAGGTCAGCTCACTACCATAGCTGAAAGCCTCACTCCCCACCTCACTCTTATAGCTATCATTGAAACTCATCATCGAAAATTTTAATGATTGATAACATAACTGGACTTAGTTAAAATTTCTAGTCAAAAAAAAATTTCAAATAGATCCAACCTTACACATAAAAAGCCTTTTCTTATTTCAGTGATTGAACTACCTTTCCAATGATCATTGGAATCTTAAAAGTCATTTTATGAAGAAAGTTGAATGTAAAGTGAAGGGTATATTTGAATTTGTTTGACTATTTGACTATTTGACTTTGTTTTGCTTAGTCCTAAGCTTTATGTGTCCATCAAAATAATTAATGATTTTGCATTCTAAATGTTTCAAAATCAATCATTAAAATTTTCAATGATGAGTTTCAATGATAGCTTTAACTGGTGCCTAAAGGGGGTAAACTCATTTTTCTGTCGAAAACTATCATATTTTTTTTAAATAATGTGTAGGTAAAGATTGAAGAGATTGAAATGCTTTTTCGTACACTCAATAGACTTAGAAAAAAAAAACGTGCAAGAATTTAATGGTGTGGCAAGTTTATTTAAAAAAAATGTATTAACATTTTTGAACAATTTTTGTTTGGTCAAAGTAAAGGGTAAGACCACCACCATCTTTAAAATTAGATGGTTTTGTTTTTATTTAATAACTCCATGGAATTCTATTTTACAACATGACAAAAAATGTTCAAAATGAGTTAGTAATGAACTCTGTTGGTTTATTAACTTCCTATTGGAAGTTATTGAAACTGGTACGATTTGTCAAATCGAAAATTTTGACATATCTGTACGTTCTGAGCTCTCTACAAGCGGAATATACACCATTTTTAGAGAGATGTCTTTTTATTGCTATACAATAAATCCAATTAAAATTTTTTCTTTCCAATAATAAACGATTTTCTAGATACAATTATGAAAATAATAACTATGTAGATAAATGTGTGAATACTATTCACAATTCGAGCGCTCCACTTCTTTGTTTGAAGGATAAAATAGACATTTTAGAAAACGACCCATTTTCTTAAACAATCGGATCAGATATAAGAAATAATAACTCAGAAAAAATATCAATTAGAAAACGCTCACACACCTTTTCTTAAAAGCAAAAACACCATCAATAGCATCAGTCTCACATTTCAGCTGTTTAGTTGTTCTTTTTTTCGTAAGTATATACATACATACTAGCAACCGACGGTGAAGACTGCAAACAAGATAATCGACAGTCAAACACCTCTAGATCAAAATTCAGTAAAAGAGTAGTTGCGGAAACAGAAAAGATAAACAACAAAGAGTACATTACACATCGCTTGTTCAGGCTCGGGGCACAAACTTTTTTAAAACACAGCTTTTATGTCTGAAAAAAAAACAATCATTTTTTTTTGGGAAAAATGCCCCATTCTGAGAGATTCCAAAATATTAGTAAAATCCCTCCTGGAAAAACAGTGTAATTATACGTTTTTATAGTTTTTGAAGAGGCCCTAGAAAATTTTACAGTTATGCTAACAAGGCCCTACTAAGAGTTCATATTTACTTTCCCTCAACAATTATGTAGATTTTTGCCTCGAGAGACAAAAATAAAATACAAATTTTTATTATGTGGAGCTCGATCCTGGGGTCTTTGTCAATACGTTTACTACTCGGGAAAACTCCCAAAATGTTGAAAACGAATCACTTTAATTTTTCACACATACTACAGTTACTGTAGTATGTATGTGTGATACAATTGTATGATTCGTAAAATTTGTTTGGTTTTCTTATAATTATATGGTGTATTAATTTGTAATTTTTAATCATTTCATTGTCATTGTAATTGTTATTTTAAAATTATTGCTTTTAATTTTATTTTTTAAAGTAGTTTGTTGCTTACCAACTACTTACACTAAGTGGTTAGCCTGATGAGCACTTAAATTGTGTTGGAAATTCTTTGGGCGCAGAGCTTGTACTAAGCTCTTCAGCAAAGATCTGATAGCGTAAAAAAAAAATATGATGATGTGTTCCAAATAACTAGCAAGAGCCTCAAGAGTATTTGACAAGTTTTCCTCGTCTAGATCGCCGTGATGAGATACTCCAACACAACTATTTATAATTATGACTCAAAGATGATGGCTGGTATTGGTAAATGAATATTTTCTGAGTCTCTAAATATCTATCGATACTTTCGACTATTCAATTTTATTAATGTATACATACTTCAAGCTAAATTATTGGTAATAACAACCCGACTCTACAGGAGATAATAATCAGAATGCTTATCATGACATGAAATATCCGATGGAGTCATTCCGTTTCATCTCTTGTTGGGATGTCAAAGATATCTCTCCGCGATTATATCTTGACAGATATCTGTGACATGAATTTTGACAGATGAAGATATTTTTGCTTTTTGCCTGGATTTTTTTTGCCTCATTATTTTTTATCCTTATGCCAGTGTTGGTGTTAATTAAGTTAATTAAGTCAATTAAGTTTTTGTGTGAAGACAATTAGCCAGTTTATATTTCTGAGATCTCAGAGGACTCAGAGGACTCAGAGCGCTCAGAAATATAAACAGGATTCCTCCCAAAAATTGCTCACTTTTCCCTTTAAAAACTGAGACTGAAATTTTTTTGGATTCGCTTGCTCAATTATTTTTTGTCGCAGAGTTTTGACTTCAATGTGAGGAAAAGTGTTTATATTTTATTCTCCTGCTCTGTCTAAAAATTGAGGAAAAATACTGAGCGCTCAAGAAATATAAACTGACCAAATGTTAGATAATAATATCTGATATTTAGTTGGAGAGAAATTATCTCCTGTGGAGTCGGGGTGTAAGGGAAGCATGCAAAATACTCAAATACTACGCAAGCCAGATATGTATTCAATAGATGCCATCCTCCCAGACAGTTAGGCAGCTGCTAAGGCCCTTATTGATTCGGCAATTCGAATTAGCTCACAAGCCTTAGTGTTAACCCGAAGCTAGTTCTTATTTGGGTCCCAGAACACAGTGACATTGACGGAAACTGGCCTGGATAGTCGATTCAGGGTCTGTGTTCAGTAGAATTTTCTACACCTTCACTCTAACTACCAGCTTGTGATGTACAATTCTGAAGAATAGGCATGTCACAATATTTGCTCAACACAGATAACGGAAGCACTATAACAGTAACCTAAGAAGAAATAGGAGGATACTATAGAAGTGTTTGTTGGCACAGTGGATATAGAATAATGTGTCTATTATCTCATAAAATCCCACAGGTTGGTGTCCAGTTAAAGCAATGAAAGTACAGAAAATAGTTAATTGCATGCTCACCTACATATATTGTACAAAACTTAAATAAATACGAGAAAAAATTCAAATATTTCTCATACTAGCAACAATCTTCGAGCGCTTTGACTGTAATGCAAACTCCACTAACAAACTACTCTAAGCCCAGCCTATGTTGCTCCGATATAAGATGTGACTATTATTTTAGTGCAATTACCTGTGCAGTGATATGCCATACATACGGTCATACCAGTCTCACTTTTTCCGGATCGAGGGGCTAGCCATAGCATAACCATGGTAGGAGACAAACGCATACAAAAGATTTCTACTTCTTCTATTTCACTCTGCGGTGATTTTGAATGCGCGTAATTTGACTAAGGAACGGATATATAATTTTTTATTTCATATTTTCCATAATAAAAAATGGCTTATGCTTATGTCGACAGTATAGCAAGCGTGTATAATCGCTTGCGCCAACGCATTAGATCGTTGTCGTCATTCCTTCAACTCTTTCTTTCTTTGGGAGTTTTTTGTTCCTCGCTGAGATTTTCTTTTCGTGGAGTTTGTTTTTCTTGAAAACAATTGCATGATATTGTGGCGGTGCGACGCGACGGTGGCGGTGAATAAAATATTCGTTGAAGAAAAAAAATGGTGTAGTGTAGTTGTAGGGTGTTGCTTAAATACAATCGGCTGTACAAATGAGATGTATGTATGTGCATAATAAAGGTATAATAGTTTTTTTGGTTATACCTTCACATGATATTAGGAAAAATGTCAGATTTAATTATAAAAAAAAGAACTTGTTGACGTTGATGTTAAAAGATGCTGAGATTATAAGGTGACAATATGAAAGAAATAATTTTTTAATTTGCACTCTTCAAAATTCTAGATTTTCTTTGAAGAGGGTGGGGTCATGTCCCCAGTGGTGGTTCATAATAAAGTAATTGTTTACTGTGTGAGGAATCGTTCGACCTAAATTCGCAAATTAATTATCAGCTTAAACTCAAATTTGTTTATTACCTACTGAAACCATCAGGAATAAAACATCCGTCATGTTTTTTTTTTTCAATGTTGTAACGCAGTGCTTTTTCAATGCGCAAAATTGTTAAGCCAACTCTAGTGGTTCAAGCTTTTAAAAGTCTTCACTGAAGCCAGTTAGCTGAAAACCATTTAAAGTACTTGAGATACATTCAAGTCAGTCTTAATTAAACTTTTATGATAATAGGGAAATAATGTCGAGATCTTGTTACTTTTATGCACCTTATCCATGTGGGGGGGGGGGGAGCTGGTGGTGCTCTAGAAAATGCCACTCTTCAAACATATTTTTAATTTTTAACAGTGGACTTGTTGGTCTTTTTTTCTGTCGGAGTACGTGAATACCCCACTAGAAGATTTACCCCATTGTGGGATGAGGGATTTTGCAGAGTTGGGAAATATAATGGTAAAAAAAAGTTCAATAAAGTTTTTAACCGTCTTAACAATGAACTAAAGAAAAGAATCTGTGAATTTAAAAGTAATTCACTTAGTAGATTCCTGAATAGTCTGACGGCGGATGCTTCTATGGAATACTCCTTATGGAAAGCAGCTAAGCGCCAAAAAACACCACAGGCACAAAACCCGCCAGTAAAATCTCAAGATGGCAAATGGATCGGAAACCCAAAACAAAAGGCTGATCTATTCGCTGAACATCTCGCGAATATTTTTAAGCCATTTCCAGCAAGCACAGCTACAGATCCCTTACAGTTTGTTGATAGAAACGACGAATGTGAAATTCCTTTTGTCACGCTCAAAGAAGTAAGAAGTGAAGAATGTGTCAACATAAGTTGTCTAACAAAAAATCACCAGGGTACGATCTAATAACTGCTCAGGTTTTGAAAGAAATGCCTTCTATAGCCTTCCAAAAACTCCAATTTATAATAAATGCATGCCTTCAACTAAGATATGTGCCACATCATAGGAAAATTGCAGAAGTCATTGTTATACCTAAACAAGGTAAGCCACCAACAGAAGTAACATCTTACAGACCTATATCGCTTATACCAATCATGGAAAAAGTTTTCGAAAAACTGCTTCTGAAAAGACTAAGCAAAATAATAGAAAAAAAGAAAACTAATTCCGAGCCATAAGTTTGGATAAAATAAACATTTGGATGAAATAAACATTCCACGATAGACCAAGTGCATCGGATTACGGATGTTGTTTAAAAGGCACTTGAAGCAAAACAAGTTCTTTTAGTGGAATTTGGTTAATAATATAATTTACAGTGCATTTGTGCTGTTTATTTAATACTTGTCGGTAATCATCGACTAAAATTATGCGTCTTAGAAGGGTACAACAACATCTAACTGATGAGCCCAATTGTTGTACATGGGCGAAACGCATTTGGACTAAAGGTCGCAAAAACTTTAAATTGAATTTATATTCAAAAGTCCACTAAAACAAAAACTAAAATAATAAATTTTCTATTATTTACGTTTTTATTCTTCATTCTTCAACCAGACAGACCACGGGCTTTACCATCATCAATTTCTAGTCGTCTGAATTTAACCAAATTCTACTAGATAATATAATTTACAGTGCATTTGTGCTGTTTATTTAATACGTGTCGGTAACCATCGACTAAAATTATGCGTCTTAGAAGGGTACAACAACATCTAACTGATGAGCCTAATTGTTGTACCTGGGCGAAACGCATTTGGACTAATGGTCGCAAAAACTTTAAATTGAATTAATCTTTAAACATTAGACCGCATTTGTTTGAAGAAGAGAAAAAATCTATCGAAGGGAACAAATCTATTTGTTTTTTTTTTTTTAAGTTCATTTTTATTTTCAAATTTTCTTAAAACTATCTTAAAGCTAGACAAAAATTCATAAAAACTAGCCTACTTATCAATATCTTAAAACTAACTTACTGGCCCCAGTCGGGCGCTCTAAGTTAAAGACAAATCTATTTGTTAGACCAGGCCTGTGTTCCGGGCAACAGCCTCCAGGGGCACCAAATCCATGTGCCTGTAAAAATTGAGGACTGCCGACTTTTAATGAAACTAAATAAAATAGAATGAGATGTGGGAGTGGAATTTTTCAGATTGTATTTG
This sequence comes from Dasysyrphus albostriatus, assembly GCA_946251815.1. Lineage (NCBI taxonomy): Eukaryota > Metazoa > Arthropoda > Insecta > Diptera > Syrphidae > Dasysyrphus > Dasysyrphus albostriatus. The sequence continues at coordinate 69,319,098 of OX276337.1, read as the reverse complement.
TCAGTCGGCTTCTAGCATTTTATTTTTTCTGCCATTCCACCAAATAAAAAAAAATATTTCAAACTTACTACACTAAGTCAAGTTAAAATACAAAAGACCTAGCAGAAGTCAGTTTAAGGTGTAAAAAAGTAGAATATTATTTGTTTTATCATTTTTATCCAATTTTACCACAAATTGAAAAGACAAATGTAATAAAATAGACGCTGTTCACTCTTTCGAGATTGTTCATTTTTTCGAGCGGGAGTTTCAAAGGGCTTTTTTAAGATGAATTTGGTCAAAAATGCACATTTTATTCGATTTGAACGTTTTACCATGTATTTAAGCGTTAACACAGCTTTCAATCAGGTTTTAAAATAGAAAAACAAGGATTAAAAAAGTTCATTTTAAAAATTTTGTGTGTTCACTATTTTGGATACCTCATTATTTCGAGAATCACTAAATCGAGCATCTACTGTATTTTCACTTAAAAAAATTATTTTTGTTTACTAAATTTTGTGCACCATCTTGAATTTGGGTTTATTTTCGACTCGAAGATTTTTCATTGTTGTTGTTAGTTTTTGCCAAAAAACTAAGGGAATCCTAAAGCACATAGAGGAAAGCATGTGCACTTATTCTCTTGGTTCTTGAATCTCATTTTAAGCTGACTTAAAAAATCATCACCTCACTATGTGCATATAAAATTGTATGCTAGGTGAGCTTAGTACTTAATTAAGAAAGTTTTAACCACAATTCGTAACCATACCTGAAATTGTGTACGTACAAATTTTATACTGAAAATGAAAATATGACTTAAGAATTTCTTTAAATCTTCGGGTTGGGGGGTCAAACAGCTGTGATCCCGCTCTGGTGGCGGCCTTGTGTGTGTATTGTCTACGTTAAAAATTGCTTATCGTGGAATATAACACCTAAAGGGCTAATTCATTAAAAAGTTTTTTTCTCCCGATTACAAAAAATCAAAAAAAAAAAATAAATATCTGTGCCGTTTTTTTTTTCAATAAGCCTGGCTTATACATCAATGCGAAGTGTAGTTTTCATATGAAAAAATCCTTTTTTTCACAGGCGTGAAAAAATGTTAAAAAGTGAATGCAATTATTTTGGCGACTAGGTAGGAGGGACAAATTTGCCTTGAAGCAAATGCAATTAAATGACCTTTGCCAAACCAAAATCTTATGACGAAAACTATTTTTTTGAAACCCCTTTAGTGCATAAATTTTTGATGTTTCATTTCAAATTTAAATTCACTTCTCTTTGAAGTATAAACTGAGCTTAAATCTCAAAAACTGGAGAGGCGCCAAAATCAAGTTTTTACCCCGGTTCGGAAAAATCGTAGATCCTTCTTTTGTGTAATTATTTCATATTTGTATTTACTTTTTTGATAACTGAAAATCATTATGACTACATAGAAACAAGATTGCTAAGTTAAAATTTTTAATTTTTCAAAAAAACTTATGCGAAAAGTTATACCTATAACTTATTTATAATTTTCCAAAAATTTCATTTTTGGACTTATTTTCTTGTTCAAACTGCCGATTCAATTGAAATCGTCAACAAAATTGCGGATTGTGGGTTAATTTGTTTTGCCAACATCTATGAGTCATAGATCATCACTTTTTCTACTTTGCTCGAATATAAGTTAACGACAACAAGTTAACATTGTACTTCCCACGGAAAATGCTGACTTGGTGTCTGGGCAATGACACCAAGTAGCCGTTGCAGCAAACAACAATTCTCGGAATTAAAACAATTATGTTTATGCTATGTATTCAATGCAACGTAAGCATTAAGTAGGTATTTAAGTTCTAGATTTTAAGAAAATTTATTCATTAAGTTTTAGAAGGCAGAATCGCTGCCGGTTTGAAAATCGAAATAAAGATAAAATAAAAATAATAAAAAATATTTTTTTTAATGCAAATCTAACCGCAATAAATTAACTGGCGCCCGAGCAATAGGGACATTTAAAATCAAGTTTCGCGAAAAAATCTAAGTGTCGTTCGTCCCGGTAAAAGTCCCTAAAAGTAGGCACAATCGGTTCGTAGGAAAAAAAACATTTAGTATACCGAAAAGTGTTCTCAAGTAGTCCCCTCGGTTCGCGAAATTGATTTTTAAAAAATAAGTGTCCCGAAAGAATCCCTTTAAAATTGTGACAATTTTAAAAAAAAGAAAAAACAAGTGAAAAAAATAAACTGTTGCAGAATTAAAAAAAACAGTTTTAAATCAAAGTGGAAATACCATAAATTGTTGGAGAATTGGAAAAAGGGCCCCTAAGTAGCAGAACAGCAAAAAGGACGTAGTTGAACTACACGCCGCTCCACAGACATGCGTATCAGCTTTTTATTGTAAGAATTTTAAATATTTACGTATCTTAAGATTATTGATTTGAAAAAATAAAAATATTTTAAACAAAGTTTCATATTGAGAAAAATTAAGACATCAATGGTTAAGAATATTATGAAAACATTTAATTACGAGTAATTTATGAGAAACGATTTAGAATTATTTTTTAGGTCATAAAAATTTAATTTTCCTTTATAAAAAAAAAAAGTGACATAAATTTAAAACCTTACTATTTTAAGAAATATAAAAAAATATATAATAATAAATATTTGCGAACATAAGTGAAATCAGTGAATGCCTTGCAACGTTATTTAAAAATATTTTAAATACAAACCTAAACGTAAAGAAAAAATTTAAAATCGAAATCAATTTAATAGATAATTAAAACCTTATCTAACACACAAAATATTTAGAAAATAATTATTAGGTGTAAAATCTTAAAAGAAACAAATAACCATGTCGAATCCACAAAATCTTGCTAGACCAGCCATTGTCCCCCAACCAGCCATTGTTCCTCCAGCGCAACAGAACAATAGCATAAATCGTGTCGAACTACAGAACTTAGTTACCTCCATGGTAACCCAAGCCCTCCAAACGGATGGTAGGCGCATTGTTCATTCAATAATGAACCCCAACTCCGATCAGTTCGCAGGAATTGATCAAGTTATCAACCCAGATCAACAAGGAAATATTTCAGACCTTGATAAAATACCTGATGTTGTCAGAAGCTTGAGAGAGTTTTCTGGGCAACCTGGCGAATTTAGTTCTTGGCGCAAAAACGTCGAAAGAATACTTAGAATCTATGATTCTACAAGAGGCTCTCCAAAATACTTCGGTATCATAAATGTAATCCGAAATAAAATTGTTGGACACGCAGACCATGTTCTCGAGTCCTACAATACGCCCCTTAATTGGGAGAATATTTCCAGATGTCTTACGCTCCATTACGCAGATAAGCGTGACCTGGGAACTTTAGAGTACCAATTAACTTCTTTAGTACAGGCTAACTCTTCTATACAGGACTTCTACCAAGAAGTCTATACTCATCTTTCATTGATTCTCAACAAAATTTCATCTATGGAAATGGGAGCAGAAGCTTTGAACATGTTAATGCATGCTTATAGGGACAAAGCCCTTGACACCTTTATAAGGGGTCTTAAAGGCGATCTGCCTAGGCTTCTCGGCATCCGAGAACCTTCTGATTTACCCCAAGCATTACATTTATGCTTAAAATTAGAAAATCAAAACTATCGTGCTCAGTATGCAATAGCATCAAATAATAATACAAAGAGAATCCATAATTCAATGCCCCCAGAACTTCCTCCCAGAAGAACACATAATAATAATTCCTTACCCAATCGTCAAATCCCATTCTATCCACAGCTTGCCCACTTTGCACATGTCCCCCGTCCTGTAATGAATTATAACAATCGACCACTCCCATTCAATAATAATGGTCCTAGACAACCACCCTTCCAAAGCAATCCTTTCCAACATCAACCCTTTAATCAAGCTCAAGGAAACATTAGACCACCACCAAGGCCACAGCCAAGGCAGGATCACATGGAAACATCAACAATTGGAACAGCTAGAGTGAATTACGTTAATAGACCGCAGTACCAACAACAACAGAGAAACTGGCCACCAGCACCGAAAAGAGCCAACCATCAACCAAATCAACCCAATTACCCTAGTAAACTACAAAGGAATTTTCACTTGAATGCATCATCTCAAGAAAACCCAGAAGAATTAGAACTGAAGCAATACTTCGACGCCTCCCAGTTAGATGACCAACAATATTGTCAAACTTTCAATAATTACATTGAACCCCTAAACAATGAGCAAATAGATGATAATGTCACTGAAATAGTTTCTGAACTCAGCGACATACATTTTTTAGACTAGCAAGCTCTTCGTTACCCTATATTGAAGTAAAAACATCTGGTGACGAAGTGCTTAAAATTCTAATCGATACAGGATCCAATAAAAATTACATTCAACCCTCTTTAATAAAAAATCCAATACCCAATGAAGAAAAGTTTTATGCCAATTCTGTAGGCGGAAACGTAGAAATAACCCACCACACTTTTGTCAATTTGTTCGGAATAAAAGACCTTAAAATTAAATTCTTTCTTATGCCACATTTAAAATCTTTTAATGCTATCCTCGGAAATGATAGTCTAAAAGATTTATCCGCAGTTATCTATACTCGTCATAATTACATGACAATTAAAGGCTCTACTAAAATTCGAATTAAGCAGCTCGCTGCACAATCAGTCAATACTTTGTCGTTGCGAACGCAACATATGACGACTGAACAAGAAGCCTCTATAAAAACAATTGCATGGAAGTATTTAAAATTATTCGATGATCCAGACGAGAAATTAACCTATACCACCGTTGTAAAAGGAGAAATCCGAACAACTTCAGACTCACCCGTCTATACAAAATGCTATCCTTATCCAATGGCCCTCAAATACGAGGTGGAAAGCCAAATACAAGAACTGGTTAAAGATGGTATAATAAGACCTTCGAGATCACCATACAATTCACCCGTGTGGATTGTTCCAAAAAAGTTAGATGCATCCGGCAAAAAAAAGTATCGATTGGTGATTGACTATCGCAAACTTAATACCATTACTATTCCTGACAAGTACCCAATTCCCGAAATCAATCAAGTCTTAGCGCAACTAGGCAAAAATAAATATTTCACTGTTATTGATCTCAAAAGTGGATTCCATCAGATCCCTCTCAAAGAAAAAGACATCGAAAAAACAGCCTTCTCGGTGAATAACGGGAAGTATGAATTCACGAGGCTGCCTTTTGGTCTGAAAAATGCGCCATCCATTTTTCAGAGAGCGCTCGACGATATTTTGAGAGAACATATTGGGAAAATATGTTTCGTCTACATAGATGATATCATCATTTTTAACAAAAACGAAAAAGAACATTTGCAGAGTATTGAGACTATTTTTAAAACTCTTGAAGCTGCCAATATGAAGGTGCAGCTAGACAAGTGTGATTTTTTCAAAGAGGAAGTCGAATTCCTTGGATTCCTTATTTCCTCTGATGGTATAAAAACTAACCCAGAAAAAGTAAAAGCAGTACTCGAGTTTCCATTACCTAAAACACTCAAAGATTTACGTTCATTTTTAGGCCTGTCAGGGTATTATCGACGTTTCATTAAGGACTATGCCCAATTAGCAAAACCCCTAACAGCCCTTCTAAGAGGGGAAGACGGACGCGTGTCCAAAAACCTCTCTTCCAAAAAATTAATTAACCTTAATGATGAAGCAATAGAAGCATTTGACAAATTAAAAAAATCCCTAGCATCAAGAGACATAATATTAACCTATCCCGATTACAAAAAAGATTTCGAACTCACAACCGACGCTTCAAATTACGCCCTTGGAGCAGTTTTATCCCAACAAGATAAACCTATAATGTTCATTTCGAGAACGTTAAGTAAAACAGAAGAATCTTATGCCGCAAACGAAAAAGAAATGCTGGCTATCATATGGGCTCTGAATTCTTTTCGAAATTACCTCTATGGCTCAGCAAAAGTGAAAATTTTAACAGATCATCAACCCCTCACGTATGCTCTAAGTAACAAAAATTATAACTCTAAAATGAAACGTTGGAAATCAGCATTAGAAGAATACAACTACGAATTAAGATATAAGCCAGGTAAATCCAACGTTGTTGCCGACGCACTTTCAAGACCACCTTTTGTCTCTCAAATAAATTCCCTTACAGCTTCCCAACATAGCGATGAAAGTTCATCACATGAACTTATACCAGCAGTAGAAATCCCAATCAACGTATTCAGAAACCAACTTATCTTTCTTATAGGAGAAGATAACTCTTATCAACTCCAATTTCCTTTTCCAAAATTCCGTAGACATACTTTTGTTCAACCTTCCTACTCTAAGGAAAACATTATCTCCATATTCAAACGATACCTCATACCTAACATAATAAACGGGCTCATGACCAATGAAGAAACCATGGGAATAATCCAAAACCTTTACCCACTCTACTTCAAAAACTATAAGATCCGCTTCACTCAAACAAAAGTTACTGATCTGCCCAACCCAGCTGAACAAGAAGAACATATTCTTAAAAATCATAACAGAGCTCATAGGAATGCTCGCGAAAATAAAACGCAACTACTCCAAAATTACTATTTTCCACAGATGAACGCAAAAATCAATAAATTAGTTAAACAATGTCAAATCTGTCAATAGCACAAATACGATCGACATCCGCAAAAACCTGAACTCAAACCAACTCCCATTCCTCAATATCCAGGCCATATCCTACATATAGATATCTAATCAACCGAAGGTAATCTAGTTCTCACTGCTTTGGACAAATTTTCAAAATACGCTCAAACAAGAATCCTTAAATCAAGAGCAGTACAAGACATAATGGAACCTTTAAGACAAATCCTATTTGTTTTCGGCGTTCCTAAAATTGTCGTCTTTGACAACGAAAAATCGTTTAGTGCAGCATCCATATGTTTTCTCTTGAAAGATCAATTAAAAATAGAAATTTACAAGACACCCCCGCATTCTAGTACAGTTAATGGACAAGTGGAACGGTTCCACTCTACACTCTCGGAAATAATGCGTTGTCTGAAAACTGAAAAAATTCATAAATCATTTCTTGAATTATTAGATAGATCAGCCTACGAATACAACTGCTCAGTTCATTCCACAATAGGAAAAAAACCCATAGAAGTATTCTTTGGCAGAAATGTTAGCACTAACCCAGAACAGTTTGAAAAGGCAAGAAAAGAAAACATAATAAAATTGCAAGAAAAACAAAACAGTGACTTAAAGCATCATAACAAGAAAAAACACCCTATAAAAAATTACTCACCTGGTGATATCGTTTATATCAAAGTTAACAAAAGATTAGGCTCAAAACTAACACCCCGCTACAAAAAGGAGATAGTCAAAGAAAATAAAACCAAAACTATTGTAACAGAATCCGACAGAATAGTACATAAATCAAATACAAAAAGTTGAAATTAACCTTTCTTTCCCTACAGGTACTTTATCCCTTTCGTCATCACAGAAGTTAGAATACTCGATTATTCTAATTCAGAAATAATTGTTCTAAAACATGGGCTTGCGAGAATCCAAACCGGAAACATCAAATTCATCCACATCATAGAAATACCTCCCTATGAAGACTATATAGCAAAAACTTCATCCCTCCTATACGAACATATCCCACCTAAAAATGTTTTTTTTCCCATTCTGGAACACGAACTCAAGCATACTAAGAACCTTATAAATAACATCAAAATAAACAGATCAAAAAGATCCTTAAACTTTATAGGCTCAGCCTGGAAATGGGTCGCGGGTAATCCCGACCACGACGATTATGAAGTAATGGTTAATAAGATAAATAATGTTTTAGAAAATAATAATAATCAAGTTTTAATAAACAAGGCATACATTGAAAGAATAAATAAATTAACAAATGTAACTAACGAAATAATGATCGAATTAAAAAAGGATAACACTTTTGCAAACGAATTAGTATTAAGTCTACTTTATAAAACAAAGCTTATAAAAGAAGAAATAATTAATATAATTTATGCAATCGAATTAAGTAAGAGAAATATCGTAAGTTCAAATATACTTTCCAAATCAGAAATTGATATAGATAGATCATTTATTGTAGCAGAATTATTATACATTTTTTCATTAAACCTATATTGCACAATTTACAGAGACTTGGTATAAAGCTACCTTACTACTGAAAAATTTATAACAATGTTTTTAAATATTACAGAACTTAATATAATTGGTAGAAGGAAAAGCTACAGAAAAAACCTTCTTTAAATAGATGAGATGGAGAGAAGCGGAGGGAATTACTGACAAACACCTCAAATCATGACTTTTTACAAAAATAATGTAGATATCACAAATTTAATTAAACGTTTTAATAGATAAAAAACAAATAAATAAATTAACAAATAGTTTAATAATTTAACATTTAAGTAAATAATGGATAACAAATAAAAAAAAAAAAACATAAACAAACAATTTAATAAATAAATAAATAGATGAATAACAATTTGAATATGAAAATACAAACAAAAATAAGTTAATAAATAATTGAATGTATAAATAATAAATAAAAAATTAATAAATAAATAAATAAATAAATAAATAAATAAATAGATAAAAAAAGATAAATAAGTAAATAATATAATTAAAAAGAAAAAAAATATATCACAGAGGAATAAATATCAATAAAAAAAATAATTTATTTTAATAAATTGACAAATAAATATATCACAGAAAAAAAAATTAATAAATATGTAAATCTCTATAATTAAATAAATAAATAAATAAATAAATAAATAAATAAATAAATAAATAAATAAATAAATAATGTTCATAAAGCCAGATTTGAAATGAGGTAGTTATCTGATGAACTACAGGATAAGTCATAGTTGTTGCCTAATTTAAGTATTCTAGATGGAATTCTTTCCATCTTTGTTATTCTATGTAATTCTTCTGTCGAATAATGCCATGGCAGATTAAGCATCATCTTCAAAATTTTGTTTTGCATTCTTTGCAACCTAAGTATATGCACATTTGCACATTTTCCCCACACAGGTGATCCATACAGCATAATACTTTGGAAAATTACTTTATATAAAATGAGCTTATTTTCATCACTTAGCATTGATTTTCTATTGATAAACGGATACAGTATTTTTATTGCAATATTAACCTTGTTTATTGTTTTCTGGATATGTAATCCGAAAGTTAATGTTTTATCAAGGTGTACTCCTAAATATTTGGCTTCGGATTTCCATTCTGTTTGTGTGCCATTAATTGTTAAGCTTCTGCTGGGAAGAAAACAAGCTTTCCTTTTTCTGGTGAAAAAGACGGCTTGAGTCTTTCCAGCATTTAATCTAATTTTCCACTTATTAAAATAGCTTTGGACGCTATCTAAGGCAAATTGCAAATTAGTTTCAATCAATAAACCATTTGAATCTGCTGAATAGATGCAAGTATCGTCTGCAAAGATAGCGGTTTCGCAGCCACTAAGCTTTGGAAAATCAGATGTGTATATGTTATACAATAATGGCCCCAAAACAGATCCTTGTGGAACACCAGCTAAAATCTCTTTTGAATCAGAATATTCAGCATTAATAAAGACCTTAAATGTGCGTCCAGTCAAAAAGGAAAAAATTATTTTATTTAGGTACCGAGGAAAATTCAAAATACTTAATTTATGAATCAGACCCTTGTGCCATACTGTATCGAAAGCCTTCTCTACATCAAGTAAGACTAAACCAGTGCTTTTCCCTAAAGCGAAGTTGCTTTTTATGTCTTTAGTTATCCTATGTATCTGATGTACTGTACTGTGGTGACATCGAAATCCGAATTGTTCTACAGGCAAGATATTATGCAAGTCTATATGATTAAGAAGATTTTTTTTTATAACTTTTTCGAGACATTTACTTATTGAAGTCAGTAAGCTAATTGGCCTATAGTTGCACGGCATTGAAGAAATTTTCCCTGGCTTTAAAATAGGTATAATTTTGGCGTTTTTCCATTCCTTAGGGAAATAACCTAATTTAAAGCATGCATTAAAAAGATTTAATAGATACTTAATACCCAGTGTTGGTAATTTTTTAAGGTACAAGTTTCTCATGCCATCAAAACCAGGGGATTTTGATACTTTTAAACCCAAAAGTATATTTTTTAGGTCAGATAAAGTAACTACATTTTCTTCAATTTCAGTAATTGTGTGTGAGCTTAATGCATCACAAGACTGTTGAACGGCTAGTTCAAAATCATTTTGTCCCACTATATTGCTTGTTACTAAGTGATTTGAATAGAATTCTCTTCCTAAAGCATCTACCTTTTCAAGGTTTGATAACAAAATTGTATTTCCTATTTTAAACGCGGGAATATTACAATTTTTCTTTTTAATAACCTTTGCAATATTCCAAAAAGGTTTACTTGCTTTGTCCAAACTACGAAGTTTATCATTCCAAGATTTATTTCTGTAATCTGTTGTTAATGTTTTGATTCTGTTATTTAATAACTTCATTTCTATCAAGTAAGGCCTATTTCTAGTCCTTACCCACAAAGATCTGAATTTATTTCTTATTTTTATGAGATTTATAATGTTACTAGGAAGTGTATTGATAGTTTCACTAGATAGTGTTTTTTTGGGAACAGAGACTTCAACGCTTTCAAGCAAAACATTTGTAAAACTATCTACGGCTATATCTATTTCGTCACAAGTTGCTTCATTCGGGACAAGTTCCGGTAGTTGTTCTAGTTTTAGTCCAACGGTCCTTTTATATCTTTTCCAATTAGCATTTTTGAAAGCATACACTAAATTGCTACTTCTAACAGGAGAGCTGTAAACACTGCATACAATTGGGAGATGATTGGAACTGAGGTCATTTAGGACAATAGGTTGGCTTATTAGTTCGGGCATATTTGTTAAAAAGAAATCTATTGTGGATGGGTTAGATCTGTTATTAGGAGGAATACAGGTAGGATGAGGTGGGTATAAAATGCTAAAAGGATGCCTTGAATTCAAATCAGATAGTATGTTGCCCCATGCATTTGCTCTGGCGCAACCCCAACTTCTGTGTCTACAGTTAAAATCTCCTCCAATCAGAAAGAAATCGTTTATACTAACTAATTTAAGAATGTCATTTTTAAGGTCAATTCTTTTACTTGGCGAAGTATTACCTCCTGGGAAATAAACAGAAATTATTTTAACTGATCGACCATTTTCAAATGGAACTTCTATCCCAATATTTTCAATTAATTTCGTATTTACAATGGGTAGTACTTTGTGCTTAATTGATCTTTTGACAACCACGGCAACACCTCCTCCCCTTCTCTCATCTCTATCCAAACGATAACATTTATAATCTTTATTTGAAATATTTATACTATTATCCAACCATGTTTCGTTTAATAAACTTACATCAATATTATGCTTATGCAAAAAAGCAAAAAATTCTACAGATTTAAAGCGAATGCTTCTAGCATTCCAACAATTTATTTTTAAATTAACATTCATCATTATTTACCTGCATATAAATACTTAATTGCTAATTGTGCAATACAATTGAATTGATCTGCTTTAGATTTGCATTGACCGAGAAGTGTGATCATCTCTGCTGTGAGAGAGTTAATTTCTTCCATAGAAAAGAGTAAGCTGCTTGTGTTGGTTTGTTGACAATTAGAACCGGTTTTGTTGATGGTTCTACTGGACCAGGCATTTGGGAAGGAACATTCAATGACATCTTTGGCTACTGCAGTTGGTATCGAGCTTTTGTGTGATTTAAGCGTTGGAAAGTCATCATTGCTTTGAGTTATAAATGAATTTGGTTGCTGATGAAAAGTTCGCTTAGTCATAGCTAAATTCGAACGCGGTTTATTTCTTGAAGAAAGTCTTTCTCTTATATCAAAGAAACTTTTTCTGCTTATGCATGCGGGGTCAGTGGACTTATGTGTTTCGTTGCAATTTGCACATTTTATGTTTACAGAGTGACAATCCTTTGTATCGTGATTCTCTGAACAGTTGGCACAATGCGTTTTGATGTTGCAATTTTTTTCCCCGTGCCCATACATTTGGCAGTTATAACACTGTGTAATTTTATTTCTTTGTCTGCGAGCAAAGTCCCATTTTACTTGGGTTCTAAAGATTGAACGTATATTTTGCTTCAATTCATTTAATCTCACAGAACCGATTTCAAGATAAACCAAATAAAAAATGTCTATGAATTTATCATATTTTTGTTTAATAATTTTGATGTTTTGGCATTTAAGGCCAATTGAAGTTAATTCTTTTTTTAGGTCGTCAGTATTAAGTTCATGTAGACCATATAACATAACTTTAAATGATCTCATAGCTGGAAGATCATGGGTATAAAATTGCCAGTTACTTGACTTTAAAGCTGCACAAAGAGTTTCATGAGTCTCAAGACTTTCGCAATTAATTTTAATGCCAATGGACATTTTCTTAATACTATAGCTTGAGATTTTAAGATCACTGAACAATTTATGGACATCTTCACTCGTTTTTTGAAGAACACACACAGATGGAATTTTAGATTGTTTTTTAGATGTTTTTGGAGTAGGGTCTATAATTTCATCGCATTCGATATCACTATTATCTGAATCCGGTAATGATTGCAATGGTATAAATTTATTGATTCTATTTGGTTCCTTAGAACTCATTTTGAGGGCTTTGACGTGTGAAGACGAAGTGTCTTCAACACTAGGTGAACGATTTCGTTTACCGATTTTGGTTTTGTTTTCTTTAGTATACCGCACAGAAAGAATATACGTCTTGCGCACACGAATCGCTGATTGGTACTGAGAAATTGATATAATATTGAAAAATATAAATAAAAATAAAACAAATGAAACTTTTAGAAATATCGAAGAAGCATTAGAATTTGCCGAAATAAAAGTCGCTATGGACATATCATCCATTCTTTATATTTTAAGCATTCCAAAAACGGGAAACGAAATATTCGAAAAACTAACTGTAAAACCATTGATAAAAAATAATAATGTTGTTAATAAAATTTCAAATGCAAATATTTTAAAGAAAAATAATATTATATATGGCATAAAAAATGAATGCAAAACAATAAATGATTTATTTCTATGTAAACAATCTAATATTATAGACATAAGTAATGATAAATGTATTTATAATTTAGTAAGAAATGAAAATGCTACGTGTAAAAAAACGAACAGTCAGCACATCCCACAAGTTGAAGAAATAGAACCAGGAACGATGCTTTTAAACAATTTCAATGGTAACATAGAAGTAGATAATATCACGAGATCATTGAATGGCACCTATCTTATTAAATTTTCCAACACTACATTAAAAATCAGGAATCAACAATATATTGCTGATGAAATAACTAAAATTAATGAACTACCACCACTTCTACACGCAGTCTCCGAAGAATCCGAAACAGAAGAATTCCTGTCCTTACAACTTATGAAGGAACTCCATTTGAATAATACAAAACACATCAACAAAATTCAAATAGAAAAAGAAGCTTATCAATGGATCAACTATTCAATTTTCACCCTAATATTCCTGATCGCAATAATACTTAAGATGAAAAATAGGAACAAAAAAAATCCCGAAACAAACCTAACACCAGTATTCATCCCTACGGAAACAAGAGCAAAAAGCTCTTCATATCCCAATATCTCAGATCATCCCAGCATCTACCAGATCCCATATTTTTAAAACGTGGACGTTTTCATCTAAGAGGGGAAGAGTTAACGACAACAAGTTAACATTGTACTTCCCACGGAAAATGCTGACTTGGTGTCTGGGCAATGACACCAAGTAGCCGTTGCAGCAAACAACAATTCTCGGAATTAAAACAATTATGTTTATGCTATGTATTCAATGCAACGTAAGCATTAAGTAGGTATTTAAGTTCTAGATTTTAAGAAAATTTATTCATTAAGTTTTAGAAGGCAGAATCGCTGCCGGTTTGAAAATCGAAATAAAGATAAAATAAAAATAATAAAAAATATTTTTTTTAATGCAAATCTAACCGCAATAAATTAACTTATGTATATAAGCAATTAACTAGGTACCTAGGCTTTAAACTCAAATCTATCATATTTTGAACTGAGAATCTTTGCTTGAAAATATTGAAGTATTTATTGGGCTTAGGTAAGTACCACCAAAAATCATCATTGAGAATTGAGAACATCTTTCATTAATACCTTCAATTATGCATTTCAAAACTTTTAACTGTTTTTGCGCCCTCTTAAACTTTGCAATAGCTGCTGGACTTACAGTTACATATATCCATTCCATGTATGTATGTATGTATATGTATGAAGATACACATCACCTCGAAACCCGAATGAATACGTAGTCTATTGTGGAAGTCAATTGTTTCCCTTTTCTTTTACATCGACAAGTGAACTTAAACAATTAAGGCTTCTCTTCCGTCTCAAATAATACCTACTTTGCGCACAAAAGGTAAAATATATTGTAAACCGGATGACTGTGATGTGCTTTGCTTATGTTATAAATGTATTAAGTACATATAACTATAGCCATACAAATAGCCCCCGTAATCCAACAGAGTTTATAAAATGTGAACTGTGTATTTCGCCACAAAAAACGAATATTGTATTTATATAGGAACACTTGCATTACCTTTATTACATGTGTAGATACCTACATAATGTATTATGTAGGTATGTGCTTTGAAGATATATAAAAAAACTTACGGTTAAACCTTATCGGTAGCATCCAGCATCATATTTCATGCAAATGCGTCTTATGTACCTTAGAAATTAGCTTATAGTTTTCAAGTAATTTTATTTCAATTTCAAATCCAAACTTCCATTTGATTTTTTGAAGGTAGGTAGTATTTTTTGTAACGGGTGATTTTTTAAGAGGTTTAGAACTTTAAAAAAAAAAAAACACAAAAAATTCGAAAAAATGAATGAAATATTTATTTGAATCGATAGTTTGAACCTTGCAATTTAATGTTTAAAGATAATTTCATGCAAATGTTGACTGCGGCTGCGTCTCAGGTAGCCCATCCACTGAATCCAATTTTGGCATACTCTTTCACACATATCGGCCGGTATCTCACGAATGAATGCATGGATGTTGGCTTTCAGTGCGTCAATCGAAGCGGGCTTGACCCTATAGACATTAGCCTTGACATACCCCCACAAAAAATAATCTAATGGTGTCAAATCGCACGATCTAGGCGGCCAATTGACCGGCCCGAAACGTGAAATTAACTGTTCACCAAACTCGCCTTTAATTGCGCCATTGTTTCGCGTGCTGTGTGGCATGTGGCACCGTCTTGTTTAAACCACATATCATGCAAGTCAAGAACTTCCATTTCGGGCAAAAAAAAGTTTGTTATCATCGCTCGGTAGCGTTCACCATTGACAGTAACGCTGCGATTCGCATCATCTTTGAAGAAATATGGCCCAATAATGCCGCCGGCCCATAAACCGCACCAAACAGTGGCTTTTTCGGGATGCATTGGTAGCTGTTGCAATGCTTCTGGCTGATCTTCACTCCAAATGCGGCAATTATGCTTATTTACGTACCCATTCAACCAAAAATGAGCCTCACCATAAAATGGAAGCAGCGCGCGATGAACATTTCGAACCGAGCACGAATTTTGATAGTAAAATTCAATAATTTGCAAGCGTTGTTCATTTGTAAGACGATCCATGGTTAAATTGCAAACCAAACTGAAGCTGTTTGACAGTGACACAAGGTACTAAGCACACGTCAGCTGTCAAAACCAGTGTTGCCAAAACCAAACCAGCTAAAAAATCACCCGTTATAAGTATTCAATATACCTACTATAGGTATATATTATACACTGTATAGGAGTACATATAGATGCATAAAGATAAAGTCAATTCCAGTTAACTGAAACTGGCAGCGCGAACGAGGATCTGCCGAAATTTGTGTAAGTGTTGGACTAATGAAAAAATAATTTTTTTTTTCCTATGTCCTATCCTATTCATATTACTAGTATATTTCGAGTGTGATGATGGAACTTTGATTTTATAAACACGTCGAAAAAAAGGTAAGTTATCATATACATATCATTGAATCGGTCACTTCAAAAACCACATAATTCACTTTTTTCCAATATCCTTTTTTTGCTGATAACGATTCTTTAAAGATGAGTATTTTGAGCATAAATTACGTCAGTCCAAACATTCCTTCCTCTTCAAATAATACATCAACATAGACGTTCCTTGCATTAACAACATATGTAAGTCAATTAAATTAAGAGGCTTTAGCATTGGAAGTAGTGATTCCTGTTTTGATGTTTTTAAATTGCGTTGTTGCGATTGATTTAAATATCAATATTCAAATCTTTAATTTTACAGGAAATGTAATTTGTGCATTCGTTACTTGAACTCAAAAATGTTGTGTGCTTAAGACACGAAATTCCACAGAAAAGAAAGTATATCTTACAAAAATTCCTTCAAGTGAAACAGAGTAATAGTCAGCCAAAAAATAAGAGAGTGTGTAATCAGTCAAAGTATAAAATAAATATGTTTTTGAAAATTCTAAAATTATTAAAAGAGGAATAGGCTAAAACAACATAATTCAGGAACAGTTTTTCTCATTATTAATATTGATAAAATGTGAATATCCTTCGATATTTCAATATTTTAACACTCAAATACTATATTGAGCCCAAAAAAGTACGTTAAAACAAATTTATTTTTTAATAAAACAGTTTTATTGTTTCCTGAAAAATTCTAATTGTGGTGACTTAAGTGGTTTTTTGAAATGACCGATTCAATGTTAAAATACTCGTTAATATATTTATATATATGTATTTATAATTTTTAAAAGCTTTTATCTTAAATTTTATAATATGATGTAGGAATTTGCATCAATTATTAGTGTCTTTGATATTAATTTTGTGTGTTTATCGTAACAGAATTGTTCACTAAAGCCTGCTCCAAATAAGTGGAGTTGGCTTTAATATGTTTATATATTACTTGCGGGAGTTTTTCTCAGGAGCAATAGGTGCGAAATGAAGGTATGACCCTTCATTTAAATGTAGTAATGCTGAACCGTATGTACAGTGGGTTGAGAACAAAATCTCACAAACTCACGCATTTAGCTATATAATCTTGAAACTACAAAATCTGGCTTTTCATCGCAATTTTTCAACATCGCAATTACAACATCCCGCTTTTAGACCACTGCCAAACCAATTTCAAAGGCCAACGTTAGGAAAAATTATTATTATAGTAGATTAAGATTAACAGCCATATCAATTAAAATTGCTTAGATATCTTTTAATTCACAAATTGACTAAAACGTCGATCAGGAGTTAATTCACGAATTAAAATTTCAAATCAATACATAGGTGCCTTATTACATGACGACTCTAGAGTCATGACTTTTTTCGAAATTTAATGAGTGCGAACGAGAAAAAAACATCTGATCTCACCTTCACACTCATTGAATTTCGAAAAAAGTCATGACTCTAAAGTCATCGTGTAATAAGGCACTAAATAAGCTGCTAATCCACGTTAAGTCTAAAATCTTAACGAAAGTCTACTACAATCAACAAGAACTCTGCTTTTACCAAAGACGTTTTTTGAACTGCGCATACATTTTCTCACAAAATGTGAACTTTTGCAATAAACTCTCTCATTTGAAGTTGTAAGAAGCATGTGTGTCACTAGCGTTTATTTCCTTTTATCTCTTGTTTTTGGCAACAATGACAGAATTTTGATTTATTAATAAGATTTGTCACTTAACTCACTGACTAAAGATAATTCGTGTTTTATTTTCGTTTATGAATACCATTGTAAGTATATAAAAGGGGAAACATAAATTGCCGAGCAACGGATGACCGGAAGTGGGGTGGGTGACATGGTGGGTAAGGGGTGTAAATACGAGTTTTCTTACAATTTCCTAACAAAAAAAGTTATATGCAGAAGTTATTGATAGTATAAGAGACCTACAACTTTCACTTGAATCATTTTTTTTATTATAACCTCAAAAATATTGAGAAAAATGTCAAAAACCATTTTTTTTGATATTTATTGTTATCTTCTACGAAAATTATTTAATTTGGATGAAATCTGGTGAAAATGTACATTTTTGTGTTTCAATCAAGCAATTTAGATCTCATACGAGATGATTTTGCGTGTATCTGCAACCTTATGGAATCAAATACTTAGGCCTAGTTCACACGGTATTGTACGGCAAACGTACAAACGTTAGTGTGAAAAGTTCTATGTAAAATGTATATGCCACAGCTCATTCGCACATCGCACTGATTTATATTGCAAAAAATTATGCGGTGCATGACCCTGTGAACTAGGCCTTGCTCTAATTCGAATCGTTACTTTAATTCGTTGCTTTGATGCGTTCATTAATTTCGTTCCTTTGGTTCATTATTTTATTTTGATACTTAAATACGTTCCTTAAATTCGTTTGATGCTATGAAGGTGGTCACACTACAAGGGTTCATTTTTTACACCAGATTTTACATGTAAAACTGATGAAATGCCGCACATGTTTTGGTTCCCACGGTAGTGCCATTTTCATACTTGAGTCCACTTTGCAAAATATCTGTTACAGTCAAAATATTTTCCGAACAAATTAATATAATTTTAGCAAACACTATTCAAAAATGGTTCGATCTATGAATATAAGTATATGGTGTTCGCAATAACGCATTTCACGGTAGTGACCATTTTTTCGTGCAAATCTAATGTCAAATTTTTGATGCTCGATATCTTACACACCAATTTGGAGAGAGTCGTTTGTTTATTATGTTAATATACGGTGACGTATTCTAATCAGAATCGATGAATATACGTATATGTATAACAATCCACCTCATAACATAGCTGTTTGAGCATGAAAATAAAAGCAATTTATTTGATTTTATTTTCTTTAAGACTGGGGGAAAGATTTTGAAGACAAACTCCAAACTCTGTAAATGAGTGGTAGCTTTTAAATATATGGAATTTTAAATCTGCAGTTATATATTTGACGTAAATATAACTCAAATCAAGTTGGTTTTTTTTAAATTAAAATCGAGTTCTTGTTAACCTCAGGGTGGGAACATAACAATGTAGTGACATTTGGGGTATAAATTAGATTTTTTTTAAATGTATACACTAGGTAGTATTTTTTTCGGAATTGAATTTGCCATATATCGAACACATCATCTACTAACTAATAGAGTTGTAAAAGATGGAAAAAACATTAACTTCCAGTTTCACAGTGGAAGTTTAAACTTAAGTTCAGCTGAACCTAAATTTCAGTTCAATTAAACTCCTTCGGTTTCACAGTACAAAATAAACTTCAGTTCAATTAAACGAAGTTTAAGAAGATTTTGAGAATGCAACTTGGCAGTATTTTAGACGTTAGTGTCATTTGTTCTCCATCGAACGTGCATTTCTCTTTTCTCAATCTCACAAAGTTTTAAATATCTACATGCACACTAGGTATGAGAGAATACACATTTTAGAAAATGAACACCATTATACGTAGTAGAAGCTAATAATTGAGAGTTGAGAATATGAAAAATGCTTAGATTCAACGTGCAGCGCACTGAGAACTGAAGTTTAAACTCACACTGTCGTTTAATTTAAGCTACAGAATGTACTCAGTTCAAGATTTAAAAGAACACTGTAAAACTGAATATGTTGTTGAAATTAAGTTTAAACCAAAAGTAGAGTTTAAACTTGCACTGTTAAAGTGAGGGTTAGTAAATACCTAAAATCAACGGGGGACTGAAAGTATCAGTGTGCTGAGAATCACCCATAATATAATTTCCGCGTATTCACTACTTTTCTTTCGACCACTCCAATGCCTTTAAGCGAATTAAAGTTCTGCTGTATCTTAATACTATTCTTATTTCTCAATAGGCACTTGAGTAAAGTACATAAAATTAACCAACAAAAAATTCTTTACAAATCTGTCTAATCGACACTCTCCGATTTATCTATTCCGAATAGTGAAAATGATGTAGCTATCAATTTTCACAAACATCCTCGGTATCTTTGCAGCCTAAACGTCACTTAATCAAATGTTGGCCATACAAACAAATGCAACATATCGAGATGTGTTACCGTGGTTTGTTAAATATCTGTCTGTTAAATGAGGGAGAATAGACCCCCACCTCCTATCGGCCATAACATCTACGGATCTACGCTTTTTCCAAACAGGGGAAACATATTGATTTCGGCGCCCTTCAAATTTTTGAGATAAATAAAATTAAAAAATCGGTATACGTACTTGGTTGGATTTTTTTATAACTGGGAGAATAAAACTTCGCAATGAATATGCACTTGATATTACCTATTCAGGAACTTTCAATTTTACTTGTTAGATGAGCATTAAACAAAACACAGTGCTCAACAAAGACAATACACACACACACCTTAAATCCTTAAATTCAATATTTCCAGGCTTCTTAAGAGGAAGTTAAGCCCAATTCGAATAACTTTGGACCCTAAAACTAATTTAAGATTTTGCAGAAAAATGAGTAAACAAAAATTGTTCTTAATGAAAATAAATTTTTCCTTTTAATTTGTTTATAAAATATAGTTTAAATGAGAAAATAAAGAAGACAATAAGGGTATTCATGCAACGATGTATTTTTTTTTAGTTTACGATGCACGTTTCATGAACACGGCTTGCGTGAACATCGTGAACTAATCCGCTGTTTGTTTAACGTCAAATAAAAAGATACTTTCGTCCAACTTTATTTTCTATTTTTATTTTTATTTGTCCTTTAATTGTATCATTCCTCAGAAATTTTGATTATTGATTGAAATGTTTCTCGTTGTGATGTTTAAATTGTTTCATTTTTTATTCTTTTTCATTCAGAATTAATTTGAAAGCTTACCACGTTTACCATTTTTATTTACGATACAAATTCATGTAGAAATATTTACAAATTTTGACAGTTCATTTACGATGTAGTCAACGATGCCATAAAATAACGCAGAGCGAAATAACACCGAATTCGGAATTCGGCTTTATTTTGCTGTACTAAAGTGAAATAACGCTGAATTTAAGCGTTCGGTCTTATTTCGCTTTTTCAAAGTAAAATAATGCAGATTTGGCGTTATTTCACTTTTGAAAAGGACTAACGTATTTGTGTAGTTGAAAGATTAAAGACTTCATTTACATAAGTAAAGATGAAACACCGTTGTTGGATACATATAATAAATTCAAAGTTTCTTTCAAGTCAGATTCTTTAATTCGCCGTAATGCTGGAAGAACCAGTCACTTTTGAGGCAATGGTAAAGATTCGCGAGTGGATAATTTTGTTGTTGTTATACTTTTCACCAAGGAGGGAATTTATTTAGCTTGAGAAATTTAATAACTCGCAAGAATATATAGTGAGGTATGTATGGGGAGGGGGCATGCTGCCCCCTGCAATCCCCCTGCTTGAGATCCCTACAGGATTTAGAATAGGTGCGAGGTTGGGTGTATGCAAAGTTTCTTTTGCATTTAAAGAATCTGGCTTTGAAGAAACTTTGAATTTATCCTTTATATCATCCAACAACAATATTCGGTGAAAGCGGAGGTCATTTATGAATGAATAGTGAAACAATTGATTAATTCGGTGTTATTTCACTTTTCAAAAGTGAAAAATGGCCGAATTTTGAATTTGTTTGGTCCGGCTTTATTTCTCAGGTAACATTCGGCTTTATTTCACCTTACCAAAGCAAAATAAGACTGAACGCTGAAATTCGGCATTATTTGACTTTAGTACAGCAAAATAAAACACAGCGCCCTTTGTAAGCTGCCGCTCGGGAAGCAGGTCCCCGTTTAGCCCCCACCATTGATCCGGGGCTGCCTCTTATACTATGTTTTTATTGTCTTGACCTGACCTACACGTTCTCTTTTTGTCACAACATTGGTGAATCACCCTGCATACAACTTTAAAGTTTTCTTTTTTCGTAACAACGGAAATAATTTTTAAATGTTTCAGAAAACTTTAAATGCCTCTGTTCGAAAGCATCAAATTTTGACTTATACATGTCCTTTTGCCTTAAAAGCAACGATATATTGTGTGCCGTTTATGCGATTGGATCATCCAAGCTTAGCTTTTACCTGCAAACTTGCATAGAATTTTTTTAATAGGAAACATATGAAACTTTGAAATTTCTTTTGGTAAAAGAAGAAACTTTCTTTCAACACATGCGACCGCAGAGGTCGTGATGGGTTCTTATATTAGTATGTGCTTCAGTTGCTGGTAACGAAGAAATGAAAACTTAACCTCGATTCCGATCTTATAAACGGCAATAAATAGAATGCAATTTTCACCATTTCCTACATTATATACTGCTCTATACATAAACAAAATAAACTTTTGCTGTCTCTTTCGGAGCAAAGCTGAATTATGTGGTGCCAAATTCATGATTTTGCAAAAGAAAAATGAAAGAGAGGAAAGGCATTTATGTATGTCACAACACAGACAAAAGAGTTTGAAATGAAAAGAACAAAATGGGTCACAAAACATGTGAAACTTTATTGTTTTCACAGTGAGGCCTGGGTCCTTGGCTCATACGGCGTGGCCAGAGGGATATGACATAACTATCTATTACCATCCCACTTCTATTGAATGATTACCAATAGTCCAGTCAATGTGAGCCTTTAGCAAGTAAATTTGTGAATCCTGCTTTATGCTTTTGAGGGGCTGAATCCGAATCTAAGGTTGGCGACAAAAATTTCGGGACGAAACATTGAAAAATGCATTTTTGGGAGTTTTTTACTTATTGATCGAACACTATAAATTATTCTTCGTCAATTTCATCAAAATACAACTGAAAGTAGTATTTCAAAGAAATCTCTATTTAAGGTTTTTTCTGTGATTAAATAATTACTTTGTGAACAAAATTTAAATTTTGGTCTCTTTTTGATGGTTTTTTGATTTCCTGCATTCAAATCAAAAATACGAATCTTAAGTTAAAAAAAAAATGAATTTTTGATGCATATTTGTGATCATATTATATTATTTCTCGCGAGATAATTTTTTTCAAATTAATTTGTATAGTCATTCTGAAGCATGAAAATTTTTCTCAAAAATTCTTAATGAATCTTTCAAATACCTGCAATTATCTTCAAAAAATTATTATTTGGTTGTAAGCCATTGCGTCGTCGGAAATAGTAAAAATATGTCAGATTTCAACTAGCGCTTGATATCGTATTGTTTACAAAAAAGCTTTTCAACATTATCTCGAAATTTTGCCTCGTTTTCGAGATGTATGAAAAAACCCAAAAAGGGTGCTTTTGTACCCCCTCCTAGAAAATGCAATTTTGATTGTATAATAAAACCCCTTGAACGTCTTAGTTCCTTTTTAAATTAAATAATCAATAGCCAATAGTACAAACAGATTGTCAGAGAAAAAAACCTTAGATAGAAATTTGATTGAAATTGTGTTCAGGTACTTTCAGATTTACTTCAATATAATTTACGAATAATTTATAGTTTTCGATCCATTAGCGAGAAACAGCCAAAAATAGTATTTTTTCCATGTTGCGTTTGCGTCACGAAATTTTAGTCCCAAACCACAGATTCGGACTCAGCAGGCAAAAAAGCAAAACTACCCCCCAATTTACATGATAAAAATACAATATGGCTGAACTAGAAACAAAAATGTAATATTAAAGTGTACTTTAAACGATAATAGAAGTCATATGACTTGTCTATTATTTTTTCTGTATGATTTCTCATATGAGCTGTAATTTCAAGTCAAGTCATACGGTTATCATTTTGTTATGTTTACACGTCTTTACTTCGCATTTGATTTTCTCTATGGTTA
The DNA here is from genome assembly GCA_946251815.1 of Dasysyrphus albostriatus. NCBI lineage: Eukaryota > Metazoa > Arthropoda > Insecta > Diptera > Syrphidae > Dasysyrphus > Dasysyrphus albostriatus. The sequence goes on along the minus strand of OX276337.1, from coordinate 69,295,393 downwards.
TCTGTCAAAACCAAAATAAAAGAAAAAAAACTCGTAAACAAATACATTCTTGTAAAGCAAAATTACTTTCTTGGAACTATCCATTGTTGTTTTCATTCAAAATTCTAATTTTTTTGTAGAAATATTTTTATTTTCAATACTCTGAATTCATTATTTTCCATGAAAATAACAATTCCTGTTTGACTTCTCAAATGGAATTAGCTACAGTTCTAATGTCAAAAAAGTCATATGCTTTTTGCTTTTGAGAAGTCATATGTGATCTATGAGTATGTTCAGACGGTTTGGTTTGATTTGTTAGGCAGCTCATTTGAGAAATCATATGACTTCTATAATCGTGTAAAGTGGCCTTAGCTTAGAAAAATAAATTCAAAGTTTGATTGAAGATATTGAATATTTTGATAAATTGATGAAGAAAACGTACAGAAATTTCATATAATAAATTATTTAAAACAAACGACAGTCACTGTCACAGACACTAATACGTATACACACACTAGAGTATCTGTGTTAATAATTTTTTTGACTGGCATCTTTTAAAAGGACAATTAAAAAAACAAAAATCTTATAAAATATTAGAATAGCTTCAGTAATTCGAGAAAAAGAATAAATCGTAAAAAGAAGGAAAATCCCATACAAATTTGTATTGGAAAGGTATGGGCTTAGAGCCACGGGTAAATGACCTCGGACAAAATTTAAACCTTAACTTTGGTTTAGATTTGGATATAGAAATATTACATTTATACTTTTAAGTTTACTATTGAATTTTTAAATTCAAGCCTGGTACCCAGATCGAGACAAAACTAATCTCCCATATAAAATTTTTCCCCAGGACGAATTTTATCTTAGATTTGTTTCTAATCAGTACGCACCTCCAGCGCAAAATTTGAGGTTCGTAGCTGCTGTACATGAAAAGACAAAAGTAAGTCTCTACTACATTTTGCGCGGAAAAAGAATGCTCGAAGCATTATTTTTCAGGACAATTTTTATTTCACTTTTTATAAATTTAAATCATCTCCCTGTTTCAAACTTTCCATTATTATGACGTTTTGAGGACGCATGACTGAAATAAAATATAAAATGCGTTAGGAAAATTATGAAATCAGAAATAGAAAAGCTTTTTTAAATCAGACAGTGGCGTAGCTAATGGGAAAGTGTACAAAAGAGCCACATACAGATTCGGAAAATATTTTCTTCTACTCAAAATTTAAATTTAGTTCCAAACCGAGTTGGAATCAGCAAAACTGATTTGGAAAAAATCAAATGGATCTCTGGAGGAGTAGAAAACTCTGAACATTTCTTATTTTTTCATATCTTCACAGATAGGGATAGAACTATTTAACACAAAAAGTTTATTTTGTTCCTAATAATTGCCCTTAAATCACCTTTTTCCGGAGAAGTAAACAAATTTCAAAAATTTCTGAATTTTTGAAGGGTTTCTTTAACCTACGACGTCGTAGCCATTTTTAATAGCTTGACATGTGGGGGACAAATAACAACCAATTGCTCTGAAATCACTTTTTTGCAGAGAAGCAAAAAAAAATCTTAATTTTCAGAGATTTTTTTTAATCCGTCGACATCGTAGCCATCTGTCAATGTAATGCGACAGCTGATAGCTTGAAAGATGCAGGACAAACTATATTTTAACGAAAAAAGTTATTTTGGTCCAAATGTCAACCAATTGCCCTAAAATCACCTTCTCAAGGGACTTTTTAGAGGTATTTTCATCCATTCACATACAAATTTAGAGATAAAATTTGTCTTTGCTCGATCTGCGTACTAGGCTTCAAACAATGAATAAAATTCTTGCATTAAAAAAATACACACCAAAAATGAAACTGAGCCCCCTTACCAGCAAACAAAAATTCTGCGTACGCTACTGTTCTGTGCATATACAAATATGTACATACATACCTACATTATGTATATTTTATAAAACATATATATATATATATATAATACATAATAATATTTTAGGCTTGAATTTTTTAACAAGTAATTACAAGTATCTTGGCTCTTACCACAAACTATCACTTGAAATTGCCACACAACACAACAGATATTACGGTTACGTTCCAATTACAATCAGGATTTGTGGTTAATCCTGATATTGGCATACTATTTCAATGAAGAAAAAAAAAAGACTCGAGGCTATGTGGCCAATGGAATGGAGCCATAGCGTTATAGTATAGAAGTGTTGGACACGATGTGCTTACTTTAGTCGCTAGTCGGTCACATCATGCGGTTTGATAGTGAGTTACTAACTACCTAACTAATGAAAGTTCCAACAGAGGGACTAAATTTCATGTTATTAGGTTAAAGCAACTTTATAATCATTAACATTAACCGCTACTACCGTTGTAAAGTATCAGAGTTACCAGTATAGTTCTCAAAAAAAAACACAAATACAGTTGCTCCAGGATCGCCAAGTAATACATATACCTTATTATATTAATTAAAAAAGAAATTGAAAAAATAAGCCTCTGGCAATGGGCACTACACTCTCTCTTCTCTCTCCTACTCTCAGTATTTATAGTTCTTTATAAAAGTTTTAACAAAAAAATACGGGTACGTTTAACTTTTTCTCCTCCTTTAATAGGTACCTACAACTGCATACAAGATACAACCGATGATTTATTTTTGCAATCAAAGGGAAAAAACCTTTTGCACTTACCTAATTATTTTATAAAGATTAATAAATAATGAAAACTAAATTGAAAATATTTTTTTTTATAGATCCAGACATACAATTTCTTGTAAATAGAACAAAATACTCGTACAAAAAATTCACTTCTGTATAGGTACTTAATAAATAAAAGAGAGAAAGCATTTTATTTTTGTTTCTTCTTCTTATTTTTAGAAAATATATATTTAATTATTATTAATTTTTCCTTAAAAGAGTCCCCATTTGTAATGCAATGGCTAGATACATGTTGTTGCCCACGGTACGAGTAACACTACTGGTGGCAACTTATCCTTTATTTCTGTTCAAGATAAAGCATCCGAAAGCCTGCCACGGCTCACGGTCTTCATTTGAGACCGAAGCTCTTTCATTTTAATTCTTTTTTTCAGTGCAAATTCTATTAACTTTATTTGCTTCTGTCTATATCTTTCCTTGGCAATTAGTGGACATGTAAAGTGTGGGATAAAAGATAAGTTCCGCCTTTGGATAAAAATGTTTTTGATTCAGATTTTGGGTTTGAACGGAAACCGGTAGCATTAGAATTACAATTCGTGCTAAGCAAATAAATCAAACGGTACTAATATGTGAAAAAAGTAGGCTGATTTAGTAATGTATGTATGTATATAATGTATGCATATTGAAAATGATTAAATAAAGCGTAAAAGAACCGACTCTACAAGAACCCACATAAACTCGGTATACAAAGAGCTGGTATCCTACATACATAACATACATACATTTAGTTTTCTCATTTATTTGCAAGAAACTACTATGTAGATCCTTGAGTCTTCGCTTCTCTCCACTTCCAGAAATCGTTAATTAGACATAAATGTAAGTGTTCTGGCCTACATATATGTTAATTTAATATTACAATTGCTAAACTGATAGTTTGAAGTAGCCAGTTTATATTTTTGAGATCGTAGAGGACTCAGAGTTTCAGAAATATAAACAGAATTCCTCTAAAAAATTTCTCACTTTTCGTCTTAAAAACTGAGACTGAAATTTGTTGGACTCGCTTGCCCAATTATTTTTTGTCACAGAAGAAAAGAGAGTTGTTTTGACTTCTATGTGAGGAATGCTATTTATATTTTTCTCCCTACTCTGTCGAAAAATTGAGGAAAAATACTGAGCGCTTAAGACATATAATTTGGCCAAATATCTAATTGATATCAAATTTATTTATTTACTTTACTATAAATGCTAAACTAATAGATATTTTTAAATATCAAATTGCTATGAAGAAATTTATGTTTTTTAAAGTTATTTTAACATTAATAATATCAAATTGATATTTTGAGATTACCATTTATTTTACTTTCAATTTAACATTTTACGTCTTGGTTTCTACTGCTAAACGGTTTCATTTTTGTTTGTTTCATTTTTAATATCTTATTGAACTAAGTTCCTCAGGTTTTCGAAAATATTACATACCAACTTGAAGATTTGCTGTTTACGAAAAAAAAAAGTTGATGCTGGCAACATTTAAGGGTCTCCCAATCCAACGTGAAATAAGAAAGAAGCATTCACATACAATGCTAAATAGCAAGAAAAAAGTTTATCGTCAGCTAAAATTTTCCCTTGGTTTCTGATTCTGATTAACATCATTTTTAACTCTTAAAAATCAGAGGAACTTAATTCCATGATATGTTAAAACAACGTTAAAAAATATCAATTTCCTAATATCAGTTTGATATTCAAACATATTAGTTTAGCATTCATAGCAAAATGAATAAAAAAATTTAGTGGCGCAAAAGCTCGTGGAGAACTAGGGCCTAGTGACTTACTACTCTCAACCATTAATTAAATATCAAAATTTAATTTGTTTTCAATAACACTAAAATAAAACAAACAATATTAATAATTTTGTATTGATAAATCAAAATTAAAACACTATATGTGCAGTGTTTATAAAAAATGAAAAACATTTAGCGAAATATTTATCAATTACAATTACAATTTATCAATTTCCCTACAGGAAAAGGTAGGGCTCTGGAATTGTATGGCACCCAAGATTGCCAAGTCTTTAACCCAATTAAGAAATTTCTGTAGCCCAAAATTGGAGCCGTAAAAGTAGCCCAAACTGTAGCCCAAAAACAATAAAAAAATTTCTCATAACTTCACTCACAATTTATTTTTATTAAAAAAAAACAACGGAAAATAAAATAATTTATTTGCTCATAAGAGAAAATGGAGATTCTGCGAAAAACAGAGAAACTGAATGATGTTAAAGTGAAGTGCGGTTAATTTGAAATGTTAAAACCAATGAGCATTTTTTTTTTTTTTTTTTTTTTTGAAATTCATTATTATTTTTCAATTTTCTTAAAACTATCTTAAAGCTAGACAAAAATTCATAAAAACTAGCCTACTTATCAATATCTTAAAACTAACTTACTGGCCCCAGTCGGGCGCTCTAAGTTAAACTATAATAACTTAATGCTAATGCCTTTCGGCCTAAGAACTATTTTAATACTAAATCCAGGTCGGTTTTATTTTTTACCGAGAAGAATTTCCAAAAAAAACTCGGTATCGTTGTCTTTATTTTTTTGGTTTTATATAAAACTTACAAACTACATAAAACTAAATTTAAGCTAATTAAAACTAATTAAAACTACTTAAAGCTACTTAAAACTATTTACAACTAATTATAAACAAATTACAACCTACTTATAAGCTACTTACAGACTACTTACAAACTAGAACAGCCACAGCAAGCATTTTCCGGTTTTATAATTTTTTTGTATTTTTGTGGATTTTATAATTTTTTTTTTTTTGTGCCACCCTGACTGTCCCTACTTAAAACTAACTACCTAAACCTATGCAAGTCGGCCATACAAAAGAAAATAGCAAGGTCAACTATTAAATGTCTGAAGGAACTTCATCTTCGTTTTTCAACCACCAGAACTGGTTCTCCTGCTTTACCCTATCCCTTCGGTCCCGTTCGGACCAATGAGTATGTCCCCTATTACGTGACGATTTTTAGACGCAAAGAATCATCGTTGAAAAGGCAACTATTCGGTGGTCCCAAATTTTGAAATGCTTTATTTGTATTATTAAGGGGAGAAAAGTATTTTATTTATGATTTATTTATACTTAAAAAAAATATCGCCCAAGATTAGGTCTGGGCTATTAGTAGCCCAATTATGATTGGGCTGTCATACTGAAATTGATGTCAGCAATTTCGGAAAAAGATAGCCCAAATTCCGATAAATAGCCCAACCTGGCAAGCCTGTATGTTGGATAAAAAAGTATATAATCTAACTGCCAGTAAATGGTCAAAAAAGGTTCACGATAGGTCACGTGCGAATTTGGCACTTTAACTGTGGGATATTCGCAATAATTAATAAAATCTGAAAGGTGATAAAAGGTCAACTAGTTTCGATAGTTGGACAGCGTAGAACTTGGTTTTATGATTTTTAGAAGTTTTTTCAAGGTCAGGAAGTATTTTTAACATCACATTTTTTCTAATTTTAAGAAAATTATTTTTATAACTTTTAATCTGTTTTTACACAGCTTTTTTCAATCACTGCTATCAATTTTTTGTATATGTATGTTTGTCACATAAGCATATGCAATCAAAGTGTATAACGTGCGGTTGTAGTATAAAACGATCGATCCAAACTTATGTGGAATGTTTAAAACTTTCAGAACCATCTTTTATCAATTTTAAAATAAAAGTGGATTTAAAATCCATTTCTTAGTATGATCTTGGTAGCAATTTTAGTATTATAATGATTGGAAGAATTTTAAACTTTTAAGATTTCATGCGAAACAAAATTGCTAAAAGTACTATCTATAAAATTTGTGATTTCTTATTCTACTTCTTATAATAGACTTGTGGCCAATTTCACAAAATATTTTTAATGATTTCAAAAGCCATTTAGCCTTTAAATGACGTTTTTGTCTCATTAAATTTTAAAAGTCTTTTTGGTAAAGCCATTCCCGTCAACAACAGCTGATATTTTGATGTACCCTCATCCGTTATATATTTCATAAAAATTAGATGGAGCTTAGATTAAAGCAATTTAAGTGTTTGTTTATGAAATAAGACATTATACTTACCATGTGTTATTAAAAAAAAAATGTATTTAATCAATATTTTTTAAGACATATGTATTTTCAAGGTCCATCAAGCTGCGTCCCCTACAGCCGAAATTCAAAAATGTAATGATGCAATTATCAGTATACCACTTCGTAAAGCAGTGCATGCATGTGAAACATGTATTAGAAATAGAAAATCCCACCAATTTGATGAAGTGGTGAATTTGGTGAAGTGATAAATACTGGAATGATATCATAGATTTTTTAATTAGAAAAATTATCAAACGAACAAGTTGTCTATCCATGTGCCAGTAAGCACGTGTGTTAGGGAGGGACTATCCATTTTTTATTAATCTGCTGTCATCAAAGGCTTACCTCAGTTCCGATTTAATAAATCTATTTGGTGTTTTCACCGCACAAAAAGATTTAAATTTTTATTTTGACAGTACCTTTTAAAATACAAATGGTGTTTCATTTTTTCTTATGAAGAGGAAGTGAAATAGAATGTTTCATTTACGAAGAACTGAATGCAGCCACGAATGAATCCTACAGCATAAAAATAGGCTAGTTCAATTTGTAAAAGTGTTTGCCCTAGGAGAATATAACTAGATCAAATTCTAAACTTCAAAATTTACGAAATAAATTTTAATGGTAAATCTTCGAGTTTTGAAGAATATCATGAACGGCACCTGTTAAACTATGTTTATTTTACTTTCAGTTTGCTCTACCGATTTCAATATTTTTTTTTGTGTGGAACCTATATATTAGGTAATATTTTACCTAATACTAATTTGTTTTTTTAAATGTAATTAAAGATACCCAAATAATTTCCTAATAAATTTGATCATTCATGTAAATTTTTTTACTGATATAAAATAGTGCTATTGCATTATTGTTACCAAATGGTGAACATAGGTTATTTAATGGTAGGTATAGGTACTTGATGATTCAAGACAACTGAGGAATACGTCTAACTTCTTGCGAAACTATTTGATTTTAACTGAATGATATGTAAGATAAAGACGTATCTCTGCCCTGGAGAGATATAGAAATTTTTCAATTGCGACTTCCTTTCCATATCGTAACGAAATTTTTTTGGAGGTTTTTGGTATATTTACCTCAGAAATTTAAACTTTTGCACTTACGCCCTAATACCACCGAAGGTTCGATATTATAAAAAAAAGCCTATCAGACCACTTTTTGACTTTAAATTCGAATGTAATGGTTTTTGCAAACATTTATTTTTTACTGCTTTTATATATTTATAATCATTTTTGCATTTGTTGGATTCACCATTTTTTATATCAAATAGCTTCAGACGTAAAATCAAAAACTGAACTCCAAGCTTTAACTTAGAAGAGTATGTATAATACTACTTTAAAAAAGTGATTTTACTTTTTTGGAAGTGTGTATGTACATAAATACACAAATGTCATCATCAACATTACATTATAAATTCATGGACCAAAATTTAATTTATTGTTATTTTGTTGAAAACGAAATTTAAATTTACATATTCAAAAATGACCTTAAATTTTAGTTTGACTGGTTCCTCTTCTAATTAGCATTTTAAAGAATATTTAGCTTCCGATGGCGCTGCTTCAGCAATCACTTACATTTTTTCAAAAGATATAAACAATCAAGTAGCTCTGATTGATAACGTGTTAATAATATTTCACACAAAAATGCATATTCAACTTAATAAGAAACCAATAAAATATAGTAATAACGAAAGTGAACTTCTCTTTTGCATAGACTACATTTTAGGAGGGATGGGGGTCAAAAAGGGCTGGATCTCTTATATTGTTTTCAGGGTTATAACAAATATTTTTTATTTTAATTTTTTTTTTTTGATATGTTGCTCTGTCATTTTTTCTAAGCTTAAACAGGTTGCAAAAAAGGAATGTGTACTTAGTTCACAGTGGACTACTTTCTCACCTTCCACCTTGCCTGAAAACTAAGTCCACTTCGTGAAAGTGGCTTTAGTTCACATTAAATGAGAACTATGTCCCTCGGTGAACTTAGTTACCGGGGACTTAGTTCCCTGAGCCTGAAAAAAAGTGTCTCAGTATTGGCACTCTTTTCCTACTTCCTGCACAAGGAGGATACCAAGCTTGTGAATTCTACTGGAGTAATGCATGCAATGGTTACCAGTTCTAGTTCACCTTTTTTCCAACCCTGGAATAGCGGTTCAACTTCACCCTTTTTCGGTGAAAAACATCCCTGAAATTAGTCCACTGAGGAACTCTGTTCTTATCAACTTGAACTAAACCTTACATAAAATTGATAACAACTTTTTTCGCGGAGGTCGTATCAACTAAAAAACACCTTTTTTTAAAGACTATTTTGATCCTTTCGTTTTCACCAAGTTTCATGTTTGGTCCAAAGTACTAGTTTACCTGTACTAAATTAAAAGATAAAAAAGCTGCATTTTAGTAAGATCGCACACTATTTTTGTATTAAGTTGCAAAAATATACATAATTTATTAAAAAACTTAATAATAATTCTCACTTAATTAGTTAAAAGTTAATTTTGTTTAAAAAAAAAAATAAGCATGGAAATATTGTCGATAAAAATCCCGATAAAAATCGAAAAATTGGCTTACTTCGAGCGACTGTACCTCGATCGATATTTGACAAAACTTTTCTTGAATGAGTTATTAAAAAAATTGTTGTATTTATCTTATAGGTATAAAGCATTGCCTATACCTATCTCTGCTTCAAAAAGAATTTATAGGTTTATTTTTTAAATTTACCTGAGGGTTTTTTAATTTTTTTGAGTGATGCATTTTGATGTTTTCAATAAAAAAAGGTTTTCAGCAATATCTCGAAATTTTGTTTCGTTTTCGAGTTATTTGCAAAATAGCAAAAAATTGCACCCTCCAATTTAATAGCACTCCACGGTTTTCTCATCTTCAGTGACTCATTTAATGATTTCTGCAATAAAAACTCTTGAAAGTCTTAGTTCCTGAGTAGCCTAAAGTGTGTGTGCAAGCCGGCGTAAATTTAGTAAAAAAAAATAATTTATTCTTCTAAAAAAATCGAGTAGGTATTTTCCTAACAGAATCGAGTTTTTGAAGGAACTCAACATAAGAAAAAGTCAAGTTTTTAAGTTCCTTTTACTGTTTTTCCAAATTTATTTTATTTTTATTTATTTATTCGCTATCGATAGTTCTAAGTGAATGTCAAATAAAGGAGAATGTCAAAACATTTCGAAATGCTTTCCATAGGGGTTTTCCGTTCTTGTAAGTGTGTATAAATAACGGTAGGTAAAGGTAGAAATTCTGTGCAAAATGTAATACCTTAAAATTTCGAAAACGGGTTAATGGCAAACGGTTGTTTTTTTTTTTCAAATTAGTTTTTAAGTGTAAACTTTGTATATAAATTGAAATGAACTCCACAAGCGATAGATTTTCTTTGACTTTTAAAATTTTTTTCTCACTTCTAGTGTTTAAAAATAACTGTAAACTAGCTGAAATAAATTAAAAACAAACTTAAACTTTAAGATTTGAAAGAAAATGTTAAATTATTCATGAAAATATAGGTAGGTACCTACCTATTCACTCTCTCGTTGAGGCTTTCAAATTTTAAACCTAAACAGTCTCCACTATTTTCCTATTTGTATTTCTTCAAATAATATAAAACATTCAAGCAGGTTTTGTCCAGCATTATACTAACAATGGTTAACTTAGGTTAGTATTATATTCTGGGCCATTATATTTTCAGTTCAAAAAACAACTTAATTAAACAACCTAAAAAATTATATTTTTTTGTCAGTGGTCATAAAAATATATAAATTCTGCATAAATTATTAAAAAAAAAACGCACCTTTTGAGGAGTCAAACAACAAATACGAAAAAAAATAATCCTCTTTAATCCATGAAATCATAAGGTCAGTTAAAAAAGAATTCGAGAAACATAACGCAAACGTAACTCACCTTTTAGCTTAACATATCAATAATATCCACAAATGAAAATTTTAACGTTTATATCCAAAACAATGAAATGAATAAATACTTTGAAGCTTCCACTGCCGCTGCTGCTTCATTCAAACGCGAAAACGTGAAGGTAATATTAATTACATCAACACACTCTCACAACTCATACAAAAGCAAACTATTCGCAATCGAGTAAGCAATAAATACTTCACAACAAGACACGAATTCCCGGATTTTTTTCTTTTAGGTATTTTATTTTATTCCGAGAATTTTGTATGCATAATATTTTTATAGCACTCAAAAATAATTTATAAATGACAAATATGCATTTGAATTTTCGTTTTAATTCACTTTATTTAAAAATATCAACGAAAATATTTTGTAAAATCAAAAACCACAAGGAGAACAAGAGATCTTCGGCAAACTTAACATCTAAAAGCAGAGAATCGATCGTACCGAGAATTATATGTATTTTATCCCTTGGGATTTTCAGCCATTTTACAGTTTTTAACTGCTTTATCATTGGGATGTTTTTTTCACGCACCAATTTTTTGTATCGTAATACGCCAACAGGATGGAAATAATTTACTGCCAACCTATGCAGGTGACTTAGTTTGGAATAACCAAATATCTGTATAGCCACGGTATCACAAAGAATTCATCGGTGTCGTTACAAGCGTTACATACATTTTTTTCTCAAATCTACCACTTCAATTAAAAAAAATAATAGCTAGCAAAAACCCAAACCGACATCGACAATACGAGAGCAACATTTAAACTGAGTGCAGAGCTCGAATTGAACTGATCGCTCAACTTTTTTAAGGGAATACAACAACGTATCTTAAAGATTTAAAGAAGTATAGTGTAGATTCTCTCTTGAGGTGTATAATACACGTTCACGCTCACCTGTCACCTGTACAAACGAAGTCAGTGGTGGATTAAGATGGATGGCGTCTCTAGTAAAGTCTTAACTGCCTTCAGTTATGCATTCGATTAACTATGACTGAGTTCAAGTTCTCATTGTTAAAATAAAAGTTTGCCTATTAATGTCCAATTTTATTATTGTATTCAAATTTTTTTTTAGAAATCTGAAAACAATAACGGTTCTAACATTTAAATTATATTATTTGTGTAAATAGTTTTCAAAAAATTTGCATTCAAATTCAAAATTTTGATAAGAAACGCAAAAAAATGTTTGGATCAATTTTTGGGTGTGTGATTAAATTTTCTTTTTGTGGTCAATGCTCATATCACTTTTGGATCAAACACAAAAAACCGAAATTTATGTCTTCTAGTTTTTGAGAAAATTTAAAATTACTAATACAACTTTTACTTTGCTTCCGGCCTGAGAAAATGGCAAGTTTTTATTCAAGACCCTGAAAAGGCTTCGGTGGGGCAATCTAGACAAGGGAAGCTTGTCAAAAACTAGTGAGGCCCTCGCTAAAAAAAATTGTTGGATAAGTCTTTTTATTCCATCACAAATATCCCATATACATATGTATAGCAAAAACAAAAAAAATTTCATACCCATTATACAATATAGTAAGAAAAATTACAGCATTTAGTTTTTCATTTTCAACATTACACAACTGTATTGCGAAATAGCACAGTAGTTAGCATATTGGACTGGTAACAAGAAGATCCTAGGATCGAATCCCGACCAAGACAAGGTTTTATAAACAAGGTTCGGTGTATGCAAAATTTGATGTTTAAAGTGCTAGCATTACGGCGGTGTTTTAATAGAGAGGTATCCTTGTTTTTGACCATTTTACAAAAATCCCTTATCAATTTTTGGCGACCAAGCTATTGTAAAAGTTATTAGTTGTGCGGCCTTATGTTATTTCATTCCGGCACTGATAATACACACACATACATTTCTTTGAGACGTGAGATCAATCTATAATTACTTTAGTATAGTATGCAGTTAGGTGGCTAGGTCTCAAAACCGGGTCTAGTTTCAAATTTCAAATAACAGAGAATAAGAGAATAAGAGATATGTATGTACTTAGTAAATAGATTATACTTGCCTATCTCTTAAGGTTTTGTCGTAAACAGAAAATAGGGTACAACAAATATATGGTTGTTGAAATTGGAAAAGGTCCTAAAAACGCTCCTGTTGTTTTTGTTTTTTCATCTATTAAAATAGTTCTCTTATGAAATTTTGAAAATTTTAATATCAGTGCAAAGTACTAAAAAAAACAATTTTTCTGAAGTCTATCAGTCGTATTTATAAACTTTGTCTAACTTTATTTACTGTTGTCCTAGAGCTTCCTAACTTGAACAACGACATCGGTTGTCAGAGATTTATCTAACTTGACATTTTATTTAATTAATTAACGCATATTTTCAACTATTAAAGACTTTCAAAAATCTGTCAAACTAGTCAACCGTCTAAAAAATCTAATAAATAAAGCTGTATTTATTTAATTTTCATTTTATTCTAGTTTTACGTTTTTTATGATAAACTTTGTTAATGTTGTTTTTATGAAATTTTATTTAAGCTTTGATGATTAGTTATCAACAACTATACTATCAATGGATGTCTCATAGTTGGATAAGACCAGTGAGACAATTTACATGATTGACTCTTGCATTCAAAACTTTTTACCAATAAATTTGAATATACAAAACATGAAGCTACCTTACCCTGTTTATATAACCAAGATGCTCTGAATACTTTTTTTGAATATTGACTTAAACGTAAAGAGTATCTCACTGTTGGGTAAGCTTCTCTAATGTTTTTCATTTAGTATTTTTGGTAAAAGTATTTTATAAAACTTTAGCTCACAAACATTTTTGACATCGCTTTCTAATGAAAAATTATATTATATATTACTTTATCAAGTAAATAATTCTTTATCAGAGATTCCGATTCGTACAAACACACTGGGGCAGAACACCACTAAAGGTGGCATCAAATCAACTATCAAATCTGTGTACTCGAAATTATACACGATTACCGCTCTAGCATGATAGTTAGCACATTTAAAAAAAAATCGGGGACATGACCTTTTAAAAAAAATCAAAAAATATTTCAAACGCTTTAACATGAATCTTAGTTTCAAAAACAAAGTTAGTAATAATAATGATAGATTTATTGATTTCAACTTAAAATCTTTACTAAATATAAACAGATACAGTTTAAGGCATGGCTTCAAGCCGTCTGTCTGATTGGCAAATTTAAATTTAAGCAATTATTATTTGCAGTAAAAAAGAGAAAAATAGAACTCAGAAAATTAAAATTAAATGAAAGATAATTTAAATGAAACAAGTTCCAAACAAATTTGACACTTTCGTTGAAAAAAAAAACTATTAAAAATGTTCATCAACTATTCTCTGTGTGTATGCTGCTGCTATTGTAACAAAAGAGTAGAAATCCCGCCACCCGCTTCTACCATACAAAATATCTTTAGTTTCAAACCAATTAAGTTCATTCCGTCCGAGACACCTCTTTCTTATATCTTTCAAAATAGGACGAACTGCGATGAAGTGAAAGATATTCTCTCTTACGTTCATGTTACACAAAGTGCACATAATAGGAAGATCATCACGATGTAGAATATAGTTCAACCGCAGAAGTACACCTCTTGTTCTAAATATGGTTTCGATGAATTTTGTGCTGAATTCCGAGTTGAAATAGTTGAGTTCTTCTAGATTAAAATTTAGTTCTCTATTGTAATTTCAATGCACTGATGATTGGGCTTCCTCAATAAACATCGCTCTTGCCTTCAGGTCAAGCTCTTTTAAAAATTGGTAAGGATCACCTTCCAATCCTCTATACGATCGGGATCTAAGTCTAAGTGCAGGTTATGACTTTGTGCTAGGGAATTTAATTTTTTAAAAAGTAATGTAAAAGGTGGCTAAATTTTAAAGGCCGATGTTGAATGTGAACCACACCTATACGCCAAGTTTTTTTCTGCATTTCATTTGACATTGGAAAATATTGATGTGGGCGATATGTGGTTTCATCAGGACGGTGCCACTTACCACACAGCTAACGCAGCAATGCCTCAGCGTCCTCGAAAATTTGGACAATCGGATGGAGGTGTGCCGCCGAAGTCGCGGAGGCCATTTGGCCAATATTTTGTTCCATACATAATTGAACCATACTAATATTATCATAACAAAAAGAAATTACAGTAATTTCCTAAATTACTTGTGTTTTATTTAAAATCAACATCAGTTTAAAAATTAAACCACCCTTTATTTGAGCGAATTGCGTGTTGTGCTACCGAAGAAGTTTTTCAACTTCGTCATACTTGGAAAACCCCCAAAGTTGTGCAGCGTATAACATTATTAAAGTTGCTAAAGTCCTAAGCGGCACAAACACGCCCTCCAGGTCGAATTGAGAGTTGTTTTGGCGGTACTAAGTTTATCGACAAGGAGATTTTGCATGCTCAGATTTGATCTTATAAGAACGCTTATATATTAATATTCTCTGACAATTTTAATATCCTCTCCATTAAAAGTCCACTCTTCAGACTGTGCATATCTCCCAGAACCTCTTCAAAACACCATCACCTTCGATTTGTTAATATTAACAGTCAAATTCCAGATCCAACAATATTGTTCTAGTTTTAGAATCAGTTTTTGAAGAATGACAGGAGAATCCGCCAGCAGAACTATATCATCCGTATACATTAGTATATTTATTTGTATTCCATTCCAAAGAATACCTACAACCAACTATTCAACCAAATCGTTGAGAAACAAAATAAAAATGAGGGCACTAAATGTACAACCCGGTCGAACTTCCGAGAGTGGCTCAAACCACTCGTATTAGGTATCTCCATTCCGAACGGCTGATTTTGTGTCGCTATAGAGGCTTTTTAGCAAAGTAATTATTTTTTTTCGAAAGACCCATTAAAGTTAGTTTATAAAAAATTGATTTTCGATCTAACGAATCGAAAGCCGCTCTGAAATCAATAATGAAGCAGTATAACTTTGATCCTTTTTCCAGAAAATATTTTGCAATTGATGTTAAGGTAAGGACATGGTCTATTGTCACGTATCCGTTCCAAAATTCAGCTTGAAATTCGCTTAAAGCGTCATGATCTTCAACTCAAGTCCTGATTTGATTAAGAAGTACTGAAGCGAATAATTTCATAGAACAGTTCGAAAAAGAAAAACCCCTTTTTTATGGAGGGGGAAGATAATAGCTTCGCGAAAACTAGTGGGCGTTTCACCATTTTCAAAAATTATTGTAGGTGGCAGTAAAATCTTTTATATATTCTTTGGTGGCATATTTGTAGAACGCATATGGAATTCTGTTCAATCCTGGAGCTTTATTCTATTTTGTTTTTTTTTTTTTATAACTTCGACAACTTCAGTTGATGTGAAAGGGCAGTCAACTTTTCATCATTGGCATTGCATAATCAAAATTATATATTTGATAGTTAAAAGTGTTGAGAAGCGATTCAAAATAGTTTCTTAAAGTGGCAGCCGCCATTGTATTTTCATTCATCTCCCTAATGGCTTTCCAAAAATCACTGAAGCTCCCTGTCGCAGAAACCAACTCTTTATTGCATGTCACATATTTTTCTTTGAAGTAGTTGGTGTTGAATTTACAAAACAAACGGAGAAAGGCATATGATTTTTTTCTTTTCTTGAAACATTCTTCATCAAACCATTTTTTCTTTGGGGAGAATGCAGAAACTTAATTATACCAACAATTAGAAACATATATATTTTGTATTAATTAAGCTTAGCAAATACATAGATATTATATCGATACCTTCCCATAAGAATGTATTAAGCGACATTTCAAAAATCTTAGAGGTATCAAAATAAACCTCTGGATTAGTTTTTTATGTGCGCATCTAAGGAAATTAAAAAAAAATTGGAAAGTAATTTTCAACTCAAAATCACTTTAAACATTTATTTACAAAATACACACATAAATAATTAAAAAAGAGATTTTTAAAAATTTTAATTTTTTAAAATGTCCCTTAATACATTCTTAGGGGTAGGTATCGATATGTAATCACAAGTAAAAATGTATTCTCCTTCATCTTCATCACCACCACCCATTGAGTCAGTAATTTACCCTTAATTAATAAACTATAAGCCTGAAAATGGAAAATAATTATTTTTGGATGCAAAAACCATTTGCATGCAAATAAAGCCTTGATGTGAAAATATTTTTTTTTTGAAGTGTAAGCCAACCATCAAAAAAAATATTTTACTCACCACTTTTTTCGCATGCATTGTCTTGCGTGACATTTCATGACAGCAATGCTTTTTTGAGTAATCCGTGAACCAATCACGCAAACAATTAATTTTGCATTTCACCTCAATTATTTTTGACGTACGAGAATATTTGCATTGATTTTTTTGCGCACTTGAACTGTAAACTAGGCTTTAGGCAATTAAGCTTTTGAAATAATTTCATTTCCATAATAAGATACTTGTTGACTGAAGAAGGCATAAAGTACCAAGGATAACTAGCAACGAGATATTTTGCAATTTTATGAGCAAATTCTCGAACTTTTTCGGCATCAACCTCATGACCACAAGCAACCATTGTCATTATCAATTCGACATCTGCTTTAGCAACATCAGCTGACGTTTCGGTATTTTCGAAAAATCTCCTATCCGTATTTCCGTCATTAGAATTTCCGAAGCCCGGCTTTGGCTTGTCAACGATCAAACGCAAAATCTCTCAAAACTGTTTTTGAATTTCTTTTTTCTCTTCAGCAACAATTTTTGTATGCTTTTTTATTTTCCACCACGTATTAAGAGGACAAAGAGGACAAAAAGAAAAATATAGTATAAAAATGAAAAAAAAAATCAACACACCTGGGCCTACTAATTCCATTGTCCCTGACAATACGTGGAGAAATTCAAGCATTTTCTGCGATTTGTGAGCAGGGTAAGTTGCAGCAGAGGGAGGTGGATGAAATATTTGAAAATATTCGGTGAAGAAAATAGACGTTCTCTTTTGTATTCTTTCTCTAATTCAATCCAACCAATCAAGTCGTGTCTTTCATTATGAAATTACGAAAAACACAAAGAGGAAAACATAATCTGCAGAATAATTTTCTAGTCCCTGATCACACGTGAACAAATGCAAGCATTTTCTGCGATTTGTGTAGGCAAGGGGGGCAACTTCCAGGCAGGCGCAGATACAGGGGGAGGGCAATGGGTGCAACTGCCCCCCTGAACAGGAACGAACCAAGCATTAAATATTAATTCATTAAAATGTCATCAAAAAATGCTTTTTCGTTCTACGTTTATAAAATTTTTTCTTGGTAGTGAAAAAAAGACTACGTTTTTATTTTCCTGATTTTTCATTTCACGAAATTATTTAAAGATTCTATAACAAACGATTTATCTCGCCTCTCCCAGATGTGAAGCAGAGAAAAATTCTGATATGCAAAAATAGCCTTCAAATCGAGCGATTGTAAAGCTTATAACGTCGGTTTTATAACGTCCAATCTTCAAATTTAAGGTCTTTAATTAAAAGATAAATGTCAGGCTTCATTCCTATGTAATATTTTTTTGAGAAAAGTCAAATTATTTCATACTAGAGAGCAGATTGAGTCCCACATCGATCTGATTTCACTTTTCAAAATGCAAATGTGAATGAAAAATGACACAGTTTCGAAAAACAATGTTCCAAAAAGCTAATCCCCAACCCTTCTCTAGAAATATGTAAGTGTTTTTTTTTGTATAGTTAAATTTAACGCGGAAGGCAGCAGTGGCACTTATCTACTTTTTCAAAAAAAGGGTCAGTTCAATTAGTTTTAAAAATTCTAACGTTGCTTCAAATGCTCAGATGAACAAGATTAAGAAATTTAAAGCAATTTAACATGAAAAACTACTTTTTTGTATAAAAATTATTGAGAAATAGGTTCCACAACATTTCATACTAAAAAGATGCGTATCCATTTGACAGTACTTTCACTAGAAAACTCCCAAGAATAACTTTCGGATGTCTTCCCCTCTGGTGAGCTAATTTTATAAATGTGTCCACTTGCAAGTTTAAAATTCTAGAGCTTGTCCCCATCTTTTAACTTCCTTATGTATTTCGAGTGCGGTTCAGTATGCAACTATTTTGCATATCTTTTTTAGCGATAAAATACGTTTCTGATGGTAATACAGTAGACGAAGAAATAATGAAGTAATAAAAACCAGGCCTGTTCAGTGTTCGTTCTTTCAAAATTGTTCACTTTTTCAAGCGGAAGTTTTTATAGGCATTCTAAAGATGAATTTGATCCAAAATGCTAATTTTGTTCGATGTGAATGGCTTTATATTTATAAGTTAAGACAAACCGAAACAATTTCCCAGTGTTCTCAAGTAATGTTGAATGCTTGCGAGTTATTTTTACAAAAAATCCAATTTCATAGAAAATTTCGTGTGTTTACTATTGTGGATAGTTAACTATTTTGAGATTCACTAAATCGAACGTCTACTGTATTCGTGAAGATTTTTTTCACTTTCATAGATGAGTTTTGGGAACTTCCGTACTATTCATCCACAAATCAAACGAAATTTATTTCTTCGAATATTTTAAAAACTACAGGTTTCCGCCCATTTCCTTGGTTTCATGTTCATTCATTTTTTGTAGCCTTTGTTTGATTGTTAACAACACGGTGCCAGTCAATTTTGCTTGCAAGCACATTTGACGTTAACGCACACATTCTCTGGCTTCTGAATACTTATTTGTTCCGTCAACTCAATTTTCTTACGGTACGGTGAAATTGAACTGTAGATGATATTATCAAACATGTGACTTTAGCAAACTGCATTATCGAACACAGAGCTATTGCAGAATGCATATCTGACTCAGATAACTGCCTTTAACTTGTCTTTGGCCACAGAATCTTATCCCAGCAATGGCTAAAACTTTTGCTGAAACTCGAATGTTATGTCTGGGAATAGGAAACATACCGATGTGCTATTATTCTATCCGAATTCTAGGCATTGCGTTCTTCATATTTTGAGTAGTATGAAAAGTACTCCAATTGTCTGTAGATCTTATCAAGATTTTGGGAATTTTGGAAACAATTTCGTATTAGTGTGGCCAAACATACACCAACATTGTCCCCCCCCTGAACGAAATCCTGGATCCGCGCCTCCTTCCAGAAGAGGGAGGGGATACAAAATTTTAAAATATTTGAAATTATTCGGTGAAGAAAATTGGCATTCTCTTTTGTGTTCCTTCTTTTGAGCGCGGAATTTTTAGTTTTATGTCTAAGTAACTACTATCAGATAATTTGAGCGTATAATTTTTAGGTATATTTTAATATATATATTTTATGTACCTATTAACAAGGCTTCAAAGTTAATATAAAATGTATTCAAGTTGAAAACGATAATTGCAACAAATATTTAGATGCCCTTTACCAAAATAATGCTTTCACTTTATACATTATTTTATTAGTCTGTTTTTGACTAGGTATCTAAAATTAAAAAAAGAAAATGATAATTTTTGAAAGAAGCCTTCTTACGCGCACATGATGGCAACGTGTGGCAACTTTCAAGTGACAGCACAGAAAAATCAAAAGGAGCAACTTGCAACTGCAACCTTTGGGGTTATGTTGAAATTCGTCTCACTGAATCGGGTTTCAAAAAAGTCGGTCTTGGCAGTGGCATACCTACAGTTGTGTTCAAAAAAATAGGAGTGATTCTTTTTTAAAGATAAAATCATAATTCAATAGTTAAATAAATTATTTGTATTCACTTTTTCTTTTGTACAATATAGGCCTTTCAGTCATATGTTAATTATGCTTATTGACTACTTTGCCTAAAACAAATAAAATAGTAAAAACATAAATTTTTTAAAAATACTCAAAACGGAACTGTTCAAAATAATAGGAGTATTTCATTTTAAGTATAGAAAAACAACGAAAATAATCAAACTTTTAGTTTTTTTTTTCAGTACTTTGTTGAAAAACCTTTGTTTTTTATTACTGCTGCACATCTGCGTGGCATTGAATTGACTAGGGTCCGACAGCGCTCAATTGGTATTTGATTCCATGCTTCCTGAACTGCGTCCCACAATTGCCGAGAATTCGAGGGTCTCCGCAGGGAAACACCCTTTTTGACATCTGCCCATAAATTTTCTATGGGATTAAGGTCAGGCGACTGAGCTGGCCATTGCATAACCTCAACCCCATTGACCCGAAACCATTCCTTAGCAGACTTACTCGTATGTTTTGGGTCGTTGTCTTGCTGGAATACCCATTTTAACGGCATATTCTATTCCGCATGAGGCAGCATCACATTGGACAAGATATCCACATAAACCCGCTGATCCATTGTGCCAATTATTTGATGTATAGGGCCAATACCACTATAAGAGAAACTGCCCCATGCCATCACCTTAGCACCTCCATGCTTAACAGTTTTAACGGTATACTGGGGCTTATATGCAGAATTTTCTGGACGTCGTACGTATTCCCTCGAACCAGTTCCACCATAAAACAATTTTCGTCTCGTCGGTCCACAAAATGTTTCGCCATTTTTCTAAAGGCCAGTTGGCATGTGTTTTTGCGAAGTGTAGGCCCGCTGCTACATGCTTTTTTGTCAGCATGGGCACTTTTCGTGGACTTCTAGCGGTTAAATTGTTTTCTAACAATCGCCTTCTTATAGTTACACTACTTACTGACAGTCCGAGATCTTCTTGGATCATCTTAGAGGAAGCAAAAGGATTCTTTCTACTGAAGCGAACGATGCGACGATCGTCCGTTAGAGTTGTTTTTCGTTCCCGACCTCGGGTTTCGGATGTCTCTTTGTATTTTATAGCATTAGCGATCATCTGGTCAGAGCATCCTAACAGCAACTTTATTTCTTTATAAGTTTTGCCTTCATTTCGAAGTTTTTTAATTAATTCTCGCTTTTCGTCGGTACAATGCTTTCCTCGGCCCACTAAATAATTAAATGTTTGGAAATAAACGATTTTTCTTACTTTAAAATATTCCTCTAACTTAATTTTCATGCTTACTTCTTAATTTTTTTTAGAAATTTTATGTTTATTGATTTTAAAACGTATATTCTTATCCACACTCCTATTTTAATGAATAGCCTCATTGGGAGTAAAAAGCACTCAAATTCTGTTTTTCAATGCAAATGTGCGTGAATTGCAAACCTGTTCATTGTGTTTTCATTATCAATGTTCCGTTATATTTACCGGAAGAGAAACGAGTTGTTTACCAGTAAACACATGGTAAAAAAATAACTTTGCCACATTTTGTAAAAGCACTCCTATTATTTTGAACGCAGCTGTATATCAAAAAGTTGCAATTCCTTCGGAAATAATTGTCAGAACGAACTGATTAAGTCCATTATTGTTAGAAAAAATGTGAATTTAGAAAATAAAATAAAATAAATAAAGATCTCAGAAATTCGATATTTTACTAAACCATTTATGTATTTATGCAAAAATTTTCAACTTTGATCTCAAGTTTCGGGGAATAAATATGCTTAAAAATATTATGATTTTATGATAGTTTAAATTAATTGATATAGCTTAATAAAAATAAACAAAAGAATTAAGGATAACTTTAAAGCTTTATTGATTTCACGCAAAAAGGGGGGCGGGGTAAGGTAAAAATTAAAAAAAATGTTTTCCATAAAAATCAAAAGGAAATAATTTTGTATTATTGTTTTTTTGTATAAATTTTAAGGATTAGTAATGCCATTTTGTCCACTCTTCCATAGAGTGGGGATCAGTACTACCACTTTACTTCAATTGAAGTAGATCTACTTCTTTTTTTTAAAAATAACTAAATTTTACTTCCTACTTCGCACCATCACCAAATTATTGAAATCTACTTCATTTTTGAAATCTCTGTTTCGACTTACTTCAATTTTATATTAAAAGGTCATTTCTACTTCCTTTTTTCTCTTTTTTAATCAATTATTTAGCCCCAGAATTTCCATTAAAACAAAAACAAAATTACAATAATTCTAATACAAAATGAACAGTTTTACAAAGCATAGAAATTTAACGCACTCTTGAGTTCACGAATCTTGTGAAAAACTCGTTTGAGTGTATGAATTTTGAACTTTTTTTTTTTTTAATTTTTGATTCACCCGTTTCAATGTTGGTTAATGATCTTTGGTCTGTTTGTTTGTCGCCTAACTATAATCATTTTATTGTTCTTTTTTATAAAACAAGAATAGGTAAAGTACCTTAACTAAATAAAACTAAAAATTGTTATAAAACTATGATTCAAAATATACATGTACAAATTAAGTATTTTTTTTTTTAATTGAAAAAAATATGGAAATATGAAGTCTGAAAGAATTCCTTTTGTTTTTGTTTTAATTTTTTTTGTTTAGTTTAATTTTTTAAATATATATATTTTATAAAAAATGTTCACTTTGAAATCTACTTCAATTTTTGTCAATCTACTTCCTTTTTTTCTTCAAATCTACTTCGAATTTTTTTTTTCGAAGTGGTAACGCTGTAAATGAGTACATCACATGTTAACGGTCATTCACATGAGAGCGACCAACGAACGGACAACCGGACAAAACGGAATCTAACTCATTCAAATAATAATATTCTTCGAAAAAAAAACAAGTCCGAAGTCCGATTAACGCGTTTATGTTAAATTACTATAATTTGCACTTTAATAGCTAAAATAATAGAAATTTGGGTAGACAAACAGAAACACAGAAATTGGACAGTTAAACTGAAACCGATCGAATTCGGATTCTTCTGACCACACTATGCGTCCAATTACTTAGTGTCTAATTTCTGTACTCTCATGGTGAACTTTAACCGCACCCTTATATTTTTACCGACGATGCAGACTTTTGTTTTTTTAGCCGCTAAGATTAACCAATGTCGTGGAGGGGTTTTCTTTCAGTTTATCAAAACACTTGTTCGTTTTCATTTGGAATACCCTGTGAGATGCGTCAGCGTGCGTTAAAATTTGTTTTCTGCCTGACTTTTACGTCAAGCCTAGTTTACAGTTCCCATGCTAAAAAAAAAAACAAAATTTTCAAAATAATTTTCCACCTATTCTGTGCACCAAATTTTATAATATTCAATACAAAAAATATTTGCCTTGGCCTAAGCCACCCACTGAGTCATTAATTAACCCCAATACCTATGCCTTGAAATGGAAAATAAATATTTTTGAATGCAAAAACCATTTGCATGCAAATAATGCCTTAAGGTGAATATATTTTTGTTTTAAGTGTAAACCACCTTAAATAAAATTATTACATTCACCACACTTTTTTCGCATGCAAAACAATTGCCGATACATTGTTTAACATAACATTTCATGATGGTGTAACGACTCTCACATTTATACTATATCTTAAAAAGTTTTATTAAGGAATCTGAGAAAATATTACAGTAGCAATGGCTTTTTTTGCATGAAACTGTAAACCAATCATGCAAAACAATTAACTTGGCATTTCACCGCAATCATTTTTGACATGCGAAAAAATTTGTATACATGTTTTTGCGTACAGGAACTGCGTAAACTAAGCTTTAGGAACAATAGATTGCCTTTTCTGAACTTTTATGACCACCGATTGGCTTATTTTAAGCTTCTTAGCCATAATTCCTGTACAATACTGTCCTCAATCTGTTGTGATAGTTTCTTTATTATTCTAAAGCGCTATGAAATTATTTTAATAATTTATTTTATTTATTTGAATATTCTGGTGAACGTTCTTACCACATATGCAATTAAACATATCTCGAACTACAAAAGTTAATGCATACATAACCAAACCAAAAATTTAACGGAAAATTTTGATATTCTTACTTTATTTGATTTGTTTTTTGTTATAACTTGTTGCTTTCCGTTATGTATTATTTACTTTTTTCTTTGAAATTGAACATAAAATAAAGGGCAGACCAAAAATGTTATTTGCTTTATTGTTTCTGATGTTATGCAACTTTAAGTGCACGAAATACGTATTTACAAACATGTATTTGCTATGAGCTCCTGGTCTCGGACTATAACTCTTTCTTGAAAAATTGGCTCAAAATCTTTTTATTAAATAGCTAATAAATAAGGCTGATAAAGTCTGCAAAAACAGTTCTTTGTGTGGCTCTATATTGAATTGAGCTAATTTACTAACGGCGTGCATTATATCCGGCCTTGACGTAATAGCCAGATACATCATGGATCCAACTAAAGATTGGTATTCCTTGGCATCAACCTTCGTACACGTAGTTTTCGAACACCTCATCAGTTTTTCACCAGGATCCAGTGGAGTGTTGCATTTCCTAGTCGAAGCCATGCCGTACTTGGACAACAAATTCCTTATGTACTGTTCATGCGAAAGTGTCATCGATCCAGTATCCTTATCATGGGTTACCTCAATGCCTAAGAAAAAATCAATTGGCCCTTTGTCCACCAAATCAAAAGCGTCGGCGAGTGCTTCTTTTATACAAAAACAGAATCTTCATTTGTACAGGCGATGATGATGTCATCAACATAGACTGCAATGATGGTGAAAAGGTTTCATTGTAATCAATTCCTGGCTTTTGGCTACAGCCTTTTACAACGAGCCTAGACTTATATCGAACCTGCTTTCCATGTTTGTCATGTTTTATGTTAAAAACCCATTTCGACTTTATTGCATGACAATTAAGGGGAAGGTCAACTAACTCCCAAGTTCCATTATCTTTTAAAGAGTTGAACTCACCTGTCATGGATTCTAACCATAGACTTGCATCAGCTCGTCCTAGCGCCTCATTTATTGAAAGTGGATTGGTTTTTAATAATTGTGCTCTATTATCCATAAAATAAGACGAGCTATAGGCTTTTATCCTTCCTGACCTAAGTTCTATGATTGGCTGTTCCCTATCCACATGACGTTGGCGCTCATTATTACCACTGTCGTCGTCATTTTCGTCATCATCCTGGTCATCGTTCTCTCCACTGTCATTGTCACCCTTGTCGGGTTTAATTTTGTCTTCTTCGCATGCAACTTCCCCACCAGAATGACCATCCTTCTCCTCACTCAAGACCAACGTTTCGAAAACCTTCTCATCAGATGTGTCCTTTTTAGGAGAATCTTTCTCCTCTTTAGTACTGGCAGTATCTTCTGCCTCATTATCGTAAAGAGTAAAAGAACCAACAATATTGTTACTCCCATTCAAAACTTCTTTGAATTTGACGTCACGACTTTTCAAGATTTTTCTTCCAGTAGGTTCATATAGCCTATATGCCTTGGATTCTTTCGAATAACCTACCATAACGCAATCTATACCACGTGCATCGAATTTCGATTTCTTTGGTTTTTTATCAAGCATTGTAGCATTAGACCCAAAAACTTTTAGATGCCCTATGGACGGCTTTCGTCCAAACCAAACTTCGTATGGTGTTCGATTTCTTAAAAGCTTAGTTGGTGACCGATTTCGGATATACACTGCCGTGTTCAATGCCTCTGCCCATAATGATTCCGGTAGATTAGAGCTCAAAAGCAAACACCGTGTCATCTCGACTAGAGTTCTATTTGCTCTTTCTGAAACCCCATTTTGCTAAGGTGTGTAATCCACCGTCAGCTGTCGTTTGATTCCTTGTTCAGAAAGGAACTGTGAGAAATCCGAAGTCAAATATTCGCCCCCGTTGTCGCTTCTTAATACTTTTATTTTTCGTCCAGTTTCACATTCCACCTCTGCCTTAAATTCTTTAAAAGCATTGAACACCTCGCTTTTGGCATGCAAGAAATAAACAAAAATGTTTCTACTGAAATCGTCAATAAATAATACGAAATACTTTGCACCTCCCAATGATTTGGTTTTCATCGGCCCACAAACGTCCGAATGAATAAGGTCCAGCAATCCTTTTGTCTTAATTTCCCTGTTCATTGGGAAAGAGGAACTACAAATTTTCCCTTTGGAACAAATGTCACAGTCCAGCGCACTTGAAATATTTTTAAGATTTACACCTTCTACCATGTGTTTACTGAACAACTGATTCATGCTGTTCATATTAAGATGCCCTTGACGTGCATGCCACAGTTGTGCATCGTAATTATTTTTATTGATAATGCTACACAAAACGGGTTTTCTTTCAATTTCATGCACAAACAAACCACCACATTTAATCGCATGCAAAACTAAATTCTGTTCACTGTCCAAAATTCAAGCCTCTTTTTCACAAAATAAAACATAATGATTATTTTCCACGGCTTTGCTTACTGAGATAAAATTGTTTTTCAGCTCTTGAACGTACAAAACATTAAGCAGCTGAACATTGCAATTAAATGAAGAAATTTTGACAGTTCCGACAACCGTTGAATTAATAAAATGATTTGCAGCTAATTCAATCTTTTCTATGTGTGGTTCCATGATCGTAAAAAAGCTTTTGTCACAGCACATGTGACAGGTTGAGCCGCTATCAATGACCCACATGTTTTTGTCAAGATCACAAGAATTTGTGGAGCTGTTTAGCATAGCAAATGATGACGTCGTATTCCCTCTTGATGAACTTTTTAAAGAGCGGCATTCAGAAGCAAAGTGGCCTCTCATCTTACAGTTATAACATTTTCCCTTTGCTCGTGTTTTGGTTTTTGATTGCGAAGCTTTATTTTGATGACGTACGAAAAATGCAGATTCATTAGATTCCACACTATTTTCTTCTCTCCGTTTTCCCTCCTCCAGAAGCTTTGTCTTTATCGAACATATTGTTGGAAGCGAATCCCTAGACTCGATGGTTGTGTTTACATCGGGCGGGTGGTTACATCGGGCTTAACGGTAGCTCCCGAAACATAAGCCCATAGATCACTGTGAATTAATACAGCTTTCATTTGAACCTTCTATCCATCGTAGTTCTCCTCGTTTAATTTGTCAATTTGGTATAATGAACTCATCTTAATAACCAAATTTTATTGAAAAATAATCAAAACTAAACTTTTTTTTTTTTAAAAAAAGTATACTTAATACAAATTAAATTGAAACTTTGTATAGGCCTGGGCCCATAACCTTTGTTATAAAATAAATGAAACACATTCAATTTCTATTGAGTTTAACAAGGAACTAAGTTTATTAAGCAGTATGAAAAAGAAATAAGTTTTAGTACATGGTAATCTAATGCAAAAAGTACTCAGTATAAGAGTTCATAAAAAGCTTAGAGTATTGTATTGCGTTGCCACAAGTTCACAATAATTCAAATTTAAATACTTCAATATTTACCTAATCTTAGGCCTAGATTACAGTTTCCATGCGCAAAAGAAATCTATGAAAATATTCACGCATGTTAAAAATAATTGATAGAAATGCAAAATTGATTGTTTGGTGAATAAATATTTTTTTGGATGATCGGCTTATACTTAAAAAAATTAAATTCACATTTTCGGTTTTCGCAAATAAATATGTATTTTCCAAATTTAGGCCCATGTTTATTAATTTAGGGTAAATTAATGACTTAGTGGATGGTTTAGGCCAAGGCAAACAGTTTTTGCCTTGAATATTATACAATTTGGGGAACAGATTAGGCGGAAATTGTTATGAAAATTGATAATGATGATGAATGATCAGGATAAGTTTGCGTTGTTTTAATCCCTTGTTAAAAGACCGCTAAAGAGAAAACAGCTGCTGGCAAAAAAGAGATCACAAGCTTTCCTAAAAATTATAGGATACAAAGATATCCAATGAGAAATCACTAGCTGAATATTTAAAGGTTATGCAAAAAAAATTTCGAGAAAACCGTCCTCAACGTTTTGAAAAAACTGTTTTTGTATTAAACGTTTCAGTTAAGTATTGGTGCATACTGATAAAGAACCTTCTATAAGCCTAAAACCCAATAAAAATTGTTAATTTAATGACCTTAAATTATTTTACAAGCATTTAAACATCATGAAATTAAATATTATTCGGAGGTTTATATGAAATGTATAGTTTTTGTATGGACATAGGACTTATTGCTACTCAAAAAGGAATTCAATGCAAAAAGTTTCCTATAGAGCGATTTTGTGCAATTTGGTTCTATGCAACTTAAACTGTGTTGAATTTTTGTATTATACAAATTAGAAAAGATTCGTAAAAAGTTCTATGTTGAACATAGAACCTTATAGCTTTTAATATATGTAGAACTTCAATAGGGATCTCTACCAAATTGTCGGAGCCAAAGTGACAGCTAAGAATTTGGCTCTTTGACAGTTGCAATTTCAAGGCCAACAAAAATCTTCCCATTAGGAAAAGTGCAGCTGTCTAACTGAATAAGGAAAAAGATTGAAGCTGGCAGTAAAAGTTAATGGAACGAAGAAAAACATTTTTTTAAAAATAGTTTTTATTGTTTATAATAAATAAGTGTTCCTTTACTTTGAATATCAGTGATTTCTAGTAAAAACTTATTTCAAAATTTTTTTACATGCATTTTGACAGAATTTTGGACTAAAATGCACAGAAAATCACAGAAATTTATTGTAAAGGAACAGACTTAATAATTTTAGGACTATGTACAACGTTTGAAAAAAAGGGACAAACTACTTTTGAAAATCTGTGTACTCATTCAGTTGAAGTGGTGTGTAATTGCCTGCAAAATAAAAAAAAACAAATGATTATTATTAATTATTTTTGACATGCGAGAATATTTGCATAAGTTTTGTTTTGGGCACGAGAACTGTAAACTAGGCAAAACATGCAACAAATAATTAATTATTCCCCTTCAATAATTTTTGTCATTAAAAAATATTGCATAGGTTTGTTTTTGCGCACGGAAATTGTAAACAAGGCAAGTCTATAGGAAATTCGGCGAAAAGGACGACATCGGGATATATTTCAACATTTGAACCATTTTCTTGATCTGCCATTTTGTGTTGAACTATAGCTGCGTTTTTTTGCATGTCCATATGGACTTTGCCAAAAAGAACGACATCGGGACATTTCAACATTTGCCTTGCTCTGCCATTATGTATTGAACTATCTTAAGCCTAGTTTACAGCTTCCATGCACAAAAAAATCTATGCAAATATTCTCGCATGTCAAAAATAATTGAGACGAAATGCTAAATTAATTTTTGATTGGTTAACAGTTTCATACAAAAAAAAAATATTGCTGTCATGAAATGTCATGCAAACAATGGACTGGTAATTGTTTTGCATAGAAAAAAAAGTGTTGTGAATAAATATTTTTTTTGTATGGTCAGCTTACAATTCCAAAAAAAATCGCAAAGCATATTTGCGCGCAAAGGTTTTTTGGCATCCAAAAATAATTATTATCAATTTTAAGGGCCATAGTTTATTAATTTAGCTAAATTAATGACTTAATGGGTGGCTTAGGCCAAGGCAACCATTTTTCACCTTGAATATTATTCAATTTAGTGCACAGAATAGCTGGAAAATAATTGTTTTGAAAATTTTGATTTCTTTTTCGCATGGGAACTGTAAACTAGGCTTTTCCAACAAACTATTCTATATAAATTATCGATTACACAACGACAATGGTAGTATGGCAGTGCGCCATTTTTATCGGGAAAAAAGTTGAATCCGCTCAATACTTTATACAGACATCGATGTTGTTGTATTTGACATATGTAAATTGCTCTGTTTTGCTGTAATTTTTTCAGACAGTATTGTTTTTTGATGCAAAAAAACACTGCCATTTTTATCGGGACAAAAGTTAAATCCACATAATTGGACATAGTTGTTGTTATATTTGACATGTAAATTGCTTTGAATTGAATTATTTTGAATTGCAAAAAAAAACTAGTTTACAGTTCCCCTTCTGAAGAAAAATCAAAATTTTCAAAACAATTTTACACCTATTTTGTGGATCAAATTGTATAATATTCAAGGCGAGAAATGGTTGCCTTGGCCTAAACCAACCATTGAGTCATTAATTTACCCTAAATTAATAAATTATAGGCCTAAAAATTAAAAATAATTGTTTTTGGATGCAAAAACAATTTGCATGCAAATAAGGCCTTGAGGTGAATATATATTTTTTTTGATTTAACTGCAAAGTTTACCCCAAGCCAACGCGAAGCTATTCGCAGAGAATCATTTACAGTAGTACAAAAAATGACAAATAAACAACAAAAATTCGTTGTCACTCCGCATTCGCGTTAGTTTGGGAGAGGCTTAAACTGACCATCCAAAAAAAATATTTTATTCACCACACTTTTTTTTTGCATGCAAAACAATTGCCAGTCCATTGTTTTGCATGACATTTCATGACAGCAATGGTTCTTTTCTGGCATAAAACTTTAAACAAATTAATAAATAATTAATTTTGCATTTCACCTTAATTATTTTTGGCATGCGAGAATATTTGCATAGTTTTTTTTTGCGGACGGGAACTGTAAACTAGTAAGAACACAACTAATATTTCGACAACGAAGAAAAATCATGTTTGAAAGAATCGTGAAATGTGAACACAAACATACCAAACCTAACATTTTTCCAATCCAAGCCGCTGTACATTAGTCCACATAAACTACATCCAACTTCACTTCATTATAAAATTTAGTTGTCATCCATTGCCTTGTCGTCGGCCTTTTACAAAAGAAAAGAAGTTATTTTCCTGATATTCCTTACATTTTTCGATTCGAATATTTATTTAAAAACATGGCACTAGCTGAAATTTGTGGTTTAGCAGATGCTCCATACATGAAAATGAGCACATATTCTGCAAAAGATTTGGAACATGAGATGTCTCAGTATACGTGCAACTTGGAAAACGCTTATTCCTTGGCGGCTCCCCCTTTTGAGAACGTGAGTTGATACATTTCATTCATTTTGTGCGCCATCATAATTATTATTATTGCATTGTAGCCATGTGAAAATCTACGTAAAATCACAGCTCATGGTGAAAAGTCGGGCATTAAAATCGACTTCGACCACGGCACAACCACATTAGGATTTAAATATCAAGGCGGTGTTATTTTGGCTGTGGATTCCCGTGCCACTGGTGGCCAATTCATTGGTTCACAAACCATGAAGAAAATTGTTGAAATTAATCAATATCTTTTGGGTAAAAGGGTTTATCTTATCTTTAGCAATTCGTATGCGGTGATTTTCTAAAGACAATATCCATAGGTACCCTCGCTGGTGGTGCTGCAGATTGTGTCTACTGGGATCGTGTTTTGGCGAAGGAATGTCGACTTCATGAACTGCGCAACAAGGAACGTATCTCCGTTGCTGCTGCAAGCAAAATTATGGCCAACATCGCCCACGAGTACAAGGGAATGGGTTTGAGTATGGGAATGATGATGGCAGGATATGATAAGCGAGGACCTGGATTGTATTATGTCGATTCTGAAGGTTCTCGCACACCAGGCAATGTATTTTCAGTTGGAAGTGGCTCTATTTATGCTTTTGGTGTTTTGGACTCTGGATACAAATGGGATTTAACCGATGAAGTGGCCCAAGAATTAGGACGGCGTGCAATCTACCATGCCACCTTCAGGGATGCCTACTCCGGTGGTATTGTTAGAGTTTACCACATGACACCAAATGGTTGGATAAACATTTCAAACACTGACTGCATGGAGTTGCATTACAAATATCAGGCAGAGAAGGCTGCTGCAAAGCATTAGTTGGGTTAAAATTTTTTAAATTAAAATTAATAAATGTATCTTGGTTGAGAGAAAAAAAAAACTTATTTGAAATAAATTTATAGTGATTTGATTTATTGATAAGTTCCGTTGACGGTTTTTTAATAATTTCAATAATTGAAAAAAGTACTAATACGCCTGTGTGAATAGTTGAAATTTTGCTATTTAAAAAAAAAATAGGACTAATCTTACAACTGTAAAATACAATCGCCCCGCTTGCGGTTGTCGATTACCAATAGAATCGAAATTTGTCGATTTTATCGATTGGTTTTCATGTTGTGTAACTTAATCAAATGAAAAATGCCTTATTATGAATGATCCACTATTCAATATCTTCAATTTGAAAGTTAATTTGTATAACCACTTCAATTCCCAAATATAGCCCTCATTATGAAAGCGAATAATTTAACGAATTCCCTAATCACGATATAAGGCGTTTTTCTTTTTTAGTTCAGAGTAGAGCCCGAACTGCCAAACAAAAAATTGTGTTTCTTTTTTAGCTCTGAGTGTTCAGAGCTGAAAATTCGTATTTCTTTTTTCATTCCGAGTGTGTTCTGAGTTTGTTCAGAGCGTGCTCTATGAGCTCAGAATAAAATGACTGAGCAGACAGATCTAATGCTGAACACAAGCATTTGACAGCTAGTGTTCTGTTCAGGTGTGTTTCAAAAATAATTCAGAGCACGCTTGGTTCAGACCAGAGGATGTTCAGAACATGCTCGACACGCTCAAACTTTGTTCAGAGCTCTATTCTGAATTAAAAAAGAAGAACGCCTATAGGCGTTCAAGCTCTCAACGCTCAGAGCTAAAAAAGAAACACAATTTTTTGTTTGAAAGTTCGGGCTCTACTCTGCATTAAAAAAGAAAAACGCCTTATAGGTCTGTTTCTTTACTTTTGGGATAAAGCTTGGGAAAAAGTTGGGGCATGAGCTTTTTGATGTTGTTGTTGTAATGTTTAACCAGAAATGAAAAGTAAAGAAACGTATTTGGGATGTTTCTGGTTTGTTGCGGTGTAAACTACCCATTCGACTTTATTGCTTGTAGGCTCAACGCATACATACGAAATTATGCAATTTCAATTCTTAACTTAATTTCAATTTGCACTTATCATTTTGGGCTCTATTAAAAGATACCAGAAGAAATATTTTAATATATATTTGACTCCATTGTATCATTTCCATTTAATTTATTTAAATAAACCCATTTTATATACGCTACTTGACAAATTTAATTTAAAAATTTTCGATCAGCTGATTTCTTGTTTGACAAGCAAGAAAGTGCCGGAACTAAAATGTTCGGGTAGATTCTTGCTGAAGGGGAAATGAAAAAAAGTCAAAAGCTCTGGCATTTTAGTATCAGAAAATAGTAAAGAAACACGTTTTGGGTAGATTTGGGTTACTTTGGGAACCCGCGGGCGAGTAAAGAAACAGACCTCTCGATAGCGAGAGGTCACATTCACTTAAAAATCAATACTGCTAAAAATATTGCGAAAATAACTCATAAACACATTTTAAACGTCAAACAATAGCTAATTGGGAGTTCGCAAAATCATTCGCTTCTAAGCGAACGTTCGATTCGATATTCATAATGACGGACATAAATTGTGTTCCTAGGGCATCGATCGACAAATTTCGATTGCAATCGACAGTCACATTATGAACGACGATCGACTTCGAAAAAAGCCTTGCATCGATCAGCAAATCGACAACCGCAATCGGAGGCCAATAACTTTCAATTTTGTAAAAATAAAAGTAAAAGGATAATTAATTTTGCCCATAAGTTTTTTTTAATTTTAACTACATACCTATAACTTTGTACATTTGAAAGCGTTCCCAATAGAAAAATGAACAAATTAGTTGCCAGAAACAGTAACACTTCGACTCATCAGTAGCTCTCATCCTGCTCCTTTTAAGCAGGATGGGAAATTTACATGAAATTGAATTAAAATAGAAACAAACTATTAGTTAAAAAAAACATAAACACTTACAATGTTATACTTCCGTAAGGCCTTACGAGTCTTATGACTCTTCATTATTTTATTTAAGTCTTGAGCGTATATTTGCTCCGAAAAAAGTTATTCGTAATTTTCAAGAAAAATTCAAAATTTTTATATTTTTCGATTTCTTTAGTGTTAGTTTCTGTTAATTTTTCCTTCTGTGAAAATAAATTAACGAAAACAATTTGTTTGACTTTAAAACAGGGAAACTAAAATTCATGAGAAGCTGGTTGAGTTCATAATTGCAAAAAATTCCTCAACATTGCGAAATTCATATTCCATTTATTCTGAAAAATAATGTCGGAGTTTTTTTTTTAATTTATAAGAAGCGTGGGCGTTTTCATTGCTATCAACAACTAATACAAATTTTGTCAACAATATACATGAATTGTACTATTTCTTAGCAATTATTTTTAGCATAGTTGCAGCATGACTACATTTATGAACTCGGAGGCGGATTTGTCCTTGGATTTGTTCCCTTATGTGGAACTTTTCAAAGTTTAGCCACCTACAGGAAATGTACATACATTAATATGATAAAAAAGCATTTGGCTTCAAATCGACGAGCAGGTGCTCTAAAATTTCATAATGAGCTAGCTTAACAAAAAATTGAAATGGAGTAATGAAAAGTATTTATTTTTATTTCTTTACAAAATATTGAAGTTGTTCTTTTGGCAATCTTAAGGCTATTATAATCCTTATACATTAGCACTACATTAGTTTAAAGAATTAAACAAATCCGTCGTGGTTTTTTCACATTTGTATATTCTTTTTTGATCAAAACTGAGTGTGGATATGTCTATAGCATACATCGAACCTTTATTTTCAAAAATAAGTCTTATTTGTTGACTTATTTTATAAAAAATTAAAGGAAACGATCAACCCAAAACCGTTTCCATAGAAAATAAATCAAAAACGTTTTTTCTCTCTTAGAAAAAAAAATAGATCTTTGTCTATTTATTTGAATAATTTATTTAAACTATTTTTTATTGAAGATAATTAGGTATAGATTTTTTTAGATGTGATAATCATTTATAAAAAGGCACAGCCTGTACCTAAATAAATTTATACTTGACAAATTTTCCTATAATTTGACTCCAGCGACTCTCGCTGTTTTAGCTCTTACAAATATCTGATTTCCACTTCACAAATATAATTAAGAATCCCCATGCAAACAAATCTTAGGAAGTAAAATTTATATG
Source organism: Dasysyrphus albostriatus (assembly GCA_946251815.1). Taxonomy (NCBI): domain Eukaryota; kingdom Metazoa; phylum Arthropoda; class Insecta; order Diptera; family Syrphidae; genus Dasysyrphus; species Dasysyrphus albostriatus. The sequence continues at coordinate 69,260,059 of OX276337.1, read as the reverse complement.
GAGCTTAAGAAAATAAACCTTTACTTGACAGAACCTACATACGTAGAATGATGAACATTCCAGAAGAGCAGGCTTATTCATAAACGCGTCATAGCGAGTGCATATAGAAATTACAATCCAGAGATATTTTTTTTCAATCCCGGGATTTTGGGATTCTAAAATTTGAGCCCCGGGATTTAAGAAAAGTTTTTTTAAAAAGTTGTTTTAAAATAAAAAAATTCAGAATATTTGTTCGTCTCAATTACTTTGTTTTCTCAAATTTAGAGGAAAGCGTCTTAGACAGACAGTTGATTCTTCTACTTCGGCCTCAGCTTGGAAAAAATAAACAAAATTTATTTTAATTTTGTATTCAAAACAAACAAAAGTGATAGTCCTCAGGAAGTAAAACTTGTAAGATGAACAGAATAGACTACAATTTGCGTATGGCAAAGCACTTACTATTATGTCACTGATGAGTCCAAGGGAAATTACTGTAACAAAACGCAAAATCGTATAGACTTAAGGCTGTAAAAAGTTAAAAAGTACAATAATAAATACAGAAATAGTGCAAGCCGTCTACTTAACTGATTTATTTCAGTAGTAAGGTAAAGAAGGAGAGGTAGAGACTAGCTCTTCATTTTTTTCCAATTAAACCAAGAAAATATAAGTTTTGGAAATGCTATTTATTTCTGAAATAAGAAAACAAAATATTATTTCGCAATAAATTCTTTGCAACCAAAAATGCAACAATAAAATAGGAATTTAACCCAAAGTATTCTAAAAAAAAATGGTCGTGGAGACAATTTTTTAAGAACTCCAAGAAATACAGTAAATTATAAGATTTTTAAACCCTGAATATTGGAAAAAAGGTATTGAATACAAAAGAGAACAGACAAATTTAAAAATAATTTTACGCTGGTTAAATGGTTTGGAAATAAGATATTTTAATTTTAAAAAAATGTGTTTGTATTGAACCTTTTTAAAAGTAAATACATTCGAAAAATTAGTGCTTAATAGCTAAAAAAGATGAACTGGTACGAACAAGTATTTATCAGCAGCCACAAAATTTGAAAACTTTACAAAACAAGCAACCGCGTTCCTATCGGTGGCTTAAATCAAACTTAGGTTAGTTTTGCGTACTTGCGAATAATTGTTAAAATGTTCCCCAAGATTGTATTTCTGGGTTGCGAGAAGAGCTCCGTGATTCATATTAGCTACACATTCCATTATGCCCAATCTTTCTCTATAAAAAACGATCTAATCTAAAGTACCTATAAATACAGTAATTACAGAAAAACCTGTTTTGAACTACAAAAGGTTAATTAGTTAATACTTCAAGGAAGTATAAATGCAAGCAAGAACCAAAATATTGTATCCAAATATCTAAACCACCAATCCCAAAAATCCCGGGATTGGAGCATTGTAGTCCCGGGGTTTACGAGATCAAAAAATATTTTGGGATTCCGGGATTCGGGATCCCGGCATTGCAATCTCTAAGTGCATAGCACTATGCACTCGTTATAATGCCTCTTAATGCTAAAACTTTATTCATAAAACTTAAAGTATACTAGTAAAATTGATAGTAGCTAATTCTTCTCATGCTAGGGTAGAGATAACGTTGGATCATATCCAAATTTTTTTCCTCTACGTGTCTTTACCCAGCAGATGACCTACTTCCTCTATTTCTATAAAGCTCCAGCCTTTAGTGTTCTCGTAGACGTTGGTGGGTTCTCGAAAAAGTCATGTGACTGGGACACCTCTTTTCTTTAATTATTTGCCAATTACACTGATATCTAATAGCCAAACCACAGTCACGAGTTCGGTCCTGCGACCTGGCAACAGGGGCGGACTAAGAAGCTGTATCACCAGGGGCCGTAAAGCAAGGTTACGCCCCTTAAAAAATATATGAACAAAACACGAGCAATTATTTTATTTAAAGGGGCTTTCGAGTTTTGTTTGTACCGAATGTTTCAATTAAATCATTTACATCTATATTTTTTGTGTGTTCCTTTTCGATTAAAAGTATAGCCACATTAGTCAACTTATTTAAGCTCATTGTTGATATAAGAGAAGTCATGTCGTTTTTCATAGAAATCTGAAAGATCTGATTTTAAAATCTAGATTTGTGGTCTTGAATGAAACATCTGGGCTAATTTTTGAGTAGATTCAGTTTACACACGCATACACATAAAAATGTCATATGGCCCCGGCACAAACAATACAAAACAAACAAATTGCCCTATTTTGATCTGTCATTAGACAAGGGAATGTTTGCATGGATGAGGGGATGTAGATCAAATCTCATACTAGAAACATCTCATCTTTTGTCTTTAGATCATATCTCTTTTTTAATAAAACATGAACAAATGGAAAAAGTGCGAATCTTTTCGCAAAAAAGATCAATCTTTTCAACAATGAATAACGACATTAATTAATTATAATTTTGAAAAGCTTCGTTCACACGATGCCCCTGAGACTGTTAACACTTGTTAAATAAATTCTCATCGCCAATAAGAGACTTGGTAACGAGTATGAAAAGCCCTACTTAACAATGAAGCTTAAAAATTCAAAGGCTGTACAAAATGTTTGCATATTTTATATTTATTTTTTCAGCTACCATATGACGCTGTATTCACCCGATTTCTAATATGATACTGTTTTCTGTAAGTTCTGCTAATGTCGAGGTAAGCATTGGAGCAACAGCACGCAATTCTTTTTTCGTTCAATACAAAAATATTTTCGGTTGAAGAGCTGAATCTGAAGCCTGATTCACAATGCGGCGTGACTCGCTGTCATATTTTTCTAGTTATAAAATCGTCCCCCTGGGGGAGAGCCAATATTGCATTTAATGAATCCCTTCCTAAAAAGTGCAAGGGTATCTCGAACACCACCAAGTAAATCGAGTGCAAAAACATCTAAATTCTGGCAAAAGAGTCCACCCATCATGTCTGCGTGCGCCAAAAAAGACTCAGAGAAAATAGAAAATCTTGAAAGAGATACGAGTAATAACGAACTTTGACAAAGACTTGATCAAGTAATAGAACTTTATCAAGAGCTAAAAAAAAGTCGATCTTCTTCGAAAAGAAAATGAGATATTGAAAAGCAAAAATCCTCCAATAAACTCAAAAGCTAGCTTGGCACAAGTCAATAATTGTAGATATGAAACGGACGAAGAAGTGCTAGCACGTGAAACGGAGAAGTCTTCAAAGAAAAGATTAAGTAAAAAGCGAAGATTAAGTAAAAAGAGAAGAAAATTTTTTGGATTCATTTCTCAATGTTCTTTCTCTGCTTAAACAGCTGTTAATTTGACAACCAAATTGGAATTTCTTGCTGATGTACAAATACTAAAATCAATAAAAAATACAAAATAAAGGTGGAATGTTATTAAAAATAAAAATAAACTGAATTTGCTATTATTTTTCATTCCTTTGATAAAGTTTTGTGCTTTTACATTTAAATATTTTAGGCAAAGTTATATTTTTGTTTCTAGAATTTTCGTAGGGCAATGGTTTTTTACAATTCAACGGAGAATCTTGTCCCACCAAAGCATTCTACCTCCGTCAACTTGACATTGAGCACTCAGTGAGATTTTAGTTGGTGAGACGCGCCTAATAGTTTCACGAAAACATGCGACAGTAAAAGAAAAGCCTGTTAAGCAACGGCCCCGCCACAAATAAATGTTATCGGTATTGCGGAGTATAACAAGCTGCAAATTATATTAAAGGCATTATTACCATCGGCGTTGTTGAAGAAAAACCAAATCAGTCTTTTTTTCAAGATGGCGGTCTTCCCCATACCCTGGGCACCCCAAAAACTTGGTTTTATAAAGAGAAGATGTAGCCAAACTCTTTAAATTTAGTTTTAAATTTACTTTAGTAGATTTTTTGACAAAATTTACTCGACCTTGAAGTTCTTGCATGATTTTCTCAGAATCTATTGCTTGTATGAAAAAAAGTATGTCAACCTTTTTTGTGTAGAATAACATAAACTATACAATTCCTTCACTTTTTTTCAAAAAAACTTATAGTTTTCGAGAAATTAAGAAAAAAACTGAATTTCATCCCCTTTAATCCCCCCTCTAAAGTAAAAGCCCCGGCGCAAATTTGCAGACATTTTCAGGAAATGCTTAAGACGTGAAAATAAAGCTCTCTACCAAAACTCTAATTTTCCTAGACTATACCGCTTTGAATCTAATTCGTTGTGATAAAGACACTGGCTAAAAAAATTAACATTTAGAATAGTAGTTTTTAAAATCGTCGCCTGGATAAAATATTGTGAAATATTGAAGTTTTGAGAGTTAAATACAGTTTTGGAGAAAGAAAAATTAACATTCGCATTTCGCAGCGAATCATTCACAATAGTAAAAATATGACAAATACACAACGCCAAACAACAACAAAAATTCGTCGTCGCTCCGCATTCGCCTTGGTTTGGGAGAACCTTAAGTTTTTTAAATTAATGGAATATGAAGAAAATTTGAAAAGAAAATTCTTCTATTTAAGTGGAGCGACTGAAAATTCAAATGAGGATTATGGAGTTTAGCTCATTTGAACATGTTATTTATCAACAAAAAACTAAGGAAATATGTTCTTAATTAGAGGGAGCAAGTGTGGCCCCTCCCCGTCAACCTTGCATATGCCTGTCTGACAGTGACCAAAAAAGTCGAAGAAGAATTAAAAAATCTCATCATAGTAATTGAATTTGGTCTAAAAATTACTAAATAAATGATTACAAAAATTGTTCTGCGTTTGAAATACAGACTATTGACTTATATAAGTTTTAAAAGAGAACCCTTTTTAGATGATTATTACTTTTATTATTTATTTATTTATTTTTAAACATTGTTATATAAGTTATACTTCTACACATCTATATAGCAATATATCATTGTGTCAACCTTACGACTAAAATGTTTACAATGCAGTTATTTCCTTTTTAATTGTTTCAATATTTCAATTTCTTAAATATATTTTTAAATTCATCAGCTTTTAAATTTATATTTTTTCTCTTTCAACTTTTTCAATAAAGTTTAACTATAGTTATTTTACCAATAATTATTTGAGAAGTTAATGAAAGTATAAAATGACAGTTATTTTTTTACAAAATGTTTATTTAATTATTATGAATAATGAATGTGTTTCGGCCATAAAAAAATGATTTTAATGATTATTTTATTTGTAGTGAAGTTTTAAGTATGTTTTAAAATTTTATTCGTTTACTTATATTCAAACAGCGTATTAATGCATTTTTTAATAACAATTGATGAATGGTTTTATGTTTGCTTTGTATGTGCGAGTATGTGAGATTTGTGTAGCAGGGGTTGGAAGATGATGATTTAATTTATGCGAATATATATTAAGCCTTAATTTATATCAATTAACATTGTATTTATTATCATGCCTTAAATAAAACATACAGATGGGTATCCATTAATTTCTGCAACTATTTGATTTGTCTCCTTTTAATTCACTGCGAGTTATAAGAAGGTACCTAATTTAAAATTAATTTTCGTTTTCCAAAGACAGTTCATATAACATGCAAGGATAAATTTCCATTTCATTTAAATGACTTTACAAGTCAAAAGATGAAAATTACCTTTCGAACTTTTGGCAAAGGTAAATGCATATCGGAAAATTGCAGTTTTGTTTGCTTAGAGCAGTAAACTTGAGCTTCAATCAATGTATCAAATAAGCTAATAAAACGAAACAATCGAAAAGCTTAGATGTGAATAAAAAGGAGTTCTTAAGCTCTTTGTCTCTTTGCTTCTTTGTTTTGTTGATGGGTGTGTCAAACTTTTATATACTTTTTTCAGATTTTTGAAGAATCGACTTTATTTATTTTTACAAAAGAATCACTATGGAACAACGTATCTTTTATTATTTTATTGTATTCTATTTTATCTTTAAACATGTTTTTATCTTATCACCAAATAATGAATCTTTATTAATAAGATTGATTTTTATCATTTTTTTTTATTTTCAGTTGCGTGCTTTGAAGTGTTTCAACTGGCAATAATAAAGTATTATAATTATTAAGTATAGGTACAGCTTAAATTTATATTTTATTTTTACTTTTGCAGATACACGAAAGACGAATACTTTTATCAAATATTTTTGTATGGAATCTTTCTATGAAATAAAATTGAGTAGATAAATATTATTTTATACACAACTCTACTTATAAAACATAGCATAAAGTATGTGCATTATTTGTTGTAATATTTAAATTGTATTTATTTTGTTCACGATATATTTAAATCAGTCGATTTTATATTATTTAATAATACAAAATATAAATTAATGTTGTTTTTTGTTTTGTTTTTATTAATTTTTTTTAATTTGCATTTCAGTATTCAATACCATAGTAAAACTACATTTATATAGCCGAATAAGATAGAAAGTCTCTAATGAATTAATATACATATACATACAACGTGTGTGTGTATTTTCTTTTCTACATTTTCCATCCGAAACCGTGAATCCATATATTTTCACATAATTCCCCATTTTTGGAGAAAATATTGCTTTTTTTAATTTAAAAATAATTTGGGTAAGCCTTTTTTGAAAGTTAGATTTTTTTATAATATGAATGAATTATTTATGTATAAGGTGTTATATAGGAAAAATATTGATAAATATTTACAATTCAAAAACAATTTTCTATTATGTTGTTTGATGATACAAAATATTGAATATCCCTGCGGAATAATAATTGACAAATACACATAAAATAAGATCTCAATAACATACAAAGATGAAGTCGTGGATGTGATAAAAAACTTTTCAAATGTCCCTAAGTACTTACTGTAAGTAAAAAAAACTAATTAGAACTTCAACTTCAGATAATTTTCATTTGAGTTTTTTATTTTTAATACTTACGATAAATTATAAGGTATATACATATAAAAAACCAGGCTTAATAACACAATTTGGAGCAGATTGAAAGATGGACATACAATTTATTAATGCTAAGTTTGCTGTAAATCATAAAAAACGATAGGGATGAAATTAAATAGATCGAGCTTTACCTATCTTGAAAACTATCCTTATCAAATACTCGATTCTAGAATAAAAAAGTGTTCCAATTAGCAAAATTTCAACTCGCGGATTCTATAGAAAGGCTAATAAACTAAATGGAACAGCGTTAATAAGAGTTTGGAGATTCTGTGGCAAAATATCGGAGGCACTAACATTTGATCTTAGTTTCAATTAATTCATAACAGACCGAGAGCCAACAGCAGATTTTGGGTGTGAATGATAAAAACAATAAAGTCTTGCAGTCCTAAACTAGGGCCTTTGATGTGAATAAACAGTGCGTCAAAAAAAAAAAAAGTAAGTAAGCCAAAATTGGTTTTCACCCATTCCTAGATAAGCTCCTAGCATCACATATCACGGAATCCAAGACCGTTTTAAACAGTTGGGCAGTGCAAATATACACTTAAATGGTCTCGGATTCCCTGATATTTAATCCGAGGAGCTTATCTAGGAAGAGGTGAAAATCAATTTTGGCTAGCTCGATTACAATCGAATTTGAATTCATATTTTTGTTAATGCACTGTTTATTATAGCTTTCGACGCCTACACTTCTTTTATTGCTATCACTCACACCCAAAATCTGCTGTCGACACTTAGTCTATTAGCTTTGAAAATAACTTTTGAATAGATTCGAAAGTTGAATAAAGTTACATAGTAGGGCTCATATTCTAAATACCTGCATGAAAACGAATCAACGATTTCATAGGTGCGAGATAGCTATAGGTGCGTATTCAAGGGTATTCGGATTTGTTTGCGTTTTTGTAATCCCATAGAAAAAAAAATACCTAATGATCGAAGCAGTTGATGTGATAAAGCCTTTTGGTTTGCTTCTGAAAACGTTCGTTTGGCACACTTTCAACGTCAAAATGTAAGAAAGTCCTTGCAGTTATAGGAATATCAATATATAATAACACAACAAAACCCAAACTTCAGAATTTAAAAATGTGTTGCAACCTGTTCGTTTGGCATTCTGGATAGTAGAGTTCGGAAGACTTCTTCCGGATTATCGAACGAAACGCTATACAAATCCCAAAAATTCTTTGGATACTAAACTATCCAAATTATATTAAAATGCATATTAACATCATCTGCAATGCAACTTAATCACAATTCGATGATACAGAGGAGATTTATAAATAAATTAATAAATTTGGTGGTGCAACAGCTCGTGGAGGACCAGAGCCTAGTGATTTACAATGCTCAACCGTTCGTGTGTGAGTGCTGTTGACAGGAGTCCGAACGGCTAGATGAGAAGAACTTGTTCATGACAAGTATTACTGTTTTTAGGTGGAAGCGGCTGGGAATCGAACGTAGACTGTCGGCATGACAGTCCTACGCACTTACCATTATGCCACGAGGTACTTCACAGGGTAGATTTGCTTTAAAATAATTTCAATTTCTTTCTTTCTTCAGCAGTTTCTGGTTGTTTAAGGTGTTGATAGACAGAACTGGAGTTTCAATACAATAAGCTTCAAATTTGCGTAGCAATATCTTAACTATTAACATATATGAATATGCCTCAATATGTCTGTTTGTTAACTTGCTACATCGACCATACGGATTCGTATATGGCGTCGCACAAATTGCTGTCAAAACCCGTATAATTTTTTGAAAGTTTCTGTACTATAGGAAGTGGTAGCAGTTATCAATAATTTTCGTTGTTCGCAATAAATCCCAAAATAATGTCAATTTAACATGCCTGAAGAACCCACTTAACGGTACTAGTTACGCCCTTGTACTAATAGGCGGTATGAGAAAACTAACGGGTGATTTTTAAGCTGGTTTGGTTTTGGCAACACTGGTTTTGACAGCTGACGTGTGTTTAGTACCTTGTGTCACTGTCAAACAGCTTCAGTTTGGTTTGCAATTTAACCATGGATCGTCTTACAAATGAACAACGCTTGCAAATTATTGAATTTTACTATCAAAATTCGTGCTCGGTTCGAAATGTGAAAAAAAAAAAATTGTGTTCAGCGATGAGGCTCATTTTTGGTTGAATAGGTACGTAAGTAAGCATAATTGCCGCATTTGGAGTGAAGATCAGCCAGAAGCATTGCAACAGCTACCAATGCATCCCGAAAAAGCCACTGTTTGGTGCGGTTTATGGGCCGGCGGCATTATTGGACCATATTTCTTCAAAGATGATGCGAATCGCAGCGTTACTGTCAATGGTGAACGCTACCGAGCGATGATAACAAACTTTTTTTTGCCCGAAATTGAAGTTCTTGACTTGCATGATATGTGGTTTCAACAAGACGGTGTCACATGCCACACAGCACGCGAAACAATGGCGCAATTGCGAGGCGAGTTTGGTGAACAGTTAATTTCACGTTTCGGGCCGGTCAATTGGCCGCCTAGATCGTGCGATTTGACACCATTAGATTATTTTTTGTGGGGGTATGTCAAGGCTAATGTCTATAGGGACAAGCCCGCTTCGATTGACGCACTGGAAGCCAACATCCATGCATTCATTCGTGAGATACCGGCCGATATGTGTGAAAGAGTATGCCAAAATTGGACTCAGCGGATGGGCTACCTGAGACGCAGCCGCGGTCAACATTTGCATGAAATTATCTTTAAACATTAAATTGCAAGGTTCAAACTATCGATTCAAATAAATATTTCATTAATTTTTTTCGATTTTTTTGTGTTTTTTTTTTTTAAGTTCTAAGCCTCTTAAAAAATCACCCGTTACAATGCAACAAATTCTTTCATTATTAAACAATGCATACAACAAAGCAACTATCTTAAGGTGCGTGTTTGTTTGAGAGTAAAAATGCTGCGAGCCGTTTCCTAGCAGCACTCGAGAGCAAACTGCACACAGTCTTGAGAGTAGCTTGCGGAGTTGACTTATTACTCTCAATATTTTAACTTTTTGAGAGCTACTCGCAAGTGGAAATTCCCACACAGTTCGTATTTTGTGAGAAGCTATACCTACTCGACATTCAAAGTAGCAAAATAGTGGAAATTTAAGGAAACTAATCAAGAGACAACAAATGAGTCATTTGAAGCTTTGAGAACAACTAGTGAAAAATCATTTCGGAAAAGAAATACACATTCAAACCTGAGCTTTTAGTTTGCCCTCGAATAGGATTTTTATATTCAAAATGGGTATCGTGGATCCTGTAAAGGATTTAGAAAGAGGTAATTTTTGCTCTGGGACTTTTTCCAAAATTGAATTTTGAGACCCAGCGAAATAGAATAAAAAACTGCTCCTTATTGCCAAGAAATAACTTTTTACCTTAAATCGAAATGAAAGCCCCCAACAAATCTACCGGTTTTCTAACCGTTTTCGATTATTTTTTCTTAATTGAATGCTGGAATTGGCCCGCCAACATTATACAGCGTACTTTAATTGATAAACAGTCAATACAAATGAGAAAAGAAATCCATAATAAAACACAATAAGCAATTTTGACCACATATCGACACAAATTTAAATGGTTTTTCTGACCACTTTTTCGAATTGTAGTTTTTTTTACCTTTAAACGACCGCGGGCCGTTTGAGACATTCAGTTTTGGAAAATGTCCCAGAACAAAAATTACTTCTTTGTACGGCCTTTACAAGATCCATGATACCCATTTTGAATCATCTATCTTTTTATGACATTCCGATTTCACCAAATTTCAGTTTTACTCGTACTTAAGTGAGGTGCGCTCCGGAGGTAAATATAACCTTTTTTGGAAGTGTAAGCCAACCATAAAAAATATTTATATTTTCTATTTGTCGTTATTAAAGTTATTTTATTTACCAAACTTGTTTCAGCAACAGCAATAGTTTTTTTTTGCATGAAACTGTAATTCAATCAAGCAAACAATTAATTTTGTATTTCACTCCAAATTTTTTTTGGCATTCGAGAACATTTGCATAGATTTTGTTTTCGCACTGGAAATGTGAACTAGGCTTTAAATATCTTTCAAAATTTTTACTTACAAACATTTTTGACATAAAATGAACCAGTTCAGATCATTTCTGCTTTTGTTCTCGTCCAACAGGGTCGTTTTTGAAATGAAAAATATTCAAATATTTAAAAATTATTAAAACTGCACCTAACATATTTTTCGGTGGTACAGAAATCATAGTTACCTACTAGTTTAGTAACTTGTAGTTTTTGGGAAGCAACACACCAAAGCGCGTTGAGTTTTTTGGACAGTTTAACATTTTGTTATTAAATACTTTGTACCTACACCTAAATAATTATGTATGTATGTTTATCTCTATGTGTATGGTGTTAGCAGGACACTATTGGAAACTCAGATTAAAAATCATCACATTATTAGTTGTTAATTAGTAAATTGCTTTTTTGTTTTGCGAAGGAATGTGTGTCCTGTTAACTTAAGAGCTAAACGGGACAAGTTAGTCAAAGATGACGACCCGAAAAAAGTTATTTGTTGAGAATATTTTATAATTGCAAATTAGCTAGTTCACAAAAATAATATGTAGGTACTCCTTAACTCTTCAACTGTTAGTAAGTGAGAAAACATTTTTAGACAACACTTCCGGTAGTTGAGCCTTTTTAAAATATACCTGATTAATTGACAAAAATTGTTTGTATTATTCTACCAGCCGATACGAATGAAAGTGTAAATAACGTTAAGAAGTCGTAAATGCATATATTATATATCATATGTATCGATCACCGCGAGTTTCGTCAGTTGTTTTTGTATTAAGTTACAACAATTATGATTCAAGTATAGTTAATTAGATAAACAAAATACAAAATTAAAATTACGAGTACTTTGGTTGCTTGTTCTATAACGCTTTTGAACTTTTGGCAATAAAATCTTTGGATTGCAAATTCAAGTGTTTTTGGGAAAACCAAGTTTTGATTTTTGAGTTTGAATATAATTTCCAATATAATAATATTACTGTAGTATTTGTCGGTGTTTTAAAAACGTTATAGTCTAAGAGCCAACGTTGCGTACGTTTGTAATTCATATCAATAATAGGCTTTGAAGGCTAAAACCAATAACCGTTTGTCTGCCTACCTTAACACGTGTCGAACAGGTGTAAAATTTATAATACAATTTTTATATCGATTTATTTCAATACCCCTTAGTCGGTGGAAAAAAGGGTACATACTAATATTTTGTATTTAGTTTAGTAATATCTAGCTAGCAATTTTGAACAGATATTGTCATACGTCAAACTCTTTATAGTTATGTCGTTTTTCATTGTTGGCAATTACTTTTTGAAGATAATTTCATTCAAAAGTACGTAATACGCAGTACTATATGGTTCATTAGGAAGACCCAGTTTTGGGTAATTCTTTCCAGCATTGCGACGGGTATCTGCCCAATTACGGAAGAAATAGGTTCGTTCGTTCAAGTTTACCGGGGGTTGACCCAGGTTTTGACAACCTCAAGAATTGTCAAGGAAACCTGAGTTTTTCGGCTCTCAAAAAACACCAAAGGGCTCCCAATTATTTGTCGTTATTAAAGTTAATGTGTGTATTCCTTGAATTTCCATTAACAAAAAGAAGCACGTGAATCCATAACAAAAAAAAAAAAATGCTGCAGAGCTCCTGCTACTTTAACATTTTATTCTTAACCTCAACTCGCCCCAGCCAGAAACCTTGTTTTACTTCAGGGCGAGTTCGGGGCGACGCCAGGTTTCAAAAAACACAGAATTGGCTCGGGAGGGTTAGTTCAGGTTTTTAACAAACGCTTAAGGCGACTGCACGGTGACTTCTTTTGTTTTTGATATAGAAATTCAAGGGATACACAAATTTGCTTTAGGCTACGGTTACAGTGGATGCGTATTCTTACAACAATTGTTCTGATGTATTCGTTAGGATTGTGCATCGGAATTATTCGCCAGAACTGTTTGTCAGAACGCTGCAGAAAAAAATCTATTCTACAGCAACAAAAAATATAATTAAGGACACACCTACAGCTTCCCAGTTTGGTTCGCCATCTCTTAAACAGCTATGAAGGAACTGCAAATATTGCACAGAAAAATCATGAGGATCTGCACTGGACTTTATTTCGATTATTTCAGCGGCGTAAGCACTTCAAGACCGAACAGCTCTACTCTGAAACCAAAGTAGTTCCCCTGGACAAGAACTTAATTCTATCTGCAGATAAACTGGTAACCAACATCGCCAATCACCCTAAATCAACTGATGAGAACGATGATAAACCAACAACGACATCCAGAACCAAGGTCCCTAGGGGCTAAGGAAATCGTGGATATAACTACAACAATCAACGATGAAGTATGAAACTTCTCCTCAGATCCATGATCAGTCCATTAACGTGGCTAAACGCCAATCCTATCTCAACCTTAAACCAATACTGCCACTTGACAACCGGGACTGAACAACCCGAAGACGACAAAGTCAACCCGATTTGTATATTAAGTTTTCAAACATTTTAAATACAAATAAGATTTATATTATTTGTATTTTTAATTTTTTCAATGTATAATGGTATGTGCCAACAAAATCCTTTTATTTACCAATGTATCTTATAGTTATAAATTATTTTTAAGCCATATGTAAATATAAAAGTTCAGTAAAGCTGAATAAGCCTTAATAATAACAAATAGAAAATATAATCTGTATTTTGTTTTTATCAATTTTTAAAAACAAATCCCTGTTTCTTGCTTATCTCAACAACACAATTCAGGACCCTTTGATGTTTTTTGAGAACTGAATAACCCAGTTTTTTTTTGTCAATTGTTGTTGTTGTCAAGAAAACCTGGGCTCTCATCACGTAATTTTTAGGACGATCGTCGTTCAAACGATTGTAGAGACGACGTTAGTGTGACTGTTACGCTGAAGGTTTGGAGATTGAATCCTAGTCTTAGCTACTTTTAAACAAAAATTTTGTTTGTCACGAATACTCCCTTTACACCCCGACTCCATAGGAGATAATTTCTATCAGAATGCTTATCTTGACATGAAATATCCAATGGAGTCACTCCGTTTCATCTTTTGTTGGGATGTCAACAGAGATCTCCGACATGAATTTTGACAAAAGGAGATATTTTTGCTTTGTGACTAGAAATTTCTTTTTTTGTCTCATTATCTTGTTTCCTTATACCAGTGTTGATGTAAATCTCTGCCTTTGTGTGTGGCAATTAAGTTTTTGTTTGTTATTTAATGTAATTTTCGGTTTCGTGATTTGAAATAGCATAACATGATTTGCCCAGCGCAGACATAAGACAATGATAGATATAAATATCTGATATTTAGTTGGAAAGAAATTATCTCCTGTGGAGTCGGGGTGTTACGAGAAAGTGAAAAATCCTGCAGAGTACCTACTCTTGTCAAGAAAATATATACCTCTTATCATGGTCATTTGGATTTGGCAGAAAACTATACGTAATCTCCATTCTTGTCTACTGATAATACGCACATAGCTTTTTGTATTGTTAGACCTTATGAAAAACTATTCGAAAAGGATGAGACGATTGTAAAATAGTAATTGTTTCATCGCAATCGTTCAAACGATCGTATTTGACAGTTTCAATAGTTATACGAAGTATTAGGTGACTCGTTTAAGCGACGTCGTTCAATCGATTCATGTATTTTTGAGTAACATGAAACAAAACAATCGTCAAAACGACGTCGTCAGACGATCATCGTCTTACGCGATGAGAGCCCTGGGTCAACCCTGGGTAAACTTCAATGAACAAACCGATAAATAACCCGTATTTAAAAAAAAAAATGTTTGTATGGTCATCATACACAGGCAAAGAGCAGAAATAGCAATACTACGCAGGTTGTCAAAATTTTAACTTTCGGAAATTAAAAATGGCTGTGAACGTGAGGATATAAAGACACGTAAGCACAACAAATTAAAATTGAAATTGTCAGAAATAAAATATGGCTATGTGAACGTGAGGAAGGACACGTAAACATAACTGGAGAACTGAAAAAAGCCAAAGCAACTCTCTGGATTTTGTAATAGCACACACAACAACAACGTCGTTCATTCAGAATAACTATTCAGTAATTTTTTTCAATTCATACAATTTTTTTACGTTTTCTATTAAATTTTAATTCAATTGAGCTTGCAATCAAAAATTAAAATGAAATCCACACAAATCATAACTATGGCCCGCTTGTATTTTATTGTGATATTGTATTTTGTTTGCTTGGCATTGTTTTTTACGAATATGAATAATGCTTTTTTGCCTATTCTCATATACTTTGCATGTGGCAGGGAAACAAGCCGTGTTTTATTATGTTGGTTGTGTTTTATTATCTTCTATCGGCATCCGGATGTGAGTCTGGATTAAAATTATTTTATTTTTATATTACGTGTAAAAAGTGATTTAAGATCCAGATCCGATCCCGATAGAAGATTAAAAAACACACCTAAACTTTTAACACGTACTACAAAACAATTTTGGGAATTTCCCTTTTCCAGATCCCGATGATAGTAAAACACGCCTATTATGGCAATAAATAAGCCAGTTAAAAGTGACTTTGTTGTTGCTTACCGAAGAAATTTTACAGCGCCTGCTATGCATTTCCCAAAAAAACACATCTATTGTTTATACGTTTAACTTAATATCTTTAAAATTTCCTTTTCTAAATTTGTGAAACAAACATTTGTTAATAGTCTGATCTTTGATATAATTGAAGAGCTTCGATCAAAAGGTTTTTAGTGCTTGTTTATGAAATTGGCTTTTAGACTTATAAAAAAAATAGAAAACAAGAGATTATATTTTGTTTTAAATGTTGACTAATATTTGAGACCGTGAGTGCAAAAGTGGAGTAATTTGTTTCTTACCTTCTTTGATATTTTTATTTAGTATTTTTACATTTATGCATTAAAAGTCATTAAAGCCTAAATTTTAAATTCTAAAATATTTAAGCTCCCCAAAAATGTGGCTTAGGTCAAGTTCGTAAATGTGAGCACTGCATCACTTCCAAAAACAATTGTTAGAAAATGGTATACTTAATATACTTTTTTGGTAAAATTTACTATCACTGTTGTGGAAAATCGGACATTGATTACCAGCAGAAATGGAACAAGAATTTTGTCGTGTTGTCGAACATTTACATTTACGAACTCGACTTTATTCTCTTTGAATCGCTAGCAAAATAGTTTTTAGTATCGATTAAAGATGGCAAATATAATTAAAATAAGTGAGTTACACCACTTTCCACTCACTGCCTCATTTGTATTCTATGTTGCATTTTCAGCATAAATCTTCATTTTTTGGTCTCGGTTTGAACTCGACTGCTCCTGTAATTTAGCAGGTGGCTTTCATTCCTATGGATCGAGTGGGGATGCTAGAACTCCTTATTGCTTCAAATGGAAGAATATTTCCAAGATGGCAAATTATGGGATCCTATAGAATAGTATTTGTCTAAAATCTAAGTAAAAAATAAAAAAAAAATATATTGGTAACCCAATTTCGGGCGCCTATGAACTGCATGAACACATCGCAACAAAAGATTTTCTTCATAATCTATTAAAAAATATAGCCGATATAAAAAAACAATATCATTGATTCCACTCTAATAGTTGATTTTGATTATAAAAACTGAAAAAAGGATTTTTTAAATGAAACAAACTCAATATAATATTAAAATTCTTTAGTAAATACAATTCTCCTTTACATACATCATTATTTTATGCAATATGTATAATAATCACTTTTAAGAATCCATTTATGTATCTCCTTCTTCGAATATTCATAGTAATTATTAAAATATTTATACTGTATTCAAAATATAATTTAAATTTATCTTAAAAAAACATAAATGTATCTACTAAAATCAAGCCTAAAATGTATATGTATAATAATGTAGTTTTGTTTTAGATAGATAATATATAGTAATTAATAACAGTAGAAATAATTTCCTACCAATATATAACTATAAAGTGCATAATTATTTTGCGTTAAGATTACATATTTGTAACTAATTTCTACAACAAAATAATCAAAGTATATTTTTATGAGTGTTACTTAAAAAATTTTAAATAATTTTTCTTGTTGTTTAATATTTGAATTTTTTTATTGAATTTTTATTTTTAAATAAAACACAATTGAGATTATTTCCTGTTTTTGCTGAGTTTGATTGTAAACAAAAGATAAAAAAGAAAACATACAAGCAAGGGACATGAAATTAAATTAAATTCTTACAAACACATAGATATTTGTATCTATATATATGAATATTATATAAATATTTATCAATTAAAATGAGAGCATATTGTAAATATTTATACTTAAAATTTAAAGCATCGGATGTGTAATGTTTATGTGGTGTGTGAATAATACGTATGTTTAAATATAAATTAATTAAAAAAATATAAAACAGAATTTCAAATTATATATTTTGTAATTAATTGAAAGAATTTATCACTTTTATATGTAGATATGAGTTTAAATTACGTGTTTTTGAAGTGTTTGGGCTTGCCGATTGCATTTTTGCTTAAAAAGGTAACAAAATAACTACCATATAAATGTTATTCGCATTACAAAACTGTTCTATGAACCATTGAAAATATATAATTCGACAGTTAATGGGCTCAACAAATTCAAACTACGAGTGTTTTATCTGAGTCGTTTATGTATTATTTATTAATCTTCAGGACTGAATATATGGCCGGGAAAAGAGAAATTATGCAAATATGTGGAAAAACACTGTGCAAGAGCATCGACAGTTTTATACGAAATACCTGCACACCTATTCTTAAAAAAAAAATCATGTGTATGTAAGCCTAATTATTCACAGCAAAATTTTGTTATGCTAGACGAAAATTAATATCTTACGAGGGATCTGCCTTCTCTGTTAAACCCGCCGTAGAATACTTTCAACTCCAGACAAATATCAAATCTTGCTAGTGTGTGTGAAATCGATTTGAAATCTCGATGAAAATGTAAGATTTGTTTTGAAAGAATAAAATTGATTTTGTTTAGAAAAAAATCGATTTTTGGCTGTAAGGAATTCGACATTAGTAAGTAACTCAAACAAATGAACAAAATATCTGTGTTCACGTACATATATGTACGTGGATGCCATTAGCTTATCGAAAGAACAGATCAGAATTAGGTGACAGGTTGTCCAGCACTATTTGTATAGCGTTGGAATGAACAAGAATGCTCCAGCTATGACCAATATGATGACGATCGATCGTCGTAGCCATCAATGAAGGAGGTCATACATGTGAAAATGCCACACCTGTTAGTTTTGAGGAGGAGTTTCTGTACAGAAATGTTCCCAGTTACCCAATGTTACCAATAAAGAAGAATTATAATGGAAATACCCTAACTTTTCTAGGAGCACAAACCATACAACATAGATTTCATAATTTAAATGAACTTTTTCCTAAAAATCTATTATTTTTGAGCTATGTAGTGTGCCTTTATCCAAAAAACATGTACATTAGTTAACCCGGTTATTCACATAATTCCCATTATCCATGCATTAGGATTTTTAATTATCTCATTTTATAATTTTAAAAAATATTTTTTTTTCAATTTTTACTTGGTACAATGACAAACAAATTATTTCTTATATTATTTCTAATACAATAATTATATTTTATTGTGCGGCTTTTTGTTTTGCTGATACACACATAAATTAATAGTGTTCGTTTGACATTTTGTTCTGCCTTTAGCTAAAGAGTAAACAACAACTTTTGTTCATATAATTTAACAAATATTTTCAAATGTTTTGATTTCAGTTCTTTAAAGCGTTGTTGTGCGTAAAAGTGATGCTATCAAATTATTGTATCCTAATTTATTACCAGTTTCCTTTTTATTGTTTCCGGTTGTTGTGCACGATTCTGTTTCTACAGCTGCTGCAGTTGTTTTCGATTCGGCTGCGATTGTTGCTGAATCTTCCGCTGAAATGCTTGTTTTTGACGCCATGACTTTTAGACACTTTCTGCCTAAAAGAAGATTAGATCTACCTTTTTCTTTTTCTGAAGCAATTGGTGTCCGCGCAGACGATTTAACTTTAGTCTTGTTCATATTTACAATTATTGAGTTATCGTTGAGACTCTTGCTTGTATTCATCTTGACTTGTTTATTATCGCACACAGTCTTCGATTTACCTTTTACATTGAGTTTGAGAGCAGTTAGTCCAGTAGAGGTACTAGGTTTACTAGATTGCAAGTCTGGCTGTTTGATGCATTCAATGCTGCACTTCATTGGCGCTGAGGAGGCCAAATTACAAATACTATCCTCATCGGTATTGTCGATATCAATTTCATCTTCTTCTTCAGCAATAGGGTCGATTATTTCCTCAAGTATTTGAATAGCCGAATCAATACGATTGTTAGGATGATTGCATGATGAAGTGGTTGCTACCGTTATTGTTTTTGGAACAGAGCTGTTTCCTGTGACAGAAGTTTTTCCAATAATATTTCCTTCATTAGTGGGAAGAGCAGCAGAAGCAGGGGCGACTGCTGAAGAAGTCTCTTCAAAGGACAATGGTTGACCACGAAGACTATTTTTACTGCTATTCTTGGAACTACTTGCTGTGTCCAATCTTTCACCAGAGGATAGGTTTAAAGAAACTTTATCTGATTCTGAATTAGAGCGAATTTTTTGCTTTTTTGAAGTTGTTGTACCAGAAATGTTGCTTGTGCAGCTAGTTGTAACTATGATTGGTTGAATAAGAGATGATTTTTTGTTTTTAGATAGGCTGCTGTGAACTAAAGTGTCGGTTAACTTAGTCTTTAGTAAAGATGTGGTTTTTCTAGTTGAAGATGTTGCATTGGATTCGTGTTTAAAGCAATGATTCGTCGAGGACGAAGGTTTTTGTTGGTCGTCGGATGATGCTAGTGATGATGATTCATTTTTAGTTTGGTCGAGTCACAGACGTAGATCAAATGCTATGCGAGATGCAATGTTTTTGAATCCAATGCTAGTACCTGATGAATAAAATAAAAGTTATGAGTTTTTGAATCAAATACTTGTTTTATGTTAAAATGTAAAATTTAAATTTATGTTAAAAGTTTAAAAAAAGGAAACTTGTTAGTGATTACATAATTTTTCAATTTCAATTTATGTATTTAATTTGTTATCAAGTAAATTGCTTAACACATTTTATAAGATATTGAATCTTAGTTCGACTTGCACGAAAGTTTTTTTTTTACAGCAGTAATCGCAACTCGATAATTTTTTTTTACTAAAAAAATAACTAATCAGTGATTATTATTGCAAAAAATGTTAATGTTAATGTGCAATCAGAGCGCGTGTTTATCAAAGCGGTAGACTGATTTTTGCAAAGCAAATTGTTACGCTTCAGGTGGGTCATTCCGTAATTTTCAAAATGATAATTGTCGAAACGATAACCGTTAACGTGATCATCAATGATTTACTTCACGTAAATCAAAAATTAAAAATATTGCTATTGTTATTTGTTTGCATTAATTTTCAAATTAAATTTACTATAAATTTACACCTTTTATATCCTTATATGTTTTTTTCTACATGTTAAGTCCAACAATAGAAACAAGTACATATTTCTGTGGTAAATTTCAGCTTATTATTATCCCAAGCAAATAAATCAGCTGGTATTTTGATATTTCTCACTCACTTGCTCCACCTCAAAAAAAGGTGCAGGAAATATTGTTCTAAACTGTTTTGAAAAACGTCATGGAACACAAAATGACAGAATGAAGAGCAGTTTGGGGCAAGGTTTTTACTCATGGAACACAATATCCTGTACTTTCTGTTCTTTTCTGTGCGGAACAGATTCATTAAACACACCAAATGAACGTATAAATGAAACTCATCTCAAATTACGAGCTGCCAAAAATAATTTGTTTCGAGTTGATCGACAATCCTCGATTGTATCAAGTTATGTTCGTGCTGCCAATTGTCGAACAATAAAGTTGAAAAAATACTTTTTTGGCGTGAAGTGGGTGGGAAAAGATGCATTTACAGAAAATAAATTAAGTGATCGTATACAATTCATTAATATTAGATAATCTTGCAACATAATCAATTTTTTTTCTTGTTTTTGATTTAGATCTTTTGTTATTATAGTTTCTGATTCTGATCGCTTTATGAAAAAAAAAGAAAAAAAATTCAAAGCTGCTGTTTTTAATATAACACGGTTAATATGCTTAATGTACCGCTCTATGCAAGCAATTTTATATTTTTAACATATTTCAGAAACCTTATTTTTGCAGAAATAAATTATTACGGTTAATATGCTTAAATTAGATAATCTTTATCTGTTTTTTGTTTGTCTTTGATGATACATTATGCACCTATGTATATCTATACAAATTAATAGGAGCTTGTTGAATATGCAAAACTTTGAACTTACCAGAAATGCGTTTAAAGCGGACGCCATTCAATGATAATCTAGGAAGCTTGCATACTTCAATTTCCCACTGTACCAGAGAATCTGTATTTGGATCCCCATGTACGCACCATAACACAAACCTAATAAAAACAAATAATATAAAGTTTTCAGAAGCATGCTATTATTAAAAAAATAAATAATTACTAACCTCTCTCTTTGTTCATAGTCACAATTATTCTGATCAAGTACTTCACGAATCTTTTGCATGATCTGGTCAGGCATTAATGGAGATGTTGTCTTCATGGACCAAGTGAATCGGAGTACTCTTGGTTTGGCTGATTCTTCAGTTGTTGATCCACTACCATAAAAAAGTCTTCGCATTTGTAAAATGATAACACACACAAGGTATGTATGGTTTTTAATATTAATTTATTGTTACAAGTATTCTTCTTTGTTTAAAAGCTAAAATTTATGAAGAAAATATTTTTTTATTTCGTTTTATGATTGCATTATTTTAGTTTCTCTGATCCGGTTGACTATTAATTTATTTGGGTAGGTACCATATCTTTTAATTAAATTTTTTTTAAACAACAATATTTTTGGTTTGAAAGTTTGTTGATCATTCTTCTCTCTTGAAATTCATAATTATTGAATTAAGTAAACTTCAAGAAAACAGGGGATAATTTGACAATTTTTGTCGAAAATTGTTGTTGCCCCCGATTCTACAGGGGCTAAAAGCTTGGTTTCGACAACTATCTGATCTTATTCAAGCTCATATTATGAAAATCATTGAGTCTTTACAAAACAAAGCACGGGTATTTTTTGTTGCGTGCGAGCACAAAAAATGAAATTTTCAAATTTAAATTAAGGAAATTAACTCACGAAATTAAAAAAAATATATATTTAAATAGACATCCTACAAAATTCTTTGTCAAAAAGCTTTAATTTTTTTTATTTACCCTAATCCACAACTGAGTTTTAAATATTGTGTTTTTTAAGTTAAAATTATATTAAAGAATTAAAAACATAAAACTTCGAAAAAGACATTTTTTGGATGAAGAGTGAGTAACCCGTTTAGTTTGTCTGTGTTTTTCAAGTGGGTTCAAGTTAACTTAAAAAAACTTGATAAATTTCTGTGATCCAAACGTGAAAACAAATTTGGAATGTGTGTATTCACTTGCTTGAAATGGAAACACAGTTAGCCAGTTTATATTTCTGAGATCTCAGAGGACTCAGAGCGCTCAGAAATATAAACAGTATTCTCAAAAATTCCTCACTTTTCCTCTTAAAACTCAGCCTGCAATTTTTTGGATTCGCTTGCTCAATTATTTTTTGTCGCGGTAAATTATGTTAACATAAGAAAAGAAAAAGGGAGTTGTTTTGACTTCTGTGACTGCTCTGTCAAAAAATTTAGGAAAAATACTAAGCGCTCAAGAAATATAAACTGGCCAAGTGAATACATTTCGAATTATATCAAAATGAATTCACTGTGTTAGTATTCTATTCTGGTAATCATTCCAACTCTCGTAAATAAATAAATCGAAAGTGCTTTCTTGGGTATTCAATGACTAGGTTAAGATATTCGAAGTGTATTTGCGGATGCTCGATGTTATAGACCGAGAAAAATAGCTCAAATCGTATGGGGAGCCTTGGAAAAATGAATTCATGATGTATTAAAATTGGTATATCGACGTAGAATTGCACAGTCGAGCATATCCAAAGTCCCCAAAATCCCCACATTTCCTTTTTGTTTAGATGCTTTTAAAGAACAGGGGAGCGGAAAAAATGTTACATTTTCTGAGAGTAAGTTTTAATGTTGAAACTAATTCAAAATGATGCGACTACCCAAAAGAAAGTTAAAGTCCTTTTTATGTAATGATGACTAATTTTTTAAGTATACAACATGTAAGAAATTAACCTATTTATTCTTGGTAGCCATAACAAATTTAATATTTTAATATAGAGTAGGAGCTCTTTCGTTGGTGTTATGGCAATAATTCTACACTTGCCTCTACCCTTCAAAAAAAAACACCCTTTGATCACAGATATTTATAAGGAATCTTTTGATTCTTGGTTCTATTCACTTATGAAACATTTATTCCAAGTTTCATTGACATACTACTATTTTCATTGGGTTTTACGATATTGTGACTGGTAAATCCACTAATGTGCTCGTTAACCACAATTTAAGTCAATGAATCCATAGTGTAAGTTGTCAACTATCGTATGCAGAATGGAAAAGTAAATAATTGAAAATGAATTATTTTTGTTTTTATTGGCTCTTAAATTAGAATTATTGAAAGGTTAATTAACCAAATCGCTAAGGAGCCAGTATTGATTGATAAGCTTCATTTTACTAGAGCATGTGAAAAGCATATTACAGATTTAACCCAGTGTGAACAGGCGCAGGGAAATAATTCCACAGACATCTCCACATGGGAGTTTATTCCATCATAAGTAGGAATCTAACCCACTTTCCAAAGTGCAATTTATTCTCACCACAAGAGGGAACTAATTGCACTCGAAATTTTGTGGATTTTTTTCCCCACCTAAAATTTGGAATTTGGGATATTATTGATTCATTGTAGAAAACGACATTGTTTATTTACAGAAATACGCCAGCATTATGACGAATAAATAGTGAGGTATGTATGGGGGGCATGCTGCCCTTCTGCAACCCCCCTGCTTGGTCTCATTATAGGATTTGGGGTGGGTGCGAGGTTGGGTGTATGCGAAGTTTCTTTTGCATTTAAGGAATCTAGATTTAAAGAAACTATGATTAAAAAAATACCTCCTATAAGAACGAATCAGAGAAAAAGAAGTGAAGTTGAGTCTGATACCAAGTGGGCAAATTCTCCACTCCCCGAGTGGAGATCTTTCTCACTAAAAAGTGCAATAAATTCTCTCTCTAGGTGAGAATAAATTGCACTTTGAAAAATGGAACAGATTCCTACTTATGATGGAATAAACTCCCGTGTGTAGCAGATGCCCGTGGAACTGTTTCCCTGCACCGTGTGAACAAAGTACGCCGTATTGAAAGAATTCTAGTGAAAAAAAGCTTATAAAATTCCATACAGTAATGATTAAAAACAAATTTGTCACATTAACAACTTCACTGTCCCCATACAAATTGTTTGAAAACCCCCGATACGTCCATTATTTTTTCTTTGAAAACATAAGTTTAACTATACGTTCCATGTATCACTTTTGATACATATTTTATTTTCGTACTGAGTCTTTTACGTCCATGTATCAAGTTTGATACATAAACAAATTTCGGCTTCACTGTCCTCATATAAACTGATTTAAAAACACCCCCACCTCCCGAACTTTTGGAAGAAATAAGCAATATTATTAAGTAAGATTCATATCACAGATCAATTGCCTTCAGGATACTTCTCCTTGCAAAAAGGTATGAACTGGTACAAGAAAATTGCAGTATTGTATTATATTTTGTGTTGCGGTAGTAAATGCAAGATGTATATACAATAGGCGCGTCTCACCAACTAAAATCTCACTGAGCGCTCAATGTCAGATTGACGAAGGCGGAATGCTTTGCTGGGACAAGATTCTCCGTTGAATTGTATAAACACGTGTTATAATTCTCGAATTGAAATTCGGGAAACGAAATTTCAACTTTGCTTAAAATATTTAAGCACAAAACTTAATGAAATTAATGAAAAATTATAGCAAATACAATTTGTTTTCCTTTTTATCAACATTCCACCTTTTTTTTGTATTTTTTATCGATTTTAGAATTTATACAACAGCAAAAAATTGCAATTTGGCTGTCAAATGAACAGCTGTTTTAGCAGAGAAAGAGCATTGAGAAATGAATCCAAAAAATTTTCGTCTCAGTAATCTCCTCAAAAAATCTCAGTGCTGAGCGCTCAGAGATTTTATTTGGTGAGACGCGCCTAATAAATTGACTAATAAAGCACCGCTTTCAATATTGCAAGTCAAAGAAATCCTTTTAAGAGAGAGGCTGGCATCAGCGAAAAATTTTACAAGGATTCTTCCATTTGCAAATGCAATACGCTCAAGCCTGTTCGACAGTGCCACGAGGAAACGACACTTCGACCTGACGAGATCCCGTTGTCTTCTCTTAAAAACAAATTTAAAATAAGTAAATAATGCATAATAAAGCATTTCTCGTCGCCTCGTAGCGTCATATTATCGAAAAATTGAACGGTTGAACAAATCACCCAACGTGACGAAGAGAAAAGCCTTTCTTAGCCTTGATTATGCATTATTTCCTCATTATAAATTCGTCATTAAGATAGATCAACTGCGAAGAGATCACGTCATTTCGACAATCTCGTTTCCTCGTCGTATTGTGAATCAGGCTTCATGCACACACTTTTTCATAAAAATACCCCGTTAGAATGGTAAACTTTTTAGGTGTTGGGCTTCGTGATATAGCAATTTGAAGAGAGACGCTCGTGGGGCCTTTGAAGCAAATCAAGTAATAACAGAATGCATACAATGCTGCAAACCATTATACTTGATGTGCTTTAATTTGAATCATAAGGATTCACATCCCAACACACATTTATAAATTTTGGTTATGCCATTGTTTTACAGTCATAGATATGTCATAGGTCATAGATATGAAGGTACATTCATATGTATGTTTTTCTTCTCTTCTTTTTCTTCTCATTACATTTGTCCAGTTTGTATTTCTGAGCGCTCAGAGAATTTCCCCAGTTTGGTTGTCGAAAGCTAAGGAAAAAAACTCTTTACTCAGTCAGCTCAGTGAGCGCCCCTGATATATAAACTGAAGAATTAACTACATACATACTTCCAAATAATAAAAAAAAAAGGTGCTGACAAAAAAGTGAGAAAAGTATTTTTTCTTGAACATTTGTCCTGCTTTTTTTGCAGTTTTATCAAGTTTCAGACGTTACCTACACGTTTATATGAAAAAATTAAGTTCTTGGGCTATTTTTTTCATATTAAAAAATTGTTTTTAAAAATACAATGTTTATGTATCAAAAGTGATACATAGACGTAGGAAACATGGCGCAAAGATAAATTTAATACATGATACATGGGACGTATAGCAAATATGTTTTTTCTAAAAAAATATAAGGGACGTATTACTGTTTCAAAATCAATTAGTATTGGGACAGTTAAGCTGAATTCTAAAATTATGTAAGAATTTGTATATCAAATAAGATACATAGGGCAGTGAAGTTGTTAAAATGTTTTTAGTTTAATTATAAACTCTTTTTAACTTTAGACAATCGCTCAACTCTAAGGTGCCAGTTATAGCTATCATTGAAACTCATCATTAAAAATTTTAATGATTGATTTTGATACATATAGAGAGCAAAATCATTTATTATTTTGATGAATAAATAAAGTTCGAGCCTTAATTAATATTTGTAGTCAAAAAAAAATTTCAAATAGGTCCAACTTTCCCCATAAAATGACTTTTAAAATTTCAATGATCATTGGTAAGGTAGTTCAATCATTCAGAAAAGAAAAGTCATTTTATGTGGAAAGTAGGGGCTTATTTGAAATTTTTTTGACAACAAATATTAATTTAGTCAAGAGCTTTATTTCTTCATCAAAAAATAAATGTTTTTGCTTTCTAAATGTCTCAAAATCAATCATTAAACATTTTCAATGATGAGTTTCAATGATAGCTATAACTGGCACCTAAAAGGTTATAAAAAACATTTGTTACTGAGTAAAAGGAATAATATACGAGTAAATACAAATATGAAAACTTCGATTGTTTGGACCAAATACAAAGACGTACAAAAGCAGTTACTATTATTGCTGCATTTATGCATACAGCCTTGGGCGAGAGGCCAAGCACAATTTATTGATTAATTGATTGCAATTTCTTGTTTGTTAAATCAATTATTAATAATAAAAATCAGCCTTATCACAGGCCTCGACGTAAAGGATTCGTACAAATAGTATCATAGATCTCGTCATATCAGAAATATTGCTTTGAAATTCTGAGATTTCAAAAAATTGGTATCACAAGCCTTGACGGAAAACATGATACTTACTTAAATCTATTACTGCGGGTGCGGGGCCTGTGGTAAGGCTTAATAAGTTCCCAGTCGCCCCACTAGAAAATATAACTATTCGGAAATTGCGCTCGCACTTACGATATTAATGATCTGAAGCGGTCCACCGTCTGAGGTAAAATTTCATATTGCCTCATAAGTATCTATTTTTCTATTTAATGTCAAGTCGAGGCGATCGATCACGAGATTGTCCATCAATTTAAGTTCAGCAGATCGCTCTAAAAGGCGGATTTATATTTTTCAATTATCAATTTAAAGCCAGTCTGGAAGCAAAAATAGGAACGACTGACTGATCAGTTTGCCTTTCGCAAAATAGTCCAAATTGAAAGGTCTTTTAAAAAAATCTACCGCACTTTTTAGATTTGTCTTCTAGCTAAGCATTCGATATAAGTTCAGCTCTTGCTTTTAGGAAAACAAAAAGCATATTCAAAGTTCTACGTTTATACTTGAAAAAAAAAAAACAGTGTTGTGCCGTGTAATTCTTGTTTACAACTTATTTTGTAGTGAAGAACTTTTTTGTTTTTAAATTGAAGAATCATTAATTTAGTCACCCTATTTAGAAATATCATTGAAATTTTGTAAACTACACATTTCAAACGAAAAAATAATGCAATTATACATATAAAAACTTTATATGTTCATTTTTTTTTTTTTAAATTCGGTTGTCTGATGCCACATGACGTTTGAAATAGTTTTAATTAATGGAAGCATAGATTTCCATACATGGTTAAAGTTATACATGATCAAAAGAAAATAACTTACAAAATCAAATAAAAATACTTGTAATTCAATTGTGTTTTATTTTGTATATATAAAATTTTAAAATACTTATAAATTAAAATTTTCAAATAAATGCTTAATCTAGGACTGTAATCAGATCTTTAAATAAATATATTTTAACTATAAGTTATGAAAGTATTATGAATAATCATGCTTAACTTGTGTGATGAAATAAAAATATTATGTGCAAAATAGGTATAAGAAACATCAAAATAATAAGCATGCAAGAAACATTTTAACACTTAGTAAAGGTACTTATATACCTATTGGCTTTGTTTGATAGTAAAATAAAACAGTTAATAAAAAATATGTATGTACTCGCATGTATAAATTTAGTACAATTCTTTCACAATTAGTTTTGACATTTAATACCTATCGAATAAAAATGGTTTACTATTATATTAATTAAATAAGATTTTAAAAAATCTGATTACCCCTACGTGGCTACAGATACACCCTGTTTTTTTTTTAATTAATTTTGGTGAGTCTGTCAGTATATAATTACCTAAAGCTGTTGTTGGATGTATTTGCTTGGCCTTCGCTGGGCCTAAAATAAAAAAGATACAAAAAAAGAACGCAAAACGTAGTTAACAGAACAAAACAAAAACAAAACAAAAAATGGATTCAAAAAAAATATATTTTTTTTAGAATTTTTGGTTACAATGTACATAAATTTTTATAGATTTTGTATGCTTTTTGCTGTATAAAAGTTTGTATGTAGTTTTAAAGACACATGTAAATGAAACAAGAAAACAAAATCAAACGTTAAATAAAAAGTTATACATAATATTATACACATATTTACAAAAAAAAAAAACAATAATATAATTTGAAGCAATCATTGCAAGAAATTTATAGCAAAAATAGTTTGTATTAGAGGATAAAGAATCTTAGTAAGCATACTTGTTGCATTGGCAGAATACTTTAGTGTTAGTTTTTAATTTGCATTAGAAAAATAAGTACAATGACAGCCAAATACCGTTTATTAATGCAGCAGGAAGACATGCTTAAAGGAAATATTATACAAAGAACAGAAAGTAACATCACATTATTGATAGTTTATTATCAATAATCCACACCATCCCCAATTTGCCATGCGAGCGAATTAGTTATTTAAATTCATTCGATTTATTCACAATAAAACTTATCTCTCGACCGCTAAAACAAAATTTAGATAGTAAGATTAACCTTTCATCATCTTCAATCTCGAAGATATACCATACACATTCAGTTCGTTAATGTAGTAGATAATAGAAATAAATTATGTTTAATATTTAAATGGTTGAAAGTTTTACAAATCGAACTAATATAAGACCATATTGTACTGAATTGCACTAACCTAATTTATTAGAAAATCTATATTTTGGTAATTCATGTAAATTAAACTTTATGTCTCACTTCTACCTCAGACAAAAAATTAAACTTTATGCAGTTAGTAAAAATGCATTTTATGGGAAACAAAATTGAAGCGCGTTTCAGAGATTTTTTTGCTTTTTTTTTCTGAAACAAATTTTATATTCAGCCTTATTGGCCCAATAATGCCGCCGGCCCATAAACCGCACCAAACAGTGGCTTTTTCGGGATGCATTGGTAGCTGTTGCAATGCTTCTGGCTGATCTTCACTCCAAATGCGGCAATTATGCTTATTTACGTACCCATTCAACCAAAAATGAGCTATTGTAAGTTTCACATCGAAAATATTTCGCCCGAAAAATTTTTGTTTTCACCGGAATTTTAAAAGCTTTTATGAGTTTCGCCTGAACTTCTCTTGACCTAAAATAAACAAAAAACAAAGGGTACCAGTTTCTTGCATTCGCAATCAAAAAAATAAGTGACAGCTTTTAATCAACATTTTGCCCGAAAAGAGTATTCATAAAAAAGGGAGTCTTTCGTTTTTCGGGTGAAACTCACAATAGGCGGAAAATGGTACTAGCAGGGTGTACAACGCTTCAATGTGAAGTTGTAGATACTTCAACTATATCTACTGTATTCAAAGGGTGGGAGAGGTAGGTTTCCAAAAGGTAAAAGTATCCCACCTAGAAAAAGAAAGGATAAAGAGGCCCCTAGTTGCCAATTTTCCAGAAGGGTAACATACTCCACCTATAAAAGAATCTAGTTAAAGAAGGTCTTTAAAAGTTTTGCATTTTTAAAAGTTTTTGCATAATAATGTCCTACCCCAGCTAGGGCCAATATCTAAATTCTCTAGGGACTTGCAACCTTTAGTCTTGAGTAGCCGAAAAAAATGTCTTAAATGTCTTTTGAAAGTGTAAACCAACCATCAAAAATTTTACTCACCACACTTTTTTTCGCATGCAAAACAATGGCCGGTCGATTGTTTGGCATGACATTTCATGACAGCAGTGTTTTTTTTTGCATGAAACTGTAAACCAAATATGCAAACAATTAATTTTGCATTTCACCGCAATTATATTTGACACTCGAGAATATTTGCATTATTTTTATTTGCGCACCGGAACTCTAAACTAGGCTTAAAGCGAAACCCAATCCAACTTATCATTGGTATTACCACTTCTCCATCACTATACTTGAATTGATTTCTCGTAATTTACTAACCCATACAACATAAAGATTTTTTCTATTTTTGCGGCTTCCTTAACATCGCATCGCCGTTTTGAACAGATGCAGAATGCTTCACCTGGACATTTCCAACCAACAATACAAAATACATTTTTGGCTTCCAATTCCAGTGTGTGTGTCCCAAGAAAATGGGAGCGCTATGGATCCATTGAGATCCGAGTGAGGTGATGCGTCCTTCTCATATCATTGCCCTTTTTTTAACCTTACATAACCCCCAAGAAAATCTCTTTGGATTTGTTTGATTGTTAGTATAGTATCGGTTATACTGTAATTATACAGCTGATAAAATTCCATTATTTCTGACATATGTAATTGCTTTTTATTGCAGATATACTGACATTTTATTAGTCGTGTAAATCTTTCATAAATTCCCAGACTGTAAAGTATTTGTGTAATGTTTTTGTATTTAGGAACAATTAAATTACCCCCCCCCCTGGTTTTCCATTCCGTAATTGCAGAATACTGACTGGTCAAACAAGCTGCAGTAACATTTTAAAGTTTATAGTGTTGGCCAATTCATCATTTGACGAAGAACCAAACTAAAATAAATGATAATAGAAATTTGTGTAAATTAATAATTTGAGAAAGTTAATATCAATTAAATAAAAGACTGCTCATGAGGTTTAATGCAGTAAAGTGGCATAAGATTGAAGATGTGGTAAGTACGAAGCTAAAGAGAAGGTTTGAAAAAAGTCAAATTACAAAATATTTGTCTATTTTTTTTGCATTGCATTTACTTTAAACCTTATAGATAATAATAAATAACTCAATGAACATTTCTCGATGCACAAGCAGACGCACACGCACGTGCGTGTAAAAATATACAGGGAGTTTTTTTAGACGTTTGTTTTTCAATCTGGGAATATTGTTTCGGAGTTGGTCTTTTTGACAGCTGTCACTTGATTTATGCTAAGTTGGGTTTGACGTTTCATAATAAATAGACTTATGCCTAAAACAAATATGCAGCACGTCTGCACTTCTCCACGCATCGCTGTGTGCAGCGCCGCACTCAAAACAAATGTGCATACTCTTAAATATTTATCATACACAAGAATGAAATTTCGGTATTTATGAATAATTTTTGTTTTGTATTTTAACTTTATTTCAACATCTTAATCTTGTATATCCGAGCAGTTATAATTTTTCTAAGCTAAGGAAATCGACGTTTTTATATTTTTTTTAGATTAAAATCAATTTTAAGTTGGAAAATTAAGATAAGTACCTCTGCCGTCTCAACCATTGCATTTAACTATAAAAGATCATTTACATATTTGTGGAGGAGTGTTGAGGCAATAACTTTGTAAACATAATTTTTCAAAATTGTGAAATTTTTCATTCACATTTTGAAAAGTGAAACGTCAAAAAACGTGAAAAAAGCTGAATATTTTAAAAAAAAATTACACAAGAATGTAGCTTGACATTTATTCTTTCCTTAAAGACCTCAACTTTGAAGATCGGACAGTTAAAAGGGAAATTATAAGCTTTCCAATCGATCAACTTGAATGCTATTTGTGCATAACGGATCTTTTCTCCACTGAACCTAGTCATCGGTCGACGAATAACCACTTATTGCTGCGACGCTGCTCAGCAATTTTAGGGATAGAGACATACTGCAGTTCTGGGCTGCATCTGCATGCAGCTCTTGGGGTTTTCTGCTCCACGATTATCTGCGCAGACACGCGACTTTACATAACCCACAAAAAATAACCCCACGACCACCAAAAGTTTCCTTCAATGAGTTGATTGTTTCGCAGTGCGTCACGCGAACCGAACCATTTTTTTGGTAATAAATTTGCACGATTTGCAAACGCAAACCAAACTGAGCATAAATCAAGTGACAGCTGTCAAAAAGACTTACTCCGAAAAAAGTATTTCCAGATTGAAAACCACACCAAAAACCCCCTTTAATAGAAAATGACTCGATTCGTATAAGTTTCCGATTACGATGGAATTCATGATATCGCTATAGCTAGCTTTCATTAACCGAGTGGTACCGAATTTTTAATTTTAAAACACCATCCAAATGTGAGTGTAACCTAGTTACTCGATTTTATGCTTTTTAAATATCTGCGCAAAAACTTTATTTATTTATTTATTTAATATGTTGCATAGTTTTCTATAGATACTTTTCGTCCAGTGCAATTCCAACATAACCAAATATGGATAGGACTTTTGTGAAGCAAAATTAAATATCTTCACTGTTCTCTGACAGAAAGTTACTTCAATGCTGTGTGAAAACAAATGAAAAGTAATATCTTATTTTTAGATTTTGCTTCTATTCGTCAGATTAAATAAGGGAATCAGACGGTAAATATCTTTTTGGGTTCAAAACTATTTCAGAAGTTTTTAAATAATTTATTTTAAAGAATGAAGTTCATGTTTTTTTTTTAAGATTATAAAAACTAATAAAATACGATACCATTATACATGTTTTTATATATGTACATATTTCTAGGCTGGTTGTACTACAAGAGCAAGTGCGTGACCCAATAGTGCATTTCATTTACTCATGCACCCTAATATAAAACTTGTCCTCCCCCTCTTCGAATATAAAATAATTTTATTTTCAAGCTCGTTTTCTCCTTTATTTTTTGAACAAAAAGACAGTAGAACTGCTGGACCATTAGAGGTCTGTATGTATGTATACTACAATATGTACACTGAGTATACTGGTTCAAGTTAAAGTCAAGGTTCTTAAAGGACAGATTGGTGAGAAATGGCTGTTGAGAACTTGCATCAGTCGTTTCCATTTTTTAAATTTTGTCTTCTCTGAACAAAACAAGAAACCAATTAGACTTTTTAATCGTTTTATTTAAATCACTTGGTGTGCTCAGTGTATTTTCTTCAGTAATCATACATAGCACACTATTCGCTCAAATCAAGGCAAGCACAAAGAAAACACCTCACTATTTTTAAAATCAGGTGATCGAATAGAATACACTAACTGCTTCTTATAAAAACATAACAGCAATCCCATTAAATTAATTACAATACGCTTGCAGCCGCAGCCGTGAGTCTCAACTTAAGAAAAGATTTTACTATGAAGCGTGTGAGACCTGCGGGAGTCTATTGTGATCCACCAGTGATATACATAAGCACTAGGGTGGTCCTTAAATTGGACATAGTCTTGGATAGCCCTCATATATTTCAAAATATTGAAAAACAATTTCCCTAAATTTTTCAGATTTTCATTTCACCCCCTTGGTCTCTTAGGTTACGCAAAAAAAAAAGTCGCGAGAATAGATTCAGACGAGGAAAAAAAATCTTTTTGGCTGAGGATCTTTTTCCCCCGTTCAGATAGGAGGGGCAATGGATTGGATGGCTCGGTCGTGTATGGCTAGCTTTAAAGGGAGACCAAAGGTGTGAAATAAAAATGTGAAACAAATAGGAAATTTTTTGTTCTACTTAAAGCCATCTGATACCCATCTAGCTTGGAATTAAAAAAAAAAATACAATATAAGGACCACTCTAATGAGCACAGATTTCAAAAATTATATGTCTAATGTCTTTTTGATTTTAAAATTTTAACTACTTAAATAATCAAAACCCTGGAGAGCGAAATTGTTTTTTCTCAAGAAAATATCATAATTTATAATTTAAACCAAACAAATTATACCTAGTGAAATATTTGTGTAACAGAATATTATGCAGATTAAAACATGCAAACCTACACCAGTTAATTTGTATATATTGCTACATTTAACGAGGCGTAACAAAACATCATAAGAGCACAGTGAAACAATTAAACATAACATTTACATAGAACAGAGGGAAACAAAAAATAATAAAAACAAGTAGTTACAATTAAAAAAGTTGTTTGTTTCTTTTTGAAAT
Organism: Dasysyrphus albostriatus; assembly: GCA_946251815.1. NCBI lineage: Eukaryota > Metazoa > Arthropoda > Insecta > Diptera > Syrphidae > Dasysyrphus > Dasysyrphus albostriatus. The sequence continues at coordinate 69,225,553 of OX276337.1, read as the reverse complement.
TATAATAATTTTTATTTCTTCATTTCTTTTTTTTATATCATTGTTTCATATCATGACAATTTTATAGTTTATTTTCACATCATTTTTTTCTGGTATTCCTTGATAACAACAATATTTGCTCGAGTTTTAAGAACTATAAATTATATTATATAATATTTATGATTGATTAAAAGTATAGTTTTTTTTTTCAATTTTTAAAACTAAGTAACTAAATCGATAGCAGTTATAACAAAAATTGATTGCTTATTTTGTATTAAATTAAATGTTGTTTTATATTTTTTTTATTTATTTATTAAATAAGTAATATTTTTATATCAAGCCACATTAACAATTGTTTTCTTAAATGTATTCCCTCTCAGTATATTAATTTGCTAATGTTCTTAAAAAAAATTGTTTATAATATGAATTTTGTATTTGCGATGTTTTACTATAAACTTGATCAATTTTCTCTCATATGCAAATTCTTGTTAAGTAGAAATTAGTTAATACAATTTCTGTTTTTTTTTTTTCTTTAAAGAACTAAGTTTAGTTATATTTTTAAATAAAAATATATTTCTAGTGTGGTATAAAAGGAGAATGTTTGAACTCAGAAACTGTCGTATTTCATATCTAAAAATTAAAATTAAAATATATTGCAGATCTTTAAATGAAACGGTGTTAAGTCCTCATAATTTCTTCATATTTTAGAAAAAAAAAAAATAATTTCGAAAGAATTAAAATTAAAACGGAAGCATTTCATAGCTTGTTCATACGCAGAATGTCAAGAAACAACGTAATTCAATCAAAAATCGAATCGGTTGATTTAAATTAGAAAATCCACAGGGATATTAGAATAAGGCAGCATGGCATACCATTTGGCCGAGAATCAAATTAATCGACTCAGTAACTCGAATCTCCAATGATTCAAACTACACCTATAACCGAATATAACTGTAGTATTTAGTTCAATTTAAATAATATAGCATCTAAATAAAAACAAAAATCTGTCATTATTTAAAAAAAATAACTACGATTGCAGCACCAATGATTTTGTTATGATTAGTTTTGGAACAAACAGGCAACCTTGTGGAGCGAATAATTTATTAAAAAATTAAAGTGCTTAGTAAATATTATAAATGCAAGAGATTGTTCAATATTTTTAAATGAAAATTCAATGGAAAGGTTGACAATAATTCTAAATGCACAGTTAATACATTCCATTTTTGCTTACCTCAAATTCAATTCAATTAGCACAATACATAATAAAATTGGATAATAAATCTACGTACGAACAAGGTAAATAATATTTTGAATGAATTCAAGTTAAATAGAAGAACTTTCTTTTCAAATTTCCTTCATATTCTATTATTTTTAATGGACATTTAAAAAAAAGGATAATGTGTAATCAAACCACACACGAGAGTTAAGGCGGCGCGCGGTTATAATTGCAGGCACTTTTTTTGTTTAAGCTGTGAATGTAGTTTTTTTTTTAATAAGTTTTAAAAATTGCTCCTTATATACGTTGATTGTGTATTTTTGTTGTGGAAGGTAGTAAAAACATTTAAACAAATTATCAAAAATTGACTTATTAAACCTGCAAGGAATGTGAATAATAAAGATAAAATAAACTTTCTTTTATATACTTTAATATTTTGGAAAACCCAATTTTATTCTAATTTATCTCCGACCAAATACTGTATACATAATAGGTTCATACAATATTTAGAAATTCTTTTAATGTTCTCTTTTTGTTGTTTTAGTTGTTTATTTACAATAATGTGGAGCACAATCATTTATGAAGAAAATCGGAAGTATATGATAATGTGTATGTATAACGCTGTGTCGTTCGTCAGTGTTTTCGTTAGTATTTAATTTCATTTAATATAAATTTATAAATAGACTTTTATTTATATTTATTTATAAATCATTTTCTTGTCATTTTATTTAAATTGCTGACTTCTGGAGAATATCCTTTTTGCTGCCATCATTAAGATCAACATCACCATCATCGTCGTTGTCGAGGTCGTCGCGATAAGCACAGATTATAACGAAAACATTTATTTGTTAAAATAAATCACAAAACACAAACTTTTTTTTTTAATATTATAATTCGAAATAAAACTAAACATAAACAAAACAGGTAAATTTTATATATTATGCATAAGGACAAAAAACTGACTACAATAATAAATATTTGATTTTAAGTAAATATTTATTTTCTTTTTTTTTAAGATTGGTGTTTAATGGTTTTCGTAAATATTTCAAACAAATTGTCTATAATATTGTTATATAAATTTTTTTATATTAAAACAAAATACAAGCACTTATACAGTCACAAGATCTTCTACAATGTGTGTTTAAAACTAAAACAAAAATTAACTTATTATCTTAAACAAATTTTCAAACCTATACAAAAATTAAATTATTTATATATATATATATATATATGTGTACATATACATATATATAATGCAAAAATATAAATAAAATGGTCACAGCTGCAAATTTTTTTAGCTATTCCTTCTAATTTCGTTCAAAATCGTTAGATTTCTTGATTAATAATACTTTAACATCAATCTTGCTTGTATAAAAACAATAGGTAGTAAAATAAATAGAAATTAGATATATAAAAATAATAAAAATTATCACCATCACGATAAAAAAAAAAATAGAATTTATTTTTGTGTTTTGTGATTTCTTTTTTCGGCATCAAAATTTAATGTTACTTCAAAAATTATACTAAATTTTTATTTCAAATATTTAACTCGTTATAATTTTTTTTATTTTCTTTTACGGGTTTGGCCTAAAATAAAAGAAAAACAAATAAATAAAAATCAGTGAAATTAAATGTTATTTGATTCAAAAAGAAACAAAAAATAAGTGTTTGTGTGTAATGTGAAAAGATAGGTAGATAGATAAAATAATTTATTTCGAGAATGTGTCCGAATAGAGTGGAATTTAGCTTTTAGATACATTTTTGGTTTTGTTTTTTTGTTTAAGAATCATGTCTCAAGACACATGATTAAATAGCAGAAAAGAAAGAATATATAGTAAATAATAAGATAAAACACAATTAATTACATTAAAATTAATAAAATTCGCGAGTTTTTTTAAATGCACAATGACTTTCCCATATTGTTTGTATTTAAATCAAATATTTATGTTTTAAGTTTGGATTTGTTTTAATAATTTGTTTGCAGTTTATTTTGTTGAATACTTATATTTTTTTGCAGCGTGACCATTTTAAAATTATATTTGTTCACATAAATTAAAAGTTATGTTTTTTTTAATATGTTTTGCTTAGAATGTACTTTCATCTCATTCTAAATACACTTATACTTTAAATGTTTGTTAATTACAATTAGCTCATGAGAAATAATTCGAAGTTGTAAGAAGTCGCTTATAATTTGTTAAAATATACATATACCTTCGTAATATTCCGAATCAAATTTTTCTGGCTAAATATACAATCTGTCTGACTCGACGTTCGTTTCAAAATCAAGTTGCACCCATCACAACAAAAAGTTGACTTTTGCGGTATATTTACTGAACACTTTTCCTTGGTCGATAGGTAATTTTTTTTCACAAGTGCAAGAGAGTGAAAATTATCAAGCAAATAATATAAACGAAAATGATTGTATCGCCAAAAATAAAATACTAATAATTCATTTAAGAATCTTAATTTAACAAACAAACCAGATCAAACCTACCCACCCAATGTTAGATATTACTGCGCAAGGACGTAATGAGCCCTAGAATTTATCGGAGAATCATACTCGTAAACTACATTTCATCTAATATTTTGTAGTGACGTTAACGTTATGAAAAAAAGTCATAACCGTTTGCAAATATTGTCGTTACTACTTAGAACTATAGTAAAAGCTTTTTGTGAGCTGAGTTTAATTAGTGTTTCAAATTATAAATTTACACATGTACCTATATTTTAGAAATAATCACTTTATTTTGAAGATATGAAAAAATGATATCTGAATAAATGTTTTTGTTTTATAATTGTAAATGTATCCAACATTGATTTTGTTTTATTATTTTTATAATAATAATAAACAATTTTGTAATTTTTTTTCTTGTTTAAGCTGTGCACAATGATTTCAATTTAATTTAAGTTCAGATATAAAAAAAATTATATACAAATAATTTTAAATTATTATTTATGTTAACATGAAATTTTAAATTAAAATATAGCCTCAAAAGCGTTGAGCATAAAAAATATAAATAAGAAAATATTAAGAATTATGGTTTGCAAAGATTTTGATTTTTTTTACAGGCACATGCTTTTTATACTTTTATTATTATTGGTATGATTAAAAAAGTTTTGGCATACAAAATATATCAAAATATATTGTTGTTGTTTCATAAACTTTTCAATTTACAAACAATCAAAAATCAATTAAACTCTATTAAGAAGAATAATTTGCTGCCTTAATGTGAAACAAAAATGTTGTATGTACGCAAGTTCAACTATGCTAAAAAGGTCCAATACAAAGTAATATCGTATAACCTAAAAAAGAAGACTTTAATTACCACATACTTGCAGTTTCTTTAAAAAATATAAAAAATAATCTGGCTTTGTAATTGAAGCATCGTCACGTCACGTCTTAAGCCTATGCTTTTACTTTGAATATCTGTCATTTTTGGCCTAAACTTCTGTCAATAAATTCTCTTTGTATGAAATTTGACAGTAGAAGTGTTTTATTGAAAAATATTATATCTAACGCAGTAAATTTTCCCTTGGTCAACAACAACAAATCCCAGAAAATATCGACAGATGATCAGTTTTATTTTTGTTTACCGAGGAAAATTTTATTGTGCTAGCTATTAATTTTCCAATAAAACACATCTAGCAATAGACTAAAATTCACAAAAATGTACAGAAATTCAAAGAAAAGGAACAGACATCATTATTACAAAAAGCTGATTGCTCGTATTCAATGATACAAAAGTACTACTCCCTGAATAAGCTTTCTGTCTCAGTATCAGTAAATATAACAATTTATTCTTTCATATTTATATCTATACGTTGGCGTTTAATGGTGGGTTTATACGGCTAACAAATACAAAGTATACTGACAGCATACTGCCAAAGTAATGAACTTGTTTCGAGAGTTTTTTAACAAAGAACTACCAGGATACTTCCAGTTGGTAAGTTGTGCAAATCCAGCATAACAATGCGGCCGGCGTTTAATAGGGTAGTAGAGACATCATTCTTTTCAATTTCATTCACATAGCAATCGATACACAAAATTTATTTCTTCACTGATCAAGCGTTCTTCGGGTGATCGAAAATGTTCCAGTTATTATTGGGAAAGTTTTCGGAAAAACTCACTTTTGTTAAAACTTTGCACGTCCTGCATTAAGTAAAACAGAGCTATAAATTTCCATTTAAAAACAACCAGCACTCGCTTTTAAAATTTTATTTGAAGTTACGGTTTGGTTTAAGGTAGTGTTTTGGTTACACACACACGTCAGGTTTAACTTAATATTTGAAACATATAATCATCTGAAGAAATTACACAACGAAATCATTAACGAAAAATTCCTTTGTGCAAAACGCGACAAACAAAATTATTAATTGTAGCATATTAGCTGTTTGTAGATCTTTACATGTTTTTCACACAGAATTAATTGCCCCAAACCACCAATTTTTTCAGGCGACGACGTAACAGTGTTCCTTTGGAGGTGACAAAATACTTATGCGTAAATTAAAAACATTATCTAGCACCTACTACTATCTACACATGCTCTCAGGTGCGAGTAGATACGTTTTATGAAGGAAAGCAGTTCTATACGTTTCATTGAAAAAAAGCTAGTCAAGTATACTCATGCGTACTTTGCCATCTCCAAAGGAAAATGGCTTTCACCGCATGACTGTTTTTTGAATTGGTGAATCCATGAATATTTTTGTAGCTGTAATTTTGTTAGCATTTCGGTTTGTTTGTTAGAGAACACAGGAAAACTTTGTTTTGCATCTCCGTCTTTTATAGTTTTGATAACCTTCTAAAACATTTTTAAGAGAAACATGAACCCAACATTATTTATTTTATCCCAGAGAAAAGCACTATCTATCAAAGTTTGTACATAAACTATCCTATAACATTCATGCTTTCAATTACATATAAAAGGAAACATTTTTGACCATCAAAAAATAATTTTACAATTTGAAGGACAAAAAGATATGGCCAAAATTATTACTATTCCAACAAAAATATTCCAATTTCATTAATAAATATAAGTGATTACGAAGTAAAACGAAAATTTTGTTTGTTATGGATAATTTAATAAATATGTATACACTCTTTAATTAATAATACAATAATAATTATCGAACAATAACAATCGAACACACAACAAATAATGGTCCGCAATTAGATTTTTGTAGTCTACATATTTATGTATAATGTATGTAAATAAATATAGTCTTCTTTTTATATGTTTAAGAAATTAGTAAAACTTTCATTAGTTCAATTTAATTTATTAGAAAAATCATTGTGCAGCCCCTGTTAAGTTTCGGTTCACTAGAAATATTTTCTATTACTTGTACCTTTAAGCACTTATATTTTATTTTATTTAATCAATAATTAAAATTAAATAAATAAAAACATCAACTTATACATATTATAAAATATTTTAGAAAAACACCAAACACCAATTAAGAATAAACATTAAATTAAATAATATAAAATGTTAGCCAATTTTAAAATAACCAACATGCAGTTTACTGTGTAAAATAAAAAAAAAAAACAGGAATATACTACAAAGTATAAAAAATCTGATTTTTCTTTTCAAGGGTGTCTTGTTTGAAAATATTGTTTTGTAAGATGGATATGAATATGTGTTGCATACAGGTATAAGTTCTTGATTCAAACTAAATTGTGGATACTGGAATTAATTAATTTGACATTTTATATTAGCTCTAAATTAAGAGTCGAATCTATTGGATGAATAAGCGCATTATAAAAGAAATTGCACTTTTATTGTTGTTTTTATATTCGAATATAATTGCGATGAATCTATCACAATTAATTTAAAATCTTAACCCATGATCGTTTTCAAACTTTTTTGTTCTTTAAATATTTTGTTTAACGTTTGGAATTTAAAACTAAAAGTCATTAAATTGAAATCCTATTCCAAGTAAGAAAGTTGTTTTTACACCGATTCAAAATCTAGATTTCAAATCTTTTCTTTCAGATATCGTAATAAGTCCATTGAAATGTAATATTGACCTTGCATTTTGTTTTTTTGTTTTCTTTTGATGTGTAGGGAGGGTTCAGTGTAGGTATTAAACCCCCATATTGCCGCCATCTTGAAAAAATGGTGTAAAGGGCTTTCACGATATATTGATAACCGTTAGTTTTATAATTTTTTTTTGGTACAAAATTAGATTTTTTAATTTTGAATTTTTGTACACAAGGTGGAAGTACAACTTTTTTGATATTATGGCAGACATAACGATAAATTCTTTATAGAAGGAACTGTTCCATAACATTTAAGCTTTGAATAACTAAACGACATTTTTGACTCCATCAAACAAAATTACACAAATTGAAGAGCAAAAATATGCGACCAAAATTCAACGAATTTTCATTTTTTTTAATTTCCACGAAAAACACAACAGATGGCGTCAATTTAATCCGAACACAAGTACCAGAATACACACGGTTCGATTTAAGTTACTCTCAGGTCGCCGCTAAGAAAGTTCATCTTCAAAAAAAAGCGTGAATTTTTGTGAAAATGAAAATTTTTTTCAAATTCAGACCATTGACATAAATTATATATGGACTGCTAGCAGCTAACTAGAGTTGGGTAGTAATTATTACATTTTGTAATTGATTACGATTTACATGTAATCAGTAATTGATTTTTTCCAATAACATGGTTTTATTCTCCATATGTGAACAAACTACAAACTTCTTACCTTATTAAATGTAATTGATATATTGTGTAATCAATTACATTTGTTTGTAATGATTAAAAAAAAATGTAATCATTACAGATTTATTTCATTTTTTGTTCTATTACTTTTTCGAATTACATGTAATCGAATCAAGTAATTATTTGTTTTTTTTTTTATATCACATGTAATTTGTAATTGAAGTTATCAATTACAAATGTAATCAGTAATAGAAATTGTTCAATTACAAATTACATGTAATCGTTATTGACTTTTTTGTAATGATTACTACCCCACTTTGCAGCCAACTAACGACGGTTCCACTTGTTATATAGCATCACTTACGCCGGAGTTTTCCTTTCGACAAAATAAAATAATATTTGGCATTTGAGTCAAACCAATGCTGAGGAGTATTTTTCAAGAAAAAGCGATAAAAGAATCCGAAAATTGTCTTTTTTTAAACAAACAATTTTTTCTTTCTCTACAGAATAATAGCTTGAGGCTAAGCTACACCCAGATTCTTTAAGCAAAAAATACAAAAGTGAGAAATAAATTTCTATGCTTAAGACACGCTTGCATTGAAAATTGTTTTCTTAAGTGGAGCCTACTAGTACGGAGCATTTAGATCTCATTATATGGTGCTCTGGGAAAAAAAAATCCGGAGTCAAGTTTGACTACGGAGTTCGAAAGAGTATAAAACCCGAGTCTAAAACGTAATTTTTCACAACTGCGGGAAAAATCTGAGCAGAATTTTTGTTTGCAATTTTGAAGAACATCATAACACGAGCTGAAAATCACATTGTGTACAACTTCCCCTGTTGTCATTTAGCCGGCATCTTGTTTTTATCTGTAATTTGTTGTAATCTGTTTTTTTTTTTGCGCGTGGATAGTAGAACATGGCTGTTACTTTGAGATTCAACTAGTGAAAGTACTCTCAAATAGACACATTTTTATATGCCTTAGTGCATACTAGAGGATCCTTAAAATGGTTTGATCAATCAGGTTCTATGGATTTTTTTTAACAAACATGTTAATATGTTAAGAATTGAAAATTAATTCACTTCAAAATAAAAGCATTTAAGTTTATTTAACATAATATAAGAATTACACCATTTAAACTTTTACGTAAGACCATTAATAATTTTAATAGATTCATTCTGCATCAAAACAACAAATATTATGAACAAAAATACTCCTGATATTTGCTTTTGTTTTAATACCCGATTTTTTTTTATTTTGATACGTTTGAAAAATTAAAGTGTTTAAAAAGAAAATCTTAATTAATATTTATGTGGTACATGAAGGTTGACATAATGAATACTTTAATAATATTGATATTGAATGTTATACATTTTTTAAGAAGATGTTTACAGGATATTAGAAGGCAATAACAATTAATGCATAGAATATTGCTCATTCACTCTAATATAAGTTTTTGTTTGCAATGAAAATAAAAAAATAAAAATAGATTTCTAAAAATTGACAAAATAAAATATTATGCTAATCAGAAGAAATTTTTTTTTAAATACATAAATATATTTGCTTCAATATACATTAATAATTTGAATTCGATTTAATAACAGGAAATACAATTTTTTTATTACATATATCAAGACAAAGGCGTTTAAATATTACAAAACCTAAGTATTTGCATTGCTATTGTTGGATTCTACTTATAGCGAGTGGTTGTTATTAATAGAAGATAGATTAAAAAATACTTTGCGCAATTGCTTTCTGTTTTAAGACTTTTTAATATATATTAAAATAATTAGTAGTTTCTTTTTATATTTTAGTTTTTAGCTGTCAATACCCTAAACCTGAAATAAACAACAAAAAATGCCAAAAATTGTGTTTAACAAAAAATAAAACTGAATAAAAATTGAAAATAATAATTTGTTTTGTTTCTTAAATAGGGATTGTTAATAAATTAAAAAAAAGAAAGAAATATAGAGTGACACCACAGATTGTACATTTTACATTACTACCTGCTAACTATGACAAGATAAGACTTTGAAACTACAACATGAAAATATTTTTCTTTTCTGGCCGGTGATGGAGAAATACATACAAACAATTACATAATAATTTTAATACGTAGGTAAACACTATTCTGTACTTCCTTTTTTTAAGTGGCTAAATGGCAACGCATAGTATAGCCAATCGCTCTGGCAAAATCAAATTTTTATATTTTTGTGGTGTTTGGTAGAAATATGATAACTCTATCTTAAAAATTTGCGTCTTTAATGATTTCCTTCAAATTTGAAACATAATTTGCCAAAGAACATGTGGACGTAAAGATGCAAATTTTAAAATGGAGTTATTATGTTTCTACTAAACACCATAGATTTATATTGCCGTAAGAATATTAATAGTCAGTTTGAATTTTTGACCACTGGGCGATACTAGTATTTTTTAACTCGTGACATACCAACTGGATTAGCGGATAATACAGCAATACTTTCAACACCCGACTCAATGGGCTCGATACTCGCAAAACATCCTCTACCGTTACATTCCGAACACATGGCACATTCTTTTTAATGAGTTCAAATCAACACAAATGTTAACTTACATGCATGTATATGTATCTATATGAATCTCAATTCAATTCAGCTCAATTTAATTTAACAAAAAGTGAATCCTCTTTCAATCCTCTCTAAGACAACTGAGTTTTAGCCAACTAAACAACTTGCCATTGAGTTGAAATAATAAGTTTCATTCCAATAGCCATTTTTTATATGAACTCAGAGAAGCTGTCATCTATATTAGGTACATTAAAATATAGACAATTTTTTTCATTTATTTGAAGATATTTCGAACTAAGTGTCTTATAACGTATAACAAAATAAATAATTATATGTGCAAGCAAGGGTTGAAACTACTATCGTCTTTTAGTAAACAAAGGTGAGTTTTTTTATATCGCACTTCTTTATCTGATATAAAAGTGCAAACTAAAACTCCATAACCGCTTACTCCAATTAAAACAGATATGAATGTTATAATTCTGTTATTAAAAGCGCTTAATTAATTAGTAAAAATGTTGTTGCATTTTACATGCAAATTATTTTTAAGGCGGAATACATCCATAAAAACGCCACCTTACATTTGCGTTGTACTAAATCAAAAGAATTTTATAAAAGATGATAATCTACAGAGATTTATTTACCTCTGCGCAAAATACAAAGAACTCGAACGTTCAATTAAGCATATGATTAATGATTAAGTGCAATTACCACTGGTAAAGGCGGTGTGTGCATGTGCTTTTGCTTATCTACCCAAAATTAAACTACTTCTTAAGATAACTTTGTGATACAAGTCAGATTAAAAAACAAAGCGATGTGGTTTCTGCTTAGTATAAAACTATTAGGATTTTCAACCTTAACCTGAGGCCAAACGTGCGAGTAATCGCTAGTGAGTCAATAATACATGGAAACTTTTCTTACTCCCTCGTCAGCTGGCTTGCTTTTTTTGAAGCCAATTGAGATGCGAGTGATTTGACAATAATTGTTAATATATGTTTTTACCTAACTCGCTCTTGTTGCCTCAGGAAAAGCTTAAGACTTTGGTGCAGGTGTTGAAGAAGCATCGAAGCCAACAAGCTAAACATGAAATTAATGAATGTTTATGAGCAGATTATATTTGATTTATAGGAGGAGTTATTATGCATGAGTTTGCTTGAGAGATATATAAAATACTCGGTGTCAATGGAGAAAAATATAAACACCAATACCAAAATCTAATCTAATAGTATGAGCCAAGTTATTTCAATTTACAGGGAAACGAAGCAGGAAGACTAAAACGTCGAAGCAAAGAGCTATTTAAAATTCTTATCTCTCATTATTGAAAATCAAATTTAAAACAGGAGTAAAGCAAGGAATATTAGGTTACCGCATGATACGTAAATCAACGAGATGAAGAAACACTGAATGCAGCACGCACATAGTAGAAAACTAGTTTTCAAAATCTTTGAGATGATCTGCACTTGCGACAACCCTAATTGCTCTTTAAGAGAACATACAACATAAAATGTTATGTATGTATGTATGTATGTATGTATATGTACATATATCGCTCTAGGCAAGCGAATAAGAGATCATCTTCGTATATGGCTAGCTATGCTTAAACTTGTTAAGTCTAAAACCGACCGAAAAGGCTGTAGAGCGGGCCTTAATAGACTTGGAGTGACCTATTTATACACATCATTGCACAAAATCAACATTTTTAGGTTATTCAATAAAAACAATTCGTAAAAGTATACTCGTAGTACATATAACTGACAACCATGTCAGCTGAAAACTCTTAGACATACATAAATATGTAGGTTACAAAATTTAATATTATACACTAGGCGGGTTTTATTTATTACAGCTCATAACCCATACGATTAACCTCGTTAGCATTACGATGCGGGTTAGTGCGAAAACAGTGGTATATACACATGTCTTTTTTCCTTATGCTTACTTATTTTTTCATGTAAAGCCTGTCCTTTTTGCTAACACTGCTGATAAATCGCTAACATCATTCACAATGGTGAATAGTCATCTGCCGGTCAGAGTAAAAACTTGTATCTGGGTTATTTAAATAAACCTCGATTGAAACCTGAATCTGATGTTGTTTTTGTAATACGTATTAAAAGATAACCTTGGCCCGGACCCGGAGATAATGAAAAGCAGCTATTGTTTTTGTGTCTTGGATTAAAGATGAACACTAGTCTTATATTATATTTTCTTTTCCTTTCATTATTTTTAAAATTTCTTTTATATTATTTTGTGGTTTGCAGCGAAGATAAAAAATTTGAGATTCATGTAAATTTACTAAATGTATTTATTTTATGGTTTAATTGTGTTTTGTTTTTAAGATTCAAGGGTACAAGGATTAAATAAAACACTACTGAATCAATATTATTTGAATAATATTTACAATATCCGTTTTATTCTTAAAAAAAAAAAACTACAAAAATTTATAGAAATCAAAACAAATGCAAATAATAGTAGGTAAGTATAGGTTAAATGAATAATAAAATCATGCGGGCGGACAAAAACTCAATTAAATTTAATTATTTTTTAATAATATTACAACATCAATCAATACAAAGCTGATTATTATTGGTAAATGATGACTTTCGAAAAATGATATAATCATAATTATCGTTTGGAGTATTTGAAAACATTATTATTAAATCTAGTTGTTATTTTTTTTTTTGTGTGTGCAAAGATAAAAAAATATGTATTGTAAATTAATACAAAAAATATACAAAAATTATAATTAATTGTGCTGTTATGTTAGAATTTTGTTTGTTTTGTGAAAGTAGAATAGAAATTTATACCTAATTTTTTTGTTTAAGGAAAACTCTTATTTTGCTTAGAATTATGTATATTGGAAGGACTTACCGTTTACTAAATCGTGATGATAGTTTTGAGAAAAAACTCATGCGTCCGGGATGTGGTGACTCGCCTGTTGCACCTCCTGTTCCTGAATATTCTAGAGCAGTATTGTTCCGTCTGGTTTGGCCTATTTTTTGTGATGTGTCGGATTTTGTTTACAAAAGTCAAATAAATGTTCGAAGAAAAAGAAAGAAAGAAAGAAAGAGAGAGAGATTGGATAGGAAATTTGATAATTATTTTTTTTTTTTTTTACTTAATAAATGTGCATAAAATGCGTTAACTTAATTTTCTATTTTAATTATTTTTTTTTATTTAGTTTACCAATTTAGTTTTAATTTTGCATTTATACAAGACACAATTTTTTTTTTATTTTTATTAGAACATGCATTTGATTAGAAGTGTTATGTGTGTTTTTTCTTTTATAATAACGTAGGTACAACACAAAAATAAAGAGACAAAATTACAGAACATATTTTTTGGTTTTCGTTTTTGTTGGATCTCTGTATTTGGTATAGTTAAATTGAGTTTGAATTCAAGCACCATGCAGAAAAACAACGTTAATCGTCGAAAAAATTAAAACGTGTAGTTGTTTAGTTAATTTGGACGAATTGACTTATACTTTTGGGTAATAATATTTTAAGATATACATGGTGGAATTAAAACCTATAATCTATCTACTCGTAAACAAGCATATTGTCAGAACCTCATATATGTAATTTAGTTAGATAAAAATAATGGCCAAAAATTAAAGTGAAGTTAGCTCGACACTAAAACAAATTCCATGTAACATTAGATGAAAATAGCTTTTTTTTAATTATAAATGATGTCAAACCCACTTTATACTTGCATTAAAGTTTAAATCGTGAAAACTTTTTTACTTTTATTTATTTTTTAGTGTCACACGAGCCGTATGATAGAAATTTTTAACTGTAATTGATTTAGAAGAGTTCAATTTTGATTTACTAAGAAAATTGTCAACAGTTTATAGTTAGTTCGAGAACCTTTAAAGAACTGCAATGCCTTTAAGATTGGTTCATTGAATTCAAGGAGCACAATTAAGCCTACGAGCTAGCTCCAGTGAGCTAATTCTCATGATTTTAAGACTCTTGAAATTGTATATGAATAAATAGTATGCAGTTAAATTAGTCAAATTACTTTTGTATGTTATCTGTTTGGGAATGCATCTTCAAGGGTTAAGGAAGAGCCACCATCTTAAATCCATTTTTGAAATGATTTAGTTATCATTAGAACGTGGCACGATAGTTATGCTGTAGGTACTACAATACCAATTAGAATAGTTGAATTTCACGATTTATATTTTGAGTATACGAGTCGACGTATTAAAATAAATTTTAAACCTCTATAGCTAAGAAATGAAATTATTATTTTATTTTTGTTGTGTAACAATTGTGGCTGTAACAAAAAGTCTTATATTACAATTCTGCTGCAAAAATCACGTCAAAAGTTTTTTTTTGTCCATGCTAGGAAATGCATTTTAAAAAACCGTTTGTATTGTGTCTCGGATAAATTTCAAATTAATTTTTTTTTTAAATAAATAGTTCATAGAAAAAGCAAAAGTTTATTTTTTAAAGAAAAAAGCAGTTTAATGATTGTAAAACGACAAGAGGATGGTAATGTCTTTTTTAAATTAAAAACATAAATTTAGATTAAGTAAATAATAAAACATATTAAAGGTTAAAAATAAATAAAAAATGTTAATATAAATTAAATTTAAAAAAACTTAAATAATAAAAAAAAAAAAAACATTGAGCAAAAAAACTCACCCGAATGGAAGGTTGATCGTGATGGTACATTCCTTGGGAAATGCCTGCTAGATTTAACAGCCGATGTCATTCTAAGTCGATCGAGCAAACTAATATTTTTTTATATGCAATTGTATTTTGCGAAAAAAAATTCCAACACACATTTCCAATTATTAAAGTTAACAAACAATAAAGGAAAATAAATTAAAGGTTTTTTTTTTCAAAGTCAAAGTGCATTTTGTAGTTGCATTAACAAATTTTGTCATTTCCGTTACAAAATTAACAAAACAATTGCATTAAAAAAAATTATTAACATGCGCATTAGTTATAACATTATGGTATTTTGGTTGCATTTTTTTTTTTCAAGAACACACGATCGGATGATGTTTGAAATGTGATTGGGCATTTTTTAATTTATTTTTTGAAATGATGAAAGAAGAGCGGCGAAGAGCGATTTGGTAGTTGTGGCCAAACGTAAGAGATTTTTTGCATTTTGATTTTTATTTTGTGGTGGTGTTTGCATTCACAAGGAGAATTTGTATGAAATGGCGAAGAAATCAAAAAAGAAAGAAAAAACGTATGAAATTAAAAATTAAAACAAAAATAAGTTAGAAAAATATATATAAATAGCATGAGTTATTGTAAAGCTCTACAATAAAATATTCGAAATAACGTATGAGCAGTGAACCTAAATAAATATGTAATTAAAATGATGATTAAAAAAAAATTTTGAAAGTTTTTCAGGCCTATTCAAGGATCCAACATAATCGGTATTCTGGGATAAATTCATAATAAGAAATAATCACAAAAAATAATACAAAGAATTCAATTACGGGGTTCTTACCAGAATACCGATTACCAAAGATGGATTCTAGCATAACACCTTTGATATGGTTGTGAGAAAACAAATAAAGACATGAACAAATTTAATCAAATGTATTTAAATGTGACATAAACATGAAAATAATAAAAGGACATTTACACACAAAAACCCAATTTACGAAAAGAAATAAAGAATCTACGAAAAGTGTGATTAGTGCCAGAATCAATTTATGCATTGAAGTTTCAATTTTTGGGGTTAGGGTGGATTGGCACAAAATTCACATTTGGAAATTTTGTTTTAAAATTCCATAGAATTATAATTCAGCTAGCACCTTCATGATAAATTTCTTTTGATGGCAATGTATTTTTTAGAGGCAAACCAATTTTAATATAGAATTTTCTTCAACCTGAATTAAAAAAATAGAAATCGAAGATATAAGTCCGTATTATAATTGATCAAACTTTAAACACTGAGATTGAAATAGGAACTGAGTATTTTTCTAACAATAGATAGGTGGAAATGGCAGCACAATCAAAACGTAGTAAAAATAAGCCATTTTAGCAATTCAAAAAACTACTTCTTTCTTCTAATTACTTCATAATTTTCTCAACGAATTTTTAATCTTTAATATAATCATGTATATATTAACATATATGTATACCTATGCCAAATTTTATTGAAAGCTTCATGGGTGGTCTAAAAATTCAAATACAGAACTACTTTGAGGGAACAAAGATAATTTGTTTAAATGCATGTAGTCATAAAATGCGGGGTTTTATGTCAGTGGGATTATATTTGAAATTTAAAAAAAAGTAGTAACTGCGGTGAGCTTACTGGTCAGTAATAAGCATACTTCTTACTTAATAATGTTCCATAAGAATGATAAGATTTTTAAGATAAAAATCTCTTTTTTGACCGTTCACATGGATCACATTCGGACCATATTAAATGTCGAAAAAAGCAGCCAAATTTGTATCTTTGTATGTATATATGATTCGGGTTCTGTAAAAAAAATTATATTTTGGTCTGTCTCTGTTGCTGAGGTTATGCAATAATATGGGCAACATGATAAAAGAAATCAACTTGCAATTTAAATAAAATAATTGAATCAGTAAGTAGAACAGTACGAATGCCATTGCAAAAAAAAGAAATATTTATTGTTTGAATACATTTTTTTAAATAAAGAATTTTATGAACTATTCAATCATGATTAGAGCTAGGATTTTCATGCACCTTAAAAATATGCGTTTAATATAAGCCTATGTTAAACTGCATCATCTTACAAAGTTGTTATTACAATTACAAAATTGCAATCCACAAATTTGTTGAAATTCGGGTTTTTTTTTTCAAGTACGAAATTGAACTTGTGTGTGTCTCAAATTAGTAAACAAATCTGTTTTTTGTTGTACAACTAAAAGTGTAACTTAAACCTTGTTTTTCCATCCAAGCGAAAGTGAAATTTTTCTTATAAAAATCAGGCATGAAATATCGAATAAATTTAAATAATTATTTTGGCCACAAGTAGGAACAAATTCGCTTTGAAATTAATGGAAATCAATGGCATTCGACAAAATATGTTTTTTCACGAGATTTATTGATGTGTTTCATTTTGATTTTTATTTCCCTTCGAATTTGCTTTACAAGCAAAAAATTGTGAAAATCGTTCGGAATTTTGTTTAGTTTATGAAAAAATTCTATGGCTCAAAGATCGTATCCAAATTCGTCTACAAATTGTAAGCAGTAAATTGCAGTACAAACTCATGGTACAAAAAAGATTCATAAACGAGATTTGATTGTTAATATTGTAAACTAGTGTAAACAGTTTTCGAGTTTCTTCACATAAATAAGGAAACTTAGTTCAAAGTTTTTAAAAGCAAAAATTTGCCTCCTCGGACCCAGGTTCTTCTTCAAATATTTCCTAATTTTGTTGAAAATATAGGTATGTACGAAAAATATGCATTTCAAATATGCATTTATTATGAAAATATGCTAAATATGCACTAACGATTGAATGCCATTTTAAAGGAAATTTTATGATTCTTAAAGATAATTTGGTCTCAAGTTTCTAAATGTTGTGAGAAAAAAAACATGTGTTTCCCTTTACGTTATCATACACAAAAATATTTATTTATTGCCAGCATAGTAAGCAGTTCTGTTTTTCTTAAAAATGTAATTTGGCATTTGTACTGCCACTTTTGACATTAAAACCGACAGTATTATTCGTTAATTTAAAGAAAATGTAATACGTTTTGAATTCACGAGAATTCTTCATCTGATAAATACATCGGTGGAATCGGCTAAGGCGATAGTTGATGGTTGATCATCAAAATAAATGTTTTTGCTCCACGTAAGGTGATTATCAAATTGACTATCACTTTTTTCCTGTGATTTTTGGGTGACAGCTATTTAGGTGTCACTTTCATACATTTTGTATAAAGATAAGTTTTGCCAGCTTCAGCTCCACTTAAAATCGAAAGTTTTGTAGAAAAAAAGAATATTTATCAAAGTTAAAATACAAAATAAGTGAATAGCAATGAATATTTTTATTCAAATTTTCTATGCGACGCAGTACGAGAAATGAAAAATTACTACAAAAACATAAACAATTGCTCAGAATCAATTTAAGCAATAAATCAAATATTTTGGAACAACATAACCCAATGTTCCTGTAAGATCTTCTATGGATGTTCATTAATGTTATTTTTTAC
Organism: Dasysyrphus albostriatus; assembly: GCA_946251815.1. Classification (NCBI taxonomy): domain Eukaryota; kingdom Metazoa; phylum Arthropoda; class Insecta; order Diptera; family Syrphidae; genus Dasysyrphus; species Dasysyrphus albostriatus. Next base: position 69,206,987 of record OX276337.1, on the reverse strand, counting down.
ATAGGAATTATTATATTTTTAGAGATCACTTTAGGCAGAACAAAGAAAATGTGATAATCAAAATTGACAATCAACTATCGCCTTAGCCGATTCTACCCCAGGGTTTTTTGCATAAGATGCATCAGGATGCTAGAGCAACTTACTTGGATCAAAACAAAACTGTTTAGGCCGGGGAGGCAATTTAAAAAAAAAAAAAGTTGACTTAAAATAGAGGATAAATTATTTAAAAAGCAATGGCAACACCTACAATATAGCTTTATATAAAGCCAAAATTCCCTTATGATTTTTTCTAACCTTTACGCTTAAGGTATAAAACACCCTACATAATAATATGTACTCTATTAAAAGCTAGTAGGCGTTTTTTTTAGTTCAGAGCAGTGCCTAAGCTACCAACAAAAAATTGTTTTTCTTTTTGTTGTGGAACACTCGCTATGACGTCATACGAGAGCAAATATGGCGACCCTCCACGGTGTTCAGGTGTGTTTCAAAAAATATTCAGAGCGCTCAGAACACGCTTGGTTCAGAGGATTCTAAGAACAGACTCTATTCAGAGCTCTATTCTGAACTAAAAAAGAAAAACGATTAATATCTTACATGATAGTTTTTGTTTTCTTAAAAAATATGAATTATGATTCTGTATGAATGGATGGTTTTTTGAGAGAGTTATGTATTCTATGCATTTTAAAAAATGCAGCGATGTAATATGTATTCAAAATAAATATACTCTTTCAACCAAGGGCATAATCAACTATTTAATTTAATTTTATGTGTATACAAAAATTTAAGTGAACCAACCAGATGCAAATAATATTGTTAAAGCAAAAAAAAAAAACGAAGCAATTAAAAAAAATAGTATTAAAGTTGCTTTTCATTCCATATAATGTTTAAGCAAAAACTAAAGCTTGTTTCAATGAAAACCCAGCGGAATCACAACTTAAAATGTGTTTATGTGTGGATAAAAAAAGCAGCAGAAATAATTACTTAATGTATTAAGTTTGAACAATTTTCTTAGTTAAAAGCATTCTTTTAAACAAATATTTTTTTAAATAAATCTAAATCGCTTAAAAACGAATTCATAAACTCACCAAAAAAGGATGATGCATCGTATTTGCAAACAAAATCGTCGATTTATGTTTGTCACATTTTTGACATATTTTTTAAAGATAATTTAAATTTGTATGGATATATATATATATATTTTATTTGATCGTGTGTCCGACACATTTGGAAGCACGTTTATTAATAGTTGACATATTTGTAAGGACGAAGATCATATGGAAAGAAAGAATTAATTTATTTGTTATTATTCGGAAACTTAAACATTAAAAAAAAAAATTATCTTTGCAATGATTATACAAATTGCTGAAGAAATTAAACAAAGAAAATCAAAGATAACTTCAGCATGCAGTCTCTAAAATAAAAGGGTCCTTTTGATTGAAAGTTAAAAAAAAAAAAAAAAAAAATATGGAAATAAATGTCTGAAAAAGTCAATGTGTAGATGTCGTATAAAATGGTATAGAAACAGAGATTGGTAAGGGTCACAGAACATTCAAGCTTCAAAGGTATCTAGTAATATACATTTAAATCAAACGGCCATATTTTATATGGTACTCATCATTAGGCACTTTCTAAACACCAGATGTTTTTATATATTTCGGGTTTTGCCTCGGCCTTTTTGAAATTTACATTTTCACTAAGCCGAAATATGAAAATATATCATTAAATATGTAAATGGAGTCAATGTGGTATAAATTTCTACTAAAAAGTTAGTCCCAAATATCTTACATATTCAGATTTTTCCTTAAGTAATACAGTTTTCACACCAAATCATAATGTCTGTTAGTGCACTTCCCAAAACTACAAAAAGCTACGAATATCTGCGAGTTTCAGTACAATTTTACTTTTTTTATATCAACTTTGACAGAACCTTGGACTTAAATTAGTATAAATTCGACGTTTTAGGGAGCACATTATCATCATGAATAGACATATAATATCAGATTTCGACAGCACGGTTACAGAATCTAGTAAATTCGTTTATATTTCACATCAAATCCATTTTGTTTGATTTATAAAAACAATCTCTTCAAAAAAGAACCATTGAAATCAGATAATATCCTAATAAATAATTCCATTTGGTTCCAATATAACTCTTCCAAGAAATGTTGTCATAATAAACTGGATTAGAATCTGAAAATGTATGGAAAACTTTGTTTGGGTTTTCGACTTTTTGCTCGAAATCAAGATTTTGTTTCGGTGTCGAGAGCGGTTTTGAAACCTGCAAATTTTATCCAATTTTGTTAATGACTTCACATAAACATTATTTTATCGAATGAACTGAAGTATTGAAGTCTTATTGTTAGAAAAACAATTTTTGATTATAAAGTTTTTTTGGACACATTTCCATTATTAATTATTATCATGAGTAGAAAAATAACAAACTCAAGTCAAGTGTGGCTAGAAATACACTTCTCTTCATAATTTTCCAAATGTGTTCCACTTCAATGCGTGTCCGCAGATGACATTTAGTACCTTAATTTTTTTTTCCAATTTGAATGCATAACACAAAACCTGTAAGTACACTAAAATATATTTTTTCCTTTCCAACGAATATCGGCACACAAACATATGATTTTTTTCGTTTTACTATCAGCTATATTATTTAGTTAATTTACTAAATCGGTCTAACTCACCAACATTTCATGAATTGAAATGTTGGAGGGTCAAATAAATTCTGAAACCGGAGCAATAGGGAGTTCTTTTTTAATAAATAAAAAAACAAACAAACAAACTTAAAGTAAGTGGAAGAAGTGACTCGTCCCCTACGTATATTACAAAAAAAAAATAAAACAGATCTACTCTAAAAGAAAAATTATTCTAAGAACCAATGACTCTGACAATCACGAAGAATCAATCTTATGTCGTTTTCCATTGGAAGATAGGTCCCCTCCTGCCATGTATGTATGTATTCGGAGCTCCGAGCACTCAGAGATAAAAAAGAAACAAACTACTTTTTCACAAGTCAGGTTCTGCTCTGAACTAAAAAACAGTACCCGGAGATCCATATTTCAATGAATTGCATAGGTTCAATACACACTCAATGATGCTCAAATCGGCTAGCAGTGTCTTTCACCGTCTGCACTCTATACACCCTTTAATGAAAAACCGGACTTAGCTAATAGACAAAAATACTGATGTACAAGCAAACAAACCGAGCTAAGTTATCTCAATGTGCTGGAAACAGATCAATGGAAACCTTGAACGACAGACAACACTATCGCAATGGACAACCTTTCACCACGGCTAAAAGCCAACCCACAAAAATCACAACTAGACAACCGAGATGGATAATACAATCAGTAAATCGTTTATTTCAATTTGGGAGCGTTTGGTATTCTAAAACAGTAGTTGCAATGTTATATTGACCTTCATCAATGACGATTTGGGTTGTTTTTGTGTTTGGTGCTGCGACAAAAAACGGACAAAAACTAAATGTGAAATTATAGTAGGGACTCATTCTTTAAACGACAATAACTCACAAACTTACAATCATGAAAAAAGCATTATGTGAGATCAATGCACAAAACGTAATTTTCGTGTGAGATTAAAAGAATCCATAAAATATTTTCATTAAGTAAAAACAATAGTTCTAGTTTATAATAAGGGCTCCATTTGATCCGAAAACAAATCTTAACGACTTGTACTTAACAGTACCTACTATTCTTAATATGGAGCACGTGGTTAGAACCGATTAATGTGACGGTTCTTTCGTGGGACTTGCACGCCGGAGAGATCGAATTCCAGCATATTCTAAATGACATTGCGGAAAGTGACAAATTCTCCAAGCTTTGAATTTTTTTCTTGTTCGCATTCGTTGTTACGGTCAAGAACTAACATATACACTCTTACATGGACGACAAAACCCAAGGTGTAAGTGGAGCTTTAGCGTTTCTCATTTGGAAAATAATTATAGATCCTTTACATTCCTGCCAACTTAAAACTACGCACAGAAGAATGATTGAGACTTGAGAGTATAAGTCATTGTGCTCTGGTTCTAAAGAGTTGTCGCCCCACATCATTTAATTTGTTTTTACCTACTCTGTGCCTACGGTAGATGTATTCATACCACCCATTGTCTTACACTTCCCTTTTTTGTTCCAGTTAATATTGCAGCTTCCATATTTTAATTTTTAGGCAACATGGACAAAATTTCATACTAAGCAGAACAACTTTTCTATTTCATTTGATATTTTATTTAGTGAGCCCGAGGGTTACCAATGGAAAACGACATAACATATCGTAATTCAACTCCAATAGAAAAAAAGGATTCTAAAAACCAACACATTATTTTTATAAAAAAAGGAAATAAAAATAAAACAAATGTGAGTGATTTGTGTTGTTGATTAACAAAATTTATACCTCGATCCAAGTGGGTCATTTGAAGCGCCACTACTGTCAGCTACTGATGGACCGGGACTAGAAACCGAAGCGCTCTTAACATGGCCCTTACCACTTGGAGCGGCCGATCCACTCCTTGATAATTCGGAAATGGTTGTCACAAAACTGATATTTTATTTTTTTAATGGTAAATGATTTGTTAAGGTTTTTTTGTTTGTTGCAAATATTAAAAGTGCAAAAACGTGCATTTCGATTGCATTTTATTTTTTTATGTTTTTGCAAATATTATACATATTTTGAGTAAAAAAAGAAAGAAAAAGAAAAATTAGAATGCCAACGCACTTCGAACAATTTGAAGTTTGCAGTTTAATAAAGATAATAAGACAGAGGAAAAAAAGTAAACTATAGAAAAAAGTCGATAGTTCGTAAAACTTTTTTTAAATTTTGTTTGTTATTACTTAGATAGGTAAAGGATAAATTTTGTTTTGAAGTGAATGAGACATTGCAAAAGTGTATCGTATTAACAACAAGAACACACCTTCACAAATGAAATTAAATTAAAACTCAGGCTTATATTTATTATCAAAACTAGCTATTTTTAAGTTGGAAACTAGACTAATAGAGAAACATAAACTGACTGATATCGGCTAAGAAGCGGATAATTGGCAATGATAAAATATAAGGAATGTGAAAAATAAGTAACATAACCAGTGGCCCATTGCACTTGCGAGATTTGTAGACAAATCTGATTTTTCGGTGCACAAAAAAAACTTTGTAATTGTAAATTACAAGCGACAATGTGTGAAAACCATAAACAGTAAATTGTACTCCTTACAGCTTTGTCAAAATACTCAAATTATGATTGTGGATCGCAAGAACGTACAAGTTTGTGATTGTAAATTGTAAACTGGTGCAATAGGCCACAGGCGGAGGACTTGGAGGAACAGTGTAATTTAGGAGGAATGGTTTTTTGTTATTTAATACGTTTTTCAACGAAACGTACTTTGATTCTGTTGGTAGAACATTGGTCTTCTCCGTTGATGAAGTCTTTTCGTATAGAGTCGTTGATCGTCGTGGTATCATACCACTTGGACCGACTGTTCGATTTCCATTTGTTGGATCATATTTTGATGATGAACGAGGCTTCGCTGGACTGGTAACTGCTGGTAGATTAAAAATATATCTTGTTAATCAATCACACTCTTATATAATTCTTTGTTTTTTAACTTACAACTATCTCCGGATGAAACTGGTTTTTGTGTTGCTGATGCGGGTCTTTGATTTTGTGCTGCTAACCGAGCAGTGTTTTCTTTTATTGTTGCTGAATCAATGGTGTTTTGTCGTTTAAAATTACTACTTCTGTAAATGAAATTAAAATAAAAGCAATATTATATTTATAAAAATTTAAATATTGGATTTTAGATTATTTGAAAAAAGGTTTTACAATCAGCTGATGAGGCGAGAGTTATGAACTTAAAAATGTTAAAATGAATATTTTACAGGAAGACATGACACTATATGGAGATACAAAATTTTTTTAGAGGCATAGAACGAACCATTTTGTGCTGGATATAGACTTCAAGAGTTTACTTAAGAAAAAAGTCTATATGAAATCAGATACAAAATTTGATGCACTTATTCGCAATAGCAAATTTTCTACGGGCCCAAAAATAAGAATCATAATGAGCTGGTTTTCATAACTTGTGAACGAAGAGATGTAAATGCAATTGAATGATAGTGATGGGCTTGGCAAATGCTGTATTCCATCCGAAATAAGATTCGTCCCATGAGTGCATTTACGTTCTCAGATAAAGGAGGAGTCATAACACGTCGTGCTCCCTGATGAGCTTATCACGGAAGCGTAATTTGAAACAACAGGGGTTGGAATCGACGATGAAGAGGCACAGCTTTGATCATTGAATATGAACGTCATAGAGGCTTCTAGCTTTTTTTATATTCATTCCGGATTTCCTCACTGCGTTTGGATTTGTACTTTTGACCTCGGAAACATTAGCTTTTTTACAGCCCAAATCCTACCACGAGTATTCTTTTCGTTTGATAATATTGATCCTGTTTAGAACAGGGGAGCAAATAGCGACTTGTTAAAGTTACTAACGAAGTTCTTGAGTTCACCCCAGTTGGAGAGAAAATGGCTAAAAAAAGAAGAAGTTAGCATAAATATCTGTGATGTGTTGGGATCTACGGTGAACTTATACCAAATAAGGTTTGTTTTCAAAAAAGACCATATATTGTGGTTGAAGTTGATAAGCAACGTAATTACGTAAATATATTGTATATATACATAAAAAAAAAAAATTGGTGGCACAACAACTCGTGGAGAACCAAGGCATTGTGACTTACAACTCTCAACCATTGCTGTGTGCGTATTTTTGGCAGGAAATGGGGGGGACCTACAATTTTTTGCCGAGCCCGAACGGCTAGATGAGAAGCACTTATTCATGACAAGTATACTCTTGGAGGATTCGTCACTTCCTCGCAAGAGGCAGTACCTCGAAAAAAAAAACATTTCTGTTTTTTTTAGGTGGCAGCGGCTGAGAATCGAACCCAGATCCTTGGCATGACAGTCCTACGCACTCACCATCATGCCACGAGGTACTACAAAACGCTTCACGATTTTGCGTGTCATCCTTGCGCAGGGGCCATGCTAATCTTCTCTGTATCGTTCCAATTTTAGTATATGCTCTGCCGAAGCAAGAACATATATATATATACAGTACATAAACATCTTAAGTCATTGATCACACTCAATATACCAGACAACAAATTAATTTAGTAGAGTTACACCAACTAAGTCGTAAGGGCACAAAGGCAATTGGAAGACATAAAATAAAGAGGTACACATTACAGATAAATCCTAAAGTAAAAACAAAGATACGAAAATGAAAGTTATTTTGTTCTGGTAGAGGTTTATTGATTAAAAAAGAGAGAGGAACTAAGAAGAGAGTACTTAACAGCATGAAACTCCTAGTTGGTAAAGTATTTCTTCAAGGCCTTTGTAAAAGTTCAATCTACAACAATTCAAAATATAAACTTACATTGAAGATCGGTCCGCTGTTGTAGCAGTTCCAGTTCCGCTGTGATTATTTCCTGCCGGAGTTGTCGTTGCCGCTGCATTTGTTGGACCAACACCTGTGATAAAACGATGGAATATTTCTAAATATTAAAAAACGATGAATTATGATTGCTGGGCATGAGCTGGGGGTATATTTCTTGTTAGTATGGGATAATTTTGAATTTTGTATATTTTTGTTTTTGAATAAATTGATATTCGAATTTAACAAGCGAATCAAAGATACCAATTTAAATATGAAAGTTTTTTATGTTTGTGTATTCTGTATGATTTCATGAAGGTGTTCTGAATGTTGTTGGCACATAAAAAATCAAAAAAATTAAAACTAAATGTTTTTAAAGTTTTGTTTTAAAAGATATGTATTTTTGCTAATCTCAAAGTCTTAGACAACAGCTGATTTTGAATATAAAATATATTCTATAGAATACTTTAAAAAAAACAGCTTATACAACAAAATAACAATTTAACTAAATATTGTCCTCTTTAAGCCAGAAACACGAATGTGCAAAAATGAAAATATTACAACATCGTTTTTGAAAGTTTTCCTAAATGACAACAGAGTCTTAAATCAACAAAAGAATTAACTGATATTAAAAATATAGTATTTTCTTCTACTAACGGACACTAACAGTACTGTAATGTCCTGAATTACCGATAAATTTATAAAGCTAGTCAACCACTTCGAAAAAATTTAATTTGCACATTCATGCTTCTGGCATAAGACGGACGATATATAAGGTTATCGTTAGTCTGGATGTCTATCAAGGTTTATTTCTTTTATTATTCCTTAGCCTGGATACAAAATTTATTATTCAGTTGAAGACATAACCCAATATAAATATCAATTGTCTTTACAGGCTAAAGACATATATTTACATATAACATATTAGCTAGATAGATATCAAGATTAAATAATTATTTACGAGTCAGTTGTTGTTAAATTTTAAATGATTTTTTTGACTAGCAACAAATACGCCTGGTATAAAAATTAAAAATATAGTAAGCAATATTTGAATGCGTTATGTAATAAAAAAAAACACATATGGGTTATTTTCAGTAAATTAAAAATTTTACGTCTCTCGTCGCTATCAACTTATAACATAGGATAGGATCAATTTCGAAATTAATAAATAGTTTCTACAATTGTTAAAGCCAAAAACGCGGGACCACTCCATTTTACAAAGTTACAGTTAAGAAGATAAACAGTGCCAAAGTCTACCTCTTACAGATTTAATTTTAGTACTTGAAAATATTCAGTATTTCAATAGATACATATCGTCACGCTTATGCCAGAAACATAATGTGCTAAATATTTTTTTTCTAGGTGGTTAGTTAATTTTATAAATTTATAGGTATTTCATAACATTACAGTACTGTTTGCGTGCATCGAAGAAAATAAAATATTTTAAAATATCAGTTAAGACATTAGTTGATTTAAGACTCAGTTTTCATCTAGTAAAATTTTCAAAAACGATGTTGCGATATGCAAGTTGATAGAACCTTTTTTACTCGTAAATAAAAGATTTATGTTGACATTTTTACAAAACAAACAACTGAATTTACCTGAAAGAGGGGGAAGAGACCACCATCTGGGACGAAGTTTTTGTTCTTGTCTTGAATGAACCTACATACATATCCGAGCATATTGTTTTTTTTTATGCGAAACAAGCTTCATATCTCGAAATATTGACATTTTTGAATACTAACAATGAAATCTGTATAAATTATGTTTGTGCACTGTTATCTTGTTAAAACTAACTTTTTTATTGAATGGTCCAGCCAGTTTTGCTTTATTTTTTACAAAGTTTTAGAACCAACTCAACAAAATGTTCATGTACAAACACGTTTCATATTGTGTAAGATCAGATGGACTGAGCGGCCAGATTTTGTGTGATGTGGTTTATAAATCAGTTTCCACACAATCCTATTAGAATATAACTCCTTTAACGTATATAACTTAAAAAAAGTCACTCACATTTATGTTAATATTAGAAACAGTTTCCACGAGAAGTGGGGAGCTATTGAAAATAATTAGATAAACGAGCAACAGTAAAAAGCTGAGGGTTAGGTCAGTTAATAAAGAAATTTTTAAACAAATTTGTAAAAACGCATATTATTCTTATGTTATAGAGTTAATGAATTTGTCAAAGTCTGTTATAACAAATACTATCAAATCAATAAATTATGGGAAACTTTTGTTAAAAAATATTCACACGCAATTGCTTGGTAGATTGAGATAACTGCTAGTACTTCAGAGCATAGTTGATAGTAAATAGACCATCTCCTCCATACAAAAGGGACCAATATAACGACACGATCGATATTAGAAATCAAGAAATCGAACGGTATGCAGTCGATCGTTAAGATCGAAGAAATGCTAGATAAAACTATGTTGTTGTTGTAACCAAAGGGCATTTTTCTTTTTTTTTCAGTTCTAAATGTATATTGAGTTTTCAAAACTCTTAATTTGTGTTATTTGTTGGCCAGTAAGTATATTTTTCGTTTGACAAAAACTATGCGGACGAAATTTTATGACTTGAATTAATTATTTCGACTTTTTGGGCTTCAGTCACCATTTTGAAAAACGCGAACAAAATTTAAATTCTTTAGGCATAATTGTTTAAAGATTTTTTTTTTTTACACAGAATTTTTGTATCAGATTTCACTTTCAGAGTAATTATTTCTTAGCAGCCGTTTTCAGGGAAAAACTAACAAGAACACTTTTTGCCACTTTTCTTAAATAAGAAACGCACTAACAAGAACACTTTTTGCCACTTTTCTTAAATAAGAAACGCACTTAAATATGTGTTACCTTCTTCCAAAACCATGAACAAATTATATCTCATTAAAAAATATAAAAATAAGAATATTTTATAACAATTATAAGAACATTAGTACTTTGTGGAAGGAAATTCGGTTCAAAGGAAATTCAAATTAAAGCATGCAAATATATTTTAAAAAAATAAACTTCACCGAAATTCCAAATGAACATGTTTTCCTCATTTTCAAAGTAATTTCATAAACTAATAAAAAAAATGTATGTGTATAGGTGATCTATGTAATAATGTTAAATGTGTGCAAATATTATTTTCAGCAAAAGAAATATTCAGCAATCTGTTACCAAATCAAACAACAAAACCCATTTTTGCTTAGCTGGCGGCAGCGCATAAGAAACAATAACTCGCAAAAATAGACTGAAACATCATAACACTGATGAGGAATACACTTACGTAGTGTCTCAGCGCCAGATGAGGCGCGCCGACTTGGCTTCGTGCTAGAAGCTGAAATACTCCTGTGAACGCCACGATGTGTTGGACTCTGTACGGACGAATTTCCAACGGCAGCTCCATCGTTTCCAGCAATATTACGAAGCGATAGGGAAGACCCTGATCGGGATCCGTCGCTTTCGGGCTGTGAAAGGAAAATTAAATAGAGAATTACAATTTTTGTTTTATAATTACTTGTTTTCCATAAAAAGGACATAAAGAGTTTTGAAATTAAATTTAAAAAGAACATATTTAAGCCGGAGGTATTATGTGAGAAAAATATTTGAAATAATAATTTTTGACTTACATCAGTGCTTTTTCTTCCTAAAAGCAAATATGTGGCGAAAACATCATCGTAGCGAACTTGTGACAACGAATTTTCAATTTCTTGCCTATTGTAACCCATTGCAACAAGAGCTTCTATATATTTTTAATGTTTTTTTTTTTTTGTGTTGGTTTATAAACCACAAGAAATTTTATGATGTGTTGACATTTTCATAATTGTTTTTTGAGTTACCATAACGCACAAAAGTTGAATTTTCGAAGAAAAAAGAAAGAAAATAAATTATATTGGTTAGAGAGTTAAAAGGAGATTTGTTGTTTTAAATTTGTACAAAAATAAATAACTTTTACATACATACAACATACATACATTATATTTTTACGAATAAAACATAGACAGAAATATACTCGTACAATTCCTTTACAACGATTAAATTTTTCTAAATATATGTATTATGTATGTCATTTGTATACAAAAAACATTTACACTACATGACATTTATTTTGTTTTAGAAAAATGAGCTTCTTTAAAAAAAAATTGAGCCACAACTTATAATAAATAAAATAATATAATATAATAATAATAAGACGTTCACAATATAAATATTAAATACATATAATGTAAGTTATTAGTCCATGTGACAAACTTACTTACAAAATGGTATTTGAACACTACCACAGGGAAACTTAAAGATATTCTTAGATTTGTCCGATGTTTTCTATATCAGTGCGCACTGGGGAATGCCATTTAAATGACAATAAACTAATCGCATGTTGATTTTATATGAACACCTCATGCTACATAATATATCAAATTGCTTAGGTATAGTACCTTCAGCAGTACAATAGTTTAATGTTTACTTCGCATCATGTTTATGAATATACAATGAATCAATAAATAGTGACAAAATTATCTACAAAACATTTTATTTCTGCCATGTATATTGTCATACAGGTCTGATTTTTTTACCCGAGAAAAAATATTTTGCTCATTAGGGCGAGTTCAAAGCGTACGAAAAGTGCTTCATGAAACAGCTCAGAGCGAGTTTAAGGCGACACAGTGCACCCCAGTGCCGACATGCAACAAATGTATTGTTCATTGCAACGAAATTTGTCTTCTTTATACACGGAAATTTTAATGTTTATTATTAATTTAAATATGTATATATTAAAAGTCCTGACAAATAAAACTAACACGTTCAGTTTTACAAGTATAAATTAAATTGCAATTTTCGTAATAGCGCGATTACCATCATCGATGCAACAATTGCGAGGTTCAAAGGTTCTAGGAAGTGTTCAAACTTTAAACAAACAATCTACGCACAGGTTGTCTATTGAATTGTGGAAAGGCATAGGGTTATCAGGCCTTAAGGTCAATTTTTCGGTTTATTCATAATGTTAACATTCATACTTCTAGGATAAAGATGGTAACGATGATGCACGATAAACTCAAAGAAGGTATGCTCATTAGGTGTAAGACGTCACAATCATCTGCTTAAGTCGGAGAACAGCAAAAAAAAATTTATTCATTTGATTGTTTTGAATACCATTTTTTAAGCTTTGTATCCCTCAAAAATAACTCGCTTCATTATTAAATTCTTAGTTATAGTTTCACTTAAGAAAGAAAATAATAATTAAAGATGACAAAAGATGATTGGTAAGTCACAAAAACACCTAAATAGAAAATTGCGTGTATCTATTGAGCATACCTTGTTTTTATTTATCGTGAAGATTTGTTTGCTTTTGTCTAGAAATTTAATTTTTTGTCTCATTATTTTTTTTAATTTATGCCGGTGTTGATGTCGTAGCCTTTGCGATTAGCAACCCGGAACACTAATTCGATACGTGCCAACACTTCCAGTTTGGATTCAGTAATCAAATCCGGAAGCATTTTCTCTTTTTTTAGAACAAGAACTTGCATTCTGCCCTCAATCAAAAAGGCCATTTAGTTCTGCAATCGCGGGTATCAATTTATTTGTTTGTATTTACAAATTTTAATGTGACCAATTTTTTCTAATTTTTGTATATTGTTATAGTGGGGTTTCTTGCTAAGTTGTTTATAATGTTGGCCTTATAAATAATCCAAGTTTTCAACCTCGAGCACCGAACGCAACATGGTAAAAAAATCAAACAGCAAAATGTTCATGCTTTTTTTAAAGAAATTGTCGATTTTATACATAAAGGACTAGTTTTCTCTTCGATTTGAAATTGATAAAATATTTATCAATTTGAGACCAGAATCGTTTCTGTAGCATAAAATTTCCAAGAGACAGCCTCTCAAAATGTGTCAATTATAAATTTATAACAACAAGTATTATAATATTTAACAGTTTAATGACAAATACAGTGTGGTGGGCATAATATAGTTGAAAACACTAGACTAGAGCATGTAGATTGGGTCAAAAGAAGAAAAAAAAAAATAGCAAAGAAACGGGGTGCATATCTCCCTGTTTAGGTGGGAAATATCTATAAAAAAAAAAAGTGACTAAAAAAACACACAAATATTAAAGAACCGTGATAATATCTGGAGAAAAATCCTTGAAGCACTTCTTAGGCCAAAAATCCATTCTTAAATATAAATACATCTTAAATAAGGCTGTTTTAATTGATAGTTTTTGAAAAATTAGTTTTCTTAACAAAATTTTGATAAAAACGATGATTTTTTGCAATATGTTCTTCTTTCTTGCATTTTAGATGATTTCCCACTATTTTTGATTTGAAAATTTAATGTTCCTAACAATATAAAGTCAAATATTGGTAACCAGAAGCCAAACGGCATCAAAATAACTAAATCTATCTTACATTTTTCAGTCCATTTAATTTGTTATTGATTATACTGTCTGTTACTACACTACTTGTTATTATAAGTTTATTATTGCTTTCTTTTGAACAGGTATACTGAAATTTAAGGCTCAAATTGAAGCCAATTTAGTAGCTTAATTAATTAAAAAAGCACGAGCAAATCGTGGTATTTAAGATTTTTGACAATGTTGCGTTCGGCGATCGAGGTCAAAAATTGGATTATTCACAAGACTTTTGCTATTAACAACTAAGCAAAAATCACATATATATATACCAAAATTAATGCGAGGTCTACTATCCATAACCCGTACTATAATTGGTGAAGACGATTTGGTTATTTTTCTCAAAAACTGAAAGCCTTTTTAGCATATAATTTTTAGAATGAGTTAAAATCAACATTGGCCAAATAATTTTTTTTTTTTTTGTTACAGAAACCAAAATATAGTTTTCTATAGGTTTTTGGCGTGCTGAACTCGAATCTGAAGTCAACAAAATTCTATCGGCCCACGTTTTAAAGATATTCCCGTTATATTATCAAAAAACTGTTCTTTTTGCGACTTTGAAGCTGAAACCGAAAATATTATATTTTAGCCCATCACCAAATATGAATTGCTCACAGAATCTTGAATCCTTCCTAATTTGCTCCTCTATGAATTTTAAACGGTAATCTCAATTTCTTTTATTAATAGATAGCTTTATTTCTCGGTATACCTCGGATGGTTTTTGCGGAACAAGACTCAACTATTATATTCTCCATCTCACTAGACAGTTTTGGTGCCGATAACTTTGGGTTTTGCTTCACTTTTTGTACAATATACCGTTCATCCGAGGCACAAAACGTTTTATTTCAAGTATTTCTTCTTTAATTTTCACTCAATCACAAAGGATGAATTATGGCCTTGACCGTTTAGCATCTTGTATATTAACAATTTCAGCAATTTTCCAACGAGAAAGTCCATTCTCGAAGTGACGGAGTTTATTATTTTGCGGGAATACTAACAGTAACTTAATTATTTGAAATATCTCTGTGGCAGTGAACAATATATAAATTAAAATTAAATACTTAAACTTTATAATTTCTATACATAATAATGAACAAAATTACTATCAGCAAAGCTCTCATTCAGTTCTCAAAAAAATGTATAAGAAATTAATTTTGTATTTGGAAAATAAAATTTTAAAATAAAAATATAAAACACAATTTTGTTTTATTTTATAGGAATAGGTTTACCGCACTTACTCCAAATCTTTGGAGCGTCACTATGATTACAGTTTGACCAAACTGCGCGTTTTTATTTGGTGGATGTGTGTGGATGACAGACAAAGAGATGATCATTTATCGACAACATACATATAAAGATTGAAGAATAAACGTAAGTACATACAATTAATATCAGATTTTATTTAACTTTTTGCTTTGTTTTTAATAATGTTTTTAAAGTGTTATATTTAAATACATAAAAATACAACTTTACGGATGCAACTACTGTTTTGTTTTTACAAATTTTAATTTATTTATATTTGTTGGGAGTGAGTTTGTTCTACTCCTTATGTGGATTTAAAAAACTCATGTTGCACAACATCATAATAACAATGGAATCATGAGTAAAAAATAATAAATTACATAATTATTTGTAAATACTACTTGCAACTAAGAAGTGTTTACCTTTTCCCTTTTGTTAGTTTTATCCTGTACTTCTAGAGGATTTTAAAGATTATCCCCGAGTTTATAAACTTAAAATAAGTGTATTACAAAAGAATGAGATTGCAATAGTACTATTTATGTACATTTCTGGTAAAACCTGTATTCATTGTAGAAAGCGAACACCGAAAAAAAAACTATCACACATACGCGATTTGGGTAGTGCTGCCGAGCTTTTATATTTATAAACTCGCCCGGGCTTGACAATTTAAATCATGTACAATATGAGTTTATCACTACAAAATAAAATTGTTAAAGGAAGGTACTATTTGTGTAAATTTTTGCTATAACTAGCATTCAGTTTAGAAAGGGAAAACCTACCGTTCTTTAAAAAAAACTTTAACTCTCTTCATTATGAGTTTCTTTTCAAACTATGAAAATACTCAATCCATGGACTCAATCTGTGTTGACAATCAAAATCACGTACAATTTGTACACTAGTGTCGATTATTATCTTATTTTCTACTTTCTTAATCAGTTTATGTCCTAAAAAAATGGTTGTGGCCAACTTTTTGTCCCGGAATAATTAACCCGTACACGTATTGCCATAATGAGCACCGAAACCAATAGCTTACTGAACCATTTGCTGATCTCCAAATTGAATAGCAATATGTATGCTACCACATAGTGCTCTTTGATGACTTGCTTGTGAACTATTGAAAACAGCTCAAGCAAATGCTACTTCAGATCAAAGCAGGCCACCTAATTAATGTTGTCCAAGAAAACTGTTGTGATGGGCACATGCCTGTCGGCTTTACATCCCTAAACGGGACAACGGAGTTGCGTGAGGAGGACAAAGGACACAGAGGAATTTCAACACACAACGAGCCACCCAAGGGACTATGGTACAAGAAAACTGTTAACAAAGGCACCTGTCTGGCGGAGCAACGAAGTTGCGTAAGCGGTACAGGGGACCCGAGGAACCCAAGGTACTGTTGTCAAAGATACAAACATATTATTTCGGTGACTTCACACGGTAACTATTTTGTATACGTGCTGGTTGATATGAATACTTGAATGTATTGAAAGCGAGCATCCAGTAAAATTGTTATTATTTATTATTCGAAAATCGGCATGTTAAATCAAAATTTTATTGACGATGTTCATACCAGCTTAACGTGAGGCGACTCATTTTGACGTCCTTATTTGTATCTCACTCTCATATCTTGGAATTTTTTGTTTGAAAATTTCCACCTCTTCACCACCTGTTTCTTTTCAAGAAAAAAGAATAAGATAAAAAAGAGAAACGTCAAAATGAGTCGCCTCACGTGAAGCTAGAATAACAGCGTCATTTGTCTTGAATTCGAATTTCGGAAATTTCATGCTTTAATTATTTACATTAGTTTTGCTTGGAGCTTAAATGCAAGTTTTAATCAGAAAATAGAATGCTTTTTTTGCAACTTTTTCTTTCGGTAATAAGTTCACACAAAGGCCTTTATTACGAATATTGTCTACTTTCGATTAACGACTTTTGTCGAGCGCCAATAATCAAAAAATTTAATTTTGGTTTTACAAATTTCAATTTTGCTAACCAAATTATTGGTTTAACTTTATCAAGTCAAAACTGAAAATTTCATTCACAATTAAGATTTTCAACAGCAAAATAAAATTTTTGATGATCGACTTGGACAAAAGAATAAAAACAATAATTACATATATCTTATTATGGTATAGATATGATGCTTTGATTACAAAAAAAATCAAAGGAAGTGTTCGATTTTTTCATCTTTAGCATTAAAGGGTTGCAGCAGTTGTTAATAATTGCTTTTACTGAAATAATAAGATTTCTTGATACAAAAATCAAAAACAAAATCTTATCTATCCATTAGATATTCGAGAAATATTTCATGTTGCATCGTTATGAGCGCGAAATGGAATACAAACAAACACATGAAAAGACAATGGTCGAGATAAGAGAACAAATAAGCAATTCCTTAAATAATAATAATAATTTAATGGCGCGACAGATCATGGAGAACAAGCTCTCAACCATTCATGTGTGAGTGTAGTTGGCAGGATTGGAGGGAACTTACAATTTGATGAGAAGCACTTATTCATAACAACAGGTACTGTTGGAGGAGGTAGTACCTCGGAAATAAACATTCTTTGTTTTAAGGTGCCTCTAGGAAATCGAAGCCAGACCTGCGACATGACAGTCCAACGCGCTTACCATTATGCTACGAGGTACTTAAATAAGCCTCATATAGAATCAGGAATGGTAGCATGAATTTGATACCCGAAATTTCGAATTTTAAAAGTCCTTTTTTCTTTTAAAATACTTCTTTTCTTCGAAAGAGGAAATACCACCGATCAACTATTTTATTCGCGATGGGTGACTTTATTTGCCTACCGGAACTTGTCGCAAAATACACATTTCCATTTAAGTCATTAAACAAAATTCATTTAAGTAGAAAATCGTCAGTAAAAAGTCCTGAAGTCCTTTAAAAAAAGCTTATTCGTTGGGACAAAATAGGATTGTAGATAGCATGGACTCAAATGCTTGGAAAAATATTTTTTATTCGTAAAACTCTTGAGAATATTTGTGTGACTTTTGAGTAACCCATACATATATAAAAATCGAATTATACTTAAAAACATCTACTTCAAAAAACACAAAACAAAAAATAATAAAAAGCCATTCCACATTCTCTTTAAAAATTATAATGGTTGCATTAAAAATAAAATAATTCCACTAGAAACCAAATAAGAGCTTTGTAATAATAATAAATATACCTAAAAAATAACACTTAACATTAAAATGCGGTATAAACAAAAATTAACAGAAAAACGCATAATATTTAAAAAAAAAAGCATTGACACAATATTGCATCTTTTTAATAAATAAATAGACATTTACGAATTAAAGCTTCCTAATGGTCTTAAAGATAGATAGAAACTTAAAATAAAATCTTATACACGTAACAACATCAAACATTGAAGAACTAATTTTTCTCAAAATGAGTAACATTTATGGAATAAATAACAAAAATAAAAAATAATCAAATCTAATTTTACTGAAGTTTTACTCGAGTACTTTTTTTTTTGTTTCTCTAATTATTTAAATCACGTAGTGGTAAAATGTTATGTGTACAGTACCCGTCTTACCTATCCGCTTGGGATCGGCTAGGTCTTGTTTAGGTTCAATGTATGGCTTCAGTTCCTCATCCTCAAAACCCATATTCATCCATTTATCACTCATGATAGTCTCTAGACTAGCACGTTTAGCTGGATTTAATACAAGAAATTTGCGTAGGAGATTTTCACAGTCAGTTGACATGTAGAAGGGAATTCTTCAAAAAAAAATAAACATTAAATTTTAGGAGTTTTTTAAATGCAAAAGCAAACAAAAAACAAACCTATATTTGCCTCTGAGAACCCTCTCTCGTAATTCTCTTAGTGTTGAACCATCAAATGGCAATGAACCACTAACCAATGTGTACAGTATCACACCTAATGACCAGACATCAACTTCTGGACCATCGTATTTTTTTCCCTGAAACAATTCTGGTGCAGCGTATGGTGGACTTCCGCAGAAGGTGTCCAACTTTGAACCGGGCGTGAATTCGTTTGAAAAACCAAAATCGGCAATTTTTATATTTAATTCACTATCCAGAAGAAGATTTTCAGCTTTTAAGTCTCTGTAAGGGTAAACGAAAACAAATTATTCGGAATAGAACAATTATACTTGATTAAAATTCCAACCTGTGGATGATTCTCTTTTGATGGCAGTATTGTACGGCCGATACAATTTGTCTAAATTTAACGCGTGCCTCTTTCTCTTTCATGCGACCATGTAGCACCAGGTAATCGAATACTTCGCCACCAGATGCGTATTCCATCACAAGATATAAGGTCTTTTCGGTTTCAATAACTTGGAAAAGTTTAACAATGTTCGGATGATCAAGCATTTTCATAATTCTAACCTGAAAATATTATACAAGAAATAAAATTTAGTTCTGCCATAGGAGTTAAAAATATAATGATCTAAAATACAATTCAAACCCAGATAATACTGGAACTTTAAAATGTTTGACTTTTACAATTTTGATGAAAAGCGGAACATTATTCAGGAAGACATATTAATTGTATAGCTAACGCTTAGCACTACACTGCAATTGTACAGTGTTACACCAAAACAAGGCTCTCCTCTCATAATGAGATGGTGAACTTTTATAACTCGCTTAGAGCCACCAATAAGAACACACTACGGGGAGACATACAAATTTTAATGGGAGATTTGAATGCCAAGATAAACAATGACATCGAAAAGCGTGTTATTGGAAAACGGTTTCGAGATTTCTGTAATACAAATCGCTTTTTAATAGGAGTACCTATGTGTCAGATCTAACTGTCGGCAAAGAAGCAAGCAAAATTCCAACTGTTCCAAAATTGGTCGCTGTTTCAACAACACCACTTCGCTGTGTGAAAAAGTTAGTCGTTGTGACATTGGCGATATGGCACATGGGAAAATAACTAATGAATAACTATTTTTGTCAAAAATTTGTTCCATTGATCTGGCGACGCGATTGTCGAAAGTTAAAATGAAACAAACGCAATTACGACGGCGATTTGAAATAATTGTAGTCGAAACTAGAAAAAATCATGCACGCAATTTATTATTTATTATTTTTTATTTATTTGCAAGAAATAAGACATGGTTTTAAGACTTCAAAATTCGATTTAAAAAATGGAACCAGATCAATTTTCGAGCGTTTTTTAAGTCGCAAAATTAAATATATAAAATGAACTTTAATGGCTCTGCACGCACTTGTATTTGTTTGCAATTATATAATCGTGCGACAGATAACCGGAAGTGAGTGCATGGAAAAAAGTCGTCACGATTTCTCGGTAGCATGTGTGTAAATTCTAATTTAAATTCACGTGTTCTTATTGTGCGCGAAATCGCAAGTGCGATATAACGAAGCACAAAATTTTAACATGAAGCGACGGGTCTAGTAGACATATTCTGGTAAGGAAGTTGAAAGTACATTTTGTAATATGTATACATGTGATCTGTAATTAAGTTACAATTTTGTCGTGTCGTTCATTGTAATACTTAATCAAATATCTCTAGTTTTGCTGGAAATGTGTGTTTTGAAGCTTAAACAGTTATAATAACTTTTTTTTAAAGAAAAAAGAAAAGAAAATTCAAGGCAATCAAAACTTTATTTTTCAATCAAATGTTTTTCAGAATTACATATATATATTTTTGATAACACAGCTTAACAATGTATTTATCTGGATAAAATTTTTTATAGAGATAATACACAATTACAATGGACGACACAATTATGTACAATTATTATTTACTTACCTCTCTAAACAATTTTTGAAGCGACCCAGGATTCAACTGAGTTTTGTCTATGATTTTGATGGCCACTTCTTTACCAGTAGGCAAATGTTTAGCTAATTTCACTTTGGCAAAATTACCCTTTCCAATCGTCTTAATCAGCTTATATTTTCCAATATGCTCCTCTGTGGCACGCCAACGCATTGGCACACCCCCACGTATTTGCATATTAGGTGAACCCTAAAAATAAAATAAATACAAAATTTTAGAATTTATACTATGGTATAAAATTTATTTTACAATTTTAACTTAAAATATAATATGAGTTCTTAAATTTCATCGGCTTAGGCGTATTTATTTATTGATGACTAATGACCTCGCTGTTACCTGTAAATGCTATGCATTATAAAAGGTACCATTTAACCTCGCCTACCACATTATTTATGTATGTACATATTTTCTATTCCAAATTTAATTAGAATCCGTTCAGATGTTTAAGTGGTATTGAAGGACAAACATATTTTACGTTTATAAAATAATTATAAAGATTAGTAAAAATACCTGATCTTGATTGGTTGATTATACATATTAATAAACTATAATCTCCTCTCAACGATTACAGAATCCATACGTTTACTTAGTTCATATTGACAATCACCAAATTTTGAGGACCATCCCACGCTTTTAACGCCATCTTCCAGGCGATAATGTGAAACCACTTTTTTGTATCAACCCTAAATATTTGCAGTGCATAGTGCCATGGGCGAAATTTAAAGAATATTTGGCAAGTGTCTCAAAACAACTGTAAAAAGTGTCCGACTCTAGGATTAAGATTTTCCGGGGTAAAATAACAAGTCTGCTGCTACACCTGATCTTAATACTCCTCCGATCCCGTTGCAACCCTTAATTTGATGGTTATAACGGGTGATTTTTTAGCTGGTTTGGTTTTGGCAACACTGGTTTTGACAGCTGACGTGTGTTTAGTACCTTGTGTCACTGTCAAACAGCTTCAGTTTGGTTTGCAATTTAACCACGGATCGTCTTACAAATGAACAACGCTTGCAAATTATTGAATTTTACTATCAAAATTCGTGCTCGGTTCGAAATGTTCATCGCGCGCTGCTTCCATTTTATGGTCGGCATTCTCGACCTTCTGAGCACTCTATTCGGAAGATTGTGACCAAATTTCGCACCAAATTTACTTTGTTGGACATTAAACCACCAACACGTTTACGTACTGTGCGTAGTGAAGAAAATATTGCGGCCGTATCAGCTAGTGTGACAGAAGACCGCGAAATGTCGATTCGGCGCCGTCCCCAGCAGTTAGGCCTTTGTTACAGCACTACGTGGAAAATTTTGCGGAAGGATTTGGGCGTAAAGCCTTTTAAGATACAGCTGGTGCAAGAACTAAAGCCAGCCGACCTACCACAACGCCGAATTTTTGGTGAATGGGCTCTTGGAAAGCTGGCCGAGGATCCGCTTTTTTATCGAAAAATTGTGTTCAGCAATGAGGCTCATTTTTGGTTGAATGGGTACGTAAATAAGCATAATTGCCGAATTTGGAGTGAAGATCAGCCAGAAGCATTGCAACAGCTACCAATGCATCCCAAAAAAGCCACTGTTTGGTGCGGTTTATGGGCCGGCGGCATTATTGGGCCATATTTCTTCAAAGATGATGCGAATCGCAGCGTTACTGTCAATGGTGAACGCTACCGAGCGATGATAACAAACTTTTTTTTGCCCGAAATGGAAGTTCTTGACTTGCATGATATGTGGTTTCAACAAGACGGTGCCACATGCCACACAGCACGCGAAACAATGGCGCAATTGCGAGGCGAGTTTGGTGAACAGTTAATTTCACGTTTCGGGCCGGTCAATTGGCCGCCTAGATCGTGCGATTTGACACCATTAGATTATTTTTTGTGGGGGTATGTCAAGGCTAATGTCTATAGGGACAAGCCCGCTTCGATTGACGCACTGGAAGCCAACATCCATGCATTCATTCGTGAGATACCGGCCGATATGTGTGAAAGAGTATGCCAAAATTGGACTCAGCGGATGGGCTACCTGAGACGCAGCCGCGGTCAACATTTGCATGAAATTATCTTTAAACATTAAATTGCAAGGTTCAAACTATCGATTCAAATAAATATTTCATTCATTTTTTCGAATTTTTTGTGTTTTTTTTTTTTAAAGTTCTAAACCTCTTAAAAAATCACCCGTCTGTTTCTGTCATTCCTCAAATTTCAATATCACACGCAGATTTGTCAATTTCTCCGTTTTTTGTTTCAAATTAAATTATCTTGCAAAATTACTAAAACTTAAATATATTTGAATGGCATTGTTACTGCTCAAAATTTTACAAGAGACCCAAATACATCAGTACGTTTAGAAATAAATGAAAATATAGTAGTTGGATCCTTAAAAAAAAAATATGTTTACTTTTGTTAGTTTTGGCATATTTTAAATTTGAAGAATTGACATTCACATTTACAAATAAGTAGCAATTTTCAAAAAAAAGGGATAAACACAAATATGTATATCAAGTATAATAAAATAAAAACACTTTCTATATTAAAGAATAACAGTTATTCAAAAAATACGCAATGGTAACTTTTTGTAAGAAAAAAAATTCTTCGGAAGGATTTTTCAAGATTTAAAAATGGAAGGACAGAAAACGATTTAGTTTATTTTTTAAAGAATCCGATTACTTCCTGCATTAGTATGATGTAAACGTTAAATTTACTGGGGCAACATTTTTAACAGCATAATGAACTATATCATAATGCTTAGTAAAAGTTTACTAATTTTTACTAACTTTTATATATATTTTAACTAGTATCGTAAAGAACCGCTTTTTTAATAAAATGTAGACAAGCACGGCTAATACAGTGAAAGTTCGTGTAATAAACTAACCTAACATATCTTCTTTGACATTTGGAAATGTACAATACTGGACAGATAAAGCGATACTAAGTTCGATTATAATTTGTCCAATTAGATATATAGCTAAGTACCACACAAAATTATATATACGGGGTGTCGTCACAGTTTAGGTCTATTTGATATGTTATCATTGAATAACTTTGACATTTATCAATTGATTGACTTGAGTAAGTAGATGTGTTTTTGAAACGTCAATTCAGTACAATTTTAACCATGAATTGCTTACAAAAACCGTCTGAAAAAAACTATTTTTCATTTTGTGTCGAATTTTGTGGACATGGGACAGTGAAAGATCGTCGACATGCTGTTTATCAAAGCCAAAGATATTCCAATGAACTGGTTCAAGCGGTAAAGCTGCCCGCACGCGGAACAACGAAGATGCAAATGAACACGAACAAGAAAGAAATTCAAAGCTCTTTGAATTTTTTATGAACTTGGTCTTTGTTTGTGAAACACCGTTCACCGAAAGATAAACAAAGGGTAAATGCAGCTTATGGGTATTGCTGAGAGCCCACAGGTGTAGTCGTGTCGTCACCGCACTTAGTATTTTAGATTTTACTCTAAGCCGACGGTTTGTTTTCGTAAAATGTGCAATTGCCGATAGGCCGTCCACGACACAGTTTTGTGGGTGCATAAAGATGTTTATTTTAGCAAAAATTTGAGCTTGAAGTATTAAAAAAAAAATTATTTTTAACAAAAATTCGAGCTTGAAATATTAAAAAAAAAATAAAAAAATAACTGGCTTCCTAGCGACGCGGTAAACATAGCAATGTTTCTGAAAAACTGGTATTTTCAAAATTTTACCATTCTTAGAGACGGACTATTTTAAAACTGAACGTTCGTTAGAAAAAAAAATACCACAATGAACCTCATCTAGAGAATATTATTATTTATACAATTAGCATAAATTATGTTTTGATAATTTGATTTGATAGAAGAAAGAGCATAAAACCAGGGGTGGAATCGGCTAAGGTGATTTGTGATAGTTGACAGTCACAACACAATAGAAATGCTATGGCGTTGTGCCTGTCAACTATCACCTAAGCCGATTCCACCCCAGTTTTTTTGAATGATGACCAATTATTTTAGAAGAATATTTTTAAATTATTAAAAAATATATGTTAATGCTTACTCGAAGAGGGTAATATGACCTACAAATTGCTTGCACATGTTTACCACAAAGTTAACGTTTTGAGGATTTTTAACGAAACACCTACATTTTCACTATTTCACCTTTTTGAAGAAGCAAACTCTTTTCACAGATCGCTCGTTAGGAAAACAGTGTCATAATATTTTAGTGGACAATACTTAAACCTATTTTTTAACAACTTCTTCGTTTAAATGTAAAACGCCAGATTCTAGACTTTTGACGAAATTTTTAAAATGATGATATCTTTGAAATTATCGCTCCTAGAAAAAAAAATTAGTTTCTGTGTAGATATAAGGTGCATTGAATTGTTTTTGATACGTTCACCGTTTATGAGTTACATATGGGTGTTTCCGTCGTTGCGGGTGTGACAGTGAGACTCCATATTTTATTAATTGCTCACATACTATTCCCAATTTATGAATTGAAACTTTCCCAATCTACAAGCAGTATTAAAAATTAATGTTTCAGTTATGGGAACTAATTTAGTTACGTTACGGGTGTGACCTTATAAAACTGGAGATTTGCGATTAAGATTACTAATTTTCATGTGGTGTAAAATATTGCATACAAAGTGTGTATCATTCTTTTGCAAATATTAACCTCGATAGTCGATCTTCGGTTTCAACTAAGAAGTGAGAAGCAAAATTATGAAAAACAATACAAAATTCTAATTTGAAACTGTTACGTGTGTGACAAGTCATCGTTATGGGTGTGACCGAGTATGAATTTTATGCATGAGAACAATATAATAAACGATATTTTAGCGGGAAAATGTTTTCATAGATGTAACGGGTGATTTTTTAGCTGGTTTGGTTTTGGCAACACTGGTTTTGACAGCTGACGTGTGTTTAGTACCTTGTGTCACTGTCAAACAGCTTCAGTTTGGTTTGCAATTTAACCATGGATCGTCTTACAAATGAACAACGCTTGCAAATTATTGAATTTTACTATCAAAATTCGTGCTCGGTTCGAAATGTTCATCGCGCGCTGCTTCCATTTTATGGTCGGCATTCTTGACCTTCTGAGCAGTCTATTCGGAAGATTGTGACCAAATTTCGCACCAAATTTACTTTGTTGGACATTAAACCACCAACACGTTTACGTACTGTGCGTAGTGAAGAAAATATTGCGGCCGTATCAGCTAGTGTGACAGAAGACCGCGAAATGTCGATTCGGCGCCGTTCCCAGCAGTTAGGCCTTTGTTACAGCACTACGTGGAAAATTTTGCGGAAGGATTTGGGCGTAAAGCCTTTTAAGATACAGCTGGTGCAAGAACTAAAGCCAGCCGACCTACCACAACGCCGAATTTTTGGTGAATGGGCTCTTGGAAAGCTGGCCGAGGATCCGCTTTTTTATCGAAAAATTGTGTTCAGCGATGAGGCTCATTTTTGGTTGAATGGGTACGTAAATAAGCATAATTGCCGCATTTGGAGTGAAGATCAGCCAGAAGCATTGCAACAGCTACCAATGCATCCCGAAAAAGCCACTGTTTGGTGCGGTTTATGGGCCGGCGGCATTATTGGGTCATATTTCTTCAAAGATGATGCGAATCGCAGCGTTACTGTCAATGGTGAACGCTACCGAGCGATGATAACAAACTTTTTTTTGCCCGAAATGGAAGTTCTTGACTTGTATGATATGTGGTTTCAACAAGACGGTGCCACATGCCACACAGCACGCGAAACAATGGCGCAATTGCGAGGCGAGTTTGGTGAACAGTTAATTTCACGTTTCGGGCCGGTCAATTGGCCGCCTAGATCGTGCGATTTGACACCATTAGATTATTTTTTGTGGGGGTATGTCAAGGCTAATGTCTATAGGGACAAGCCCGCTTCGATTGACGCACTGGAAGCCAACATCCATGCATTCATTCGTGAGATACCGGCCGATATGTGTGAAAGAGTATGCCAAAATTGGACTCAGCGGATGGGCTACCTGAGACGCAGCCGCGGTCAACATTTGCATGAAATTATCTTTAAACATTAAATTGCAAAGTTCAAACTATCGATTCAAATAAATATTTCATTCATTTTTTCGATTTTTTTGTGTTTTTTTTTTTTAAAAAGTTCTAAACTTCTTAAAAAATCACCCGTTATAATCAAATCTCACATGAAGTATGAAACACTTTCTCAAGAAAAATGAAGTTATTCTCACTAAAAATTAAATATATTTCTCACTTCAATGAGATTTTATCCATTTTCTTTTGGGGTAGGGAAAACTTTCTCTTAAAGCCGATTTAATTCCCATTTAAAGTAGATTTTCTTAGATTTATATCCGTACGCAATCCGTACAACTGCCCAAAAACTCAGTTTGTATTTAATATTGAATAACTAAATGACACAAAAAAACGTACTTAGACTTCTGATAAGGGAAAATAACAGTTGCATAATAAAGCTAATAAATACTATTAGTTGAAAGTACAAGTTTAAAAAACTGCCAAGAACAACCTCTAATAGTTTCTATCTATCTATCATCTGAAAAGTTTTTGATTATGGAACTCAATTTCAACTCAGACTAATAGTATTAGTTTGTACTTTATTATGAAACAGGGCCCAGTTCGCAAATTGAGGAATATTATAATAATAAAAATATTGTTTCAAAGCTTCTGATAACAAAAAATGGCTTTTGGAGACATATTCTGCTGTGGTTCAAACGACGAAATTATTGATAGTTTCACTTTTAGAATAACGTACAATATTTTAAAATCGTCTAACGATATTTTTTTCAATTGCAAGTCATATTTTGTGATTTTTCGCTAAGGGTCGGTTTATTTGGAATCACACATATTTGTACGTCAAAAACCAACATTTTCTTCTTTTACCCATTTTTGTATTAGTGCTATTTTCTACGCGTCGATTTGAAATTGACTTTTTGGTGAATATTACTTCTGTCGAAAATGAGGTATATAATTGAATTTAAAAACCATCACTTGGATTTTTCTGCAGTAGAAGTATATTTTTGTCCCATTATTTTGAAGAATCATTGTCTTAAATCAGACATCCCTTGAATCGAAACTTAATGTAAATTAAACAAAATAGAATAACTATTTAATAAAAATAAAATAAAAATAGAATAGCTGCTGTAATTCGAGAAAAGAAATGTAGGAAACCGAAAGTTCCTATGGCAGAGCCTAGAGACATGAGGTTTTGATCGAAAACCTAAAAATTTTTGATATTTGTATTGATTTCTTAATCAATACAAATATCAAAAAAATTTACATTACACACCGTTTACTTTGGAATAATATTTTTGCTGTCTTAGTTCATCAATTGGAACTTTTGTGGAAATCAAAATTCTATTAAAAAAAATCCCACAAAATCAGTTGGTTCTTCCTTTGTCTCTTTTGAAGTCAAAATTCAAGAGAATGGATGTGTCCCATGGGTCCATATACTTTGGTTTTTTTCCATAGTTTCCAAGCTACATAGTTGTCTTTTATCACCATCCTACCTCTCTGAATTGGTCAAGTTCTAGGCTTAAGAAAGCTTTAGTATATAGTTCTTACAAAATTTTGTTCACCAGCTTATATTTTAGTTACCTAATATTATTATGTATGCAGTGATACCAATTTGAATGTATGATTTAATTTATTAAAGACGAATAACGATTAAGACCTACAAACTATTATTTTTATCTAATTTTGTTGAAAACCCACTGCGATCTTGACATTTTCATAAAATCGAATTAAGTTTATAAACTGAAATGTTTAATGTTAAATCTTTGTGCAACTTATGTAAATATTGGCGTTTTGGAGTAATAATTTAAACATACAAAGTCAAAGACGTCATAACAAATACACACATCTTAAATCAAATTTTTATCTGATCAGCTTTTATTTAATTGATGATATTGATTTTTTTTAATCGCATACGCAGACAAATTTACATAAATATAAATGAGTAAATGGCCTTTTGGGGAACTTTTAAAGATTCTCTAACCCAATGAGTTATTGCTGATTATTTTCATTATTTTTCTTACAATAGTTGGAGTGTTGGTTTACCAAAATAAACTCCCTATCATGCCTTCAACGCACTCAGTCTGATTTAATTTTGCGCTCATTTTCATTTTTAAATTCAATAGAATTATATACATGATTTGTACCTTGTACCTACATATACAATACAGTTTACACATATTTTTATTTTTATACTCGTATTTTCCAAAACATTTTTTTTTTTTTAGTTTACATATTCAAATGGGTCAACAAACCTCTAATGAGCTTTATGAATCATATTGCAAAGACAAAATTAACTAAATACATACCTACGTATATGTATATGTGGTTCAATTTAATTTTTTATATAATGATTCACAGTAGGTATGTACCTATCTACTTAAAAAGAACAAGAAATACAACAACAAAAACTAAACGTAAGTTTATAATATTTTCTTTATTATACTGAAAATAATATCCATTTATGGCTATCAGAGCAAGAAGAACAAAAGAAAATGTAGGTCTAACGCACACAAATACATATACCCAGTAAGAGAATCTCTTCGTGTGTATTTTCCAAAATTTAAAATGAACTCATGAGAATTCAAAAATAATAAACAATGGAGTTTTATGTCATTTCGTTCCCTTCCCGTCGTCTTGCTCATATAACAATACTGCCAGTTGGCATGGTTTGGCAAAGCTACGGATTCAACAGAGTAATGAAAGATGAGAAAATGTGAATTGAATACTCTTTTCTGATGCATGAAATTAAACTCATAGAAGAAGGATACTTAGTTCAAAAGTTTACCTGAATTTCGGTAGCATATCGATTATTAAGCATCGAAGTATTCGGTGATGGTGCTTTAGTTGCCGATGGTGGTAATGGAGGCATTGCTACGATATGCCTTCCAGCCGTTGGTGTTGCATTTGTAGAAGATGGTAATGGGGTTGGAGTTGGCTTTGCCAGTGGCACTGTAGGCCGTGGTCTAGTCTGCTTTACTTCGGTGGAAACAACTCTTGGCTTTTGCTGCAGTAATGCCTCAAAGTGTTTCAGATTTTCCTCTCTTCTCTTGGCAGCAGATGTTGTCGAAGATATGGCAGAATTTGTGCTATTTTTAGCTGCAGCCATATCCAATTGGAGATCTTTTGTTGCAATGCTTTGCTTTGGTTTAAGTGCAGCACGAATAGCAATCACCTCGGAGTTCTTGGTATCCGACGCTGTGCGGCTAATTTTTGGCTTTTGTGTGGTTGATATAGCCTTCGAGTACGCACCTGTTGAATTACGTGCTTCGGAGCCTCTTTGAAATTCAGACTCACCATCCGATTCAGTACCACGACTACCGGGAAGATAGCCAAAGTCCTGACCCGATGCCATATCACTAATTCCAGGTTGGAGGAGGTTTTCATGCTCTCCATAGCGCTTGCTCTTCTTAATTATTTCAACTTTAATTTCATCAATACAGGCATTTTGTTTCGACGACTGCTTGAAACTTTCTTCGACTTGATTTATGTGTTTTTCTATGGAACCCAAAGCGAATGATACATTATCATCATCTTCGTCGGGCAGATTGAGCATATTATCTGCTCTGCTTGGCAGCGGCGATAGCAGTATTTTATCGCGAAGTTGTTCGAATTGACCTGTACGAACAGCACCTTGTGGATTCAGGGACACCCGATCGTTGCCTTTTTTAGCATTACTGGCGAGGTATTGGCTAAAAGATTTAGAAACTGGAACCGAACATCTTTTCTCGCCGGTAATGAGTGTACTATCTTTGCTTGGGGGCTTCCTCAGTTCCACTAAAGCACTTGGTTCATCGTCGATTTCTTTAGCAAAAAAATTCAGCCCCGATGGTGGGCAAGTTGCTGGGGCTTCACCTATATCTATATCGGCTAGCTTTACAAACTCAGTTATCTTTGGTTGTGTAGTCGGTGGTGGCGGCGCCGGAGCTGTACCCTTTCGATGCGAGGGGTTGCGAAAACTCTTTCTAATTGTATCGTCACGTTTTAAATCTGAATCCATGTTATTTTATTATTTAATAAGCTGTTTTTGGTTTATAATTTTTTCAGGGGCTTAATTAAAATTTGACAACTGCTGCTTAAATAAAAGGGAGGAAATTAATTTTAAAGAAAAAAATAATTACAAGCTTTACGCTTCATTTATGCGATGACCTTATCACGGATGATGACACCCGAAAAGAAAACTAAATCAAATTTTTCTTATCGAGGTCACTTCGTTGTTTGGAGAGAAGAACAACACGAAACAACATAGCACAACGCCCGCGCACAAAACATATAATAAAAAAAAAAACTTCCACTGACATTGATGTTTTATCTCTCTCTTTCATTATTGTGTGCTTTAGTTTTGTCAAAATAAGAAATATATATATAAATATATAACAGATAACAAAAGTAGAAGTTGGCTCAACAGGGTGATGTTAATTCTTAAAAAAATATTGATTTTGATAACATTACTTTCTCAACAATTTAATTGATTAACAATAAAAAGGTATGGTTGAATTTTATGTGTTTCAGTTTCCGAATTTAAATTACAATATACACATCGAATGAAGACAAAATTTTGTCTTTTTTTGAAATTTAAATTATAGCTTTATGCTCGTAAGAGGATATAGAACGAACAATTTTACATTCAGGTAAAATTACAAGGTTTTTAACCCTAGTGTTTTATAGATTTGTATATTTACCTTTCTATAAAGTTATTCAAAATCATTACTTGGACCTATTTCTTTTTAGTCGGCAGTTATTTAAATTACAAACCTTGGATGTCATTTATATGAAAAAAGGAAAGGAACCGCCAAGCTTGTGAGAACTAGCAAAAATGCTAGTCTCTTCAAATTCTATTATATGTATAAGCAATTAACCTAGGTTGGCTTTGGGTCATCAATATGTGATGAGCTTGATATTTGATAAGCCCCCGCAGTTGACGGGAAGGAGTTTTCCAATTAAAAGTGAGAATAGTAGCCTAAGCTTTAAAAGAGTTTGATGATTAAGTTGGCATTCATGACAAAGAAACAACTCCAGCCTCAATTATTTGAAAACTTCAATAGTTATGCCCGCAATATTTCACTATCCAAGACTCAGACGGAAAAACTTATTTCGTGTTTTCTGACGAAGGCTCTTTAATAGCCTGAGTTGTGCAAAGCAAAAAAAAAAGATGACAAAGATAAAAGATGCTGATTGGATTCTACAAGAATACTATACACACAAAGCACCGTAGTTGTTTCTGCACCAAAGAGGGAGAGGGTGCACTATATCACAACTTTCACTTGGCCTTCATTATCGTTTGATTCACTTCAATAGAAAATGTTAAATAGGTAAGGATTTTTCAATGGGAACATAACTATTTTGTATTTTAATTTGGTTTATTAGTTTTATGATCACTCAATACCAAAACGTCAGTAAAGGTTTACATTACGCATTGGTCGAAGTAACAAAAATATCCTAGTGGTTAGTGCCTATTAGTCAAATCAATCGATTCCATGCCGTTCACAGGTATTGGATCTCCCACAGTTCACATTGCGTCGAAAAAGCAACTTGATCATATAAAGCGCTAAAAGTTCGATGATTGTGCTTCATTAAAAATCATCTTGAGCGACTAAGCTAATTTTTTGCTTAAAAGCTTTTTTAATAAGCAAAATATGAGTTATTAATTAGCAACATACTCTCATGTTCTTCAGGAGAATCAATTACACATCCACAAAAAGTGATGATTGGAACCTATTTGTTCGACGATAAAAATGATCACCATGTTACGGTCAAAGGAGTTCGCTATCGAAGATATGTTTGGCCAAAATTGAGCAGACCTTACGTCAGTGATATGTGCCACATGCCACATAGTACTTATGTACGAGTACATAGCTGGACAAACAGCTCAAATGAATGGAAAGTTCGGTTAGAGTTTGGAACATAATATCGAGAAGTTGTCCGGTCGAATGGCGAACTAGCTCATTCGATTTGACACCCTTGGATATTTTTTTTTTTTGGTTACGTAAAATTTTTGGAAATTAGGCCATCAACTTCACTAGGAACTCAGAAACAATATTGAATGCGAAATTGCTAATGTTCCGATCGATATCTGTGAAAGATTGGTTTCAAAGAGTCGATCGCTGGTAAACGTGCTCTAGCAGTTAAATTTAACTTACTGCACGGAGAGAATTCTTGTTCACGAAAAATCAGTTGCAAATTACGAAAAATGAATCCTGATTTCTTGGGTCGGGATTTCGTTATTTACGATATTTTGATATTCAAAAATCTTAAATCAACACTCTAAAGTATCAATTATTCTATTGAGAGAAAACAAAAATTGCTAACAACAAATCACAATTTCATCCAAATATTCCTCAATTACACAATATGTAAGGTTTGTGATCACCAGTTTTGTTTCGTGATATCACCACTTGAAGATCAATCTTGCTCTTTACCCTTCAATTCGCAATTTCGCATCTTATTTATTTAAAATAAATATTTTACGTTTGAATTTAAACTTACAACCCTCCAGTTGCTAGGGCTGGCCACGATACAAGAAAAGTCTCGGTAGCTTTTGGTATCAGTATCGGAAACCCAACCGATACCGAGACGATACAAGCTCCAAGGCATTCGAAACGATACCGAGACGTTACCAAACCGAGACTTTGTTATACAAGACCAAACGAGACTGAGCTATGCGGGACCGAGTTATAAGAAACCGTACTTTCGGGACCTAAATTTATCGATACTTTCGGTAGTATCGTTTGGTATCGGCAAAAAAAAATAGATTTTTGAATAATATAATTATTTTATACAAAAAAACAATTCTTGTAATTGGTTCACTACAAGATCAAGAACATGTAACGAAGTCGTGCATTTTATTTTTGTTTGTGACTGAGACGAGACGCGAAACCAGACGAGACCGATACCGATACCGAAACAAGATTTTGCTATACGAGACCAAACGAGTCTGAGTAATACGATGCCGATACCGATACCAAGACGATACTCAAATTGCATCTAGCGGAAAGAACAGCTCGGTATTTCAATTAATGAGTATTTTTTTTTTGGGGGGGGGGGGGGAGTGACTGGTAGCTGGGAATTGAACCCAGACCTTCGACATGACAATCCAACGCACTAACCATTATGCCACGAAGCATTACACATTTTTATATAATGATTACAAAAATAGTAATCATTACAGTTTTTTTTTTTCAATTTTTCAATGAAAAAAGTAATTAAAGAACAAAAAGTTCTTTAATTACCTACTTTTTCAATTTCATGTTAATATTTATTAATTGAAAATTTTCAATTACAATTACATTTCAAAGAGTGGAGTTATCTGGTTTTTGACTTGGGTGCTTCAATTGGAAACAAACTTTTTGCCCACCCTGTTTTGAAAATAATACACTTTACTTTAGAGCAGTTAAATAACTATTCTTAACAAGTCTATATCACATCTACTCGTGTGTACCTTCTTGTTTAAATTTGTGAATCACAAACAAAATGCTAACAATGAAAATATTACCAACGATAGGTAGGTATGTTCATGTTTAGAGGTATCATCTTGAGGTTTTTAGTACCTAATATTCTTTCGACTTTTAAAGCTTTACTTCAATTTTTTAGGTATTTAAATTAACTTTAATTTTAATTGACAACAAGTGTTGATTTCCAATTAGGTGAGTGAATACTAGGTATTTGTAAATTAAAATACATGGATTTATTTTGAAGGCGCTTTTCTATGATCTATGAAATTTCCTTAAGACATGGCATCGATTTGGAGAAATTTTTTCTTTCAGATCAGGTACCTTAATATCGTTTGTTTTATATGAATATTTTTTTAAGCCTTAACAATACTCCCAGTTTTGGGTTTTATTTTACTTAGGTATTTAGTTTACTTTTTTACATTGATTGGTATATTTTCCTTAGTATATTTAAGCTTATCGACATCACTAAAGCACACAATAAATTTATAATGAAAGTAAAGGATCCAGCAAAAAATTTAAATAATTGAAATTTCATTCATTTCTAAAGATCAGAGGATCTCCATCAATCAGATCATCATCATCAACCCAATATCATAACATCATGGCCAATATATAAACTATTTTTTTTGTCGAAAATGGCCACAGACTACTTGCAGCAAAGAGTAAATATTGTGGTTGGAGTTCAAACTGAAAACAGGTTTATCTGAAAAAAAAGAATACAAAAATATTTAAGGGCTTTTCAAGAATTCATCTTTGAATATTGTTGTTCATTTAGGTATGAAGACCCTTAATCCAGCGGCGTTTAATGAGTGTTTAACACAGAAAAGCAGGTTGAAAAACATTTTTTGGACAAAACACACACAATTAAATTATAGTATATACGAGAAATGACATTTATGAGGAAATGGGAAACTTTTTTTGTAACAAAATAATGTAAACTTGGTTCTTTATTTTTTGCTTATTTATTGACAATGAACTTGATCGTGATATGACTTTTACAACGAAAGATAAATTAGCACTCGCCACACAAAACACGAAGAAAGAAACAATAGAGAAAATGGCGTCGGTAAAAATCAAATGTTATTTTTTTCTGTTACACTTTTTTGTTTCATATCAATAACGAGAAAAGTGTTATCGAAACGCACACAATGCACTCACACGAGTAACAAGAATCGATTGCGAAAATTAAATAAAAAGTAGATTGGTGTCACGCGTGGTTTTGAGGTACAATTTCTTACGATAGTTGTTCACCTTTAATTATTTTAAAAATTGTATATCACATCACTGGGTGGGATAGGGGGGAGAAGAAGATGTTGTATGAGACTTCTCGATTGAGTTGCCAACAAAATTAATCGAGAAATCTACTATTCCTTTACATCACCGGTGGTAACGATGTCAACGGCGCGACCGCTACAGGTGCAATTGGTTGTTTGGTAGCCATCAGATTTTAGAATTAACAAAAAAGTATTTTAACTTAAAAGCTATAAAGACAAACTAGGGAAAACGATTTGGAATTGGTAAGAGAACAGAAAAGGAAAAGTATCTTCACATGTGGAATAACCAAAATTGAAATAAAATCTCAGCACAGTCACCACAGCACCAGGGCAAAACAGTAACGAGGAGAAACAATTCAAAAACGAGTATCTGTCATTACTGTCGTCAAACCGAACGCTGTGCTCTCCTCCACGCGCGCTCCCAATAGTTTGCGCGATACAACTACAACTGCTAATGCTAACTGCTGGTGCTGATGTTTCTGCTCTTGAGCCCGAGCCCGAGCCGACCGACCTGTGCGCCTTATATCTTTTGTGTCTCTCGACTCTCGAGGGCTTTAAGCCTACGACTATGTTATGTGGTTACGTTTCGCCTGATATCTATATATACTTTATGAACGCTTTCCGCATCGTGGAGATGAGGATGACGATTATTCACTGTTGTTGTTTTTTTTTTTTTTTTTTTTTTATTATTTCCCTAGATGTGGAGTGTTATGTTGATGATGACGAAAAAAAGTTAAGTTTGTATTCTTTTTTTACTCGACATAACAACTACTATCATGGAAACCAACCTAGCTGTAGAGAGATACTCGTATAAAGATTGTATATTTTACTTTTGTGCAGTGGCGGATTGAGGTGATGTGATGCTTTAAGAGTTTGTACTAATGGGGCCCCGACATCGAATTCATTAATAATTGTTTTAAAAGGTAAACCTACAGCAGTCAAAAGCTCACTTAAGCCAATATCATAAACCAGCGAAATAAAAGCTTTTCAAATTTTGAAAGAGGTGAACTGACCCTAAGTGAAATTAAAATCTTTTTTCATCAATTCTATGAATATCTCTATTTCTATTTTACAAAACTCAGTTTCACTTCTCAGTGGGGTTCCCTCCAAATACCTTTGAAGCTATTTGGGCATCGTTTATTTAAGAACAACCCGATTTGTCCGGATCAGTCACTTTGTTGATCTGTGTAGTACATTGGTGTAAATTCATAAACGTCAAATGTTTCCGCATGATGCGTGATGCAGTTGATGCTGATAAAATTGCATCAGGAACAATGCATCAAGAATTTAATTGATTCTTATTGGTTTGGAGTTTGCGCAATACTTGATGAAGGTTTGATTGTGCATCATCTCTGCAACGATGCGTTTGTATATTTACACTTGTTTTTTTTGAAATTTAGAAATTTTTCATCAACTTTTGAATTAAGAATGCGAAAAATTGATTTTTTACTGTAACAAATATTTTAAGTTACAATTTCTTTTAAATAACTTTTATTATTCATGATTCATGAATAAAAATAAAGATCCTGTAGAGTCAAGAGAATAAAGAAAGCAAACACAGCCTCTCAAGCACACGGCCATAGAAAAATCATCTAATCGAAACAAAAGTAGTAGATTTTATAAAAAATGCAAGCAACTTGCTGGTAGTTTTTAAAACAGAACACAAGCTCAATGTTCAACCCCTCAAAAGTATGGGTAGAAAGAAAGCATACATGATGACTGGAAAATTAACTCCATATGCAATATGAGGCATATCCTTAACATTGTATCTAAAATCATATTCAACGTACATATCTAGTTTTTGAACATCTTTATGCTGTTTTGTATGAATAAAATCCGAAAGTATAAAACAGTTAAATGGGTTAATCCTGGCAAAGATAAACGAATTTATGCTCGAGACTCACAATATTTGTATCGACTCCAAAGTCGAATAGCATTCATCGTCAGGAACTCTATATGGTTTTATATGGCAACAAGGGAGACAACAAACGTTTAATACAGAGGGTACCAGTTAAAAAAAAACCTTCAAGCATAAAGGTACATAAAGAGTATTTTTTTTTAAGAGGTACAACTTTAAGTTGGCAACACTTTTTTAACTGGGGGCCATTTTGCCAGCTGTCAAGTGATTTATTTTTTGTTTGGTTTGGCGTTTCAACATGAATAGACTGACGCCTGAACAACGCTTCCAAATGGGGCAAATTAATTTTGAAAATTATTGTTCTGTTCATTTTGAATTTGGTTGAACGGAGCTCACACAGCTCGTACCACAATTGATTTTCTCAAGGAAACGTTTGGTAACCACATAGTTTCACGTTACGGACCCGTAAATTGGCTGCTTGACTATTTCCTGTGGGGATATGTCGCTAGGTTGTTTTAATTTCAAGAGGAAAACATTGCACAAATATAAGAAAAGATTATATTGAAATAAAGATTTACTCAAGGCTTTTCCGACATGGAAAAATAATTTTAATAGCCTAACAATTTTAGGAAATTTGCTGGGATCTCGCCAGTAATGTAACCTTGTTTTTCGAAATAACAACAAAAATATACATCTTTTTCCTTACAGAAAACTTTTCAATTTACAGAACTTTGAAATGAATGATTTTATTCCGTAGCAAGATTTTAGTCAAAATTTGTCTCATATTGAATTGGGTAACCTTTTTTATAATCGGTGTTAGGGTTATATATTAAAGTTACACTTATGTGTTTACATTTTTATCAACATCGTTCCCAAGCTTAGCCCATTATGTTTAGATAAATATAGGTATGCATGTATGTATGTAAATTCGCTCCTGACTAAAAATGGTAAAAACGCATTTTCTATATTAGTACAAATGAGTTTCTACTACTCTTTGGAATAACAGTTAAAACAGAATAAGTATGTGAATCTGAAAGAGGGACAGGAAAAAATCTAAGTTTTCTTTTGTGCTTGTTTTTTTTGTGCTTGTTGATGGTACAGTGTGTAACAAGGTCTTCTATGGGATCACAGCTAGAAGATACTGACAGCAATAAACATTTATGTACATAAATGAAAAGTTTTTTTTTTATTACTTGACACGCAAACAATACCTAGAGCAATTTTTTTTACCTGAGAATTTTTGTGAAGCTACCTATTTAATTAGATTTTAATCGAAATTTATTTCGTTTTATTGTCTTTGTCACCTGGTGTTGGCGAAAGAAAGTATTGTTTGTATTTGGTACAGCCCATATAACTAATATGCTTGCTTAAGTGAGAAAATCTTAAATACATGGTACCCACCGAGTAAATTGAAATTTTATATGAGGTGGTTGGTGCTTCAACCAACGTTATTTTATACAGGGTGTTTTGTTTAAAAAAAAAATACCACAAATACGCTAGACCTATAGCATGAAATTTTATAGTCGTTCTAATAATTATTTTTGTTCACTTATTTGTTTTCGACTTCAGGGAATTTTTTTCAGAAAATTGTCCTCCCCACTTTAACAGGAGGAAATAATGGACTCCTCTCCCATTCGTTTTTCACCCAGCCAATACGCTTTCGACGCATTTAATGAAAAAAACCCAGTATAGATTTTTTATCTTGTCATTTCACACTTGATAAACTTACTGAAATAATAAATATTTCGCATTCGTGGTCTAAAATAATTTTAAAGTTGACTTCAAATGTGCATATATTAATACATTATAAAGGGTGTTTTTTTTCTGGCTTTCAATCTGGCAATACTTTTTGCAATAAATTGGCATTCATTATAAAATGGCAAACCAAACTGGGCAAAAATCAAGTGACAGCTGCCAAAAAGACCAACTCTGAAAGAAGTATGACCAGATTGAAAACCAAACAAAACCCTTTATTTAGGATCCTAACGAAAAAAGTGACTTTTTCAATTATTTTTCATTGGTGATTGGTGTAAATGGTTCCAAATCCATCATCTCTCAATGCATTAAAATGGGCAACTTTAATAGTCTAAGCTAGCAACGATTTCGAACAATCATTTGAATATGGCTGGTTTTTTTATTCCAATATCTGGCGGACACTGCAAAATAATAACTTATTTTTGTAGAGGGACCCAAAAGAAAAGTTTTATTACTTTAGGAGCCAGAAGTCTCCTTTAAAAGTCAAAGCGAAAAGTTCATAAATACATAATTTTCAACAAGAGTCGTTTATCGAAAGCAAATGACACTCTTTATAAGACCTTTTTATTCGAAAGCGAAGCGAATTCCGCTGCTCCCTAGGACAATTTGATTGATGTGTTATATAAAAATCAAGTACGGGTAGGTGAGAACTAAAAACTTACTATATATTTCTCGAAGAGGAAAGATTTAGAATGATTTTTGAAGGTACATATGTAAGTAAACTGTTGTAAACATTAAGATAATTATAACTCACAAAACTAAAGTGATAAGCAATTCAAAAGCCGGATTCGAGCTCTTCAAAGTACTTTCATATGAGCAATTATGTCAAAACATTAACATTTTCTTAAAGTTTAGACCAATATTTTTACTGCAAAGATACGAGCTGAAAGTTCGAAATCAAAAAAAAATGTACCTTAAAAAAAATTAAAAAAAAAAAAATCAGTGAAAGCTGACAACATTTTCTCTGACTACTTTCAAATGAAAAAAGTTTGTCTTTTTTAAAAATCGGTTGAATTATTTTTTTATCTTAAAACCTTAGCTGATAGAAAAATCGTTATCAGCGTTAAACCGTGCCAGTTCTGCTCTGTGGTCCCTTAAAAATTCATAATATAAATAGTTTTCTGTGGAAGAAAACATAGATGCACAATTTTAAAATACTCTGAAGTGGAAAGGTGATTGAATAAATTATGCAACCACACTTTAGTAATTTTTTTTTTAATACAAAATATTTTATAATACATATATTAAAATTGAGTATGTATAATCAAAAA
The DNA here is from genome assembly GCA_946251815.1 of Dasysyrphus albostriatus. Taxonomy (NCBI): domain Eukaryota; kingdom Metazoa; phylum Arthropoda; class Insecta; order Diptera; family Syrphidae; genus Dasysyrphus; species Dasysyrphus albostriatus. The sequence continues at coordinate 69,166,500 of OX276337.1, read as the reverse complement.
AATTACAATTGGATTGTTTTGAAAGTACATAGCTAATAATCTTTTAATCAAATAAAGAAATCTACGTCCTATGTTATGATTAAAGTTCAATTATTATTTGTTTTGTTAAATATAAAGTGACAAATCTATACTCGAAAAATTAATACATTTTTAGAAGCAGGCAAAATTTTTATCATTTTGCAGGTATCTATGGACTACAAAAAGGTAGAAAAAACTGGCTGATTAAATAAAAAAGAAATAGCCAGTGAGGTATGCTAAAAAAAAAAAAAAAAAAAAAACAAATATAAGAAGTGGAAAAACGAGAAATCTCTTTTATCCGAGTAATGCTCCAAGGGAAATTTTAAATAACCATGTCTACAATAAAAGACAAATTAAGCGTTTGAAGAGGCCGGCTTCAATCAACTCAAGGGCAGTGGTTTGCTGGACATTTGAGTCGTGTTTAAAATTTTCTGACTCTTTTCGAAATTCATGACAAAAAGTCATAGTGTAATAGCAGGCTATGCGACACAAAAAAGGCCTTCTTGTTTTTCATATTTTCTATATGTACCTATCTGAGGCGTGGCTGCTGCTGCCCAGTTTGATCAATGGCGACAGTAATATTTATTTTTACAATACACGGAGCTTAGGAGGTTACGAATTGTTCGAGCATTTTTTCGCACAAAAACATAAAAATCTTGAAGACCTTCAAGATTTTTTTCAGTGAGCGAACGGTACACGATTGAATTTATTCTATATGTACTAGGTGCGCTATAAATGGTGGGTTTTCGCTAAAACGGGATTCATTTAGTCAACATTGCTGTCTTGTATAAAGTCATAAAAATCTTTTACGAAAGGTGTGGGTTGGTTATGAAATCACGCAAATCAAAATCTCGCGTTCGAAATCTGGCAATTACCAAAAAAGATAACATATACATTGTACATCCAGTTGTAATAGCGGGAAAATATTTGTTATTGATAAAAATACGGGTTGGAAAATAATAAAAGGCAAAGACAAATTTAACGTTTTTGAGTTTGGGTCGGAGGATTTTTATTTTGAAGCGCGAAACTGAGAGCGATTTTTATGGTGAAATTTGGATTTGCAAAATATTGATATCCAATGTTTTAATATGCGAGATTTTAAATTTCGAGATTCTGGTTGATACTTGCGAGATGTAAATGTGAGATTGTTGAAAATGAAAGTCTTTTTTTTTTTTTCGTTATTTTTGAAAATACATAATACCAACGAGTTGTAATTTTTTAACAAAATTTGCAACGACTCCTGAATTTAATATTCTTCTTTATCAAAATTCAGTTTAAGTCTTTCCAATATCTTTTTTAGCCTGCGAGGTCCGATAAATCTAAGTTAGTCGTTAGTAACCACCAGCAGTGTTACATAACTTCAAAAATATTGAAAAAAAAACGGTAATGACTACCTATCATCTATTCAAGGATATCTCGGAGAGTTGTTGCTACATAACCTCAAAAGCTACGATCCTATCTATATTGAATGATGGCGCGTGTCACATCAAAAAGTTAAAAAAATATTTCCAAGCCTATGTAAATAGTGCAAAAATGTCAAACATTCGAGTAAAAATGTCAGATTGTACGTAGCAACATTTGGTGTTGCCAAGGCCGAAAATATAAAGAACAACCACGCACTTCGGATTCATCTAATTTTTAAGTAACATTGCTTTTTTTAAACTCACACACACAAAGTGACATCTTCAAAAATAGATTGGCTTTACACAAGAAAATTAAAGAATAGTTGATTTATAGAGTTAAAAATCCAATTTTCAAGGTTCATCAACTATCGAGTTAATAAAACGAATTCTTTCAATTCATAAGTCATCCAAATAAATAAATGTGCCCTGTAAACTTGTTAAATTTTAACAAAACAGTAAACAAAAACTGTCACCTTGGCACGCCCTGTATAAGAAGATTGCTGTTGGACCGGGTATCGCTAATTTGGACGGTCTAAGAAGGCTAATTATTGTAAAGTCTTAAGTTAAGTATTACTATTAGTAAAATAGAATTCAAATGAGTTACGAAATGTTCCAGTCCAGTCTTACGGACAATTTAGTTCTGATCATACGATAGTAACCCAAATAAAAATATGCTTTTTAAAATAGCGAACAATCAATCACATACACATGAAACGTTTTAAAACAATTTTCAAGGAGTCAGCTTTGGAAAATTTAAATGTACGTGATTCGGAACAATGATGTTCTCAATATACGAACATAAAATAACAAAGAAATAAAATATATTGCATTTTAAAAGTTTATTGATAGTAATCGTTTATGTGTTAATTGTTATAATATGACTAATTTCATTGCAACCAAACAAACAAATTTAATATGAAATTGAAATATTTATTCACGGAATGTGTTAGGTGTAATATTTGCAAACATCTATTAATATCACCTTTCAGCAGTCAAATAATTGTCATTCAGTTTAGATTTGTTTTCCTTGAAAAAAACAAACGCCAACAACAACAGTTTAAAATTCAAAGTGGATATTGTATAAAGTATTCTGCTCTCAACACACATACACAAAAATTTATTACTAACAAACATGGTGATAAAATCTTCGCATCTTTAAGATTTAACCAACACATTTATGTTGAAACAAAGGTGTTTAATCAAAAGCACCGACGAAAGAGTATGGCAAATGATGAGAGGAGGCCTTGACTAAGATAATGACTCACTATTCGTTTTTTTTTTTACCTTCAATTTCCCCCAAAAGCTTCATTTAAACCTGATAAACAATAACACAAAATTTAATATAGCCTTAAGCAATAGACGGAGTACTTTGAGAAATCATTCTTAATATATGGATACAACAAACACAAGTAAAGCTTTTCCATGTCATAATGGTGAACTTAAAGTTCTTTGGCAAAAAAAAAAACTAAGAAAAAAAGACAAATTTTTGTACTTGACATAATTTATTTTAAAAAAGTATCCAGTTTCTCAGTTTGTACTTGCCATGAAGAAACATATGTAACGCATAGTAAAATAGGTTAAACTAGGGCTGGCCACGATACCAGAAAAGTCTCGGTATCGTTTGGTATCGGTATCAAAAACCGAAGCGATACCGAAAATCTCTTCAAAATTTAACCAGGCTAAAGTTAAGAGAGCAGAGAGGTATGCAGCTCCAGCTCGTGGCTTTCGTTTCTTACTGTACGGTGCCATCTGTCAAAATTTAGCGCGTGAAATAATTAATTCTTGAGCTGAACTGTGGCAGGTTATTTATTTCTGAGACTTATGTGAGCTTTACATTGTGCAATGAAAATTGAGAACGAGAAATATTTAAAACACAAACGATTTATGAATGCCAAAGGGAAAAATCTATTTTATTTGGTTACATTCACTTCAAATTCTTTGAAATTGCTGAATATAATTTCTTTTCAGCGAACAGCTAATTTTGGTAATGAAATATCCCGAAAATCTTATGTCAAAATTTAGCTAGGATTTTAGCTGATGGTGTTTGGGGAGAAAAGTGGGGTCGAATCTGAGTACTAGGCTTAAATACGAATAAAAATTTCATCTCTGTGACCTGTGCAAAAAGCGTCCAGCTTTTCAGAACTGTCATTCAAAACTTTGTTTTTTTTTTCAAAATTTTGCGTCTTACCGGAAATTTAATTTTAGTAAAGCTTTGTCATTCAGAACTTTTACTTTCAGAACTTCTAAGACGAGACATAGCAAATTATAACAACCGTGGTCTACTATAAAATTCCACGTGGGTACTCAGTGTTAAGAAGGCATGCGCTACTCTATCTACCTCTGTATTTAGTACTGTTTACATGAGGTTTGGATACTCACATTTTTGCTAAAATATTCAGCCTTATTGTGAGTTTCACCCCAACAACATGCCACCCAACAAAATTGACATTTCACTTTTCACCTTTTATGAGTTTCACATGAAAAGTGTTTATTGTTTGAAAATTCCTCTAATTCTGAGTACTCATTGCGGGTAAAATGTATCGTTAAGAAGTAAAATTTTCACTTATTATTTGCCCGCCAACGAAAGAAAAACAACAGGTATTGGTGCACTTCGAGCAAGTTTTTATAAAATTTATTTTAGGGCAATAGCAGTTCTGGAAAAATTCAAAGCTTTTAAAATTAAAGTTGAATTGAAAATTTTCGGGTGAAATATTTTCTGGAAATTCAAAACTCACAATTCATAACTGCCTTACTTTTAGTTTTAACATTATCTTGTTAAACTTAAAAAAAAAACCTTAAAGGTTTGGAGGAACAACACAAACAATCCCAAACTTTGCTCAAATTTATTTTAACCAAAATCAACAACAACAACTTCATTGAAATCATCAAAAGAAAAAGTCAAAAATTTTAATGCGGAAAGTAATTTATATCAACCCTAACCTACAAAGCAATTCGTCAACCGGACACTCTCTAAAGTATGCTTTGAGTCTACTTAATTTTTTTTTAGTTAATTCGGTTAAGAAAAAACAACAAAGAACAAGTTGTACAAATGATTCCTACGTTCAAACCACCAGAAACAATTCTTCCTCTAAGCGTATCATTTATTGTTGGCAGGTCGCTGACGTTTCCTGGTATTGCCTTTCTTATCGTGTGGGTCTGGTTGCATTGTTTTTTTTTTTTCTAGATTTTTCTTTTATTTACATAATGAGGAGGTATTTAACTAGCTTTTTAAAATGTAGGTATAGGGTTTATACACGTTGATTTACGAAAAACGAGTAGGCAGATGAATAAATAGAAAAAAATAGAACTATAAACGAGAGAGGAGAGAGAGAAAAGCTGTGTAGGTATAAAACTAGCTTAGATTTTCGTAAATAAAAAAATTCTTGTACCTACATAATTGTTTTAGAAAAATAAGATTCAAAAGTTTGATTTTGAATGCAGATTTCACATGCAACTGTTGAGCTTAGAAATACTGAAGTGCAATAATTTTGTTTGTTATTTATTTATAAGAAGAAGCGTATGCAAGTTTTCTGTACTTAAGATGTACTTTAAGATAAATATCTACTAAAAAATTATTGTTTCGTTTGATTCATATTTTAACTTTAGAAGCCAGCACAATAAATTGTTAAGTTCTCTTCTATAATCCACCCATATCCTCCATCAGACATTTAATTTGTTTCCATTGTTGTTGTTATTGCAAGGGCGCCCTTGTAAAAGCATAACAAACTTTCATCTCAAATCAACTTATTTTGCCATTACCACAGCCAGCGCTTCAATTTAAGATAAGTTCACACTTCTTATATTTTTATTACTGCCTAGGTATACAGAAAGCAACAAACAATAATAATTCTCAATCGCTTAAATTCGAGAATTAAATTTATTTTTATCAATAATACCTTGAAATGACTAAAAAAAGCAAATTCACAAATCCCCACCACCGTTTTTAGTGTAACTGTATGTATGAAGGTATTTGTAAGATTTATCATGAATGTGATAAGATAATTTAAAAAAAAAAATAGAAAAGAAAATAAGTCAGAGAAAAAAAGCAAACAAAAAACGTGCAGTGACAGCGGTATTGCCCCGTTCTACTTCGCAAAAACGAATGCATTTTTTTGCCTGTCGTCGTGCCATTTTCTTTTCTTTCGAATAGTTTTATTTTTATTCTATATATTTTTTTATTTCCACTTTAACTTCGCTTGTAGGTTGTAGAGTGAAGTCAATGTCTGGAGATATTCTTTTTTATTATTTTTTGTTCAACTTGTTTTTGTCGTCGTGTTTCTTTTAAGTTTTCGTTATTCAACCTGATAAACTGAGTGATTGTATGCGATGTGAGTTAATTTTCTCGCTCTCTCTCCTTTACTGTTTAAACACAAAGGAAACAAGTGCATGTGAATCGCAGCATTGTGAAATGAAATGTCACTAGTTCTTACATTTTATATCGCAGATTTGTTTAGAAGAACTGTCAGATCACTACAAATCAGGACAATTTTAGTTCGACTGACAGAGATTAGTTGATTTTGTCATTTTGACGTAAGATCTCTCAATTAACGCGACAAAGAAAAATGGGTAACGCGAACAGCACTAACTACACACGTCCTACACTCAGCCGTCGAACTTATCAACTGAACATGTTCTGATTGTACCCTATAAAAGGTGAAAAAACATCATTGTCGATTAGTCCTATCGTGAATATGAGAAAATGAGTTGGAGCACCAGAAGGGTGGGTTTGGTTGTTGATGTTGATTTGGTGGAGTTGTATAGGTAGGTGGATTTAAGAAGAAGTGAAAAAACCTGATTTCTACAAGCTTGTTTTGGTTGAAGCTGATAGCAAAATGGGTGTTAGTACACTCCACTGCATTATGATAGAGCTGTAATAAGCTTTGATTAGTTAAAAGATAAAATAACATATTTGCTATGAAAAAAGCATTTAGGTTTGGTTTGTGTTTGTTGTTCTTGCATTTGTTTAATTTATAACTTCTAAAACTGGGAATTACTATTTGAAGTAAAAATATTTCAAAATAAGTCTTTTCAGTCAATTGATTGCACAACCTATGAGTGTCCTGTTAGAAAGATTAGAAGCAATTTTGACGAATCGAAAAGTAGATCGATGGATAATTTGCCATTAGTTAGTCGTTAATTAGTTGTGACACTTCCGAATTTACTGTTCAATGTTTTCTATATGTTTTAGGGTGCTTTGGTATCTTGATATCAAGTAAAGCAACTTTAACAGATCGAAAAATTAATAGATGTTTATTTTTGTTCGTCAATTAGTTGTCACAATTTAGAACTTGTTATTCTATGCTCCGTTTTTTTTTTTTCTGAAAGGTGGTAAAAACGTCTAGAATTGAATATTTTAGTATTTAATAATCAGCAGTTAATTAGTTGTGAATAAATCAATTTGTCGTGCGATACCAAGTGAGCAAAGCAACTCTATTATTTAATTGTAACAATTTCGAATTATCGTTCTATGTTTTCTATGTTTTTTTTTTTTGCAGTGGCAAAAATATTTTAAATTCAATATTTTAGTATTTTATAAGTAGCCGTTAATAAGTTGTGAAAATGATGCGATGTTTTCTATTATTATTTTTCTATTTTATATTTCTATTAGTTATTTGTTTTTTGTATGTGAAGTTACCAAAACAACTTTGACGAATTAAAAAATGGGCAGGTGGATAATTTGCCATTTGTTATTCAATGTTTTCTGTTTTTTTGTGTGCTTTGCTTACTTGAAAAAACTGGAAGAGGGGTAAAAACATTTTATTGTTAGGCCCAGTGCTTATATGAAACTTAAATAATTATAATTAGAAAATAAGCCCTTATTTGACAGTTTAACTTAAATTAACTTTCGGGCTGATACGAAAATTAGATTATTTAAGTAGAAAATAAGCCTTTGTGACAGCTTACGCATACAAAAAAAAATTGAAAATACGCTTCCAACTAGAACACAAATACGGAAGTTTAGTATCAGCATTCGGGTCTTAATGTCTTATAGCTTAGTAATTTATCGTTAGTAAGTCTTTAATTAGTTGTCAAAAATTAAATTCAATCATGCAATGTGTTCCGCGTTTTTTTTTTTTTGAGTTTTTTTTTGCTAGTAAATAAAGCACCGACTAAAGCGGACTAAACACTATTTTAAAACCATTTATTTTATGGCTTAATAATTTACCGTTAATGAGTTGTGACAAATACAATTTTGTCGTGCGATTTTTTCAATGTTTCTAGTCTAATATCATATGAAATTAGCAAAGTTCTTAGAACTTATAAAGTGTATTGACATTTCAATTGATTGATAATTTGTCACAATTTTAAGATTGTAGTGTTATATTTTCTATGTTTATTATCAAGCCATAAACCATTCGGTTTTAGTAGTTTTAACCTCTTTCTAGGAAGTGCTTTGCTCTTTTCGCCTTCAAATGAAATAATTTTGAAATTTTTTAAGAACGAATTCGTATGTTGTTATATAACTATGCGCATAAGTTTCAGTTAACTTAACTATCATGGGCCCATAAGTAGTACCTCGTACTATAAAAAATCCAAATGGATTTGCAGCCGATCCACACCACGCACAGCCTCTTGGCTCTGTCGTTTATGGCCAGCTTAACACAACTTCAGTAGACACAAATATTGAACATTTTTTGACAGATAACGAAACCAACCCATATATATTTGTGTATGTTGTTTGTTTAAACTTTAATATGTTAATATGTGATACACTTTTTAAACGAAATTAAGATTTAAAGAACAGGGTTATAGTTAATGTGTAACTATTCAGTTGCAACCGAGTGTACATATACATATTTATGCACAATTTGCTACCAGTAGAGTGAGTAAGCTTAGATGAAAATTTAAAAAAAACTTCGATTTGAGTTTCAGACTTGAGATATCCTAAATCGTATAAAAAGACAAGATTTCAAAACTACATTACAAACAAGAAAAAATTAACTCCGGAATATTAAAATTATTAAAGCTTTATTTATCCTGTGTTAGCTGTCGCCTAGTGTTAGTAAAAAGTTCTTCGATAAGGTTCTTTTGAAGTCAAATTTTTGTATACACATTTATGAGTTAGACAAAAACTACAATCTTAACAGTGTTAGTTATTTTTAAATTTATAATAAACAGCTGGATTGTAAAAATAACAATTGAAACATCAAAAATCAATCAAAATTTTCGTAACTGATCAGCCGGTAAATGGGCCTGAAGTACTTTGGCGTAAAGCAACACTCCTTTGTACTTTTTATTGAAACATTCGATTTCAATCAAATCAAAATGGTTTATAAGAACAGACGATCCATCAGTCCTGCACTTTTTGTCTACTCAACAATCTAGCAAGTATCTACATATTTATGTATTAAAATGAGATTGACACTAACGAGTAACGATAATATACAATATCTAAGTACATATATATACATACATTTGTTGGTAAATATGATTAAAAATGGCATTATCGTTTCCTTAACCCAGTCGTTTCTAATTAGCTGACGTAAAGCTTAGTCTGTCTTCAACAAATACAATGTCTTAATACAAACATAAATACATATACATACCAAATGAGCAAAATGAGCTTTTAATCTTACTTTTCACTTAAAGATTAAATAAAGATTAATAAAAACTTTAACTATACAGTACGATATAAGTTAACAAAATATTTGTTACGATACCCTTTTGAAACTTATACCACCTAACCTATCTCATCACAACTTTAGGCATCACACTCATGTAGTCCAAACATCTACCAAACTGCTGGTCGGACAAGTTTGTTCGGTTAACTATGATCAGAAAATGGCCACTTATGGTTTTATTAATTTCTGACAGAAGATATAAGGAACCAGTGCGCTGCTAAATTTTATGATACCACTGGGCCGACTATTTTGATAAGAACAGTAGTGTTTGGATGTGGATTACAACCAACTTGCATGGGAAAACATTAGACATCAACCTTAGGTCCAAACTAACTGGAAGAAGCTTCTAACACTACGTTTACATGTGGTGTTGAAGCGAGGTTTAAGCTCGCTTCAACTCCTTGTAAACCTAGGTCGAGTTGAAATGAGTTTAACTCGACTCGACTGCACTCGAGGAGCGGAGTCGAGTCGAACTTAGTGATGAAAAATCTGGGTGGAGGAGTTGGTTTTACAGATCATGCAATAACAGACCATATTGCATGATCTGTAAAACCAACTTATTTGCATGTTTGTGTACAAATATAGCTTTGTTTTAATATATGTATAAGTGTTGTAAGTGATTGTGTTAACTCAATACCATTTCAACTCAACTCAAAATGAAGCACTCAACCCAAGTGACGAAAAACCTGGATCTTATGTTCAACCCTATTTCAACTCGAGCTCTCAAACCTACTTGTAAACGTAGCATAAGTTCGTCCCAATCCACACCCGACTATAGCGTCATCTTAGATAAGGCACTTTTTAAATTGTTATATGTATATATAATAGATTCGCGAAATTCACATCTGAATACAGTCTGTTCTATCACGTGAGTTTTTTTACGGTATTCTAGTCTCAAAGTTTGCTTAAAAACTTTTGTCTTATGAAATCGGGCTGACGTTAGAGGTTATTTTGTTTCACTTAACTTCTTACGGCATCATAATAGTTAAATATAGGTACTTATCTGTCTATACTTAAAACTATTGGATTTACTTGTATACCCCTCGGAGAATGTTTTAGTTAAATTTTATGAGTTTTACATTTGCATATTCAGGAACAAAATAAAGTTAGACGAAAATTAAAAAAAAAAAAAAAAACTTAGAATGCCCGGATATTCTTATTTTAAAAACCCATTTATTTTAAATTTTAATTAATAAGATTAAAGGTAGTTTATTTTTTTTTTATAAACTTCAATAAGTCGAAATGCATTTTGAGTAAGAAGTTTCTTACAATAAGTCAATGAACTTTCACAAACAATATTTGAGAAATTTCTCAAAATACAAAACAGATGTTTTCATTTTTCTATTTATAAATTGCTGATGGCAGTTTGTTTAATGAAGTCGTACTTACTTAGATGGAAATTATTATTTATTTCATCAGTTCTATCAGAAAACCTGTAATTGAATGTGAAAAGTTCAAGTACCTTCCATAGCCGTAGATGGTGGTGGGGGTTTTGTGGTTTGTTAACCAACCGGAAAATATTATTAGCACCTCTCCCGAAAAAACGCTAATTTTGCGTATATCTTTTTTATATTTACAGCAGTTTCTCTTAAAACCAAAGCAAATGAGCATACAAAACCGTAAAAAAAAAAAAACAGTCTAATTTGGAGGTAGGTATAACTTGATTAATTTTGCTGTGTTTTTAACAGACAAACTATAAAAAAAAGTTCTAATACAAACGTCTTATCTTGTTTTCGTGAGTACGTGAGTTTCGATTTCTGTTGCTTGTTTTTTTTTTTATTATTTTTTATTTCTGGTTTTATATGGAAATTTTCCTTGTTTGGCTTTCGATGATTAATTATATTTCAATTATTTGTATTGTTTTATAATGTAGTATTTGTACAATTGTTTTTTTTTTCATTTATCAACAAATTAATGGCCTCGCAGTTATTTGAATGTATTAATTTTTTAAGTCCCAATTTGTTCACCCCATTAAATTTAAAGTCACTATTAAAAATGGGAAATTTATAAAATTTTATATGGGAAATTTGAAAATTTCTTATTTCCCAAAGCTCTTGTAGTAAACCCCCCTTAGCATAAATCTTATCTACGGCCATGGTACTGCCACCTTTGAAATTATATCTATGTATTTGTATTTCACAAAGAAGAAAAAAGAAATTATGAAAAATCACCAAACTACATACCTATGTACATACAAAATTGTATCTCTCTTATAACTGATGGATGAGTAATTTGCGGCAAGAAATTTTAAAAATGAAAATTAAACACCACGAAGTAAACTTGTCGTTTTGAGTTATTTGGTTTTTCTTAAGGCAAAATCAAATCAGGCCATTGAAACGTAAGTGTCCGCCTTTGAATTGATGACGCATGTCATGCTGTAGATACCTATATGATTATTTATTTCTTAATGATTTTTTTTTGTTTTTAAATAAAATATTGCTATTTATTTTACTTTTTGTTTAATTTATTTGCTCTTTTTCATGAAATGTATGTGTGCCATCACGAGGAAGATTATTTTAATTTATTTTATGGGAGCGAAATGTGTCTATTGTTTGATAAAATCGAGAAATAATATAATAATAATAAAGAGACAAATATCATGTATTATTCTTGATAGCAGTTTTAGCTTATTCTTATTTTATTCTTATTCTTCTTATTTGTTGTTGTTAAAATTGAACTCAACAGGAGGGTTAACTACTGTGCAACAAATCGTTATCTGAATTTTTTTTAATGATACTTGAAAAGCAATCACAATTCAGAAAACGGAAACAGATTATCCAAAATCACTTGAGAAATAGTCATACAGTGGTTCAAAAGAGTATTGAGAAACGAACTAAAATCAATAAAATCAGTCTTACCAATTTGATGACATTTTCAATATTCAGCCAGAAGTCACTCAAATTTAAGAACAGCCTTGGCGTGATTAAATATAAAGTGGTTTAGACACCCTGACTCCACAGGACATACAGATGCCCAACATCGCAACCACAATCCAATCAATAAACAGCTGATTTTTTATCGCTGGGAAAATTATGTCATGTCGTTTCATTTCTCTCTCACCACAACAATATTCAACTCAAATTATAGGAACAAAGGTCACGTCAATAAATAACAACTTTTGCTCACACGCACGTGAAATTCAAATCTCATGGCCAAGCTTTGAACAGCGTTCATGTGCTGTTCAATAGTTGATTTTCTTTGACATGTCGTCAACAAGACATGGATTTTTCTGCCTCCATTTGTTTTTTTCTCGACAGGTTCATAGTCCAAGCATCGCTCATGTCTAGTGGAGCCGGCATGTAATAAAAGAAACCCCCATTGTCGCTTAGCATGACACTAAAATTATTTAAATGTCGAGTTAACGTCTCAATGATGGTTTCAAAACTTGGTTGCCACATCCACTTTTTGAAAAGGGTTTTTTTTTATAAAATGCTGTTGTCGGATCGAGTTTTAAGAAAAAATAAAAGGACCTGCCACAATGGTACTTCAAGAACAAAGATACTTGTGTCCAAAGGTTTGCCACGCCTACTTTTTAAGTGCTTTTCCGAATAAAGTCCTGAAAGAATTACCTTTTTTAACAATTGTTCAATTCAAAGATTACACAATTCCTCCTTTTTGAGAATATATTGGAGAAAATAATTTCAATATGGATTTGAATTGTTGAAAGTAGCTAAAATTCTTTTTTCTTGGTTTGAAATTGGGGAATTTCGGGAATTCAATATCAAAATTACCCATAGAAATCAAACTACACATTATAACAGTTTACAAACTTTTGCTTAATTTTAACCTTTTTTTAACTAGAACTAAAACAAACACACCTTTCTTTGACATTTGAAATTGACAAAGTGGCATATTATGGAGTTTGTGAGTTCAACAAAATTTGTACTAAATAAATTGTTAGAGATTGTAGGATGCTTAACTTAATTATAACCTGCCAAATCATCTTTTTACTTTAGTATCATCTTAAACTAGCTTAAATTAGCTTAAACTTTGCGCCTATGTAATTTTGATTTTCAAAATATTTTTTTGTTTTAAATTCAATTTAATTGGAGTCGAGGCGCAAGTTAATTATCGAAAGCATTTTCACTTCAATAACTTTTGTCTATTATGAACCTACATAACGTTTATTTCCATTAAATTTAACCACCTCTTATTCAACTATATGGCAATTGGCATACTTATCAATTCATGTATAACACTTGGATTACCTTTGCAATTAGCAATATCTACTTATTCTACACTTATGTAATGAGTTTTACCTAAGTCTTATTTAACTCAAAGAGAAAAAATAATATTGAAAACAAACATACCCTCACTTTTTGATTTCTTGCTTTATCCGCAGCATTACTACTACTAGTATCCTTGTGGCTATGATGTTTCGAACTACGTTCCGCTTTACTAGTCGCCACAATCGGCAATCCTCCGTTTTCCATCATTGTAACAACTACTTTATTATTTTTACTCGCATTGCCACTGCTGCCACTCACATTATTCTCGGCATTGGCTGCTGCTGAAGCGCGATGTTTGCGTTCCCGCTCCCTGTCCCGTTCACGACGATCCTTCTCCTTCTGTAGTTCTTTTATAGTCACGGGTGTGTGACTCTTTGAACGTTTCAAGAACTTCATCATCTGACTTCGCATCTTCGGTTGCCCACTGCCGCCATTCGTGCTACCATTGCCCGATAGATGACCACTGCCGTCGAGATTCCGCGAGACTTCAAGTCGACGGAAGGTACCTTCCGGACTTTTCACATAGCACCCCTCGGCCATCTTGTGGTACGAGTCGGTTGGTAGTTTATGAAAATTCCCATCCGGACTGCGGTAATAGCAACTTTCTGTCTTATGATAGCCATCACCTACTGTATAAAACTCATTAACCTTTGGCGGGGCTGTGGCAGAGGAAGTCAGATGAGGTGGCGTCATTGACAACTCATCCGAAGCGTTCGTTGTTTTTATTATGATTTCTTTGTCCATGGCCGATGATATTCCGGCCAACTTCACCAACGGCGAAAGCTGTTCTTCGTTCTTCTCAATGTTGTAGGCGTTCATTTCGCTGATGGTCACAGGACGTCCATTTGGTATGATATCTTTGTTTTTTCGCATTTGGATGGACTCCCTCACTCCCACCCCTCGGTAGATGTCCGAGGGATCTTTAAGAGGGTCACGTATTATGACCATTTCTTCTTTTCGCAAAGGCTGGACGGCGGAATGTCTATAATGGCTTTTTGGTTTTTGAGTTGATAGGTGTCGATTCACATAGCCGGCCGATTGATTATTATTATTGTTGCTCTGGTTATTGTTGTTATTATGGTTGCTAGAAATTTGTCCCATGATTATGCGAAAGCTACTAAGTGCACATGCAGCTTCAATTTTCTTACCCGCCACTGGGGCTACTTCATACATATTTTTATGATGTCTCAATGCGATGGGAGTATGAAGCACTCCCTTGCTAGTATTTTTTTTTTATTTTACTATCCTAAGGAAGTCCCAGAAGTGCTTGACGTGTAGTGAAGTGTTCCTCCCTTCCTTTGTACAAATTCAAGGTAGAAAATCTTTTTAGTTCACATCGCTTCGTTCTATTGATTTTATATTTATATTTATATCTAGATTTTTATCTGAAATAAAATTTAAAGTATTTATTTTACCAACATTTTTGTATCTATCCTATTCGCCATTCAATTAAATTCAAGACACAGTGATGATTACTTTATCATCTGAAACTGGCAAACACTCATGACGTGCGGGATGGGAACTGGTGTTATAAAAAAAAACCCCGTGCTAGGCGATCTAATAGCACAACGAACTTTGCTATAATAATGTTTTTGAATCATTAGTTATCTTAGTACGTAATACACTTTTTTTTTGTTATTTTGTCGAAAGAATTTCCTTGTTTTTTCTTTCGGTTGCAGTCGTTCCGCCATCACACTTCTATGAAAGAAGCACACATCTATTTCTATCACCTACAAAACGAATTTATTTGTTTGTGCTTCTTATTTAGATTATTATTTTTAAATTTATTTAAATGAAGTAGAAATTGCAGATTGAAACGAAATAAGAAAAGTATCTTTGGATGTTATTAAATCAAAAGGAAATTTATTAAACAATTATTATACATTGTTTTAAAATAATTTTAAAAATTTAATATTGTATACGATAAGTAGTCGTTAAACGAGTAGATTCCTTAGCTACAAAAAAGCGACACCCCTTATTAACGCCCGTCTAAAATTAATTTATGCGTTACATTGCCTATCTAGGTGAGTAAAATTTATATAAACGTTTCAGAAAAAAGATTGTTTAATTTAAATACAATTGAGCAAAATTAAAGGAAAGTTACGAGTAGAATGAAACAACAATAGTTTGAGTGGGATATCGGAGTTATAGCTATTTCATAGAGCCGAAAATTTAAATTTTTTTCAAACAATTATTACAATTCCAGATTCGAAGATTGAATTCAAATGGAATTGAAGTGAAAGTTTTGCTTTCATTCAGTGGGTGCGACGTTGTTGGTAAAAATAAATTTCGACCACAAATAACAAACAATCAAAATAAGCCAAGGATACAACTTACAATTTACAACAGCCTAGAAACAGAATACACAATTACGCACGCACACCAAGCATCTGAAATCTCGATTCTTCGATTCGATCCAGCTCGCCGAGCTATAGGTCTACATGGACCTAAATCCTAATTCAATTCGGATTCAATTCGTCATGAAAAGGAGGTAATAGTTTTTCTCTAGGCTAAAAACAGCTTTTATTGACAAATAATGTTATTAGCTCTCGTGTTTTGAATAAGCAATTCAACCTAGCTTAAATTTGTCATGTAAGAAAAAACTTTTTCACATATCAGACTCTTTTACTTCTTTGCTTAGTCTACTGCCGAGCCATACACAAAGTTGAAAATGTAGAATTTTGAAATAACGAGAATTGTCAAAATCAAAACCATACCAGTGAACTGCCAATTTCTTACGAGTTTTCGAAATCGAAAAAATTATTTTTACATCAATGGTATTATTTATAAGGCCAATCAAAGCAGATTAATTTTTACATTCAGCAACACTCCGAGAAAAATGTCAAGTTAAATATTAACTAGATCCTCTTTAAATTAAAAAGATGCATTGCTTTCCCATACAAAGGTACCGAAATTTACCTGATTTTTTATCCTTAAAGTTTATTCACAGCGAATCTAATTCTAGATTTCGGCCCAAAAGCTCAAAATCTCATCAAAATTAACGAGGCTTCTCATTACAAAATTTCGTAATCTAGTAGATTACCAGCAAAACTTCTCAAAATGTTATTGGCCTATTCACAATCACACTTAATTACTTATTTTTTTCTCTTCTGTATAACAGTTTGTCCATAGAAGAGAGAAGATAGAAAAAAGGTTTTATATTTATATTTATGAGTACAGTGTATTCAGGTTGTGGTTTTTTTTAATGTTTTATTTAAAGAAAAAGTGAATTTATGTGCAATTGTGTCCTGGAACTTTGACTGATTGCAATGGATCTTTTTCAAGAGTTCTTATGAGCACTTTAATTTTTTTGAAATGTCAAACAAAATCAGAATCACACTGTGTAACAAAAATTTGTTTAATTTTTGATAGCTTCTAATGTTTTGTGTTTAAATACTCATTTGTTTTAACTGTTAGCATTACAGTAAAGGCATCGCGAAATGTGTTAGATGCAGAATATTGCTTAGATGACATCTTTTTACTCTAGGTTAATTTTATTTTTAAGGGATAAAATAGTCCATTAAAGGCATAAACGCACCGAATTTAGTTATTAAACAAAAATTCATTTCGTTTAATGAGCCAAGACACATTCAATATGCAAAATGTTTTCACACGTTTTCTTGCTTTACGAATCAAAAACGTATTGCTTGTGTGTTTTCATCCCTAAACTAAATTCACACGACTGTCAAATTTACCAAAAAAAATCATAAGTTTCTACGAAGTCATGTAATGGTGCTCTGAACTGCTTGCAATTTGCCAGAAAAGAATGAGGAAGCTGGTGATTCGTTTTGTTTTTTTCTCTTAATTTGCAAAATGATGTCGGCATAATAACTACACGATGCAAGCACATACAGTGAAAGAAAAATATATACCATTAGGACTTGTCAACTTTATTACAAAAACGCTGCCAGGCTAAAGCCTATATTTACTCAATCTAGTCATAAGTGGTACAATAATGGAAAAAAATATGACAAAATGTCACTCATGTCATTCCGGCACTATTAAATAACATAGCGAAAGGTTTCTTTTAAAAAGGATCGGTAACCATGGAAATAGGATATCAATCTAGTGACCAAGAACTTGTAAGGCACAGTAAAAGATAATTCCGAAGTTCACAATAGAAAAACAGCAAAATTTTCCCACTTCTGAGCGAGTGTAGGATTACTAATATTTTTTTTCCTTGTCAGACACGATATGATTGGTTGTCAAAATTGTAAGTTATATTTTAATTTAGTTCTTTCTTCATTTTTATTTTAAATAAACAAAACTGGATAAAAGCTCAAAAACACAAAATTGTTGGTGAAATTCTGAAGCCAAAGCTAACACTTAAGGAGAACTTTTGATGTTTTTAAGGAGAACTTTTGATGTTTTTGTATGGAGCCGACATCTAAATAAACAAATATTTGTTCGAAATTTTGTTACACAGTGTTATGTGTGGTGTGAACGATTCAAGTAGGTTTTTCGTTTCGATGTGAAAAGGCTATTAGGTTATTCAGTGTCAAATCAACCTGGTGGCCTAGTACTTTTTTTAGTTGACTTTAGAAGATATCGAACTATTTCAATATTAAATTCTTAATAAGAAATATTCACAAGAAAATAGTATTAATTAATTTAATTATTTCTCGCAATAGGTCCCAAGGAGCACATAGCCCCTTTAACCGAATTTTTGGATCCGCCCCTGATTCACAATAAGTGATTAAAATTCAAAACAAGTAAATCTGCGTGTTGTTATGTAAAGACAAAGGCAAACAAAGAAAACTTCCCCTCGATTACAAACAACAACAACAACAAACAAAAAAGTCATTTATCGCAGGGGGGTGGTGCTCAAGGAAATGTTTGTTTTTCGCATTCATTTATACTAAACGAAAAACCTAGTTCTCATTTGAAAAAAACTAAAATTAAAACTTAAGAATTAAAAGAAAAAAACTTGTGTACACATACCTATTTTTTTCTAAAATACTATAAATAGTTTGGGGGCACCTCGAGTATGTACCGCGCACTTTTCAGTGAGGTTTCATTCGCATTTGCGTTTAATTATGGCGATGGAAAAGAGAGCATATTGAACCACACATCACAAAGATGCTTTTATTTTGTATTATTATGAATTGTGTGTGGTGTTTATCTTAAAATAAAATTAAATTAAATACGTGATTACTGTCGAAACCAGCAGTGACGAAAGCAAGTCAATGATAGTCGGACATTTTGGCAACATTTTGGTCTATTAATTTATTGGCGTCATTTTTTAAAGCATACAAATTATATATTTATAAGATTTTTTTTTAACTTTATTTTATATTATAAAAAATATAAAAACAATGAAAAAACTGACGGTGTTGTTGTTTCCGTCGTCTTTTTTTTTATTTGTTTCAAAATGTTAATAATTTCTTGAAAAATATAAATTGACATTTTAAATTTCAGGACATTGGCAAAGTAGTAGCTATACCTCTTTATTTTTATGATGCAATCTATTTAATAATATTAGTTATGTATTAAAAACTTAAACAAAAAATAATAAATATTTTTATGTAGGTATTTATAAACATAATTTTTCTTCTAAAAAACTTTCAATTTTGAAAAAAAAAAAAAAGAAAAAATCAAACTTGTAAAAAGCATCTGGTTGCAGATTCTTATGTCGTTTTTCATTGGTTTCACTCAAGAAGACACTCATTCTGAATCCAATGGAACAGTGTTTGTTACTTCTACTCAAGTCTGAAGTTTTGCCCCTGTATTGGTGAATCATTAAATAGAAACACTAAAAAAAAAAACAATAGTGTATCCACCCCTAACTTACAAACAATAAGTTTTCTTTTTGTTTTCCTTATTTGTTTATTAAATTATATTAAATTCTTTGTTTTCAAGTGCACAATTATTGGAATGGACGTTTTAAAATAATATGAATTTGCACAACAGTTTGTTTTGACGTTTTTGAAAGTATTAGTGCTTCTCGAGTGGATTCCGATTTGCAATCAAGAAGAGAATTTTCTTCTCAAGAAGAAGAAGAAGAAGAGGATTTTTTCGCCAATGGAAAAAAAATGTAGGACATTAGTTACCTACATACCATACATTTTTTTGTTTTTTTCTATTTTCAATAGGTAGATACCAATTTTTTTTTTTTAACAAATTACCTTTTCTCCTTGAAGAAAGGACAAACGGCATTTATGTACCTACATATATGTACACACGTATGTACAGTACATTATGTAGAAACGATTTTTGGTTTGCTTAGACTTAGACCCAACAGACACCCTATAACTTTTTGATGTAAGTAATTGTACAAAGCACCCTGTTTAGTAGGTACTACGCATGTCAGATACTACGTCGTCAAGCGGGAACAGGGTGATAAAAAAAAAGTGTAAGTTTCGTAAGAAAAATAAAGTTAAAAAATTAAATTTAAAATTAAATTAAAAATCAAAATGGAAGCCGCACGTGAAAAAGAAATGCGAAGAACTAAAAAGTAAATTAAGGGATATGAACTGGTAACTCGGTAAATATTCAAAGCTTAGTATTGAACATAAATTGATTTTATACCGACAGGTTCTTAAACCTGTTTAGACTTATGGTATACAACTTTGGGGTTGTACCTGCGATACAAACTTAAATAACTTACAAACGTTTGAAAATAAACTGCTTAGGTCATTTGTAACTGCTCCGTGGTATATAAGAAACGAAGATCTTCATAGGGATCTCGGGATTCCTACGGTGCGGGAGGAAATAAAAAGTTTCGCGCGAAAACATAGAAATCGACTATTAGAACACGCTAATCCAACGATTATTGACATTCTTGACGAGTCGAATTTATTACGCCGTCTGCGAAGAAAAAAACCTTCCGACTTTGTGCGGTGAACAGAAAACCGCTTTAAAATCGCGGATTAAGCAGGAACTTTCACCGAAAGTAACCTGCAACATGTTACTTAACTTCGTTAAAAATAGATTTGCCTGATAAGTTAAAAACTTCGCATTTAAAAAATATTCTATACTACCCTCGCCAAGTAATTTTAAAAATTGACCCATTTCATCAAGATTTTGAAATCTCACAACACTTGCGACTTATTAATTCGGAACAAATATTTTTGATGTTTTATTCGCAAAAAGACCCCAGTTCACTTCATATCACTTTTGCGTGAATTTTGTTTATTTGTACTCAAACATCAGTTTTATCATAGTGTGTGTAAGATAAACAAAGGAATTTAAACAAAAAAAATTATTAGCCGTAAATTAGAAGGAGATAAACCTATATTTCATACGGTACGCTACGATCTTGCAACTTCTTGTACTGCCTTACAAAATTGATTTTTTACTATGGTTGGTTACGTCCATATCACAACGATGCGTTGTGCTTTGGGGAACACATTAAACTTCACCGTCATAAGTTAAATTTGATAAGTAAAACTCGATTCTATCTACACGTACCAATTTATAGCAAAAATTGATATTTGCATACAATTTTTCCATAGCAAAATGAGCCAGGGTATTTGCTTACGATTTTTGATGTACTCCAACGTTAATTAAAAAATCGCAAGAATAATTCCATCGTTTAAAAGAAGTCTTGAGCGAGGAAAACAACTGAGCTACTTATTGTTATATAAGCTACTTA
This sequence comes from Dasysyrphus albostriatus, assembly GCA_946251815.1. Lineage (NCBI taxonomy): Eukaryota > Metazoa > Arthropoda > Insecta > Diptera > Syrphidae > Dasysyrphus > Dasysyrphus albostriatus. The sequence continues at coordinate 69,145,634 of OX276337.1, read as the reverse complement.
TAATTTTCTGCAGCACTGATCGCTGCCATCGGGCATTCCAATAATCTTTCCAGTCAGTGCTGGAAAATCGGGTGGTTGGTGGGTTGAAAAAACCGAAACGTCACATTTAGGTTACAACAAATAACAATAAAACAATAAACGAAAAGCTGTACGAAATTATACAAATGAATACAAACAAATAAAACAATTGAAGCAAAGGAATAAAACAAAAGACACATTTAAGGATATGATGCAAGGTGATTTCAATTAATGTGAATAAACAAATTCTCGGTCTCGCTCTGGCTCTCGATCGCACTTATTATGCAATTTTCGTTGATTGTTTCTTTAGTTTTTGAGTGCAATTATTTAATAATGTGCAAAAACACCTTTCAAACGATGTATATTTTATATGCCTTCGACTTTTGTAGAACGCTTAAATTTTACCACAAAATTCGTGTTTGCCTTTATGATTCCTATTATTACTAAACCAAGTGAGATGGATTTTTGTTTCTTATTTTCTCCAGTACAAGAATAACCAACCCTACCATCCTGTTCCCGCTTGACGTTGAGTTTTGGGACATCCTGTATCTATATACGTATTGTACCTATGAATGTATTAGCATTTTTAGTTTTCAATATGTGCGAATCGCTTTGTATTCATCAGAATCATTTTAATATCTCTGACGTTATAAATTTAAAATGACTCAATATTCAATTAAATTTTGATTGCCTTTAGTCATTCTGTTTGTACCAACCATGGTATGGGATTTTTTCAAAATCTGATGCGCAACGAATCGTCAAAAAAAATTGGTAGGTACCTATGACGAAATTAAATTTAAATTAAGAACTTGTTTTGTAAAACATACAATTCAAATTGAATTATGTATGCAAAAGTTCGGACGACAAAAGCTAGCAATATCGTCGTGTGTTTCCTTAAATCAATATAAACATAGTTTTCATACCAACATAATTTAATAGACTTGGATTGGATAACTATGTGTTTAAAATACTCTAGTCATTGAACACATACACATGCATAATATGCCGAAACCATAAACATTATTAAAGCAGAAGGCAACAATACCTTAGTTTTAATTACAATAGGTCACGCAACTGATATGACTTGAATGACCTATACTTCAGACCTAGAAACTTACTTAGGTACATACATGCGTTCTACCTACATAATATATCTGGAGATAAGTTGATAGAAACAAATAAGTTTTATATGCAGTTCGTTTGTTTTTATTTTATATAAATTTTAAGATGCACATAGGAATTCGTTGTTTTGCATGTTGCTTTTGACATTGTTACGTTCCAACTACAAATTGTATACTTTTTACCTTCAATTTAAATTTGAAAGCTTCGGCTTAATTTAAATTTGATTGTGGGCAATTTTAAATAAAGTACAAACATTTCCAGTGACACTAATTTACACGTTACATTTTGCAAAGCATTTTTATTTTAGCAGCTTTTGCTAGCTGTTTGTCGTCTCTTTTGAGTAGATTTTTTTGTTCTCTTTCTTTTTTTTTTTATATTATTTGCCCACATTTCGCTCTTTCGCATATAATAAAGAGAATATTTTTCTCTTTTAACGATACGAAAAATAACGAGAGAATAAAGCTGTTTTTTTTTTTTGTTTTGTTTCACATTTGATAGAGAAGATGATGGAATCGGAATGTGGTGGGTGTTTATTTATAATCAAATACATGAGCTGACGGTTTTTGAATTTAGTAGGTAGCAGCTCTCATTTTTTTTTCTGTGCGCTGTTTAGTTTCTATTATATTCTCGTAGATCAAAAATAGAATCAGTAATTATAATAATGTGTGTTATTATTATTATAACTGGCAGAAAAGCATTGTACATACCTACCTAACTAGATAAAAAACAGGCCCCAACAAAATCTAAATTCGTATTTCATTCATAACAATAAAAAAATAGATGTACCTACTTAATGTCAATTTTTTTTTATTTACTGGATGAAAAAGAAGAAAAAAATTCTTTTAAAATCGTAGAGCGAAAAAAAAATGTCTAGGGTTGCCAAAAAGGAACTTTCAAAGAACATACACAAACGTATTGGCTTCTTTACAACAACTGTAAGAATAAAGTATAGATTTTTTCATGAATGAAAACATTTTATAAAATAACAAATTTTGTTAGTCAATTATGATTTGCAATAAAATCAAATACAATATCACGATAAAATATTTTTCACAGTTGTCTTGGCTACAACATTACAACATAATGAGGTAAGTACATATGTACATATCGTCCCCTGATTGCAAGAACTAGGTAACTCAATTTTAATTTTTTATAATATTTCGGCAAAAACGGTGTTATTTAGTATAGTTTTCGAGATATTTCGTCCAATTTTTTTCTATTATAGTCAAATATAGGATATTTCTGAAGTGGCTAGGTATCTATGAACGTTGCTATCTCAAAAATTTTAAAAATTGAGTTAGGTACGTAGTTCTTGCAATCACGATATTATATATCCAGGGGTCCAATCACCGCGTCAGTGACCGAGTGAGTGAGTGCTATCAGTGATCGAATGAACGAGTAGCTACTTAAAATTTTGGTATAATAATTCAGTCAAGTATTACTCGATAACTGATGCGGTAATTCGGCCCAGGTTAGGTAGATAAATAATATTATATATCTAAGTAGGTATTAGCTGTGTTTTTAAAACAGAACTGTTCACAGAAAGGAAAAATTTGATAAGCCTTCTGGACCACCACCTTATCAATTACCTATTTTTTTTTTTTTTTTTTCAAAAATTTGAATTTTATTTAAATTTTTGGGCTAGTAACCACTCTATCTGTGATTACGAATAGAATAACTTGCCGCAGATAATGAAAACATATTTTCCGTTTCAATCGAATTCAATTGTATATTTCACTCATTTCGAAAGAAATTTTCTACTGCCAAAATATTTCGAATGGATTCTGTGATAATTTGTAAGGATTACCATGAAATCTGAGAAAGTTCTGAATATTGCCTTGAGAAGACTTGAAAAAACGCCGTAAAAAGTTACTTTGAATCAATATAATTCAAACAAGTCTAATTTAATAGTGTTAAGCCTTCTAGGTACCTTCTTGGCTGATTTATTTCAGCAGTTTATAGAATTCAGAAAAAAACTTTAAAAAAAAAAAACAAATATTTGTTGTTTGCTCTACGAAATTTACACTGACAACTGAGTAAAAAAAAATATGTTAGCTATGTAACTACAAAGCCGTACGTATGTATGTACTCGTATGCATATCAGGGAGATGATGATAATTTGATACTTATTACAAAAATTTGGCGATATAAATATAGGTACTTTAATGAAAGTCTGCTTGAAAATTAATAAAACCCGCTTTTTTGTCGTTGATAGATTAAATTGCAACAACTATGTATTTGGATTAATGTTATATTTAAATTTCTTTACTAAAGACAATTTACACGATCATATTGAGTTTCTTTTTCTTTTGTAGATAATAATAATAAATTAATGGATATATGTACCTACGCGGATTCAGATATACAAACAGATAATCCAACTAGTAACAAAGTTGTGGTTGCGATAAAGTATACTTTATATTAACATCGTTTGAAATATTTTGACGGGAAAAAAATAAATATGTACCTAATATGATGTAATATAAATAATCAGCCTTATTGTGAGTTTCACCCAGAAAATATTTCACCCAAATAATTATTGTTCCCCTGGAATTGTAAAAGCTATTATGAGTTTCACCCGAACTTCTTTTGGCCTAAAATAAACAAAAAAACTTGCGCAAAGGGCACCAGTACCCTCTGTTTTCTTTTCAATCGCCGTCAAAAAATAAGTGAACATTTTATCTCTTTATAAGGCTACATTTGTCCCAAAATGAGTACTCACAAAAAAGCGGAATTTTCATTTTTCGGGTGAAACTCAAAAATAGTGAAATATTTTCCGGGTGGAATTTTGTTCACGTGAAACTCACAATAAGGCTGAATATTAAAGCAGTTAACTTGCGCAGCATGTAAAGTGATGAGAGAAAGTTCAGTGTCTACATTTACTATAGTGTACCCACGCCAGGGCTGCCAGAAATCATGATTAATCATGTTTTTTAAACCTCAAAAATGTCTTCGAGTCCAAAATCATGTTTTTCGTAATTCCAAATGAAAAATTATTATTTTATCCGGAATTGTAAAGTAATTAAATATGTTGTAAGACCGAAGAACGAATTAAATATAATAACCTTGCACAATGTACACGTAAGTACTTAAACTTTTAAATTTTATAACAAGTTCAATTCCGCTCTTCATTTGTACTCGAAAACTTTAAGTACCTACCTGATACCAGTGCTTGTAATTACATATTTCAAAAAAAATTATTAAAACTTGAATTACTTTATTACTTCATATCTAAAGAAAGTGCTTAAGGTAAAATCTTCTACTTTTGCCTGATGTTTAATATCTAGTGTACCAAAAGGAATAATATCACGCTGAGCTGATTAAATATTTGGGGACCAAATAAAAACACTGCTGGTACAAAGTGTGCCAGATAGTAGTCTCAAAAAACACTATAATGGGTTCTGAGTAGTGCTTCAAAATATTCGGATATTTTGGATACCTGGATATCCTAAAAGTTCCAGATAATAAAATAATACAGTTAAGATCTGACACAATCCGCTGTCGGATCCTTGAATCCATTTTCGTATTCATTTCTATATATCCGAAAAAATTCCGGATCCAGGATCGGGATATCCGAATAGGATAGTTAAATGCGACAGTTGAGATCTGAAACTATCCGGATAATGTCGGATCCCCGAATCGATATTCAGATCCGGATCTAGTTAAATGCACTTTGACGAGTATAGAACAGGTAAAACATCAAACTTAGCAAAATATGTTTCAACAAAAACTCTTTTTTGTAAAAAGAAAATGCAATCTAATTAGTTATTAATTGATCAGCAAATGTTAACTAGTCCTAGGAATTGATCATCCCTAGTTAACTTGTAAAAGATTAAAGTTTCTCAAAGTCACACGCAATTTTTGACACCTCAATTGTGGAAAATTTACAAAAAAAAAAAAAAATGTATCACCTAAAAGATCTCAGTCATTGGTCAGCCATAGATTTTATTCTATGATTTTAAAAAATTGAATTACATTTGAAGGATCTGTAGTTTTAGTAATTGGTCAGCTCGGCATTTTTGTAATGATTTTTTTTTTTCAAGGTCAAAAGTCAATTTTTGGCAGCTGATTTATGGGAAATTTCAAAATTACCAATGTTTAGGACTAGTTGAACTTTTCTGACCAATTAGATAACATTTTATATTTTCAAATTTTCCATATACACTCCGGTTCGTTTGAATAGATACAACATTTTTGAGTGCGATTAGCAGTTATAACTCTGAACTATATGGAATGAATGAATTTTTGTAAATGACACTAGAAAAAGTATCCAATTTAGGAGAGAATAAGAAAACACTCAATCCTAAGCCTACGGTCATTACCGTAGCCCTTTTTTCGTGCAATGTACAACGACTTTATCATCACTTTTTTGCTTTGAGCTAATAAAATGTCGGATCTTTTAAAGCTTTTTTGGGTTTATATCACGGATTCTTTGATATGACTTAAAAAAAAGGGAAAAAGTGGAGAACGGGTGGAGGAAAAGTTCATGGCACCGTTAAATACAAGCAAATTTATAGTTTTGGCGATCAAGGACTAGTGGGACATCAATGTTCGGAAAGAATCCCAAAAATAGCTTTAAAAGGTCAGACCTTAACTAGTTCAAAGTAAAAGTGATGATAAAGGGACTGTACCTATTTAAATGAACGAAAAAAAGGTTTTCAACATGAATTTAAAGAAATGATAATAAACCGTGTAAAGACGATAAGTTTAGGATTGGGTGGTTTCTTAATTTCTACAGAATTGGATGCTTTTTCAAATGCCATTTTCAAAAATTAATTTATTTCACTTAGTTCGGAGTTATAATGGTTAATCGTACTCGAAAATTTTTGTACACATTCAAGTGAACGGGAGTGTATGAGGTGCCAAAGGGTCCAGAGCCTGAAATTTTATATTGGATAATACATATTTTACTTTTCAAGTTTATGTGGATATGTGTCAACCATCAACCTTGAGGAAGTTGGTCTCCAGGAAATTAGTCAAGACAAAAAATGATTATTTTAGTAGCCTTTTGATGGGCTTTTTTAGATATAAATTTATAAAGATATGAATAAATTCTTTTATATCTGAGCAAACGTTAATGATTGATGTCGTGTGCTGGCTCTATACACAACCGAGCCATCAGATCCATTTGGCTCAGTTGGATTTCAGATTGGGTAAAAATCCAAATGAATAGGCGGCCGATCCACCCCACACACGACCGATTTTAGATCGGCGCGGGGTCTTTTGGTTCGTTGGCTCTGTCGTGTATGGCTAGCTTTAAGGTCAGTTTTTAAGTTGCAGACTTAGCTCGGAGTTTAATCAGAGTAAGCCTATCCTGAAAATAATTAGAGTTTACTCAGGAAAAGATTTTCAGTTGAAGTTCAACTTCATCTTTTAGTTGTGAAAAATCTATTGAAATGGATGTTACACTATGGAATTCAACATTCTACGCCTTCTTCTATCGAAATATAGATGGCACCTCAAAAGAGTTGCCATTATCAATAACTTTTATTATCGAGGCCTTCAGTTTGGTTCCTGAATTAATTCACCTTCAGGTAGCTTATAAAAAAATAAATAAATAAACGTTTCTGGAGTTAACTCAGGTTAAACCCCGAGACTGGGCTCTCTTATTGAGATATAGTAAGTTGGAAATAAGTGATTAGTTCCAATAATAATAAAAACTTATGAACTTCTGGAAAATCTTTGAATAAAGGCAAATATTAAGTTCGTCTTTCTAAATCAACGCACCCTTTCAAACAACCTAGTTAAATAATGATCCATGTGATTTAATCGAATCGCTTTACGTTTAATATTGCATAACACACTTGTTCGCGCCGGGATAAAATAAGCAAATGCAATATTACTAGTATGTGTAGGTAATTCGTAATTTCTGTATAGGATCTTAAATGGTAATCTTCTTATGCTTTTATATAAGCTAACTATAGAAACCTCTTCAATTTAATTCCTACGGCAGCATAGAACTTGCTATGGGGATGATGATTCCTTCACTGTCTAGGGGTTGTGAGACATTTTATAGAGAGAGTAGGTACATCAAAATAAATAATTTTCGTTGAGATAAATAAAATACATAATATATCTACTTGTATAAGACAGTAAATTGAGTACAAAAGCACTAAGGCTTGCTATTTGTCCGCGATCTCAATAACAGTCATAAAAACGAATAAATTGAATTTGTACTTTTGCAACACTAATATGTACATAGTTCCATTTTCAGTTTCACTAGCACAAAGAACAAACACAGCGAGGCTTTCTATGTGTCGAAATCGGATCATAAATAATAGAAATTAATTGAAAATTATTTTTATAATAAAATATACCTACACGGTTATAATTTCACGCCCTCGAAACATGATATGTTTGTTTATTAATTTTTCTTTAATTTGTAAAAAAGAAAACAATTTCGGAATCCTATTTTGATGATTTGCAATAATATGTACAATGTAAAATAAAACATCATTAAATTATTAATACCTACAACGAGTCAGTTGATACTGTTATTATTATTATTTTAAATAATCAAAATTTGTTGGGCTGGATTCAAGTGAGCGTGTTACTTCTGGCCCTACAAGTTAATTTAATTCCAGTTTCATATCTATTCTCCACCTGCCCCACTGTGAGACATTTAAAATAAAGTATGTAAATTTAGAATTTAGTTATTCGTGCATCGCTGGAAGTTACTCTTAATTTAATAGAGCTATTATATTTGTTGTTGCTGCGAAATAAGCTTTGTGTTTTCAACTTGAATAGAAAAATGTAAGCATGTGTGTTGTAATTGTGACATCGACATCTAGCCGACTGGTCACAACAAAAGCCTACGATATAACTATACAGATCCATACATACACACATCTCAATTGACAGTTGTGGGAAGGCACACATGGATACAGAAAAGAGTGATGACTGATGTTTCGAATGCAGTTTGTGTGTATGTTCACAATATCGTAACCAAGGTATAAGGTCGACTAATTGGATACCACAAGTGACAAATTGGATTATTGCGACCCCTTCACTTAATCGTCTTTTGTATAGACAAGACAGGGTATATAATTAAAGCTTCTCCAGGTACATACATATTTTTTTTAAGCAGTATCCAGTTTATCTAAGCATCCCTACAATTTTAGCTATATTACTTCTTGGTACATGATTCTATCCGTTTATTGTTTTTAACCCAGCGCCTATGTTTGCTCACTTCAAGTTCGACTTGACAATGTATACATAAACATACATATGTAAGAACTGCTGTTTATCATTCATAACACTACTCAAGAACTACTTTTTCAAACTTCCTCGATGCGACATAGATATCCGAGTATGGTATAGTGTATATCGAGTTATAATAAAATAAATGCTGACATTTAAAATTTAAATTGCTAACAACAAAAAAACTGTAATTGGTGAAGAAAGTAAGGAATTCGATTTTTTTTTTTTTTTTTTATTCGAAACTGAGTAATCAATAAATCACACAAACTAAGAAGACGTGCAAGCCAATCTATCATTGTTGTCGAAAATTGACATCAAAGAGTCATCGAAAAAGAGGTGTCATCAAGACATTTAGTCACATGATGCCTTTGATGACTAGGATCAGACTGTAGCTTTTTGTTACACTATACAAAACAACCTGTATACTGAAACAATGGCTGCATTTCACTAAATCAAATTTACTCACAGTTCACACATGTAAATGGTAACTAGTACGTCCAGCACTCAAATAACTCGAGTGTAAATAACATTATTGTCTATTTGACAAACTTCAAGAAAATATTGTAATTAACATAAAACTCTAGAAAACTTTATTTTTTGATAAAACATTGGAATAACTATGTTATAAATAAATTCAAAATTGAAGTGCATACGCCCTTGATTGCGATCACAAAATCTAAAAAATTAATGCTGATTGCAGGTGCAACCGCATCACACCCCATGTACTTCAACGTGCAGTAAAAAATCGCAAGAATAAATCCATCGTTTAAAAGCAGTCCTTAATGTGTGTAGAAAAACTGAGCTACTTATTACTATATACATAAGTAGCTCAGTTGCTATTTTCTGTTGCACTGAACGCTACCATCAGACATTCCAAAAATCTTTCCGGTCACTGCTGACAAATTGGTTGTTTTATGGGTGGAAAAAATCGAAACGTCGCATTTAGAAAATAATAGGCTACATTAATGTTCAGATATGATGTTGTTTGGTGGATATTTCAAAAGGGAAGACGCAAGGATTCGTGTTATATATGGACGCCACGCCACTGGTAGGTAGACATAAAAAAAGAGAGTTCTCAGGGAAGTGTTTGATAACTTGAAATGTTAGGCTGTAAAACACATACGAAAAAACCCCAAGCTTGAGAGTAACTTAAGTAAACTTCACTTTGCTATTCCACGAACATTTAGTTTTTTTAACAGGAAATTTTTACCCATGGCTTTACTTTTATTCCGTAGTTTAGTAAAATCGTGGACTAAAGGAGGAATAAGCGTTTTTTATTGATAGCGTTGATAAAGTCCAGTCAAATTAACATTTTAAATCTTCGAAAAATATTGCGTCGAATTTTTTTTCATGTAAAAATAACCTTCGGAGAGTTTAAATCTATAAAAGCCGAACAAAAAAATATATGCGTTGTCCGCCATTTTGAAAAAGACCTGAATGCAATTTTCGCGGCTCTTACTGCACGTAGAGCAAAATTTTTGTTTAACTTGAAGGTAAGAATGTTTTATAGAACTTTTTGAAATTTTTGAGTAAGTCCTGCCATTGTTTTCTAACAATTTTCTTCATTTTTAGTATTTTTTTTTAAGAAATTGCTCCTCCTCCATAAACGGGAGGAGATAGACCCTCCTGCTTAAGATAAAAAATACTTGCATTGTATCCTTTTGCAAGAATCCGTTATTATTTTGCGAAACAGTACGAATCGTAATTTCCCATACGGAATTGTTTGCAGTATATTGGCAATTTTGTAACGCTGTATTAAATACTTTTTTCGTTCGAAATACAAAAGAGGTAAAAATAAAAAAAATCAACGCTGAATTTTTTGTTTGTACATTTCGAACTACAGTAGATGATAGATTTAATGAATTTCGAAATAGTGAACTATATCCACAATAGTGAACAAACAATAATTTTTTTTTATAAAAATTTTTAGCAAGTGTGCTTGAGCACACTGAGAAACTGTTGCTTTTTGTAGACCTGTTTTTAAAAGTTTTGGTCAACGCTGAAATAAATATTTACTTTTCAGATAAAATGCATCTTTAGAAGTGAACAATCTCAAAAAAGTGAACAGGTGTGGTTTTTAATACTTCACGATATCGATTGTCTACTTTATTTTGTTTATTTTTATTGCACTGGCGAGGCACTGTGGTTCGGGATCGGACAACAGTCATTTTATCGACTGTTAAATATTTAGAATGTTGGCATTGCAGTTGTTTAATTAAGTAATAGTTGATGAGGGTCAAGTTTTTTTTTTATTAAATCCGTTTCTAAATACACCTAAAATTTTTAGCAGGGCCTCGTTTGAAACTAGATTATTTTTCCAGGTGAGAGGTGAACATAGAACGAAGCTTGGATATTCATAAGTTTTGAAGACGTGGTTAAATTTTTTTTTCTGAAAGTGGGTGTGGCATTAGGTGGAAATTTATTTCTTATTTCAATTTTTATCATTCCGAAAAACTTCATAAAAATCGACTTTTTTTGTTGCGGTTAAACCCATTCCGAATTAAGCTAATGTGAATAGCTAGTTAAGCAATTATATTCATTATGTCTTTACATTATGTTTCGTTATTATTGCTACCTATATTATTGATTTATTTAATTTCGTTGCAGAGATTGATTTTTATAAAGAATTCATTTTGTTGGTAAAATGAATAGATCATTCACGGATAATAATTAAGAGTTTAAAATATAATCGATCGCCAAAAAGTTGCACACTAAAACAATCAGATATTCGATACACTAGACATATAGTTTGTTACTAAAGTTTGAATGCAATCATAACAAATACCAAGTAATTAAAAACTCAGACATGGTTTAGCAATAAAAGCGCAAATATGGTTGAGTAGATAGTTTCAAATTAAAAATAAGTTATAGACTTTTTAATAAGAAAATGTTTAGTATACTTAATTATTCGGTTTCTTTGATTGTATTCATAGCATGGAGTTGTTTACCACTTTTGAAACTCTTTATTTATTTATTTCTTTTAATTTTTTAATTATGTATTTTATTTTTCTCTTGCCTTGGCCTAAATGTTTACTTTTATTATGCAATAATTTTAATTAAAAAAACATTAAAAGATGCCTCTATATTTTATACATATATTAATCAAGTATCAAAACATTAGCAAGTCTTAATTTTTTGTATTTCAAAAAGAACAAATTAAAAAATTTAAGACAAACTCACACATTTTTTTGTCTAAATTGACTCAAAAATCCTACAATAGTGCCATTTTGTATGTAGGATAGTTACACCTGCTACAAAGAAAAAGAAAACGAAACAAAACAATCAAAACAACAGTCATCAGGTAATATAAAAAAAAAATTAAATAAAAATGAAACCAAGAACAAAAGTCGATACTAACAATGAAAATCGATGATGAAAAAATCTAGTCACAGCTTCCCCAGGTTGTTTTATGAAAGGTGGGAGAGTTTTGCGTCACATCCATTTTAAAAGCAAGAGTAAACCAGTTTTGAAGGAGGACTGGTGTGTGGTTTTTAACAACAACAACTACTTTTGATGCCGACAGTGGTGCTATAGATTCATACACACTTACAATACGAAGTCTGCAAAATGCAATATGTTAAAATTTCAGGTTTTCTTCTCATCTGTGTGGACGGTTGACAAGCTAGCTCCCTTTATTTTGTAACCTTTTCTCTCGATTAAGTTTATTCTCTTTAATCGATGTTGCTCTGGAGACCGAATGGCAAAGTTGTGTGGCAATGATTAGTAATATTGTTTTCCGGCGAACAGTGATGAGGGATCATGGGATAAATTCCTTTCTATGATATTTGTTTTCTTTAAAAGATATTATTTTTGGGAATCTTATATTTATATAATCTTATCCGCAAAAATAGCAAATTGAAACCTTAAGAGCTCATTTAAAAGAATTTTCTTCCTGTGGATAGTAGTTGAAACCTTCAAATGAGGACCGAAAAACCCGTGTTCATGGGAGTCAAACTTGACTGCATTAAAACAAACATATTTACATATATGTAACTGCTTGACGACCGTCACGAGAAACTATAGGCAACTGCGATCCTTACAATACTCACTGTCTTAGCTGCGGGGACCAGCAAGAAAAGAAAACAATCATTCACTTCTTTTGTATTTAAATGACCTGCTCTTGCCAAAATGGGAGCACAATCGCTTGGAGTGATATTCGTTTAAGAACTTAATGAAATAAAATCAAGAATTAGATATCTTTTCTTAACGCGACGAAACGGATCAAAGACGAAAATCGTTTGCTTCTGTATCTACCTGAAGACTTGTAATGTAGTTGTTTTCGGGGCGGGATACGACCCTATGCAGTGTGTGTCTTTTGACCCGCCTCCTGTTGTTTGAGCTGGATCACAACATACCCTAGCCATACACCACATCCATTCTAATTCAAACCAAAAACAAATCTGGTTTCATGAGTTGAAGGTTACCTTAGCTGGAAGCCTCATGCCATGCATGAGTCATTGCTGCACTCTGCAGAGTGAGCAGACTGAGGCCCAATCCGACCAAGTAACTAGATGACCGCTCAGAGGTGCTTAGAACAAAAATAAACCGCCTAGCCAGGCTTTTTGCAGCCAAACTTAGGGCGTGAAGATGATCCCCAGAGGGTATGTCCACAAGATCTTACTCTAATCTAAGTTATGTTATCGAAACGGCGCACTCCAGCGCTGATTGGATCAATTCTCGTAAACGTCATTCCTATGGTTTAAAGAAAATGAAAACAAGTTTTCCTTTGGACAGTGCATAAAGGTTCCTTTTTTTTATTTTCAGACACTAAATACAATAGCAAACTATAGAATCTACCAAAACTACAATTTACAAACCCTTTGTTTCCACTGCATTTGAAAGCGAAACACAATTTTAGCAAAAAAGAAAAATCATCATCAACCATGAATGGGTACTTCAACAAGCCTAAAGGCCGGTAACGGAACGATGCGAATCCACAACCGGGAGGCGATTTTTGAACGAGGTCATCTCTATCCTAATTAACGTTTTATTTCTTTTATAGCATTTTTACAAGTTCAAACTATTGAAGACTGACTACCAAAAAGAGGAGTCTTATGATCGCATTGCCCTCGTCAAATTACTACATTTACAGAAAAGTTCAACAATTAATTGTGGGAGCTAAAAATGTAACAGTACCTCGCAGGCTTTCGATTTTTCTACTAATTAAATAGTTCCATTCCGCGCCATATTATTTTCGAGAGGAAAACTTTGTTATTCAATTCCAAGAGTATTAACCAAGCCTAATAAACAACCATGTTACCGTTAAGATTGTGTAAATACTCATCAGATTTAAACCTACTATTACGTTTTCTGGTTGGAAAAATAAAGTATAGGATGTTGGAAAATTTCCGAAATAGTAGGTAACCAAAAGGGAAATCGGCTTTGCTCACCCATTTAGTTACATGCATGCCTGATTGTTTACGCAAATAATTGCTAACTTCCCTCGAATGCTTCAACTATTGCGATTGTCAACTGACAATTATTTACTAAGCTCAAGATTACATTTAAGTAGCACGTTGCGTCGTCGTCGGTGTCGGTCGTTTGTTTCTGGTTATTTTCCGTCCTTGAAGTTTATTTTAGTTAATTCTTTACTAGTTCATTACCCAAATCGAAATTTAAACTTTGAAAACTACGTAACAATATCATGAGTTCTTTTGAATAAACATACGACACAAAGATAGATTGTGATAGATTTACAAGACAGCCCTGGAGAAGTTTCTTCTTCTTCTTTTTTTTAACATAATAATCTCAAATTTAATTGGGCTTATAGTTCGTTTAACTGATGTACTCGAACAAATAAAATGTTCATACATACGTACAGATAAATACGAAACGAAATGATCTAAACACTGTACATTGTACAATATGTCTAAATTCTGAGCAGGCGCCTGTGTATTATAGGTAGATGACAAAAGATGACATCAACTCACAACTAACTTAGAAAACAAAAAAAAATAAATAAACTAACGAACAAAGCGCGTGTAATTATTAAATGATTCATTCTTTTTTTATAAATAGAGAATGAATAGATTTTAATTGTAATAGGAAGCAGCAACAAAAACAATAGGTAGAACAAAAAAATTAATAATTTAATCTCAAAATCACATGCAACTGAAAACTCAGATTCAATGCATCACTTAATATACAGTCTGGATCGAATGAATAAGGAAATTTTTGTTTTCTTTTAAAGTAAGTAGGTACTACTACCAATCATTTAACATAATGGTTGTTTTATTTGATTCATTTAAGACTTATTTCTTATATGGCGTTTTTCGTTTTTAGGTCCAAGCATAGCACTGAGCTGTCATAAAAAGATATGTGTTTCTTTTTAAACTCAGAGCACTCAGAGCGCTCAATTTGTTTTTCTTTTTTAAATCGAAGATAGCTCGGAGTACGCTCCACAAGTTCAGTACAAACAAACCGAGCGGATAAAGTAAATAGCTGAGTGTAGCCAACTTCACACTTTTTTACTCATTTCAAACGGGTGCGTTCAACACATCAATTTCAGATCAAATTTTTTATGATTTTGATTGGCCAGCTGTCAGATGAAAATTTAAAGTCGGTGATAAATTTAAGTGCGTCGAACGCATCGCAATCGCATGACAATTCAGTGCTCAGATGTGTTTCAAAATTATTTTGGAGAACTCTGATCATACTCTGCCCATAGCAAACTCCGATAACTCGAGCTCTACTCCATGCTCTGCTCAGAGCTAAGGAAGGAAAGTACCTTCCAAAGGTTGCCAAAAACTAGAGATAAAAGGAAACAGTCGGTAGTGACACACATGCTTCATACAACTTCAAATATGAGAGTGTATGTGCAAAAGTACACATTTTGTGAGAAAGTATGCAGTTCAAAAAATAGTCTTTGGTAAGCAGCAGAGTTTTTGTTGATTGTAGTAGATTTTCGTTAAGATTTTGAACATAACGTGGATTAGCAGTTTATATTTTTATTGATATGAAATTTTATTTCGTGAACTACCTCCTGATCGACGTTTCAGTTAATTTGTAAATTAAAAGATGCATAAGCAATTTTTATTGATAGGGCTGGTATTGTTTATTATTTACTGGCGGAGCCTAGTCAACATTGTACGAAGTCAAAATACATTTGTTGGCAAACTGCTGAACCGATTTTGACCAAACTTCATAGAAACACTCTCGGGCCAATACTGAAGATGTTTTTAATCGGTTCGGAGTCCATAGTATACACACATATTAACATATGTAAGTTAACATTAGGGTGGTAACTAAAAAGGTCATTACTTAATTTTAAATAATGCGCCCCCTAATTTATTCTAAATAAATAAAAAAAACTCCAGTAAAATTTGTGCTTACTATTTTATCGCTTGCCCTGCCTCAAAGATGAAAGAAATTTTTGTAACTTCGATAGCAATTGCTAGAACATTTTTAATTTTGGTACAAATGTAGTCATAAGTATATGATTTAAAAGGTGGCATACTGGAAAAGATTTTATGGAAGTTATTTCCTTATTTCAATTTATTGACGAAATATTCGGCTTCGATTTTTTAGAATTTTGTATCGAATCTAAAATGCACCGAATCTTATGGGAATAAGACTACATTTGAACCAAAATTTGAATTGTGTGACTGACGATGATGTAGTTTAAAAAAGGAGTGTTGTTTTTACAAGCCCAGAGGAATCGGACGAAAATAACGACATCGGGGCTTAGCGACGCTATCACAGACAAAAATTAAGCTTCCATACAGACTATCGATAACAAGTGCCGGTAACACAGTTTTTATCTGGACTAAGGGCCAGTTTGTTCACTGCTGATCATATTTAATCAATGATTATTGTGACCTGTAATTCTGCGAATGTGCTTCTTCACCTCAATTTTAGTAAATGAATCCATAGTTTAAGTTGTTAATTATTTAAATCACAAATCAGACAATATTGTTTGATTAGCTCCCTTTAACCAGAGCCTGTGAAAAACTCGTTACGGATTTAACCCATGTGAATGTGAATAAACTGGCCCTAAGGCTAAGCCCCGAAAATTCTCTGGGCTTAGCTGAGCCCAAAGGCGTTTAATTGTTGTTGCATTTAATATGTAAATTTATTTTAAATACGACGTGTTTTTTTTTTTCTATTCGGGCAAGAAAAAAAAAACATACCTAATGAAGACCAAAATAATCCTAACACAGTTCAGTACCTGCGTACGAGTACATACGATTGAAAGACCCACTTGAATATCGAAATTGCTCATGCTCATCACATTATGCTCGTCTTTTACTGTATTACCTGAACACAGCAAATCGATAGGCGGATTGAGTGCCTTAACTCAATATTAATATTATGGCCTCTTCGGGTTCCGGGCCTTAAACCACTTGATTTATTTTGCTGGGGCTAAATAAAAGAAATAGTTAAATACTAACAGTAATACCAATGCAAAATCTAAACAAATCGCGACACCCTGTAGTAATAGTATTCCTTCGGCAACTTAAATTCCTCCAACAGTGCAGGTTGAGTCAATCTGAAATATGTTTATTTTTTGAGTTGAAAAGGAAGTTTTACAAAAAATGTTGTAAGGTAAGGTAAGAAGAAGTAATGAAACAGCAAGCAACGGATCTTAAGGGTTTTATTTAGCTTCCATCATAAAGGAAAGGTAGGTATAAGCACAGGCAGGATCCAGAACCATTATGAACTCTGACTTAATTCGACGATTTCCCCAAAGGCAAACCTGAGACATCCGTACCGTAGCTCAGTTTGTCGGAAAAGGATTTTCCGAGGTCTGCTTTGCTGGTTGTGGAAGTGAGATGATAGACATATGACTTCACAAAAAGAATAATTGCAGCATTCCATGCCAAATCATCGAGTTTTCGACCCGACCCTCTTCGATTTCGCTCATTTTTTGATATGTACTGAAAATAATTTGACCACCAATTTTTGAATTTGTGTTTGTTTAAATTAAAGGGGTGGCACTTTTTGAAAAAGGCAATTAAAATTTTTAAAGATTAAACGGGGTTAGAATAGCTTCCAATAAATTTTTTCTATTTTTTTTTTCTAATAATTATAGTAGAATCTCGTAAACATGAACGCTGCTTTAAAATGAACAGTTCGTAAAGAACACATTTTTTTCCGTCATTGTAGTGTAGTGTATCAAAAGAAGGCGTTAAAATGTTTGTACACGAAAAGATGAAGGTTTATTATTTTGTATCTGTTTAGTTTTTAAAGATTCTACTGTAGATATTTCTATATATATAAATATTTTACCAAATAGCTCCTAAACCTCTTTCAAATTAAACATGATCTCGATGTTAATATTGTTTAATTTGTCCTTCCTTTAATTTCGATAGCTATCTACGTATTTAGATTTCTACAGTTAAACAAGATTAAAAAAAAAACGCGTTTAGTTGTTTTTTAACAAAGAGCTGATGAGATATTTGAAAGCAAGTACTATTAAACCAGTGTTGCAATGTGAGTTATCTCTTTAACTCGATCAGCTAAACGCCAAACCAACCGATAACTTTCCAGATCACTTTTTATAGAAATCTTTATCTTTCTCGTTCAAAGAGGAGGCTTGTTTTATTTATTTATTTTTTTTTTTATTTATTCTGCATCGGTTTACAATATGACGCCAGGTCATTGTGTTATGATTTTCTTTTCTTTTTTTTTTTTAATTTGGTATCAACAAAAAAGAAGCTTACCAATCATGAAGCACCATCAATTCATCAGATAAAAAGATATTGATGTATTTACACGTCGCATGATATGTGTACGATTGAGTGATTCATGGATTATTGCCCTGAATTATTTATAATATTTTTTTTGTAATTGTATTTGTATTTATATTATGATGAACATTCTTTAAAAAAATAATAATAGTATTAATATGGTTCTTGAAGTTTGAGGCAGAGGAAAAGTACTGAACGCTCAGTGTAGACTATTGTTTGTTTTGTTTTTGTTGTTCTTTCGACAAATCAGCACATTGGGAAAGATTGATTTTAAAGTTGGCATACAAATAAAAGATAAAATCTAGGAAATTGAAGTTTTGGACAACTCTACACACAAGTAGACGAAAAAATTAGATATTTGTTTGTACCTATTAATTGGTTTTACTTATGGAAGCAAAGTATTCAGAATATTAAATGCTTGGGGTTTAAGAGTAAGTGCAAGTGCAAGCGACATAGGGAGGCATACATACGTACATATGTTTGTTTTTCATCAAAAATATATTTCCTTTTCTATCCAGTTTATATTTTAAAAAATTACTATATTTTTTATTTTTGTATTCTTATTTTTTTATTTTTATTTTTTTTATTAAATAATTTTACTAATTTTTTTAATATCAGTCACTTATTTTAAGCAGTAATTGAGTAGCTAATCAGGCCTTATGAAATGTAGTATTTTTTAAATTCAATTGAAAAAATCATTTTCTGCTAGTTTTTAATTATTTTGATCCAGTGTGCAGCACACACAAGTACTCTTACTGAACTGACGAGTTAAGTCTCTATTTCACTTGTATCATGATGCAAAATCTTGGATTGACAACATTTAATTAAATCTATGTGCTATTAGGTACATATATTGGTTGAATGTTTTCAAATTATATAATGTCAATTGAGTTAATTTAGGTGCATAGGTTCACATTATTTCTCCCCCAAGAAACTAAAAGACTTACATTTTCGAAGGAGTTCTGGAAGAAGAAAAAAAGCTGTGCAAAAATTAAGAAGGTTTATTTTGGGTAATTTTTCAAGATTTGAAAGCATAACGCTTTGGCTTATTCAGCTTTAAAGACACAGGAACCACAAACAAAAATTACGTGGAACATTCAAATTGGATGAAAAAAATTTGTTTTTGCATCGGAAAACAATCCGAGATCCTATAAGCTATACTGAATCATGTTTAACTTTAAAAGAAAAGATAACTCCAAGTCCTATTTTCGTCAATTTGACAGAGCATAGCAAAGGGCACAAGGATAAAATGCATTGGACGTGACGCAATTTTGAGAACATATCAGCTGGTTTTTAACTTTAAGATAGATATAGCACGTATTTATAAACCGTTATTCTGGTTTAGTTTTACAGTAAATAAAAGAAGTCGTTATATATAAAGGATCTGTTAAACATAGTTTTAGCTAAGCCTAGGATTAATTAATCGGCCAAAGAAAACAATAGATTTTAGGGCAATTGGTTGACATTTGGACCAAAATAAACTTTTTTTCCTAAAAATATAGTTTTTATTCCATTTTCCAAGCTATCAACTGCGAATTAAATTGTCAGATGGCTACGATGTCAATGGATTAAAAAAACCTCTAAAAATTACGATTTTTTTAAATTTTCTTACTTCTCTGCAAAAAGTGATTTCAGAGCAATTTGTTGACATTTGGATTGAAATGAACTTTTTTCGTCAAAACATAGTTTGTTTCTCATCTGTCAAGCCATTAACTGTCCAATTCCATTGGTTTAAAAAAAACTCAAAAAATTCGAAAAAATTTTAATTTTGTTTGCTTCTCCGGAAACAAAATCGGTAATTGGTAGACATTGGGATGAAAGCAATCTTTTTTCGTCAAATAGTTCTTTTCGTATCTGTGAAGTTATCAATTATAAAATTCTATTGAAGGATGGATGTGACGTCGATGGATAAAAAAAAACCCTGTGAAAATTAGAAATGTTCAGAGTTTTCTACTACTCCAGAAATCCACTTGATTTTTGCCTGATCCAGTTTCCTGATTCCAACTCTGTTTAACTCGGTTTAGAAATAAATTCAAATTTTGGGCAGAAGAAAATATTTTCTGAATCTGTATGTGGCCCTTTTGCACCCTTTACCATTAGCTACGCCATTGACTGATTTAAAACAACTGTTCTTTATATTTTATTTTCAATTCTGATATCATTATTTTCTTTACACATTTTATATTTTTTTTCGGTCATGTGTCCTCAAAACAATAATGGAAAGTGAAACAGGGAGACGATTTAAATTTATTAAACCGAAATAAACATAAAATGTCACAATTTGGAGACATACTCGTACTTTTGCATTTTCATGTACAGCGGCTACGAACGTCAAATTTTGCACTGTAGCTGATCGGTACACAGCTGGAAAAAAATCCGAGATAAAATTTGTCCTGCAAAAATTTTATATGGAAGGTAAATTTTGTCTCGATCTGCGTATTAAGCTTAACTCTTTCGACAGAACAGAATTCAAAACATATCTCCTGAAAAAACTTTTGCATCTACCCTTGATCCGCATCTTGAAAAATTTCTCAGATTTGGAATATTTGAGGTCCATTCAAAAATGTTTGCATATACTGACCTCCCATAAAGGATACAAATATGCCATATCATAATTTATTAAATCTGTGCAACTATTTATAGACAAAAAATCGAATTTGCAACAGTTAACACATTTCCTTTTCTTTTACGCACAACTCTTATTAATGTATGCACATTTAATTAAATTTCTTTCAGTTCCATCATCAATCAATATTTCATATAAATAATAAGAAGTTTGTCGCAAAGCAAATTATAAGGAAAGGCAATATTTTTTTTTTATTGCCGCGAGTATTTTTTCATATAGCAGCACCACGCACACAAACAATTTTTTTTTTGCACAGTCTCACCGACAGTTAGTCTAAAAATAAAATTGTGTTATGCATTTAAATATAGTCGTTAGTCTATTATTATATACCTACCTAAGTATATATATTTGTATATGCATTGAAAAAGAATAATACATATTAGTGAAAAAGTGGAATATAAAAATATTGATAATATTATGTGTGACGCAGAGTAATGTACAATGCGGGAGCTAGGAAACAGGAAGCTTTGTTTATGCATATTTATCTTATGTTTTCAGATCATATGTACTTTCTTATCCACGACATAAAATAGTCATCGACACACCCTCTGATACATTCCTTCCAATGCATTTCTTCTCAATAAAATATTGTACCAATATTCAAAAGCATTAAATCATTTTAAACATAAATGAGGTCATGTGAGCAGTTCAATTTTGAATAATTTTCAATTATGTTAGTGCAAAAAAAATTTTTTTGTTCCAATCTCACTTCGGCAAACAGAAAGAGATACCTAAATAACAATAAGCATTAAACTTTAAATATCTGAATCATTTATCTTAACGCTAATCGCACACTGCCCTCTTAGCCAGTGGGTACTAAATGTATAGTTATAAAAAATAAATCATCACCTGACAAAAAAATGTTCCACATACGCCACCAACACCCACCTAGAATTATGCCAAGTTCTTTACAAGTATAATCAAGGACCTGGAAAGGCTTCCATAGGGGAAATCTAGACGAGGAAAACTTGTTAAATACTCTTGGGACCCTTGGTAGCTAGAACTTGTTGGGTAAATCTTGTTATCCCATTACAAACTGTACACCCACCAAAAAATTGTATGAAAAATTATTCATTTTCAACATTGCAGAAGTATTTAATCCCACGATCACAACATAGATCTACAAATACTAGATCCTTGAAAGCATTAAGATTAAACTTTCTAGGGCCTTTTTAGAAACTGAATTGTTTTTCCAGGTCGTGAACTTTTAGTTAGCTGCTCGGAACCTTATTTTGTATTATTAATATTTTTATTGAAATTAAGAATTTTTAAAATTATTCGTTCGAATATAAATAGGTACATAGCGTATATGTACGTTATTTCCTGCAACTTGGACAAATTTTGTGTGTTCGCAAAATTTTTTGAAACACAATAGTAAATCAGTTTCTTTTTAATTTTATAGTAGCAAAAGGTTCTTGTTATGTAGAAAGTTATATACTTTTAAAACCGAGCTAAAATTTTGAACTTCAGGACCCATGTTCTGTAACTATCGCATCGATAAAATTCGTCGAGAAACAATGGAAATTGAAACAAATCGTATGAGTTTTGTTTCATTTTTCAACGTTTCTCGACGAATTTTATCGATGCAATAGTTACAGAACATGGGTACAGCAAAATAAATATGAAATCGCTTTGAATCTAAACCTAATGTTATGTGACGTCTTGAAAAAATTGTATAAAACTCCGTTAAAACAAAAACAACGCAAAATGCCGTAAATTTCAAGTTTTTCAACCAAAAAAGGAATTTTTTCAACCAAATAGCAATTTTCCTTTTTTTGTGTATGGACATTTTTACAACAAAGGTATCAAAATATGAATATAAATATGTACTTTAGGTACTTTAAATTGGATATATATTTTTGGATAGCCATCATTCCATTCAAAATATTGAAAAACAATTTCTTTAATTTGTTCGGATTTTTATTTTACCGCCTTCGTCTTCCTCTTTTCACTTCTAGGAACTAATAATGGGGTAAGGGTGATTTTTTTAACTCGCAAAAAAGAAATGAGAATGTTCAAATTAGATTGAGACGAGAAAAAACTTGTATTGGAGGGGGGTCTTTTCCCCCCGTTCAGGAGGTAAATTTACTCAAAACATTAAAAAATATTTGAAAAAATACTGGAGCAGTTACAATGCCACGCTTTAAAGCCACAAATTCACTTTAAAACATGCTTTCTAAATAATGTTTTTTTAGTAAATTGTTTTTGAAAAAATAATTTTCAAACTTAAAAAATCATATTTTTTTTAATTTTAAGCTTGAAATCATTTTGTTCAAAAACTATTTACAGTAAAAAATTTACCTAAAAAGTATATTAAAGAATCAATTTGTGACCTTAAAAAAAGCTATTTTTTTTTCTGTTTTGAGTAAAATTAATAAAAAAAAAATTCCCTCTGACCTTCCAATTCGATTTTTTCCCGTCTGAATCTAGATAACTCGTTCGGATTTTTTTGCGTGCTATATAAATATAAAAATCATACCTTTACCCTATAATTAGTAGGGTAGAGCAGGGCTAGTTGGACCACTTTTAATTTGAAGTCTCATAACTTTTTATTAATTCATACATTATAATGAAACTGGTACCCATAGAAATAATGTAACCTTATTATAATAATGTAAATATACTCGTATTATAGCAAAAGAATAAGATTACTTTAAATGCCTCGATAGTGGGGCAGTAGATGGGGGAAGTTGGGCCAAGGCCTAAAAAAGCAAAAAAAGAAGCTCTATCAAAGATATTGAACTTAATTTGATCCCAAACTAAAACTCAATTCATAGCACTATAGTTGTACTTACTTTGAATTAAGTTTCATAACGTAAATGACCCCATTCCCAGTAATAGAGAATCTGGTTTGGGCACAATTTTGGCAACTAAGGCATTGCACCCACTTCTCTAGTCTCAGAAGATGCTTCCATACACAACGATAGCAACATACAGCAATAATATTCTTCTTGCTTTTAAGAATTTTATCGATACAAAATTCTTTATATAATTTTTCAATATAAAAGATTTACTTTCAATTCAGCTCGGCAAGTTGTTCCGCTTGGTCTAACTTACTCCACACCACACCTTGATTGATTAATATATTTCGTTGCTTTGAAAAAAACCACTTAGAATTTTACAATTTCACAAATGGAACACAAAAATTTAATAACAAAACTCCCAAAATTACTGTACTTTGTAGAAAAACTCGCATGTTTTCATAACGACATCACAAAAAGAAATAAACTCGTTTTTTTTTTACTTTTGTACCAACCCAAAAAACGCATATAAGCACGTGGTTTTCCTTTGGCAGCAAAAATCCACAGTAAACCAGTTTGGCACGTGTGATTTAGTACTTATACTTCATCCGTGCCTGATCGTCTTCATTTAGCTCTAAGAAATCTCTACCTTCAAAATTAATTTTCGATTATTTCAACCCTTTGAATCGAATTTAAGGCAAGGACATCGAAAGAAATTCGGAAAACAATATAATCTGACTTCAGCAAACCTTAACTGTGCTGGTCAGTGTTATTATTAATAATGATTTGATTAGTGTAATAGTAAAAGCGTAGCCTGGTAACCGTGGCATCTGCAGAACTGTTATCTTTTTTATTTGTATTTTCGTTTACTGCATTTATCGAAAAAAGTGGTAAACACCTTAAATTACAACTAAAAAAAAACAAAGTGAACTTTCTTTTAAATTCATTCTTTTGGTTGGCAATAATTATTTTTAAAATTATCACATTCGCATTTTTATGTACGAGTATCTTCTTAATTATTGGCTTTTTGCCAAACAACTTGTTTCATAGCTCTGTAGATTATCGCAAAACCCTAGATTCTGATACTTTTTTCTAGAGCATTTTGTTGAAATACACAGGAATGGAATATGTAAGCTTTTTTTCTTCTTAACAAAGTTTTCAGCTTTAAAATCTTACTTTCATTTTCACAGCTGAAGGAATGAAAACATAAGGGATCATTTGTGTTATCCTTAAATATGGTGAAGAATGAATTACATAATGTAAATATTTTTTGTTGATTTTGGACGGTAAAATAAATACCAAATTAAATGTGGTCATCAGGATATTTTATATGCTTTCAGAGGAAAAATATTTAAATAAATTGTTGACACTGTGAGTTGAAGTGTTTGTTTGTTTTCTCTTTGCTTTATACTTGTTTGTGTGTATTGTTTATTTTATGTGGAAGATAAGTAAATTCATAAGTAAAATTGTGGTATAAATTATAAAGTAGAAACATATGTTCTTCTGAATAAAGCCTCCTGAATAAAGATAAGTAGAATTTGAAATAAAACCAGCTCGTTGCTTAATGTATGCATAGGTATGATACCAAAACTTTACTCTCAAAATATGTACAGATACAGGGTGGGCTATTTAAACCTTGGTAGTCTTATAACTATTTCTGTTTCTGTTTTCGGGCTTATGATAGCCCGCGTTCGAAGTGTCTGTTCAAGGAACAGTACACGATACCACAACGCGCTGTTATCGTTGAACTTTACTTCCAAAGCATAGTCTCAATTACGAGAACGCAATGTGCAAAATATGGAGTGAGAAGAGCACCTTCAGGCCACCAAAAATTTGTCGCCACCAGTCAGTTATCAAGCCCAACATTGTCCGAGGCCGAGATTTCGTTAAAGTTACCATGAAATCTTGTTTCATCAATTTGAAATATCAAAAGTTTCAACCGAAATCTCAGATTTAATCACAACCGATTTTTCAATCAACAAATAAACACTCAGTAAGATGTCATAGTATTTCTTTTACTTTTACAAATCGAACTAACCTATTTTTATATGGCGCTGAAGGATTCATTCATGGCTGAATTCAATTCCTCCCACATGAAACATTCTATCGCTTTTCCACTTCATAAGAAAAATTTAAACACCATTTGCATTTTTAAAGGTGCTGAGATAAATCTTAGGTGGAAATAAAGCATACAATGAAAGAAAACTAAAAGTCACTGATCGGCAAAACAAAATAAAATTCCAAGTCTTCAAAACATTGGCCACCCATATTTTTATAATAAAAAAAATTACTAACTGCATGTTCAACCTTTGCTGCTCCTATTTAAATTGAAGTTTTTGATTTTTTTTTTTTTGAAAATTTTCCTTGAAAGGATTATCTATATCATTGTTGATTGATTGATTTTTTTTGTCGTCCAATATCCGCGTACCTACCCGCCTGAAAAAATGTCAAGTTTAGTCAAGGCCCTGAAAAGGCTTCGGTAGGGGCAATCTAGACAAGGAAAGCTTGTCAAATACAAGTGAGGCCCTCGCAAGAAAAACTTGTTGGATAAGTCTTTTTATCCCACAACAAATACCCCATATAAAAAAAAATAAATGTATACCCATCATACATAGTAAGAAAAATTCAAGTACCATTTTCAACATTACACAACTGTATTGCGAAATAGCTCAGGAGGACAATACGCTACGCTAGAGGAAACCACAATGTCGTAAGATAGAATCCCAACCAAGACAACTTTTTACTTATTTATTTTGTTGTTTGTCGAGGAAAAAGGTTACTTAACGGATGAAGCCCGATACAAAATCGAGTGTTACCCTTGCTAAGCCCATGTTAGGGTCAATGTTAAACTTGTTTTTCCAGGTGGGTACCTGTTAATTCCCGAAGCACATTTCTGTCTGTCTCCAACCAGTTTTTTCCCTTAGTCTTTTCAGCTATTTGTTGTTTTCAATTACATAAAACATTTTATATTCATTTTTCTCTCAAAGCTGTATTGTTTATATCAAAAACAAAAAAAAAAACTTGTTTATAAGTTAATTTTTTTGCTTGGTTTTTGTTTATAAAATAGTACCACGCTTAAAAATAAACAATAACAAGACAACATCACTTTTTCCCCTATGAATTGATGGAAAATTGTAGTAGAATATTCGTTTGGCCCATTTCTAACCAGCCAGAGCTACGAATAGTAGCTGTATCTAACGACTTTGAATATGCCCGTTGGTCATGTACAAAACTTGCACTGAAATGTTGGTGGCCTAGTTCTGCGCTCTGTAGATTGCATCAAATAAACAGAAACATCAACAAATATACCTAATTGTAAACATAGAAAGACCCCTGAATACTAACTTTCAAAACAATTTTTTTAATCAACCAAATAATAAAAATTTGTTGAAAATAAAATAAAACATTAATAAATAGAATCGGAAGATTTAGTGGATTCTTACTTGCTTCGACAAATATTATTTTTTCTTCATATGCTTTTTTTAGTCCAATGGAACACGATATTAAACCATTTTGATCGATCGAATTGTACGTTCCAATCAAAAAAAAAAATATCAAAGAATCAATTTTTTCTCCTTCGTCATTGTAGTGTTAACAATGTTAAAGAAAACCTCGTTTTAAAGCTTAACTGAAAAGCTAAATTACAGAAGAACACATCATTATGTATAATAATGTCTTAATTATTATGAATGAATCAGTTAAATTCCGGGTTGAGTTAAAATGTTCATAACAATGGCTAAAAGTTATAAAAAAAACATGACTAGGTAGGAATACTACCGGGTGAGATATAACCTTGAAAAAGTAATACCCTGCTTGACAAACACCTCACCGCTATTTAATAATAAAACTTGTCTTATTAGGTTAGCTGTTCGGAGGAACGTTTATAGGATTCTTATGGGAAAGGAAATTTAAACCCAACAACTACGCATTCGTTTGAATAAACATAGGAAAAAAACACAACAATCTTACAAGTCCCAATCAAAATATATATCCTATATCAAAATATATATATATGTATATTTCACTCTCCGCATCCAATCGCGTGTTTGCAAATAATGATTTAAGATGCAAAATCAAAAGGATACAAAATGGATGTCTTTATTCCTCATTTAAGAGCAATAATTAGGCACCTAATAATGTTTCTAAATAAATCTTCAGTTCCATAAATTTATTCAACATCACATTGTATCTTCAATTTAATTGGCGAATAAGTATTTTAAATTCTATATTTTGTTTCAATATATTAAATTAGAGATATTTTTTAATAGGTATTATTATACATACATTGTTGGTTGGTTTCTTCAGTATTGCCAAATTTTGAATCACCAAAGTGCATTAAGAATTTTTCTACTTTGAAAAATAATAACACTCCCTTTTTATAAAACTTGTGTAGGTATGGCAAGTATAAATGTATATGTATTTTTTTTATATTATATCCGCCCGAGCACACATTCGCTATTCCAATGATAAATTTATATATATGTAGGTATGTAGATAATTTAATATTTATCTTGATTTTCTTCCCATTATCATTTACTTTTCTGCCAAGAGTTGTTGTTGTCGTTGTTGCTGTTGCTGCTGCTGTGTAAAATGTATCTTTTTTGTGGAAAAATTACACACTTGGTTGATCGTCGCGCATATAAACAACTTTATCAGCTGTAGATTATTTTTTCGATATTTTTACATCAAAGTTGACTGATAATTTTTATATATCACATAATTGAGCATCATACATTGAGTGATTTAACACAAACTTTCACAAGAAACACTGAATTTTTTTTAATGCCTACATCTATAAATGTAGGATCATAACATGTATAGGTATGCTGTTTTCAAACAAACCACCGTAAATCAAACTGATCAATATTTTTTCGTTATATTTTTATATAGATACAAAATATTAGCAACAAAATTTAAAACTAAGACCAGTTTCTCACATTTCATCAACTGTAATTTTTTTTTGTTTCAATCGAAGAGTGTGGCCAACAACAAACCAAACAATTTCGCATTAAAATTCGAGTTTTCAACTAACTTATCCAGTTTGAACACAACAAACACAATTAATAAAACAAAGAGACAAAATATTGAATTCCTATCCGTTCTCGATCATGACAGACCCAACGACGAACGACGACGAAGATACGGAGCCAGAAACAGTCAAAACAAAAATTCGTCCAGTACGAGCAATGAAATAATCAAAGTAAATGTTTTTTTTTTCTTTTTTGAAAATCCAACGAAATTTTCAAAAAGAATTTCAAATAAAAAAAAACAGTATAAATGGAAAAAAATTATGGTTGAAATAAAAAAAAACTATGAACGCAATCTAACGTCGCCGCGCGCGTTCCGTACTTCAATGAGCCGCGAAGAATTTGTTTTCTTCGACGTTCGACTTATCGCGCGTTCTCTCTTTATTTACAGACTCGTTCCTCTTTCTCGCTGAATTAGTCGTTCGTCCCCTGTTGTCTTGTCTTGTCTGGTCGTCAACCAAATTCGCTAGTTAGTAGTCAGTCAATGTATATATGTGTTGGTGGGTATCTGTCAGATAAGTTAGTAAGGTAGGTAGGTGCGGCGCGGAGCCCTGTCGAAATAAGTGCACACAGGTTATTTTTTTTATATTTAACGAAGAAAAATACGCCCGAGAGCTTGAAGTAAAGTCAATTGTAAATTAGTGACAAGACAACAGCTTTCTTTTTTTATTATTCTCTTTTTTTCTTTTTATTCGGCGAAGTGTATTAAGAGAACATATATACAGCCAGACACAGTCAGAAAAGTGCTTATCAAAAATGAACCCAACGCAAGCTCTTTTGACTTTAATCCAATTTAAATCCAATTAACTGAAACGTTGTTGGGTTTCTCTCAGTTTTGTTTGTATAATTGTTGGAAGAATTCAGAATTCAGAATCAGACTCTTTCAAGTTGCAAACTTAACGAGTATAACCAACACACATACGCTCGTTTGGTTCTCTTTGTCAATTCCGGCAACACAATAAGTAGAATGTAGAAATATTGCATTTAGACGATACTGCTAGAGCTAGAGCTGGTGCTAGAGAAACAAAGCTTATTATTGTAGAAACACTCGATTATTTATTTGCTCTCAAATAAACCAACTGTAGATACATAGATAGTATAAGTGGTCGCCTTTGGTATGCAAACTATTTTTTGTCTGCCTATATTTTTGTTATTCTTCTTTATATGGCCACCATTGTTTGTGAAAAACGAATATATCCCACATACGCATACAGTTGAAGTAATATGTCGATGCTGTCAATTTGTGCAAGTTGAAGAGTTGCCAATGATAAAAATTGAAAGGCCAAAAAATATTAACTGTAAACGGTGAAAAATGTTTGTGTTATAAGATTAAAATAAACATATATTTCTTTTATTTGTTTAATTTTTATAGAAGGCATAGTAAAATTAAAAAAAAAAAATACTTTAAAAAGCTCAATATTGATTTACCTACTGAAATTTATAGCTTGTTCGGACGTCGGGAAGCGTCAGGAATCAAAAAGAAGAATTCTGAAACCTATCTATCGATACAAAAACAGTTTCGCTTTTCGGTTTCAAGCCAGAATTTACTCGAGAAGTACTAGTACCTGCATTCAAACTCAAACATCAAAACAAACTGCAGTATAACTTCGTATTGTTTGTATTTTGAAAAAAAAAACAACTGCTTTAATAAACACAAATAAAGCATGAATTATCCAAAGCCAGTAAGTTAAGTGTGAAATCTTATCAGTAAAACAAAATTTTCTACCTGGAAAAATGTTCTAGTTTTTAACGAGGCCCTAGAATGTTTAATATTGATGCTAAAAAGGGTCTAGCAAGGGTAACTATCGATTTTCTATAGGGCCTTGCCTGTTAGGTAACCTTTTGCCTAGACGCACAAAAAAAATATACAAAGTCTCGACTGGGGTTCGATCTGGTGATCTTCCGATTGCCAGCCCATCACGCTAGCCACGGGGCTATTTAGTAATACTGTTGTGTAATTTGAAAATGAAGAACTATATGCTTACTTTAATTTTTTTTACTATTATATGATGGGTATACATTTTTTTTTGTTCTTGTTATATATGGGGTATTTGTGATTGTGAAAAAGGCTCATCCAACAAGTTTTTTTTTAGCGAGGGCCTCACTAGTGTTTGACAAGTTTTCTTGTCTAGATTCCCCTACACAAGTCTTTTCATTGCCTTCACAAAAATTTGCTATTTTTCGAGGCGGGTCAAGATAGTAAACACGCTTACCAAAGTAGGTTAATTAACAAGAAAGTAAGTTAGTCAAGGGTCAAGCCTCTATAGATTTCTGTGAAGAAAATCCAGACGAGGAAAACATGTCAAATACTTCTGAGGCTCTTACTAGCGTATTATGGAATTATTGATAAGTTTTTGTAAAGTTAAGTCAAGGCTCTGG
Source organism: Dasysyrphus albostriatus (assembly GCA_946251815.1). NCBI lineage: Eukaryota > Metazoa > Arthropoda > Insecta > Diptera > Syrphidae > Dasysyrphus > Dasysyrphus albostriatus. The sequence goes on along the minus strand of OX276337.1, from coordinate 69,114,832 downwards.
AAAGTTTTTCCTAGGGAAAATTAATAAAATAAGACTATATAATAAATAAAAACTTGTCAAATACTTGTGAGGAAAATTTTGCTATCCCATCAGATATATCCCGAGTATAGCAAAAACAAAAACTTTATACCCACCACACAATGTTTTAAAAAAATAAAGTATAAGCCTATTTATTTTCAACATTTCACAGCTGCATTGCAAACTAATCCAGGTGTAAGCATTATGAGCTAATTAGCAGATGATCCCGGGATCGAAAGCAATATAAGTACTGTTTTTGTTTGCCTCTCGAGTCTAAGGGATACATAAATCGCGAAGCTTACAGAATTTTTATAGTTACCCTCTAGTCCCTCTTTAATATATATACAATACTTTCTAGGGCCTCGTTTAAAATTAGATTGATGTTTTAGGTGGGAAGATCCAAAGACGGATCAAAAAGGATATATAAACTGACGAGGAAAAATATCTATTACTACACTGCTATCCCTTTGTTAGCTATCAATGCTAAATTTTCTAGAGCCTCGTTAAAAACTAGACTCGTTTTCCCAGGCTAACTGTCTGGTTATTTGCATTTTTGTTTATCTGGACACAGAAAATATTTTCCTACTTTGAAGAATTTAAAAGAAGGATGAGCTGTGTGGTTATAGCTTGCATTCAGACACTGACACTATTATAACATGTTCGACCATGCAATTTAAGTATGAATACACAAAGAAGATAGGGACTGGGGTCAGAATCCCGAAAACCCAAAATCCAGTATCCCGAAAACACAGAACCCCGAAAACCCCGACATCCCAAAAACCCACAGTCCCGAAAACCCACAATCCCGGAAATCCAGAATCCCGAAAGCTCAGAAACCCGAAAACCCAGAATCCCGAAAACGCAGAACCCCGAAAACTCAGAATCCCGAAAAATTATATCGGGTTTTTCAATAAGAGCGCTACAAAAGTTTTTTTTAATAAAACAAAAACGGTTTTGGATATCAATGAAATTCTTTATTCCTGCAAAAGTACGTTCGATGCCATTATGTATGGAGCTCGATTCCAGACTCCAAACGCTGAACCCAATTTTCGACGGTTCTCAAGCATAAATCGGCCGATACTGATGCAATTTCACGTTTGATATTCGTACGAAGTTCATCAATCGTCGCTGGCTTGTTGGCATCGACCATAGACTTGAAGTAGCCCCACAGGAAATAGTCTAACGGCGTCAAATCGCACCACCGAGCGGCCAAGCGACTGGACCATTTGAGATAACACGTTCTCCAAACTTGGTTTCCAATAAATTGATTGTTACATTCGCTGTGTGGCTTGTGGCACCGGCCATCCTGTTGGAACCACATGTCCTCCAAGTCCATATCATCCAATTGGGGCAAAAATATTCGGTTATCATTGAACGGTAGCGATCCCCATTCACAGTAACGTGCCGGTCTTGATCATCACGGAAGAAGTACGGCTCAATGACGCCGCTGGCCCATAAACCACACCAAACCGTAATTTTTTCGGGATACAATGATGACTCATGGAGTACGTGTGGATTGCTGCCTCACCAATACCGCTTTGTTTGTTTATTTTCGAAGCCATTCAGCCAGAAATGAGATTCATCGCTGAAGATGATTTTTCGATGAAAATCCGAATCTTTTTCAAGTTGTGGCTCAGCCCAATTCACGAACATACGACGCTTCTCAGCGACGGCTTCAGTTCTTGCGTCAATTTAATCTTGTAAGGATGTAGGCCAAGATCTTTTCGCAAAATTCGCCACAACGACGTCACAGCGATGCCCAACGCTTGAGAACGACGTGTGAGAGACACATTTGGGCTTTCTGCAACTGAAGCCTCAGCGGCAGCAATATTCTTGACACTACGAGTACTTCTTTGTCTCACTGGCACGGGAACACTTTGTACTTTGCCTGTGGATTCAAGTTTTTCTCCTAGACGCTCAATTGCTGATCTGCTAGGACGATTATGACGACCATAAATTGAACGTAGCGCTCTTAACGTTGAGGCCACTGACTCCGAATTTCGGTAGTAAATTTTAATAATTTCGACTCGTTGTTGGCTCCTATATCTTACCATCATAAAATGGCAAACCTTACTGAAGAGAAATGTCAAAAGAGCGGCAAGAAATATGGAGTCGTTTGCTGTCCTTTTGTAGCGTCCCTGTTGAAAAACCCTTTATAAAATGAAAAACTCGAGCAAATTTTTTATTTTATATAATTTTTCGGGATTTCGATGTATAGTTAGTGATTAACCTTTTATTCCAATTTATGCTTTCGCGCTTTGTTTCTAATTTACTTTCTATTTAGAAATATAGATGGAGTGCATTTACCGCGAAATTAAGAACTTCTTTACTTTGTTACTAATTAATTAAAACTATATGATTTCAATTCAAGAAGCGCAGATCCACACCATTTGCCAATACCTATACGCTATTGCTACATCAAAATATTTTTACATTTAAAAAACTGAAAAGAGCGAAAGCGAATCAGGTATCGATGATGTGAATGTACTCATTGTTTCCTGTCTTAAAATACTTTATTATATCAAGACTTTATTGATAAAAAAACTTTAATAAGAATTTGGCCTTAAAGTTCGTCAGAGAAGGCACAGTAACTTTTTTTTTTTAATTTAGTATATTTTTATAATTTACTCGTTTTCGGGGATTCGGATTTTCGGTAAGCAGGAAAGCGGGCGCAACCAAAATTTGAACATAGGTTATTATGGACTAAATCCCAACTAACTTATTTTCAGCAGTTTTTAGTTTTAAAATTGTAGATGGGACCGTTAATTTGCATTTGCAAGATGTATCTGAAGTTTTTTTTACCGAACAGAATGTAGTGTTTTTATAATGCGTAGATATAACTAAATGTGGTTCAAAATAAAAAAGTAAACTCTCTTTTCTAATTTAATTTAATTTAATTTATCGGACCACTTTAAAATGTTCGCTGTAGTACGCGTTTCTTAAGTTTTTTTTTTTTTTTTAATTTTATTTTCTGACAAAAACAATACAAGGCTCTAATCAAAAGACACAGAGTGTCAATACAATATTTTTATTAGCTGCAATGCAGGGAGAAAGGCCATACATTTTACACACTTCATCATCTTCCTCGTTTTTAACCCTCCTTCTGGAAATTCGTTGAATTTCGAATCAATTTTTGGTGCAAAACAATAAAAGTTTATCAAAAGCTATACAATTTTATACGAAATTATATAATTATACGCGCGACCATGAATTTTAAATATTCAACTAAACAAGTTATCTCAATGACAAACAAGACAAGACAAGTTCACATCGAGGCGTTTATGGAATAATTCATGTTTTATTCTGCACGGATGAACAAAATCTTCAGATTAAATAATAACAATTGATGACACGTGGAAATTACAGTATTGTAATTTGTTAAACGAATTGGCGATCTAAATATATGATAAACATATGCATTGAGATAAACAAATGATACAGGCACACTGTCGAATAAAGTAAAAATTTACTTTAGTTTAGACAATCATGATGCATCAATATAGTGATAGATACATCTCTATCGGTTATATTCAAATAAATAAATAAATTGTTTTTAAATGGAATGCTGTCAATTCAATATATCTACAGGGTGATTGTTGCTAGAAGCCTTTTTTCAATTGGGCAAACCACCGTGAAAAAAGGCTTCTTATAAGCTTGGTGACGAACTGGCTGTTCTTAGTAAAATGAAACTAAAATAAAAGGAATAAAATGTTTTTTTGGTAGTGGCGGTAAAAAAGCAATCCGTGCAAGAAATAGCACTCTCATATCTTGATGGCCCATTTAAAAGTAGAAACTTAATAGATATTTAAAATTAATGAATCATACACGTCTTGACCGCTATATATTTGCAAACTTAGACTAACTTAAATAGTTTTTGTTGAAACTTCATTGATTTCAATGAGATGAACTCTTAAAAACGGTTTGAAAAAGACATCCAGAATGCCAGATTACCGAAAATGCAAATCTTCCAAAAGTTTCCCTCGTCATGAAAGGTGCTTCTCATTCCAGCAGTTCAGATTCGGCACAAAATTTTAGTTTCCCCCATTCATGACGACAACACGCACACAGGCATGATTGAGAATTGAAAGGCACTATAGGCCTTGCTTCTTTACAAGCTATTGAGCCACAAACTTAATGTTGGCTACAATTCGAAAGCAGGTAGTCATTTCTCAACTAATGTTCTTCTTAAAGAATCTATTGAACAAAATGGAGTCAAAACTTTAAGTAACAGACATTGTTTCTCATCGTAGGACGTCGACGATTCTACAACTCAAAAAACCAGGGGCAAATTTTACCATTCCTGCTAAACATTGCCACCGCTATTCAAAAAACAAATTATCTGAGTTAAGTGTGAAGTCTTATCAATTATACAAAATTCAAGATATGTAACTAACTTACCAAAGTGGGTATACATTAAATAGTAATTAAGTAAAGTACTTCTGTCATTTTTGCCAAAAACTAGAGATAAAATTAAACAGAAACTAGTGACAAACATGCTTTTTACATCCTCAAATGAGAGTGTGTGTCTGGTAACAGTAAAGTTGTTGTTGTAGATTTTCGTTAAGATTTGGATATGGATTGAGATATATCCAACACTATACGGCATCGTCATGGAGAAACATTTGGCTAGTAAGGGAAGCCCGAAATGGAAATTTATTTAAAAAGAAACTAGTCATTTTGGATTAATTATTGTTTTGATTTATTAAGTACGAGTATTAAATTTTTGTCTGTATTTTCGAAATTTCAAAATTTTTAAGGTCTTAATAGTTTGGCACTGATCGTTCGAATGAAAAAGAAGGTGTTGTGATATTTCTTCGAGAGAATAGACTATCTATACAACAAAATAAATAATTTGTCAACAACTTCGGTCTTTAGGCGAAGTTAGTAAGTAATGACAAATAAAATCAATTTTAATTACTTTTAATTGAAATCTGCGAATATTTTTTCAACTACTTTTAAATGTAATTAAACAAATTCAGTAACTCATTACACTATACGAAAAGAAGCCCTACAGGCCGATTTCGCTTCTTCCTATAATATCAAAAGTTTTTGAAAGTATACTACTCCTGCGTCTGCAGCCGATAATAGAAGAGAAACATTGAATACCTGAACATCAGTTCGGATTTAGAAGCAACCATTCGACAATTGATCCAGTGCATAGAATTACTGACGTAATTGAGAGAGCTCTTGAAGAAAAGAAAATCTGTTCGACTGCATTTTTGGACGTGTCGCAGGCGTTTGACAAGGTGGTGGCACGAAGGCCTCAAATTCAAATTAAGACAAGTTCTGCCTGAAGGACTTTATAACATTCTAAACGAATATCTAGATAACAGACTTTTTCGTGAAGGACACGGAAATGAATATTCTAGTTTCAAGGAAATAGTGGCTGGGGTACCACAAGGAAGTGTATTAGGTCCTGTTATGTACCTTTTATTTACAAGCGATATACCTCAAATAGAAGACATTATTTTAGCCACGTTTGCTGATGATACTGCAATACTAGCAATAAGCAAAACAATTAAATTACAAAATGCTCTTAATTATGTCAATGAGTGGACAAAAACATGGCGAAGAGTGCTCAATGAACAAAAGTCAGTCCTCGCGGACTTTTCGTCTTTCTTAATATCGCCCGTGTTTCATTTGCAAATGAGGCAAAGTATCTGGGAATGACTAGACGCGAAATTAAAATGGAAACCGCACGTAAAAAAGAAATGCGAAGAGCTAAAAAGTAAATTAAGAGATATAAACTGGTTACTCGGAAAATATTCAAAGCTTAGTATTGAAAATAAATTGATGTTATACCAACAGGTACTTAAACCTGTTTGGACTTATGGTATACAAATTTGGGGTTGTACCTGCGGTACAAACTTAAATAACTTACAGACGTTTGAAAATAAATTGCTTAGGTCATTGGTAAATGCTCCGTGGTATATAAGAAACGAAGATCTTCACAGGGATCCCGGGATTCCTACGGTTCGGGACGAAATAAAAAGTTTCGCGCAGAAAAAAAATCGACTATTAGAAAACGCTAATTCAACGATTATTGACATTCTTGACGAGTCGAATTTAGTTCGCCGTCTGTGAGGAACAAAACTTTCTGACTTGGTGCGGTGAACAGAAACCTGCTTTAAAATCACGGAATAAGCAGGAACTTTCACCGGAATGTAACATGCAACACGATACTTAGCTTCGTTAAAAACTGCTAGATGCTAGATAAGTTTCAACTTAGTTGCAATCGGGAAGTGGAGGTGGTTTTAGTGTAGTAAGAATCTCACACACCTATGAGCACGCGTTTTTCGGCCCTCATAGAACCTGGTGCAGGTTTTGCACCTACTCACGGAAAAAAAAGAAAAAAAATTATATCATTGTCATCACATATAATTGAAAAGCGTCAATTACTTGTAATTCAATTGCAATGTAATTAAAAACAAAAGTAATCATCAAAGAACCTGTAATGATTACTGAAAAAAGTTATTAAAATGAAATTAATTTATTGCTTTTGTCAATTAAATTTTTTGTGATACTGCACAAATGGTTTACTAGTAGTGTTAAATCTCTGAACGTTTGTTGTTTTAAATTAATTAACATATTTTTTTGTATTCGCTTTCATCTTTTAAATACATAATCTTATTTTGAAAAAAACTAAATTAATAATAATTATATGAGCAATATCCTCATTACGTTTTTGTCTATTTGAATTAGTTAAGAAGTTAGAAAACCTTAATTTTATTTGTTATTATTGTAATTTGCAATTAATAAAAGTATGTAATAATTTACAATTCAAGAAAAATCAATCACCTTAAAAGTAATTAACATGGTGCTTTCCTTCAATTACTTCCCAAAACCCACTACTCACATGTAATTAGTAGCTGATTTTTTCAATTACAAATACAATAATTCCAAGTAATGGAAATGGATTTTGATGAAATTGTTTTAATATTTCATTATATCCTTGGAATTGTAGCTCTTATAAACAAATAGTTTTTTTACGGATAGTAACAACCCTCAAGGAAAAAAATTTTGTCAAATTTAGTCAAGGCCCTGGTAAGGGCTCGGTTGGGGCAATCTTCACAAGGAAAACTTGTCAAAAACTAGTGAAGCCCTCGCTAGGAACAACTTGTTGGATTAATCTTTTTATCTCATCACAAATACCGCAAAAATATAACAAAAATTACCCATCATACAATAGTATGAAAAATTAAAGTATATATAGTTTTTCATTTTTAACATTACATACTGTATTGAGAAAAAGCTCTCTAGTTAGAAAATTGGATTAGTTACTAGAAGATTCAAGGATCGAATTCAAAGTTAAGATACATTGTTTTTCGTCAAGAGTTACCCTTTCAAGGCCCGTGTTAGGCTCGATATAAAAACTTTTTAGTGCCATGTTAAAAACTATATTTCTTTTCTATGTGGAAGTACGAATTTTAAGGATAAGCATTCACCGTTTATGAGATATATGCATATTTTATACTTCGTCTTTATAAGTGTTTTTGAAATAACGATATCTACTAACCAATCATTGGAAGGAAGAGAAGTAGAACAATCCTTCTAAAGGAAATTTTATCGTGTACAAGTTTTACATCAAATACCGTCTATTTAATAACTTTTACCGTTACAAATTTGAATGCGGACTTCTAACTCCATTTGAATAAACAATAATTTATGCTGTCTATTTATTTATAAAAAAAAAGAACCACCCTATCCACTCACGTGCCATTTAATATATGGTAAATAGGTATACCTTAATTTAAGAATCAACACCAATATAGAATCTAATAGAATTATTATAATATTTTCGGTTTCCCCTCTCTCCGGAAAGCAAATTCTCTATCTTATATCTTGGCTTGGTATCCATTACGGGAACCAACGTGACACATTATATTATAGTAACGGCCCAGCCATAGTTTGAATAAGCTTGAATTTTAGTATTCTGGCGTATACGACTTTTGTATATGACTGGCGTAAATGAATTTCTCTTTCTTGATTCATAGTAGTACTTGGTTATAGATGTTTTTTTTTTATGATAGCAAATACACCTTAATATTTAAGAAGCCTCAAAAGCCAGCAAGAGCAGGTGAATCGAATGAATTGTCAAAGAGCGAGTGAGAGAGAGATGGAAGTAAGTATAAGAATGAGCTTGTACGACTTTTAAGTAAGTGAATTGAATTCACGGATAAATCGAGAAAAGTTAAATTAACTTTGGAATGACCGTCACACTGAATTGAATGTATATTCTAGCAAACAAAATTAACAACAAAATAAAAAATTATAAATTATAAAAAAAAAAAAAAAAATAAAGATCACACTAATTCATACAAGTTCAGCTTGAGATACACTTACTAATTTGAAAAGGTCGAAAACCTGACATAGACATCTGAATTAACCGAGAGCTTGTTAAATTCAATTCTGTATTTGTTATACGGCTTATCAAATATTTAAACTTTAACAATTGGCATAATAAATCATAATTAATTTAAGTTTTTTTCTGTATTATTATTACTAAGAATTGCGCACTTTATTATTATATGAAATGAAATAATTTTCAAATAGTAGGTATCATATGTATGGAATTAATTTTTTTAAGCTGGTCGCCGCGTTCATCACCGATGGTAGTTTTTTAGTATGACGGCAGCGCAGCGTCCGCCTTTGGTTTTGGTAGATAACGCTAGTCATGTGGATGTACCTTACGTGAGATTTGCGTTTGACAATCACAAATATGACGCAAATCTTATGAGATATAATTTGTTGGATCTTTGTAGGTATAGGTATACTGTGATGTGTTATGAATAAAAACAATGTTGTTTTTAATAAATTTCTGTACACGTTTTAATTATAGCTTTGATAATCAAGTAAATATACATAAGTTCATAATATTGTGAACTGAATTTATATGGCTCGGTCACAGTACGATAGTTTGATAATCCAGTTCAGGCTCCCGAAGCCAATGCAAATTATTCCAAAAACAAAAATCCAGAAAATAAATATTTTTTGAATAGGTACATTCTTGGTTTGTTTATTAATTTGATAAGATAAAATAGGTGAATAATTTATAATAATTTAACTCAAAGCGCCACATAAGGGTTAAGGTAAAGGGTCACTGGATATAAGCAACCTTGCAAAGCAAAAATAATGCAAAGCATAAAAGCATGAGTTCGAACTAGCGAAGCAACATTCGCCCATCGAAAAGTGGTTAGGAGAATAATTTATCGTTAATTAATTGCGACCATTTCAAATTTATTTGCTGTTTGCTAAGTTATAGATGTTAAGTTAGCGCAGCATACCTTCTCAACAAGGGGTTAAAACTAATTTTTTGTATATTACTCGTATTTTGTTTGTTGATCAATAATGCTGTCATTAATTAATCTTTAATTAGTTGTGAGTTTCAGTTTTGTTGGGCAATTTTTTTTTTTTTTTTTTTTTTTTGTGGTTGTATGTTTTGACTGAAGTCAGCGAATCGCACCCTCTGGAAAAAAGGTTTCTACATTGACATATATCAATACAATAAGTTTTAACACGTTTTCGAGGTGGCTCTTTCCCACTTCATAAAGTCATAAAGTCATAAAGTAAGAAAACTAAAAATAACGACTAATTAACGACAAGTTATTAAGCATTACAACATTGAATATGACAAGTTTTAACTCTTTTTTGAAGGGGTACTTTGGTAACTTTATATAAGCTTATACTACGTTTTCATTAGAGCCAAAGTGAGGTAACTTCGTAAATTACAGAAAATTCGTTTTCAACAACAATTAATAAAGAAATAACAAATACACCTAAAAAATATTAGACGATAAAATTGAAATTGCCCCAACAATTTAACGGTTAATTATCCACTTAACTACTTTTCAATCGGCGAATGTTACTTCACAAACTTACACTTATGTGAAAAATTAAATTTAATGTAAGTTTAAGCCTACTTCAGAGCAGTTATAAGTCGTGATTGTTCATTTTTCTACGAAAAAAAAATCAAAACAAGGGCAATTTTGGTGAAAACCTTTTTTTTTTTTTTTTGAAATTGCTAAAACAATTAGAGTTTCTCCTCCGTGCCAAATTTGAAGCAAATTCATTCAATTCAGCAATTTGGGCTCTAACTCAATGAACAGATGGATGAGCACAGATGCCCATCCGCACAGACCGACGCGACGGACAAACCCAATTTATTTTGTACACGAAACCAATACTAGCCCTTAAGCCCGATTTATATTATCGTTCTTCATTCGTTGAACGTTGTTCGTTTTTCGGTTTTTCGGTTTTTCAGTAACATCGTTCACGGAAAATTCAAAATAGCTTTGAATTTCTTCGTATTTATTTACACTATCGTTGTTGAAAACTTATTTCAAATTGAATTAGAAATATTTAAAACCTACCGACAGTTAAAATACAAAAATCAGAAAAAGGAAAATTTGAGCTTCCAACATTGTCTGTATTAGATTTGGTATTTACGTAAGTACGTTACATGTATTTTTCGCATTTTGTAAGATAAGGTGATCGTTTGTTAAGCATATAGTAAATCATTCAAAGGCAAATATTGTAAATATGTGAGAATTCCTTATTTATTCAAAAAAAGCCAGGACAGCTCGACGGTATTTAGTTTGGATTTATCTGTCGAGATTGCTTCTGTATCTTATGAAGTGCACAAAACAAGCATTTTAATAGAAATTAAATAAACAAAAAAAAAACAGAATCTATTTTTGAACAAGATAAACTGATATGAGAGGTCTGTGCTTTTCTATGTCAAAATAACCATACATACATAGCACTTATTTCAATGAATTATTTTAATTTTAAATCCGGATTTAGGAAATTTTGGATTTTTGGTTTCAAAAGTTTTAATTGTGGAATTTTTATAATCATTGTATTTTAGAGATTTAACAAGCCAATTTAATTGCAGTGAAATTACTTCAAATTGAAAATTCAGTGATAAGTGTTGATATAGGAATTTATAATAATTGAATATGTAGAAAATTTGAAAAGATTAAAGAGATCCATTAGGATTATCAGCCAATATGAAATCCTACCGCGCTAAATGGATTGGATGGCTCGGTCGTGTATGGCCAGCTTAAGTGTGTTCCCCGATGACGAGACATTTAATTTTTTTTTTTTCATAAATTAAACCCACTACAATTCAAACCACACCCCTATATGGTAGGAAAGATTTGTATTACTGTCAACGCCTAACGACAAAACCAAAATTAAATAATAAACTGTTAGGTACATATATCAACAATTTTATCAAACATTTAATTTTATCGTTTGAAAGAGTGGTTTTAGTAAAATTCGTTGCTAATCTGATTTAATATAGGCTTAGTAGTTTTTTGTACGAAAAAATTGGACTTAGTGATCATTATATTAAATTTTTATACCTTACTCAGTTGATTGTCAAAAGAATAAAAAGGAACAAATTTGGTCTCTTTGTGAAGAATAAGCACTATCTATTATCCGTTAGTCTTTAAGGGCCAGTTTTTCAATGCGAGATCATACTAGTCTCGGGGTTAAACCTGAGTTGACTCCAAAAACATGTTTTTCAGTCAACTGAGGTCCTAGGGACCAGTTTTTCAGTGGGGGATCATCCTAGTCTCGAGGTTAAGTCTGAGCTAACTCCAGAAATGTGTTTTTCGGTTTAAGTTAACTCCGAGTTAACTTACTCACTTTGGTCAGTTAACTCCGGGACCAAATTGAGTGCATTTTCAGTTGTGGCTCCATCTCGATTTCGATATTGAAAGTTATTGTCAGTGCAATTCCGTTGTGGCGCCATCTCTATTCTCATCCGTGAATGGCCTAGAAGGGAAATAGCCATAGGATCGCACATCGATGGTCCTTGATTTTTGACAGCTGAAAGATAAAGATAATACTCAACTGAAAAACTGTTTTTGTTTATTTTCAGGATAAGCTGACTCTGATTAAACTCAGAGTTAACCCTGAATTGAAAAGCTGGCTCTAAGTTAACTCCGAGTTAACTCACCTACTTCGGTGAGCTCTCTCAGGGATGAAATTGAGTGTCTTTTTAGTTGTGGCGCCATCTCGAATTCGATAGCTAAAAATATTGTCAGTGCAATTGCGTTGTGTTGCCATTTCTATTCCGATGCTTGAAAGAAGAGCGATATCCACATCGATCGCTCTAGATTTTTGCTGAAAGATAAAATTAATCTTTAACTGAAAAACTGTTTCTGATTTAACTCGGGGTTAGATTATTTCCAGGATTAGCTAACTGTAATTTCACTCAGAGTTAACCCTGTACTGAAAAACTGGGTCTTAAAAAATAAATATTTGAATAAATTTGTTCATCTTAAAAAACATGGCCATTTAGTCAACTGTTATTAAATTACAATGTAAAGGGTTTTCCAAAAAGGCCGGATAGATTTTGACAATTCATGGCAGTCGTGTTGTTTTAGATTTTGTTAGTTTAAGCCTAGTTAACAGTTCCCACGTGAAAAAATCTTAATTTCCAAGATAATTTTCCACCTTTTCTGTGCATCATATTGAATAACGTTTGCCTTGGCCTAAGCCATCCATTGAGTCATTAATATACTCTGAATTAATAAAACATAGGCCTACAAATGGAAATAAATTATTTTTGGCTGCAAAAACAATTTGCATGCAAATAATTCTTCGAGGTGAATATATTTTTTTTTTGTGTAAGCCTACCATCAAAAAAAATTAGTCAACACACTTTTTTTAAATGCAAAACAAATGCCGGTTCATTTCATGACATGACGGTTTTTTTTGCATGAAACTGTAAACGAATCATACAAACCATTAATTTTCCATTTCACCTCAATTATTTTTGACATGCGAGAATATTTGAATCGATTTTTTGCGCACCGGAACTGTAAACTGACTTTAGACCCAAAAGAAATCACCATGGTGGGCTAAAGCGTCTGAAAAAAATGGAATTTGTATGTTTGGCCGAAAACATATAGCCCCCAATGAACAACCGACGCGCCCCGGTGCTACGTGCAAAAAAGCTAATACAAAAATACATATTCTGCAGGACCGATTTTAAGTCATGTTTACCTCATGAAGAGGCGACGTAAGCTGGCCACCGATATCATACTATTTGATCCCGTTAGACTTACATATTTTTGCAGGGTTTTCTTAACGTATATTTTGCAGTTCCCATATACGAAAATAAGAAGTTTAAAAATATTTTTCTACCTATTCCGTACATAATATTGAATAATATTCAGGAAAATGTTGGCTTTGGCCTAGACTAATCACACAACAAAATATTTTTATATTTTTCCTGCGCTCTCATAATTGAAGGCTGATATTGTTTTCGATATTAGCATCGATAGGTTTAAGTGTTAGGTATCTTAAAAAAAAAGTTTCGTAGCAACATTTTGCGCTGATTGGAATTTTCTTATCAAACCGAAGGGTTCGATCCCTAGGGGTACCCAACTTTTTTTTATGTAAACAATGAAACTAAATCAATATTATTAAAATTTAATACTTATTCACAACAAATATTGTATTTTACACCAAATAATAATTAATTAATAACGCACAAAACCAATGTTCATGAAATTAAACCCCCACAAATGTTTCTAAAATCCTACAAAGGCCTTTCAAACCCTACAAAGGTTTTTAATAAAATGGAATTAGTATGATACTAGAAAGTAAAATAAAGAAAAAGGTTTAAACATTCGGAAGATCTAGTAATTGACTTAATGTTTAGAAGATTGTTAATTAGTATCATGCTGTCAATTTATCATCAAAGCTGAAACAAAATAAATCTTATGGCATAATTTATTTTTCTGGCCAGAAAATTAATTTTGGATTAACCTACTTCATAAAATTACTTTGAACATTTCAATGATTGAACTACTTTACCAAGGATCATTCAATAAACTTCAATTTTAAATATTAAAATTCATTTTAAATGAAATGTTGAACATAAAATGAACATGAACTAAACTTTTGCTTCAAAATAATCACAGATTTTCTTTTCTAAACGTTTAAAAATAGACAAATGAAATATTCAATTAAGAGTTTCGATAACAGGCACCTACATTGGCTGACTTGGCTTGACTAAATTGACACGCAAACCTTAATATTCATTCAAACAAGCATTTTTTTTTCAAGACTTAATAAACTTTATTTCTAAATAAGCCGGAAAATAACCGAAGAAACATTGTGAAAAAGAATTATTTTTTTTTATTGATGACATCATTTTCTCTGAATGTCCTCATAAAGTTATCTAGAATGTATGATAAAATAATATTACACATAGTTAATAACTTAATATTAATTACATTATATTGTACATACACCTGCTTTTTAGATTTTAAATTTAGTATTCACGATTGTATTAATCGTAAATTTAAATTTAAAAAAAATTATTTGTTCTTTTTTATAAAACAATTTTGATTTTCATTGTAATATTTAAAAACCATCACATTTTAATTAAAATGCATTGTAGATTGCCGAGAAAAAAAAATAAATATTTAAATAAAATTATCATAGTAAACTTAAAAAAATTAACCTCCACCAACACTGATAGTAAATATTATCGAAAGAACAGAACTGTTATACTCCACAGATATTATTTTTATTCATTACCTATTCTATTTATATTGAAACATTTACATAATCTGGACAGTCACATTGCGGAGACGATAAACCGAAACCGATGAAATAAGCTATTCATATAAAGCAAATTTATAAAATAGAGAAATAAATACAAATATTGTTCAACTTTCAATTGAAACAAAAAATTAAAAGATAAAACAAAGACTTTTTTATGAATTTCTGTTATACTTCAAAATAAATTACGTCATTGAGTACATGTATTGGTTTTTGGCTATGCCTATGCTAAACATTAAATACACTGCATTACCTTATCACAGACACCACCCTCTAAAGTTTTTTTTTAGTGCAGAGCTGGTAGGGTAGTGTGTATCTATAGAAGAGACTTAGGTTAAGAGACATTTTTATTTAAGAGGATGAACAATGAAAGTGTATCGATTTTAGTATGACCAGCTTATATTTAATTGCAACTTTTTATACAACAGAAAAAGAGAATAGACATAAAATATGTAGATACAAAGAAGGGGGATTTTAATGTGATTTTAATACGTTATCTGCTACTAAAAAACATCAAATTCTTAATAAACCATAAATATGGTGCAACATGTGTCGCCCATTATATGTAATAGAGATCAATCTCCTGTTTCGTGCAACTATTTGATCGAGATAAATACATTTTTGAAATTCTGTATTTAAAAATGGGACAGTATGAATTACAAGGTTTTGTGCCTTGTACTAGACGCTTAAGCAAAATTTTAAAATGGGGAATGAATGAAAGCTTATTAAATTTCCTACAGTAGCGATTATGGCCAAATTTTACATATATATTTAGTTTGAAAAAATATTCAAACGATATAAAGCGATTCATTTTATAATTTTAAATATGAAATTTCAGAAGTCGAATATGGAAAATGATTCCTAGTTATATTCTAAGCTCCATATTAATAAACGACGGATAACTGCGTGTTATCATTTATATATTCGAAATACGTATTCACAAATGTGTAATAGTCTGTGACGTGTGTTAACGTAAGGATAACTCTAACTCACCAAATTCCGCGTTTAATAACTCCTTAAAACATACGCGCACACAAGTGATACAACCGTTAACTACATCAAGCACACGCTTCGAAAATCAGCGATTGTGCGTGACACATTAATAAAAAAAAAAAAACACCTCAAATTGATGAAGTCGTGAATTTGGAAATATATCATACGAGTATCTTTATTAATAAGAAATGTTATCAAACAGACAAGTTTCTAAGATTTACACGAAAAACGGAAAATTTAATATTTTGCTTATACCTGCCGCTAAAGCTGACCTCGGATTCATGGTGACTTTTTTTACACTGCATCACTAGACCTTTCTTAATAAAGCCTAGTTCACTGGTACAGGCCTGCAAATGTGTTATGGACGTTTGACGTTTAAAACAACCATGCCTCAAATGACTAATAATCGAACTGTCAACTGTTTACCAAGAGTTACGGTACATTTTGCACGGGAATTGCTCGTGAACTTAAACTCTCCAGACAGCTTCACGAGCACGTTCATTGGTGAATAGAAATGCAAATTTTGTATGGATTCACGACACGATTCACAAGTATATACTAGGCTTAAGTGTGCCAAGTTTTAAAACTGTTCAAATTTATTTTGAGGTAGTTATATTATTTTTATTCGTTGACTGAATTAGTAGCCGTGTATTATTGAATTTTTTTTAACAAATAGTAGATGTAGTGTTGGAAACCATATTAACATGTATGGGACAAAAACTTTTGAAAAAAACAGTGCAGAACAAATTGGTTAATAAAGTTTGAGAATTCCATAGTTCCAAAGCACTCTTCGCTAGTCATATTTGACTGCAGAAAAAAGAGGCAAAGTTATTTGCAGCTTGTGATTGTTGTTGCTCTGCGTGTATAATTTGAACTGGCTGGATTGCAACTTTTCAAGTGTTGCCACCTTGGCAACACTTCTTAAAAGTAAAGTTAGAACATGAACTATTAAAATACTAAAGCTCACCCAGTCAGGTCAAAATGACAGGTATGCCCTCATATCGTGCACTAACGTCTCTACTAAGAGTGATTTATATTCCAGTGTGTGGTCATGTGAAATCGCCAAACCGATACTTGAAATTTGAAAGTTTTCACGGCATAGTATAGGATAGAGTACCGAATTCATAACCCGGTCCCTAGATATTAAATAACTACTAAAAATTACTGCTTAGGTGAACGAACTCTGCTAGACACGTGACGTGACTTGTCTGTACGTGACAAAACATTTAAAGAGTTTAAAAAATAACAATGTGCTTGATATTTTTAGCGCTTTTGATTGATTCTCATAAATTGGTTCTAACTAATTTGTGATCGATGCTTCATAGTTTCACTGAAATTTGAACATTAAGATAGCAATCTATAACATTGGTTGATTCGACCCGTCTGTACGTGACAGCTCTCCTTATTTTTTTCTTAGACACTTAATGAAATAACGTCAGAAAGTTTGCATATAATAAAAGACTCATGGTCAAGACGTGACCATGGAATGCTCCATATACCGACTTTCTAAGACTGTGTTGGCTTTTATCTACAAAATACAAAAAAAGACAATTTAGACTTAAAATTAGAGTATTGATTATAAGCATAACAATAATTATGCACAAGGACTACACAATGCAAGACTACAAAATCGCATCTGTCATACAAACATTTGTCGTTATTAATCTAAAAAAAAAAGCTTTCACAGATATTTTCCTCATCAAAATCAAGAACACAAAAACATTTAATTTAAAGATTTTATAAATAAATCAGAAAGCATTTTTTTAGTTGTTGTATTTTTCAATATAAATTTGAGTGCATTTTCATAATACCAAAGCCAAACGAATTTGCATTCCTAAATATAGAAGGTACATTTACGATTTTAGTGTCAGCATTGAATGGGTATTTCTTATTTCAATTCTTTACTTATACAAGGTAATTATTTATACATACGGGGTAGTATACGTATACGCAAAATAGCGATGAAAGGTTAAGGTATGTATTTTGGACTGGAAAATACATAAAATAAAAATTATATCTATATAAGTGGACCAAATTCTCATGTTAAGAACAAAGGGCAATGTTCTACCAAAAATTACTTTAAATTAAAAAATAAAATTTATAATTTTTCAAGTTCACATATTTTTAATTATCTATATTAAGTAAATCGACAATCACTATCGCGTCATCAATACACAAGATAAGTAGGTACTTTCAGAAGCAGTAACAAGTTTTTCAGGGAAAAATTATTACGTTGTGTAACATAAGCTCAAATAGACCAAAAACACGGGTCTTCTTCAGTTTTAAGATTAGAATATTTCAAAACCTTGATGTGATGGAGCAATTCTGAAGTTAGATTCGGATTCAGGGTATCCAAATCTATGGAAAAGTATAATCTGTTTTCATGACAAACAAGCAAAATTTAGTAGACCAATGATTTTATCGTGAAACTATACGTTAAGTAATAGTTTTTGTTTTCATAGAAAATATTTAAAGTATTTGCAAACTATTTTTTTTTTAATTTCCAAAACAAAAAAACTATAAATAAAAAGCCATTGGTTTTGATGTGTTAGAAATAAAAAAAAAAAATGCAGACTGATTTTAAAATTCATAAATGCTAATATTTTAAGCTGTTTCAATTTTTTGACAGAATTACGTCATTTAACATTTATTATTTATGTCGACAAACACAATTTTTTTGTGAGATTACATAACAACAAATTCAAGAGGGAAGATACCTTAAACCTTATTAGTCTTTTAGTTTTGGAAAAATTAGGTAAAGAATGAAACGATATTATGAGGTGCTCCAACCAGCAACTTCTCATCCCGAACGCCACGCATGAAATCATCAACATCAACAATACATCTTTGTGCGTGCTGCTGCTGCCTGCAAACACAATTTTAATCAATATATTTGAGTTTATCTCCCTTCTGATCTCTCTCTTCAGACACAAATTATATTTGTTCAGTTTTTGGATATCATAATACATGACGTTAGTTTAGAAAGTGTCAAAACATTTTTTTTTTTTATTTTTAAATCATGAATTATAATTAACAATGCGATTATGGAGATATTTGGCCAAACTAGGCTTATATTTTATGTCTAGGTAAAAAAGAAAATTGTGCAGCCATAAACTTCTCATCGAATTATTTATTTTGATCCTGCGCAGTGCCCGTTGGCAGTTACTACCCAAGAAAAGGAGTACTTTAAATGTATTTGTTTGGGATTGAACGAACGAATACATCGACTTTAAGTCTCATATATTATTTTAGAATTTCCGCTTTTGTGTCATCAGAGAGAAATGTGAACGACTTATTTTAATTAAAAGAAAATAATAAAACAAAATACTCCATACTACTTCTATTCTCAACTATTACATAACAGTTTAGGGCAACATTCAACAAGGGTAGGTAAATCATATTTGGTTTAATTGAACAAACAAATAATATTCTTAAATTATTTTACAAAAATAGGTAAAACTGTGCTGATGCTAACTTATTGTAAGAGATAAGTTGAGGACCTACTTGAAGGTTTTTTGCCCTCATTTTTATTGAAACAAAAACTCTTGCGCCAAACAACCAAGTTTGTGGCCAAAGTTTATCTTTGTGCACTGAAACATTATTTGGAACCCACTTGAGAGTTTTTGGTCTCATTCAGAAGCCGATGCAGACGCATGATAGAACAATCAAGTTTGAGGGCAACGTTTACCTTCAACTAACAATATAGGTACTTAGTCGGGTCCTGTAGAGATAAGATTGTTTAGAACTCGATGGAATAACTAAAATGATCATCCGTTCCGCGATAAAGGAGAGAAGTAACTACATATTGAATATGAAGAAAATTTAAAAAGAAAATTCTTCTGTTTGAGTGGAGCGACCGAATTGGAATGGAGTTGAGCTCATTCCAGAAGTAACTGCGTCAGGGTTTAAAACATCATTCATAGTTTAAGGTTCAATATTAATAAAAAAACACACACGACTAGAAAAAGGCTTGGTCGAAAGAACTGAAAAAAAAAATGATTTTTTTTTTTTGATAATAAAAACAGATTTTTTTCCAAATATCCATATCCAAAATTTGCATTTTTTGCAAATAGAGAAAAATTTATGATAGTTGTTAGAAAAGATTTCTTTTGTATAATAAAAGATTTCTTCATCTATGTTATGATTAAGAAGAAAAACATACGAGTATAAGGAAAGTCATAAAGAAAGATATGGAGAGTTTTGCTGCAAATGATTGTAAATGGACAGGTTCCACACCACCTTCCCCCCTCCAAATTGCAATCCCTATCAATCTATTATGGATAAGAAGAGAAACATATACTACATATAACGGCTATGGAAAGTTTTTGTGCAAATTGCAAATTTCCCATAAATTTCCCTTTGTGGAGCTTTCAGTTTGACGTTTAGTACTTAAAGTTCTAAAGCTCTCCGTAGATTGGTTTCTATCATGTTTAATCCGGAATATGGCGCTTCTTCGTTCGAGAGTCGTTATAGTTCATTCGCGAGTCGTTATAGTTCATTCTAGAGTCGTTATAGTACAAATGTGAGAGTCGTTACACTATTAAAGTTATATGATATAGATCTTTCGTAAACAAAACAAGCGGACCTACTAAAAGGAAAGTTTCTAGATCTGCCGATGGTGTGGCTCTTACAGCACGGGGGGTCAATTCTCTATCTGTGAAACTGTGAAATGAAAACAAAGTTTTCATTTCAGTTTTCACAGAGTTTTATCATTTTATCAATTCACTAAAACGCTTAAGGCGATTCTCAAACTTGTTATGAAAAAACAACTGCAAAAGAGAGTACTAAAAAGTACTAAATGAGAAATGAATCTCATCTCCCTCAACCTCTCATGATAAAATATGATTGTGACATCATAGAAAGACCAAGATGGCGACTTAGGTATATCTAATGAGCATAAATTGCTTCTGTTTATCATTTTTCTTTTCACAGGTTTTCACGGAGTGAATTGATTGTGGTAAAAGAATTATCATATGAAAACATTTGTTTTTTTATTTTTTACATATCGAGAATCACATTTGGCGTGAAGGTGTTATCATATTTATCACTTCACAGTTTGATAGATCGACAATTGTCCCTATGGTTGTGCCAATACACGCTAATCTTAGAATTAAGGTTATGGTTTTTAGATTGGTTTCCTTATCTAAGGCTGGCCACCAGACCAAGCAAACGTTCATTGGCCTTGTTATGGCTGTGTACATTCATTGAATGGTTCAAGGACTGTTACCTCATCTTTTACCAAAAATTCGACTAGAAGTGTAGAAAGTTATTAAGCCTTTTTTTTCTTTAATATTCTCTTTCCAGTTCTGTTTACGATCAAGTACGAAGATATTTGGCGATACCAGAAACCTGAAGAATTCAGTTGATGGTTGGCGGGTGTATGTTGGGAATATTATTTTTCCTTGTAAACAACATCAATTCTATCTTCAGTGGGTTTGAGTTAAGTCCACAGCTACTAGCCCATATACTGAGATTGCCAAGAGACAAATTTTTTCGTGGTCATTAACAAAATGTCATCGGCGGGCATATGCAACGACCTTGATGCTACTCAGACTTACTTTAACAAATATCTGGTTGACAACTTGTTTGAAGCATAGTCAATCAAGTTTATCAGAATCGTTTTGATGCTCACGGAGTTCAGAGCTTGTCGAATTGCACTCTTATCCACATTGTTAAAGGTCCCTTGTATATCTATGAATGCTTCAGGTAGAGTTCCTTGAACTGGATTGATTTTTCAATTCTGCCAACCACTTCAAGCGCTGTCTCAGCAGATTTGTCCTTTGTGTATGCATGTTGGGCCTGTAAGAGCAAGCCATCATTTAGTTTTAGACGAATATGAGTTTCCACTTGTCTTTCTAATGTCTTGAGAAAAAAAGACGATAGGCTAATAGTGTAAGTGGGCTTGCAAACTTTCGGAATTAAGATGACATTGACTCCTTTCCATTAGAAAGAACGTAGGTGATGTAAAGAAAACCCCTTAAAATGTCCAATAAAATTGGAACAATTATGTCTTTAGAACTTTGGAACATAATTGAAATTATTCCATCAGGGCCTTCAAAATTGTATGCTGAGAAGGAGTCGATGGCCCAAGCTACTTTTCTGCTATATACGATTGGTTACCTTTGTCAGAAATTACACTAATGTTTGCGCCTCCGCAGCGGATGTATCAATATTATATCCTGGGAAGTGAGTGCTCAAAAGTGGCTCAAGTCTCGAAGCAGGAGTCTGTTCTGGTTTTATTAGGTTTTTTTAGAAAACCCAGAAGTGTTTAAACCTTCGGCATGACTTTCCTGAGCCTAGCATCTTCATTTAAAGAATCAATGCCTGTGCAAAATTCTTCTCAGGCTGCCCTTTCTTCATTTCATTTCATTCGGTTCGGTTTCTGTCTATATTTTTGCGGATCTTGAAAAGATCACAGTCAGTGAAGGTTCATTACAATTGTTTTGCCTCCTTGATTTTTTTCTAAGGACAGACAGCTCTTTAAATTACCATACGGTGGAGTTTACCTTTTCCTAACCATATGAAGCTCAAGAATCAAAACTTTACGGGGTAGCTGCCCTGGTCATACATATTCACACTTTACAAGAAATTTGAGTTGCAAACGACGTACGTTATTCTTGAAGAAAAAAAAAACTAGAAAACTTCAAAATAATTATCTTGTTTTGCTGAACGCCTCAACCGACTTTTTTTCTTAGCAAATTTAAGCATGAGTATCCAAAGTTAAATTAACTAACAAACATGTAAAATTTCACTAAAACAATCCTTCTCTAACAATCAACACCACCCTTCCTTCTTTTTTTTCCTCCCTAAACAACAAAAACAAGCAAGTGCTCCTCCAGTTAACTTATACGATCGACACAAACATACGCATGTGCTTGCGCATATAATTATAAACAAAAAGTAATAAAAACACAATTAAATGTTCATTAGCTTAGGATTATGTACTCAATGACGTCATAGCAAGTATTAATTATATTTTGTATTTTCCGTATTCAATTGAAAGTTGAGGACTTTGTACTTTTTAAAGATAAAAATTAAAATAAAATAATATAATTTTATAAACAAAACTCACCTTAGCCGCTGATGACCTCAGTTTCATTGCAGACGAATTCGAATGTGAATGAGGTAGAACGGTTTTGTTGATACCAGTCACAGTACCTCCACCGCCCCCGCTAGACGCCGTCACTGAAGTTGTATGGTGGTGATTTGTTGTTGGGGCAGCAGTAGAGACAACAGTATTTCCTCCTCCTCCTCCACTATTGCTATTGCTATTAGCTGTGCCAGCTGCAGTAGCGGAAGACACTGATCCGGACGTTGCAGAAGATGTGATTGCGGCTTGATTTGTGGTTGCCGTTCCATTACCTCCTGCTAACGTTACGGTGGTAACCGAATTATTGCTGACATGGTGCTGCTGTGGCGTGGCGTTGTTTCCGCCACCACCTACGCTTGAGTTGGTCAATATCGCAGTGGCATTGTTGGACATCGAGGATGCTGTAGTAGAGACCGTTCCGGATGGCGGTGGTGGAGCTATGATATTGGCATTTGTCGAATCATGATGATGATGGTGATGATGATTATCTTTGATCGATTGCACTGAACTACTGCTATTGTGTGTGCTGTGTTGTTGTTGTTGTTGCTGTTGTTGTTGTGCGGCAATGGCAGCTGATGCCGCCACCACTGCAGCGGCTGATGCTGATGCAGTCGGTGTCGATGTACCACCATTGGTAACATGATCGGCGGGTAGAGATTCTGGCACGGTTTGCAGTGTTGTACGCATTGTGGCAGACATAATTGTTCATACACGCGATTAAATGTTAAATTTGTCTTCTAAATTTTTGTTTTTACTTTAGAGTTTAAATTTTTTGTTTAAAGTTATGTGTAAGAAATAATGACGATGAAAATTATTACTTGTTATAAGATGATGTCTTTCACTTTTTCGCTATTTTCTTGTCGAACAAGAATACGATACGAATAGCAAAACTGATCTTTCTTAAGATTCATAGATGCGATATTTTGTGTTTTTTTTTTTTGCTTTTGTTTAAATTTAATTTGGATGATCTCTCTCCAAAAGGGGAGTTTTTGTTAAACTTGAATTGAAAAATAAAGTTTCTTTATGAAAACAAAATTAAATTAAATAAATGTTAGATAGCAAGTAAGAAAAAAATAGATCAACAAAATTAATTACTGAAAATGTCTAAACTAATGAAATTTATTATAGCGAACGATTATATGCATTGCAGGTTTTTGTTTCTTTTAATGTGCGAAAGGCGGGATTTTTGTTTCTTCTTTAAGTCCAGTTCTGATGTTAAGAAAAGACATGCACTCTTAATCAAATAGGCATGGATCTGAAAATAAAATAAAAATAAAATAATTAAAAAACATTTGTGTTGACATAACTTAGCTAAATATTTTTAAAAAACGAGTGGAACTACTTGCACTCTTAATATAAACAACAACACATAGTTATGATAAATTTTTTGAACTTTTAGCTACGGACTTTTCGATGTATTCGAGTATTCTTCATATTGTATGTAGATACAACATATGCGGGGTGTCCTGTAAATAATGGATAACCTTGCAACTGGGTAGCTATACCCTTACCTTTACCACTCAATATTTGCCAATGCTTCTTTTAAAATCCCATTGGCTGTTCACTGTTACTTAATTTTAATTTAAAAAATCGTAAAAAGCTACTTCGGAAGATTGATAGCCAATTTTACTGGTTATTGTTGTTGACTCCAAAACGTGTTGTACCATTTTGAAAAGAACATTTAACAACTTTTTTATGTCATTGGCCACCTATGTTCTCATATATATTTTTTTTGGTTTCAGAGAAAGTCAAACTTTGGAGAAAATAAATATTTTATTATTTTAAAATATAAAAAAAAAATGCACCAACAGTGTTAAATTTTATTATATTATATTTATCTCTTAATACCATCAAATAAAAATATTATAAAAAAAAATCATTCACTCATGGGCGTAGTGTTCAAGTACCTGAGTAAAGTCGTAATTCCCTTTCTTTGCCAAATCTGGAGTTCCCTAGGGTAGTCATTTAGACCCACTTCTTTTTATCTTGGCTATCAATGGCGTATCCCTCTGTATACGTTATAGTGGCATTCTTTTTTTGCGGATGATATGAAAATTTTCTAAATCGTCAAATCTATGAGTGATCGTTTGCTTTTGCAAGATAATTTAAACAGTTTTGTTATTTGGTGTAGTAAAAACGGTTTAAATCTCAACCCTATTAAGTGTAATGCGATGGTTTTTTCTAAAAGAAGAGTTCCTACTTCATTTGATTATGAAATATCGCAGCACATATTGTGTCGTGTTGATAGTTTCAAAGACCTAGGGAGTTAATTTTACTTTTAATCTTAATTTTACGAAGCATATCAATTTAATCGTCAACAAGGCAAACGCTATGTTAGGGTTTGTTAAACGATGCTCTAAGGAAAATTAGGATCCCTATGTTATTCTCGCTCTCTACAACTGCCTTTTTCGCCTCCATCTTGAATACGCATACTCCTTTTTACAAGATTTATAAAAATAGATTAGAAGCAGTGCAACGTAATTTTATACGTTTTACCTTGAAAGAGCTACCGTGGTCGAATCCTTATGTTCTTCTACCTTACGAACACCGTATTAAGCTCCTTCAGATTCAACCTTTGGCACAGAGGAAAATCAATAATGATATTGTATTTATTTATCAACTTTGAACGGGTGTTATTGATGCACCTGATTTATTGTCTTGTACTTAGCCTTGGTAGTACCTCGTGGCATGATGGTTAGTGCGTAGGACTGTCATGCCAAAGGTCTGGCTTCGACTCCCAGCCGCTGCCACCTAAAAACAGAAATGTTTTTTTCCGAGGTACTGCCTCTTGCGAGGAACTGACAAATCCTCCAAGAGTATTACTTGTCACGAATAAGTGCTTTCTCATTAGCCGTTCGGACTCGGCAAAAAATTGTAGGTCCCCTCCATTCCTGCCAAAAATACGCACACAGGAATGGTTGAGAGTTGTTAGTCACTAGGCCTTGGTTCTCCACGAGCTGTTGTGCCACCAAATTTATATTTATTTATATTTTTTACTAGCCTTAACTACCGTGGGGGGGGGGGGGGTAAAAACAATCGTAGTCTAGAACTAATGCATACATCTCAACACGAGCCCTTTACCCGTATGTGTAAACTTCTACTAAATTTGACCTCAAACCTTTTCGATTTTAATATAAGCAAAAAGTCTCAAAGCTACATTGAAGACCAGTGTACCAAGCTCTTAAATGTTTGTAATTGTTAATCATTCCATTTTCATGGTATTTGTTATTTTATAATTATTGTTTTTAACTTTATTTTGTAAAGTGTGTGTCTTAAGTAGTTTGTTGCTTACTAACTACTAACACTACAATAAGTGATGAGCCTGATGAGCACTTAATGTTGGCAATTCTTTTGGCGCAAGATGTCACTTGTACTAAGCTCTCTTCGGCAAAGATCTGATAGTGTTTAACTCTTAACACTTTTTTTCAAAAATCATCATAATATTGAGACCACATGGACAATATTTTTTTCGTATTTTTTTCTGAATGGTCTCAAGACCAGCTATACCCGGTTGCAAGGTTATCCATTATTTACACACCATTATATACACACGTTGTCGTATAAATTACAAAATATTACAAAAACGGCTCATTATTTGAACCGAGCCGAACACAATACTTGTACCTACTTAAGGATATCGGAGCAAGAAAATGGTACCTATAATCCATCATAGCTTTTCTTTATGTGCAAAAGACAGATGGTTCAATTTAATTGATTCTTTAAGGGTTTCCAGAAATCTCCGGTTCTATGAGAAAAAACATCCTATCGAGCAATCTTCGGATTGTTTCAAGGACAAACAGACGACTTATTAAGCAAAAAAGACTTTTTTTTAATGTTGGAATTCTTACTGATGGAATCCTTTTAGGAGAACAAACCAAGTTCTATTTTTAACTTGTATTTTATTTTGTATTTTTTATGTAGTATCGTAACAAAAAAAAATTAATAAAAAGTATACTTACAACCAGTGACAAAAATAAACCTCGCAGTAGATCTGCCGAGCAAAACCTCGGCTGTACTCATAATTCGTGCGAATACATATTTAATTTTTTTTTAAATTTTTTTAAAAATTTTTTTTTAATTTTATATATTTTAAATTAAGAAAAAAAAATAACTTTTTTTTTAAATCGTATTTTTTTAAACAAAAAAAAAGGAAAAAATTAGTCATATTTCTCAATTTGGAAAAATTGGTATTTACATAATTTAGGGGCAAGAAAATCATGATTTCTTGAAAAATATAACGGTTGAATTATTTTATTAAATAAATTACATGGGTACAAAAAAAATGTTATCTTTCTGCCCCTTTTGTTCATAACCTCACAAATACGGTTTGGCATCGAATTGAATAACTTTTTTAAATAATTTTAATTTATTTCATTATACCAAACTTCGTCTATCACTGATTTCATCTCAATGATGGTTTTTGGAAATGTTTCCCTTATTTTTTTTTTTCCTATTTGCTGCCAACAGTTCTCAATCAGATACAGGTCCGGACTTTTTCCTGGCCATGGAAGTGACGAAATCAAAAGAGAATTTTTATGATTTTTTACCTGAATATAAAGAACTCATCAATCTTTCTAAAAATGTCTAAAAGAATGCATTAAATTGAGTTTAAGCCCACCGTTTTGGCTCGGTGGCATGGAGTCATCTTGGAAAATCATGTTTTCTGAATGCTCGGAGTATTGCTCTAATGTTGGCAAAACGCCTTCATTAACAATTTGAATGTATTTTGCAGCATTAACAGTACCTTCCAGCATAATAATGGCCCCAACACCAAACATTGTAATGGATCCCTATACCATCACATAAGGAGAATGTTTCATCCGAAAACCTTTCTCCTTTTTTGCGGCGGACTACGCATTGCCATAGGGCCCGAACAAATTAAATTTGGATTCATCCGAAAAAAACAACTTGTCCCCAATCATTTCCTGTCCGATCTTTATAAGTTGTAGCCCATTCCCCATTGCAACCTTTGTTTCTTTATTCTGCAAGTAAGCAAAGGCTTTTTTGCAGGTTGCAGTGCATTCAATCCCATATTATTTAGCAGTCTTTGCATGGTTCTATCGCTTATTTTTTTTTCCAGTTTGAGTCTGAAAATTTTGATTGATGTCCCCAGCATGCTGAAATCGATTGCGGATTGAGTCGATGAATAAGACGTTCTTCTCATAAAGTTGTCGATTTAGGCCTTCCACTTCCAACTTTTCGCGAAATTTAACCATCGGACTGGTAGTTCTTGAGGACATTACGCACACTCCATTCATTGGTACCAACCCGACCTGCTTTTTCCTTATTGGAAACATTTATCTCATGTAAGGCTACAATCTGAGTATTTTCCACTAAAGATAATACCATAGCCAATTAAAGCAAACCGACAAAACTACGAGTTTTTATGTTAAAGCTTGTTTTTAAATATGCGTACTTCACTCTATTGACTGCTTATTTGTCAATAAATGTGACAAAATAGTAAAAGTAGAGAAAAAAATTGGATGAAAGGTAGAATTTTACCGTTAAAGTAAAAAATATGAAAATAGATCAATGCGAGGGTTTTTTTGTCGCTGGGTGTATGTATTTGTTTTTAACCATATTAAAGCATATACATAAAAAAGAATAAAAATTTGTTTGTTCTCCTGAAAATTCTCAGAAAAGTGACATACGACTTTTTCCAGTATCAACGACTATTCACCTATGTAAAAAGGTATACATTATCACATCTGTCTTATGCAGAGGGTGGGAGGATGATGAGGGCTCGTCTCCGTTCATTTGAGAATTCCTCAACCAAACCCAGACTAGGAAAGCAGCCCTCGGAGAATACTTTTTCGATGAATTGGGCGATGTCTCGACCACGCCACTAAGGAACATCCTTGAATTCATTCAGAATTCAGGATGGTTCAAGGATACGATACATAAACAACCACTCATTCCCGTCCTTTAAGAGTATCTTTTTTCTTGCTTTATCTACATCCTGGGGAGCACGCATCTTCTATCCTTAGAACCTAACCTAGTAACAATATTATCTATTCTATCGGGTCCCATAAACATTATATTACCTTGTGAATTTCGATTGAATTTAAAGGTAAAATAAAAACTTTTTCAACGAGGCATTCTTTCAAGATTTCTTATGAAACAAATTCATTTTCATATTTTGCGTGGGCTACAGAACTCTAACTTATTTTACTACCCATACACTATACCTACAGTTTTTTGTAAATAAAATAATTATCGAAAAGAAAATATATTTTCTAATTAACTCTGATTTAAAAACTTGGTGTTAAAAAAATTATATAATATAATTCTTTATCTTGGTTTTGGTTTTAAAAGAACCAATGTCGTCCAGTTTCATAATATGTGGGAAATCGAAAATTTTATTTCCACATTTCTAAAAATGCTTAGAAATCTTGAAACCTAAACTTACTATAACCATCGGTATGTTGTTAAGAAACAATTGGAGCACATTGGCCCTTTTAAAGTCGTAAAATATCTTCTATGGACATTGGCCCCTTTTGAACCAAGGTAAAAAATTATATAATTTTTGTTTCCTGAACGAGTCTTTCCTTTAAAGCAACAACAGCAATTTTGATAAA
This sequence comes from Dasysyrphus albostriatus, assembly GCA_946251815.1. Lineage (NCBI taxonomy): Eukaryota > Metazoa > Arthropoda > Insecta > Diptera > Syrphidae > Dasysyrphus > Dasysyrphus albostriatus. The sequence continues at coordinate 69,085,567 of OX276337.1, read as the reverse complement.
ACCTCTTAAGCTTAAAAAGGCTTCGTTTCAGGTTTTTGGTGCGAAAACCATGTAACGGAAATAGGGCCTTATAGTTTTTTTTTAGTAAATTACCACACATCTCAGTATTGACTTGAATGATTTCGTTACAATTTCACAAATAGATTCTCATAAGTAGTTCAAATAATGCTGCTTTCCAAAAATTTTGCAAAACAAAATATTTATAAACAACAAAAAATTTAAAAATAAATTAATAATTTTAAATAGATGCATTTTTAATAATTTACACAAAAGCTGTGTGGTTTGGAGTTTGAATTATTATAATTAAAAACAATTTTTTATCAAAACTGTATAAACCGTTTTTGATAACACATTGGTTTTCCTTAACGGCTCGTGAAAAGAATGTGGTTATTGATTTTTTGTCAAAAAAATCTTTCGAGTCATTTTTTGAGAAAATAAAGATTTTAAAGACAATAAGTAAACGACTGAGTCGCACGTACTTGCTCTTATATTCAAGAAGCTGACAGTTTAAAAGAAATGTATATAAAGGCATGGAAATTATTAGAAAAAAATGTTTAAAAGCATGAAATACGATATTTAAATTTTATATAACAACTTCTTTAATATTTTGAGGGAAAAAATGAGAATTCCATCTGAATTCTTGATCAAATAGAATACATAATAAAACTACATAATTGTATTGAAAACAAAATTTAAAATCGTTGGAGCGGTTTGTTAGAAAAAAAATATCATTTTTGTTCATACAGAACAATAAATTTTAATTCTCATTTTTAAGCAAAAATGTTGGTATGCAAATCTTAAGTATTAATTTCTATGCACATAAAAATGAATTTAAAAAAAAAATTGTCAAACCATTTTTGAGATATCGAAATTGAAACTATTTTTTTTAAATTAAAATTCATGTTTGAAAATTTTGATATGCAACATTATTTAATCTTATTTTAAATTTGTATTTATACATATAAAAAAAAATAATCTAAATCCGCTCAGCCGACAATGAGGAAAATCAAAAAAAAAAAAAAAATTGGTAGTAGATCGCATTAATTTTTGCATTCAAAAAAACTTTTATAAAAATCGCAAATATTGAGCCTTACTTTAAGTTTCTAGAATGTGACCTACTTATTTTATATCAAAGTCAATTTTGGGAAATTTTTCAAATTGAGGACTTCAAATTTTGAACCTAGCTTTTCATTGAAATACAAAAAAAAAACTGCAAGTTTGGAGCCCTTGTGCAAGTTCCTAGCATGCTTGGTTCATGAAATACACTATATGACCTGCTAACTGACTGTGAAGTTAGAAATCGGGCAATATGGCACCACGGTAAATATGGCACCTTTTAAATATTTCCTACTTAATTATTAATTTTAAAACAAAATATTAAAATATGAAGTTTAACGCAAGTTCTCAATTGGTGCAGTTTAAACTAAAAAAGCGTTTTTAACTTTTAAACCACAACCAAATTAAAAAAAAAATAGTGACTAAATTTTAGTAATTTTTTTTTCTGTATAACTAAACAAAGTGCAGCAACGGAAGTATTTGCCACCAGGTGTTTGCTCTATCAAAAAAACTAAAAGTGATGCGGGTTAAATTTTTTGTATTTACCACTATAACAAGCTTTTGAGTTATTTGAATAAACAGCGGTAATACCAAAAGGGAGATAATGGCACCCCTTGAGCTAATAAGAATATGTTGCAAGGGTGCCATTTCACTCACTATTGCATTGAGTTAATTTTTCATTGACTTTCCAGGGCTGATTTCTTTAACATTCGATTCATAGAGTCAACATATCACCCGACATTACCCTATGTATAGGACCGTTTTTTGTATTTTTGCATTTTTACTAATTGCTCACTTATAGGCGTATTATTGTACTTCAAAAACAATTTAGTAAAAGTAACTGATTTTAACATCCAAATTTTCATGAATTTTCTCTCAAAAAATCTTTTTTTAAGAATTAAAAATTTCAATATCAAATGATGCAATTCGGTAATAATCAATTGAACTTATATCCACTAACATATAGTCAAAAAATAAAATACCGTTAGGTAAAAAAATTGTTGTTAAAGATGCGTTTTTTCCTCAAAATTTACAAGCATTAAAAAGTACAAAATTAAAAATTTCCTTCAATAGTGTGCAAATAAAAATATGGAATCTTAAAAATGTTATAGTGTAAGTTACATTTGCTTTGGAAAACAGCCATTTTCGCCATATTCTCGTTTTCTTAAAGGCTTTTACCAAATAATAGAGCACAAAATTAAATTTTGTTCTAATGATGTCCTAGAGAACAAGTTTTTCTATCCGTAGACACAAAAAGTGTTCAAAATTATTAAAAACTATTTTTTTTTTTTTTTTGAATATTTAAAAAATTATTCAAAAATATTTTTTTGACAATCAAATCCAAAAAAAAAAATGTTTTAAAATTTTGGTAGAAAAAAAAATTATCTTTTTGAAGCTTCTGTATAAAAAAATATTGAAATCAAAAAAACCTTTTTGAAGAAACAAAAATAAAAACGTGGTTTTTGGAAAATTGTTTCCTATCCAAAGGACCAAAGGTATAGCCTCTACTTAAAAAAATGTACTGAACGAGTTGTGGACTAGTTTTTGATTAAAATATGATTTTGTAATTTGCTAACAAAAAAATTCTGTAGTACTCGTAGGTACACTTACTTTTGGTTCTAAAAAAATTTAAAAAACGTGTGGGCAAGAAAACCCCCTGTGTACTAGGCCCTTTAGGCTATAGTCGAACAAGCAGACAGACAGAATGTGAGGGCCATTTTTGTTTCGTCCTCACTATCATCGTAAAGACAAGTCTGAACAAAAAACAACACCTCTGTCTACTGCTTCTACAACCTTAATTTATTAAATGCTACATATGGGCGATTCTCCGCAAACTGATACTTTTGTGAGTGCAAGTTTTTCAAACAAATATTATAGATTTCTAAAACTTTTTTGATGCCATAATGATTGCTATCACAACAAAAGTTTATCTTAATGAAAAGTTAATAGTGGTCTCACTACAAGTGTTAATTTTTTTTTAAACCAGATTTTACATGTAAAAATGATGAAATGTCACTGTAGTGACATGGTTTTGCCACGGTAGGGGAATCTTCATACTTAAATCCACTTTGCAAAAAAACTTAAACAGTTAAAATAATATTCGAATAAATTTAAGATAAGTTAGGCAAACACTATTCAAAAATGGTTTAATTCATGAAAAAAAGTATATTGTTTTCGAAATAACGAATATCACGGAAGTGACAATTTTTTTGTGCCAAGCTGATGTCAAATTTTCGCAATCGTACACATCAATTTGGTAAGAGACGTTTGTTTTTCGTGTAAATATATATGCTGATCAAAATCGATGCATGTTTATTACTTTCTGGGACAGATTTCTAACTCAAACTGCAAATTCTGTAAGCGAGTTATAACTATGAAATTTTAGAGCTAATTATACTCAAGTTCTGACGAGATAGTTGGTAACCTCAGGGTGCCAGCGGCGTAGCTACCTTTGGGCAAACTGGGGTGGCGACACAGGGCGTCGGAGGTTTTGGGCCCCAAGAAACTGACAGAAACAATTTTTCAAAGAGAAATTGACAGTTTTTCTTATTTTTAAGAAAGTTTTCGTTAAGTTTATTTTGGATATTAACTCTCAAGTACAATTTCCTGTTTTAAAAATAAAAATTTTTAACAATTCCTTTTCAAAAGCCCCAAGCAAAAAAATTAAAATTGGAACTTTGGAAACTTAACTTTAGAAGTTAACATAGCTATTAGGTGATAAATTCAGCGCTATTTAGAAGAAATTAATTTCGTGATATCCTTTTATAGCTCTTTTCGGTGCGATGCAAAACGAAAATTCCACACAAACTTTCATGAGATCATAAACAAATAAACAAAAATCTCGTTTTGATTTTACTTCTGCAGTACTGTTATACGGCCGAGATTTTGATTGATTCGGATAGAACAAATTAAATTGATATTATTAATTTTTGTGTAGAAAAATGACTAGTTTTTAGTCCTGTTTGTTTTTTTTTTTGCTGAGCCTGCTGGTGACTCTTTTCCGTTGTGTTTTCGAAAACATATTGATATTATGAAAAAATAAGAAATGAATTGGAAAAAGAATCCACCGGCACCGTGAGCAATGCACAAAGCACAATGCTCAAGATCAGACTATATGTCTGAGTATACAAAAGCACAACCCCAGGCGATGCACTTGTCCATGTTTGCATCCCAGAAGGGATGGTCATGCTTTATCGTCATTTAGACTATCTCTTTTACAGACGAAGACTCAATGGACAACTTATTAACATTTTTATTTTTTCCATACCTTATTCCTAGTTTATTAAGATCTAAAAAAAAAAATATTTAAATTATAAACTCGTGCTTCAAACCAGACGCACGAAGATTATGTGTATATTAAAATTACACAACAACAGGTGCGCTATTTGGTTATGTAATCCGATACCTGCACAAGATGGTTGCTCATTTTTGTTGTTCTACAAATCACGAGATGATAAATCTGGGAAACAAAACAAGTGGCAAGCTGATTAAAAACTCAAGTTGTTTAAGAATTCTGCTGATGAATATGTAGGTACTGTTGCTAGTTGTTTTGATCTTTGACAGAAATAAGTGGTCAAGGTAGACGAACATGTATTTGAGGACTAATTTTCCATCTATAAGCCTACTAGACAAAACTTTTTTTTTTTTTTTTTTATTATTATTTTTATAATCAAGAGTATAGATTTCTGTATGTTTGCACTACAGTGTTATTATGTCTAAACCATTTTTTCATTGATTGGTGAGATGATGCAGTTGTGGAATTGGCTAAGGTGATTTGTGGTAGTTAATAGTCAATTTTCACAAATCACCTTAGCCGAGTCGACCCCAGATTTGAGAAAAGGCAACATGCTTTAGACGTTTCCTCCCCTCTAGCGATTTGAACATCACTGATTATATATTATCTTTATCTACATGTCCTTGAATGTGAAGCACAAAAAAAAAACTCAAACTTCGACAAATGGCCACTTCTCTAATGTAATGGGTCTTCAGACAAGAGGTTTAAAAAAATAATAAAAATAAATTTGATGGCGCAACAGCTCGTGGAGAACAAGGGCCTAGTGACTTTCAACTCTCAACCATTCCTGTGTGCAAGTTGTTGGCGGGAATGGAGAGGACCAACAATCTTTTGCTGAGTCCGAACGACTAGATGAGAAGCACTTTTGTATGACAAGGAGGAGGATTTGTCCTCACAAGAGTCAGTGTCTTGGAACAAATATTTCTGTTTTTAGGTGGTAGCGGCTGAGAATTGAACCACCTAACCCCCCTTGGGCAACAAGAAGTTAACAATTTTAATTTAAACATTGAACTGTCATTGTGATCACTCTTGATTGGTGAAAACTAACGTAAGAAGCTCAAAAAATGTGGTCTTAAGAGACATATGCTTTTGATATATAGAGTCTTTGATTCAAATAAAAAAAAAATTGGGAATGAGGGTCACCCTAATGCACATAAGTGTAAAGATCGTATACATTACATGCGCATACCAATACACATAATGTCCCTTATCTAATTTCCAAACGCGATTTGTTATGAAAATTACACATTGATTATTTTTGTAATATTGTTTTTATTATTGTCAGCTGTCTATCTATTTCCGGTTTTTTTATTTCCTTATCCTTGAACTTGTTTATAGTTGATAATAACCATTTTTGTTTTATAAATACAAAAGAATTTTTGATTCAAACAATTTTCCCCAACGAATATAATAAGAATAAAGAAAGAAAAAGAGAGGAGTGTAATACTTAAGAAGTAGATGGTACCTAGGTAGCAAAATGTCAGGTAGCTTTGCTTCAAGGTTACGAGACTTAAGGTGAGAAATAAAGCCATTAAGATTCTAATTCGAAAAACTCTTCACCTGGGTACACAAAAGAAACTAAATATATACATAAATGAATGTATGTGTATGTGTATACGATTTGAATTCTTTGGATGGCCCTCTGTTCCTATTGTGTTTACTTTAAGATAAAGAAAATATTATGGAGAACAATAATGGGGATGTACGAGTACAAGGAAATGTAAGACCTTTTGATACAGACTATTGAATAAAAAAGGATAAACTATTTTGTGACATTCTGGTACGCAGCGTTGATTATTAAGGTTATAATGCTGAAATCATTTTTTAAAAACTTCTCGTCGTTGGGTCAAAGTGTAACTTTTGTATAGTTGCTTTTTTCTTTAATTGGTTGCACAAAAAAATATTTTGTGAACTTTTGTTTAAAATTGCTGAGTTCCATACATAATGGCATCGAACGTACTTTCACAGGAGTAAAAAAATTCATTGATATCCAAAACCGTTTGTTTTATTTAAAAAAAAACGTATGTAGCGCTCTTATTGAAAAACCCGATACATATTACACAGGCAAGTATTAAAAGCAGTTTGGACGCTACTATGGGGCTGGGCAAAGAAAACAAATGCTCAAACCATCTAAAAATTTCAAACCGAAGTAATTCGTGGGTGCGATTAACTTCATGACCGACAAATAGAAATGATTATAGGAAACACGCAGTATTATACAATTATAGACTGAATTTTTTACATTTAAAAAAAATGCCTATGAATAAAAGTTGATTTTAAACACTAGTGGACACAATTAAGGGAAAAACATTTCCAATTTATTTGCAATTTTTTAAATGGCCGTTAAAAATAAAAGTACGGAGTCATAAAAAAAGCTATTCACATTAAGTGGTTTTTTCAATATTTTCGATTTCACGTTTGATTAAAAAAAACATCACGAAAAGCTCTTTTTTTTCTTTTTTAGGTTCATGCAAAGAATGCAAGAAAAATTGTTCTCGAAAGTTTAATGTCCAATCCTTATAGAGAATTTGTTTAAGTTTATAAAACTTGCTTTTTCATCAAGTTTATAAAACTAACCTTCAATTTTCTGTGCGATCATTAATTGCTGAGATATCGATGATCTTAGAAAAAACTATAATTTTCCATTCAAAGTCCGAGAGAGGAAACAAATTGAAGCTGAATGAACAAGTCATCAGGTACATATGGTGTTTGAGCTGGACAATTTGTTTCTAAGTTTTGTTTTATTTTGGTCTACTAATACTATTTGAAACAAAAGAATCAAGGAATAATTTAGGCATTAGAGTAAATTAATTCTTTTTTATTTTACTAAATCAACCAAATCAAATAAGTAATAAAAGATGTTGATACAACCCACACTATGTATGTATGTACATTGTACAAGTCTTCTGAATAGCGGGAAACTTGAATGACCAAAACTCGTTTCCAGTTATTTAAGTACGTAATCATTATATACAAAATAAAATCATCTTAAAAGGCAAAAACAAAATAAATCGAAAGAAGCAACACAACAAATATATGTCACCCAATAACAAAGAAATGAGCTGACTTAGTTAGAAAGCGTACAGTGTAAACAAAGTGTGATTTATTAAATTTCTTTCTTATTTTTGCATGTTGCTTTATTACTTAGCACACACCAAGGTATCTAATGTGTGTTGCTAGGTATACAAGCATGAATGCAAACAAAAAACTTACCTTTTCACTTCAAACTAAATGAGGAAACCTTCAAGTGCAATCCCAAATGTCAAGTGGTAGTGACACAACAAATATGTTTAAAATTAGATTGAAAAAGTTAAAAGTGAAAAATGAGAATATTTTATCACAAAATTGCGCGAGTCATTGAAAGAAATTAGTTTCCATATATATATAGGTAATGAGGAAATGTGCGGCTTTTATTAATTAGCTTTTTATAGATTAGATATATAAAAGACTTTTATATGCTTAAGGTTATTTTAAGTTCTGCCAAGAGCTCATTAGTGTTTTCCTCTCAAAAAAATTCCAAAGACAACAAAATGGAAAATTATAGCAGTGGAGTTGTTAGTGAAACCAACCTGTCATTTCGAACTGACAGGTTGACCTTTAGTAAACTAATAGTTTATGTCCTACTATAAATTGGAAAAATAACAAATAATAATTATTTGTTACAGAAAATAATAAAGCAGGTAGGTAATAGGAACAAAAAATATTTGTGAAAAAATGAGTATTGAGTAGTTTTTTTAAGCAAAACTAAAACTCCCACATCTACGTATTATTGCCACGTTTATAACCCGTTTCAGTGATGGTATGAACGAGTAACCACTTCAAATATATGTAGTATGCGATGCAAATCGTAGTGGTTATGTCAAACTCACATAATTCAATAACATATAAGGTACTCGAAAACTGATGCGGTCCTGATCTCTATGCGCCGGGGTAATCAAAAGTTGACCTCTTGAATAGCCGAAATCCAAAAAAGCAATCGTTTCGTTTTATGCCTGAAACATAAATGTGCAAAAATTAAAATGTTGCAACTTCGATTTTGAAGTTTTGCTGAATGAAAACAGAGTCTCTAATCAATAAAAGGTTTAACTGATTTTAAAATATTATATTTTCTTTGGTATACGCACATTAACAGTACTGTAATATGATGGAATTCCGATAAATGTATAAAACTAACTAACCACCTCGAAAAAATTTATTTTCACCTTCAGGCTTCTGGCATAAGGGGGACGGTATTAAAAACATTAAAAGTATTCATGCAAAGTCGTAAGCTTACAAATTGTGTAAAATGATAAGTTTACGCAGTTTGCATGAACGAAATTTTTTGATAAATTTGATTAAATTCTGATAATTCAATCACAGTAACAGCCACAAAGACAAACGTTTAGATAAGTTGAACCAGCTTGGATAATTTTCCGCAGCAAAATCCTTGGATAAGTTTAACCAAATTGTGTAAATCATTTCCCATACATACAAAAATACCTTTATAATGTCATTGATCTATTGGAGAACTCTTAAGTATTTTTTCTTCGAATGTTTAACAGTTTATAGAGTAAATAAAATTTAAATAAATTGGTTGGCGCAACAGCTCGTGGAGATTCAGGGCCTAGTGACTTACAACTCTCAACCATTCCTGTGTGTGTGTTGTTGGCAAGAATGGAGGGGACCTACAATTTTTTTGCCGGTTCCGAACGGCTAGTGAAAAGCACTTTTTCATGACAAATATACTCTTGGAGGATTTGTTAGTTCCCCGTCTTATAGAGTACCAACTCAAAAGTAAGGTCACTTGAATGTACCTTATGGCTAGGTTTTTGGATTCAAACAGACTTGAAAGGTTTCCATTTATTCCGTGCTATTATCAGTTAATACTATTAACCCATACTAGTTGAAAGATGGCTTGCCTTTAAATTGTTGTGATTGTCTACCCGACAAAGTATTCCTCGGCAAACGATGCACAGCCTATTGAATTCGATCCACGTTAGCTACATGCACGCTCGATGTTATAAACATAACATCATTATCATAATATTAAAAGCGTTGTCATAATTTTTCGAGGGCGCATAATTAATACAAAAAAAATAGAAAGTTGAAAGGTTATGAAGGTTGGCAAGTGTATTGATAATAAGCAGGTTATTATCTGCAAAAAAGATTGAAATTTCGCAAGTGATTCAAAGCTCGAAGAAATATTTTTTTTTAATTTCGAGATAAAGTGCAATACTCTTTGAAAAATTGCGTTCAAACCTTTTCAGGGTAGGTACATCTTTATTTTAAAAAAAAGTTTAATGTTAAATAGTAAATATTAAAATTAAGAATAATAGACTCTGGGCCGTAACTAGATTACACTGTTGTGTTTTAGAAAGCCAAGTATGTAGATCGCGCTCTCATCTAGATTTAGCTCCCATTCAAAATTCTCTCTGAATTGAATTCATTTGATTCACTTGAAATATTGAAAAAAAAAAAATTAGAAATTGTTAATACATTGTTTTTTCAGAAAACAACAATAAGTCCCTGAAAATTTAAACCTAGCTTTCTCAAATTCCACAACTGTGTGATGGAGGCTATAGCCTTGTCAAACAGTAACAGGTAATTTCCATTTTGCACAAATATTTGGACATGAAAAAGCTTTCCGCAAAATGGGTGCCGCGTTTGCTTTCGATCGATAACAAAGGAAACCGTTTTAACATTTCAATTGAGTATTTGGCCATCCAAGCGAGCTTTTGCTCCGATATTTGTAACCGTGGATGAAACATGTATTCATCACCATACAACAGAGACAAAAAACAGTCTAAACATTGGACTTTCCCAGGTGAATTCAAGCCAAAGATACGGGAGGTGTCATCCATATTGGTTATCTTGAGAAAGGTTTAACGATTGCCTTATTGACTTATACTGCTCACCTGTTTAAGCGATTTAACTTTGATTTAAAGGAAAAAGACTCCATTTGGTGAGGAAAAATGAACTTTTTCAACAAGAAAAAGCTTCTGCGCACAAGTCCGCAGTCGCAGTGGAAAAAAATGTGCGACTAAAATGCTGAAACTTCAAGAAACAAGTGCATATTTGGAGGCTTTTGCTGAAAACAAATTTTTGGAGGAAAACAAAATTAGAAAATCGTTAGATAAAGTGTATCGAGCTAAATGAAGATTATGTCGAGAGACAAAAAGTTATTTTTTTTCCAAAAAGAGCGTCCTACTTTTAATTTTCGGGGAATTATTGACTCCCCCCCATGTTTTTTGTGAATATATCATTTCGCTTACTTCGCTTACTGCCTGAAATACTGCAATACAAACCCTTTACATGTCTGCAATATCGGCACATCGATATCTCTTCTCAATTACGAGACTGGCGACAGTGCCTTTAGACTTTCTAAGCTTTTGTACTTTCTCTTTATATCAATACCGGAACATATTTTGGAATTCGCTTGGCACATTACAATGCGCCAGGATCGAGGTAAGTAAATTATTCAGATTTTAAGAGCAATAATAGCATAACTCCATAAAATAGAAAAAAAATAAAAAAATCTGGTGGCGCAACAGCTCGTGGAGAACTAGGGCCTAGTGACTTAACTCTCAACCATTCCTGGGTGCGCGTTGTTAGTAGGAATGGAGGGGGACCTACAATCTATTTTTGTCGAGTACGAACGGATAGATGAGAAGAACTATTCATTTTTAGGTGGCAGCGGCTGGGAATCGAACCCAGACCTTCGGCATGGCAATCCAACGCACTTACCATCATGCCACGAGGTAACGAGCATAGCTCCATGTTGTGCCGTTATTACGCCACTTATAGAAACAAAGTGAAAAAAAGGGGCGGATGCCGCCCACTTTTGAATCCCGCAAAAAAAATTATAAGTAAGTAATGCTTTTCACATCAAAATGCCAAATCCATGTCAGGATGGCATAATTTATAAGAACAGAAATGCAAATTGGAAAAAAAAATAATTTTAAATCGCAATTTTCTACGCTCTTCGTAAAATTCTTTAAAAGTGCATTTTTCTCAAGAAATAATTTTTAATTTTTTCCAACTGCAACTTCAATTATAACTGTAACTACTAATGCAACTTGCGCCAACTTTTTGTGAATTCATGTTGGTTACTCTCATTGTTACGAATAATTGTAAACTGCAACTGCAACTAAAATTTCCATTAATCTTTTTCTTTTACCAAGGTTACTAGCGGGGCCATAATGTAAAAATGTTCAAGTCATTCTGGGTAATGGTTAAGTTACTATGCAGGTATAAACATATTTATATACTTTAGAAGAAGAGGTTAAACTGTGGGTAACTCTATATACACGGGTGTGTGTATATGTAGTTCTCGACAAACCTGACACGTCTCAAAATCATTGTACATTTCAGTTTATGAATTGAGTGCAAAAAAAAAACAAAACAAAACAATAACAATATCCATATAGAAAATGTATAGTTTTTTTTGTAGCAGCGTTCTATAAAACTTCGCTCACCGGTTAAAGTAACACAATTTAAATAATTTCCATAGTTTAAAATAAAAACAAAACAATAAATATGTTAATATTATTACCGGCTAATAGTTGAATTCATCACGTAAGTGATTCAGTGGTTGGGTGTATGAAGTAGGTACATAGCACAACCAGCCAGTACCGAAGCGTTCCAGATATGGAACTGAATTTATGGCGAAAATTGCGTTTGCGTGTAGCAATAAAACAAATTATTTCATCAAGACACGTGTGTATGTGTAAGTAAGTACGTAACACAGTGTCAATGCACTTTGCACGATTCCAATTGATGTACCTTCTGGTACAAATTTTTATATGTTAACAGTGTCATTACTTCTTGCAACAGAATTTGACTCCACTTACAGATTAAAAACTACAATTTAATCGTTCTTACTGCATCACTGTAATAAGTGATAAGGATATATTCGAGATACATTGCTTCGAATGGTCAAAGGGTGTGTTTATGTTGGTGCTGTGATAAACGATTCGAGGAGCGATTCGATTTAAGCTTTGAAACGTTCAATGCAAATCCTTCTCTGCTTTATTCACATCATTGCTCGTTTATCGCAACTCCAACATAAACGTATACCCATAGAAATCAATTGAAAAATGTTTGGCTGTTTTCTGTTGGAGCCATTTTTAGTTGGACAAAAACAAACAAAATTGAAAGATTTTTTTTAAAACCTTAAAGATATTTTTAATTTTAGTACGAAATACTGTATTTTACAAAAGATTCTAGAATCTAGATGGAAAAGTTATCAAAACAGGTAAAGCATTTTCTAAAATCAGATAATGCGTTTGCTGAAAAAAATAGTTCAATGAGATGTATCATTATTAGCCATTTTTCAATTAATTAGACTCACGGGTCCGGACTCGAATTTCCCAATCTAAACAGGCTCTTACATACACATCGTAATTTGATGTTTGATCTACATAGATCTCAAGTTTGATTTTACGAATGATTAACTTTACAAGTTAAAAGACTGTTAAACATGTAGACTGTAGAATACTGAAATACAAGAATTCTAAGCATTCTACATAATAATGTTAAATTTCGACCGTTTGCCTGAATGAATCAAAGAGTAAGTAGTCTTATATCATGCATAGGCTATGTTTAAGTATCTGGAGCGTTGTGTGAATGATACGAACGCCAATAACTTAAGCTTTTTCTGCCTAACTCTTCCGTCTCCATTTTTTCTTTATAATAAAAAGGCATAAGGTAGCAAATTTTCAGTAGATTCGTTAATTTTGGCAATAGTTTAAAAAATTGTATATGGAAAAACAAATGAAAAAAAACTTTCGACAACCAAGTTCGTCTAGCACCATTTATTCCATATTTAGGAAGACATTCGCCAACACATTTTATTAAAAACAATTTTTTGAAATTTCGAAAAACAAAAAATAGAGAAGTTATTTCTTACAATACCTACTTTAAAAACTTTGAGCTTGTCTGGCAAGCATATTCGAACGAAAAACATGTTTGGCACTTTGAAGTAGGTAACATTTATGTTTGTTTAAAAACCGGCTTTGTTAGAGCAAATGTGTTGACTTTGAAACATTTTAAATTGTAAGAAAAATAAATAAGATGGTAAGCCGTTAAGTGCGAAAAAGTTTAATTTTACTATTATTTTTGACTTAACTAGTCATCAATGAATCATACACCCAAAAATATTTAACTTTAAAAATTAGAAATCAACTTAGTTTAAGCAACTCCCAGTAGATTTGTATCCAAAACTTTTTCTGAGTAAAGCTACGAGCAGACGATTTGCAAAAGTCGCAAATATTTGCGCGGATGACGTAATGTTTACGTTACAATTTGCGGTCTTTGATCGCAAATCGTCTACGGAACTTTGAGACAGCCTGCAAGTGCTCGTAAATCATTTGCGTATGATTTGCGAGGCCCAAGTCGCAAATGCATTTGTGACATTTTGGCAAATCATGTGAACACTCACAAAAATAATTTGTGACAATTTGCGAGTATTTGCGACCGTCACAACCATTTGCGAAAACACGAAAATGGAACACTGCAAAAGCGGACATTTGCGATGAATTTTGTTGTTGTACTTAAAGTAATTGGCTGTGGTTTTAAGTATGTATGTATGTAGGTACCTTCATTATTTTTATTATTATTTTTAATGATTTAAATTTATTTTGTTTTCTTTTTTTTTTTATGAATATAAGCTTTACGTAGTTAAAAAAAATTAAACTGACCTACAGCCCATAAACCATCACCAAATGAGACTATAGCTATGACAAAACTCAACAAATAAACAAATTTGTCAATAGAGAAATGTCAGGCTCGCAAATCTGCAAATGAGTAAGAATATGATATCTACAAATGTTGCCGTAAATCGTGTGAACACCTCGCAAATATGCTGCAAAATTTGCGATCTTATTTGCGAGCATGTCATTTGCGAGCACCTTGATCGCAAATGTATTTGAAAACTTTGGGACAACCTTCGCAAATCGTCTGAACATGTGTATTTGCAGGTTTGCGAGCACTGTCAAACGTAAGGCATTTGAAGTGTATTTGCGACATCAGTGCTCGCAAAGATTTGCGACTATCGCAAATCGTCTGCTCGTAGCTTAAGTCATTTTAAAGGAAATTTAATAATCTTTGTTTTATGTGGAACAATGCCTTTACCTATATCTGATGGTAAAATAGTTATAGGCAAATAAGTTTTAAAAAAATGTGATTTTTCACGAACCTAGGGGTCGCCAATAATTACTAGGGGCGTCAGGGTCGCAACACTGGTCCACAGAAAAGGTTGCAAGCATAATCTCAAAATTTTTCTCCGTTTTTGAGTTACATTAAAAAAAACCGAAAAGGGTGATTTTGCACCCCCTCTTACCCTCAAAAATGCGCCCACTAATTTAATAGCACCCATTTAATGATTTTTACAATCAAAACCCATGAAATTATTGCCCTGTTTTTTAGGATATAATCAATAGTCTATTAGTTGAAAAGTGCTTCATTTTGCACTGCCAAACCATCAAGATTAACTTTAAATTTCCGCAGTAATACTGGACGTTAAGATTTTATAAATCGCGTTAATTAATTTTAATAATTTAATATAATTAAGCTAATCAATAGTGTTTCAATTCTTTAATATAAAAAAAAGTTTCAACAAGCTGGAAGTGACTCATAGATTTGGGTGTATAATGTAAATCTAATCGTGACTCATTTTCTAATTAATGTCCGCATCAGTGAGAAATTGCATGAAGTCATAAAAAGGGTTGAAATTGTTTTGAAAAATTTAACATTCTGCCAATATTATTCAGCATAGAGAGACTAGAGAGCAATAAAGATTCCAAAAAGCCACTCAAGTAAACAGATAAACCTGAGTGGTTTTTGGAAACTTCATTGCTCTCTTTCTTCTTAGGGACTAACTGTAGAGAGTTTGAGCTATGAAAACAATTGTTCAAAATTACAAGCTAAATATTTGTTGTATGTAAACTTTTTCCTTTCAACCAATAGGTATTGAAATAAATCGGTGCAAACAAAACATTAAATTTTACACCTGTTCGACACGTGCTAAAGTAGGCAGACAAACGGTTATTGATTCAACCCCTAAAAGACTGTAGTTGATATGAATTACAATGTTACGCAAATGACTTGAATTTGTATGTCGTAGGGCCTTAGACTATTTGGGTTATGTACGTTGCGGCATCTATTAATTAAATGAGCCTAACTGCAAAGGAGTTACAATTTGTTCGCCTTTAGCCCTATTTTTTTTTCTGGAAAATCTATTTAATACAATGACAAGGATAAGATACCATTACCATTCTTTCGACGAACTTAAGCTCACAAAAAGATAATTTAAATTGAAAAATATATTGTCAAGCTTAATGCAGTGATCGTTGAGCTTAGCAGCAGTAAAGAAAGTATCAATATTTCAAATGTTGCCATTCAAGATTTAAGTAAAAATCCCTTTAAATTTAAAATTATACATGCAGGAATGTAGCCCAACAAAAAATAAACACACACACAGCCTACATGGTAAAATAATTTTAGACAAGAAAACTGGCTTCGAATAAACCAGAAATCAAGTTTTCTTTTCATACCACAATATGAGACAAGTCTTCTTACGTCTAGCTTTTTTTGATGTCGTAGGTTGATTCGTGGGCGTCAGGTTGTATGTATATCCTGATACCCACAAATAAACCAACAGTACATTTTATTTAAAATGATTGACAAATTGAACCCGATTGGAGTAGGGGATAAGGGCTTATTACACCTTAAATATTTTTTCCGTGGATACTGCTGATGAAGTAAATTATCCTGCAAGAGCATCTCTTGTCAACTTATCCTACCAAATTGGATACAAATTGCTAGTTCCCTCCATTCCTTCCCAATAAACAGCACGCACATAGGTACATAAAGTAGATTGGATTCCCAACAAGCTGTTACGCCAAAGTATTTTTTTGTTTGCATTTAATTGAAATTCAATTGGATTTCTTTGATATTATTCTAAATGAAAATTTTTAAGATTTTTCAAAACAAATTTAAAATTAATTTAATGAAAAGCCAAATATTTTGTGTTTTTTGTTTATCCTTCGCTTAAAAGAAAATTACACAAGACACACCATTATCTACCGCTTAGCCCAGTGTTTCCCAACCTATTTTTGGTATTAACCCCCCCCCCCCCCCAGAAATTTCCAAAATGGTTTTGTTTAATTTTTAACATTAAAAATGTTGAAATGTTCACTAAAAAACTTGAATTATTAAAAATTAGGAAGAAATTACCACAACCAGAAAATTCTGTTTTTAAATCCAGCGATAAATTTTTCAGATGTGATTCTATAGCGCTATCAGTCACTTAACATTTTCGGAAACATTGAAACCTGTCAAACTTTGAGTTTGAAACGATTGTCTGAAATATCAATGAGGGTAACGAAGCCAAAGATTTTCGTTTTTACATCCGCAAGAGTTAATTTTTTCATTGAAGTTGCTTATTGAATGAGTTTAGTTTTTCGAAAATATCGACTAAGACTCACAAATAGGGCTGGCCACGATACCAAAACAGTTTCGGTATCGTTTGGTATCGGTATCGCAAACCGATACCATACCGAGACGATACCAGCTCCAAAAGGCATCTGACGATACCAAGACTTGGTTATACGAGACCAAACGAAACTGAGTTATTCGAGACCGATGCCGATACCGAGACGATACTAACATTTTGACGATACTTACAAAAGTATCAGTTGGTTAGGTATCGTTGCCAGCCCTACTCACAAATGCCTTACAATCGGCCGGTTATAAATTTTCATCTCCAGTTTATTGCTGGAGAGAATCAAAACAAAAATTTGAACAAGCCAAGATTGAAACCGGACTCATTTCGAAAATAAATTAGTGCGAAAGTGAGATCTTTTTTCTTTCGGTTCTTTTAATATTGAAATTTTATATGGATGTGAAGCATCAGAATGTAAAATTGCCCCCCTGTGGAGCGTGGACCCAACGTTAGGAAACACTGGCTTAGCCTATGTTTAACAGTTATACTATAAATAATTTTTGTAATTATTATTATTTCTTAAAAACACTTCCTATTGTTTTAAATCCAAGCAACGTTTCTGGATCGTACAATTTGAGTACCAACATATTTACAAGGTGGCGCACCAATTGTGCTACAATAAGAAGTTCAAATAACTTTTTTTTGAATCGATGTATTTTATTTATTTTTTACTTGCGATATAGGTACTAAGAGCGAATTTTGGAAACAAAACAAAACATTTCGAGATAACAATAAAAAAATTACATAACGATGATAGAGAACACGAACGTGTAGGTGGCATAATTCTATCTGTCTGTCTGCCTGTCTGTTTGTATCTAATGAATCTACAGCTTGAAACACTGAGGCGAATTTCTTCAAATTTTGAACTTAAGGGTTCAACCGTTTAGGAAAAGCTTGTTTATCTCAAAAACGGCTCTAACGAATTTGATAAAAAAAATCAGTGTATTATTTTAGTTTAATGTATTTTTTCGTAAAAACAAATTTGCCACAAAAACCGTTATTAACGCTACTAAACGATCTTGCTGGAACCAAACGCTGTTCAATTGCGAAACGTCTGCAGTTCTGGGGTAAAAAAAACTTATTGAACATCTTTTAATATAATCTTTGTAGCAAGATTCGTGCCTCACCCTGTACTTATAAATTAAAATAACCATTATCTCATAATTCACCCACTTCACGTCTTACTAAAATAAAAAAATTGATTTCCAGAGCTTTAGAAAGCTAAGTGACTTCCCAGTTTTCACTTTGAGTCACTTCGCATTTTATTTCGATATTTGTAGAAAAAGATTATTCACATTAAATACGACAAAAAGCTTGGGCGTGAAGTTTGGGCAAAGACAAAAAAAATCGTGTGGGAATCGTCATGCATGCGACAGTTTTCTAAAAGAATTAACTTAAAATGATGAATAAATTTTTACAAAAAGAAGATAACACTTTTAATAATCCCATCTTCCAAGTTTATTCAAGGCCCATCAAAAAATGTATTAAGAAAAATCTAGACGAGGGCACAATGTCAAATACTAGTGAGGCCATTGTTTGAAAAATATTTTGACAAAGGTGGTTTTAAAATCATAAATCTAACAGATAAGTAACATTTTTTTTTCTAAATTCCACGTTTAATAGGCATAAACTCGTAATGTACTAGTAAACACTAATTTCTTCTTAGTATCAACCCATTTTTTACTTGAAATTATAATAACTACACAGGTTAAAAAATATCGGTTAGTTAGCTTTTGGGCAAGAAAAGACGAGACGGTTTCTTAGCACTAAGTTCGTTCGCTGAACTTGAAACCGTCATCTGTTTTCCGCTATAAGCTTAGGTTTTCGTAATATTACTGTTAGAAAGCTTTGTCGTATCTCATAGAAATCACTCAGTGTGCATAATGCAGTAACTGGAAAAAAATCCTTTAAGGTTATAGAACTGTGATGTGATTTACAGACATAGACATTCAGACAGACTATACATTACCGCACATTGATTTTAATGCGGTAGCCCTAACAGATTTCCCACAAGGACACTGAACGGAAAACATTAATGATGTTTCGGTCTTACGGGTAGCTCCAAAACAAACGACGCGGTAGGGTCAGACATTTTTTCAGGTAACCTACCCTTTGATAGATCAATGAAGCTTCCAGATTTCTGTAGTGTCTTTCAAGCTGAAATGAAAGGCTGCAAAGAGCCTTTTCACATGTGAATAAGTCAATAAAATATTGACATTTTTATTGATAGTCAGGCGACAATCAAAGCCATTCTATAAATTGTAACAAAGTCAAAACTGGTTGTTCGTTGTCATAATGAGTTGTGCATCAAATATAGTTAGATGCCCTTCGATGTGTGACATATACGACGATGAATTGGCCAAAAACGGATGATCTCTTTATCCGAGCCAAACCGACTGCTCGGTTCTTATGTCACTAGAGCAGGAAAAAAGAAGAATTTGTCAGGGTTTCCTCAAAGTTGCCACGGACAGATGGTCAACAATTGATACCTGTCGTGTCTTGAAGAACTTATGGCCGTGTATTTCAAAGAAAAAACTGAATATCCACTCAAGCTATGCAGTCCTTAACTGTCCCTCTTGGTTGGAATCCTAACTGGTCGCAACACAATTTGAAGCCACTTAAGCAGAATGGGCGATGCTCATCTGACTTGTGTAGAGGGTGTCAAGGTGAATGCCCCAGCCTAGCCAGAACTTAAAAGGTAGTCCTCAGGATTACTTTTTCGACAAACTGGGCGACGTCTCATTTTTGTCTCTTAAAAAAACATCCTATAATTCACTCAGAATACAGGATGGTTCAGGGAGGCCACCATACCTAAGCTTCCACTAATCAATTTTCTTACCCCTCCTTTACCTTCCCTACACCCTGGGGAGTACAATGGATCATTTGAGATCCGAGTAAGGTAATGCGCCTTTATCGTATCCTCATTCCTATTTACCTTATTTAACCTAAGTAGATTACAAATTACCAAGTGTGATTGTGATTACCCATTTCATTTGTATTATGTCCTCAAAAAAGATTAAATTCCATTTGAACTATATAATTAAAAAAATTTATTAACCATTACATTTGCAATGGGTAATTTAAGAAGACAATAAATTTGTAATTGATATTTCTTAATTTTTTACGTTATTGAGTGTATTAACTATTAAGCGATTTTATAAAACAACTCTCAAAAAGCTTTGATACTGTTTTCAAAATTAGTCGTAAGTTTTCGAATCCTTTCAGAGAAATTAATTCAAAATTCATCTTACGGCGGAGAGAGAAAATTGAATAGTGTTGAATAAAGTTCAATAATGTCAAGATTTATTATCGTATTCAAAACTTAGATTTGTGATGTCCAAAATAAAGATTTTATCAAAATATTTTGTTCGGTGTAGATTTATATTCAAGATCACAAAAAAAATATATAAATAATTAAAAAGATTAAAGTGCATAAAGTTGTTCGAATAACGATAAGAGTGTTTCTTGTGTTTTCTTATCAACTCAGATTGGCCATACAGACATGAGTTTTTATTTTGATACTTATTTAATTAGAAGCAATAGGAGTCGCATGCAAAACTATGTTCCATTGGCCAGACCGCTTTGATAAGCAGAAACAAATTTTTGTAAACATGTCTACAGATGGGTTCAACGAATTTCAGATTAGAATTATTACTGTTTTGTCGGACAAAATGTCATATTAAGAGAATAACAATTTTACACGCTCTGAAATGTATCTGTTCACTGCCAGTTTTTTTGTTTCTAAAGACAATACAAAAAATAGTATTTAAAGAAACTTGAAACGAAAAAATCTTCTGTTGTGGTGAAGGGATGGAGTATAATTAATTTGAAACTTCAAATGAGATCTAATCCAAAATGGTGAAGGTGTCTCTTTAGGACTTCTAAGACCTATAACATCAACGCACATTATTATTTTTTCTTCTCTTTTCCATTATGTGTTTCCTTAGAATGATTAAAAAACACTAATTTAATTTATACTTGTTTTTTTTTTTTAAATCAATTAAAAATTTGAGTGATCCCGTCTCCTCTCAGCAGCAAATAAATTTGACTCCAACATTTGTTTCTAAACCAAATATACTACTCGTAAATATCATATGAGCGATGTTGATTTAACGGCGGCCTCAAACAACTTTTAAAGTCATTTAAAGTCGATTTCAAATGTATAAAATTTTCGCCATCATACATTTAACAACATATTTTTGAACCCGAATTCGAAAAAATGCTAAATATTTTCAAAAACTAACTTAAAAGTTAAGACATATAGAACTCTCCTATTTGAAAATGTAAGCATCTTATTCAACAATTAGAAATTATTGGTTTAAAAAAGTCAAAATTTCATATTTGTACGCACATAAGGAAGCAAACGAACTTGGCACTCATTTTGTGACAACAGACTATCTCGGTCTAAATAATAAAATGAAGATGCAGCATGATGACTTTTATATATTAAAAATCTTTTTAACGAATGTTACTTCTTGCATTTATTTTATTAGAAAATTGACTTTTGATCAACTTTTTAATGCAAATGTCATTATGTTTTGTTTATACATGTAAATTAAGATCTTTAAAAAAAAAATTTGTATGATTGAAAAACTTTCGCTAAGATACCCACAGCGAAACCGCCAAACAAGTTGCACAAGAATTTGTCATTTGGCCGATACTATATTCCACGCATTTGGCAATACATTTAAGACACTCTAAATGTTGTGAACATGTGCCTACTTCATACCCCGCCCATTGAAACTTTGTCCACGATTCAAGATAATACAACACGTTTTATCCTTGCAGGGCATTTGATTGACGACTTACGCGTCGGCGACCGATCGTAACTCGTATAATTTTAATTTTTGTTTCTCATGTTAAAGTATATCCGTTCGTTAATTGCCGCATCATTATTATGATTTCTCTCTTCTAACCGCTAACCATACAACTGAAATTGCATGTTTCATTGACGAGTGAAAAGCCACACACACGCACACATTGATTGACTTAAGTATCTTATGGATGAAATATTGGAGAAATTGGCGCAGCTTCGCATTTATTTTGTGAACAAAATATAAGATCTCAGGTGAATAACCCGGCTTTTTTTTGGCGAAGTAATTTATGTCTATTGTATGGTGGAATACAAGAAAAACACAAAAGAGAAAAACTAACTCATACATTCGTTTGAAACAGATTAACTCACGTAATTAATCACACGTAAATCACATGAATGGTGTTTTTATAATATTGAGTTTAAGAATCGAACTATCCGTCTAATGATTTTAAAACAAGTAATTTACATTAAAAAATACATCAACAATAAATAATTATGACCTTACAATAGGTAATTGAATTGAGCATGCAATCTAGACCAGGAACAGAGTTGTAGAGATTGCAGTCTTTACAAGTACTGCAGTTAATTGACTAAAAGACTAATTTCAATAAGTCTTTTGACTTACAAAAAGACTATAAATGTAACTCAGCAGTTATTTAACATTCAAAACTGTACAGTCACCAAGAGCAGTCAATTAACTAAAAGTTAATTAGCTGCAGTACTTTCTGACTGGTTTTAGTCTTTTAGTCAAATGAAAGTCTTCAATACTGGCCTGATTTTAGTTTTAGTCTTTAATTGACTCTTAACTGCAGTCAATTAACTATAAGTCTTTTAAGTCTTTCGACTAAAAGTCTTTGGATTTTAGTACGAGTATTATATAAGTATGGAATAAAAAGGGGACAAAATTGCAATGGTTTCAGTTTGTATAATAGTACGAGAGATGGGAACGTAAAAAAAAGTCGTTTTTTAAGTTATGTCCTCTCTAAGTCCCTAGTTTCGTATGAGGGCAGTCTGACTGGTGAAAATGTTGTGTTGCCTGTCATTTTGAAAAAAGGTTTTACAAATCGTTAATACGATTTTCTCGGCTCCTATTGGCCATAGGGTAAAATTTTTTGTTACATTTTGTAGGTTACAAAATTTTTTGTTACATTTTGCAGGTTACAAAATTTTATAAAACTTACGCTTTAAACATTTTCGTCATAACTTTCCAATGAAAAGTTATTGTCAAAAAACTGTCGAATTTTTTTTTAGTAAAAAAAAAGTTTTAAGCATTTTTAATCTACTCTTGTTCATCTGACAGAAACCAAATTATACAATACTTTTTTTAGAACACTAAATTTCCCACATTTTGGTACGAGTATATTTAGATTGTATGTGGAACAAAAAATGAAAAGAATACAGTAACACCAAATTGCCAATATCAAGGAAATAATTCCTAAATGGACAATACGATTCGAGCGCCCAATGCTGGGGCTGCAAAATAGTTATGGATTCTTGGAGAAGGAAACACACACAATACAGGTGTTTAAATTAACATCTAAATATACCAAAATGTAGGAAATTTAATGTTCTAAAAAAAGGTATTAGGTATATAATTTTTTGTTAAATGAAACAGTACTACTAGTACTACGGCCAATAGGAGCCGAGAAAATCGCATTAACGATTTGTAAAGTCTTTTTTTCAAAATGGCGGACAACACAACATTTCTCACCAGGCAGATTACCCTCATGTGAATCTAGGGACTTAGAGAGGACATAATTTAAACAAAAAACGACTTTTTTTACGTTCCCAGCTCTCGTACTATTACACAAACCGAAACTATTGTGAACAACATAATTTTTTTCTAGTTTATTCCATACTTATATAATACTAAAATCCAAAGACTTTTAGTCGAAAGACTTTAAAAGAACTACAGTTAATTGACTGCAGTAAAGAGACTTAAAGACTAATCTAAAATCAGGCCAGTACTGAAGACTTTCAATTGACTAAAAGACTGAACACAAAATTCTGCAGTTAATTAACTTTTAGTCAATTGACTGCTTTTTGGTGACTGTACTGAATGTTACTACTACTGGCGACTGCTTATTTTGGAGTTACAGTACTCAGTCAAAGTATTAACTTAACAGTCAATTGTTTAGTTAATTAACTTAACTTGCCTGAATTCATTAACAGAGTACTGGATTTTTTACAGCTCTGCCAGGAACTTAAATTTTAATTAACTCTGAATAATATGCCGAATAAAAAATGTTGTGAAATTAAAATAAATAATAAATAAAAATAAAAAAAGAACTTGCATGAAAACTTAGATATGAGACAAACTTTACATGCAAATCAATGATGTCCGCGTCAAGTTAGCATTACCACTTTTTAGTTAGCATTACATTTTTTACCACTTTTTTAGTTAGCAAATTTTTCAATTTTTTTGGAATATAATATTTGGATTATTAGTTGAAATTTGTCACGCTTGCTTTTTAAAAATTAACCCCTGGTAGACAGTCAAGTTAGCACCACCACCCTTGAAAATAGGGTAAAATAAACGCAAAAAAGAAAACAAAGTATGTGTGAATTTGTCGTAAATATATTGCAAAAGAAACAAAATTAATAAAAAATGCCTTGAATATGACAAAAAGCCTTAAAATCCCTTTGAAAAAAAAAAATAGCACTACCATATGAAAACTTTTTATTCCAAGTGTTTTTTGGTATGAAATTTAATTAAACAATTGTCGAAATAAGTTGTCTTTAAATAAGTTAAAAAAATAAGCCCCAATTTTTTTTCAACTTATTTTTGACACAACTCTTTTAAAGGCATATTACGACAGTTGTTTAAACAAATTCCATACCAAAAAAAAAGTTAGAATACAAAATGTTTATATGGTAGTGCTCGATTTATTGAAAAAGCAGAAAAAAACTATGTTGGGGATTTGTATCAAGTTCAAGGAACTTTTTATAAATATTTTTTCTTTTACGATATATTTACGACAAATTTACCACAGATAAACACATATTTTGTTTTCTTTTTTGAGTTTATTTTACCCAATTTTCAGAGGTGGTAGTGCTAACTTGACTGCCAAGTTAGTATTACCAGGGGTTAATTTTTAAAAAGCAAGCGCGGCAAATTTTTTTCTTTCACGACAAATTTATGACAGTTAATCCAATTATTGGATTCTAAAAATTTTGAAGTGGTAATCCTAACTTGACCGACATAAATCTATATGTTTACGGCTGAGTCAATGCTCTTGGTTCTTAAATTTTTGTTATATAGGAAATTCCACTAAAATGGACCCACTCTTTAAGGTGAAGTTGTATGCGTTTCTATTCAAATTTAGAGAGTAGATACATGATTCGCTTTTAATATTTTTAATAAAAATATACTACGATGTTTTTTATTTTGTTAATGTGCCATGTCAATGCAATAGTCATGCCCTATTCGGTGCTGATAACATCCAAGTCCTTAAAGCTATACGAGTTGAGTAACAACAAGTTTTAAGATAATCTGAAGCTGCAGTTGATTTTAAAGCAGCGGCAGTTTATTTTGTATGAAATTTAAAACGTATTATTTTAGGTTCAATCCGTTCATTATTTTCTGCATCGATTGAAAGTGCAAAGCAATCTCTTTTACATGAAATTCTTTCTTTAAAAACTATAATTCATTTTTTCCCTGCCTTGTTTTGGATTTGTTTTGATGTTAAGTGATTAAATTTTATTTGTTTTCCATTACAATCTTAGTTGAGCTTATATTTATTTAGCAGTTTTCAAACTTATTGTAGAAAATGCCGGACTACAAAATTGGTCATACTTTTTGTTATTTTTAATGACATATCAATATGAATTTAAAGAGACTAAGGGCGGTATTCACCGAACACTCGCATAATTTAAGAGATTCATAAACCTATTCATCAAGCAATTATAGTGAAATAGCGCTGATAAAAGTTATGAATGGTCCCGACCCAATGATATTCACTGGCCCACTTTGTCGATAATTCTTGGATCCTTACAAAAATTAGTGTCGCACCCACACATACTTTAAATTTGTAATTCGGGTGGTGAAGATCATTACTCGTTTAAGTCCGTTTTGTTGTGAAAAATTAAAAAAAGAAAACGTCAATAATATAAATATCTTTCACTCCCCTTCAATAAAACAAGTCCGATTTGGATGGTAAAGAAAAGTATGAACGATATACCTAGCGAAAACAAAAAGTATTAAAAGACCAATTCCTTATATAAAACAAATAATAATATGCAATGATATTGACTTCAGGACTTACAAAACTCAACTAAAAAAATAAGTGCAAAGAAAATAAAATCACTGTATTTTTAGGGATCCAAGAAGTACCGACAAAGTTAGACCTGTTTGAAAACAGTTTGATTTCCTAGTTTGAGGGTGTCTGGTGAATACAATTCTTCTGATTTTCGGACCTCGAAAAAAAGCTATAGTTGGTGAATAGCACAAATATTATTAGAGTAATGAGCCCGCTTGATGAATACCGGCCTTAATCTACAAAAGATATGAAATATGTCCACTCAACAAGCCTATATATTTTTTGGTTTTGTTTTTATTTTAAGATTTGATACGTCAAAGAAAACATTTGATGAGAAAAGTATTTACTACTGTAATTTTTGCATTTTGAAAAATTTACAGAGCACGCAACGAAACCTACTTTCGAAAAAGGATTGACTTTCGGAACGAAAAAAAAGAGTAGGGACTCATAATTGCTAGTTTATCTGTGCAAATTAGGGTGATCCTTGAATCACCCCCTACCCCTTCCTCTTTTCACTTTAAGTTTAGGGTTATACTTATAACACGCAAAACAAAAATCATAGCGAATAGATTAGACTCAGACCAGAAAAAAAGTATGGGAGGGAGGTCTATTTCACCCCATTCAGGAGGGAGAAGAATATTGCCAGAGAATATTACTTAACCAAATTATGATATAGTTGATATTTCATCAATGTTTAAGGCCAGGTCCAAGGTTTTCTGTCTAAATTGAGCACTTTGCAATTGAAGTTTTGCTTTCAGTGTAACCTTACAGCATTTCGTCTTATTGTAGTAAGTGTATCTTATTTATACAACACAAAGGCAAAAATATTTAGGAACAAAAACTTTTATGATGCAGGAAACTGTAGGTTATCTTATGATAATGCCCAGAATTGGAAAAATCTAAATATGTATATTTTTTTGTACTTATCTATAAATATGAAATTTAATTGTGTTAGTAAACTTTTTTGTGTTTTCTAAAATAAATAAATAAATAAATTTCTTACTAGCTTACTTATAGGGATAGCAAATAGCAGCTAGTTTTTTTTTTTAGACTAGGAACGCACTTGCAAGTCGCAAGAAATAGAACTTATGAGATTAAATGAGAGTCTAACGCACATGATTCCAATAATTTATACTTGGTTGGGGTCAAATTTTTTAGTCGCAACGACAGAAAATCGCAAGTACCTAGCCTTAAGTTGCTTTATTTTGAATTTAATCCTAATTTGCAAAATTAACAGACCTACACAAAACTACTCTTAAAAGCCTCTTTAAAATAAAGAGGATTGCATTGGCAAACAGGTTGGGTAGCAAAAATATAAAGTATACAGAAATGCTGGCATGGGTGAGTAAACAAAATGGAGTTAGTAATATCTATTAAAAACACAGTAGTCAAGGTCGCTATAGAAAAGGGTAGAACATTAAGTGCACAAGAACAATAACTCAAGCTTCAGCCCGACATACAGTTAAAATTTAAACACGAGGAGGTTCATATGAGTTACGAGTGAGTTAACCTCACTGCTATTGTGTTCGTGCATGTACCCCTACAATGGTAACCTCTACCTACTACATCATCCATCTGAAGTTCTGAAGGTACTTCAAGCTTTTTATATTTATTCTGTACTTCAGCGTGCATACATATACAATGTACCTACATATTTATGGAAAATGAAAGATAATAAATATGGTCATAGACTGGGAAAGCAATTTTCAAACGTATATGGTTAAAATATTATACACAATGATGATGATTTTGGTATGGCATCCTGTTTATTGTGCCAATTTGTAGGTTATATACATACACACATGTATGTAAAAATATGTATACACAAAATGTCATCCATTTAGCAATTTAAAATTTGAATTTTTCAATCAAAAAATCAATAAAAAATACGAGTGAAATTTTTATTCTGCAAAGAGAACAAATCGTAGCTACACCAACATTAACACTTGTAAATAAGGAGACAACTAAACAAAATGGCTTCCTTTTTAGTTGTGTTTCGGTATTATGAAGTCATTTCAGTTGGGTCCTAGTTTGCATTTGAATCAAATTCAGACAAGTGTAGTTAATTTTTTGATCAGTAAACCATTATTTTTACAAGTTTTTCGACTCAAATCTTTTTGATTAGTTAAATGCTCCCCTAAATGCAATTAATTGCTCTAATTTTAGCATTTAACTGATCAAAAGTCACTTGGAATTTTTTGAGAAAACTCGATTTCAAGTTAGCAGAACATGGCCAGGTATGGGAAATTGAATTATTTTTTTTTGCTCAGATCTTCAAAAATTGTTTCAAATTTGGAGCATTTTATTGCATTTAGGGGAGCATTTAACTAATCAAAATGATTTGTGTCGAAAAATAAAAAAAAAAAAGTATTTTTTTTTGGAAAATTGTGAAGGTGTTTTTTTTTTTGTTGTAAAAATCAAGTTTTTTCATTTTTTTTGGATTCGTAAAGCATTTAAATAGCGCATAAATACAGGTCCAAACCCAATTTTCGTACGTTATGTTTAAACTATTTAAGGAAATTGTTCTGCTAACTTTAAATCAAGTTAGCAGAACATCGATTTTTACCAGAAGTACTTGAGCATTAAATTCAATTGTTGGGCATTTAATTAGCATTTAATAAGCCCTTTATAATGCCATCACAAAACATATGTTCTGCTCACCTTGCTCTGCTAACTTAAGGGAAATTCTTTTTTTTTCTTGTATTCTGGATTCAAGTTACTCTGATTATTTTATTCTTCCTTTTTATAATAAGTTATGACGAGAAGTAGGCAATATTTTTATAAAATGTACTGAGTGGAGTCATTTAACACACTTTAATCTTTGATTTAAATTAAAGATTTCATTTTTTGCAAGAAACCCATTTAGGTTTAAAATTTCTATTTAAAAATATTCAACGGCTGGATTTGAGTGTTCCGTACTGAACAAAACCAGTCATTTGCTGACTTTCATTGCATATATAAAACCGGTTTTTTCACTTTCATCGGGTACTTCGTTTTATAAAACTTTGTATTTTTACTAATTGATCAAAGTAACTGATTTTAAACTTCAAATTAACATGAATTTTCTTTCAAAAAGTGCGTTTTAAGAATTTCAATATCAAATGATACAATTATGATAAATATAATTAATGATAAAAATATAATCAATGAATATCGTGAATAATAAAAAAAAAATTTTCAAAAATACCGCTAGGTATAAAAAATTGATTGTCAAAAATGTTTTTTTTTTAGAATGTACAAGCAATTTTATTTTGAGTTATTAAAATTTTTATTCGGTACAAAATTAAAAATTTTCTTCAATAGTGTCCTAATGAAAATATGGAATTTTATGTTAGTATACATTTTTTTGCAAAAATGCTGACGTGTAAGCTACATTCGATTTGCAAAGCAGCCATTTCCGCCATATTCTGGTTTTCCTAAGGGCTTTTACCAAATAATAGAGCACAACATTAACATTAACAAGGAACAAGTTTTTCCGTCTTTAGACACCTTAATCGTTTTGATCGGACATGTACATTGTATACGCTTCGCAATCTTTTTTTTATGAAATCACCATTTCAGTCCGGAACACTCTTAATAAAGTTTATCTTACCAAATTATTCGATTGATAGACAACTCACCTGAAAGTAAAAAAAAAACACATTTTGTTAATTAAAAGTATAAAATTAATCAATTTTTTAAAATTAAATACCATACTATTTTTTTTTTTAGTAAAACACAGAAAATGTAAGTTTTCGCATTGGCACTATTTAAAATAAAAACTAGACTAGACTAATAAAGCTAGACATTTGCAACAAAAATACATTAAATGGACACAAAAAAAAATAGTATAAAACTAAAAACCAAGGCATCTGGTGCGTATTTGAAAAATTGAAGGATAATATGGACCACTTGTGGTAAGTTTTTCAGTGTTAAGTTAACTCTGAGTAAGTTCAGAGTTAGCCTAGTCCTCAAAATAGATTTACCCCGAGATAACTCATCCAGTTTTTTCAGTTCAGTTGTCAAAAATCTATTCGGATCGATGTGCGATACATGGATACTACCCTTTTGCCACTTGCATTTTTGAATCGGGATGGCACCACAACTCAAATTGTAGTTTCAAAATAATCTTCCCACGATTGCATTTCTGCTGGGTTGCGAGAAAAGCTCGTGGTCCATATTATCCGGATATTCTATGATACCCGGTCTTACTTCATAAATTTGTTTAAGAAAATGTGTGAACAATTTATTCAACGAGATTGTGATATCTTCTTGTAGTACCCCTTGGTAAGTACATTGATCTGTTACGCTGGAGGGCTGGGAATCAAGTCTTATACCACCTTAAAATAAAAAAATGTTTTAAGAGTACCTAACTGCCTCTTGCAAGTAAATGGAACATCCTGCAAGACAATCTCCTGTCACCATGAATAAGTGAATAAGTGCTTCTCATCTTAGTCGATCGGATTCGGCAGAAAATTGTATGGCCTCTTCACTTCTGCAGAATAACACAATAGGAATGTTTGAGAGTTTGAAATCAGTAGGCCCTGATTCTTCACAACCTATCGCTTAGCGAAATAATTTTTTGTATTGGTATTCTTCTTATAATTCAGTTAATGTTGATGATTTTTAAAATTTCATTAATTCATTTATGTACGTACACAGCTGCAAATGAGTGGTCGGTAAAATCATAAATCAATTTTTTTTTTCACTTCTTTTAACATATTACATATTTCCGATTTAATTTATTGATTTTATTATTGAGACAAATAAAGGATTATTTTTTCTTCTTTTATCAATTTTATCCGAGAAAAAAAAAGATTTTAAAGGAAACCCAATAGAATACTTTTGAAAGACAATGTTGATGTACACTTGTAAACAAAGGCTTAGCTAGGGGGAAGCAAAGAGGGCGGCCCGCCCCAGGTGCCACCCGTTTGACCAATACATTTATATAAAGAAATCTATCGCTGGCCCAATCATTGAAACTAGCTTACCTTTTATACAGATCTTAGGGCCTTTCAGGTACTATTAGTATTTTTTGTCGATTTCCCATACACAGTCCGTAACATTTGCATAGCCCCACTTATATTTATTATTTAAATGAACTGTTTTTGGCACTTCTTTAATGTAAACATACGGAATCGTGTATTGAGTCACAAGATGAGATAGCCTTCCCGAGATTAAGTTAAGTTTTAACTCATAATAAAGATTTTGCGACCTTTAGTCCAAATGCGTTTCGCCCAGGTACAACAGTTGGGCTCATCAGTTAGATGCTGATGTAACCTCTAAGACGCAGTTAAGTTTTAACTGATTTCTACAAGCTGGTGGAGTTTTCTAAGCTAATTTGATTTGCTGTCACTAAAATTAACGGTTTTTTTTTGTAACACCGTGTTTATTGCAATTAAAATACCAACTTATCGATTTATTTTTTAAAGAAAACACTTTTTTTTATTTTTATTTTAAAGAATATTGCATAGATTTTAATAGGTCCGATGAAATGATACTACCAGGACACTTCGAGGTCTACAATTGGCTCTTATTTAATCGAGTAATGCTTCTCATCTACATAAGCTTTATGTTTTAAACAACCCAACACATTTTCAATGACAATAGCAATCGGCAGGTGTCCGAAAATATCGTTTAACTAAATGGTATTTAACCTTCCTTCTACGTCCCGAAGCTAAACTTTTGTTCACCTGGAAAATGTTTGTTCTCAATTCCTGAGTTGGATGCTGGTATCAGTATTTCATGCAATGGTATTTTGTAAATTAAGAAGATGTAGAAAAAGCACACTGGTAAATGGAAGTTTTTTCGTTCAGTTTCGTTAAGTTTAGGCTCTTCAGGTGTTCAACACTTTAAATAACCCTGCTTATAGCCATTTAGCTCAATTCTAACCCAGTTTTCTATCAAACCTTGCTCAGATAGTCATTGTAGTTGGTCGTTTGACTAGAGATTTTCCGCTTGTACTTGTATGGTATGATAGAAGAGCAGACGCGCAACCATTCCATAAAACTTGGGTTTCCAATAAATTTTCCGAACGGCAATGCGATGAGACAGTATTTAATCGTTTTAGGATTCAATTCTTCCGAATTTCGGTATAGTAAGCTATTTTTTTCTGCAAGTTTTCGCTTAAATGGCAAAAAAGCCAAGTGAGGCTATTCTAATGTTACAAAAAAGAACGTGAATTTTAGTAAAAGTAAATTAGCATTAAAACTCCAGCTTTAAGAAATCAGATAAAACTTAACTTAATCTCAGGAAGGCTACCTCATCTTGTGACTCAATATTCGATTCCGAATGCTTTCATTTAAAATAATTCATTTTAATAAAAAATATAAGTGAGGCTATGCAAATGTTACGGACTGTAGGTGCCAAAAATCGATATGGCCTTGAACATCTTTAAAAATTCATTTAAATTCATTTATATTTAAAGCTGACTAATTACTGATACTAGCTGACCTTTTATATACCACTTTTAAATAACGGGCGCCCTAACATTCATACCTATATTTGCGTCTTCTAGAATTTACCTGACCTAATTGAAACTGCCAAGTTTTTTTTTTAGGTAATAAATAAAAATAATATTTTTAAAGCAAATTTAGCTTCAAACTAACAATAAATATTTTTTTTGTAGAACTAACTTTTTACAAAGTATTCGTGCCGTATTCAAGGCAGGCTTTGAAAGTCTAATTAAGTACAGCAAAATCTTCTATTCCCGGACAAATAATCCTTTTGAACTTAACGATCCAAATATACATAAATTCTCGTGTATACAACCTCTCCTCCGCAGATTATCTCGCTTAATTAGAGAGGAATCGATTTTTATTTAGATATTATGTAAGGAATTTTGAAGTAGGTCACTTAGAAATAGTAAACATATACATAATTCCAGAGACCAGTGGTATAGTTTTAAACTGAAAATATAATCTAAAGGTGATTGTGTTGTGTTGTGTTCATTCATAGCTTAATGATGAGGACATAAGATAAGAGAGACTGCCTTTTTACTCGACATATGGTTAAAATTGACTGTCGTATGGTATGAACTTTTTTTTCGAAAGTTAATTCCTTTTTCGCAAAAGCATATGCAGCATGCTTTGAGAACTTTTTATTTGGATTAAAATTCCAGTTCATTGAAGCTATTTAAAACTTTTTATTTGGATATTCAATTTACGATAGCTATCTGCCTACTGCTTTAAATCTTTGTTCTCAATTTGGTTTTTAGTTAAATTCAATAAAACCGTTCAATGAATTTATTAGATTGAAATACAAAACTTACATAAATTAGTAAGACAAATCAAATAAAATCTTTTTTGATGATGGTTTAAATAAAATAACAGTATATGAGATGAAATTTGTTTGTTGTTGGTTTTTGGCATTATATTTTGTTGTTATTATAAATTTTAAATTAACAGTAAAAGTACGACTGGGACGGAAATACTGGTTTGTTTGCAGCAGATACTATTGTGTTTCACTATTGTCACTAGAAAAAACATCAAAATTGCCTTTTCTTTGGAATATATTTTATTTTGTTAATATTTTAGACGGTATGCATTCTTTTTAAAAGGGACAGTAACAGGATCCTACAATATCATATTAGTATGCAACGATTTCTCGCATAAGAAAATATCCACCAGTTTGTGGGTGGTGTTGAATTAACTCTGAGTTACTCGTACATATGTACATATGAAGGGCTCACAGTTGTACCAAACGATGCATTTTTTTCTTTGCAAATTTTTGTGAAACGAGTATGTATTTTCCAGTCCTAATTGTTCATTTTTAAGTAAGAAGGACATTTAGATAATAAACTTTCGAACTATCTCTATTACTATACTCTGTTTAATTTATATCTGGAGTACAGGGAAGATAGGAAATTTGTCCTTACTCTGACCATTATAGATTTCAATCAACTGTCTTTACTTTAAAGCTCTTACCAAGGTTGACGTAGTGAGTATAATAAACTGCCACAAATCTCACAAAAATATCCATAGGGTTACCAACTCTTTATTAATATTTTATAGTCAAAAACAATGATGACCGCAATTAAAAGAATTTTTTTTTTCACATCACCATCAATTATTATGAAGAACCCACATTTTTTAAAGGGTTTTCCAGGGGGCTTTATCCTTTTCAAGGTACATAACTTTACTCTTACCAGACTTTTTTTTTTGTGGTGAATTTCGGCCTTTGATTTTGTTTATTTTCAAACAATTGAAATAAACAAAAGAACAGCTTCTGTCATATATTTTAACAGGTCTGAACATTTTTTGTTTGTGTTAAGGATGTTAATTTACGTAGCACGGAAGCAATAGCTCGTCAAATCTTAAAAGTAAATGTTTATTTCACTGCTTTTTTTTAAATATCAGACACCACGTAAACAATCTCCTTTTACTGTAATTTCATATTTTGTGTTCATAAAAATAATTACTTGCACTTGGAAATCAAAATTACACTTAATTATTGATTTCCATATTAAAAAGAATCGAAAACGTGAAATCAAAAAAACGGCAAGCGTCAACACTTTTTTATTTAAAGTAAAAATACATATTTGTTAATAAAAGCTCTTTAAAAGCTTAAATCCTAAAAGCTGCATAGCAAAAAAAACAAAGAAAAAGCCGTATAGCCCAGAAAAATTAGACTTTCACTTCGAAAAAATTCCGACAAAGCTGAATTTTGGTAGAGAGCTTTGTTTTGACGCCTTAAGCATGTCCTGAAAAGTTCCGCAAATTTGGGCTGGGGCTTAATTTTTTAGGGGGGTTAAAGGGGGTAAAATTATTTTTTTTCTTAATTTCTCAAAAACTATAAGTTTTTTTGGAAAAATGTAAAAGAACGAATTGTAGCTTATGTCATTACCCACAAAAAAGGTTAACATAATTTTTTTATACAAGCAATAGATTCTGAGAAAATCATGCAAGAAGTTCACGGTGGAGTAAATTTTGTCAAAAAAATTTATAAAAATTCCATAAATCGATGGGTTAAAATTTTTGTACGATTTGGATTTGACTACATCTGCTCTTAATAAAAACCAAGATTTTAGGGTGCCCGGGTTAAGGGGAACACAGCCATCTTGAAAAAGAAAGTGATTTGGTTGTTGTTCAGCAACTCGATTGAATTTGCTTCTACAACAAAATCATGACGGAATAACATTTAGGCAATAAAATTATCTAAAAAATGAGCTATTAACAAACTCTGTAGGTTAATTAACCTTGAAGTTATAGCGTATCAAAGTAACACTTTTTATTTTGTACTGTAAATGGACAAATACAATCGTCTAAACGACATCGTTTAGACGATTCATATATTTATGAGTTATATGAAGCAATAAAATCGTCAAGACGATGTCGTCAGACGATCATCGTCTTACGCGATGAGAGCCCTGTACTTTCGATCAATTTTTTGATCACTGTAAAAATTTTAACTTTATTATATACGATTGAAACCATGAATTCGTAAAAAAAAATGTAAAATATCTTCACTCATGGAACAGTATCAGTTCAAAATTTTATAACTATCTATTTAATTTATTAATATTGCTTAACTAAAAGATATTTTTCATTATATTAATAGTTTTGCTAGAAATAAATCAAATTTTTTTTTAAATACTAACGTATGGAACGGCACCCTGTATAAAATAAGTGTATTACTCAATAGGTACAAGTTTTATCAATAAAAAGTTTGTCCCATTTCTTCTGTTTTTGAAAAGGTTTAAAACTTACGTCAAAAAAAAAATAAAAATTTTGAAAAAAATACTAGCATTATTAACACAAGAATTTATGAGTGATAGTAGTAAGTAGTAAGTCAATGTTCTTAAAAAAGAATAATAATGTTCGAATAAACAACGTCTTCAAAACAATTAAGCAATACAAATTGGCTTAAGCGGATGTGGAATTTTTAGAATGTTTAAAATGTGCCAAAATTTGAATTTTTCTATAAAATTGTTACCAAAGTTATAAAACAACATTTTATTCTTTTTTTCATATTTTGTATGATATGTTTTATTGATAGCAAATATTTTTGTATATTTTCTTGTCTTCCTTGCTGCTCTTAAATGAACAATATTAATACCAACATTTTCAGAAAGAGCTTTTAAAATCTATCTAGCTGCGATTTTAACATATTTCTTTAAAAACATTTGCAAGAAACTTAGCAACCCAACTTTATTCAATCAATTCATTGTAATCCCTGGAAGAAATTTAAACTCATCCCATTGACACAACAACTAGAGATTTATTGTATAGTAGTATGGACCTGTTATCCCGGGATTTATTGATTTATATTCACGTTTTTTTCTTTAAATATAAAATTTCCTCTTTAGATCTTCAACACCTGGGAGCTGAGAATAACAACAACACTCCGCTTGTGTCTGCCTAAACTGAACACACATTTTTCTCGCCACTTTGTGCAAAAAATAAACTCAGAAACAGAAATTCCAACAACACAAATAGATGGGCTTATACACAACTTTCAATTAGAGAAGATACCATAAAGACTTGCCTTTGACATTTCGCCGATGAAAATACGAGTACGGTGTAGAGTATGGAAACGTAGATTACTAAAACCCAAATAAAACATTTGAAACATATCGTATTCAAGTAGTGAGCCAGTGGTGTTATGCCAATGTAGTATATTCTAGGTGTTAATTTATGACGTCTATAAGCGGTGTCTTGATGCGGAAACATTAGCTAATTAAAACAAATATACAAATAAAATTGTCATTCATGGTTTAACAAAATTGATTTCGAATTCTGAGAGTTGAACTTGTGTCTACTATTTCGACGAAAGACAATAACATAAATATTATGAACGGAAACTTGTGTTATCTCCTTGGGGTATTGAAATTATTTTTGATCTTAAAGAAATTTTCATTCATTGCAATGTAAACATTCAAAGAGCCGATACGTTGTTGACCTTTTAAAGCAAACAGGGGAAAAACAGTCTAACGAAACCGAATTCGAGGAACATAAGCAATTTGTGCGCACGATTCACAGAATTCACTGCATTGAGTACTGTATTGGAAAAGATACATTGAAGTTCCTAAATGTTAAATCGGTGAAGTAAATTCGGTAAAGATAATTAAAATTTATAAAAAGGAAGAAGTGAAAAACTTTTGAAACATCAGTTCATTGTTTTTGTATGTGTGGTAAAGATTTCTTATTCCTCCTACACTTTACTTGCAATACAAATATTATTTATATTTTATCCAAACGTAAATGCAATAAATAAATTTAATTTTTTAATCGGAAAACAATGAATTTATTTGTTATGCTAGTTTGTTGAAACAAATCTGATGAGTTCCCGATTCCTCGGGGGTATTATTTTACGGATTGCATATTGGGCATAAAACATATACAGGATGTTTATAATAAATACACTACGCGTCACTTGCTTGAGGCCACTATTTTAAAATGGCTTTTTTCGCGAAAAATATCTGTGAGTAATATTTTTCTTTAGAAATGTTTTATAATTGTTACCAGGTAGATGACACGCACATGTAAATTTACCCAAATTCATGTCCAAAACTAAAAAAAAACGATTTATTGTTTTTTTTTTTAATGCCAAGTTTTTAAGAAATAACATGAGCTTTGAACTTATTTATAATTTTATCCAAATATTTATATATTAATTATATTAATTTTAATTATATTAATTTAATTTAATTAATTTTAATTAATTGATTTATTTATAATGTGTAATCCAATAACTGGATTAACTGTCGTAAATTTGTCGTGCTTGTTTTTTTTTTTAAATAACTCTTGGTAATGCTAACTTGACTGTCAAGTGACTTGACACTTGTCACTTGTTTTTTTTTTTAAATTAATCACTGCTAATGCTAACTTGACAGTCAATTAAGCACAACCACCTCTCAAAGTAGGCTAAAATGAGGTCAAAAAAGGAGTATGTGTACTTTTTCGTAAATTTTTCGTAAATATATCGTAAAAAAATTGTCGCACTTGTTTTTTTAAAATTAACCCCTGGTAATGCTAACTTGACAGTCAAGTTAGCACTACCACCCCTGAAAATAGGGTAAAATAAATTGAAAAAATAAAAACAAAGAACGTGTGAATTTGTCGCAAATATATCGTAAAAGAAAAAAAGTTATTAAAAAATTCCTTGAATTTTTTCAAAAAAACATTACTACCATACGAAAACTTTTATTCGAAGTGTTTTTTGGTATGGAATTTGTTAAAACAATTTTTTGTAATATGTCTTTAATATGTAAGTTGTGTCAAAAAATAATTGTTCGCACAATTTTTTCTATAAAAAAAATCCTTGAATTAGACAAAAAAGCCCCAATCATTTTTTTTTTTCATAAACCCAAAACTTTACCCTCCGTTTTTTGCTATGGAATTTGGATTAACAATTGTCATAATGACAATTAATAAAATTAAAAATTAAAAATAAAAGTATGTAGGTATACACTATTTCCAATAAATCTCTGTTTAAGGTTTTTTCTGCGACAACCCATTTGGACTCAAGCGCTATTTGAAAATTGACGTATTTTTACTGTTTTCCAAAATCCACTTGCAAGCACTAAGTAGGTAACTGCTTTAAGTGAAAAATTTGAATTTTTGCCTGTAATATGAACTCAGATGATGGTCTTTGATGCGCTGAGTTCGAATCTGTTCTTATAATTGCTCTAGGATGTCACGTTTTTGATTATTCGAACTTAAACATAAAAAATGCGTTTTTTATGCAAACTTGGGGTTATAGTTTTTGTCGAAATATTTTTTTTTCGAAAAAAATGTTTATGGTTATTCCGAAGTATGAACATTTTACTCAAAAATTCTTTTTGAATTTTTTAAATACCACCATTCATCTTTCCCGTTCAGGCGGGAGGGACAATTATCTAAGAAAATTACTTAAAACAGAAAAACAAGTATTGAATTGTTTGAATTGAATTGTTTCAGTTAATAGTTTTGGAAAAATTTATTTTCCAACACAAATTTCTGAAAATGAAAAAAAAAAAAATATATTTTTTTTTGTAACTATTTTTTTTTTTTTTACTTTATGTTACTGGGTATTTTTGTTTCTTTTTAGCATTTAATGCTCTTTTCAACTTTAAGTCAAATTCTGAAAACCATATTCTAAAGTCTTTCAGTTTTTTGAGAAAAATAAGAGTAACCAAATCTACCTCACCAATTACAGTGAGGGAGGGAACTTAGAAAGGTAAAGGTTATATGAATAATCCAAGTTTTTGACCTTGAGTGCCGACCGCAACATTGTCAAAAATCAAAAATACGGCGATTTTTGCGGGCTTTTTTTTCAATGATCGAGTATTTTCTCCCTCTAGGACTCATTAAAGACTGCGATTGCGTATTACACTTATATTAACGACTGAATTGGCTTACATTTGAGCCTGAAATTGTTTCTCTATAAAATAGACCCAATAGTTTCCAAAATACAGCCGTCCAAAAGAAAGCACTAGTAAAATTTATAATAACAAGAAGTATAGTAACCCACATTATAATAACAAATTATTTTGACTGAAAATGGTCGAGTTATTTTCAATTTGGACTTAGTTTCATTAGATTCGGGATTGAAAGTTACCCTTAAACATGTATTTAATGATAAGGTTGTAGCAAAACTAATATTTCTGTTCGATAGACTTCCAACTTTTTCATCACTCCACCCCTTCAATGAGATTTTGGAGGATTTTGGGGGACTTTGGATATGCTATAGAGGGTGTAATTTTGTGTCGACACCAATTTTAATATTTCATAAGTTAATTATTTCAAACTCTGGCCTCATTTTTCCTATCCTATATATAGAGTTGCTGTTTTCTGTCGCTTTTCGAGAAAATCGATTTTTCTACCCTACACTAGTTAATACCAAAATTTATATTTTTAAAAAATGGGCGTGTCAGTCAGTAGTTATTTATAATTATGTATACTATCTTTTATCATATCTAAAAATTTCATCAAAATCGGCTAGGTCGTTTAGAATTTAACGAGCTAAGAGTAAAACTAAATGCGTAAAAAACTATATTGTCAAAGACCCTAAAAAGTGTACGTGGTAAAAACTTTGTATGGAACAGTTGCTGAATAAAGCATTATCTAAAAAACTATCCAATAAAATAATTAAATTTTTGGATAATTTTGAGAAATTCCTTAATTTGTTATTTATGTGGGTAGGCAGTAATATATTGAAATTATTAAGTTTGCAACCTTTTATCATTCCTGAAAATTTCATTGAAATCTATTGAATGGTTCATATTTTACTGTATTTTGACGCCAGCGTCATATCCATACGATCGATACAAATGTGCCCAGTTTTATTCCTGCTAGGGTTTTTTTTTTTTACATTTCTTACAGACTTCAAAAACGTCTATTTTAAAATCAATTGAACTCATTTTTTTTAGTTTGGAAAAGAATTTTAGAACTAGGATTGTACAGGAGTTTGGTAAAATAACACATTTATATTCATACTTTAGGTATATGAGTACTAAACCTATATCGTGCTCGAAATTTGTTAATTGTGAAATCAATTAAGGTATTCGACTTAATTATTTTGTATAGCAACAAATTTCATGTCACTCAAGAACAAAATATCAATACATACTTCAATCTGCTAGATCTGAAACTTCGATCGTTTTCAGATTTAACGATATTTTTGATTGTTTCAAACTGATTAGGATTGCGGAAGACAATGTTCAATGAAATGTTTTTATAATAAAATAATTGGTAAAATAAAAGCATTTTAAGGGCTATAACGGATAAAAAAAAAACTTTTAACTTCTGTCTGAGGTTATTTAGATTATTGGCCCTCTTTAAGGTATGCATGTACGTATGTATTTACACACGTTATAAGTCATATTGTATTTTTATTTAATTCTATGATTGTTTTATTTTTTATTTAATAAGTAAGAAGGAACAAATATTAATCTCAACTTATTTCTATTTCTATTCGATAATCTCGAGTACCTTTGTAGCTCTATTTTATTTCAAAAATAGTGATTTGTAAATATAAATAAATAAATAAATATTAAATGATGTTAGTACGATAACCTTTTGTTGGAATAACATAATCATATTTACATAAAATACACATTTGACAGTTTTCAGATCTCGCGTAAGAAATTGCAGTTCTCATCTTATTTTAAATTTAAAATTAACAACATTTCAAAAGTAATTTATGTATTTTATTAAAAATGGAAATTTCTTCTATTCTTTCATTATTAAGTAGTTCGGATATATAGACTATGCTTTTTTATCATAGGTGTGAATTATTTATTCAAATCATATACAATTCAATTTACGAAATATTAAGTGATCACCTTATCCTTAATTAATTTATTTGATGAAAACATCAATTTTATAAAACACAAAGCACAATCAGAACAGGTTTTTATGTCCATAGGGTAAGCCTTGACACGATGACTGCAACGAAACTGAGGCAACCATTGTCGACAGGGCGTGTAGGAGTAGGATGTCACTACAAATTACTCTTTCTTTCAACGAAAAAGTGTTGCCACAAAAGCACTCTCGAAAAGACGTTAGCCGAAGAATTTTTTTTAGTGGTGTCTCCAATTCTAGTCAGGCCGAACTTGTTGAACACCTTCCCCGAAACATCAATCTGTTACAGCTCATCTTCGATTCATTAAAGAAGAAGAAGTCAGCAGGAGTCGATGGCATATCCAACGTTGTACTTCGACATTTACCTCAAGAAGCAGTAGACATTTATACCACTCTGTTTAACAACGCTCTGAATAATGCATATTATCCAGTGCGGTGGAAGACAGCTGTGGTGCATCCTCTCCCGAAAAAGGGAAAGGACAACTCCAATCCAGCGAATCTCCGGTCGATAAGTCTTCTTCCGAGTATCAGCAAGGTATTCGAAAAAGTTATCAATAGAGCTCTATCTAAGTGGGCAGAGGACAATAATATCATACCGGACAATCAGTTCGGTTTTAAGGCGGGACATGACACTATTCATGCTGCGTCGAAACTCGTTTCTGATGTCCAATGGAACAAATCTAAGAAGCAGTGTACGGGTGCCTGTCTGGTTGATTTGGAGAAGGCCTTCGACACCGTTTGGTTAGAGGGTCTTTATCTAAAGCTGACCAGACTTGGCATTAGTAAACCACTATTATATATGCTTTATGATATGCTCAATGGCAGAAAGTTTGTTGTCAAGAGTGGCAATGTAACTTCTGCCACAACCTTTAATATTAAAAATGGTCTTCAACAGGGAGCGGTCAACTCGCCGATTCTATTCAGCATTTACACCAGCGATCTGATAAGTAGTCTAACTAAGGCAATTGCGTATGCCGACGACCTAATTGCGTACAGAACAGCTGCAAAAGTCGAGGACATCAGGATTCTCTTGCAGAGTGACTTCGATGAGATTCAACGATATTGTGATGACTGGAAGTTGAAAATCAACTTTCAGAAATCAGAAACTATCTTGTTTAGGACTCCGTTGCGTGGAGCCACAAGGGATACGAGAAAGAACTGGCGCAAGCTGGTGATCGTAGGGCCAAATGGACATCCACTGGCGAGTAAAAGTGTAGTAAAATACCTTGGCATCTGGATGGATCAGTATTTGTATTTCGACAGACATATAAATGCTGCTCTGGCCAGGGCTAGAGGAGCTTTTGCCCTGACGAAACGGTTGTTTTATAGCAGCCGGCTAGACAGAGCAGGGTGAAGGTGATTTGCTACATGGCCCTTATCCGGCCGATGATTGCCTATGGATGCCCGGTTTGGTTCAACGTTGCCCCATCTCAAATGGAAAAGATTCGGGTGTTTGAGAGGCAGTGTCTTCGACGCTGCCTTGGATTGCACAGAACACCAGAGTCGG
This sequence comes from Dasysyrphus albostriatus, assembly GCA_946251815.1. Taxonomy (NCBI): domain Eukaryota; kingdom Metazoa; phylum Arthropoda; class Insecta; order Diptera; family Syrphidae; genus Dasysyrphus; species Dasysyrphus albostriatus. The sequence goes on along the minus strand of OX276337.1, from coordinate 69,042,890 downwards.
AGTACAAACACTACTATTCCAACCTGGCTCTATACAACGGGGCCAACATAAATAGGATAGATAATTTCTTGCTGAAGCTTATTCGGGGTCACATTGCAAGAGCGATGTCCTCGTCTAACAGCTTAATTTTCGGGGCTTATTACCCCAACAACGAATACTACGAGAGTGTGCGTCTAAGCGGCTTTATTCCGCCCGATGCATTCCTCCACCTAGACAGTCGAGGGCTGATCCAGGATAGAGCGGCGGTTCCGCTAATCTACCACGTCGGCCGTAGAACTGTAGATCGGCGGCTCCTTTACAGTCGAGACGTCCTCGCACAAGACGGAGCTGAGCACCTTCGGTTCAGTAGGACTGTGTCCGAACGGGACCGAAGAGATAGGGTAAAGCAGGAGAACCAGTTCTGGTGGTTGAAAAACGAAGATGAAGTTCCTTCAGACATTTAATAGTTGACCTTGCTATTTTCTCTTGTATGGCCGACTTACATAGGTTTAGGTAGTTAGTTTTAAGTAAGGACAGTCAGGGTGGCACCAAAAAAAAAAAAAAAAAAAAATATATATAAAACATATACAAAAACACCAAAAAAATTATAAAATCAACAAAAATACAAAAAAAAAATTATAAAAACCGGAAAATGCTTGCTGTGGCTGTTCTAGTTTGTAAGTAGCTTATAAGTAGGTTGTAATTAGTTTAAAATTAGTTGTAAGTAGTTTTAAGTAGTTTTAATTAGCTTTAATTTAGTTTTATGTAGTTTGTAAGTTTTATATAAAACCAAAAAATAAAGACATAGATACCGAGTTTTTTTGTGAAATTCTTCTCGGTAAAAAATAAAACCGACCTGGATTTAGTATTAAGATAGTTCTTAGGCCGAAAGGCATTAGCATTAAGTTATTCTAGTTTAACTTAGAGCGCTCGACTGGGGCCAGTAAGTTACTTTTAAGATATTGATAAGTAGGCTAGTTTTTATGAATTTTTGTCTAGCTTTAAGATAGTTCTAAGATAATTGAAAAATAAAAATGAATTTACAAAAAAAAAAAAAAAAAAATCAATCTGTTGTTGGATTATTCATACTGAAATCGTATTATGTGCAATTTACTCAATAAAGCAACATCGAAATCATATAGCGAGAATGAAAATGTTTAAACTCTGACGAATAACTTAAGTATTCCGACAAATTTTATAAGCGATGCGATGGTGCAACACCTTAAGATTTATCCTTTATTTATGATTCTAAAAACGTCATGCTGTAAGATTAGCTATCAGCATCTGCGTATTCAAAACATCACTTAAATTTTGCAACTTTTAATTGTCTTCCGCACTGTAACCTCTACTATTAAAAGAAGAGGATGAGGTGCAACGATTAGACTGTAAATGAGGGAAGTTTCGAGTTGTTAGTAACCAACGAGCAGCGGGTTCGGGTGGAGGTTAAGATTCTCGAGTGTATAAACACCGAGATCCTTGCCTGTACCGAGTTTGCGCCACAATTTGAACCGTTATCGACGTTAAAGGGCCTCAAAATCCTGACCTGCAGAGACGAACCAGCTCAGGTTGAAAATTTCGAAGATGAGATGGTTGCTCGAAGGGGTTACACCAAAAGTGACCTCCTTACTACACCGAAAGTTAGCATCAATGTGGCGGGCCCTCTCATCACCAAAGAACTCCTAGAGAACCTCCTCCGAGGTTAAAAGCAAGACAATGATTCAAGTTCTTTTGTAATACATGCAATGAGCCTGAGTAAGAAATGAATACAATTCATATTCGTTTCTTTTCTGTGAATGTCAGACTGTTGTGACATTAAGGCTCATCATCTATAATAGAGGACCACCGGCACAAATAAAAGAAGTTAGCCACTTTTGAATTTATTATTAAGACAAATTTATTGATTTTAAATAAAAGTAACGAGCCAACCTTTATTTCTAGAAATAGGAGCAAAGTACTTGACGTGATGCTTTCCACTAACTCTGACTCAATAAAAACCAGTGGCTGGAAGGTCTCAAGTATTTCATCCTCAGATCATAGAAAAATAACATTCCAAATAGAGCGCAAAATAGAAAACTCAAAACCCTATAGAAACCCCAGGAAAACAAACTGGGATGCCTTCAATTTAAGATTGGCCTCATCTTTGGGTCATTATGAAAATTTACTATTGACAAATTGCTCAGATATTGATGAACAAGTAATTGAACTAACTCTAGCCATTAATAATGCTTACAAAATTTCCTGCCCCCTTACCAAAAGTACTACTTTTTAGCATTACCTACTTTTTTTGAAGGCATTGCATATGGTTAACCACAGTATTCATTTGCCTAAAATGAAAAGGCACTTCCAGTTTTCAGAATCAGCTTCCAAGTTATTGGTTTCTTATCTTTCTGAGAGAAAACAGGCAGTAGTCATGGGAGAATATGTCGGTTTAACTGACTATTGAAAAATCTGCTCTTAATTCTATAATGTTCTTTATATAGGTACATTTACTATATTATTCTGTTCCGAGGAAAGCTTGATATCTTGTAGGCATGGGGTCCCTTAGTTTTGGCATACGTATGACCACTATTTTCCCAACTTCGGGAGTTTGAAACCAATATAGGAAAAAGAAATGATACAGTTTTGTTTTAAATGTCTTGTTATTAACATAACAATAAATAATAAAAATAAATTTAAAAATAAACTGTATTATTATTTTTATATTTAAAGCCTAGTACGCTGCTGAAGTTAAACGAAAAATTTCTCTGGTCCCCAACTCTACAATAAAATCAGAAACGAAATTATTACAAAAAAATATTGAGAGTTTTATCAGAAAGATGTCAAAATAAATTTAAAAAATAGTTCAAAATTTTAAGTCATTTTTTTTCTCGTTTGATGTGAATTTTATTTTTTTTTTTTTTTTTCGTATCGTCCGGTGTGGTGTTAAGGGTTCAAAATAATTGTGTGGTCAATGTTTTTCAGTTCTTTTTCTGCAATTGTCATATAAAAAAAATACAACAGTAAAATAAAACAAACTGTCAATTTTCGTCAATTAATTGTGTACGAAAAATAAGTGGAGACTTGGATCTAGTAATCTACTACGGTTTTCTGTTTTATTAACATTCCACTATCGAGCTGCGTACTACATAACAAAAATCACAACGTTTCTGATTTCGTTGTGTCAATTTCTGTATGAAATTTTCGATTCAGCTGCGTACTATGCTTAAAGATTTGGTCATATAAAATGGCAAAACAGTAGTCGTACGTAAACTTTTGTCGGTGTTTTTTTTGCCCAAAGGTCTTTTTGACATCACTCCCCAGGATTTCTATTGGATTTCAATTCGCAAATTGAGATTCGATAACGTCAACCTCTTTTCAAAAAAACAAATCCTTCGCTGTGTTTGAAGTGTTTCAAGTCGTTATCTCGTTTAAGCGACCATCGGAAAAATATTGTTCCCTTGGCAAATGTCAGCTTAAGAGGCCTCCACCCATAATTTCAAGAAAAACAAGAAATTGGGCAAATCGTAACAACGGTTGTGAAGTCCATACAATACGTATTGCAAAAAACTTAAGTGCTTATGAAAGAATGACATTTAAACTAGAAAAACGTCGTGCCACTTTTTTATTTTTTTCACTTTTTTTTTACTTTATTTTAATATTTTGGTAACCTCTTTCGGAAAAATACTCAAAACTGCTTAGCTTCAACAACGGTTCTGAGAAATTGAAGTGGAAAACACATATTATATTTACGTAATTTTAAAGCTAATGAACAGGGCTAGGAAATCGTCGGAGTGGATTTTTAAGTTTGGGCTCTATTTTTGAATAATGATCTCTTGAAAAACATCAAAATTGGTAATTTTCTAATGCATTTTTGAATGTGTAATTATATAAAAACAATAACAAAACTTTCCCTAAATGACAAATATGTTTTCTAAAATTGTTTCAATACAAAAGAAATGCCAAAAAGTAACCAATTATTGCAAAATAGCACAATTTATAAAAGTATTTATTTTCAATCAAAAGTCGTTACTTTATTAAAGTGGCAGTTATTAGTTAACATATTTGCCACAAGATGGCTTTTTTCGAAGATACCTTTTTTATGTTGGAAAATAAACAAAAAAAAGTATAACCAATATGAAAGGAGAGTCGGTATTTGTGTGTATGGCTTAGGCAGATGGGTGTAGAAGGAAAAGAAATAAAATGAGAGTGGTTGGTGGCTTATGCTTGATGATATTTGTGTCTGGTTTTGATATTAGTTTTTGGTATTTGGGTATGAATTTGTTTTTTTTTGCTGGGAATGAATTTTATGAATGGTGGTGGTTTTTTTGTCTTAATTTTTGCTCTACCGCGCGGTTGTGTAGGTACACTTGCAGGTTGTCGATCGTCTCGATCCTTGGAAAGATTTTCTTTTTTCTGTTCTTATTTCTTTTGAGAGTTTTTGTAGGTCATCAAAATACATATGTTTGTATGTACATAGGTATATGTTGGTAGGTTTCAAGGAAAGTTTTTTCTTTGAAGGATTTCTCTGTTCTCACGTATGAGGGTCGAGAATATATTTGTTTGTAATGATTGCAATGCTAGACTTGGTGTCGGTTGTTTCTTTCTGTCATTTTTTGCTGAGCGTGCAAAGTGCAAAGAAACATATTTTTACGTTAGTAATAACCTATGTACGGATTTTAATTCTTTAATAATGTTAATAATAAATAAATTTCAGAAATGTTTTTATGTACTTTGTAGGTAACTATTTGTCTAGATTTATTTATATATTTGTAGTTGGGAGAAAGCCAGATTTATTTGATTTGTTTTTAGATAAGAATTTGCTTTTTGGAGGAAGGTTCCTATAGGTATACCTATTTTAGGACAGTAAATTAATGGTACCTACCTACTCACATTTAAACTCGAAGAATTTACTTGTGCTTTTTGAGTAAAAGTTTATTGATCTGTATAGGTATAATTATATATTTAAAGTGAAACTAGGTAACCCGGCAAACGTTGTTCTGCATACAAATTCGCAACGTAATTTGACATTCAACAGCCAACATCTAATTTCAATTTAGCAGCTTTGTGCCTAAGTTCTGTTACTGTTAATAAAATAGGTAGAGTATCAATGAAATTTGAAACAACATATCTACATGATTTTTGTTTAATTTTTCAACGTTTCTCAACCAATTTTCTAGACAGTTACAGAACATAGGCACAGTTTTCTTCCCCCGAGCACACATCAAATACAGTCAAATTAAACTGGGGTAAAAAAAGTGTGTCATATAAATCATTATAAAAATACTAAAATCGCGAGTAAAAAAAGGATAAGTAAAGGAAGGAAGACGAAAAATACCATAAACTTCTATTTGGAAATCGAAATTGGAACTGTAAAATGGTTTTATAATTTTGGTTCATACCCATATATTTTGTTTTAAATCCAATTTTTTTCAAATTTTCGTCTGTAGTACTATTGAAATTCTAAAGGAACTTTTGTATAAAAGTTTTGATTGAAATCAGCTTAGCTGTTAATGAGAATATTGAAAGTCAAAAAACCATTATATGGCATGTACGGTTAATAAAAGAAACCATTTTTCTATCCAGAAAGTACCTCTTACAAATATAATGATAGGTACACTGATTTTTTTGTCAAAACCGTTGGAGTGCGTTTTGAGAGACTTGAAATTTTCCTTATGGGATGTTTGGCAGGCAGGTAGCGTTATTTTTGGAGATAATAAAATTTCAATTTTCCCTCTAGGGAATAATAAGAAACTTTTAGCTCAAAATTTGAATAAAATCGATTGGTTTAGGCTGTAGGTCGAGGAACAGACAGACAGAATTGTGCCACCCACTTTTTTCATCGGTGTGTCATGTTTAATTATTGTTATCTCAAATTTTTGTATGCATGAGTCCAACACTGGCAATAATACCAACATATACATACATGTAGTAATAAAAATCAACACTCAGTTTTCAATAATTTTTCTTAATAAATGTGAATGTGCACAAGAAAATCTGAACAAAAAGTTTGGTGGTATTTCCTACACATGTATGGAGATCTTTTTTGTTTGCAAAAGTTTGCTTTCACTAGTTTACTTGAACTTTTCAATTTTCTTTGATTTTTTTTTAATAAAACTGAAAGTGCAAAAGCAAATGTAAATAAGGATCTTGATAGATTCTTATAAGGATTTTTGTTCTTCCTTATGTCTTTTCCTTCCTTATGATGATGATGGGTCATTTCGCGACAAAAGTTTTGTTCGGATCGTCAATTATCATTTCGTTTTACCTTTTTACAAAGTTTAAATGAAAATGCAAATTGTACCTATATACCTTCCAAATTAACGATAGATTCAATGTTATGAAAATCTCAACAAAAGGAGGGTACCAAAACTTGTTTTTGTTTTCATAAAAATATTTGCCAATTTTCCCGTATCAGTCCCTTCAGTGATCTTATTCGATAGGCAACCATTTTACCTTTATTTTTAAACATTAACCATAATGATGCGACCATCCGCATACATAAATTTATGTGTAGTATTTTATCCAAGTTATGAAAAGTGTGCATGACAGCGGGTGAATTCTAATAAAAAAAATGTTTATGTATAAAATTTTGTCTTGCTTACACAAATCGACTCTGAACATTTCATCCAGATTTTCAAAGATGTTTTCAATGCATTTCTATAAAAGTGGACGTGGTTGTCGGTGGATCCCAAAAAACAACCTACGTTTTTTTCTACGCATACAAAATATTTTTGATACCTTTAGTAATCTCTTGTGCCATTTCTGAGAAATCAAGATTTAAAAATCGGGGTGGCAGTGCGCGGATTTCTTTTTCTTAAAAACGATAAAAGTAGTGCGATGCTGTGGGTGGATTTAAAAAGCTAACTTAATTTTTTCCTAACTCATACAAACTAATTTTGATGCCTACAATACTCTTTAGAGCCAGTTTATAAAATTCAAGATATATAAAGTGGGCGGATGTTAATAAAAAAAATCTAAAGTTTTTTCTTGCTCACACAATCAACTCTGAAGATTTCATCCAAGTCATTACGGTTATTTTCTCGATATAGAGACATGATAAAAGAGCGAAGCAAGGTTGTGGGGGGATTTCAAAAAATCACCTACCTAGTTAGGTATGTATACCTAGTCACGTATTTTATATGACAGCAAAATAATCAAAACATAAAAGAAACTAGGTAAGTATGTATTTAATACCTATGGTATTTTACTATACCAAATTAGTCGAATTGCGCTACGAACTGCTGCCCCATCCACCGTATTATCCAGATTTGGCCCCGTGGCCCGTACGACTTCTCACTCACAGGGCAGAGATTTCAGTCAAATGAGGAGGTCATCGCCGCCACGGAGGCCTACTTTGCAAACCTCAAGAAAGCGTATTTTTCAGACGTGCTAAAGAAGTTGGAGCATCGCTGGGTCAATATTGAAAAATAAATCGCCACGACTAAGTAGGTACTTATAGGACCACCCTCATATATAAATACTAGGTACCTAGGCATATGCTTACATATACCTATCATATTCCTACATAAATTGGCATAGCGCAGCCGACCGACGACGATAGCCCCGAAGTGACTATGTATCTACCACAAAATTGCAGTGAATTAAATTGGATAAAAAACTTAATTAAAAAAAGTTTGTATTTTTTCCTTCCAATAAGTTTTTTTAGTTTATCAAAATGTCGAATACCTAACAAAAGCAAAAATACAATATGTTGCCAACTAACTTTGAAATTTCAGTAAAAGCAGTAAAGCATAATGCATCTACCTGCTACAACAATAACTCTAGATAAATACGATTCAAGGTCAACATCACCAATTTTCCATTTATGTAGTGAAAATATATTTTTCGTTTTTCAAATGTTCCACGATCTCGCTAGGAATGAAAAAATAACAACCCAATATTTCATACCTAAAACACAACGTAAACGTAGAACGTACATGCCAATAAGTAAACACATATCACATACAGATACAGAAGGCAATGCAAACTAATGTCGTTTTCGATTGGATTTTCGGACTGTTCTACTCCTTTTTAATTCCAATCGAATATGAAAACATCGTGTTGTCAAATTTAAGCACACACACTGCTGAATGACGCCATTTTACAAAATGGCTTCTTCAAGCTTTTATCACTTTTGACAAGTAGTCCGACAAAAACTGTACATGTATGCGTGTGTTCCAAATCTACTCCTTCTTGAAATCGGGAACAGAAAAAGACTCCGAAAACATTACTCGGAACAGCCAATCGAAGGCTTTTGGAGTAGAAGGAGTCAAAAAGGAGTGGAAAAGGAGTACGCCGAACGTCCAAACGAAAACGACATAAAAAAACAAGCAAGCAAAAAAAAGAAGCTTGTGTGTGTATATTACCTACTCTTATAACTCTGTGTATCGTTTGCCTTTTTCCTTCTCTCATGCAGAGTGGCTTTTTTGCTTTTATTTTTATTCGAAGTTCCGATCTTCGAATCTGAGTTCGACATTTTGGGCAGAGGCCTCTTAACATTTTTCAGTTAATTGATGATAATAACAGATCTTTCTTTCTTCTAACCAAATTATAGGTCAGCACCAAACTAGAAAAAACTCCCAAAAAATATCTAGCAAGCTGTTATCAAGTGACTAAGAGTGACGTATTTTCCTAGGATAATAATGTGTGTTTGTTTGTTACTAGTTAAATACACAATAGTAAAAAAAATGTTTAGTATGTTTTGCCTAACACGCTCGTACAAAACTTAAGTACTATTGCTAACATAGTTAGTTAAAAGGCTGTTTTTTTTATAAATAAAAATAAATGGTTATACATAGATACCTACCGCCACGACAAAATAAACTATTTTTAACACTTCGCCCAAGGCCTACAAAGAAACTGCCACCATGTGGTGCCATGTGCGTTCAACGGCAGCTTTTCTGGTGCAAAGGATCATCATTACGCATGATATTGACCTTTGGTTCAATACTCCACTGTAGTGGAGTCCTTTAAAGCCATGTATCAAAATTCAATATCATTATGTCTCACGTTACGAGATCACTTCGCAAGCGACTTCAATCACGTTATTGCTTAAAAACTGTTTAGCATGGCGGAAGGAATGTGATAGTGTGCGGTTATTTTTCTGCTGCTGTTTTCAGGCCATTGCATCGCATTAATAGAACAACGGACCAAAACGTTTACAAAAGTATCTTAGAGGGTATTATTTTGTCGTATGGAGCATGGGAAATGCCTTTAGGTTGGGTCTTTCATCGGGACTATTTCCAAAGCAAACGTCGTGGCCTGCCAAAATGTTATTGAATGATAACAATTTCTTGGTTATGAATATGCCACCGTACTCACTAGATTTGAACCCAATAATAAGTCTTTGGGAGATCGTCAAACCCAAAATTAATGTGAAAAATGTCAAATGAGATTTCACGTTATTTTATACAAAAAAAAATTGAATCATTGTCACGAAAATGCAAGGCAGTCATCGAAAACAAAGGGTCTGGAACCATATTGATTAATTTATAGTGATTTTGTATCTGAATTGACAGTTCCAATTGTTTTGTCGCGTGTTAATTTGAGGTAACTTGATACATTTCATCGTAGATAACTGAAAGTTCATTATAATTTTAAAAATTATAAATTTGTATTTACGTTAAATATACAGCTTTGAAAATATATAAACATTAAAATGTTTTTAAATAAAACATTTAAGAATTTGAAGGAATTGCTTGGTTTCACTTCTAAAGGGCTTTTCAACAGGGACGCTACAAAAGTAAAGCGACAGGGACAGCAAACGACGCCATATTTCTTGCCGCTTTTTTGACATTTCTCTTCAGTAAGGTTTGCCATTTCATGATGGATAGATACACGAGCCAACAACGAGTCGAAATTGTTAAAATTTACTACCGAAATTCGGAGTCAGTGGCCTCAACGTGCGCTACGTCCAATTTATGGTCGTCATAATTGTCCTAGCAGATCAACAATTGAGCGTCTAGTGGACAAATTTGAATCTACAGGCACAGTACAAAATGTTCCCGTGCCAGGGCGACAAAGAAGTGCCCGTAGTGTCGAGAATATTGCTGCCGCTGAGGCTTCATTTGCAGAAAGCCCAAATGTGTCTCTCACACGTCGTTCTCAAGCGTTGGGCATCTCTGTGACATCGTTGTGGCGAATTTTTCAAAAAGATCTTGGTCTACATCCTTACAAGATTAAATTGACGCAAGAACTGAAGCCCTTTGACCAGCAGAAGCGTCGTATGTTCGTGAATTGGGGTGAGCAACAACTTGAAAATGATTCCGATTTTCATCGAAAAATCATCTTCAGCGATGAGGCTCATTTCTGGCTGGCTTCGTCAATAAACAAAATATGCGGTATTGGTCAGGCAGCAATCCACACGTACTCCATGAGTCATCATTGCATCCCGAAAAAATTACGGTTTGGTGTGGTTTATGGGCCGGCGGCGTCATTGGGCCGTACTTCTTCCGTGATGATAAAGACCGGCACGTTACTGTGAATGGGGATCGCTACCGTTCAATGATAACCGAATATTTTTGGCTCCAATTGGATGATATGGACTTGGAGGACATGTGGTTCCAACAGGACGGCGCCAGAAGCCACACAGCGAATGCCACAATCAATTTATTGGAAACCAAGTTTGGAGAACGTGTTATCTCACGAAATGGTCCAGTTGCTTGGCCGCCTCGGTCGTGCGATTTGACGCAGTTAGACTATTTCCTGTAGGACTACGTCAAGTCTATGGTCTATACCAACAAGCGGAAGGGCTTTTAGGAAACTAGTGTTCGATTACTGGGGAATTAGACTTTTTTACATTTTTATTTATAAAAAAGTACCTAGTTAAAGTTACTACAAAAACCATAAAAGTAAACAAATATTGCAGAAAAAGCTGCTCAATAATTTTATATCACATACCTATTTACGTTACAGTACACGGTTACTTTATTGTGAACCACTAAGTATTCGACTACTGGGAACATGACCTTATAATAAAAATTTGAGTTTGAGGGTTTATAGATGCATTTATAGTGGTATCGAAAACTGAAACAAACAACTGAAAACAAAGGCTGAGAAAAAAATCTGCCAGACTTTAGTGTTTGATATCAATATACATATGTATACATGTTCCTACCTTAGTACCTTTAAACCATCATACTCAGATTTTGGTTATACATCCGCTCTCAAAATTTGCTGTCGGCTCTGAAGACTATTACCTAGCATATCAAAACAAAATAAGTAAGAGCTTTTTGATATAAGAGGTGGGAAAAGAACTATTACTGGCTATTTGAGGCGCAGTCAAGTCTTGCAATATCATTGAAATTGTTTCCTCCGTCTAAGTGTTTGTCCCCCTTAAAAGCAACACCCCCTTTATCCAGATTCTTTTCTGGTAACCCTAACATCACGACAGGCCTATATCGCACTTCTTTACCCACAATTATGAATTATGTATCCTATTTTTAGAGCAAAAAATTTATATTTAGCATTTAGGCCTATTTGATTTAAGTGACATTTCTGATATAATAAAAACGCAATATTAATTTTCCCAAATTTTGCCTCCACATTCCAAAATTCTGCTATAGAGAACTTGAAAATGTTAATTTCGTATGCGAAGGAACACGATATGTACTGCATTTTTTGTGTTCCCCATCTTCCTACCTACATACAGATTATGACCAGGCCAAGCTAGTCCAATTTCGAATCAACCATAAAGGGCGCAACTACATCCCAATTCCACCTTTGGCCTGGCTTTGGAATAGGCACCATTTAATATGCAACGTTTATTGATTCTTACCGTTTTCCTTTCCTTTTTTGTGTTCTCTCTTCATCTGACTCGGTGTTTTCTACTGGTTCTTTTTATCTTGCCATTGGGATAAAGGCGAAGACCACACCACGGCGATGACGAAGAAATGATGATCTATTTGCCCAATAACTCGGTTTCACTTTTTAGCAATTTAGAAGGGCACATTATATTTTCAAGTATTTTTCTTTAATAAGAAATTAAAATAAGAAACACAAGTCTAATTAAAAAAAAAAAGAAAACTGAATATAAAAAATAGGTTGTTTTTTTTTTTTCTTTTGTTGTTGGTTTTGATTTCGGATGAAAAATCCTTTTACTCAAAAAATTTTCCCATTGTCGGTTACATACATGCACAACCGACCATCCGAACACAATTACACATCACCGCAAATCTCGCACACAATTTTAACTCTGCGACCGCAAGAACGCACACTCTTTTAAAATTAATATATATAAGAAAATAAGTATGTATATATGCGTATGTGTATATAAAAACACTGACAGGGGAATAAGGAAAAATAGTTATTGAAGAGTATTTTTTTATGGAACTAAATTTTCTTTTACACAATTTTTCACAGAAAATAAAAAAAAAAAACTTTTTTGAAATCCAATTTGAGGTCATAAATTTAGTACGGGTAAGTTTTAAGTTCTTTTGAGTATTCCAAATGTGAACAAAGTAAACCCTTCTGCAGTCGAAAGAAAGAAAAAAGTTTTCACTTTTCTTGACAAGAACTCTTCTCCATTCCACATCTGCACTACTGGGAAAAATTACTTTCTCGCGTACACTTACGACAAATTACTGCAATTTTTGACTAATATTTACTTCCATTTACCGCAATGGATTGAATTTTGTAAAAATTTCTAAATTTGCACGGCAATTATTTGTTAAAATAATTCCCAAATTTGCACACACGAATTCACTTGAAAAGAACGACGGCAGCCATCTTTGAATCGAATTCAATGTATTCAAATGGCGAACAGAAATAAACGAAACGATGGAGCTAGAAGAGAGCAACAAAGTTGTGCGCCTGTTATTTTTTGATGTGAGGTAGTGTGAATGACGTAAAATATCCCATTTTTTATTTATTTTCCGGGATGACGAAGACGATCTCTTTTGACGTGTGCAGTAGGGAAAAATGGTCTACCAACTACTACACTACTGGAATATCAATGTTCCTCCTTTTTTTTTGTGTAGATGATGACGTAGACACAATAATTTTTTTACTTCAATTGGATTATATTTCTATCAGAAAATGTTTATATTTGTTTACTAATCACGTAATCTCTTTCTTTATAGTATATTTCCCACTATTTAAACATTATATTTGAATTCCATTTAAATGCAGTGCTTAAAATGTAACATACAAAGCTTAACGGGAGCTACCATTCACGTCACCCAGAATCAGAATTGACCCGACGCGCTGTAACTCCAACACTGACTCAGCCAAAGTCAACATGAACGAGCCCAAAAAAAAATATTTTTGAAGGTGTGAAAGAGTCGAATCTTGAAATAACCCGTCTTGTGCTTGTGGGAGTAGATGTCACACATCACCCTTTGTCAATATTCGTTTCTCTTGTTGCAGGAGCAGACAGAAAAAACTGTTGTGAAAAAATGGTTGCGCCATCGCGTTTGAGGAATGGCTACCTGTAAAATATGAAATTTTGAGACAGATATATATTTTTAGTTAGAAAAAAAATCTCCCTTTATTTTTTCGACAGGGATGCCCTTGAGGCACAGTCTTTTATGCCTACGTCAGTAGGGGGTTTTACACTGCCAAATATTGCTTGATGGATTGAATCCATTTCCGTTCACATTTGTCAAACATGAAGGACATAATTACATAGTCCCCTATTACACGATGATACTTTGCGTCTGACTCTTTTTCGAATTCCTCTTTGAAAATCATCCTGTGAGTCATTCGTTACTACACGGATCTTCCTGACGCTTTAGGCAAAGTTGACAGATCTCTTTACTGGCCATGTTTTATTATCTTCTATCGGGATCCGGATCTGGATTAACTTTTACACGTAATACCAAAACAAAATAGTGGGAAATTTTCAAAATTGTTTTGGTAGTACGTGTTAAAAGTTAATCCAGATCCGGATCCCGATGATAATAAAACACGCGTGTTAAAAGTTAATCCAGATCCGGATTCCGATGATAATAGGCGTGTTTTATTATCATCGGGATCCGGATCTGGATTAACTTTTACCACGTACTACAAAAACAATTTTGAAAATTTCCCATATTTTGTTTTTGTATTACGTGTAAAAGTTAATCCAGATCCAGATCCGGATCCCGATAGAAGATAATAAAACACGGCCATTGTGTAATAGGGGAAATAGCTGACATTTCGAAAGAAATTATGTCATTTTTATTTACAAAGTCTCCCATGTTAATGTCATTTTTGGTTGGATTTTGGAACTGCTCCATATTCCTTTCGAATATGGAAAACCTTCTAATCTAAATTTTCCATATTCAATAGGAATGTTACAATTCCAAGATTCAATCGCAAACGATATTAAACGTTTTCCTTTGGAGGTGGCAAAGGACTTGCAAGTACTTTGCCAGCCTTTTCAATGGAACACATCAAACTGCTTTCCCATGTGAAATGTATCTACTCGCACATGAGAGCATGTGCAAGTGATAGTATTAGGCTATTCGCGCATATGCAACTGCTACCGCAACAAAATAGTTTAGTCACAAGTTGACTACTGAGCGCGCACATAAGCAACTCCACAAGCAATCGCAACGAACCTACCAACACACCGACAATGTTTATTCAGTTTTTCTATCTCATACATTCAAAGAAAAATAATATCGCCTTCGTCCTATTCTTTTGCTCAGCAAATTAAGGAAAAGATACATTTGTTCTCTTTCGCACAGAGAACAAAATTCAACGATGCGGTTAAATGTCTGCAACTATTTGGTTGAATGTCCGCGCAGTTACATATTATTCCATATGACATAAACTGAAAAAGTGATTTCGGGCAATCGTCCAGTTTGTGCCAAAACACAAACTGAAAAGTTGCTCGAATCGACGACGGAATAGTTTCTGCATGTGCGCGGAGTCTCATACGAGCCCATAGGACTCAATTTTGCAACCAAACAGTTTCGAAACTGAAAATTGCATGTGCGCGACTAGCCTTAGATAGTCAAAGGGTGTCTACTCACAAGAACTTTCCCACCTCCATAGGGAAACGGCTATCATCTCTCAAGATGTTAATAGCTTGAGAAGTTTTTTAAAATGAAATTTCCTCCTGGTTTGACAAGAATGCGTCATACTGCCAAATATGCTTGTCAAGCGGAAAAATACCAAAATATTTTGCCATCCATCCAACATACTTGCAATCTGTTTGATTAAGCGTTCAAATTTTCAGATTCAAGTCAATCAAACCGTGTTTGTCAAACATATTTGAGATTGTGAACCCCAGTTGAAATTTACAAACAAAATTTGACCGACGCGTTCTCTCCCTCCCAGAAAAGTATTAGGGGTATTCATACAACAGCGTAAAGCCATCGTAAACGTTGTAAAGTTTTAAACTTTGTAAATCTGTCACAATTTGTATGGAAAATTAGACAGATTTATGCAGTTACAACCATAAATAAATAATATAAAGATGGGAATCCTCGGCTGTCAAACTGATTTGCCTACAAGCTCAGACCGTGGTGAATGTCATAAAGTTGCACTAGTAACCTTTACCACACTAACACTAATGCAACTTACTGATTTTCACCACAAATCGTCGGTTTTTTTTTAATTTGTCAGTTATTTTAAAAACCCAATGGACATGTTCATAAAGTATAAAAGCAGGTGAAGTGAATTTTTAAGTGCTCACTTCCCTTTATATAATTTTATTTTAAAATTGCATTGGCTACCTAAATTCAAAGCGTTCTAAGATAATAAAAGACATTGGTAGTAATAAATAATTGAATAAATAAATGCATGTTAATTGAACCATAGTGGGAGGAAATTTGTTTGTGAAATATGAAATTTCATAGTAAATATGTTAGCCATTTTACACCGAACTCAAAACGAGGTTTTCGCTAAAATATTGGCTTTGGAGAAAAACCTTATTGAAAACACAAGGCTTCACATACATTTTTTTGAGCTTCAGGTTTTCGTAAAACACAAGTTTAATATAAAACCAGTCGAAAACTTGTTGGAATTCAGAGATGAACAAAACAAACGTACCTTTTAAAAAGTTCAGTGCCTAGTAAAATGTCAAAAAAGAAACAGATTGGATGCTTTTATTTGGATCATATTTATATAAATAATCACCATTTTACATCCATAAAAGTGAAGAAAATAACAAAAAATGAAAAGATAATTGTAAGTGGTTGGTGAAAGAAAAACTTTAATGTAAAACGAAAACGTATAGTGTAATGTTTGGTGTGAATGGTTTTTTAAAAGTTTTTGTCGAAGTCTGGTTTTGGGGTTTGTTGTGAAAATCCTATTATTCATTAAATTTGTATTTCTTACTGGAATACATCCACAGATTTATGATCTCCACAGAAACGAACTATCAAAATTAGTCTGGATAATAATAGCTACGTTTTATGCATGTCCATGGACTTTGGGAAAAAAAAACGACATCGGGACATTTTAACATTTGCCTTGGTCTGCCATTTTATATAACCAGCAAACATTTAACATTTAATTATTATTTGTTCAATGTAATTTGTTTGTACTTATTTACAGCACAGTGATTTAAGATTTTGTTTCACTCATACATTGAACAAAAAAAAAAATTCACCAAATCGGTGAATTAAAATTGGATTAACTTAGGTTAAATGATGGTTAAGGCCAAGTAAGTGATAGTGGAGAATCAGGGCCAGTTTGTTCACATTAGATTAAATTTGAAGTAAGTAAGTCACAGAATCTGGTTAAATGCATCTAACCTACCAATATTGGCCAATTAGCGATTTCTATAATCAAAACTCAATTTTATTGGAACGGCAAACCATTTGGCTGCAATTCGTTTAAAAAAATTATATTTAGGTAAACATATGGATGGTGCAGTCGTACCTTTCAATAATATTCCATTAAAAAAAGTGTGTTTGCACCCTCAAAACAAGAATTTTTAGAACACATCCCCTGAGGTGAATTCAGAAATGTCACTAAGTTTATGAATTCTTAAAATTCAATGGAAAGTTGGCTGCCGGAAATTTTTGATAACATTAAAAATATTACTTAAAATTTCTGGCACAACTAAGTATTTGTTGTTATTATTTAACAAAAAACGAAAAAATTAATAACAAATATAAAAAGATAAATAAAATAACGATGCAGAATGGCAGACGCACTAAAATAAAAAAAAACATGATATCAAGTTTGGAAAAAAATTGGTCTGTCAAAACAAATTAAATTCACCGCGTTAAGTTGTTGTTGCAATTCACATCTATTCATCGACACGGAGTCGGATTACAAAAACAACAATGTAAACAAATGGGTTTTGGAGGGTGAAACGTACGAAAGTTTCCCATCTTTACATTGTTTATTTATGGTTACAACTTTTCTACGTTTACGACGACTTTACGGTTTTCATGAATACCCTTATTGATTCCACTAAAGTCTTAAAAAATTAATGCGTGTGTACATTGTCTTACTGAAAGGTGGATCCAGTGAATCGGGTAGGTTTAATGTGCGAAAAAGAGAAAAGAGATTTCACCCAAAATCCGCCGATGCGCCACGTTTAATAATAATTCTTGGCTTCAACATGAAGGATTCTTTTTTGTGCGAGTGAGAGATGTATGGAGTTTGATTGCGTGAAATAAGAATGGGTTTATTTAGCCAGTTTATATTTCTGAGATCTCAGAGGACTCAGAGCGCTCAGAAATATAAACAGGATTCCTCGCAAAAATTCCTCACTTTTCCCCTTAAAAACTGAGACTGAAATTTTTTGGATTCGCTTGCTCAATTATTTTTTGTCGCAGTAAATTACATAAGAAGAAAAGAAAAAGAGAGTTCTTTTGACTTCTATGTGAGGAATGTTGTTTATATTTTATTCTCCTGCTCTGTCAAAAAATTGAGGAAAAATACTGAGCGCTCAAGAAATAACGGGTGATTTTTTAAGAGGTTTAGAACTTAAAAAAAAAAACACAAAAAATTCGAAAAAATTAATGAAATATTTATTTGAATCGGTAGTTTGAACCTTGCAATTTAATATTTAAAGATAATTTCATGCAAACTTTGACCGCGGCTGCGTCTCAGGTAGCCCATCCGCTGAGTCCAATTTTGGCATACTCTTTCACACATATCGGCCGGTATCTCACGAATAAATGCATGGATGTTGGCTTCCAGTGCGTCAATCGAAGCGGGCTTGTCCCTATAGACATTAGCCTTGACATACCCCCACAAAAAATAATCTAATGGTGTCAAATCGCACGATCTAGGCGGCCAATTGACCGGCCCGAAACGTGAAATTAACTGTTCACCAAACTCGCCTCGCAATTGCGCCATTGTTTCGCGTGCTGTGTGGCATGTGGCACCGTCTTGTTGAAACCACATATCATGCAAGTCAAGAACTTCCATTTCGGGCAAAAAAAAGTTTGTTGCATTGGTAGCTGTTGCAATGCTTCTGGCTGATCTTCACTCCAAATGCGGCAATTATGCTTATTTACGTACCCATTCAATCAAAAATGAGCCTCATCGCTGAACACAATGTTCGCGCGATGAACATTTCGAACCGAGCACGAATTTTGATAGTAAAATTCAATAATTTGCAAGCGTTGTTCATATGTAAGACGATCCATGGTTAAATTGCAAACCAAACTGAAGCTGTTTGACAGTGACACAAGGTACTAAACACACGTCAGCTGTCAAAACCAGTGTTGCCAAAACCAAACCAGCTAAAAAATCACCCGTTATAAACTGGCCAATTGAACTGAAAGGATTTCTTTTGCATAATGAAGACACGCTGTTCATCATAACGACTTCCAGTAAGAAGAAATGTAGACATGCACTTAGCACTGATCTCTATTTACACTGGATAGTGTATTACAATTACCTATTATATAGTATGTCAATGGTGTATTCCTTATAATGTATAACAGTTTTTTTTTTGCTTCAATTTGAAGATGAAAATTAGGTGGTCGGCTTCATAATTTGACGTCTACATTTACACAAAAAACGTATTTTCAAGATGTCAATCTGAAGAAATAGAAACAGACCAATGATATGAAAGGGAAAAACTTTGTGGGATTTTGTTTTATTATTTTATTTTTCATTAAGTTATTTACTGTGTGCATTTTGTTTGTGCTATAATTTTCCAATGGCACTAGAATTATATCATTAGAAAGGTGTTTAAATAGGTAATAGTAAATATGTAGTAATGAACGACTCCGTTCATTATTTAAGTTTGCAAACAAGTTGAATAAAACAGCTGATAAATGTGATGAGGAGAATGCGATTATATAGTAGTTTACCTCCTTGTCACACTCTTTACGTTTGTAATTCCGTTTCATTTAACAATTTGTGAATGAAATTACAAACACAACAATGTTAGCAAACAGATTTGGGGGGAATTGGGTATTACGTGTAAAATTTAATCCAGATCTAGATCCGGATCCCGATAGAAGATAATAAAACACGGCCATTGTTATACAAAAAAGTGGTCAGCTTCATAATAGTATTGAAAATAAATTGATTTTATACCGACAGGTTCTTAAACCTGTTTGGACTTATGGTATACAACTTTGGGGTTGTACCTGCGATACAAACTTAAATAACTTACTAACGTTTGAAAATAAATTGCTTAGGTCATTTGTAAATGCTCCGTGGTATATAAGAAACGAAGATGTTCATAGGGTGCGGGAGGAAATAAAAAGTTTCGCGCGAAAACATAGAAATCGACTATTAGAACACGCTAATTCAACGATTATTGACATTCTTGACGAGTCGAATTAAGAACGCCGTCTGCGAAGAACAAAACCTTCCAACTTGGTGCGGTGAACAGAAAACCGCTTTAAAATCGCGGATTAAGCAGGAACTTTCACGGGAAAGTAACCTGCAACACGTTACTTAACTTCGTTAAAAGTAAATTGCTAGATAAGTTTCAACTAAGTTGCAATAGGGAAGTGGAGGTGGTTTTAGTGTAGTAAGAATCTCACACTTCTATGAGCACGCGTTTTTCGGTCCTCATAGAGCCTGAATAGCAGGTTTTGCACCTACCCACGGGAAAATAACCACAAAAAAAAAAAAAAAGCTTTAACAATTCTTCAAATGGAAGCAACTTTCTTATGTCGATACGCTATCCAGTGTATTATAGAGATCAGAAGCTCTCAGGCGTGTTTTATTATAATCTGGATAGGCCTAATAGCCATTCCACACTATCCAATTGAGTATTAACACATGTCAAAAAAGTGTGAAGAAAATCATGTTTAAAAGTGTGGAAGCAAAATATGAAATTTCATCACACACAACTTGACAGCGCATCCGAGACGATCAGACATATGTTAATACATTTAGGAACGGTTCTGAAACCATCACACTTTCTATCCCACTTGAGGGTTTGAGGTTATGGTGAAACTAACTTGTTTGGATACAAGTGTGGAAGCAAAATATGAAAATAATTTACAGCACACAAATTTGGCAGTTGTATGAAATTCTTTTCCACTTTATTCTGACTTGTGTTAATCACATGCACTTATTTGAGCTCTGTTCAAAGCGAGTTTACAGGGAAAAACATACTGATAAACATTGTTTGACAACCATCGATATTTTATCATTTAAATGTGTGTTTTATTGGAAAATATTATAGCTAGCGCAGTAAAATTTCCCTAGGTAAACAACAACAAATTCCAGAAAGTGTCAATAAATAAGTCATTTGTCCAGTTTACTACCTGACCAGAATAGAGTGCTGCAACTGGAGCTGCAGCTGCAACTGGAATCGCTGTCAAAAAATGCTGTGCGTGATTTTTTACTCGCCCACAATGTGCTGTACAGCTTTCTGACATTTTTGGCATTTGAAGTCAGTTGTGCGAATTTAATTCAACACAATAATAAAAATTAAAAAAAAAAGGGGATGATGATGAAAAGAAAGCTAAAATTAATTACCGTCTTTATCAGAGATTCAAGAGTTTGAAACTCTCTTCAACCTCCATGTTAATACTTGGTTACGCTCACAATTTTGAAACGTCAAAAATGCTGCATGCAAAAGTTAAAAGATAGCCAACTTGTCCAGCTGCGTCGTGTTATGTTCGTATCATTGGATTTGTGGGTATTCAACATTTTGACAGCTGTTCCAACCAGCACCATCAGCTCAGTTAGCGCTCCTGATATATAAACCAAACAATTAATTTTGCGTTGTTTACTGAGGAAATTTTTTTCTGCGCTAGCTATGGATTGCCCAATAAAACACACCTAATGTTGTCCAACTATATTTAATGGCAACACAGCGATGCCATTATTGCAGATTTATCTGCATTTTGCAGATTTGTATCCCATCCACAGACTTGAAACTCGATAATCTACACCGCAGGTTATATTTGCACTCGTGCCTACTTTAATATTTGTATTCTTTTGTTCTCTTTAAACAAATCTTCAATAATATTGGTGTATGCTGTCATCTTCATATGAAGCTCTATTCCATAAAATTAAATCATAATATCATAAGTGACTTCAATATTATATATGAAATGCTTCAAGCATTCATAGCATACCATATATATTAAATTTTTAAGTGGTTTACTAGTTGGACGGTTTTTTTAAAGTCTTTAATAGTTGGGAATATTCTTTATTTAATTAAATAAAATTTCGAGTTAGACAAATCTTGATTGTCAAGTAAGACCACTTTAAGACAAGAGCAGACAAAGTTTATTAATAAAATGTTGGTGTTGGATGGCAGTATAAAGTTAGACAAAGCTTATAAATACAACTGAACTATGTACATAAAAAAAATGTATTAATTGAATTCATGTATCTGTTATCTAAAAAAAATATTTATTTGTGAAGGCAATTTTTTGTTGCAGATTTCTCACAAAAATTAAATGACAACACTGGCTGTACATGAAAAGGCAAAAGAAAGTCTGCACTACGACTACATTTTGCGCAGAAAAAGGATGCTCGAAGCATTATTTTTCCGGACAAATTGTGACATTTTATGTTTATTTCGCTTTTTATAAACTAAAATCATCTCCCTGTTTCATACTTTCAATTGTTAAGACCATTGACCTACTATATATGGACTGCCAGGAGCCAACTTCACTTCTGTTCAGTCTATTACTATACGCCACTAGCGCTGCCGTCGAAAAGGCGGCAGACATGGAGTAACTTTTGACAAATGAATGGAGTGTTTCTTTTGTGTTTTTATTTATTTTGAAAACCAATAACAACAAACAAATAAATCAAGTTTTTTAAAAAGTGTTGAAAAACATTTATTAGAACATTAATCGACTTAAGTACATATTTGATTTCTCTTTTTTCTTCAATGAACCATGATTTTGATTTAGTGTAACTTCGGTGATTTGACACTTGTAATGTTTTTTTTAGAAATTCGCCTTTTCTTTGGCGAAGAAAAAAAAATAAAGAAGGGCTTCCTTTATACGCGGAAATTTGTTTCTTTTTTATTCGATTTGCTAGTCAGTCGCCACCCCTCTGAATTCTGAAGAAAAACAAGATAGTTTGAAGGGCATTTTATTTATATATAACTTGATTTTTGAGTTCGTTTTTGACCTACCATTTTGCAATTCCTTGTATCATGTTGATGCTTGGTGCTTGATATTAGTAGGAAGGTTAAATACATATCTTCTAAGTTCAAAATGCTTCATGATTGTTGTTAAGTTATTTTTTTTTTAATTAAATAAAACGACAACAACTTTTTCAATCAAAATAATAATAAATTCTGACTTTGATTGACAAGTATGATAGAGTGATCGACATACAGAGACGTTAGGATAGTTGTTTTGTTCGCCGCATGTTCGACCGAAGCTCTAATGTTGCTAAGGAGAAGCTGAACCGTTTTCTATTGAGCTTTTGTATGGAAAAAACATACGACTAGCAGTCCATATATAATAAGTCAATGGTTAAGACGTATGACTGAAATAAAATATAAAATACGTAAAGAAAATGATGACATCAGAAATGAGAATAGAATATATAATCAGCTGATTTCTTGTTTGACAAGCAAGAAAGTGTAGGAACTAAAATTCTCGGCTAGATTCTTGCTAGAGGAGAAATGAAAAAATTTAAAAGTTCGTATTTAGTTTTGTTTTATCTCTACACCTTCAGAAATTGTCTTGAGAAAAAAATTTAGAGATAAAATTTGTCTTTGCTCGATCTGCGTGCACATTTGTTAGTAGGAATTTTTAGTTAACAACTGTGTAAACGCTAGCACGTTGTTATTCTTTATATTTTGAAGTTATTAGACTAAGAGCCGACAGCTGATTTTGGATATGAATGACAGCAAAAAAAGAAGTATAGGCATCGAAAGCTTCAATAAAAGCTATTCAAAAAAAAATGAAGTCTTGTAATCAACAACTGGGGCCTTTGTGATTAAACAATGCATCAAAAAAAAAAAAATATATGAATGCAACTTCGAAGATAAGTAGCCAAAATTGGTTTTCAAGCCTTCCTAGATAAGCTTCTCGGATCACATATCACGGAATCCAAGACCATATGAGTGTATAGTTCGCCAAAAACTATAGAGGTATTTACGATCCGACGTATGTACTGGTTTTGTTTAATTGCAAAAGTGTAACAGCAGTATTAATACAAAACTAGTATCTGGTTCTAACACACGTGTTAACTGGCACACGGATAAACAACTTGTCCGTTTGATAACTTTTCTTATTAAAAAAAAATATTATATCTTTCCAGTTTTGACCACTTCACCAAATTCACCACTTCATCAAATTGTCGTCGGGATTTTCTAATACATGTGTCACATGCATACACTGCCCTACGAAGTGTATACTGGGAGTAGCATGCCTATGGACCTACCACACGTGTGCGTGTATGTGTTAATAAGTTACTCGTATATTATACGCACAATTTGGTGAGTTAAAGTTATCCGTTCGTTAACACGCGTCACAGACTATCACTCATTTGCTAATAAGAATTACAAGTTAATGAAACGCTAACACGTTGCTAAATTTTAATTTCTATCAAAAATATGTGCCTCAGAACTTCCATAAAAACAAAAACAAAAATTACACAATTTTAATACAAAAATGAGTATTATTTTGCAAAGCATAAAAACTTACCACACTCTTGTGTATAGAAATCTTTGGAAAAGTTCGCTTGCATGTGCGCATTTTGAATGGGTTTTCACTTTCTTTAGTAGGTATACTCTAGATTCAACCTTTTTATTTTGAATGATGATCTTTTGTCTTTTTGTTTGTTTTCCAATTATAATCATTTTATTATTCTTTTTTATGAAAAAAAGAAAAGCTAAAGTACCTAAAGTAAATAAAATTAAGAAATTAATTAAATAAAATTAATTCTTGACCAGCGTCAACTCTTTCAACTTATACCACCCCCCCCCCCACCCTTGTATGACCAACGAAAAAAATTACTGAAAAATATAAAGCTTGTGTGCGTTAATAAAAATGCTAGTCGCTGTTGCAATTGATAAATATCGAAACCTGATGCATTGGGATTGAGCTAACTAATAAGCTTACTTTGTATAAGGACGTTTTTAATAATACAAAGTGTAGGTAAATAGAGAAAAATCGGGCATTTTGGAATATGGAATACAATCTTGAGGAACATTTTAACAATGATGCGCATTAGCACGCAAAACTAACCTCAGTTTGATTAAAGTGATTTTTAAATCCAACTTTTTCAATCGGATTTATCACACTCAAATTTAAGCCAATATTAGGTGTGTTTTATTATCATCGGGATCCGGATCTGGATTAACTTTTAACACGTACTACAAAAACAATTTTGAAAATTTCCCACTATTTTGTTTTTGTATTACGTGTAAAAGTTAATCCAGATCCGGATCCCGATAGAAGATAATAAAACACGGCCATTATTCATTACAAAAAAACATTTATTTAAATGGATCGAAAACATTGAATTTATTTGCAAATTTAACGAATGAATAATATGATATTGATATAGTTTTCGGACTCAAATTATTTAAAATATAAAAATAAGTTTTAATCTGGATTAAAGGAGTGAATAATATGGGCGTTAATGTGTGGAAAAGTGCATAAAAAAAGAAAAAGCTAGTGTGATGTAAAAAAAAATAGCCTCGAAATAAGAAAAAAAGTTTTATGAGAAAAATGGAATTGCTTTGCCTGACTGCTACGCTCAAGACTAGGATCATCTCGTACTGAAAAACTGGCCTATAGTGCCACATGTAACTCCGGGACTATAGGATGATCCTGCATTGAAAAACTGGTCCAAAGATAAAGTCCTCACTTGAAAAACTGTTCCAGAGGTACTCGGGGTTAATTTATTTCCAGAATTAGCTAAATCTTACCTAAAAGCTTACCTTGAACTGAAAAACTTTCCCATGCACTAATGATGAGCCTTTAATTGTAGGTTGTCCTTAAGCTGACTATAACAAGGAATCTGATGTTTTACTTTTAGTCGTTCCTGTAACTTGTTGCTTTATTCGCTACTTTTATTCATTACTTCTACGCGTAGCTTTTGCTAGTTACTTTTCCTTATTATATTTTCTCGTTCCTTTTATCCGTTAATTTAACTAGTTGTATTCGTTAATTTGCGTTATGATGATGATTATCCTCTGATTGTAGGTTGAAGGGTTGCATTCTGTATGGCAAAAACGAGCAAACGTTTTCAATTGTGCGAACAATTTCCCTCATGAAACTTTAAAAACAAACTTACGATTTTTGTTTTTGAAAACCGAACTTTCGCTTTCCTTCAGTTTTTTACGGAATCTGCCACAGGTTGCTTTAAGGTCACTACAACAAAGGATCTGAAGTGTTTTACTTTTAGTCGTTCTTTTAACTTGTTACTTTTACTTTTTTTTGTTGTTTTACTCGCTAATTCTATTCGTTACTTTAACTCGTTACCTTATTCGTCACGGTATTCGTAACTTTTACTCATTTCTTCCATTCGTTACTTTTACTTCTATTCGTTACTTTATAGTTTAGTTAAGAGCTTTTCTTAGATTATAAAGTAACCTCGATCCCTTTGTGCATACCAAAAATTAGCTTGTTACAATTTTTTTATCAAGGTGTAAGTAGAACACAAATATCTAAGTTTCGTTTCGGGGAACGGCAAACGTTTTTTGACGATACGAAAAGTTACTTTTCGATGGTTTATAACATGGAGCTTCAGGCAGCTTCTGATTTTAGTAGTTACATACAGTATTAAGTCTGCCTTCAACGAGGAATCGACGTTCCAATAATTAGTTGCTGTTTCCCGCTTATGCTTCTCAGCATCGCAGTTTCACGTGTCCATTTGTTGATACAAAATGTATTAAAGACCAAATGAATATTATAGTTTTTTCATAGTTGTTTATTTTGTATAAATATAATAGTCTGGGAGGCATCATACAAAATTCCCACTCATCGATATAAAGACTAATTTTCTTACGTTGCATTAGATTTGTACCAGGTAATATGGAAAATTACCACCTCAGTTTTCGATTAATGCCTGACTGAATTATGTTTCGAGCAATCTAGTAGCATAATCTAGCGGTTATGGTCGTCCACCCCATATCTTGGTCAGATCAGCTGGCCGACCAACCATCGATATGTAAAAACTTTACATAAAATTAAAGGGGCAACTTTAGATTCTAAAAAAATTAAAGTCGTCCGGATCACAACTTGGTCACTTTCACTGAGCGACCGGATTTATGCGTCACTTACTTTTACATATATATATTAATTAATAATTTCTGGTTATCAGACAATCACGTTTCAAATTTTAACTCAAAGGCTAGGCCTTGAACTCTCAGAATTTCATAACTTTTATGTACTAATTCTTAATCAGTTGGTGAAAATGACAAAATTAACTGAAATCACGGTCAGAGCTTTGATTTTAGGAGATAAATCTTAAAAAAAAAAAACGATTTTAAAATATTGATTTTGTTTTTTGAAGTTTAGAAGGTATACACTTACTATACGTAATCTTAGATCCAAAGTAACACCCACTTTTATTTTATATAGTCGAGTCGATAAAGTCAAAAAACATTAACACTTTTAAAGTGCATCACCTTTTGTGATTTTTATATGTTATTTAAATTAACGTTCTGGGAGTAGGTAAGTATTTTAAATTACAATAAATTTGTTCACAATATTCGTGGTTGAAACATAAAGTAATTTTTGGTACCTTAAGCCTTATTTTAAGTTATAGAACACACTAAAATAGCAAAGCGTCGATTTTAAAAATTGCCCAGAAGACACAAAACACAGGTTGAGATGGAATTCTTAGTTCGTAAAAGTTTTTTAAACTGGTTGATAGATCTAAAAGGAACCATAATAGGTACAGTTGCGAAACATTAATATTTAAATTCAGAGATTTGATCTAAAAGAATACGGGGTGCACGAGAGCAAGTTTTCCTATATTCACCCGGTAAAAATCTAAAGCAAAGTAAGAAAATTGTTCTTTGTATCGATGGGTGGGAGTTTTGTATTGCCGCCTCCCGCTCTATAAGTAATTAGTAAACACGCAATTTAAATTTGAAATTATGATATAAATAAAAAGAGAGAATCGACTGTTTCTGAGTTAGTAATAAAGTAAATTTAACAAATACAATATAAGAGTATACAAAAATAGAATCAATTAAACTTAAAGAGAAAAAACAAATGCAAAATGTACTTAAGAGAATATTAGTTCGTTATTTTGTTCAGGTGTATGTAATCATACTTATTTAATTTTTACGAATAAGTTTATTGAACGCTAGTGGATATAGGATATACACAACCGTCTTAGCATCTAACTGTCTCGGATACCTTCATATAGACGCTTCTGATGGTATTTTTAATAGCGTATGGTTTTTGGTACGGTCAGTATACCGTAGGTATAGGCATATACAAATATTTAATGATATTGTTTTCGCTCAGTAAGCTATTCGCTTCGCATTGTTTTTTTTTTTTTTTTTACAAATTTTTATATAGTCTAGTGACGTAAATGCGCAGAACGAAAGAATAAATAAACGAAGAATCATGTTCATATTTTTGCATATGCTCTTTATACCTTCCATATACTGCATTTTGGGGATACAAAGTATGTATTATGAGACGCGCCATTTAAAAAGTTGCTTGATTCTCTTCTCAATTTAACAAGTGCGAGACAGAAAAGATCTGGTATCACAAGAAAGTCAAAGACAAAAGTCATTGTGTTATATTGGCCATCGTGTCTCATAAAGTACTTTTAGTAGAAACGCCATTTAAAACATGGTCTGAAGAGTCTAAACGAACATAACTAAGAAATCCAAATGCAAAAAGGTTGTGTTTGCATAATCATGTCTTGATTTGTTCTTTTTTTTACAGTATAGATTGCAAATAAAATGCATTTTTAGCTTCATAGAGACAATTCTGATCTAGTCACTAATTAGTTTGGCGGAGTTTCATTTAGATTGAAATTTAAAGCACTTAGGGTTGAAATATTTGTAAAATTGTTCGTTATAAATATAAAACAATGTTGAAGAGATAGACGTTTGTTGTGTATGATATTTAATGGTGCTCATCAGAATTTATGAATATAATGTCTTTTCTATCCACTCGTCCATGCTGAATGTGGCTGTGTTATTCTTTTCTGTGTCCTTTTCCTTGAAGATATCTGAAACAGTTTAAGAAAATTTATAATAAGAATAAATAAATGAACGAAGTGTTATAATGAACATACCGATGTATGTTTTAATTTTTACTGCACACATAAGGAAATCATCGAAAGCTATTTTTCCATCTCTCGATCCGTAACGATGTGCCAATGCATTGAGAATTCGATTGTTTATTTGGTAACCTGCTGACTTAAGGGAATCTCTTAATTGGAAACCTTCAATTCGTCCTGTGTGACCAGTATCGTAAAGTTTAAACACAGCCTTCCATTTGGCAATGTCGTTGAGAAGAGATTCAAATTCTTCGAATCCTAACTTCCCTGATTGATCTGCGTCAAGCATAGCTACCATTGAACGACATACATCTTTGGAGAAGCCGGTATTATCTTCAAACATTACTGAAAAGATAAAAAAATAAAAAACTTTATTAAATACTCAAAATTAAATTTTTTTAAGGGCTTATCTTTAAGGCAAAAATTTATTTTCAATTTTATTTTAAAATCAACTTATTTCAAGTTTTTGAAAAATTTATTTTCAAACTCAAAATTTTGAAAAAATGCAAATAAAAACTTTAAACTTTGATATTTGATTATGTTGATTATTTGTGTTGGAAAATTACGAAAACTTTTTTTCTACACCAGATGACATTTTTCTCTTTCCAGACTCCAGCTTCCAGCACTCCCTATTCTAAAATACGTTAGTGGGTTAGTGAACAAAAATGAGGACAGCAGGTGACTCATTTCGGAGTTTTTGTGCATGGCGATGCCCAGGAATACCACACGTCAATTGTGCTTATTTTACCTGAAAGTTAAAATGATAGCCAACGGATACTGGTCTCGTCAATCTGGACCTGACTTGCGAAATTAATAAGCACGAGTGTTGAACACAAGACAAAAATAGCAACTCCAAAATGCCGTGTCACTGTGGGAGCCAGAGACCTTACATGAGCTACTCTGACATACTTAGAGATTAGGTCAGTAAAGATTTTCGGTATATACTTGCCAGAATGCTGAAACAGAGATAGTGAGAAATGAACTCTTTACGGGCCAACGGTACTGGAGGTTGCGTGGTGGGTCAACAGCCCCTACATTTAAAGAAAACAACCACTTTTTGCCGTCAGCTTCAGCATCCGACAAGGACTGGTTTAACAATTTGCTTATGGAAAAAGGACGAAAACCGGATTTTGGAATTTTAAAACCCTTTTCGCCAAACGCGAGAAGGTCCCAACAACGCCAGATTCCACCAATTGAGAAAGATTCCTACGTTACAACTCGGGATTGAGCGATGTGACATTTTGAGCGCATATCAGGTGGATTCACCTTCACTTACTCTGGAAAATTAGATGGGAGATTCCGCTATTCCGGCGTAGGATTGAAACTGTTACAAATTTTGTTAAAGCAAATTACATTACGTTGACATAGCCTGGAAAGCAGCGAAAAAACGTTTTTTTTTTTATTTTCTACCGGGAATATCTTAAAAATTCAGCACACCAACTGCAATTTCAATTTATTAATAATAATTTTGTTTACAATGATGTGATAGCAAAATTATTTTAAAAACTGAAAGCGTTGAGTTTAGGTTAAGTTGAAACTAAATATATATAATGATCTTCAGAATCTTAGAAATTTGATTTTAATGTTTATAGTGTGACTGTTTCATTGGACAGATATTTCCAAAGGCATGATTTAAAACCTAAAACCTTATAAAAAAGTATATTTTTGTTTCTGTAATAAAAAGAAATATTTTGTTGACCAGTGATATATGAAGCTCAGTGGTCCTCGAATGTTTTTTTTTTTTTTAACTTTGATGGGTGCACAACCATTTTGATATATTTTCGCCATAGAAATCGACAGCATTTCTTCGGTACACCCAGGTACGTGAGGTATGTGATCATATTGAACGGTAACCGAGTACGCGAAAATTATAAAATACACAACTGTCGGTAAAACCAGAGGTGGAATCGGCTTATGTGATTTGTGCAGTATATGTACATCTAAACGGCAGTATAAAACCAAATGGCAAACGTAGTAACGTCGTGTGAAAGGTTCTATGTAAAATGTATACGCCACTGTCCATTTATACTGCGAAAAAACGTGTGGTGTATCGCCGTGTGAACCAGGGCTTATATGCACCTGCCAACCCAGTAAATCAATCAGCAATCAATTCCATGAAAAACAGCAAAGTGGAAGGTTTATACGGCATCAGTTCCATAAACATCTGCGAAAATGCTATATAACTACATTCTTTAACAACGCATTCATGGAAGAACGAATGTTGTCCCGTTGCATACAAAAATAGCGAAGTTTTACGGAGTGCGGAAACTGGAAAAGGATCTGTGTCTTACCTGAGCTGCTGTGACGAAGATAGCGTCGAAAATAATATTGAAACGAATTAAAGTGTATGTGGATTCTAGTTTCGACAAAGAGAAAGCGAAATTCCGAGCGGGCTTATACTTCATAGATCACACCAACAACTTAATGACAGCATCGTTATCGTTTATTGGTGTGCCTCTCGCTTGGATTCGTGTGTACTTACTCTGCTATTTCTTTTTCTCTCTGTCTCTCCCGTTAGAAAGTGCAAATCACATAATAATAAGAGATAATAAGTATTTAAAAATGGCCCAAGGGCCGCGTGTGCTTTCAGGTAATCGGTTAACCCTTCTAAAAATAGATGCGTATCCCGATACAATAAAAAAAAAAAAGAAAACCCAATTATAAAAATGTAGACCTACAAATTGTGCTAATCGTAAATTTATATTGGTCTCACCTGAAGACATTAATATAAAATTATCCGCCTTCAGTGTCTTTCTGTTGGAAAAAGCAATAGATGGTATCAGCTCGAGTCTTGTCCTGATTAAATCGCAAAAGATTGCTTTAAAAAAAAGCTTAGCAAACCTTTGCCGA
This sequence comes from Dasysyrphus albostriatus, assembly GCA_946251815.1. NCBI lineage: Eukaryota > Metazoa > Arthropoda > Insecta > Diptera > Syrphidae > Dasysyrphus > Dasysyrphus albostriatus. The sequence continues at coordinate 69,011,543 of OX276337.1, read as the reverse complement.
ATAAAAATGAACCTAACATAAAATCTAAACTCTTCCAAATTAACGGTACATGCACCATACCTCGCAAACAGTCTCTGAAGATGAAATAATGTTCTGTGTTTATAAATTTACCAAAAATAATTCGGAAGACCTACCCCAGCTGGTATCAACCTCTTTACCTTTGACGTATTTCACCCGCCCACCACTGTAAATATAGGTGCAAAAATTGCCAACTGCTAGGGCATAGAGCAAAAAGATGCACAAATAACCCAACCTGTGTAAACTGCAACCTTCCACCAAATACTCCCCACACAAGCACCCGCACTTTTTGTGCCAATTGTTCTGAAGAACACCCAGCCTTCTCCAAAGCCTGCAAACGTTTCTTAAAATCCAAATAAATTCTAAAAATGAAAACCACCAGAAAATGTACCATGTACGAAGCAAAACAAACCTATAAAGATCTTAACCCGATTTTACCATTCAAGCAAGCTTTTGCTACAGTCGCAAATGCTTATTCATCGAATTCGAACACAAATCCAATAAACAATGAAACACCTCCAACACATGACTCTAGATCTGCAGCGCAACAAGCAAATCAAGACCCAAAAAATTAAACAATCCAAAACAAGACAATATCTCACATTTACAAAACAATTCAATTTCAGAAAACGCACAGAATGTACAAAAAACCATCCCTTTCATAGCATCAACCTCTAAAAATACTAAATCTTCCTTATCTAATTAAAACAACCCCCAATCATCCCAACATTCTATTTCGCCTAAAACAGGACATACCACAGACGCTTTAAATCCCCCAATCCCACCCCGTCAATCAGAACACACATCAACAATTCTCAATTCACCTACATCTCATGTCACAAAATCACTAGTAAAAAATAATAATTACTACATTAAATCCTTAGAAAAAGAAAAGCATTTAAAAAAACAATATCCACAAACAAAGACGACTCCGCTGACTGCACGGTTGCCTCAGACCCTGACCAGCGGAGTCGCAAAATCTTCACACCAACAAATATAACGTCAACTCTGGCTTCCAACAATATAACTCAGTGTATACTGAACAAAAGCCCAATACCACTCAATCTATGTTAAAGGTTCTCCAATGGAACCTCAATGGTTATTTTAATAATTGGCACGAACTCTAATAACACTGGTCAACAAAATTTGATTTTTTTTGTTACAGAAACCAAATAATACTTTTCTGCATGTTTTTGGTGTCCTGAACTCTAATCTGAGGTCATAAAAATTCCATCGGGCTACTATTTTGAGATATTCCCGTTATAAAATCAAAAAAACACGTTTTTGCTGTTTTCAAAGTTGTATTGTAACGTGAAGTAAATTGTTTCAAGAAAATTTGAAATGGCTTTTAAAAGAACTAATTTCCTTCCTTTAAAATCTTTCCGATATTTCATTTTGTCTCTGAGTAATCCTCAGTTAGTTGAAAGTCTTTCATTTATGATATAAATACAATTTAAGGGAGAAAGGGCAAACATTTTTGGGAGCTGGTCATGAGCCTGATGAGCACTTAATTTGTGTTGACAATTCTTCACTGTCTTCGGCAAAGATCTGATAGTGTAAAAAAAATCCTCAACACTAATGTGTCATACATCGTTGAAAAGGTTATTATGAGTACATCATTTCATTATATAGCCGTTAAGATCTAAGCCATGGTGTTCACGAGATACTTTTCATCGCCCTATTAAAATTGGAAGTGTTCTATGTATTTGATAATAATTCTTAACAAGTGGGTGGATGTCACGCTCCATAAGCAGAAAATCGCAAATTGATTTTGTCACTTGTGTGCACTTCAGTGCCTACATCCTTACCAATTCTCACCATTCTACGAAAACAGCAAATGCAGCATCGAAAGTGCTACATATAATTTATTAGAATTTTTGAGGAAACTGGGTGGATGCCACGCCCCTCAATGGAATATTGCAAATTTTCAATTTTTTCCTTTGTATGCACCACAAGACCTACCGAACCGAATTTTAATGTTCTACGATATCGGCAAGTGATCCATAATTTTGATGACATGTCAGTCAGTCAGTGGGTTACGGTTTTAACGATTTTTGAAGTCCTATTTCTCAGGAATAAACTAGTTCTAAGGAAATGAGTCGACTGTGTTTGAGTTTTTTTTACACTATCAGATCTTTACCGAAGAGATCTTAGTATAAGCGACATCTTGCGACCAAAGAATTGCCAACACAAATTAAGTGCTCATCAGGCTCATCACTTAGTGTAGTATTACTACTTAAGACATACACTTTACAAAATAAAATTAAAAACAATGATTATAAGATAACAAATACATATAATGAAAATGAAATGGTTAACAATTACAAACATTTAAGAGCGTGGTACACTGGTCTTCAATGTAGCTTTGAGACTATTTTGCTTATGTTAAGATCGAAAATGTTTGAGTTCAAATTCTGAAGTTTACACATGCGGGTAAAGGACTCGTGCATTCCATAGTAAGTACGGTGTTGAGATGTATGCATTAGTTCTAGACTACGAGTGTTGTGACCTCCACCACGGTAGTTAAGGCTAGTACGAGATAATAAATCAGGTGCATCAATATCACCCGTTAAAAGTTGATGAATAAATACAATATCATTATTGATTCTCCTTTGTGCCAAAGGTTAAATCTGAAGAAGCTTAATCCGATGTTCGTAAGGAGGAAGCTTATAAGGATCGGACAACGGTAGCCCTTTCAAGATAAAACCTATAAGATTACGTTGCACTGCTTCTAATCTATTTTTATGGATCTCACAAAAAGGAGTCCATACCTGTGATGCGTATTCAAGGTGGGGGCGAACAAGGCAGTTTTAAAGAGCCAGGGTAACATAAGGATCCTGAAATTCCTTAGACCATCGTTTAACAAACCCTAACATAGAGTTTGCCTTGTTGACAATTAAATTGATATGCTTCGTAAAATCAAGATTAAAAGTAAATCAAATGAACTAGGAACTCTTCTTTTAGAAAAAATCTAACACTTAATAATGTCGAGATTTAAACCGTTTTTATTACACCAAAGAATAAAACTGTTAATCATCTTGCAAAAGTTAACGATCACTCACAGATTTGACGGTTTTGAAAATTTTCATATCATCCGCAAAAATAAGAATTTCACTATAACACATACAGAGGGATACGTCATTGATAGCTAAGATAAAAAGAAGTGGGCCTAAATGACTACCCTGGGGAACTCCAGATTTGGCAAAGAAAGGGTTGGAGACAGAACTTCAAAATCTAACCTGATAGGATCTATTTTGGAGATAAGAAGAAACCCAAGTAATGAGCTTAGGAGGAAACCCAAACACCTTTAATTTAAACGTGATGATGTTATGAGAAAGTTGATCAAAAGCCTTAGAATAATCTGTATAGATACAGTCGAGTTCTTTACCATGTTCCAACGCAGTTGAGCACTTATGCAAAAATGCAAGTAAATTGGTTACCGTCGATCGCTTCTGCATGAAACCATGTTGTTGGTTACAGATTATATTTTTACAGTTGAATGTCAAACTATCACACATTACCTGCTCAAAAAGCTTGGGAATGCAAGACAGTTTGGAGATTGGTCTGTAATTGCATATATCAGATCTATTGCTTTTTTTAAAAACTGGTGTAATAAACGCTTTTTTCCAAATACTTGGAAATTTACCTGAGCTCAGTGATAGGTTAAAGGAATTGAGAAGAGGGGGTGCTAATATAGTTTTGCATTTTTCCAAGATTATTGGAGGGATACCATCAGGTCCAGATGAGTAATCAACATGAAGTAGGGTAGTTTGTGGACCGTTTTTTAAGTAGAGAAAGAAGTCCTCATCAACATCGACAGGGATATCAACGAAAGATTGGCGAAAGTTGTTAGCAAACGCATCACAAATATCTTGAGGACTATTTAAAATAATATTGTTATAAGTAAAATTGACTGGATAGCCATCAGATTTCTTTTTCAAGTTAACGAAATTCCAAAAACTTTTTGGATCAAGCTTAAGGGAACTTTCCATATTTTTAAGATATCAGCGTATAAATGATTTTAGAGGTTTTCAAACAAGGAAATGTACAAATAACAGTCCTCAAGGGACGTACTTTTTATAAAATTCTTCCAAGCTCTGTTTCTTTTATTACGGAGAACATTGAGTTATTTCGTATACCATGGATGGCAAGAGCTAGAGTATTTGGGTATTTTTTGTGGAACTATGTCATTTATACAGTATATCTGGTATATTGTCGATACCAGATGCACTTAAATTCTCAGAAAGCAGCTGTAAATTGGCTTTCCGAAAGTAAAAAGAATATGAATTGTCTTGTGAATTTCTATTATTAAGTAAATGCCCGTCCAAGTCAAGAAGAGGATGGTATTTATTTTTGTTTGATATTGCAGCAGTAGACTCTACCACTATATTACTAACAGCGTCAGATAATCGAGTATTCGATTTCGAGCTCAGGAAATACTGAGAATTTTAAGTTGCTGATTTAACACCACTTCATTATTCCTCACATACTGGTTTTAAATACCCACAATTTGATCACCTGGATAACAAGGTTTTTATATAAAAGTCACACTTTAAAGGCGTAAGTATTTATAGGGATTCTTCATACCTAGTAAGGAACTCATTTAAAGTGGTTAAAGTCGAGGAAACCACAACCGAAAAACTCTGCATTTATCATCATTAAAAAAAGGTTAATCGCTTCGCAGCTGAAAATATCAAAGGGATGCGTTCAACGTGCTATTGAGGGGAGCACTCAAACCGGACTTCTTGAAGATAAAATATAGTCAGGGAAGGCTTAGTTCGGCAACTAAACATGAAAATCTGTAACAACAAGCAAACGAAATTAGAGAAAAACACCCAAAATACGTGCTGAAATAAATAAAACACGGAGAAGGTCGTTGTCTTTAAATACGGTCAGACGGTGGCTAAGAGATACTGGAAACTGGCCTAATGTGAGAGTCAAAAAAGTGTACACCTTTGAACTGCTTTTTTTAAACGCTGTTGAAGCAATAACTTATCTTATTTTTTAAAGTGGTTTATTTTCAATAAATTGGTATATTAAACTTAACAAAACTATAAAAATATAAATTAATTAAAAAAAATTAGCTCTATGCGTCTGGGGATTGACTCTACTAGCTTCCTTTTTAGTTCGGCTGGGATTTTTTGCCACTCTTCAAACTAAATTGAATTTTGTGCCTCTTTGCTTAATATGTTCCTCTTTTGAATCTCTTTATTAAGATAATCTTACAAATGTTCGATGAGGACAAGGTCTGGGGATCAAGGAACGTATTTAAGATGCTTTGATGTACCATGGAGTAACCATTCCTCGACAAAAAGCGGTGTGTGCCTTGAGGCCGTTGTCTTGTGGGAAGAGCCATGAATCAGTTAACCTCAGTTTCGCAATACTACATGGCAAATTGTGTCCAAAAATATTAAGGTAATCTTCATTCTTCATATTACTATCAATAAAAGCGAGGTCTCCAACTCCAAAAGACGCCATTCATGACAAATTGTTTTGTGACAGACCCATCTACCATCTAAAATACTGTTTGCAATACCCGTGTATTTAACAAGTGATATTCCAGTGGACATCAACGCTATCATTGCTACCTTTGGATATTGCAATATTGGTGCCAGATAAATCCGTTACGAAGGCTTCACAAAAACTTGAAAATGCAGTCGATAAAGTTAGTAATTTTAGGCAAAAATGGCGAATCAAACTAGACGAAACAAAATAGACGCATATAAACTTAAAGAAAAAAACAATGCTTCAATTCTTATAAACAGTACAGCAGTACCTTACTCCAATACTGCCAAATACTTTGGAATGACTTTGGATGCAAAGCTAAAATGGAAAGAGCACATTAAAAAAAAAAAAAAGAGAAGAACTAAACTTGAAGCACAGAAAAATGTACTGGTTACTAGGAAAGAACTGTGACTTATCTATCTACAACCAAACTAATGTTATATAAGGAAGTATTGAAACCTGTTTGGACGAATGGTATCCAACTATGGGGCTGTACAAATAAAACAAATGCTGAACCCATCTTTCCACCACATATATTTTTTTAGATTCTTCTGATTATTGTTTTTTTTATGACAAATGAACCATTCATGTCAAGTTTCACCAATGGACCATTATTTCCCATTGGATTTCGGTAATATTTAACATTTATACTGAAAATACAGTAATTTTAACATAAAAATGGCATTCAGATTTCAATGATAAACGGCATGTCTTTTTTGAAAGCGGTATCTTTGTGAAAAGTGGTCGTGTTGAGTTCTAACAAAAAGCATTATACAGCTTTATGTTTTTTGTTTTAAAATGTGTCTGCAAATAATTTTTTTTTTGCAGTACCGTTATTGCAAAAAATGACACCAAATTTTGTTTCTGTTTTTTTGAAGGATAATTGGTTATTCAGCTTCAATTCAATTTTTTCTGTCATATAATTTAGTTTTACAGGGTTTATCTGATTTTTAATGAAAAAAGAAACTTGGCTTTTTGATTACCAATATCTCAGCAAATAATTACCTCATACAAAACTCAGGGAAAGTTCTTTTTCAAGATTTTTTAGAAATTATTTTTTTAGCTCTTCACCGTTAGTTTAAAAAGTACTAAGAAATTACTTTTTGTGGTATTACGGTAAATCTTTGTTTATTACTTCTCAAATTTTGATTGCATGGCTTGCATTGGTATGCAGTTTTAGAGACTTTTATAGCATTAATATTCCTGTAAATTTTCAATTTGATTGCCCAAACTGTTTTTCTTCATCAAATTTTTAAATCAGAAGCCAATTAAAGGAACAAATTTTGTTGTTCATAAATTGCGTAGTAGTCATTAAAATTAAAAAACAACCAGTTTCGCATTGATTACATATTTTTTTTACTTGAAATAAAATAAAGAGTATATTTTTTTAAACAATTTAAATTCCAACAATTCGAATTTTTTCGAATTAAATTTGGGTTGCTGAATACGAAAATGGAATTTTTTTTTCCAAAGAAGCGTTTTCGAGATATGCGCAAAAATATTTTTCTCACCTATTTTGTCGGATACTGGCATAAATCTCGCTTACGGTTTAGCTAACTTATAAAAATGTATATTTTCTGAATTAACTACTTTTTCACGTAGTGGTTTGAATTGAACTCTTATAATAACTATTGTAGTTCATGAAAATACCTTTCCAGAACATACATTTTTGTCATTATTGGCCTTGGAGATTTGTGTGTCTAATTCTCTTTTGTATGGACAAAGAAATGACCTAAGAGTCACCGATTTATTACCATGGACAAAATTTTTTTGGTCAAAAACTTTATTTTAGGGCAATAACAGACAACCTATTATACATTTATGTGACTTTATTTGAAAAAATGAAGTTTTCTTCTTTCAGTTATTATTCTATAACTCCTACATTTACCGTCCGATTTTGGCAAACTTTGGTTCAAGTGTTTACTAAAATGATTGTTTTTCACCTGGGTCCTTAAAATTATATAAAATACCTATACAGAGTCACCAAAAACTAGACATTTTTTCAAAAAAATACTCGATTTGCAAAATTTGAGTGTTTGTAACTTATTTAATTTCAATCCGACTTATATTGTCGGAAGGAGACAGATCAGACAATTCAGAAAATATACATTTTATGTAAATTAGCTAAACCATTAGCAAGATTTATGCCAGTATCTGGAAAAATTGCTTCACATATCCTGAAAACGCTTGGATTTTTTTTCATGATCGCAATCCAAAATTAGTCTAGAAAATATTTTTTTTTTGTAAAGGTCCCTATTATGACCCATCATTTTGTAAGCTTATGTTATCATTGGTGAATAAAAACGCCCCTGTCGGGAAAAATGTTTCTGTTTCAAGCAGAGTGCAATTTTAACTATAACGCATTTATTAATAAGACTACTAGAAATTGTCACTCTTTTAAAACCATTTCCATAGAAATAAAGGTTGAGAACATGCTTAAATCAATGACAGCTCGTGCGAAAAAATATGAAAAATGTCATACCAGCTAATGTTACACTGTTGCTTTCAAAAATGTTCAAATAAATGCAATTATTTAAATATTAAGTGCATATAATATATATAATCTGAGGTTTGCTACTTAAATTTCGTGACGCAACATGCGAAAAAAATGCAAAAAATGATGCAAAAATGCATTTTCTGGGAGTTTTTCACTAATGACTCGAAAACTACCAGTTATTCGAAAATTACATCAAAGTACCATTGAAAGTGTATACAATTTCCAATAAATCTCTGTTTAAGGTTTTTTTCTGCGGCAATCCATTTGGACTTAAGCGCTAGTTGAAAATTGAAGTACTTTTACTGTTTTCGAAAATCCACTCCAAAGCACTAACAGCCCTATTATTGACACGATTCAAAACTAGTTTTAACGTAAAACTAGTTCTATAGGGGTTTCGAGTTTCAAGTTTTGAACAAATCGGTATTATTCAAACAAAAATTGACATCTAAAACTCGAAATCATAGAACAAGTTTTGGATAAAACTAGAAATTCGTAAAACCACAAATATATAGTTTAAAGGACTTCAAAACTAGTTTTGAAGCCTTTTTCTATTATTCATCAGAAAATTTAATTGGAAAAGTCAACAAAAATAAATAAATTACGAAACGTCATCAAATAATTCAGCTTATTAAATAAGATTAACGATGGCGCGTAAAAGAATATTCCGGGAGTTGGGTCTCAAGGAAGATGAAGACGATTGGATTTTCGACGATTTTAGTGATAATGAAGAGATAAAAAGCAGGCGCCCATACACATTGCGGAATTATGCAGAGGTCGATGAGTGGGACGATTTGGCGTTTTATCAGCGCTTCAGAATGACAAAGCGCACTTTTCAACGTGTTGTTGATTTGGTGGAACCAAATTTGGCAACCACACAAAGAAGGTAAGACACAAATTAGCATATTGGTATTTAAATGGAAAAACTGTCACCCAGTTACAGATCTCGCTATGTTAGCCCTGCGCAGATGGTAATGATTTTGATTCGGTTCCTAGCTTCGGGAAGCTTTGAACAAAATGTTGGTGATGAAGTGCGAGTATCACAACCAACTGTAAGTAATTGTTTGCCTAAAGTTTGCGATGCGTTGTTGAAGTATGTTTCAACATTTATTCGAATGCCGCAGACTGAAGCGGAACGACAAGCGGCCGCATTAGCATTTCATAAACTGGCTGGTTTTCCGCGCACTATTGGTGCTATAGACTGCACGCACGTCAAAATATTGTCACCAGGAGGTTCACAGGTACCCAATTCTTTTTCACTACTATACGTGAATTGAAGAGCTTTTGATTATATGGCAATAATTTTTTTTTCTAAATAGGCCGAATCGTTTCGCAACCGGAAGGGATACTTTTCGTTAAATGTGCAGACAGTCTCTTCTGCCACTTTAAAAGTTTTGGATGTTGTCGAAAGATGGCCCGGTGCAAATCATGATTCGACAATAATTTCTGCATCCAATTTGAAATTAGGTTTTGACACCGGCCATTTTGGCCAGTACATTATGGTGGGAGATTCAGGTTATTCAAATACACCGTATTTGGCTACCCTTTACACACTGAATCATCCCGGATTGGCTACGGACCCTATCAAGCGTCGGTATCAAGCTTCACTGATACGCACACGCAATGTTGTGGAACGGCAGTATGGTGTACTGAAACGTCGCTTTCCGGCCTTGCGACACGGATTGAACGTGGCACTGCCCACTACTCAGAAATTAATCGTTGTTGTTTGCAGCGACCAAGAACAGCATTTGATTATTAAAAAGAGCTTCTTTGTGGCGTACTTCCATCGCATGTAGTTCAGCACGACGTTCGCTCTCGGCCTGTCGATCGGAAGCAATTTGGCGCATTTCTGCTAACTTCGCTTCCAACACACCGTGTTCGAAATGCATCTCGGTAGCATGCTTTTCTTTTTCTCGTCGATCCTTTTCAGCTAGGTATTCTTTTCGAATTTTTTCGCATGAATTCTCTACATTGGCTGACGAAGCCTTTCGTTTTGTTGGACGCCTTTGGGAAGATGTAGGAAAAACTGCATCTGACCAGGAAATGCAGTCGCGGGTAAGTCCACGTTGTTTGGACTTATTGTTTCGTTTTCGGTGCCAGGCGCTTCTACTTGTAACAAAGATTCTTCAGTTTGGTTCACAGCTTCAGTGTTTTGGATTTCGATACCATTATTTAGAAGATTTTTCCAATGGTCGTTCATGATTTGTTGAGAAGACGAAATTCCATCTGACGGTGGAATTTCGTCTGCCCCAGTCGAAGAATTTGGTAGGGTGTCTTTGGCAGCCAATGAATTTGGTGCATCTGACCCAAAGCCATCCAAACCGGAAACGGAAACTCCTAAAATATCCGCCAATTCCAAAATTGGCCCTGTCACTTCAAATGGTATTTTATAATTGTTGGCGGGACGTGGTCCACCTCCAGTTGTTATATTATTATGGCGTTCCCGTGCTTTATCCTTCCGCAAATACATCAAAATGTATTTGAAGCGTGCTAGAAGAGCGGATTTGTCACGTGGTGGATGCATCTAATATGGGATCAAAAGAAGTGCTATACTGCTGCTAGATCAGATAAATGTACTGCGTACTCACCGAATTGAATATAGATTGCACAATAATCCATTGAATGTCCTTTTTTGTGGTGGTCGCTTTGTTTGTCTCTTTGGACAAAATACCACTTTTGCCATGGGATAAACAAAGCGATGCTAGTGTCTCCATTTCCGCTTGGGTCCATTTTTCACCTTTATTGTTTATTGTGATTTGTTTTCGTGGACGACCCATATTTTGATCTTTACAAAAAAAGATTTAAATGGTAAAAAAGAATGTGCACCAAAACTACTGGTAAATACAATACCTGTATTTTATTTTTATATATTTAGCGGTCAAGATCAACAATATGAACAAAATAACAATTTGAAAATAACCACAATTTTTCGAGTTTACAACTTGGCTGTCAAAATAAAAACAGCTAATTCGATAAATTTAGTTTTATATATAGTAAAAACGAGAAACTCATTTCAAAACCTAAACTAGTTTTATCTCCAAAAATGAATAATGCCGATTCTTTTTTGAAACTAGTTTTGGTTAATTTTTATAGAACTTGAAACAAAACTAGTTTTACCTAAAACTAGTTTCATTTCTAGTTTTATAAATTCTCAATAATAGGGCTGTAAGTAAATACATTATATGAACATTTTTAATTTCTGTCTATGACATGAACCAAGATATACTTTTCTGATGGTCTTTAATGCGCTGAGTTTGAATCTGGTCTTGCAATTGCTCTAGTATGTCACGTTTTATAGATATTTGAATCTAATTGTATTTTTTTTTATGCAAATTTGCGCGGTTATATTTTTCGTCGAAGTATTTTTTTTTCGAAAAAAATGTGTATGGTCTATAAGAATAATCCCTTACCCATAATTAGTTCCTTAAAGTGAAAATCGGGAGACCAGAGGGGTGAAATAAAAATAAAAAAAAAATTAGGGAAATTGTTTTTCAATGTTTTGAATCGAATGTTTATGTTTATTGTATACCTATGTATATAATATTATATACTATGACAAAGCTCAACAAATAAACAAATATCATGCTCGCAAATCTGCAAATGAGTAAAAATATGATATCTATGAATGTTGCCGCATACCGTGTGAACACCTCGCAAATATGTTTCAAAGTTTGCGATCTTATTCACCAGCACCTTGATCGCAAATGTATTCGAGAACTTTGGCACAACAGTCGGAAATGTATTTGAGAACTATGGCGCAATAGTCGGATATCGTCTGAACACTGATATTTGCAGGTTGCGAACACTTCCAAACGTAAACCATTTGCGGTATATTTGCGAGTTTTTCCGTGATGTCAGTGTTTGCAAGGATTTGCGACTATCCCAAATCGTCTGCTCGTAGCTTTACAGTAAATTTATTAACTTAGGTAAGCTGTAAGTTGAGAGAATTGCTTACAAGTTCCTATGTGTATATACGTTTTTTCCGACTTACAAAATTCTCACAGCCACCTCTAATAGCAATAAGTTTTCAAACTTACGAAAGCATTTCTTACTGGAAGTTCATATTGAATGTAAGCCTTCCTGTAAGTTGCTTCTGTAAGACTAACATAAGTGGCAAGTAAAACTTACATGTGTAATCTTGGCTTTAAATAAGCTATGACACTAATAGAAATCATTACCAAACATCAACATAACATTCTCTCGTTTATTTATCAACGACAAAACTGGAATTTTTTGGTTTTCAATTTTGAATCTGAAGCTTCCTATAAAACGATAGCTGTCATTTTTGACGTTGACAGATTCGTAAAATTGTCTATCTTTAAAAAATCATTTCCATAGGTATAAAGCACCCATTTGCTACAAGACTGTCGCTAACTTAAATTGTATACATACATATGTTTCGAAATAATTGCGATTGAAAATTTCGTTTTAGTACAAAAATATATTAAAAACGACGTATGGTAAAACAAATACTGCACTTTTATTTGAAACTGAGAAGAGATATCGATTGCTAATTGCTAATTATATTTAAATTATTATATTATACACTCCTCGTCAACTGAATACGCACAAACATTTTTTAATATACTTTATCCATTTTTTCCAAACAGTGATGGTTATTATGCCATCTGTTGATGCTAACTATTCCCTTAAGATGTTAAGCAGATAATTCCGAAAGAATTATCCAAAAACAACCGTGAGTTTTTCTTCAACCACTTGCAAAGTGTTTTATATGCAAAGTAGGAGTTTTATTTCTAGTCAACTGAATAGGTACAACGCCATTTTCTTCGTTGTTTATAAGTTTTTTGGAGTGCTTGACAGTTTAAATTAATGATTTTAGTGTTTTCAGTAAAATTTAATTCTTGATTTCAAATTTTAAGAAAAATGGGTAGATCTACGTGTCTTAACAGTGTTGAAAAAGCTAAAATCGATTTACTTAGAGACCAAGGCTTAACTGGACGTGCAATAGCTGATAAAGTTGGCCGAAGTTTTAATGTAGTTTATTCTTACTTGAAAAATAAAGATGCATACGGCAAAAACATGAAGGGAGGTAAGAAAACAGCAACAACAGCAGCTGAGAGACGAAGAATTTTAAGATATGCATCAAATTCTTCTGATTCTGTGGCAAAAATAAAACAAAAAGTCGGCGTAAGCGCAGGTTGCTCAACAGTATTAAGAGTAATCAACAACTCAAGCCATCTTAAACGAATGAAACTTAAGAAAAAACCACCACTTGACGAGAGACGGAAAATGTTGCGATTAGATTTTTCAAGACTTCACATGAGTTGGAAAAAAGAATGGTATCACGTGGTTTTTTCAGATGAAAAAAAGTTTAATTTCGATGGCCCTGATGGGTTCAACTTCTATTTTCACGACTTAAGAAAAGAAAAAAGATTTTTAAAGCGCCATCATAGTCGTGAAGGAGGTGTCATGATATGGGGAGCAGTCAGTTATTATGGAACAGTTGAGCTCGAGGTTGTAACATCAAGAATGACAGCAGCTGGGTATAAAGTAATTTTGGAAACAAAATTTTCCTAAATTTTCTAACATCTTTGGACCCATAAACTGGACCTACCAACATGATAATGCGCCTATTCACTCAGCGCGCATAATAAAAACATGGATAGAGGAGCAACAAGTGCAGTTGCTTCAATGGCCGCCGTACTCACCTGATCTAAACATCATAGAAAATGTCTGGGGATGGTTAGTACGCAAAGTTTATGAGGGTGGTCGTCAGTTCGAAGACAAAGAAACCTTAATTTCTGCAATCAAATTAGCGTGGAGCGAAATTTCGTTAAATTACATTAAAAAGCTATACGATTCCATGCCGGATCGAATTTACGAAGTAATTAAAAATAAAAGAGGAAGTACCCACTACTAAACTTAAACAAAAATTTGTTTCATTCCATTCCAATACCAATTTTAATTTTTGTACCTATTCAGTTGACTCAAAAAAAAAACTTCTACTTTGTATAAGTTACACTTTGGAAGTGGTTGAAGGAAAAACTCACGGTTGTTTTTGGATAAAACTTTGAAATTCTGTTATTTATATGTTACGAACATTTTTACCATCAACAGATGGCATAATAACCATCACTGTTTGGAAAAAAATGGATAAAATATATTCAAAAATGTTTGTGCGTTCAGTTGACGAGGAGTGTATGTATATTACTATACAGGGTGATTGGTATAAGGTGCACCAAAAAGCTGGAGTGAGTAGGATGGGTTATGACAACAAAAAAAATTGCAAAGGAGGAGCGGTCTATTTCCCCCCGTTTAGGCAGGAGGGGCAATATTAAAACAAAATTACTTAAAACAGAAAAAAAAAATATTTAAAAACGACAATTAACAATACCATGTTTTTTAGAAAGCCAGAAACCCCTTATTTGATTTTCATTTTAAATTAAGTTGAAGTGAAAACTCTTTGAAAAATTAATTTTCAAGCTCGAAATTTTGAAAAAAAAAATAAAAAAAAAAGCTTTCAAATTAATTTTTTTTTTCAAAATTTTATGTAATTAAGGTTAATTTTTATTTTCAAAATTCAATGCTCTTATTAATTATCACTAAAAACCAGAAATTAAAATAAAAACGTACGTTTTTCCAAGAAAACCCTTTTTTTTGTTCTATCTTTGCATAAATACCATTAGTTTTATTAGCAAGTAAAACAAAAAAAAAACCTTAATTAACCAGTAATATTTTTAATATCTGTTACATTTTAGCCTATTCTAATTATCCCCACTATTTAGAAGGCAAAGGTTGTATCTTCTTCTTATTGCTGCACATACATTTAAGTCCGCCAAATTCTTCTGCAACTTTAATCCAGCAACTTCAATGCGTTGTTTAAGTTGCCCCAAAGAAGAAATTTCAACTTCATATACATTAGTGCTTCCTGAATCCATGAGCGTAAAAATCCAAAGGAGTTAAATCTGGTGATCTTGGTGACCCATAAATAAACAATGTAAAGATGGGAAACTTTCGTACGTTTCACCCTCCAAAATCCATTTGTTTACATTGTTGTTTTTGTAATCCGACTCCGTGTCGATGAATAGATGTGAATTGCAACAACAACTTAACGCGGTGAATTTGATTTGTTTTGACAGACCAATTTTTTTCCAAACTCTTGATATCATGTTTTTTTATTTTAGTGCGTCTGCCATTCTGCATCGTTGTCTTATTTATCGTTTTATATTTGTTATTAATTTTTTCGTTTTTTATTAAATAATAACAACAAATATTTAGTTGTGCCAGAAATTTTAAGTAATATTTTTAATTGTATCAAAAATTTCCGGCAACCAACTTTCCATTGAATTCAAGAATTCATAAACTTCGTGACATTTCTGAATTCACCTCAGGGGATGTGTTCTAAAAATTCTTGTTTTGAGGGTGCAAACACACTTTTTTTAATGGAATATTATTGAAAGGTACGACTGCACCATCAATATGTTTACCTAAATATATTTTTTTAAAACGCATTGTAGCCGAATGGTTTGCCGTTCCAATTAAATTGAGTTGTTAATTATAGAAATCGCTAATTGGCCAATATTGGTAAGTTAGATGCATTTAACCAGATTCTGTGACTTACTTACTTCAAATTTAATCTAATGTGAACAAACTGGCCCTGATTCTCCACTATCACTTACTTGGCCTTAACCATCATTTAACCTTAGTTCATCCAATTTTAACTCACCGATTTGGTAAATTAAAATCAATGAACCATTGATTAAAATTTGAACATATTTTGATAAAATGTGCAATTTTTGTTTACCTAAAGGGTGATTTTTTTGAGGTTAGGATTTTCATGCATTAGTATTTGACAGATCACGCGGGATTTCAGACATGGTGTCAAAGAGAAAGATGCTCAGTATGCTTTGACATTTCATCATGAATAGACTTACTAACGAGCAACGCTTGCAAATCATTGAATTTTATTACCAAAATCAGTGTTCGGTTCGAAATGTGTTTCGCGCTTTACGTCCGATTTATGGTCTACATAATCGACCAAGTGAGCAAACAATTAATGCGATTGTGACCAAGTTTCGCACTCAGTTAACTTTATTGGACATTAAACCAACCACACGAATGCGTACAGTGCGTACAGAAGAGAATATTGCGTCTGTTTCTGAGAGTGTTGCTGAAGACCGTGAAATGTCGATTCGTCGCCGTTCGCAGCAATTGGGTTTGTGTTATTCGACCACATGGAAGATTTTACGCAAAGATCTTGGTGTAAAACCGTATAAAATACAGCTCGTGCAAGAACTGAAGCCGAACGATCTGCCACAACGTCGAATTTTCAGTGAATGGGCCCTAGAAAAGTTGGCAGAAAATCCGCTTTTTTATCGACAAATTTTGTTCAGCGATGAGGCTCATTTCTGGTTGAATGGCTACGTAAATAAGCAAAATTGCCGCATTTGGAGTGAAGAGCAACCAGAAGCCGTTCAAGAACTGCCCATGCATCCCGAAAAATGCACTGTTTGGTGTGGTTTGTACGCTGGTGGAATCATTGGACCGTATTTTTTCAAAGATGCTGTTGGACGCAACGTTACGGTGAATGGCGATCGCTATCGTTCAATGCTAACAAACTTTTTGTTGCCAAAAATGGAAGAACTGAACTTGGTTGACATGTGGTTTCAACAAGATGGCGCTACATGCCACACAGCTCGCGATTCTATGGCCATTTTGAGGGAAAACTTCGGAGAACAATTCATCTCAAGGAATGGACCGGTAAGTTGGCCACCAAGATCATGCGATTTGACGCCTTTAGACTATTTTTTGTGGGGCTACGTCAAGTCTTAAGTCTACACAAATAAGCCAGCAACTATTCCAGCTTTGGAAGACAACATTTCCGAAGAAATTCGGGCTATTCCGGCCGAAATGCTCGAAAAAGTTACCCAAAATTGGACTTTCCGAATGGACCACCTAAGACGCAGCCGCGGTCAACATTTAAATGAAATTATCTTCAAAAAGTAAATGTCATGGACCAATCTAACGTTTCAAATAAAGAATCGATGAGATTTTGCAAATTTTATGCGTTTTTTTTTTAAAAAAAGTTCTCAAGCTCTTAAAAAATCACCCTTTAGTTACATAATTAAGGCTCTCCCAAACCAAAGCGTATGCGGAGCAACGACGAATTTTTGTTGTTGTTTAGCGTTATGAATTTGTCATTTTTGTTGTGCGAATCACTCCGCATTCGCGTTGGTTTGGGAGAACCTTTAAGCAAAAAGAAAATTCAATACATATGATAGCATTAGTTGTGTTTTTTGTAACTCAAAACAATTCTGTCTAAAAAACAAAGCAATTTACTAGTCAAATACAACAACAACAATAATAATTCAGAATTAAGGTAGAACTAGAATAGGTGGAAGCCAACGTAGTGGTCGTAGGAAACCGGGCGAAAGTAATCCATATGACGCGCACATAATTGCGAAGTGGTATTCTTCGTTTAGTTTTCGTTAACTTCTCCCGTCAGACGGGAGAGTGCTCACCATGGTGGAAGCGAACTAAAAGAATTTGGTGCTTGGTGCATAGTTTTCCAGTCTTTTTTTTTTTGTTCAATGTATGAGTGAAGCAAAATCTTAAATCACTGTGCTGTAAATGTAAATAAGTAAAAAAAATTACATTGAACAAATAATAATTTAATGTTAAATGTTTGTTGGTTATATAAAATGGCAAACCAAGGAAAATGTTGAAATGTCCCGATGTCGTTTTTTTCCCCAAAGTGCATATGGACATGCAAAAAACGTAGCTATTAATATCCAGACTAATTTTGATAGTTCGTTTCTGTGAAGATCATAAATCTTTGGAAGTATTCCAGTAAGAAATACAAATTTAAGGAATAATAGGATTTTCACAACAAACCCCAAAACCAGTTTTCGGCAAAAACTTTTCAAAAGCTCAAAAACCATTCATACCAAACATTACACTATACGTTTTCGTTTGACATTAAAGTTTTTCTTTCACAAACCACTTACAATAAGTAAGTAAAATGATGATTATTTAAAGAAATATGATCCATATAAAAGCATCCAATCAGTTTGTTTTTTGACATTTTACTAGGCACTGAACTTTTTAAAAGGTATGTTTGTTTTGTTCATCTCTGAATTCCAACAAGTTTTCGACTGGTTTTATATAAAACTTGTGTTTTACGAAAACCTGAAGCTCAAAAAAATGTATGTGAAACCTTGTGTCTTCGATTAGGTTTTTCTCCAATGCCGATATTTTCTCGAAAACCGCGTTTTGAGTTCGGTGTAAAAAGGCTAACATATGTACTATGAAATTTCATATTTCACAAACAAATTTCCTCCCACTATGGTTCAATTAACATGCATTTATTTATTCAATTATTTATTACTACCAATATGTCTTTTATTATCTTAGAACGCTTTGAATTTAGGTAGCCAATGCAATTTTAAAATAAAATTATATAAAGGAAAGTGAGCACTTAAAAATTCACTTCACCTGCTTTTATACTTTATGAACATGTCCATTGGGTTTTTAAAATAACTGACAAATTAAAAAAAAAAACCGACGATTTGTGGTGAAAATCATTAAGTTGCATTAGTGTTAGTGTGGTAAAGGTTACTAGTGCAACTTTATGACATTCACCACGGTCGGAGCTTGTAGGCAAATCAGTTTGACAGCCGAGGATTCCCATCTTTATATTATTTATTTATGTTGGTGACCATTCAGTGGGACCTCCCCTTCCTATCCATCGGTCGCTGAAATGATCATTCAGCCAGTTTAAAGTGTGTTGGAGCTCCATCCTGTTAGTATATTAAATTGTCTATTTTAGCCAAAGGGACATCTTCAAGTAAATCTGGCAAAAGGGTTCTTAGGAATTGCAGATAGGATTCTCCATTTAAAACCGTATTCAAAAAACGTGGTCGAATTACCATTCGTTCCACAATGCCAAGTCACACATTGCAGCTGAAGCGGAGCTGCGATTTATTTTGTTTTTTAACATGTGGATTGTTGTGACTCCAGTAATGCAAGTTTTAGAAATTGGTAACCCAATCTCTGCTCTTCATCTGTCCAAACTATCTATATGTCCATCGGTATGAATCACTGCCCAAACCCTGCTTTAGGGCAATGCAAGCATAGTTGCTACTCTTCTGGTGCTAAAAGTGGGATTACGTCGTACCAAATCCAAAATCCGTTCCTCTATGTCTGTTGATAAACCAGATGACCTTTCTTTCCTTCGAGTCTCCAGCACTCCATGTTCCCGAAGTTGGTTGTGAAGTCTTGTAAAAAGTGAATAGTGGGGACATCCCCTATTGGGGAACCTTTCAGCGTACAATCTCTGTGCTTCCCGACCATCCGCTAAACCATAGCAATAGTGCATATCTGTCAATTCTTTCCGAGAGTAACTTGGCATCGTTTTGTATTGACGATTTGATACGCAATTTAGAAATAAGTTTCAAATATAAAATCTAATTAATCGAGTTTATTTTTTTTTTATTATTTGCTCAAATTAGATGGTATGCAATAAGAAATAAAAAAGGGGTTATCCGCTAATTTAATAATTGACCTGAGCAGATCAAACTTGGGAAAACCAAAAAAAGTGTTTTTCTTGGAAAAAAGTACTTTTCATTTCTTTTTTATTTCTAAAAAACTAATATACATTTTAACATACGGTTTTCAGTTTTTGATTGGAAATTGAAATTAATAACATAAGAGCATTGAGTTTTGAAAATAAAAATTATACTTCATTACATACAATTTTGAAAAAAATTAATTTGAGTTTTTTTTTTCAAAATTTCGAGTTTGAAAATTACTTTTTCAAAAACTATTCACTAACACAACTTAATCTAAAATGAAAATCAAAGAAGAGATTTCTGGCTTTTCAAAAAGGTATAGCATGGTATCGTAAATTTTACCATTGTTTTAAAATATTTTTTTTTTCAGTTTGAAGTCAATTTTGTGTTAATTTAATTAACTGTTAACTTGTGAAATTTCACAATGCCCCCAATTTCATTTCTAAATCAATTGAAACAAATAAAAGCATTAACTATTTCAAATTTCACTAACATACCGTCTCAAAATCTTCATTTTCTGCATATGTACCTAATGTACATATAAGTAAATTTTTTAATAGAAATATTGAGTCATATTTATAAACTTTGTCTAATTTAAGACAGCCGTCCAACTCCAAAAAGTTATAAATAAACTTTGTTTACTGCTGTCCTAAGGTCGTCTTACTTGGACAACGACATCGGTTGTCTAAGATTTGTCTAGCTTGGCGTTTTATTTCATTAAATAAGGCATATTTCCAACTATTAAGGACTTTTAAAAAACTTTCCAACTAGACAACCGCCTAAAAAATCTAGTAAATAAGGCTGATTATGTTTACACATATTTGCTTATGCCCGATATCTTTGCTATAAAGCAATTCGAACAGTATAAAATCTTACCTACTCTTCCTGTTATATATTTTTTCTGATATTTTTTTTAGAAATGTATTAGGGTAAGAACTTTTTGATAAAAAAATGGTATTATAATTTTTTGAATAAATCTGTTACTCATTAATGTAGCCTATTGTTTTCCTGTGATTTTAAAACTAATCTTGATGATCCGACCATTAGAGTTATGTTATGAGCGAAGTTATTTCAATTAAGACGAGAAGAGCAAAAACATTTGTATGTGCTATTGTACAAAATGACCTTGCTTCTTGCTATGATAAACTATAAATTAGTGTGGTATCTTTTTCCAAAAAAAAAAGTGTAAAACCTGTCAAATTTTGAAAAGAGAGGAAAATTCTATCAGAGTTGGGGAGATTGTCACATGAACTGCACCACTTTTAGTTAGAAACTGCATTTTTGTGCATAAACGGCATTGCCTCTTTGTCATGATTTCCATTGATCTAGTGCACTTTCTTTTTAGCTATTGTGTTTGAGACATTTAGAAATCAAAATCATTAATTATTTTGATGAAAAAATAAGACTAAAGACTTAGTTAATATTTCTAGTCAAAAAAATCAAATAGGCCCATCTTTCCACATAAAAAGACTTTTCTTATTTCAATGATTGAACTACCTTACCAATGATCATTGATATCTTAAAAGTCATTTTTGGCCTATTTGAAATTTTTTCTTGACTAGAAATATTAACTAAGTCTTGACCTGTATTCGTCCATCAAAATAATTAATGATTTCGATTTCTAAATACCTCAAAACCAATCATTAAAATTTTCAATGATGAGTTTCAATGATAGCTATAACTGGCACCTATATGTATATAAACTTAAGTCCAATAAAGCTGCTGGAGCCGATGACCCTGCAGTCGAGCTTTTCAAAGCGGCTGGCGATTAAGGCTAGTCGCACACATGCAATTTCCAGTCTCTAAACTGTTTGATTGCAAAATTGAGTCCTATGGGCTCGTATGAGACTCAGCGCACATGCAGAAACTATTCCGTCGTCGATTCGAGCAACTTTTCAGTTTGTGTTTTGGCACAAACTGGACGATTGCCCGAAATCAGTTTTTTAGTTTGTGTCATATGGAATAATATGTAACTGCGCGGACATGCAACCAAATAGTTGAATTTTGTTCTTTCCAAAGTGCGTTATGTTCTCTGTGCGAAAGAGAACAAATGTATCTTTTCCTTAATTTGCTGAGCAAAAGAATAGGACGAAGGCGATAATATATTTTTCTTTGAATGTATGAGATAGAAACACTGAATAAACATTGTCTGTTGGTTAGGTTGGTTGCGTTGGTTGCTGATGGAGTTGCTCATGTGCCCGTTCGGTAGTCAACTTGTGACTAAACTATTTTGTTGCGGTAGCAGTTGCATGTGCGCGACTAGCCTAATTGGTTAGGCGTATGCACCAGCTCATCTGGAAGGTATGGTCGGATGAAAGCATTCCCAATTAATGTAACCTCAGCATTGTTTGCCCGATCCTCAAGAAGGTGATCCTTTGGACTGCACCAATTACATAGGAATCAGTCTTCTTAACATCGCATACAAGATCTTCTCTGCCGTATTTTCTGAACGCATGAAGACATTCGTCAACAACCTTATGGGTACATATCAGTATGGCTTTAGACCAAAGAAGTTCACAATCGACCAAATATTTGCACTACTTCAAATCTAGGAAAAAACCCAAAAGTTTCAAATCGATACACACACTTTTTCACCGATTTCAAGGCCGCGTATGACAGTATCTGTAGAGACGAGCTATGTATATAGAGCAATGCCTAGTTTTGGCATCCCTTCTAAGCTCGTCCGTTTGTACAGAATGACGATGAACAATACACGGTACTCCATCAAGGTCGGCAAAGAACTCACCGATGTTTTTGATATCAAAAATGTTTTTAGATAAGGCGACGCGCTGTCATGCGACTTTTTCAATTTCGTTTTTGAAAGAATTGTGCAGTCAACACTAGAGGCACACTTTTTCAAAAGCCCGTTCAACTACTCGCTTTCGCCGACGATATTGACATAATCGAACGAAAAAAGCGTGATGTCGGTGGTACTTTCGTAAGTACTGAGAAAGAAGACAAGAAGACGGTGAATGAAGGCAAGGCCAAATATATGCTGTCAACAAGATATTACACCCAACACCGACGCATCGGTCACAACGTCACTAAAGACAGGTATAATTCTGAGGTGGTCCGATACTTTGTCTACATATGCTCAGCTATAAGCTCAGCGAACGATACCAGTGCTTTGATAAAACGAAGAATTATTCTTGCCAATCGCTGTTTCTTTGGGCTAAGAAGGCAATTGAGAAGCAAAGCCCTCTCTCGAGCAACTAAAGTGTCCCTGTATAAGAAGCTTATCATCCCGGTGCTGATGTAAGGTGCAGAGACATGGACACTATTAGCGGTAGATGAGAACGCTTTAGGCTGTTTTGAGCGGAAAATTCTCCGGATGATTCCAGGTTCCGTCTGCATTGCAAGCTGGAAGAAGCTTGTTGGTTGAGGCCCTGATTCACCCCGGACTGTAGCGCCATCTTAAGTAAGTAAGCAAGTAATGCATTTTTTTCGTAAAACAATTTTACTGCTCTTAAATGGAGTCTACTGCACTTCTATTTTTCGGAAAATAAAATAAAAACTAATCAAAATTCGATCCACTAGTTTTTCAATTCTATTCTTACGGCTTCCGGCTATTGGCTTCCTTTGATAACAATCGTGACAGCATAATTAATTATATAATGAATTTTTTTATTTCTTTTGTTCTTCTACATCCAACGACAAAAAAAAACCTCGCAGCAGACTTGTCTTGAGCAATATATATGAAAACACAATATGAATGTTTAAAATAAGTGCAATATTAATGTTAAGTTATGTGAATCACTATAAATGTACGCTTTAAATGTTCATTACATAAAAACACAATAAATAGAACCTGATGATATTCATAATCATGAACGAAACGTCATTTTATTCAACATTTTGTGTTTAATTTAATATGAACAAAATAAAACTGAGCATAAACCAACAACAGAAAATTGAATACACTGCATTTTTTTTGAAAAGCTACTTCGGAAAACTTTCCGATTAGTGGCAAAGCTGTGACAGAAACTGAACACCACGATTTTTTGTACTAGTTGTAACACTACGTGTTCACAGAAATTTGTGTAGCAGAAATTTGCAAGTTTGCCAATTGTCAGCGGAGGGGAAATTATTTGGTCTCTCGATACAACTTTTTTGAGTTAACAACAAAAATTTGTGACAATTTGTGAAAATTTGCAAGAAATTTCAACACAAATCAATGCAAATATTCTCGCATGTTAAAAAATAATTGAGGTGAAATGCAAAATTAATTGTTTGCACAATTGGTTTACAGTTTCATGCAAAAATACCATTGAGATGATTTCAATAAAATGCTTATAATTTGAGCTTTAATGCTAGGATCTTCAAGATTTAATTCTTGAAATAATGGAAAAATAACTGTTGATATGTTGAAAAAATCCAATGAGAATTGGAGTTATTGGACGTCACGCCACTCGTATTAAGTCTTGCATACTTTGGCT
Source organism: Dasysyrphus albostriatus (assembly GCA_946251815.1). NCBI lineage: Eukaryota > Metazoa > Arthropoda > Insecta > Diptera > Syrphidae > Dasysyrphus > Dasysyrphus albostriatus. Next base: position 68,987,559 of record OX276337.1, on the reverse strand, counting down.
AGCTACTAGCTTCGGGCACCCAACTGAACTTGTTTTTGTTTTTATTCTTGACTAGCTGGCCCGCTCGGGTAAATAGAAGTTTCGAAAAACAAAACAAAATAATAAATGAATTAACAGTACGTATTATGCATGAGTTGGGTAATATTTATGTTTTGTGAACGAATTTGTTCGGTTAAAATGAAAGTGAATGAAAGAAACTTCACCACCAGAATTCCATTTATTTTACGGCGATTAACATGACCGCACATGAACTTACAACCTAGCTCATGGAGTGCTTCTGGTCATGTTTATCGGGGTGAAATAAATGGAATTCTTGATGTATTTATTCGTTGATATTTTTTTAACGTATATATGTAAGTACTCTTATAAGCATTAAAAACACAATTTTGTAAATCAAGTCGTTGGTAGTTTCATTTGATTTTTATGGGTCTACCCATAAAATATTTATTACTCAATACTTCCACCCATTCAAACTTGAACTTATAAAACAAAATGTTGGATATCTAGTATTTTTTGCTTTTTCCTCATTGCACACTATTAACAACTTTATTTTGAAAACATCCAGCCAGCAGTCCTAGAAGGCCATTCTCAATCTTTTGAAATCAATTGAAAGATTGCATCAAAGGTTGTATAATGAGTTTAAAGAATGGAAATGAATGCAAACAAATGGAAAGAATTTAAAGAAAGCAAATGATGCAGATTGTAAAATGAGTGCAGAGAATACAAAATCATGCAATGAATGCATGCATTTCCAAATAATTACATTCAATTCATTCCTGTAAGATGATTGGGGAAACATGATTCCATTCTTTTACAACCCTGCCCTGTTTGCCTGTTCACAAATCAACTATGTACATAATTAACCAACTAAATGTTCATATTTTTCTACCTTAAATTAATGTAAATTTTGGATGCAATTTTTGCAATGCTGGTGACTGTTTTATTCTTGAACTGTAATTTGATCCAATATGTCGGTCTCATCTGACTGGATCTTGTAGTCTGTGCCTCTCTCTGTTTGATAATTTCGTCATGTGCTTCGTGTTCTTTGGTTCGGTTTAATTTTGCTATGATACAAATATTATTTAACTTAAATATTTGCATTTACAAACATTTCTCCATTAACGTAATGTTTACCGTAGTTATTTTTTTAATTCTTGACATTCTCGAACATCAATATTTAAACTAACTAACATACAAAACAGTGCTACTTTTTTAAAATATGTAATAAATATTTTTTCATATAAAAATAGTAATTTTTTGGATATAACCCATAAATCTGAGCTCAATCCATCCTCTAGTTCTTGAGTCTATAGGTGGTACACAGACAAACATTCATTTTTATAGATATAGATTTAAAATATGTTTGAGCATTTTGAACGGTATAACGCGAAAATTTCAATACTTTTGGTTGCATACTCGAAAAATAAAGGGTGTCTAATACTTTTGCCCAAGGCTACAGTATCAATCTTAAAAAGTCTTAATTTTAAATTCAAATTTATATCAAATTCTTAATTCAAAAATATGCTTATGTATGTATATGATGATATTAAAGGATATTGATTTAAATAACTTAAAAACACTTACTATATTTATTTTTTACTTAAATGCATTTCAGAAATTATGCTATATATATATCGTCTGTAAGCCTTATATATAAATATAATAATTATTTTTTAAAAATAATAAGGGTATTCATAAAACTTTGTCAAATCCTAGATAAGTTTATAAATTGGTTAAGTTTATCTTTTGGTTAATGGACTGTCAAATTGTATGGGACATTTAAAGTAGAACTAGAATAGGCGGTGGCTGTCGGAAGCTTATGTCAAAACCGACCGAAAAGTAGCTTTCCGAAACGTCAATTTCACAAGTGACCCATAATGCACAAGTGGTGGAAAGTGAACAAAAGTAAATAATTGTGTGTTCAATGTTATCATTTTTTTTACTTATTCACAACACAGTGATAGGCTTTTATTTATTTTGCGAATCCACGAAAATTAATTAAAGAAAAAAATTAAAGATTTTACATCACTCATACATCAAACAAAAAATAAAACAGTTGAAAACTATACACCAAGCGCCAAATTCTTTTAAGTTTACTTCCACTATTCTAATTTTGTATACGTCCACTTACGAGCGTTCGGTGAGCACTCTCCCCCCCGACTGCAAAAGTTAACGAAAACTAAACGAAGAGTATCACTTCGCAATTATGTGTTATTATAGTTATATGAATTTCTTGTTTTGCGCTCGGTTTCGTACGACCACGTTCGCTGGCCTATTCTAGTTCTACCTTTACACAATTTGGTAACTCTTATCCAAGGATTTTATTGCGAAAAATTAACCAAACTGGTTGAACTTATCCAAACGTCATTGTGATTCTTCATTTTGATCGAATTATCTAGTATTTAATCAAATGTATAAAAAAAGGTCGTTCATGCAAACTTTACGTAAATTTATCACTTTACACAATTTGTAAACTTACCACGTTGCATGAATACCCTAAATGTTTTTTATTTTTATTAATAATAGGAAAAACACGTTGAAAATCTCCACTATCATATCAATTAGATGAAGAATGTAATGTATGTACAAATATTTAATTTTCGTATGAAAAATGTATTGTTAAAAATAGATTTATTTCGTCTTTATAGAATTATTTTTTTTCCAGTCATTTAAGATTTTTTTAAAATACTTGCTTTTCGTTTTTGCCGTTTTTGATAGTTTTATACTATTCAACAATTCGATCAGATTATATACCCTTCACAGTTTAACTTCAAAAACAGCAATTTCACCAGACAAACTCTTTTTAAGTAATTTTTGTTCGAGAAATCGCCGAAATACACAGGTATTAAGTGTATTACATTAGCATTAATTTATAAACAAAAACAAAATATTATATAAACTTAGTTTGTAAATTAAGTGCAAAAATAACAAATATAAATGAAAAATAAAACGGAATTAAGCCTAGGATGTGCATATTTTTACAAAAACAAAAGTTTTATAAAACAGGAGTGGTATCAAATACAAACTCGAAAAGTTTTTTTTAAGAAACAAAATTCTCACCAGGATCTGCATTTGCAGGATTAACACTTGTGTACGACTGCTGTTGTTGGTCCAAACCAAGCACTCCTTCAAGAGGAGTTCCTTTACAGAAAGGACCACAAATCAAGGCAAATAAATCCATTCCCCCTCCTCCGCCGCCGCCGCCCCCATCTTCATCATTATTTCCAGGTCCAGGCCTTCCACTTGCAAATTGATTGTTTGTTGCTTGGGTATAACCATTCGACGGATGTTTTGGCAAGTCTACATGTATGCGAGCGGCCAATTTGTTTTGATTTCATTTTTAATTTTGATTTGAGCATTTTTGGCGTTGAACATATGAGTTGATGTGATTTTTCGAAATGTAATAAGAGAAGGCAAATAAACCAAATGCATTACTAAAAATTTTCATAACGAACAACATATATATGTATCTAAAACAAATAATGAATGCATAGAACTGATTTTGACTTCTAATATCTACATTCTACATATATAACTACTGAAACGAAATAAGTCTACAAACAATAATAATAGGATTTGGAAAATTGATAGATTTGTTCGAAGCTTAAGGCCTGGTTCACACGGCAATGTACCACACGTTTTTATGCAGTATATGAGCAGTGGTGCATGCATTTTACATAGAACCTTTTACACAACGTTTGTGCGCTTGCCGTTTGGATTTATACTGCAAAAAAACGAGCTGTGCATTGCCGTGTGAACCTATCGAACCCAACCAACGAACTTGGGCGAAACGCATTCGGAATAAAGGTCACTCAAAAACTGTTATTTGAATTTCACGAAAGCAAAACAAAACACTTTTTCTCCTTCATAGTTAATGAACTACCAATCAAATGATTCAGATATCAATTTTTAATGTTGATTATTTTTATATATGTACAATGTACATGTACATACACCATTTACATGGAGATTTGAAACCGGATTCAATTCTTTGTATATCTGAATTGCATTAAAATGAGATTTCTTGATCCGATTCAACTTCGCAAGCTGAATCAAATACATATGTCAACCTGGATAGAAGAATTCGAAAGTCGAAATAACAACTACCTTTGATTATTATGAGTATTTCCATTTGTTTTATTTTGTTTTGTTTTTGGGCAATGGATTCAGTGGAAGTCTCAATTTGGATTCGATTCATTCTTCAAATCCACTCATGTAAATGGGATAATGGACAAACAGAAAAGTCGATTCCAATAAAGCTTTATATCATAAAAACTGGTATCAGAATAAAAATCATTTATTATTAAAAATATTGTATGGTGTTAAAAATAAGAAGTTTTTTTTTATTGTCAAAAGTTAACAATGGACGTTTTAATAATTTCAAAGGAAACTAGTTAAGCTTTTACCAATGTGTTATATTTAATCGATATGTAACCGTAATGCACCAAAATACTAAAATTCTAGAATTTAGCTGTAAAACTTAGAATTTGTTAGCCCCATAAGTAGAAGTCTGAAGTGTTTTATTTTTTTCAATAATTCTAGGCTTTAACCACCACTGACTTGGTAAGTACCTAGGCAGCATCTAGTTCTGAAAAACCTAGAAGGCCATAAAGTACTATTGTCCAAGAAAACTTTCGAAAAAAATTCGGAATGAGTTATGACTTTTACAGGCAAATTCTAGAATTTCAATATATTTTGGGTTTTACAGTAGCAAATATATGTAAAAGCCTTTTCTAACAATTCGGTTTTTCTATATTAGGAACCAAATTTAAAAAAAAATAGCTGAGACATTTTGAGAAAACTATTTGTTAAATAAAAAGAACAACATTTTTATGAGAATGGGTGTTAATTCATTATTAATATGTATACATATATGTGCATAATGTATGTATCAATGCATTTATGTACATATGTACATGTAAATCCACCTAGGAGCACCGAAGGATCCATCTCGAAACAGACTAATTAATTTGGTTAGTTTTCATTGAAAAAAAAATGGCAAAATCCATAAGTCAAGTTTTATTCATAAGTCGAATGCTACGTTCGCTTACAGAAAATTTTGATCAAGCTCACATTTCAGTTTCAAAGATAGTCGGCTGAAATAAAAGCTCGACCTTATGACCAAGTGTGTTTTAAAATATTCGTAGTAACATTACTTTTAACAAGTGGAAATATCATACAAAATTATCTATCAAACATAGATTTGTCTCAAAATTTGTAGTTGGTTATACATTATTTCGCTATATAAGCTCAAATATAGGGAACAACTTTTTTAAAATGTTATGTTAGAATACAACAATTCTAAGGTTATATGAATTCAGAAGCGTATAAGCAATTAGACAGAGGTTTATGTTGATCGGCTAACCCACTGGCGAGAAGTTTAAGAATAAACAAGAAGAATAGTACATTTTTGTTACAAAAAAGTTAAAGGCCTATTTCAATACTTTAAATATAAGAAACAAAAAAAAAAAAAACTAAAAAACTGTTATACTAAAATTAATTGAACATATAGAAAGTTTTATCAAAGCCTTTAAAACCTATTCCAAAAAAATAGGAACAGTATCATAACTGTGAAGACAACTGGCACTTGTTAAGAAGTCGTAACAGTCGCAATTGAAATTTTGTTTACGAAGTGCAACAACAATAACCTGCTGTTTACTTTGACATTTTTTTTGCGTTGAAATATGACTAGCGAAGAATGTTTTGGAGCAGTTTGGAACTATTGAATTCTCATACACTTTGACATTTTTTTTGCATTGAAATATGACTAGCGAAGAATGTTTTGGAGCAGTTTGGAACTATTGAATTCTCATACAAAAAGAGCTTTATAAACTTGTTACACACCCCTTTCTGAAAAGTTTCTTTAATGCTATTTATACCTTTATATAGTTTTCAGCAAAACACGGCTATGGAATGTTAAGCAGCTAGGCTAAACAACACTTAGGAAGTAATGTATTAGAGAATAATAAAAAAAAAGAAAAGTAAACACTCAATATGAATGCATGATGCACAAGCACATTGAAAAGGAAAAAAGAAGCCTAAACGCTTTTTACAAATAAACGGTTTATCTGTTTTCTAGAAACTCAAAATTCGGATAAGCAGAGAAGTGGATAGGGTTGACTTGTGATAGATATCTCAGCTCACACTGCCAAAATTAGGATATTTTTTTGGAATTCGATAAAGTTTAAGGCTTTTATGTAAAAGTTTACATCTGAACTGCGTTCTAATGAAGGTATTGGTTTTAATTCAAAATGTATTTAGTTAAGGTGGTAAAATGTGAGATAATACAAGTTTAATGCAACATACTACTGGACAAAAAAAATTATATCGAAGTTACCGAACTCTACAACTTTTAATCTATTATTCTTACCTCGTTTTTCAATAACTAGAACCCTGAGACTCTACTCTTAAATGTTCAATTATAAGTTTGTACCAAAACATAGTGTGAGATTACATGAAAACAAAAAGTTAACAATAAAAAAATTAAGCCGCACATTCTTAGGTCTTTATAATTGTGTAATAATTTTAAACCAACTATCGTAAGATTTCACCCTTCTAAACAACCAATAACCTAACATTTCATTAGGTTTGTCAACTCACCGTCTTTCATTGAATGGTCCAAGATTCGTTTTAATTCCATCCAATCGACCTCTTGATCTGATCCAGCAATGCTTTGGAATAAACGTCGCAAACTCTCTCGTTGTGGATCGAGAGGTTGTGTAGGAATGCTTGGAGCAACCTAGGGAAAGGGAAAGTAGAACGTGCTTTAAATATTTTCTTAAAATTGTTTTTCTGTATATTTTAAATTTTATGAAATTGAAAAGAAATAACTCAAACTCATGGATACTGCATACAATCACTTCACGATTTCTGTTTTAAGTTACCGTTAAGAACGTCAGGTATCATCAAGTTTAAAATTATTAGATCGCATCCGCGGTATTTAAACAATATTATTTGTTTTTTGTGAGAAATTTTCAATTTATAATTCAAGAATTTATAAAATATGTTATTTATTGAGTTTTCTTTTATGTGAGGAAACAACTTGATGATTGAAAAAATTAAATTCATCCTATTGTTCATTTTTAAAGTTAAACACAAACGCAAATTAATTACCAGATCAAAATTAACAATATATACTGAATTTAAAACTCTTTTCAATTCCATTAAATTAAAATATTCATTTTAACATTATAATGATTCACAATGAATTATCCAATTCCTTAAAAGCAATTGATACAAAAGTAGTTAAAAGCTGAAGTTATGTAAAGCGACACAGGGGAGTACAGTGACTTAAACAATTAACTTTATACAAAAATTACACTAAGGCTTTTTTTTACCACACAAAAACGGTTTGTAAAGAATGTATTCATTTTGGATCGCTATTCATTTGACGTTAAGGCACATTTACGATGGATCATATCTTTGCAACATTAATAAAATTAGCCCTTATTATACGGATCATAAATATTTAAGTATAACATAAAATACAAAGTCCTTCCAAGAAATTTACAAGAATTTTTCTCTCTGTTTGGGCGATTTGGGCCCAGTGATTTTGTCTCGTAGAGTTTAGAGGAGACATTATGTCAGTGGCGCTTTTATGAGCATTTTCAAACACTGCCTGGAAGCCCAACACCATCGTTTTGGAAAGAACTTTACTATTGGTAGCTATTATTTTGAGGTAGTTACTGATTCTGTCTATGTAAGCTCCACATCAAGAATACTATACCAGCAGGCTAAAGGAAAATATCTCTTGCCAATAATTGATCACTATTTGAGCAAAGAAGACGAAAGTAGATTTCTATAAACTTAATTTAGATCAGTTTTGCGGTTGTTTCAAGAAGAAAGGTTATCGGTCATTTATGCATATAATATTTATATGCATAACTACAAAGCTATGATTAATAAAGTACATAAAACCATTTTTCTGCAGTTTGAAAAGTGAAGTTAAATATTAACCAAGATAGGATTTTTAATAAAATCAATGAATCCGTACATCTCGAACAAATACATTGTTTAACTGCAAAAATAAGGTATTATTATTGAAAAGCATTCAATTATTACTTTGTTATTGTAAGAGACATTACATTACGTTTCATTGTTTAACATAAATATGAAAATATATAAATAAATATTTTGTGAGAAATACGTCTACTAAGAACTAGTTTATAACTAATAGTTTATGTTTATTGTATAGCTTTTAATCGGACCATACACGATTATTTAGCCAAATTTATCAAACAAATTGAGATCACACCTCTTTACCAGCTTTACTACCGTACAGAGTGGCCGAACAATAAACTGATATTTGAGCTAGAAATGAATCTGATAGTTGGTTCTACTATCAGGCAATACGATGCGCCACAATACCTGCTGCATTGAGGATTGTGTAAAATGTTAATTTAATATTAAATTACTATTGTTACTATCTATGAATTCATTTGTCAGAAAAGAATTAAAGCCCAACAAATAGCCAGCATACTGCATTAAGAGCAGTGGTTCTATTAAAAAAATATATTTTGTATTATCAAATTATACACCCCTATTACGATTAAATTTTGATATTAAAAAATGCGATTGATAAATGTTTTGATCATTGGGAGCCACAAGAATACCATATTTCATGTTTATCAATTATCAAATTTATAACCATAACAAGGGTGATACTCTCGGATTTTGGCAACAAGAAGAAATTGTGTTTGCCATTTCAGTGCTTATAGGTGTAGAGTTTGATAACATAGTCCAAGTAAAAAACGCCGGCTTTGAGTCTGAATGATAACTAATTTATTCATTTGTTTACTAACAAGTATTGAGAGTGATGAGCATTTATATTGCTTTAATAACACTAGTTATGTAAAGTATAGGTATACATACACTAAAATAGGAACAAAGCCACCTAAATATTCAAAAACAAATGTTTACAATAAAAACAAGCTCAGGAAAAATAACTGTCACATAATAAAATGATCCTATTTTTGGTATAGAACCCAAAAATGTTCTTTTACTAAAAAATGAATGTGTTAAACTTATATACGTATACAAAATATTTACTGATATTTTTAAGATTATAATTGTTTGACTATTCCTAACTACCGAAATGTTTCTAAACGAAGATTTTTAAGAAACAGAAGTTATTCAGGTACAGTATTTTTGTTTAAACCTACGTATATATTAACTCCATTAATTTTGGCTCAGATCAAAATGAACTCAAAAGAATTAAACTTATTAAAAAAGCACTTAAATTAAAATGTTTGGCCTATAGATGTGCCGTTGAAACTTACTTCGGGATTTCCATCACCATTATTTTTACTTCCATCATTATTGCCAACCTATATAGATATTGAATTAAAGCAAATTAATACCAGTGACCATTGATTCATTCTTGCGTGGTGGTGTAAATGTGCTGTTAAAACCTGTGATCTTATCTAAACAAAATACATATGAAGGGTCCAAGGAAAAACGTCTTAAGTCCACTTTTTCAAAAAACTAAACATTTTGTGGATTTTTATGAGACTATCTGATGAACTATAACTGTACCCAAAAATAAACTTTGAAAGCTCAAAAAATGACACACTTTCTAAAAACCCTTTTTTATAAGTTTTACTTTTGCAAATCGATATATAAAAAAACTTCTAGCGACATTTCAGCTAAATAATTAAATTTTCTATACACTTCCAGTTAAAGTCCTGCAAAACAAACTGAATATAAAAAACGGTCCTTTCTCACGCTGACAAAAATTACATATTTCATTTCCAGGCATACATTTTGAAAATCCAAAGATGTCTGAATAAAAGGCAAAAAACCTTTTCCAATTATCATAAACCGGTTCTTTCAAAAGAAATTTTCAAAAAAATACATACATTCGATATTTTTTTCCAACGTCGAATTCCTTCAGCGTATCAGAAAAAAAAATTGAAGAAGTTAAATTAAATATAAACTTGCAAAGTTAAGAGTGAAATAGTGATTTCATAAATGAGATTGGTACACACTTGTCCGATCAAAACGATTGAGGTGTCTATGGGGAGAAAAACTTGGAAAAAAAATAATTTTGTGCTTTATTATTTAGGAAAAACATTTTTTGCAAAAAAGAATTTTAAATTCCAAATTTTTTTAGGGCCACTATTAAAGAAAATTTTTTATTTTGTACCTAATAAAAAATTAAATAATACAAAATAAAAATACTTGTATGTTTTGAAAAAAAAAAACATTTTTTTTGTTTTTGAATTTTTTTTTAGTGGATATAAATTCAATTTATTATTCACGATTTTCATTAATTATATAATCATTATTGTATCATTTGATATTGAAATTTTTAATTCTTAACAGGCACTTTTTGACAGAAAATGCATGTGAGTTTGGTAGTTAAAATCAATTACTTTAATAAAATGATTTTTTTAGGGCAATAATACCCTTACAAGGGACCAATTAGTTAAAATACAAAGTTTTATAAAACAAAGTATCTGATGAAAGTGAAAAACCGCTTTTATATATGAAAAAAGTTTGCAAATGACTGGTTTTATTCACTACGACTCTTAAGTATTTTATGCTAGAACAAATAATTTGTTACTTTTAATTTTCCTTTCAGTTATACTTTTTTTGTAAAAAGAAACTTACAATTTCGTTTTTCCCGGACTCTTCATATGTATGTGAATGCTCACCACATATTTAATTATTAAGTTAAGATAAGACCACAAATCACTAATGCATTAGGCACAAATTTTTAAGGATTAATAATGATTTGTTCATGCAAAGTGGTAATTATAATTGTTTGATATCATGCATTTATTTTAGTTGGTTAATATTATTTCATATTCATTAATTTTACTTTATTTAATTACTCTGACTCAAGTTTTTCTTTAAATACAGCACTGTATTTTTCTTTTGTTTCATAGCTTATTGTTTCAAAAAATAAATATAAAAAGCTAAAAGTTGCTTGGTGGAATGGAATTATTGTAAGATAGATTTCGTTGCAGAAGTGTATTGATCCGAATTAGAACTTAAAAGTATACAATTTGGTTGACAGTTTATGAAGTTTGAAAAAAGATGGAAGATATTGTGATATGAATCACAAATGGTACGATTATTATGTTAGATAAGTAGAACAGCTTGAATTGAGTACGAATAAGTGGTATTGGCTTCCGGCAAATAAGACAAGACCACCAAGGGTCATTCCGATACCTGCATCTATTATTAGAAACAACATCGAGAAAATATAATTAAATTATACATATATATAGAATCTTCTTAGCCATATACATTAGAAAGATAGAAGCTCTAAAAATAAAATTATTTGAATCGAAACGATCGAGTTTCGATTGAGTCCAATAGCCAAATATGGCTACTTTAAAGTAAAATATACAGCGAGGGGCGACGGGGTACAGTAGTATAATTGACACTGGAATATCAGCCGCGAAGTGACGTGAAATTAGAAAAAGGGACGAAGGATATAGAAATAATTTTTTCTATTAATGTTTATGCTATCTAATTTTAAAACCTTAAACAATCAGTTTTCAAAGCTGAAAGTCCCATTGGTAATTATTGTGTCTCAAGGTCATTCATATCTTATCACAGGTAATTAACAAGATATGTATTTTAACTTATTTTTGTTTTCTTTTTCCTTATATTAGCGTGTCAGATACAACAAATGTGTAACAGGTGATTCATTAACAAAATCATACACATTATTCGTGCGTTACTATGAAAACTCCTAAGTCTGGTAATATAAACTCTGTTTTTATTTAAATCGAGAACTTATTTTGTGTAAATGGTGAATTTTAACTGTCAACGAGTAATTATTAACTCAAACACATTGTATACATTATGTTCAGGTATAAAACCCTAATTCCAACCAAATCAACATTTTATTTTATTTAAGCTTCATTAAAATTGAAGCAATTTATTGAACACTATATTCTGCTATAAAAATAATTGCAAATAAAATAATTTTTTTTAATATTACTTACCCTATCATCCACATCTCCATATCCAACATGGTCGTCGTTCTCTCTTTAATGATATTAGTAGAAATTAAAAAACCAAAAGAAAAAATTAAAAACAATAAATCATTAGCATCTGAATTTGTAGAAACAAGAAATAATTTCTATAAAACAGAATAGTATACGTACTCCATATTATTCTGTGTCTCAGAGAAGACACGAATAATAAATTCTCCCTCTTCATTGGGATCAAAAGTTGAAGGTATGATAAGATAATGGCCAGGAGGTAGCTTAAAACGGGCACAAACCTGTAATAATATTATATAGTTTGGGTATCTCGAAGCTAATTAGGTAAGTGGGTTTTGACAAAATCTCATGTGGCACTGACGTTTTATGTGCATGTTTTTTTTTTATTATTAGCAAAATTATGGTACTAACTAAGAACACGAAAAAAGTAATTAACTGGTATTTTGTATGATATGTGCCCAAGGGCAAGGGGTTATGATTTATAACTGCCCTAAAAATGATAAACAATGCGCTGGAAATAAAATAGAAACTAGCAGCATCAATGGTTTTAATTTCTAAATATTATAATGGAAGGGAATATAGAAACAGATTGATCAATTGTGTTAAATATTTGTACTTAACAGCATTTCTGCATTTTTTCTCAACTCCCAAACCGCTAATTGTCGAAAATTAGGATGAGACAATAGCCATGATTTTCTACTTTAAAAGAAAATGTTCATACAAAATACAACAACAATACGGAACTATGCCAAATTGTTGTAGATTTTACGAAGCAATTTTTTTAAGTGGAGATCAAAATTCCCTAAAAGAACTCAGTTAATATTAATAAACATATTGTATATTTTGCTGAAAAGCCGCAAAAGACACATTTTCTAGGATTTATTTAAAAAGAAAAGGAGATATATAGAAGTTTATGTCAAGCAAACAACATTCGAGGCACTTTTGAGAATTGTCAAACACCATTACGCTAACGCCTTATACCTCACGAGTGTTAATGAAATGTGGGGATCGTGCAACCGATGCACGGTATTTGAAGAAACTCAATGGCTGGGGTTTGGTATCCAAGTCCCTTGGAGTCAAATGATAAATTGCAAAACCAATAGTCAAACATTCCATGCCCTGGTTTCGTTTTGATCTACGATTTTTCTGCATCAATGCTACAATGACAGTACATTTTCCATCGTCATCTTCCTCGTCAGGATCCATCAAATTAATGACATATTGTGGATTATGCCAAAACGTTTCTAGAAAATTACGACAACCTCCTGCTGTCACACCGGCTGTCCATTCACCTTCAAACATTGAAGTTTCCCATTTGCGTTTGCCGTTATTCTGTTGTTCGTCTGATAGTGAATCTGGTGATAAATTGCAAATCTCAACACGATCGAAGTTGTTCAAAAAATCCTGGAATGACATCCAAAACTCTCCATCCTGGTCGAATGTCAAACCGATTTCGATTTTTTGGTCCTCCGGGATATAGCGCCATTCTGGTGAACTGTCACTCCACGGACCATTCCATTCCGCTTCGTTACCCCATGGATTTCTCATCCGAATCATTGGAATTTTGCCTGTTCTATTTGGCGTTACAATATCAACAAGAGCCAATTTAGTTATTGAATATGCGTGTCCACGAATCAATCCTTGTGGTGTCTCGGCCTCGGTTACATTTGGATCCGGTTCTAAACTACAACCCATCATGGAATTACGCTCAGCTGCTTTGCCAAGAATATTGAATAGATTTGGAGGTGCTTCCTTGAGATCATACCATTCTGTAACTCCACCGGTAAAATCTTCCATGGCTTCACATGTGGTACCACCTTTAAGTGCCTCGTAGGAACCATGAAGTCTAAAAAAATATTGAACTTCACAATTCTGCAAACAACAATAATATGTAAGATGTCTTACTTAGCGTATGCCTTTTCCAAAAGGGCACTCCAGAACTCATTTTTCTCCGTGGAATGCATGTACAGCAGTTCTCCACGGTATGTTGGAAGCCGATCATCGATAACAATATCAATCCACTTACCGTACTGCCAGAAACAGAAATGGAATATACCAGCGTAGTTTTCAAAATCTTGATCTGGTGGCACAACGCGGAAGAACAGATTTTGGTCTTGAGTAAGATTTGCAGCAGCCGCAAGCAACCAGCAATCACCCAATTCACCTTGTTGAACATCAAAACGTGAATAACCCTCAACAAAGAATTGTGGATCATCGCATATTTCCTGGTGAAAGCTCAATCAGATAAGAAGCTGTTTAGAGAAATGTTGCGAAGAACTTACATGTGGTCGCATCCATTCAACATAACGATCTGGACGACGTGAAAACATGAGTGATTCATCATTGGCCGGAAACATAGGATCTTCGAAAAGAGATCCCGATGAGAGGCACTGTTCTCGAAGACTTTCGAAATCTTGGACATCAGAATGAACACGCAAGCCACTTGCTTTCTCACCGAGCTGTAAAAAAGAAAGAAAACATTCAAATTTAACTGTTTAAAAAGAATTTAAATAAAACCGATTTTTTCGAAAGACTTTTTGTCAACTAACATTGTTTTACAAAATTGAAATCTGTTCTGTTAACAAGCCAATAAACTTTGTATTGAACCTCAGAGTGCCCAAAACTGCCAATGTTTGTTTTTTTAGTATGTATAAACTTCTTGAGGATGCGAATCAACTTGAACTTAAATTCGTAGAAATAAGCAGTTTTGGGTATCAGATACATAGATATGTAATACATACATTATGTAACCTCAAAATTACAAAAACCTCAAAAACCTGACGTTATGGAGCACTTCTAACGGAAATGTAATATAATTATATACCATAAATACCAGTGACGAGTGTTATTACAAAAGTTTCAAAATCTTTAAAGTTGTTTCTGAAATCTGCAATTTTATTAGATGAAATTTTGAGTTTTTTTAAAAACTATTTTAAACATTTATACTCAGACCAAGTTTTGGTTTAATTTGTAAGTTCAATTTGATTTTATACGCAGTTAATTTTTTTCGCTGATTTATCTACCACAGGCACTTAATTAGCGTCAAACTTACAGTTTGCGAAAGTAAAAAAATATTGTTATTGTTTTGCTTCCCCATACATATCGTGATTATTTTTTTACTTTCACACAGGTATAACTTCAATCCGTTGATTTTAGTTCATATAATTGCCAACTATTACACGGAATCTTTTGGGTCTAAAAGAAAAATGAAACACAGATTCAAGACTCTAGTCGTAAAAATCAAGAGCCTGAAACATCGTGTAATAGTCGCCAAAAATTGTCCTTTTTATTTCTGTTTAAAAATAACATAACGCGACCTAGTTGCGACCTAGTTGTGACCAAAGCTGAAACAGAAGTTTTGGAAAGTCAAAATGACTCAATGATATTCAGGTTTTCAATCGATTTGAAATATGATGTGAAAAATAAAGTCTCTTATGGACAGTTTCACAGTCTTGTCACTGTTAAACTGAGGATAAGAGATTGATAAAATTAAGAGTTTTAAAGATTTTTTTTATTTTACTTGATAAATTGGTTTCCCATCGAAGGTCTTTTTCCGAGGGGTTTTAGCTTTGATCTGTGCTGACTGGTTTTTATTTTCTGATTCACTTTTTTCATCATCGATATTTGGAAAACTGGCACTTATTGTATTTAAATTCAAACACGAATTTATAAAAGGTGTTTTCAATAATTCGAATGCATGAATGGCTTTTTTAATATTTGCCTTCGAAAAAAGTATTTCCTGCGAACCGTCACCTTCACCACCTTCACAATTTAATGTATTGCAACTGTTCACATAATTCACAGATTGTAGGGATTTTCCCTGGTCACCTTCACAATTTATAGCATCATTCACAACTGGTGAGAATTTGTCCTTAGGAAATATCTTCAGTGAATAACTTTCTTTACTATTTTGATAGGTCTTTATAAAAGTTACTTCGGGCTTAGCAACGAAAGGCATTTTTTAAAAATTAAATTAAAAAAACTTCGAAATTCTTTATTAGCAGAACTTTAACTGAACGATGTAAAGGTCACACCATAGAACATTTTTTGTATGGTTTTTATCTACTAATAAGTAACATATGTAAAAGCGATAACAAAATAAGTTAGTCAACAATCAAAATATATTTTTTTTTTATTATCAAAAACTCGGTTTTAAATAATATTCATTTTGTTCAACACATCTTAATGAAATGGTTTTGCATACAAATTGAGTATGAAACTGCAAGTGAGAGTATTATGATAAGTGTGAACTAAAATTATTTAGTTAAATAACCTAGACTCGAGGACTGTAATAAGGATAATGGCAGCACGTCACTCGTCGATCCGTACAGAGAAACTATTAATTCGGCTACTTTTACTTTTTAACAGCATACATGCAAAAAACTTGGAAAATGAAACTTGGAATTTGCGGGTGCGTCCTTAGGATTATGTTTTCCCAAACGGCACCACAACATGACAATTCAAATAGTAAACTTGTTGAGCTAAGTTCCGCATTGCGATGAGTATTTTACTTTCATTCAAAGGGATGGTTTGTATTATACTTTACTATGTATAATTATATGGTATGGTACGATATCCATTAAATTAAAAAAAATACACACACAAATATATACACCCTTATGTTCTTATTCAAGCAAAGTAATTTTTATTAAAAAAAAAAACAATTCCAAAGGGATGACGTCATTATAGGGTGAAATACAGTGGACAACGTAGTTACCCCGCAAATCCATTTACTTCTGCATACTAAAAATCTAATAATTAAAAGTTATAAACAACACAACTTTGCAAACAAAAATTATTTTTGTGTACGGGTGTGTTGTTTTGAGGATAGAAAACCTGGAAACTTATCTCGCCCCTGTCTAATATTCACTAGTTTTAAAATAAGAATTGGTAAATATCCTACAAGTAACAATCATATGGCTGAAAATAAAATAAAATTATAAAAGGCTTAGTCCTAAATTTTTAGATTAAAAACGTGAAACAACGTGAGTTACCGACTTTTTGTAACGTGAACTACCATGTGTTTTAGTCAATTTGTACAAAATAATTTCAGTAATTAGAAGTTTTTGTACACAGGCTGATATCAAAGATAATATAACAAGTTATCCTATTATTTAGTTACTTGTTATATTTATTATCTTTGCGGATATATTTTTGTATCCAATTCAACAAACCAGTTAAGCTTTATTGGTTTATTTAATTTTAAGAAAATATGCAAAGTACTGCCACAAAACCCGTGTCCAAAAATGGTAAAATAAGTTACCAACATGTTTTAATATTTTTTCTAGGAAAAAATTTATTTTTAACAAAAAATTATTTTTCCTAGCAGTCGAAATTATTAACACGTATAAAAATTATGTGTATGTATGTATTATATTATTTTATTTAAACAAATTTTAATTAAAAAGCTCATAATATTCTTCCAAATTTAACGTGAGCTACCATGGAATTGCCTTGAAATATAGTTTGTATAGCTTCTAAAGAAACAATTACATACATATTAGTTATATTTTTACTCAAAGAGGAGAGGGTATTTTTTTAAAGTACAAATTGAATGTTTCTATCTCCGAACTCAAAACACCATACGAAATATTTTAAAAGATGTATACAAAATATCACTGATGAGGTGTTAATATATAGAGCTAATTAATATAATTTACGAAACGAAAAATTAAAAAATGCCGTTGGTCTGTTGATAAAAACTTACAAGTTATTTACCCAATACGCACATTATATTTTCTAAACATTTTTTTTTTTCAAAAACTAACTTACATACTAATAAGCATTTAACTAAAAACTGTTAAGAACATTGTACCTAGGTGTCTTACATCAAAAAATAGTGCTAACGTAAATAAAAAAAAATTACTAATTTTATACTAAACTAAACTAATCACTAAACCAACTTGATTAAACAGAAAATTAAAGTATCCTAATGTCGTTTTTCATTGGACATCTAAGAAACATTTCGAAGCGTCCAGAAGTCTTCTGAAACCATTTCTTTGGAACAAAAATCCTCTTCAGCTTTTTTTGAGAAGAGAGCTTTATGTTTTTTAATCGAGCCATTTGAATTGATAGTGCATCCGAAAACAAGGAACTTAATATAATTTAATAAACAAATTCAGAAAAAGAAAAATTATTATTTGTAGGTAGGAGTATATGTGCTATTGTTTTAATTTCACTTTAGGTGAGCCAGTAAAACGTTTCTATTTAATGATCCACCAATATAGGGAAAAAACTTCAGAATTGAGTAGAAGTAAGAAGCAAAGTTCCATTCCATTCAGAATTAGTGTCTTCTTGAGGGAAACCAATGGCAAACGCCATAACTTTAAAAAAGTTAAAGCGTGATATTATGAGTGTTGCCGTTTCTTTTAATATTTTTTCCATTTTCACTTATTTTTGTTTGAAAATAAGTAATTCTGCCTAGACAGGGAAAAAAGACCACTCCACTTATTCGATTTTATTTTGTTTCGACCCAACCAACACCTTCTATTATTTTGGTGCAACTTCGTCTTAAATCTTAAAATAGCCTGTGTAAATAATTTTTCTTTGTAGGTTTTCATGAATATTGAATTACATAATGTTCTTCTAGCTTCAAAATCAAACTTTCACAACTTACTAATAAAAAAAAACCTAATGCTTAACACAAGCACAACATTTGTGTTGTCTGGTGTAAATAAGTTAATAATTTTATAAGGATTGCCTTGTTAACACTTTTTAATAGAATAGTTAAGATATTATGAAAGATCTTATGATCATTTCCTAATATCTTAACTATTTCATTTAGGAAGAAAAAAAAGAAGAAGTCAAATCATGAAAAAATACAGAAGAAGAGATTTGTTAGTTAGTTGATGGTGCGGTTGATGGAAGTGAATTTGATTGAATGGAATTATAAATGGCAAACATTTTAAAATTGAGGTCAATTGAACTCCAAAATTTCTTTGTAATTTTTCTTTATAATCAGAATAGCTGTAGTTTGAGAAAAACGTAAAAAGTGGAAATATTCCACACAATTTTGTTTTGGAAAAGCATGGCTTTAAAGTCGCATAGTCATGACATTTATTAATTAAGGAGTGTATGGTTAAAAAAACAAAATTGTTTGGGAAATAGCGGTCGTATGTTCTTGAGCAACTTTTTTAGAACATAAACTTATGGTTTGAAAGGTGTCTGATTGAAAAAAAATTGGGGAATAGTGGACACCGTACTACAGATATTTTGTAATAGAATATTACCTCATTAAATACACCAGACCCTATTATAAATGAGAAGCTTTAAGTTCAAAAGCATCAAGCTTGCCTTCTTCATGTCAGCAAAAAAGTTCACAACCATAGAAAAATACTAGCAGAGCAAAATATTTACAAAGCTTTAGTTTAACTTCAGTTTAATTTATTGGAGACACAAAGTGTTTTTAATTTAAAACAATAATTATTTTGTTTGTTGAAATTCAAATTCATAAAATATCTGCCCCAATATAACAAATCGAGTGACGAAATTTTTGTTCAACCCTGTAATAAATCACACTTATAAAAGTGAGAAAATGCAATAGAACCAATGTAAATACAACATTGAAAGGCGCCAAGCGAACACTTGGATAGCTTGATTTCATAGTGTCTAGACTGATGAATTATAGTATTAGGAAGTTCTTTTTATATATTATTTTGCAACCCTAACAAGTAATTTAGTGCGTAGGAGGATACAATGGTGTGTTTGGTGTTAGGCTGAATGGTATTAGTGCAGATCTTAGTGGTAGTATCAAACATCAAATGACACCTCGTAAGACTGAAGTGGAGAAGGGTTCCGTGAACGTGAAACTTAAAAAAGAATTCAAAATAAATTATCTTTATTATAAATAGACTATTTTTTCGAAGCTGACAACCACCAATATAATTCGAATTTTATCATTTATGAGTGCGTACTCTGAGAATCTGAAATGTTTCTCGAACTGTTTTGAAAATAAAATTTGCATAGGTTGGTCAAGATTCATAACCTTCCAAGGTGATTTGACATAACCTTCTGAATTCACAACAAATTTAAAAGATGTTGCTTTAACAAGATAGCTGCTATAATGTCACAAATTTCAACGATCTCTTTTGAAAGACCCT
Organism: Dasysyrphus albostriatus; assembly: GCA_946251815.1. Lineage (NCBI taxonomy): Eukaryota > Metazoa > Arthropoda > Insecta > Diptera > Syrphidae > Dasysyrphus > Dasysyrphus albostriatus. The sequence goes on along the minus strand of OX276337.1, from coordinate 68,967,500 downwards.
TTAGAACAATGTAGTCTGTAGTGTACCTACATAATAAAACTTACCTCACCCAATAATATCTTTTGTATTGCAATATCTTATCGCAACAATAATAAACGTAATCAAAATACACCAGGCGGATCACCAGGTATCTCCCAAACTGTTGACAACAGAAACTAGAATTTTAGCAGCCGGTTACAAAAGCAAACAAAATGATTTTAAGTAACTTTAACAAAAAATATAAATGGTTTTTCTGACAATTTTTAAGAGTTTTAGTTTTTTATCTAAAAACGGCCGCGGGTTTCAAAATTCAATTTTGGAAAATGTCCCAGAACAAAAACTACTTTTTTCTAAACCCCCTATATATGTATATATGCAATTATTGTATTAATAATATTGTTTGAACATGAAGTGGTTCACGAAATGTGCTATTTGTGATACTAGAATTACAAGCAAGATATGTAAGTATTTTTTGTACTCTATATGTCAGATACCTATGGCACTCGTGCTCTACGCTTTACCCTTTGCCTGAATAGTATTTTGTTTAACATTAAAGGCAAGGACCATAATTGCAATTTTCAGTTGGTGCGATTAAGAAATTAGGATCGTAACAAATTATTGCCATGCACTCACTTGCGACTATTTATCACTCGATGCAATATAAAACTTTAATGTGACTTGCATTCACATGCGCCAAAGCAATCGCAACTATCGGGTTTTTCAATAAGAGCGCTACAAAAGTTTTTTTTTTTTGAATAAAACAAAAACGGTTTTGGATATCAATGAAGTTCTTTATTTCTGTGAAAGTACGTTCGATGTCATTATGTATGGAACTCGATTTCTTTTGCATGGCCACCACGGGCACGCTTGCAGAAGTCCACACGCTGAACCCAATTTTCGACGGTTTTCAAGCATAAATCGGCCGATACTGCTGCAATTTCACGTTCGATATTCGTACGAAGTTCATCAATCGTCGCTGGCTTGTTGGCATAGACCATAGACTTGACCTAGCTCCACAGGAAATAGTCTAACGGCGTCAAATCGCACGACCGAGGCGGCCAAGCGACGGGACCATTTCGTGAGATAACACGTTCTCCAAACTTGGTTTCCAATAAATTGATTGTGACATTCGCTGTGTGGCTTCTGGCGCCGTCCTGTTGGAACCACATGTCCTCCAAGTCCATATCATCCAATTGGAGCCAAAAATATTCGGTTATCATTGAACGGTAGCGATCCCCATTCATAGTAACGTGCCGGTCTTGATCATCACGGAAGAAGCACGGCCCAATGACGCCGCCGGCCCATAAACCACACCAAACCGTAATTTTTTTGGAATGCAATGATGACTCATGGAGTACGTGTGGATTGCTGCCTAACCAATACCACATATTTTGTTTATTGACGAAGCCATTCAGCCAGAAATGAGCCTCATCGCTGAAGATGATTTTTCGATGAAAATCCGAATCATTTTCAAGTTGTTGCTCAGGCCAATTCACGAACGTACGACGCTTCTGGTGGTCAAGCGGCTTCAGTTAATTTGCTACAACGACGTCACAGAGATGCCCAACGCTTGAGAACGACGTGTGAGAGACACATTTGGGCTTTCTGCAACTGAAGCCTCAGCGGCAGCAATATTCTCAACACTACGGGCACTTCTTTGTCATACTGGCACGAGAACATTTTGTACTGTGCCTGTGGATTCAAATTTGTCCACTAGACGCTCAATTGTTGATCTGCTAGGACGATTATGACGCACATAAATTGGACGTAGCGCTCTTAACGTTGAGGCCACTGACTCCGAATTTCGGTAGTAAATTTTCATGAAATGGCAAACCGTACTGAAGAGAAATGTCAAAAAAGCGGCAAGAAACATGGCGTCGTTTGCTGTCCCTGTTGCTCTACTTTTCTAGCATCCCTGTTGAAAACCCCTTTACTTATAATACATATCTTGTTAACGATTAACCTTGTCATTATCAGTCATTGCGATAAAAAAAAAAATAGCATGCACTCACTTACGGTTATCTGTCGCGCGATTATATTTATAATCGCTAATTAATGCAAGGTGTTGGGAGTGCGTACAGACTCATTTACTAGCCAATTTTTTTTTAATTATACTCGTAATTAGCAGCATTTGGGTGTTGCGAAATCTTGATGACCGATGAGTGGAAGTAGGGTTGGTTGGCGAAAATGTGGGCTGGGGGTGAAATCGAAGTTTTTAAGATTTCTAGCTAAAGTAAAACTTTTATCAAAAAAATTATATAGAAAAGTTGTAGATTTTCAAGATGCGTACAACTTTTACTTGGATCATTTTTTCATAACCTCAAAAATATTGAGAAAAATTTGTGGGTTTTATTTGAAAAAATGGCCCAATTTTCAATCAAAAAAGTGGACGAAATTTTTTTTTGATTTATGAAAAACTTAGGACGACATTTTTTTATTGAAGCCTCTACTTTAAAATGGTGTTATGAAAAAACATTGTCAAAAATGGCAAAAAAAACAATTACCGATTTCTCCGTAAATGCTAGTAATTGTTCATTGTTCAATTTAATTAATTGTTAGAAGTGATTCAAAACGGTAATTTCAATGTAATGTAATATGTATATTGAAGGAAACCTTAATTAACTGTTTAAGGTAGGGACTGCTGGAATCCCAAGTGTTTAAATCATAGTTTTATTTTTAAAAATTTTACATCCAAAAATACGCGAATTTTTTCGCGTTTTCTAGCAGTTGGATGGAACTCAAAACGTGTTTATGGTATACTTGTATGATCTGGTAGTCAAGAACTATCGATTTCTATATATTTCTAGGAGTAATATGAGTTAGATGCACAGAGACTTAAAACGCGTCTGTCGGGTTTTGGGCCGTCTAAGCCACTTGTACATATTCATATACAAGGAGTCAAGACCTTTAATTTGAGTGGTTCCCCAAAAAAAAGGTGCACCTTCAGAGACGTCCGTTTCGGGGCCACTTAGACGTCTGGCACAGATGTATTCGTAATCAAGTGGTTTCCTAAAATTTGAAAAAAAAACAAAAATTTGCACTTAGGGGCCACTTAGACGTCTGCCACATTGTATACATATATTTGTGCTCAGGGAATCAAGACTTTTCATTTGAGATATATTTAAGTTGTTTCTTAAAATTAAAAAAATACCAAACTTGGACTTTTAAGGAATTCTGTTAGGAGTTTCGGGCCCACTTAGACGTAGGTCGTGACCTTATTTGGAATCAGTGAGTAGACCGTTTCAGTGAATATTCCGATTGAAGTGGCTTCCGTCACTAATTCAATTTTGGAAAAAGTTGTACTTCTGATGCACTTTTTCTCTTAAACGGGACCACTACTTGAAAGACGAACGTAATTGTTATCACCTTTACTCCTTTTTACATTAAAATCTTCTGGTTTCCTTACACACTAAAAATAAGTTGCGTTCGTGGACTTTATATTTTGACATGCAAAATAAAATATTTAGTTCAGCTTATAAAAAACATCATGTTAATAAGAAATACAAAAACAACCCATAGTTCTACCTTCCCCGCCTCATAGCTTTTGGTTTAAATTCGTCTATACCAAAAGCTAATGCGGGGATTGACGACTTTGTTTATAATATAGAGAGGGTGCAATTATGCGTCGACACCAATATTAAATTTAATGTGGCGTCGAGAAATTTCAATATTTCAATTCTCTTCGTATTTTTCCCGATTTCAAGCATGGCAACTTCATATAACATGAAGCATAATATAGAACATTTCAATTTTCATTGACCGCTTTAAGCAAACTTAAAAGCAAAACTAAATGCAATTATACTATCCAATTAAAATGCTTCCAATAAAACCTGTCTGAATTATTGTAAATATTTTCAATAAACACATACGAGAATAATAATATTATTATAAATAAATAATCGGTAGGTAATGACTAATGACAATAAAAAAGAGGTCGTCACGTTACCATTTCTCTACAAAAGCACATATTATTGTTTTGTGCATACATTTTCCTTAAAAAAATAATTTAAAATGTTTAAATTACTTACGACTCGCATATTCTTGATACTCGGCAGAATTCTTTTTGTTTCGGCTTCTTTCTTAATGAAAATTTCATTAATTACACTTCCCACGATCTCTTTGGCTGCACCCGCAGCCGCTTCGCCGGCAGCATTTAAAAATTCCTTGCCGGCTTGCTTGAAGAAACCTTTGAGTTCATCCATTTGTATGCTTAAAAATGCCTTTGCAGATCTGTTTTTTTATTTATTTTGCGAACGAAAATTAAAACAATAATTTTGCATATTGTAAGTTTTTAAATAAATAAAGTTTGTAAAACTCGATTTTTGGAACTGTATACTAAACTTTTCATTTTTTTAGTGAAAATTAATATTTAGTTTATGTACCTATTAGCCCAATCAAGTTTTTGCCAAGTTAAGGTAAGGATTTTTCAAAAGAGGAAAAATAAAAGAGGAAAATATGTTAGCCCCTAACAGAATACTATTAAAAATCTATCACCGGTAAAATTATTGATTCACTCGCTTGATGATTTGCCAATCTCTAGAAAACAGAAATGCTCTCTAATCATCGCTAGGCTCAAAGTTGCTATATTGGTAAAATTTCTCTAGGAAGATCAACTTAGCTGTTTATGCTTAATCTACAAAGTAGCATGCTGTAATTATTGTGTTTACATTAAGTAAATCAAGTTCTAATAAAATTGATAAACGATATTTCTGTTTAAAGTTATTTGCATTTTGGAAGAGCAAGAATGATGATATAACGCTTAAATATCAAATTAAAATAAATGCTACAAAAAATATTTGTCGTAGGATTTTTTGGGGGCGAGTCCCTACGCCCAATTTATTCATTAGACCCTTAAACAAAAATCTCCTCCACCTGTTAATTGTTTCAAATTGTCCAAGAGAAAATCCATAATTTAGTTAGTTTCTTCTTTTTTTTAATTTTTCATTCACATGGTTAACCTTAAGACGATAGCGCATCTGATAGTTTGTTTTTGTCTATGTTTGTATCAAATGAAACTATTCCCCTAGCTCGAGCTATGGATTTTCAACATTCAACAAGCAAAATGCAAATGTGGTGGTTAAATAAGTCGCTATCGGAAGTCTATTGACTCTTTATCATCAGAAAAAAATACGTATAGGTACCCACTGTATTGGAAGTATTTACAAATATATTTATGAATCATAGAAAGATCTAATTAGTTTCAAACAAACAAAATTGGAAAGTAAAATTTAAATTAGATCACTAAATAAATATGGTGATTGTCTATTAAAAAACAACAATATAATACAAAAAATGTTAAAAAACACATTAGCCGTGTTTTTTAGGGCTTTTTTATATCCGCCAAAAAAGTAGCATGTTAAATACATCAACAATTCGGTATAATTCACTTGTTATATTTTAAATGCTACTGTTTTTCAAGTGAAGATACAAATTAACTAAAAAATAAGGCTATTGTCTTAAATATGTGTGTAGCTCTCTATTATTTTATATCTTTCCAAAATTAATAACACTTCTACACAAATGGGCCAATTATTCAAATTCAAGAGATACTTTAAACTATAAATTTGTTTTAAAAACAACCAATTACACAGGTCAACATAATTTTACGATAGAAACAAAACTGTATTTTTGAAGGTTGTTATCTAAAACTGTAAAAAAAACAAACGTTTTTTCCTTACATTTGCCTGTTTCAAATTATAGCATTAAAAATCTCCATTTTTTGTAAAATGCTTAAAAGTATTCAAATTGCATGTCAACGTCCTTTTTTGGTGGTCTGATGTCGCTTTTACGTTTCACCGAATTTTCAAATCACAACGATACAAAAGAAGTTTCACTTCAAAAATAAATTAAATGCTTGACTTTTGAATGTTATTTTACTAATGCAAATGGTTAAGAAGAATATAACTTCTTAATGTATCTTAGATATAATCTAATAGTTAATAATTTAAAATTGTGCCGTGAAAACAAGACCAAATGCTTAATCTAATTTCAATCAATGGGATTAAATGACAGCTGGACACTGTCTGGTTGTTTTTTTTAAAGTATTTTTGAAATAGCTTAATTTGTATGAACTGTGCCATACCTATTGATGGAAGTTTCACATATCAATTTGAGTTTGTTGACCCAATTTTTCTGACCTCTCTATCAAGTTCATCCCTACATTTTTTAAGTGGGTTCAAATCGGGCTATTATAGAGGGTACGCTGTATGATCATTATTTTTAGATTTCCTCCTCTAATATAATTGCTACCCTGCTTAAATGATAAGTCACAACCAACTCTAGAACGATATTGGCTTTAATCAACACAAGTCAGAATCCAGAAAACAATGACTTATTAAGCAATACTGTCTGGGGAGCAGCTTGCAACAGGTATGGAGCAATATAAAAAACTCATAAAAGCAATTGCAGAAACTCATAAAAAAATACTTAAATGCCATTAATTTACTTTGACACAAAATGAGTTTAAGCATTGTTCTGATAAATTACGGCACAATTGCAAATTATTAATTATTACATTATCTGTAAGATACATTTAAATAGTTATATTCTTCATAAAATTTAGAAAGTATGAAGAAATAAAACCATTGGTATAGTTAAAATAACATCAAAAAACCGAAAATTGTAGTAGCACCCCACAAAAAAATCACGTTCTTATGTATATTAAAATGAATGTTTTGCTTATTTAAGAAAATGTTATTAAAAATACATCGAAAGTTAACTTACACTGGCAAAAATTAGATTTACTTCATGGTTAAGATAACTTATAAGCATTCTTTTGAATCACTTCTATCAGACTTATCGTCCCTCCTGCCAGAAGCTTGAGTGTTTGTATTTTTATAAACTGGTTTTATACAATTTTTTCTGAATTCTATGTCATTCCGGAACTGCCAATGCAGGGACATCGAGGGAAATATAATATTTTACAAAACTAGTCTAGTCAGAAGGCGTTCATTCTAATGTAGAAGAACGTTCAAAAGCAATTTGCCGAAACTTCTGGTCGTCAGGTAAGTGGTTGCCAAAATGTTTTAGTATATTTTTTAAATAAAAATATTTTCTAAGAATAGCATTTAATTAAGATTTTTGTAAATATTTTTTATTATTTCAACCTTTATATATCCAAAGCTGGACGAGAATTCAGAAAACCAAACTTACTTTTCATAACTATAAAACATATTTAAAATATAAAAACTAACTTAGCTTGCGATGATAAGAATTTGTACTGATTATGAAACCAAATTCGTTTCCTGTTAAAGTTTTTTTTATTAATATTTTGTTTGCTATTTATTTTTTTGTCTTTAAAAGCGACAGACTCTGACCTTGTAGAGTAGAAGCTCGGAAAGATGAAGTGTTCTATGAGACGAACAACTATATTGTTCCAAAGATAAACGGGTTGAAATTTATGAACTGGAAAAGATGAATGTTTTATTACCGATAAAATTTTTTGAACATACATTTTTTTTATTTCTATGTCTTTAGTTGCTCGTATTATTTTTGAACGTAATTAAGTTTAATGTACATTACATACGGGCTTGTTTTAACTTATGAAGAGGAAAGAAGCCACAAATTAAGAGGCGATAAGTTTTAAAATTTAAGGGTGGAGCCAAAAATATGGAATCATATGAATATGATGGTTTTTGAGAAGCTATGTGAACGTCATATTCGAGCTTCAGGTACCATTTTCAAGGCCAATAGGCTAAAATGCTGCATGCCTTTTAAGGATACCCATTTTATTAAGTTTTTTTTATAATTTTTAATCTAACTTTCACTTGGAACTGTGACTTTTTTAAACGGTCTGGCAGGGTGAAGTACACACTCAAATGGTCTCAGATTCCGTGATCAGATCCAGACAAGAAAAACAAAACAGTATGGAGGGGCTATTCCTTTTTGCTGGGTGGGAGGGGCAAATTTTGAAAAAAAAAATAACTTAAATAACTAGAAATAAATATATTAAAACAACAAAGATTAAAAATAATGCGTCTTAGAAGGGTACAACAGCATTAAACTGATGAGCCCAACTGTTGTACCTGTACCTGTACTGTTGAAACACATTTGGACAAAAGGTCGAAAAATCTTTATTATGAATTAAAACAACAACGACATCTCTTACAGTACAATTCAATACCTTCATTTCTAAAATTAGTCTTAACGTTTTTTCTATCTTATGAATAAGTTTTTGGCTGGTTATGGAAAATGCAAAAAAGAAAAATGTTTAAGCGTCAGACTGTTGCATTATTTTGTAAAAATGAATACTTTCAGAAGACATAAGAGACTTGATATTTAGTCAAATGCATTCATTGAACGCAAATTTGAAAAAAGGAAACTTTTTTTCAAAAATGTCAAACTTGGATTTTACTTCAAACATTTACCCTCAGTCGACCATGAAGAAAGTACCTAAGCATTATAATTTTTATCTAATGTCGTTTTTCATTGCTGAAAAGGTTAAATCTTTTTGTGAAAAATAGAGAGAATATAATTAATTAAACCTTTACTTGTAGTAGAATTATACTACCAACTGTTTTTTTTTAAGTTCTCAGGAAACAGCTTTTTACAATTGTCACTTAAAAGCGCCTTTATATCACGAACACGAAAAGACTTCAACCATCATTTTTGAATTATTTTTCTCTGGAAATTACCCCTAATTATAGGTTTAAATGTAACAATTCAAAATTCAGGGCTCCAGTCAAGACTTCTCAATTCAACCGACAAAAATTGCTTTGGACAGATTCAAGTTTCTACATCAACATAATAAATCGGAGACCATATTCTAGCCCGTGGAGTTCTTTCTTTGTCCGTCTTCTCTTTGGTTTGAACGGCACCGTATGATTCTCAGAAGCGACACCCAGAATCTTTGACTGGCTGCGTCCGCTTCTTTTGACCATGTCAATTTTACAAAAATAATAAACGCCACTTAAATGTGAAGCTGTAGCTGTAGCAATAAATGTACGAAGTACAAAAAAGTCAACTTCTCCTACAGCTTCAGCTACATCATTAATGCTTTCAGCCAGTTACACAAATGCCAATCGACGGAATCAAACCATTTTCCAGATTCTGAGAAACAATAACTAGAAGCTGTCTCTTTTATCAGTCTTCTGCTTTGGGTATGTACGTATGTATTTACATAGGTATGATTCAAATGGAATTGACGTTGTTGATTTTTGATGACATCACATCAAATCAACCGGGTACGAGCACACCTATTATTTCTCAATTCATAGTTGAACATTTATTTTGAAATAAATTTTTTCTTAATCACAATTAATAACAATGGTGATTCATTTCATGAGAAATTTCATTTTCTTAACTATTCCTTGTACTATTTTCTGGTATATATTTCGGCAAATGGGGAGATTAAGATTTCATTTTGGAATAAATACCTATACCTACATCCGGATAAATGAAAAATGCGTCTTAATGACTTCACTAAACCATAAAATTTATATTTTTTTTAGTTTGAAATTCACGATTTGACCTTTAAAATTAAAACCACATCAGACAGATTCCAAATCCGGAGAGAAATTCCAAAAATCGAGTTCACAAGGGAATACAATTTCAATTTAATTAAAAATGTCTACAAACCAGCACGCACTTAAAATAGAAATAATTTTGTTGAAATCAACTGTCTGGTTCTTTGCACAGTTAAATAAAACTTTTAATTATATTATCTTGCCATTTAGGTTTATACAAAAATTAATTTAAATTCTATTATTTATTGTTTCTCGCTTTGAGCTATTTCATTACCAAACGTCAAAAAAATCAATTTGCAACTAGATTATCTGCAAAACTTGCTTTCTAATCAGTCTGCAACTGCAAAGCAAATTCAAAATATTTATTAATCTGTCAATTGCTCTCAAACTGTATAAAAAGAGAAAGAGCATTGTGTGTATGCCTTTTTCTTTATGTTTCAACAGATACACCACTTCGGAGGGAAATTCTGTATTCATCGGATAGCAACTTGGGATTGGGGCAACAAAATTACACCTTTATATGCAGGGATTGAGAGCTCGAGTTGAATTGGAGTTTAATCATGGTATACGAATAACAAGGTATGCTTGACAGTTCAATGATATGATTCGTGACGTCATTGCGAGTGAATGATCTCAATTGTTTGCCAGAACAAAAACCAAAAATAAATTATTTATGTTTTCAAGTTATTTATTGTTAGAATTCAAAGTAAAACAATAAATTATTTATGTCTTAAAATTATATGTATGTTGTTGAAATAAATATAAAGTAAAACGATTAATAATTTAATTTTTTTAAGTTATGTGTTGTGCAACACTCACTACGACGTCACATGAGATCAAATATGGCGACCCTTCATCTCATATACAACATACCTTGTATTTTTATACCATGGGGTTGAATATTCGACCGCAGGTTTTTCTTAAGTTGTTTTGTCTATTTCGACTTGAAATAAGCCGCGTTTTACTATCGCTTTATAGCCCGTATAGTTCACATCATGAAAATAAAACGATACGGGTTAGTGAGAAAACAGTCCTATATATCTATCTCTTTTTTCCTTATGGTTCAGCTCATGAAACATATAAGGCCTGTCACTTTTTCTAACACTGATGACCACTGCTGACAAAACGCCGACATCATTCACAATGGTGAATTGGCCGTCTGCCGATCAGAGTGAAACCTTGTATCTGGGTTATTGAAATTAACCTCGATAGGCACCTGGATCCCATGTTGTTTTTGTAATACGTGTAAAAGGATAACCTCGACCCAGGCCCAGAGATAATAAAACGCAGACATAGTAGGTGTTTTATAAGGAATTCTATAGCTAGTGCAGTAAACAATAGGTCAGTTAAAACAAAAAACAAAATTCACTGAGCACTCATGCCAATTAACGGAGACACTTTGCTTTGGTGGGACAAGATTCTCCATTCAATTGTAACAAAGAAAAAATAACTGGCCAAACAAAATGGTGTAGCTGTAGTTGCGGCATGTAGACTGTCAAAGTGGAAAGGTTCAAACCGCGAGACTATGCGTTTGGTTCTCGATTTATAGGCTAATGTATGTAGCATTTCGGAGTTTTAGCTTGGTATAAGAGGTCAGGTTGCAGGTGTGTTTATACTACCGTTTAAGTGGTGTAACTTCTTAACGTTTAACGTTACGGAGAAACTTAATATAGGTTTTTTATGGGAAATTACCTAAGCTGCCTTTTGAACAAAAATTTTTGTTTAGCCTAACTGTTTTCGAGATATTTTCCAAGAACCGATTTTCGTCACCTTACCCCTTATAACTCACCTAGCAGTCATCGGATTTTAAGTACTTTTCTTAGATTATAAGCAACATCAATCCCAACGTGCATACCAAAAATCAGCCTATTACAATTTTTTTTCTAACTGGGCGATTAGTTAATTTAAAAAAAGAAATTATACTACCTGATACGGAACTACATCATCATAAAAGGTTAATCGGTTTCAGTAATTGGTTAGCCACAGATTTATTTTTTATGCACTTTTATCCTTACGCCAAAAACCATATGACCTTGAAAAAAAAACTTCAAAAAATCATGAGAAAGAATCTATAACTGGCCAATTACTAAAACTAGATGACCTTTTATATACACTAGTCAACAAAATTAAAGTGGTAAAAAGTGGTCGTATTTAGTTGAAACAAAAAGCAGCATATAGCATTATGTTTTTTGTTTTGAGATTAGCTTGCAAATATTTTTGTATGCAGTACCGTTATTTCGTTTTGCAAGAAATGACACCAAACAAAAAAATAGTTTTTTGTATTTTTTTGAAGGACCTCTTTCAGTGGATAATTTTTTTAATCAATCAAATGTAATAGTCAGGTTACTTGTTTATTCAGCTTCAATCCAATTTTTTTGCCGTACAATTTTATTTTACATGGTGTATTTGACTTTTAATGAAAAAAAGACACGTTTGGTTTTGATTACCAATTCTTATTTTGAAAGAAATATTTTAGAAAAAGTACTAAAAACGACTTTTTGTTGTCTTTCGGTAAATCATTTGTTACTTTTAAAATTTTGAAATCGGTTCACCGGACTGTTCTTCTTCACCAATTTTTCGGTCTTACAAAACAACCATTTCATTTCAAGTCAGAAAAATAAAAAAAAGTGGAAGAACATTGTTGCTTTCAATTTATTATTTGACGACTACTCAGGAACAACACAATTTGTTCCCTTAATTGGTTTGTAAGACTTTGCAAAATGGTTCGGTGAATCAGTTTGAAATTTTATAGGAATATTGATGATGTAAAAGTCTAAAAATTTGCATATCAATGCAAGTCATGCAATCAAAATTTGAAAAAGTAACAAAAGATTTACGAAAGACCACAAAAAGTTATTTTTAATACTTTTTTTAAACTAACGGTTAAGAGTAAAAAAATTGTTTACAATTTCTTAAAAAAATCATGTGAAAATCTTACTAAAATTTATAAAACTGTCCTTAATTATATTATGACGTCATTTTTCGCTGAGATATTGATAATCAAAGCCAAACGCATCTTTTTTCATTAAAAGTCAGATAAACCAAAGATATAAACATAGTCAATAAACCAAAATTGTATGATAAAAAAATTGGATTGAAGTTGAATAAACAAGTTACCTACCTGACCAATACATTTGATTGACTCAAAAAAAAATTATCCATAGAAATGGGGTCATTCAAAAAAAGGTTATTTCTTGCAATAACGCAACAGCGGAACTGCAAAAAAAATATTTGTAAGAAAATCTCAAGACAAAAAATATAAAGCTTTATCACTTTTCATAAATATACAGCTTTGCAAAAAACACGAACAAGATCTTTTATGACCGTGAAGTGGCCTTTCAAATCTCATACTTTTATGTTTAAATGACCCGAATCAGGTACCAAAAGTTTTAAAAAATCTCTATCTATGGCTGACCAGTTACTGAAAATAGGTGACCTTATATCACGATCTAGAGATCTTTCGGATGGTACAGGGTGTCCACCGGGAAGGTATACTACTATGTTTGTTTATAATTTTTGATTAAATGAAAGAGAATGGATCTTATTTTGATAAATGTTTTATTTATGTCGGCAATTATGTATGGAATACAATATCAGTCAAATGTCCGCCTTTGTTAGTCTCACAAATGCCAGCCCTTGTGAGCACATACTTCATTACATTCTCACATATTTCAAGCGGTATTTCATTAATTTCATCACGAATATTTTGTTTGAGTTGCTCAAGCGTTTCTGGTTTGTTTGCATAAGCCTTGCTTTTCAGATATCCCCACAAAAAGAAGTCCGGAGCAGTCAAATCAGGCGACCGTGGAGACCAATCAACATCACCATTTCTTGAAATAACTTGTTATGGAAAGAGGCCTCGAAGTAATTCCACTGTAATCCTGGCTGTATGCGATGTGACATCGTTTTGTTGATACCACATGTTAATCAAGCCCAAAGCATGCAGTTGGTGTTAAAAAGTTTTCAATCATATCACGCTCCTGAGCACGGTGTCGAATTGAGGTTGATGGATTGTTTTGAACACTTCCTTGAGCAGTGAGATAGTGCGTTTTGTTGGCACGTTGTTTCTTCCAAAAATTTCACGTAACTTTCTCATCGTCGCATTAATCGATGATTGATTTTGATAAAATGTTTTAACGATTAAAACACGTTGGTTTATCAAATTTTTTTCCATAATAAATTTTCCACAAGTCTACTTCACGACTGCCAAATATGAACTGTCAAGACTTATGTTTACCAAAATGGCGGCAAAACAGTAGTTTACCTTCCCGGCGGACACCCTGTATAATTTGTATTGTAAATTTCTCATAAATGAAAAAAAGAAACTTAAAGCCTTTATTACAAGTCATCTAGGGCTGACCAATTTCTAGTACAAGTGACCTTTTCTGACCTATTCTGACTCACTAATTACATCGCATTTTCTTTGTTCAAATTTCCAATATATGTATGGCGCCAATGGTCCAGAGCCTAATTATAGCAAATTACATTTTAAAAAATTAGAAATGATGTTCAGTCATTTTTCCTAAATCTAAGGACTATTATCATAGATACTATGTATATAAAGCTGTCAGTTGTCAAGTGACTTAATTTAAGTTTTGTTTGGTATTTCAACATGAATAGACTGACGCCTAAACAATGCTTCCAAATTGTGCAAATTGATTTGAAAATCAGGGTTGGTCCATACTTTAAAAACGATGTTAATGCCAAAATAAAGTAAATTTCGACGGAACTGCAGCGGAACTGCACGGCAACTGAACTTCAAAATATATTTTGTATGAGCTATATCGCACTAAGCGACAACTGAACTTCGCTGCGCGGCACTATGCGGCAAAGTTGACAATCTGACCAACTTTGCCGCGGCCTGAAGTTCTGTTCCGTTCCGTTGTCGCAAGTGCTTTATAGCAAGAATAACGAAACGTTGTGTTTTGGCTGTGTGCTTTGTTTTTTTCTGTGCCACATGGAAAGTAGAGCCTACATTTAGAAATATTTCGTGCTGAAAATAAAAAAGGAGAAATTATATCGGTCAGGAGATCAAATAATTATTTTGTTGCTTGGTCGAACATACTAGTATAAGTAATACCATCACATACTCACTACACATTTATTTATGAGTGAAGCCAATATGTACTGTAGCGTGGTGTGGTATATCAAAAAAGTGCGCAGTTCCGTTGAAGTGCAGTTCCGTCGACTGCGGTCTTACCTTAAACGTCACTAGGTCCAATTGTACGATTTGATGGTGACTTTAATGCAAAACACACCTGGGACTCAAGATGCATATCTCAAAAGGGTGGAATGCTATATGAAGCAGGAATGGAAAATAATAACTTACTGGCCAACTGATCCGTCAAAAATACCGACTTAATCGATTTATTTATGGTAAAAGGAATACCCTTTAACCAAGTAGAAATTTCAGAGAGGTATGATCTCTTCTCAGATACTTCTGCCGTTGTACTCTCTATGAGCGAAAGCCTTGTTATTGATCCAGGTTAGCAAACGGTAAAACTAACAAGGATGGATTTAAGAAGCATGGAATAATACACCTTATTAAAGGGAAATGTCACGCTATAACGATATAAAATATCCGCAAGAAATAAAAGATTTTGTGAAAGAGAGACGAAGAGCACACAAGAAATGGCAGGGTACCCGTGCTCCTCAACACAAAGCTAATTTAAATCGCTTGCGTAACTTGCTTAAAAGAGAATATCAGTTTTCAAAAATCGTGAAGTTGAAAATTACCTTGAAAATCTGACAGCAGAAAAAGGTTCTAACTACTCACTTTGCAAAGCTATTAAAGTAACAAAAAAAAACCAAAGCTTTCAGCGCCTCCGATTAAGAAAGGCCAAAATGAATGGGCTAAAAGTGACAAAGAAAAAGCTAAGTTGTACGCCGATTACTTGGAGGAAAATTTTAAGCCGTTCGATAGGCAATAATAAAAATATTAAAATGAATTTTACTTCAAATAAAAGATATATAAAAAGAAATGCTTTACTAGCCGAATTAAAAAGAGAAATAAAGAAGCTTAAGTTCAATAAAGCTCGAGGATATGACTTAATCACGGCAGAAATTTTAAAAATGCTCCCTCGTAAAGGATTTATTAACCTCTTTTACATATTTAATGCCGCTCTAAGGTTAGAATATGCTTCGAGCCAACAGAAAGTTGCGGAAGTCATAATGGTTTTGAAACCTGGCAGCTGACAAACCATCTCACGAAAAGATGTCTTACAGACCTATTTCGCTTCTTTCCATAATATCAAAAGTTTTTGAAAAAATATCGCCTGCAGCTGATAATAAAAGAGAAATTGTTAATACCTGAAGAGCAGTTCGGATTTAGAAGCAAGCATTCGACGATTGATTAAGTGCATAGAATTACTGATGTAATTGAGAGAGCTCTTGAAGAAAAAAAATATGTTCTACAGTCTTTTTTGGATGTGTCGCAAGCGTTTAACAAGGTGTGGCATGAAGGCCTCAAATTAAAATTAAGACAGGTTCCGTCTGAAGGACATTATAACATTCAAAACGGATATCTAAATAACAGACTTTTTCGTGCAAGACACGGAAATGATTATTCTAATTTCAAAGAAATAGTGGCTGGGGTACCACAAGGAAATGTATTAGGTTCAGTTCTGTACCTTCTATTTACATGCGATATACCTCAAACAGAGACTATCGTAGCCACGTTTGCGGATGATACTGCAATACTAGCAGTAGGCAAAACGATTACCAAAGCTACACCTAAATTACAAAATAAATAGATTACCCGTCTTTCTTAATACCACCAGTGTTCCATTTGCAAATGAGGCAAGCAAAGTATCTGGGAATGACTCTGGACGCGAAATTAAAATGGAAGCCGCACGTAAAAAGGAAATGCGAAGAATTAAAAAGTGGATTAAAAGGTATGAAAAGGTATTCTACTCGGTAAGTATTCAAAGCTTAGTATTGAAAATAAGTTGATTTTATACAGGCAGGTACTTAAACCTGTTTGGACTTATGGTATATAACTCGGGGGTTGTACCTGCGATACAAACTTAAATAACTTACAGACGTTTGAAAATAAATTGCTTAGATCATTTGTAAATGCTCCGTGGTAAATAAGAAACGAAGATCTTCACAGGGATCTCGGAATTCCTACGGTTCGGGACGAAATAAAAAGTTTCGCGCGAAATCATAGAAATCGGATATTAGAACACGCCAATTCAACGATTATTGACATTCTTTACGAGTCGAATTTGGCAGGCAACACGTTAGTTAACTTCAAATTTCAACTTAGTTGCAATCGGGAAGTGGAGACTTTTATGTAAAGCCTCTTAATTTTCAGACCTGCATTTTGTAATGAATATGAAGGGGGATGGGTATAGTCGATCTGAGGGACACCACATTCTAAATGTTCCTTGAACTATTTCAGTGAAATTCACACAGGTGATAGCTGCGACAGAATTACAAAGAAAAAATATTTTGAACACAGTGTGTTTCAAAAA
The DNA here is from genome assembly GCA_946251815.1 of Dasysyrphus albostriatus. Classification (NCBI taxonomy): domain Eukaryota; kingdom Metazoa; phylum Arthropoda; class Insecta; order Diptera; family Syrphidae; genus Dasysyrphus; species Dasysyrphus albostriatus. The sequence continues at coordinate 68,950,582 of OX276337.1, read as the reverse complement.
TATGTCACCATATTGCAACTACTATGTTCTTCGAGTGGTTTCATTGAAATTGACAACGGTTGTAGCTGAGACAGAGTTGTCTATAGTTGTAACTCTCATTTAATTCTACTTATTCTAATCAAACTTAAGGCATGACATGTCATTATTTTTTCTGTATGATTTATCATATGAGCTGTCATTTGAAGTCAAGTCATACGGTTATCATTTTTTGTATGTTTACACGTCTTTACTTCGCATTTGAACCAAAATAAAACAAAAAAAAACTCACATTTTTGTAAAACAAAATTAATTTTTTGGAATTATCCATTGTTGTTTTCATTCAAAATTCTAACTTTTTGTAGAAATATTTATACTCTGAATTCACTGTTTTCCAGGAAAACAACAATTCCTGTTTGACTTCTCAAATGGAATTAGCTGCAGTTCTAATGTCAAAAAAGTCATATGCTTTTTGCGTTTGAGAAGTCATATGAGAACTATGAGTGTGTTTAGACGGTTTGGTATGATTTTTTTGACAGCTAATTTGAGAAATCATATGACTTCTATAATCGTGTAAAGTGGCCTTCAGCAATAGATAAAAAGAAATTTTAATCTTCATTAAAGTAAATAAGGGAATTTCGTTGAACATTTCCAAATTTGAAGCGAAATCATCTCATTTCCCATACAAATTAACATTTAAAAAATGAGATAATCACAGCCACATTTGCACGAAATATACATATATATAGAATATATGTTGTCTTAAACAATATAAAATAATAAAAAAGAGAAGTAGATAAACATGTAGGTATATGATGTATTACCTTTACAATTGAACAGTTGTTAGTATTTAGTAACAAAAGAAAATTAAGTATTTTTTGTCATTAATGAAATATGAAATAAAATTATAATTAATTAAGCAGCAAATATATGAGGTCGTATTTGAAAAAGTTAATAAACAAATAACGAACTTTACAGTTAGCAACACCTTTATTGCACACTTAACTTTTAATTCAGTATTTAATAAAGGGTGGTTAGTCTTCAATTTAAAATTTTAAGGGCCGATGTTGAATGTTAACCCCACCCCTGAACGTCAAGTTTATTTCTGCATTTCATTTGACATTTATCAATTTCAGACTAAATCAATTTGAGCCATGGAAAGATACACAATCGAGCAACGCGTTAAAGTCATTCAGGCTTATTATGAAAGTGGGCGTTCAAATCAAAATGCATATCGTGCACTTCATCTTCAGTGATGAGGCACATTTTAACCTCAGTGGATTCGTCAATAAGCAGAATAGTCACATTTGGGCGAATGATAATCCAAGATTGATTGTCGAAAAACCAATGCACCCACAAAGAGTGACTGTTTGGTGCGGTTTATGGGCTGGCAGCATCATCGGGCCGTATTTTTTTCCAAAATGAGGCCGGTCAGGCAGTTACTGTGAATGGTGTTCGCTATCGTGAGATGATAACGAAGTTTTTATGGTCCGAATTGGAAGATATGGATGTGGACGATATGTGGTTTCAACACGACGGTGCCACTTACCACACAGCTAACGAAACAATAGCTCTTTTGCGCGACAAATGGCATTGTGGTGGCGATGTCAACTGGCCGCCAAGATTATGTGATTTGGCATCGTTGGACTTCATTCTTTGGGGTTATTTGAAAGTCCTAGGGGGGGCCATGACCTCCGTGACCCCCCTGTATCCGCCAATATGAGAGACGAACTATAATTCGACGATTTGCTATCTCTTTATCATTATTTCAAGAACAATATTTAACTAACTTAAATGTCTTTATTTTCCCCATTTTACTACAAAATCGTAGTGAAAATTGTAGATTGATAAAGATCGGTATTTTAGGATTCGCTACGAACCAAGGGGCTTTTGTAAGTCCCAGTTGATTACGATACCTACAATAATTATAGGCTAGCTAAAAAACTAATAATTCTTCGTATTTAAGCAAAGATAGAGCCGAAATCAATAAAACTTTTAAAAAGGGTAAGGTTAGGTATAGGGTTGTCATATAATCTTGATTTTGGTCTCATTAGATTCTGCATTCAAAAGTCATATCTCATACAATTAGATTTTACCCAAATAAGTTTATCAGGTTGATAAGTCTTCATACCCTATTTCCCTTTCAACATGCTGGGAACAGAGGTATTTATTGGACTATTAGAATTCTGATTCTTCATTCTTATTGTAAATCAAACACTCCCACCAAATTTTATGAGTGTAAGAATTTTGGATTTTTGCATATCCTATTTTACCTGTAATATGAAATGGTCACAAATTTTGAAATATAAAATGACATAATACTATTATAAAAAGTGTATCATCTTCATTTACGACATAATTTCGTGTCGAAAAATTTACGATTGCTTAGGTACATCTTTGGACAATTCATGAGCAAATCATAAAACATACGACGAGACGGTTTCACGATGTTGCATGAATCTCTTTAATAAGTTTCCAAAATATAAAGTTTTGTTCAACTAATAATTAGTAAGAACATAGTAAATTTAGCATGCGCAGAGTTTACATTAACGCTGCAATTCGAATATTTAACATTCATATTAAACTTATATAAAAATGTTAATTGTTCGGTGTTGAAAATAATTAAATGAAGTCTATTTTTAGACTACATTAGATATATACAGGTTTTCGTTTTCATTTCGTTACTAACTTGAAAATGCCATAAAAATACAAAACAATCTGTCTATGTGGTTTAATTAATTCGTTCTATATATTTACTCTTTTATGCTGATCTGGCAGGCGGCCAACTTTTCCGTGAGTCATTACAGCAAATATAACAAGTTGATTTTATTTTCTTAAGCTTTCGTTTGTTGTTAAATTTTTTTAACTTCCAAGTAAATTGACTCGATGAATTTTTGAGGAAAAATAAATGATTTCCAGAGAATTTCTTTTTTTTTAAATCTATTTTTACATATGTAAATTCTGAGTTGTTGTTTTGGTCCATACTATTTTTATGTATGCACAATAATTAGGGTGTGGGTAAAAACCAATTTTCTTTCTTTTTTTGAAACGTAAGTTGGTTGGGGGATTAAGAAAAGGCTTTAAAAATATGAGTCCATAATTTTAACGTTAAAAGTTAGCTCATTGCAATTTTATATATATTTCCAATTAAAAGTGTCCTGTAAAGAAATTTTATACTTTTTCGTAATAATAGTTAATTCTGATTTTACTGCTTTAGCACTCGAAAGATTCGCATGAGATTGGGCCAAAACAACAACAAAAAATTTGGCATTGAATCTTGTATGGAAAATACAAATATGCGATGAGGGTTAGGGGTCTCGTTAAAATAAATTATTGTTCAGATAAAAAAAAAGTGGTGTATATCTGATCCTAGGTAGTACCTCGTGGCATGATGGTTAGTGCGTAGGACTGTCATGCCAAAGGTTGGGCTGGGTTCGATTCCCAGCCGCTGCCACCTAAAACAGAAATGTTTTTTTCGCGAGGTACTGCCTCTTGCGAGGAACTGACAAATCCTCCAAGAGTATACTTGTCATGAATAAGTGCTTCTCATCTAGCCGTTCGGACTCGGCAAAAAATTGTAGATCCCCTCCATTCCTGCCAAAAATACGCACACATGAATGGTTGAGAGTTGTAAGTCACTAGGCCTTGGTTCTTCACGAGCTGTTGTGAAACCAAATTTATTTATTTTTTTATATCTGATCCACCCTAATGTACGCACCACTACCTGAGGCTATGCGGGCAGGTTATGTTGTTGAGCATGTTTATCAACAATATTTATAAACAAAGTTGAGTAATGGACTATGGATTGGACGCGACTAAAAACACATTCTGTTATTAAACAAAATTGAGTTTACTTACCCAAAACATATTCTCATTTTCTGGTACATTAACTGTATGAAACGGTATCTCTGGAATACCCACAGATGGTTCTTCTGCCGGCGATGGTACAGATATGTCAGAATCATCTTCAGTTTTTAAAGTTGGGTATACATTTGCAGGTGCATTACGATAATCCAGCTTATGAAAAGATCCGTCACTATCTAAAAATTAGAAAAAAAAAGAAATACAAACCACATTCCAGGTATACTGGATGTTACGTGGTTTATATACCTGGTAAAGAAGGTATGGAAGGGTACAAACTGGCATAGCCAGAACTTTGTGAGTTTTGCGACACAGAGTCGTAAGGCATAGGCATTCCTGGGAAAGATGAGCTCCCAGGATATGGAAGGGATGGTATTTGGGAAGCACCTGGGTAGGGTGCATTGCCATACGGTACTGGCATTCCCATGTTAGTAGGATAGGGGGCAGATCCAGGATACGGTGTTGACGATGGGTATGGTGTTGAAGTTGGATATGGTGTTGACGATGGATATGGTACTGTTGGATACGGAGATGTTCCGGAAGCTGGAGGTGCTGTTGGCACATATGATAAGTTAGCTGCTGCTGGATACGGCAAAGCAGGATACAATCCAACTGGTTTCTTTTCACGTTGTTCGCCATCAGAGTACCCGAGAGCGGCTAAGTTTACAAGCCCGATACCGTTTGCACCATAATTTTTTGGGTAGTTATTGTAAGTATAACTCGGCATTTTAGCTCCCGCACTAATTTAAATCTTATTTGACAAATTTTTTTTTATTACAAATCTATGGACTTATTGATGGAAAGAATAAAAGTTCTATATTTGTATACATACATAATATGTTAAGGGGCATTCACTTTGAGACGATCGGAAGGGCTATCGTTCGAGGCCTACTATTATAGAAACTACAGATTTCTTCTAACCCAGCAACCGTCCCAACATGATTGCCCTTTACTATTTTGGATAATTTGAGTGTCAACTACGTCCCGTTGCTCTGAAACACTTATATATTATATTCTACAAAATATATCTAAAATCCCCAACAAACCATAGACGGCAAATTGAAAAATTTAGGAAGTATATATTTCATAATAGTAAAGATAGTTCAGTCAATTTGTGCTCAAAAAAGCTCTTAGCGAGCAAATTGTGGGGTAGTTTTAATGTTGTCCTTCTTTTATGTTTTCGGGGGTGCTGAATCTGAGGTTTGCGACTAAAATTTTGTGACACAACATAAAAAAAATGCAAAAAATGATGCAAAAATGCATTTTTTCGGAGTTTTTCACTAATGGCTCGAAAACTACCTGCCAATTTTTCGAAAACTACATTAGAGTACTATTGAAAGTATACACAATTTCCAACAAATCTATGTTTAAGGTTTTTCTGCGATAACCCATTTGTACTTTTCTGATGGTCTTTGATGCGTTGAGTTCAAATCTTAAAATCATTCTAGCATGTCACGTTTTTGAGATATTCAAAATTTAAAAATGCGTTTGCATGCAAATTTGGGGTTGTATTTTTGGTCGATGTAATTTTTTTCGAAAAAGTGTTTATAGTCTCGAAGTTGAAGTAAAGAACATTTTACTTCGAAATTCTTTTTGATTTTTTTAAATACCACAATTCATCTTATACCGCTCTATGCAATTGCATTATATTAACTTGGAAATATCTTCTTTTCTAAAGGCAATGCAATGAAACGCCCATAGTGAAAGTTGTTCCTGAGTGGCATATCTTTCATTTGATATTAGTTTCATTAATGGCCACTAACGTCCAAAAATGACCATTCTCCTTCTATAGTTAATAAGAGGTTATCAAAATATCAATTAACTTCAATTCAAAGTGCCCAAAGTCGATTAAAGATATAAAGCTCTCCCAAGATAATGTGTTCCTCGATTGATGAGTTTTTTTAGACTTTAATGGCCGCACAACTACTTTTGTCTATTTTTGAAACTTTTCTCGGAAATATATATGTTTTTAATCAAACAAAACGACGTGATACTCTGAATACACTTTTGAATATTTTAAATTATTTTGTACGCTCACTTACTTTTGATTTACTTTTAGCCGCAAAGCTACAGTCAAATGGCACACATACACAATCCCTCGCAAAAATTGATTTTTTGTGTTTCCATGCAACCGGAAAAAAAGTAATTCAACCTAAGTTAAAAAAAAGCTTCAACCCGTTTTTGAAATACGTATTAACTTTAAGAAACTAAATATTGTTTTTAAATTCAAAATTAATTTTTTTTTCAAAATATTTTTATATTTGATTTTATTGACATTTTAAAGTAGCTTTTGTATAAGAATTTTAATTTAAACCGGTTGAACCGTTAATTAGAAAATGGAAAACCTACAATACAATAATACACTGATTTTTTTATCAAAATCTTTACAGCCGTTTCTTAAATAAATAAGCTTTTTCTTAATGGTTGTATGGCTAGTACCGTTATTTTTTTAGCTAAACAATATTCAATTTTCCCTTTGGAGAATCACAAAAAAGCTTAAAGTTCAAAATTTGAAATTGGTTTAGGCTGTATATCCAGATACCAACAGACAGAAATATGCCAAACACTTTTGTTCGTGTTTCCTATCATTGTAATGTCATGTTTGATTGTCATCTCAAATATTTTTCCTGCACGAATTCAAAACTTGACCTATAGGCATTACAGTAATTTGTAAAAATCTGGACTTTGCATTGTACTTTTCATCAAAGTCTAAAGCATACAACATACAAAATTCGAAAAAAGACTAAAAGTGTCAAAGAAACAAAAACGAATTTAATTTTGATTACCTACAAAAGAAAAAAAACTCGGACAGTAGTCGAAATAGTCATTAATTTTACAGTAATGTACAAAGTAGTTAAGCATTTTGAAACTGTGAAGAGATAAAAAATATTGAAAAAGTCTGTCGCGACTGAAAGACAACTTTTAGAGAACAGCAATTAATTAAAATTAAAATTTATAGATTTTTAGAAGAAACATAATGGCCTTTTTATGTTTTCTAGAAGTCGCATCGTATCGAAACTTGGGACCAGATTTAGTTTGTTGAAAAATGTAATCAAAGGCGTAAATTTGAAATTTGCCGATTTAGATCTGATGGTGGAAAACAATCACACTTTTGGCACTATCCAACAAAGTTTCAAAAGTAAATTTTTCGTTGAATTGAAACTCAACGATATCTTAAATCAAGCCAAAGTTTTTTTTTTTGGTCGGTGGCAAGAAGACAACAAGAAACAGCCAACCTCAATTTAACTACCACCTAGAAGCCACCGCACATTGTTCAAATGTGCAAATGCCACGGTAGACTGCTTTAAACTTCACAACAAAAGTTTCTCAAAAAATGGTGGATGCATTTTAAGAAATACATTTAGAAGAAGCACGAATATTACTTAAATGTAATTGGAAAGCCAGCCATTATTCATCAGTGCGTTTGAAAGAAGTACAATAATAATGCAAAAATAGGTACCTTAAAGGACGAGTTTATGAAGCTATGGGCGTCCCAAAGTTATTATAAAGACACTTCTCTAGAAAATATATATGCCGAGACAAAAAAAAACATTGAGAAAGTGGAGACAGTAGTGTCCTAATCATTGGCAGTCCAGAATCTTATTCCAACAATATATATCTGGAAAATGCAGAGCATTTGGATGATTTTTCGGTAAGTTACCAACACAACTGATGCAAAAATAGGTTGTGCACATAGAAGACAGGCCATCGATCAACTTACTGGATTTCAACGACTGGTTGCCAAAACTCATGGACAATATAAATATGTTGAGTCAACCCAGGCATTTTTTTCGATTGTAATGTGAAACCAAGCAGGTTAAAAAGAAAAGAACATGAGCCACAATGAAAGGTGGAAAGCCATTAAGCAGAATCAACTTTGCCGAGCATTTCTGACATCACATCCGAACTTTCGTTGCCAAGTAAACAGATTATGTGATGTAAATGGGTGCACATATAAGCATCATCGGCTTATACACAAAAATACAGGCGAATATGAAACAATTAAATCATTTTATATCGCAGTGCAAAATATTGATTCAAATCATCAGCTAGCAAGAGAACAACCACCCTTAGACAAAATACTGTTATTGCCTCGCACATGGGTCTTCTCCGTATATTAAAAATCGGATTGTTCCTGTTATTTTGCACAACAACCAAAAGAAGATTTAAACGCATGCATTTCTAGGTGACGGATCGTCGCTTAATATGATGGAACACTTCTTGGCCACGGAGTGGGATCTCGAAGGTAAGCACCTGCCACTCTTTCTGAAATGGACAGGAAATACACATCGAATAATCTTATACTTACAATCCCACTTAAGGTGGTAGAAGGAGGTGAAGGGCATCCAGTAGCAACAAAGACACGTCTACATCCACAAACTCTCATTAGATGTACTTCAGCAACAATTTCCTCAAACATGGTACCTACTTTCCGATATTTGCTGTAACCAATAAAAACAAACCAGGTAAAACTAGTCGAATTCTAAATTGATGAAATAACCAGATCCATTAATTTCTCTGCTCAAAGTTTCATATTGCTTTCAGGAAAGATTCATAGTCTTATGTGTTGACATTCGTGAGATGTTTCACAAGGTGGGTGGTAGAAGCGAGGACCTACACGCCCAACGGTTTTTCTGGAGCAGTGATCTTAAAAGTACATCTGATGTCTATGCTATGCAAGTATTCACTTTCCGATGAGTATCCGAGAGCAGTTAACTCCATCCTTAACAACCACTACGTTGTTGACCTTTTAGTAAGCTTCGACACCGAAGAAGAAGGTATAAAATAAACCAAGGAAATCAAGCTCATACACCAAAAAGGTGGTTTTGAAATACGAAATTGGATTTCAAATTCATTAGTTGTTATCGAAGCTCTTGGAAAAAGGCAACTAGAGGCCAATAAAGAGGCTGATGAAGTTTTGGACATGTGGTGGTGTACCGCCACATACACGTTTACATACTCCTTCTCATCAAATGCGTCTATGAGCGAGTTGCTCCCAGAAGAAATAAAACTTACTAAACGCAAATGTTACGAGTCATAATGAGTATATTTGATACTTAAGGTCTGATTGCGCATTCACTTATCTATCTAAAGATTTTGATGCAAGAAACCTGGCGATCTAAACTTGACTAGGATGAAGCAATAGATGAAAAATTATATGGCAAGTTGTGCATATGGGTTAAACATCTGGAGAACATCAGTTAGCTAAAAGTTTCTAGATGCTATTTTAAGAACATAAGGTTTGGTGAACATGAAACTTGCCAACTGCATGTATTTGTAGATGCGAGTACCAATGCATTTGCCGCCGAAGCCTATAATCGCTAAAGGAAAGTTGGTGGAATGCAGGATAATAACGTCGAAAACTAGAGTAGTATCACTTAGCCTCACGTCGATAATACGACTGGAACTTGAAGCTGCAAGACTAGGAGTGCGATTAACGAATAGTATAAATCAGATTCATACAATCAAGTTTTCTGAAGAGATTTATTGCACAGATTCTAAAACCGTGCTCTCTTGGATACAATTCGAATACTGAAAATACAGGCAGTATGTTGGATTCAGAGTGAATAAGATCCTAGAGACAACGGAGACCCAACGCCAACATTGGAGCAGATAACGAAAACAATCTCAACCTTCCTCTGAAGTTTTTCGATAATTCAAATACGAACATTATCTTCATACACAGAAAAAATGATGTTTTACCATTTCACGGGAGGATTGATACTGTGGTTGGAGTAACTGAAGAATCTAACCGACCGATAATATTATCCAAAGGACACCATTTTCACCGTTCTAATAATAAATTCCTATCATGAGAAATACCATCACGAAACCGTTGTGAACAAAATTCGGCGAAAGGGTGGTCAACTATGTAAGAATCGAAGGGCTAGTCAAAATCCATCCAATCTACCAGTCGCCAGGCTTTCATAATTTTGCAGACCGTTCACATTCATAGGAATTGATTATTTCGGGCATATGTACGTGACAGTGGGCGGCATACCGAAACAAATGGGATATGCTAATAACGTGTATGACTATTCGCGCCGTACAACAGCTTAACAACGAACTCTTGCATCCTCGCAATTAAGCGTTTCATTGCAGCACGCTGAGGAATTCTAGAAGAAATAAGGTGCAATAATGGAACTAATTTTCATGGAGCGGAAAAGGAACTGCAAGAGACATTACATCAAAAACAAACTGCCTTGGTCAAAGAATTCTCAAGTTCAAGCACAAGTAAGTTTTCGATTTGCCACCATCTCCCTATATAGGCGGAAGCTGGGAAAGTCTTATTAAGTCAGTGAAGAAGACGTTGTATCGAATCATGCCAATCAGAAACCTAACATATGAATTGTTGAATAGCATCAGTCTATTAACTTATATATCGCTAGAAGACGACAACGATGAAGTCCTGACACCAAACCACTTCTTGCTGGGAACATTTAAAAACGGACAGCATTTTCACTGATCTTTTTAGGCGAAAGTGGATGAATCTCAGCAGTATGCGAACCTATTCTGGAAGAGATGGAAACAGGAGTACCTGCCATCGTTTAGAAGATAAAAATGGTTTGAACCGGTGAAGCCCATTGCGGTTGAAGATATCGTTTTAGTGGTATATGAAGCAAATCCTCAGAATCCAAAAGTATATTTTTCGATTCAAAATCATGCACAAACGTTTTTAAGTCGGCGACAAGAAGACATAAAATAATAGAAGCCATCATTAAAAATACCCAGAAAAACAAAAAAAAAACAATTTATTTCTCTGTTGCCAAAGCAACAATACTACTTGCAAGAAGGCTCTGAACGTTTATAGTCTGGTTTGATGCGGTGTAAATTACCCATTCGATTTCATTGCTTGTAGGCTCAACGAATACAAAATTATGCAATTTCAAACGTATTAACATTTGCACTTATCATTTGGGCTCTATTAAAAGATATCAGAAGAAATATTTTAATTTATATTTTTCTCCATTGTATTCTTTAATTATACACGCTACTAGACAAATTTGATTTAAAATTTTTTGATCAGCTGATTTCTTATTTGGCAAGCAAGAAACTGCAGAAACTAAAATGTTCGGGTAGATTCTTGCTACAAGGGAAATGAAAAAAGTCAGAAGCTCTAGCAAAGAAACACGTTTGGGTAGGTTTGGGATACTTTTGGAACCCGCGGTCGAGTAAAGAAACAGACCTAATAAAAACTCTTTGCGTTATTCTTAACGGTAAAAATTGAGTTTTTTTCTTGGCTATAAGTAGACATATTTATTAACGATTCTTTCCTAGATGTATTAGAAATTAAATGTTAGAATCAATTAATAATAAAATTCATTTAGTAAACAACCATTAAATGTAAGGCGCCAGTTATAACATTCATTGAAAACCATCATTTATTTCATTTTGAGACTTTGAAAGTAAAATAAGAGATTATTTTGTTTTTAAAAGAAAGTTCTTATCCTATTAATTTAAAAAATGTTATTGATTTCATTCTCCACAATTGAAATTCTCTCTACTTATTCAAATTAAGCTTATCAACAGCTAATAAGATAATATTATCTCAATTTGTATAAGAATTCGATGAAATAAATAAAATTAAAAATTTCTAATCTTAATTATTAGATCTAGCTAACAAGAAAGTTAATGTCAGCCCAACTTTCCACAAAAATGACTGAATATTTCAATGATCATTTGTAAGGTACCTAGCTAGTTCAATCCTTGGACAAAAAACCCATTAAGACTCATTTTATGTGAAAGGCTGGGGCGGAATTTATATTTTTCTTGCCAAGAATAATATTGATTTTACTTTTTTAACATAGCAAAATCAATTATCAAAATTTTGAATGGGGACAATGTATTTCAATAATAGCTACATTGTGTACCTATAACTCTCGATTTACAGATAAATGGTAAAACCCAATAGGTACCTACACATCTAAAACAGTTTATGATTTTGAATCACGATGGTTTAATTAGAACTCAATTTATAAATGATTCATGGCCTTTCAGCGCCCAGCAAAAAAGCACTTTCAAAATGCCTTGAAGCCTCATATTTGCTATAAAAATGCTTTCTATTAAAATGCCTACATAATAAAATATTTTTTATGTAGTTATTAAGGTATTTACAAATCATCTGAGCTTTGGCAAGAAACTGCAGGGCGCTAAAATAGGTAGACATACAAACAAATAATTTCTACCTAATATGTAATACTATAGTTCTTGGTCTATAAATAAAAAAATTAGTTTACATATTATTCTTTTTTATGGAAATATGCATATTTTGTATGTGTCAACAGAGTTAAGGTTGAAACTTATTAGACTCAATTAACAAGAATGATAATTGACAACCAAGATATTACCGGTGAAAAGGAAAAACCAAAGACCTGAAACAGTTTATTTTGAATGTCACTGTTTTAATTGGAACTCAACTGTTGCATTGATAAATAATTCAGGAGCTTTCCAAAGCGCAGGTGTTCTAGAATTTCAGAGTTTTTAGAGTAAAACTTTAATATAGAAACCAAGTAGTATATTACATTTACAGGTATAAATGAATCATCATAACTTAATAATATTATGTACGGCTTATCGAATTGTTATCATATCTTTTTTAATTTACCTATCTACATAAAGATAAAGATATAGGCTGCAGATTTCCTATTTTTGAAGTTAACTTTTTTTTGTTTATGACTATGACACGTCTTATTATTTCAAAATATACAAACTTCCTTTCCAAAAATGAAGCCACAAATAAGAATATCTCTTTTAAACTTTATTCAGTATTCACCAATCAGATAACTTAATTATTTATTTGTGATGAATGATTCACGCACACGGTAAACAAAAACCTTTATTTTAGATTTTCACAAATAAAAAGACTATTACAATTCGTTTAGGGGTTGGGATTTTTTTATATTATTAACAAGAAAGAGAATAAGCCGATTTGGACTTTAGAATATGTAATTTATAAATTTAAGACGGAAGCGACGGCGGCGATCGACACAAATCACCGGAATTTGTTTTTTCTTTCACAACTTGCGACTTGCGATTGCGATTTCCGTGCGTTCAAGCATCTAGAAATCTGAATATTTACAGCATCTGATTGGTGAGCTGTCACAAAAATTCTGAAAATTCAGATGACTTTTCGTTTCGTTTGCTTACGTTTTTCAGATAAAAGGCGTGTTCCAGAACGAGTTTCAAACAGTTTGAAACCCCCAAATTTAAGGTCTGTTCGTGTACTTCCCATAACTACGAATTCCTACGAATTTTATTTTTTATATGAGCTTTGGCAGAACTTTGGGCTAAATTCGAGAAATTCGTAGTTTTGGGAGGTACGCGAACAGGCATTTAATTATACATGCAAATCCACCATTATGGTCGATTTACATGTATCTTGATTTCATTTCTTGAAAAAGAAGAGGATGTAAGATATAAAAGTTTCGTTTGGTGGACATCTGATCTCACCTTCACACTCATTGAATTTCGAAAAAAGTCATAACTCTAAAGTCGCCGTGTAATAGGGCACTTATGAGTCATGACTTTTTTCGAAATTAAATGAGTGCGAAGGTGAGAACAGATGTTTTTTCTCGTTCGCACTCATTAAATTTCGAAAAAAGTCACACAGCTTTGACATTTTCATTCAAAACCTTTTCAGAGCTCTTCAAACTGTGGCCAATTGGGTGTGTTCAATAGGTTTTGACTTAATTTCCAACCTAGTAGGATATTCACACCAAACCCCAAAACCGGGTTTCGGTGAAAACTTTTCAAAAATTCGAAAACCATTCACACCATACATTACACGTTTTCGTTTGACATTACAGTTTTTCATTAACCAACCACTCACAATTTTCTTTTCTTTCTGTTGTTTTCTTCCATTTTATGAAAGTAAAATTGTGATTAATTATATAAATTTAATACAGTAAAATGCGTTGCCAGAAAGAGTTCAAGTGCTTGGCTCGAGTTCGATCATGATCCATCAGGATATTTAATGTATTTCGGGGTCATGGGGTTACTTACATACTTATCCGGCTCCCGATCCATGGAGGGTCTCTGCCTGAGATATTGCGGTCTTCTATCAGTTTCGGTACCTCGCACGCTCCCTCCAGTCATCGAGACCTAGCATTCTTGCATCTAAAATGCCAGGTCCATATACCGGAGGTTCGGTCTACCTGGTCGTCTCGACCCTGTGGGCTGGGATTAGAAGATTCTCTTGGCTGGAGCATTGTTGTTAATTTGCTCGATGTGACCGAGTCAGTATAGTTGACGTGTTTTGGCTCTTTGGACCATATCCACATCTTGGTACAGCTCATACAATTCACGATTGAATCTTCTCTTCCATTCACCCTCCTCGCATATTGGACCAAATATCCACCACCGAATTTTTCTTTCGAAAGTGCCCAGTATCAATTCCCCTTTTTACTTATCGTCCAGCACTCACCACGGTAGAGTAGAACTGGTAAAATTAGCATTTTGTATAGCGTGCACTTTGTCTTTCGGGAAAGGAGTTTTGAACCCATTTGTTTGGCCAAACCAAAGTAGCAGTGGTTTGCTAGGGTAATTCATCGTCGTATTTCCACGTCATTCATGGGATTGATGTTTGTTTTGAGGTGAATACCTTGACTACCTCGAAATTACTGCTATCAACAGTGACGGTTTTGTGCTAGGTGATGGACAGATGAAGCATTGTTTGTTGATAGCATATGCTTTGTTTTGTCCTCATTTACTTCAAGACCTGTTCATCAATAGCTATGAATGCTTCTAGTAGAGCTCGCTCGAAGCGGTCGATGATGTCGATGTTATCCGCATAGCCAAGCAGTTGCGAAGACCTGTTGAAGATAGTGCCTTCCAGGTTAACACCACTCTTGCAAACTATCTGCTCCAGGACTAGATTGGAAAAATCACATGATAGCGCAATTCCTTGTCTGAACCCTGTACATGTCTGGAATAGCTTGAATGAGCTGTAACCCATTTCCACGTTACACCGCGTATTTTGTAACGACATGTGGCATACCTGGGTCAGTATTTTCGGGAACCTGAGTTCCAACATTGCCAATAGAAGAGGGTTTAGGGTTACCTAACGTTACGTCCCCCTTTTGGAGCGACGATCCCTCTTTTCATCTCAGAAACTATTTTGTCCCCCAAAAACAAAAATACGAAAGGGGGATACAAATGTCCCCCTTTTGAAACAATTTATCATTTTTTTCTATTTTAGGCCAATTAATTTTTTGCTTTTAATTATTTCCCTCTTTTTTAACGTTAATGGTTTTGATTATACTTCTATGTTATGCTATACACACTTTTACAGCAACAAAAAAGTTTTTTTTCTGTCACTTCGTAATTCACTTTCCATTTTTATTGATAGTGATTATTTGTATTTAACCTTTATATATGTATAACTCTTAAAATGAAAAACAGCTAAGCAAATGCATAAAAACAAAAAACTTTTTTAACTGAGAGGTGGGCAGCTATAAGTTCTGCAATATCATTGAAGATTCTGCCCTCATTAAAAGTCTTTGTCCCTCCAAAAAGTACACAAAATCTCCTTTTCCCATTTTCTAAAATGGTAGCCCTAGGTGGGTCTTGACTCGAAATTCGTTGGTGTTTTCCAAGATTGGTCTCAATGTAAAGATTTGGTCTAGCGTTGATCTGCCTGGCATGAAGGCATACTGATACGTGCCGGTCATAGTTTTGGAGACAGTTTTAAGACGCTCCACTGGGGTATCAACGACAACAAGGAGATCTCTACCTTTGTTTATGCTCACCTTTGAAAATAAAGAAAGCCTCGATAAGATCTACAGTATAAAATCAATTATGGGCATAGTTGTCAAAATTGAACCACTACGAAAGTCAAAAATTGTTCCACAATGTAAACGCTGTCAGGCCTTTGGGCATACACAAAAATACTGCAATCGTGAGTTTGCTTGTGTTAAATGCGAAGGCAAGCATGCAACTAAAAACTGTCCCATGGGCAGAGAACAGAAAGCGAAATGTGTTAACTGTCAAGGCAACCATCCTGCAAGTTACAGAGGATGTCCAGTTGCCAAAAAATTCCAAGACACAAAAAGAAAAAACAAAACTGGGAACAAGCTAAGAAACCCAACAATCACAAAAGCAATAGTTGAAAGCAAAAAAGTAGCCGTTGAAAACAAAACTAAAAATCAACCGCCAAAAGCAATTGCACTAAGCAAAAGTGATGAAAATAAATCATATTCCCAGATTGTTAAAAATGTGCGGAAGAACGAAGAAACATCTATTAAAGAAATGCTTGAACTTATACTGAAAAGGATTGACAAACAAGATTTAAACATAAAACAGCTAAGCGAAGAAGTCGCTCTTAAAAAACAATGATGGACAGAACACCCAAAATCGCAACATGGAATGCAAACGGTCTTTTACAACATGTATCAGAACTAAACATCTTTTTAGACATAGAGCATATAGACATTTGTTTGGTGTCCGAAACTCACCTCGCTATAGAACAAAATCTTGATAATAAATTACCTAACTATACGTGTTATCACGCTCCGCACCCAGCTGACAAAGCTAGGGGAGGATCAGCAATACTAATAAAAAAGTGCTTAACACACTATGAAGAGCCGAAGTTTACTAATGAAAACATGCAAGAAACCACAATTAGTATTGGTATAAAAAAGAAAGAGTTTAAGATAGCGTCTATATACTGCCCTCCGAGGCGCTCTCCAACTGAAGAAGACTATGCAGAACTCCTAAATTTGTTAGGACATAACTTCCTTGTTGGTGGCGACTTCAATGCTAAACACACCCAATGGGGATCTAGGCTCATAACAACGAAAGGCAAACGGCTATATCAAGCAGGCCGCAAATACAACTGCGAATTTTATTCTTCTGGCTCGCCAACATATTGGCCATCTGATTCTAACAAAATACCAGACCTTATAGACTTTTTCGTAGTAAAAGGTATTAAACGAAACCATATAAGTATCGAAGGTAATTACGATTTATCGTCAGATCATACTCCAGTAATATTATCACTGAGCGAAGCAGAAATAATAGAGAAAAGTAATCCTAAGCTCGTGAACAGAAGAACAAACTGGAACGAATTCAGAGATAAACTTGAAAGTTTTATAAACCTAAGATCCCCTATGCAAACAATAGAACAGATTGATCATGAAGTAGAACAATTTATTGCTGATGTGCAACAGGCTGCAGAAGAAAGTACTCCAACAATTTCGAACTCAAGAGAAAAAGAAATAAAATATCCTGTCGAAATAAAGGAGCTGATCTTGGAGAAAAGAAGAGCTCGAAGAAAATGGCAAGCTACGAGATTTCCAGGTGATAAGGCAGTTTTTAACCGTCTTAACAATGAACTTAAGAAAAGAATCTGGGAATTTAAAAGTGATTCACTTAGTAGATTCCTGAATAGTCTGACGGCGGATGCTTCTACGGAATACTCCTTATGAAAAGCAGCTAAGCGCCAAAAAAGACCACAGGCACAAAACCCGCCAGTAAAATCTCAAGATGGTAAATGGATCGGAAACCCAAAATAAAAGGCTGATCTCTTCGCTGAACATCTCGCGAATGTTTTTAAGCCATTTCCAGCAAGCACAGCTACAGATCCATTACAGTTTGTTGATAGAAACGACGAATGTGAAATCCCTTTTGTCACGCTCAAAGAAGTAAGAAGTATGTGTCAACATAAGTTGTCTAACAAAAAATCACCAGGGTACGATCTAATAACTGCTCAGGTTTTGAAAGAAATGCCTTCGACAGCCTTCAAAAAACTCCAATTTATAATAAATGCATGCCTTAAACTAAGATATGTGCCACATCATTGGAAAATTGCAGAAGTCATTGTTATACCTAAGCAAGGTAAGCCACCAACAGAAGTAACATCTTACAGACCTATATCGCTTATACCAATCATGGCAAAAGTTTTCGAAAAACTGCTTCTGAAAAGACTAAGCAGAATAATAGAAGAAAGAAGACTAATTCCGAGCCATCAGTTTGGATTTAGAAATAAACATTCCACGATAGACCAAGTGCATCGGATTACGGATGTTGTGGAAAAAGCACTTGAAGAAAAACAAGTATGCTCGGCTATATTCTTAGATGTTGCTCAAGCCTTTGACAAGGTTTGGCACTTGGGACTTGAGTACAAACTGCAAAGGGATCTTCCCAGGCAGTACTACGAAATACTGAAATCCTACGTTACGAACCGACTCTTTAGAGTACGGTACGACCAAAATTACTCGGAACTAAAGAAAATTGAAGCCGGTGTACCACAAGGAAGTGTCCTAGGACCAACCCTGTATCTGTTATATACAAGGGATATTCCAGTGGACATCAACGCTATCATGGCCACCTTTGCTGATGATACTGCAATATTGGTGCCAGATAAATCCGTTACGAAGGCTACACAAAAACTGCAAAATGCAGTCGATAAAGTTAGTGATTGGACGCAAAAATGGCGAATCAAACTAAATGAAACAAAATCGACGCATATAAACTTTACAAACAAAAAAATAAACAATGTTCCAATTCTTATAAACAGTACAACAGTACCTTACTCCAATACTGCCAAATACTTTGGAATGACTTTGGATGCAAAGT
This sequence comes from Dasysyrphus albostriatus, assembly GCA_946251815.1. Classification (NCBI taxonomy): domain Eukaryota; kingdom Metazoa; phylum Arthropoda; class Insecta; order Diptera; family Syrphidae; genus Dasysyrphus; species Dasysyrphus albostriatus. The sequence continues at coordinate 68,932,171 of OX276337.1, read as the reverse complement.
TTAAATGGAAAGAGCACATCAAAAAGAAAAAAGACGAACTAAACTTGAAGTACAGAAAAATGTACTGGTTACTAGGAAAGAACTCTGACCTATCTATCCAGAACAAACTAATGTTATATAAGCAAGTACTGAAACCCGTTTGGACATATGGCATCCAACTATGGGGCTGTACAAAGAAAACAAATGCTGAACCCATCCAAAAATTCCAAAGCAAGGTCCTTCGCGGAATAATAAATTCCCCTTGGTATATAAGAAATAGCGATCTACATCGTGACCTTCAAATTGAAATGGTTACAGAAGTGGTTAAAAAACACGCTGTATCACACAATCAGCGACTGCAAAGTCATACCAACTCCGAAATGGAGACCGTCTTAAATGTACGAGACAATGTTCGGAGATTAAGAAGAACCAAGCCTCATGAGCTGATGGTCTAAAAGCTATGGAAAGTGTTATAACTTAAACTTCCCACAATGCGACTTATAAATTAAGAAAGAAAAATCATTTGTCGATCTTTCATAGATTGGTCCTGATTCACCGGTGGTTTTAGTGCGGTAAGAGTCCCACACTACTTGGTACCGATTCTTACCGAGTGTCTTTTGAAGATTTCCATCGGATAAAAAAAAAAAAAAAAAAAAAACATAGTACGTTGGATAGGATCGTTTATGCAACATTATGCAGGGATATACCTCTGTATATCCTGCGGGACATATGATCGCCTTTTTTAAGATTGGGCATATGGAGCTAATTGACCAGTTGTCGGACATACTTTCCTCCTTCCACATTTGGTTGATGAGCTGATGCATGCAACCTACCAGGACATATCCTCCATACTTGAAGAGTTTCGCAGGTAGGGCTTTCGAGTCGGTGGATTTGTGCTTCTTAAGCTTGTGGATGGCTTTCTTAATCTCTTCAGTACTGGGCGCTGAATATGCTGCTTAAACACGCCTACAATCCTCTGCGCTTTGGTGACTAGGTTCCCTTTGCTGTTTCGAAGAGCTTGCGTGCAGTTTTTATATCCACACTTAGCTGTTTTGGAAAACCGGAAGGTGTTAGTGGCTGTTCTAGACTCCTCGAGATACCTGAACTGAGAGCCTGCGGATGCTTTTTGTGGTGTATTTTTGGTCACAATAATGCGAAGTTGTTTCCAGAGTTTCCATAGTCTTGATAAGATCTACAGACTTTACTGTAGTGGAGTACTTTTCATACTACTCAAAATTTGAAGAACGCAATTACCTCTCTTTTATATCTGCACAATGCCTCGAGCAGCGGGTACTTTGGAACTTCGTGAAATGAAGTTACCCAGTTTGTGCCAGTAACAGTAGCACCACCTAGAATTTCGGAAAGAATAATAGCACGTCGGTATGTTCCTATTCCCACACATAACGTTCGAGTTCAAGCAAAAGTTACAGCCATTGCTGGCAGAGCCAACCCGATATAAATAAGCGCCCTATGCAAGCTTCATCATTAGCGCCCTCAATTGCGGTTATTGGTGGAAGAAATCATTTCCTGCTTTTTTATGAACAGAAAAAAAGGATTTTATTAAAACCTCGGAAATGGATTATTATATCACATAAATAATAGCAACTAAAAGGATTATGACAATAATCAAAACAAAATTCAAAAAACATATCACAAAAATTAACTGAACTGAAAAAATGTATGTAAGTAAAAAGTATTTAAAAAATAATTCAAAAACATAATCAGCCTTATTGTGAAATTCACGTGAACAACATTCCACGCAAAGTTTCGCAATTAATAGCTTAAGTTGTCACTTATTTGTTGACGAAGAAAAAAAGAAAAACAGAGGTTACTGTTGCCCTGTGCGAAAGTTTTTGTTTATTAAGGGACAAAGACAAAATCATAACAGCTTTTAAAATTCCGCGGGAAAAAACATTTTTCGGGTAAAATATTTTCCATGTTTAATTCACAATTAGACTGAATAATATAAAAATAAATAATTAACTCATTAATTAGGTGGAATTTTAAAGCTTACTTAAGGCACCCATTGTGTTCAGCGCCCTGGACATTTGCACCGCTTGCACGTATAGCTTGTCCGGCCCTAATTGCTGGGATAAGACTCTGTGGCCAAAGAAAAGTTGAAGGCCGTTATCTGAGTCAGAAATGCATTTGCAGAATATTCCCTGAAAAAGTATTCTATTCTAAAAAGCAAATAAAAGTTTTGCTGCAATAGCTCTGTGTTCGATAATGCAGTTTGCTAAAGTCACATGTTTGAAACACATCACATCTTCAGTGCAGTTTCACCTCACCGTCAAAAATCGAGTTGACGGAACAAATAAGTATTCAGAAGCCATAGAATGTGAGTGTAAATGTCAAAAGTGCTTGCAAGCAAAATTGACTGGCACAGTCAAACAGAGGCAGCAAAAAAATTAACATGAAACCTAGTAAATGGGCGAAAACCTGTAGTTTCTAAAATATTCGATGAAGTAAATTACGAGTATCTTTGATTTGTGGATGAATAGTACGGAAGTTACTAAAACTCATCCATGAAAGCGAAAAAAGTCTTCAGGAATACAGTAGACCCTCGATTTAGTGAATCTCAAAATAGTTAACTATCCACAGTGGTAAACACACGAAATTTTCCATAAAATTGGATTTTTTATAAAAATAACTCGCAAGCATTTAAGATTACTTGAGAACACTGGGGAGTTTTTTCGGTTTTTCTTAATAGCCCAGGAAAATTAGACTTTCAATTCGAAAAAATTCCGACAAAGCTGAATTTTGGTAGAGAGCTTCGTTTTGATGTCTTAAACATTTCCTGAAAAGTTCCTTTAGGGGGTGTTGAAGGGGGGTAAAATTTAGTTTTTTCTTAATTTCTCAAAAAACTATAGGTTTTTTTGAACAAATTTGAAGATACAAATTGTAGATTATGTCATTCTACACAAAAAAGATTAACATACTTTTTTTCATAAAAGCAAAAGATTCTGAGAAAATCATGCAAGAACTTCTCGGTGGAGCAAGTTTTGTCAAACAATTTATTAAAATTTCCATAATCGATGGGCTTAAGTTTTTGTACGGTTTGAGTTTGGCTATATCTTTTCTTTATAAAACTAAGTTTTTGGGGTGCCCGGGGTAAGGTAAAGGGTAAGGGGAAGACCGCCATCTTGAAATAGAGAGTGATTTGGTTTTTGTTCAACAACTTAATGAAATTTCTTTTTACCACAAAATTCATGAAAGAATAACATTTAGACAATAAAATTATCTAAAAAATGAGCTATTGAAGAACTCTGTAGGTTTGTTAATCTTGAAGATATAGCGTATCAAAGTAACGCTTTTTATTTTGTACTGTAATTGCACAAAAAACGGATTTTTGTTAATATCTCAGCTGATCAGATTTCGGTAATATCTGCCTAGTACCGCTTGAGGACAGGGCGGTTGTCATCCGAGGCTTCTCGTGTCCCTTTCATAAAAATTGGTTTCATTACTGTGACCGGGACGTTAGCCCAACGCACCAACCTCCAATCTGTATGGCTATGGGTTAAGTGTTGCAATTCTTTCCTTGGCCAACAATCGCACTTACAAATTAAGCAAGTCATGACATAAAGCCAAGACTAGTATCCGGCGGTTACCAACTTGGAGGTAATGTTAGCTTAGCACTGTGCATTAAAAGATACAGCTCGAGGCCCCCACTTCCTACAACATCCAACCAGTCATGGAGTTGAGAGGAAGGATCTTTCGAAATCTTGCCACCTCACTTGTGTTCTCAATGGATTGAAACTGTCTAGCCCATAAATCCTTTTTGGCTTTTCCTTTTTCTTTGGTGTATATGTTTAGTTCAACGCTGTATAAATTCCAATCTTCCCCTAATTTGCTCATTTTGGACTTCTCGAAAAGTTTTGTTGACCCCTGTTTTTTGTTTCTCAAGTTCACTATTCCAACATGGTGGGTTAGTGGATTTAATATTACGAGATATAGGGCAGTGTCTTTCGAAGAACGTTCTCATTTCACTGGTAAGATTTTGAATAACAGTGTCAATGGTTGAGGTTGTCGAAAGCTTTTCTTCCTCTGCTGGGTAAACATGTTCGTTTAACCATTTTGTGTACTCTGTTTAATTTGTTCTAGTTGGGTTTCTAAAAGGCTGTATACCTTTTTGGTTCCTGTCCTGTCTAAGGTAAAGTAATCCAAAAAGGATTTCCTAGGTCAGGCCCTTATTTGTATTATAAAAAAAAATCTTCTGGAAAAAAATAGTCTTTAATACTAAAATAATAGTAAAAGATGATTTTTTCACCAACAAAAGATTGTTATGGTTCAATCGGATAGTAAATGTAGAAGCTATGATCAGCTATGATCAGTGAATGAAGACAATTTCAGCTTTTTTTTAACATAAAATCGTTCGATTGGAAATTTAAAAGAACTCTCCGATCCGGAACACCAATAAAACAAACAGGCACCTGCAGTTTAATTCTGAAGTTTTTCCTTTTATTTGTGCGACTTCCAAAATAGTTCTTCATATTTGGAAACTTGGCGGACACAAATATGAACGAGTATGATCATTTTCAATAAAGAAAATGGCAAAATTATATTTCAAACAGAAAATAATTGTTCTTAGAAGCAGTAAAATGTGTGAAATTAACTTATTTTTAGCTAAAAATGTGCTTTTTGCAATATTTGACAACACTTTGACAACTTTGTGTTTGAATGTGTGAGCAGTTCTGGTTTTGATTCGGAAATTAAATCCAGAATTGTTTTCTGTTCTTTTAAGTAGAGGAACTGTCATTCTGAATGCCAATAGAACACTTTCGATTGGCAATCGAAAATGCCATTTGATTTCACACATCCCCTTACTCAAGCTGCGCGGCCGTAAATGTTGATTAATGAATAGTCAACAGGCACTTACAAAACAAATTTTCCAATTCATATTTTACAATTGAACACGACTGTCAATGAACTAATTATTGCGTATACTTACTTCATAAGACTGTTAAGCTATTAAAAAGTACAAAAAGATGAACATTTTTATATATTAATAATATATTTCAATTTTTAGCAGTTTTGTCTTTATTTTTACATCTTTTTATTGAATCATTATTTCATTTCACAAGATCAATTAAATATTTATGTCTTCTTTTATTGTTTTAATTACTTCGATTTGATATTAACATAATTCCATCATATAAATTAATTTCATTTATTCGATAAATCTCTTACAAATTACCTACTTTACTATCATAAATATTTTGTATTCTTTATATTTAATAAAAAATGGTTTAAATATTTTTTTTAACCCTTTTTCCTTAAATGTAAGTATTTTAATCGTTTTTTTTCTCTTATGTTTTCTTTTTAATCTACATGATGATTAAAATTGTTAAATGGTATAACATAAAAAGATGAAACGTTAGTAATGTTAAAAAAAATATATTAATTATGTTTATTGGTTTTTGTTTTCACTTCATTTTTACAAAAATAATGTTACTTTTCTACTTAAGTGTAAACATTCACTTTTAATTTATGATGCTTTGTATTTAAATAGGTATATTTTATTATATAATTATCATACTTTTGGTTGGTTTTGATGTTATCATACATATATTTAGAGCGTTTTTTTGAGTTTTTTGTATGTTTATTTTTAAAAGTTCCTTTGTATGTATTAATCGGTGTTTGAAAGAATGAAAATATTTACTAAGTGCTTTGAAAAATGTTATGTGAACTGTATATTGAGTGTCAATGAAGAGATATGACAAAGAAATCAGTTTCTATCCTGTTACAGGACTAAGAAATTTATTTTAAATATTTTGTATTTCGAGTTGTTAATTATATGTATGTATGTTGTATGTATGTGTTTTGAACGCATTATATTTTTGTCTTGTTTTTTAATTTTGTGTCAAACACAAAATAAAACTTTGAGTTAATTTTAAAATTACATGTTTCAACTTAACTTACCATTAACATTTTTTTGTATAAATTTGACTTAAAGCATTTCATTTTTTTTTAATATATTAATGTGTTACTATAACTTACTTTTATAACTAAAAATAAAACCCGTATTCTTATATAAATATTACATATATACACAGAGATAGATAATTGAATGTTCAATGTTATTTGAATTTTTTTTATTTATACAACCGGATTTACGATTTATTATTGTTTTTGTTTTTTATGTATATCTTTTTTCATTGACGAAGAAAAAATAATATAAAAATAAAATTAAGGTTGCATGAAAAAAATCTTTTTCTTAAAAGTCAAAACTTACATTTTTGTATTATAAACGAATGATATCAAACCCAATTTTGATACCGTGTATTATGATGACTCTAATATGATGATAATTGCATTTGAAGCAAAACCAAACAATTTTTTTTTAAATACAAAGCTAACAAAAATAATGTCTTTTATAATCGATAAAAAATAGACATTTTAGAGGTACATATGTAAAAAAAGCCTTGTTGACTCAAATCTCATTTTGATGCAATCTCATTTCATGACACAATAAGAAAAGATTTTATCAGAGGAAAATTCTTTTTTTTGTTTTATGTTTTTAAATGAAGCGATATCGACAAAATAATCAATATCATGGTTCGGAATCATAGAATCATACAAGTGGCAACAACTTTTTATTGAGGCGACTTCTATAAGCGTCAAGGAGTTCAATTAGTTTTACATACTTAAATTTTATAACTTTAAGTTCTTAATTCACTTATGTATATTATTATTTTAAATAAAATACCACATTTCTGAATTACAAACATACATAATTGTGAGATAAACCTAAGAATAAGGGTTATTATTTCGAAACAGTGTTATTGTTTTAGCCCGAACTGGAAGTTGACAAATAAATTATTATTTTAATAATTAAATGCATTAATTCAGTGCATAAATCAATTATTATCACGTTTTAGGAAGGAGTTCCCATATTTGCAGCATCTTACGATTTTTAAAGGCATGCGAATGACAATTCCACAAGTTTATTACTACAGGAATAAAGAACAAAAATTATACATAAATCAAATAAAAACGAAAAAGTCATTCAACCCGATTATCGAAACCGGTGGTGGGAGTCAGACTAACTTTTACCATATTCACGGTAACCGTGTTGTTGTCTATGGACAACAAATCGTAAGTTTTTTACACAAGACGTGTTTTTAAACAAAAAAAATTTCCCCGCTATTATTAAGGGCAAAATATTTTATTTTGTAAAGCAGGCTGATTGATATGGTTCATTGGAAAGTTCTTGAAATATGTATAATACGAGTATGTAGCTCTCAGATATTTTATTTATATGAATAGTTTGTCTCAATTCGCTGTGGGAAAAAAACATGACCCAGCAAAAGTAATATAAATGATTCTGTGAAGTTACCCGGGCTACTTTTACATACGCAAGTGGGACCTTGACAGAAATTTGCAGTTTTTGTTTGCATTTTTGTTGCAAATCTATTCCCGGTTTTGCAGTTTACCAAATAAGGGTGCAAACTTTTAAAAGTCAATCGATGAAATGAAATTTCATATTGAAGTTAATTTTATCGTGCCCCTTTTGCCAGAAGCTTAAATGTGCAGATTAAACTTGTTCGCTATTACATGAGATTGCAGTTTTGTCAATGTGCGTGTATCGAAGAAAATGTAATATTTTAAAATATTAGTTAAGCTATTAGTTGATTTAAGACGCTGTTTACATCTAGTAAAATCAAAAACGATGTTGCAATAATTTCATTTTTGCACATTCATGTTTCTGGCATAAGGGGGACGTTATGATGTTTTATTTTTTTTAAATAAAGAACTTCAAAATTTTGATCTAGCCTATACTTGAAATGCAAAAGAAAAAAACTGCAAATTGGGAGCCTTACTGCAAGTAACTTCCCAGCCTTATTGCAAGTAACTTCACATTTAAGTTGTAGGTCAGTAAGGCTTTGAAAATTTTGAAGTAGCATTTTCTTGAACAGTGCTTAATTGGAGGCTTACTACAATTTTCAAGCATGCTATGGTTCCTGAAATGCACGATGTGACCAGGGTCCAATTTCACGGCACATACATATCATAAACATCGGTGCTGAGGATAAGGAAAAATCATTATTGTAAATTGTATAACGGCCATGAAGAACTGATTTCCGCCGCCATGCAGATTGCACCATTCAACCTAGACGACGAAGGCTAAAATAAGTTTTAAAAACAAGTATTGTATTAAACAAAAATATAATTTAAACTTCTTTACACTCACAATTTTAATAATTTTTAATTTGTATTAAGAGGAAAATGTTACTTTTTGTAAGTCTATTGGTTATTATAGTTTAGAAACTTTTTTTTTAAATATTTTTTTTTGTATTTTCTTTCGTTGCTACAACTTCCATTCTGTTTAAAATACTACTGTTCATTGTATTATGTATATATTGGGTGTGTTTTATTTATATTTGAGCAAATATACTTTTTAATACATTTTTAACTAAATTTGTATAAAAAATGCAAAAACTTAATACGTTAAAATATAACGTTATTATTTATAACAATATTTTATATTGTGTAAAGCAACATAAAAGAAACATTTCTTCATTTTGCTTTTATTTATAAAATTATATTAATGTTTATTGACACTTTGTATTAAGGGGTTTGTTATTGAATATAATATATATGTATTTTCTTTTATGTGAGTGAATGTTTATATATTTGAATAGCCTATCTATTATCTATCCTTCTCATTCCTTTTTTTAACACTATACATACTGATTTTTGTTTTTTTTTTTTTAAACATTTCATTTTATTTTAAATATATATGTAACTATAAAAGCTCATTTTATATAAAATATTCAACAATTGGACAATAAATTTTCTTCGCTTATTTAATTTTACTAAACAATAAATATATTTTTACTTAACAAAATAATTGAAATTATTAATAAAATAAACTGAGTCGTTAAATATTTGGTTTTCAATTCATACAACCATTTAAAAAAAAACTGGATCTATTCATTTTGCTTGTGTCATGTTCGTTTAATAATTTTATTATGTCTTTGAAAGAATATTTTACACATAAGAGAGTCGGATACCAATTTTTATTTTGGAAACGTCTATGGTGTAAATTCAAAATGAATTGTACCTATGTATGTATACCTTTCCTTGAATTTCGGTTAACATTCTCAACATTATTTAATATTAAGGTGACTTGAAGAAACTCCAAGTTTAATTTAAAACTCACTCACATTTCACTTTACAAAATTGAAATACGTTTTAATTTTGAACTCAAAGAAACAGCGGTTTATGAGAAAATTCTTGTCTTAATATAAATAACTTTCTCGGTTATTTTCGTAAGGAGGTTGGAAAAAATTTTTGAATTAGCAAATCGTGAGTCACATAAGCTTACTCACCAGTGATGGAAGACCCTGTCGCTGGGAAATTATATGTTACACCATTCTTTTATCACTCATAGTTGGTGTCCTAACATCAGGCCACAACTCAATGCGAACCCACATGAACAGAATGGGCATTAGCTCATCGGACTTATGTAGAGTTTGTCATGATGAGAGGGCTCTCCTCACTTCATATGTGAGTGGCCCAGCCTAGCTAAAACCAGAAGAAGCCCTAGGAGAAAACTCTCGACGAACTGGGCGACATTTCTGTATTGCCACCAAAAAACATCCTTAAATTCATTCAGAACTCAGGATGGTTGAGGGAGGCCCTCCACACCTAAAACTTCCCTTAACACCCTCCCTACCCCTCCTCATTTCCCACTTTCACCCTGGGGAGCGCAATGGATCCACCGAGATCCGAGTGAGATGATGCGGCTTGCCGTATTATCGCACCCCTTCTAACCTAACCTAACCTACAACTCCTGAACTTCGGATGTATGCCTCAACTACTGAAGTTTTTTTTTTTTTTTATGTTCGGTATTATTTAGACCTGTTCTTTTACATTTAAATGTTTAGTCCAATCATATGTCAATGTTTTTTTTAATGAACTTTGACAGTGTTTTGGACTTAAATTCATGCAAATGTAAACATATCACAGAAATTCAAAATAAAGGAATAGGCATAATAGGCATACACTTCAAAAGATAACCATCAGAGGCTACAATATTCATATTGTCATAGCTTTTTCTGGCATCATTAAAAAACGTTATAAAAATAATCTTTAGATTTCTTTCAAAGCTAATTTGATACTCACCTCGGGTGAAATGGAAAATAAATACACGCGGATAGTCATTAATCATAAAAACTTAATTGATTTCTCGATACATGTTGGTATGTACTCTGTTTGGATATTTTAATCTGCACTCACAATGTTAATTATGTTCTGTACTTTTCTTGAAATGATATAAATGAGGGCTTTGCAATCATTCTCTTAAAGGCCTATTTAAAAATTTTGTTTCTTCGATATCCACACATTAAGGGCCGATTTATTCAAAGCTATTCATCTTTAACCAATTATTATTGTGAATGAATCCATAGTTTGAGTTGTTTATTATCGAAATCGCTAATCAAAGAATACTGGTTGATTAGCTCTATTTAACCGGAGCCTGTGAAAAACGTATCACAGATTTAACCCAATGTGAGCAAACTGGTCCTGACAGTAGGTACTAGAATGAAAGGGAATACGGAAAGATTTATCAAACTGACTACTCACCTCAAGTAATTTAAGTTTCATATTCATGTTTCTGGCATAAGGGGGACGGTATAAATCCACTATAATGAAAAGTGGCTTAGATATCTCAAAATGTATAGATTTTTAGTTAAGCAATAAACATACAGAACATATCACAAAAAATCCACATATGATAACATAACCTATTGGTTAGTAAAATGACATTTTCGGTTTATTTCAGTCGAATATCTAGGTAAGTTTTCATTTTTATTTTCACTACTTTTTTATTTGTGACACTTTCCTTCAAAGAAAAAATTTAATGGCCTTTTCGATTGGCAATTCAGAAGCGTCGGGAACGCGTGTAAACATTTCTGAAAGTGTTCTATTGACATTCAGAATGACAGTTCTTTTTCTAAAAAGAAGAGAAAACGATTCTGGATTTGATTTCAGAATTGCCAAATTATTTATTAATTTTCTCGAAATCGAATTTAATTCTGACAAATTTGAATTTAACACTTGATTTTTTATTCACAAAAATGAAAACGACCCCACAAATATTTAATAAATTACTCTTAGTTCATACAATTTTTGAGTGATAAACCATTTTTTCGAAAAATCAATTTAAATATGGAATGTCCCAAGGAACAATATTGATTTGCTTTCGATTTTTTTCAAAAACTGTAGTACGTTTTTTTGATTTTTAAGAAATACGTTGGTACTTAAACAAAATTTGTAAACTAAATACCTACTTTCAAAAACAATTCTTTTCAAATTGGTATACAATGCGTAACTATTTTTTAACATTCTTCTTTACTTTTATGCCTATAAATCTATACCATAAAAATGTCAATTGTCTAATTTTGGTTAGTGGTGATGAAAAATGTTCTGTGTACTAAAATAAATACGGTCTACTATTACATACATACATATGTAAATACAAAATAGTTTTAAGGTGGATAACTTCAAACGTCCATTGAACGTTATTTTGCATTTTGAATTTTCTGATTATTGGCAAAACGGATTAAAATTAATTCCTGACCTTACTAATATTAACAACGTGAAAGTGAGTTTGTTTTTCTGTTACGCTTTTACGCTTAAACCTCTGAATGAATTATGATAATATTTGATGTAATGGAGATGGTAATAGGATAATTTTTTTCAAGATGAATAAAAATAAGAAGAAAAACATATTTGGTACCAAAACAACTTCATTTTTGATACACATATGTAGAAAAAAATTAAATAAATGAAGTTTGAAAGCAAATCAATCAAGATTGACATATCCTTTCAAAGATAAAATTAAACGACCAAAAGAACTGGGCCACCCTAGATGCTGCTGTTGTCTATTGACATAGGCGCCTGCCCGACGAGGACGATTGAACATACCCTGACTGAGTTTAACTTCCCAAAAATAATTCATGTGTCCCTTTGAATGAAAAAATGTGTCCTTTTGAAAATAAATGTGTCCTTTTGAAATAAATGCATACAATTGTAAAATATTACGAATTTATGTAACTTTAAAAGTTTTTATTATTAAAATAAAAAAATGAAGAGAATAGAGTTGGATAATTGTAGGTGATACATAAAGCCACATCTAGATCTTCGATGTTATCGTTCGTGTACGTTGTTCGTTTAAGCCCGTACGCGGAACATTTTTTTCCCATTTCATGAAAATGGACTTATTTTATTTAAAAACATTTTAATGAAAGATCAGCAATTACATGCAGCAAGTACTTTTAGCAATTAAGTTCAGTAAGTTATTTTAGAAAGTACTTGAAGCAATTAATTTCAGCAATTAATTGCTTGCACGGTGTGGCAAGCTTAAAAGTACTTGCAGCAATTTTACTTGCAAGCAATTAAAAAGTCGTTGCAGTTAGGAATATAATTTCCTGGTGTTACGCTCTCTGCAAGTACTTGCACGAATATTTCAAAATAGAAAATTCTGAAACAATTGCTGCAAGTAGGTATTTCACTTGCACGGTGTGACTCCACCGTAAGTGGAGGAACGAAGTCCCGTGGGCAGGAAAGACAGAGAGTTATTATACTCCAAAAATAAGAGAGGTGCGGGGAGCGAAGTCGCGGGTAAAAGCTAGTTATTTATAAAACAAAATTCCAAAAAGTTCAAATAAAATTGCATATCAAAATTAAAAAGAAGTACTTTTTTGAATATAATTTTGTTTTCGAAGATTTGATATCTCAAAATTGGGTTGGTGCCTGGCCCCCTGGGCAAAATTCTGCGAGCGACCATGGTCGATAATCATCGATGTTAATAAAATAAAATGATAAAATTTTAAAGAAAATTGATCCGCCAGAATATTGTAAGGGATCAGAAAGGCTTTGAAGTTATCAATTGAGAAATTATTGTAAATTCCTTCTGCCTTCTATGCAACCCCCCACAGGCAAGGTTCGGGATTTTTAAAAACTGGTATTAGAATATGAAATCATTAATCTACCTACTAGAATTGTTAAAAATGTCAATATCAATAGTGCCATTTTCAACAATCAAAGGAATTATTATAAGGTTTTTCCAATAGGGATTGGTCAACGGTGACATAGTCTGTGGTGCCCCATGGCATCTCAAGAGAAGAGTAAAATTTTATTTAAATTTAGAAAATTTATTAAATTCCGAAAATCAACCGGAAGCACTAAAATTGCCTTTTCTGGATAAATATGTATTCTAAAATTGGGATTTTTTCAGAGTTTTCTTAATACAATGAGCCCGGCCATTCTCTTGATGATTTGACAGTTTTTACTTAACAATCCTTAACCTTTTTTTTTTAATTTTTAATACTTTTAATAAAAAAGTTTACCAAATAAATTCAATGTCAAGTACTGATAAGCCAGTGAGTTCGTCAATTTAAAATACATATTCTAAATTAGGGAAATAAAAATCAAAAATTAATAATAAATTATTGATTTATTTAAAACCTAAGCATAAAATAATTGAATTAATAAATCTTACACATGTATTCAATTTCCATAAATAGGTACCTAAATTTGTTTTTTTTTTCTAAAATAATTTTGTTACTTTCATTAGTTTTAATTACTAACCTTTTTCTTATTTTATGACTATTAATGTGTACCTACAAAAGAATTTTGTACAGATAAAATTAAATAAATATACATAAGATGTAGGTAGTACAATTCAAAAGCAATGGTTCAAAATTTTTTTGTAACAGAATCGATTTATTTTATGTGTGTAGGTACTATGTTACATATTTTTATCATTTTATATTTCTTGTAAAACAAAGTTAATAAAACATGACAACAATATTTTTTATCAAAATTAGCACTTTTTTTCATAAAATATTTATGTGGATTTTCCAGGCTCTTAAAATTTAATAAACATATTACACATCTTCATTTGATGCGAGCTTTCTTAAACATACTAAATTTTCGCCGTATTGACTATCATAACTACAATCCCAAGAAATAAACACCTGGAGACCTTAGTTGGAAAATTGGGACAAAATAATATCACAAAAAGTCCCGCCATTGAAAAGCATTGAGTCCGTCAGTTATTATTTCCATTTTGAATTCACTCATTCTTCTTCTTTTACAAACGAGTCATTGCGTATTTTTCACCAAAACGCTCAAAATTTAATTTATTATTATAAAATCATAGTTCATAGTTCCCAATGCCCACATTGAATACAGACCAGTAGAAGACAGCTGCTACATGCACTGCATTTCCGCAGTCATTTTTATTATATGGAAAGTATTTGATTTTTTTTTTTAAATCCATATTTTCACTTAAATTTAAATGTAATTTCTCGCGTTCTGGTGGTTATAAATAAGATCCGAAATCCGAATAGCTGAGAATGAACATCGGAACGTGCCCGTTTAAATACTTGACCAGCATTAGGGGTCTTATGCAACTAAAAAAAAAGAATTAATTTAAACTAAAGGACTCATGAGCTTTAGGTGCTTCGAAGTTATTATACGATCCCAACTGTAAAGTTCTCAGTGTTGTACAATAAAAAAAAAATCTTAACATAAAAAACTTTTCCAAAAATGTAGGTATAGGTACTTAAAATTTAAACCATAAAAATCGGTTAAGTATCAGTTTATTTCTTATGTTTTTGAGCTTTTTCTTGTTGTACTTCCATTGTTTATTTGAAATAATAAAAATTAAAGTTCTTACCTCTTACCATTGAATTATTTAATAATGAAGGTAAGTAAGTATTTATAGATATTTTATAAACACTATATAAAACTATGTTTTATATTCGGTTTCTTATAATCATAATGCATACTTTTTGTTTTTTTTTAATTTTTTTTAATTAAAAATATGTATTATACTATTTCTTTTCTTTTATTTTACACAACATATATTGACATTCACAATCAAAATATTATTATTATTATATTATTTATTTTTAACACAAAATGATTTATTTATTTCATACTTAATGTTAAGGAAATATACTTCAAGTAGACATACATTACGAGTATTTTATGTTTCAGCTCGTCCAAATATTTTTGTATACATTGCTCTTGTTCATTTGTACCACAAACAAGGAAGTAAGTTTGGATATTTTTAAAATTATATTAATGCTGAAGTAAATCATCGCCATCGTTTGTACATTTTTAGTTTTCATTTTATAAGAAATAAATTTTACTAAAGTGGATAACGACAAAATCAATTATTTAATTTACTTGTGTATCGTCGGACCCAAGAAAAGAAAACCATTTTGAGCTAAGGTCGCAATTGATAGCTGCAAAAAAACAAAGTTCTTAATTGGAACTTACAGGCCTTCAGAAATTCAAACAAAGTCATACAAAGATAAGCTCGTGAAGATAAAAATGTAACGTGTTAAGAAGTCGTTCAATTTTATCCAGAAAAAGTAGACGGCGATGACCAGGTATAAGTGATTTTAAAGGCGTCTTTTACCTTAGTAAATTGCATTTAGAAAGACGGAGAATAAATGGAAATTTTGCCTGGCCAACTTTTGAAATATTTTTTTTGTGGTGAAGTCTCCATGTTTTATTTTTTTATTGTGTCGTTATTCGACATTTTTGAAATATATTTCTTCAACGGGACTTGAAGCCTTCAACTACTCGTACATATACTGGTTTCAGTTGCAACTGCTGGGCTTATAGTTTCACACCCCAAGAGTGGAGAGGTAGGAATGAGTACAAAAAGCTATGATTACTGTTATCTGAAAAAATTTAAGGGGTTATAAGTTTCAGCTAAAAATCATTTTTAAAAAACAAGGAAAAGGTTCAGGGATAAAACAAAGCCCTGTGGCATACCAGCATATATTTTGATTGAGGATGTCAGATTTAAAAGTATCCTTGTATTGAATGGTCTGAAAAATAATTTCTAGTCCATCGAAGTAGAGAATTGTTAACACCGAATGTATTCATGCCAAATTCTATGAAATCCTTTGGAAGTTTCAAGTACATTCATTTTGTTTTCATCAAATCGATGCATAGATTTAAATGTATTCGTTCTACAAGACCTGAAGCCTTCAACTACTCGTACATATACTGGTTTCAGTTGCAACTGCTGGGCTTATAGTTTCACACCCCAAGAGTGAAGAGGTAGGAATGAGTACAAAAAGCTAAGATTACTGTCATCAGAACAAATGCAAGGGATTATAAGTTTCAGCGAAAAAATCATTTTTAAAAACAAGGAAAAGGTTCAGGGATAAAATAGAGCCCTGTGGAATACCAGCATATATTTTGCTTGAGGATGTCAGATTTGAAAGAATCCTTGTATTGAATGGTCTAAAAAATAATTTCTAGTCCATCTAAGTAGAGAATTGTCAAACGCAATGGTATACATACCAAATTCTATGAAATGCTTTGGAAGTTTTAAGCGCAATCTTTTTGCTTTCGTCGAAACGATGCATAGATATAAATGTCTTCGTTCTCCAAGATATTCCATGATCTGAGGATTTATTAATGCATCCATTGCCATAGAAAGGAGTTAGGTCAGAGCAATAGGTAGATAATATTAGAGGGTGGGGGAATAGTTCACCTTTTCACTCAGAAATAGGCGGAACCGTGGAGCAATATTTGTTCAAAACAATAAAGGAAATTCAATCTGGACAGCCGATTTATTTATGTTAATATTTGAGTACTTTTTCCACTCTATGAGCGCAAACTTTTATTCCTGAACTATTTGGGATTTTTTCAAAAATAGGTGGTTCCATTTCCATGTTGCTCTCAGGGAGCCAGCCACGGTGGAGTTTACCGAAAATTATGCTTCAAGAAAGTTCCCATTTCTGAAGAGCTAACAATCGGATCATTGCATGTGCTCATTCAAAATGTCCTTTTTAAAACATCTTACAGGAAATGGGACAGGGAAAATGCAATTCATGGAACTTAACTAAACAGTTAACAAAACCACCAAAAGCGTATCTAAGGGGGGCAGGAAGGGGCACTTGCCCCTATCTGTAATCAATATATATAACATATATCAGTAATTTTGTCTTCTTTGAGTGTATCTTAAAGCTAGATTTCTCTTCCAAAGCTATTTCGGCATCATCCCTGATTTAAATCCATCGTACGCACTTGAAAACCATTATCAAACACTGCCCAATAAATTTTTTTTTTAAATATACTGATAAAAAGAGTCTCAACTCTGAGCACCGTTTGCCCGATAATCAAGAAAGGAGAAGGAGAATGCAAAGGAGACTCCCCAACGGCATCATATAAAGTGAAATTGGTATTCCTAATATCGCATTGTATTAACACATTATTTTTATATACTGACTGAACTATTTAGCTTTGCAGCTTTATGAAAATATTATTTTCCCTAGTTAGGTTTAAATAAGCAAATAAATTATTTGCTGATCCAATTCAAAATTACATGCAAGAGCTTTGTTTTTGTTTTGAAAATATCCATTCCTTCTTCAACTTATCATAATTTTTTTTTGTAATGCACCTTTTACAAACATATGGGGGTTTTGTTTGTTAAAATTTTAAATGTTTTCTCTTTCTCACTCAAAAGTTGTGTATTAATAAATATTTTTTTTTCAGCTTATAAACCTATCACTCACAACATTCCTCTGTTAAGACTTAATTAAGTATGTGTCTTAATGTTATAAATTTTTCAACAACTTATCTCGGAATGGTTGTCCTTACCCAAGTTATACCTGTCATTAAAGCCCTGTATCGTAAATGGAGGTGCAGCACTTCCGTTCATGGAGTGGTTGGGCATGTTACTAGGATCGTAATTATTTGGCGCACCTCCCACAACAGACCCATTCATCTTTTCTGGGGGAATATCAGACTTGACGGAGTTTACCATTTGTATATTGGCATAGGACTGTTTGGTGGCAGCTGAATTATTAAGGTGCATGCCCTTGGATAGTGCCGATGGATCAAGTGTTATCCCATCTAGCTGGGTGAATGATAGTGGTGGCTTGATTGTTGTCGGAGTTGGTTGTGGTGTGTCAAGACTTATTAATTTGGGGCCATCGTCATCGTCATCATTGCTATTGTGTGTTGTTGTTGTTGTCGAGGATTGGGGTGACGACCGATGAATATTGTTGTTACTTTGACTTTTACTCTGTGAATTGAGCTGATGATTGTTGTGATTGTGATTGGCCACTACAGATCCATCTTCCATTCCGTTCATGCTCAGCTTAGAATCATGTGATGACGAAAGCAATGGTTGATCGCTTTTTGAGTTTGGCATTATAAAGGATGTTTCCCAGCAGCCATTTTCGTCAGCATTAATTGGTGCAGACGGGGATGTAACGACAGGTGGTGTACATGTGGCCATGCTTTCGATAATTGTGACACCTGTTGCCTCTTGTAGAAGACGATCGGCAATAGATCGAGGACCAGGTAGTGGTATGAGATAGTCCGATGAGTGTGGGACTTGCAGACAGAAATCGTCATTTCCCGGTGGTCGCATTATAGTTTGATCGTTTTCTGCTGATGGTGGTCGGAATATGCTTGGTAGGGGCAAATTAAGCATATCTTCATCCTGAAATTAAATAAATTATTAGAAAACAAAACCTTGGGCTGAAAGTATTCAAAGCTAACGTATTAAGAATTAATTGTTTCATTTAAACTTATATTTACTGTACAAATCCAGTTCAACTTAAAAACAGTTGAGTTGTAAAGTAATTTAAAGACTAATGCATAGTTCTTTTTATTAGTATATGTGAAATTAATATTATACCTTAAAAATAAAGTATAACCCACTTTAACTTCTACGCAGGATTTTTTGCAAATGTCAAAAGGAGAAATTAGGAAATGAATTATGGAGAAAATTGCCCTTGCAATTCACACCAAGCATTGTGTATTTCATCTCTCACTTTTCCACTGCAGACTTGGTGATTTCTTCTCAAAATGTGCATAATTATTTCTAGAATTATTTCCTATACTTCAATTTCATCCACCAAAAGTCAATTTGTCCGAATTTTTAATTTCTGAACGGTCTGAATTTCCTAGTGGTGTTAGCGTTGGTCCGGTTAGGAATCCAAACGAAAAAAGTTTCATCCCCTTTTCTGAACTCTAAATTATCAGATGAATTTGATTTAATAAGAATCCCTTTTTCATTTCTGATGCAAATTTTTGTCTTCCCTCAGTTCAGTGTTTTTTTCCTCTTATCAAAACTAGCTTAATATTCTGAATATTTTTATTCGAAATAAAAAAAGCAGGCGCACTAGTACTTCGATTTTGATATAAACTTTATAAAAATGATTTCTTCCTGCAAAAACTAGAAAATGATGATCTGTCATTTTTCCGAAGTTTGAAGACTTTAATTTTGATGATCAATAGTAGCCATGATTTTAGCTTTTTAAGCAAACCTTATCGGACTTCTTTTGGCGGCTTGACTTTGTTGATTTTTTTTTTGTTTTATATCTCCAAAAAAGGGATGATAAGGTTCGTATAAAATGGCTGTATCTCGATTTCTATTAATCGGACCGTCAAGACTGAGGTCTTTATGTTTAGGAAAAATGACAGATCGTGCTATACAATATATTTTTAAATAAATTAAAGTGGTTATAACCCTGACAATTAAATAAAGGAACTGGTCATTTTAACCCCCCGCCCGCCTAAGGGCTGAAAAAGAAACTTGTAAGACTTTGGTATTTGATATCACTATAAACCCGCAGACTCAGATTACGGTTATACTCCCATAATTTTCTGTCGCCTCTTAGACTATATTTTTTTGCTGTGACTACTCTAAAAATGATTAAACACATTGAGAACGTTAGGAAAATAGGGAAGGATTCAAGAGGAGATACCGATGCATTTGTAGATCAGAATATCGAAATGGGAGGGAAGTACAGAGTCAGCTAAAGCATTTCACATTCGGGTAGTGTGACTTACTGCCTGAACAGAATGGAGACGGAGCTGCAACTGGAATAGTTGTCAAAATGTTGAATACACACAAATCCATAGATACGAACAGAACGCGACGCAGCTGGACAGGTTGGCCAACTTTTAACTTTTGCATGCAGCTTTTTTGACGTTTCAAAATTGTGAGCGCAACCATTTCAAACTCTTTTTAATCTCTGATAATGACGTAAAGGAATTTCCTTTCATCATTATCCACTTTTATTTTTGTTTTATTTTCTATTTTTGTGTTGAATTAAATTCGCACAGCTGACTTCAAATGCTCAAAATATCAGAAAGCTGTACAGCACATTGTCGACGAGTAAAAAAAAGCACGTACAGCATTTTTTGACAGCTATTCCAGTTGCAGCTGCAGCTCCAGTTGCAGAACTCTATTCTGGTCAGGCAGTTAAGGGTTGGAATGCAACTGGCTATTTCACCAGAACATTATTTGTAAAAGTAGCGATAAAATAATGACAGACACGAAACATTATGGCATTGTTCGAGAGATGCAAATGTTTCCGTTATATTGCCTATAATTTTTAAAGCTTTATTTTGAATTCCATCTAGGAGACTTAATAGGATGTTGGGAGCACCATCCAAATATTGGAACTATACTCAAGGCTTGGACGAATGAAGGCCTTGTAGATTGCAGCCAGTGAACCTGTTCAAAAGGGTAGAAAAACATCTCGCATTTTCAAAGAAAACCAACAAATTTCGCAGCGCTTTTAGCGACGTCGAATAATCATTCTACAAAAGGTGGTCTATGACGCACATACCCAGAACTGAAAGTTGTTAGGTTTCCTCGATACAAGTGCCACTCATGAATAGAAGCATTAAATTCTACACGGTTTTTATTCCCCATTGGATAATGCTGTTGAGATCAGAGCTTAATGAACTTATTTTCGCTGCCATTCAAGTTCCACATCCGAAGAGCAAGGAAGTGCATTTTGAAATTAATATGTAAAGCTGAGGGTACTGTCGTCTGGAGAACAATTTAATGGATTGTAAGTTTCAGAAAAAAGATCATTTATGGAAATAAGGAAGAGAGTCAGATACAAAACGGAGCCCTGGGGCACGCCAGCATTTATTTTATGAATATCAGACTTGTAACTATCCATCACAACTTGTATTGAATGGTCGGAAAAATAATTTTCAATCCAACGAAAGAGAGATTCATCGAAACCAAATGCACGCATTTTTGATAAGATAACTTTGTCGAATGCTTTTGAAATATCAAGCGCATTAACTTTACTTTCTCTAAAATGATGTACAGATTTGTTGCACTGCTCGGTGAGATATACCACCAGTGGAACTATTGCTACAAAAGCCGTACTACCGGTCATTAAGGACCTTTCGTTCTTCAAGATATTTCTTGAGCGGATGATTAATCAGCGCATGACCTTAGAAAGAAGGGACAGGCTGGACTTATGCTGCAGCATCGAATTAACAGCAAACTGTGCTGCAAGCAAATTGGCTTTCTCTGTTGAGCTAACATAGGGAGTGTCGTTGGAACTGTAGACGAAGTTGTATTTCTAATATTTTTTACAAATGACCAAACATTTTTACTACCTTTGGGGCATTGCAGTATTTTGTACCTTAATTTTTGATCATGCAAAAATTTTGTTCTTTAAACACATATGGCCGTAACAGTTACAGGTCTTTCTAGCTTGTTTAAACTT
Organism: Dasysyrphus albostriatus; assembly: GCA_946251815.1. Classification (NCBI taxonomy): domain Eukaryota; kingdom Metazoa; phylum Arthropoda; class Insecta; order Diptera; family Syrphidae; genus Dasysyrphus; species Dasysyrphus albostriatus. The sequence goes on along the minus strand of OX276337.1, from coordinate 68,910,659 downwards.
GATGACTTGATCCGGTTTTCCTCAGTAGGGTTGGCCTTACAACATCGGAAACTTACTTCTCTAACCCTGATAGCCTCTTTTCAGGTCAAATCAAACCATGAATTCTCTTTTGGTTTAATAGATTTTATCCTTTGCCGGATAAAATTTCTCACTACCTAAAGAATCAAGTTTGTGATCCTGATCATATCTGCACTGAACTCTACATCACTATGGAGGAAGCATAGCAACCAGTTGAAGTACCTGAAGAAACTGTTGAGACCGTTCTAGTTGACTTTCTCGTACTGCCAAACGGTTCTCCAAGGGGTTTTCTCTTTAACTGAGGTTTATTGGCACAAGAAATTGGCAGATATAACACAATGGTCTGATGTGCCTAGAGGCGATAATACACTTACCGTATGTTTATCAAGATAAGAGATAAGAAACAATTCTAGGGTGATGGCGATTTGACCTGCAACGTCAGGGAGTCAAGTTGGCTCGTCGACAAGTTGAGTAAGATGGTTTAACTCAGTAAAGATCTTCACGTACCTTCTTTCGGGTGTTGTCTGGCCAGAAAAGCGAGGCCACGAAGAATTTTGTACACTGAAATCGCCGGCATTGACGATTTCCAGTGTGAGGACAATAGGCAAAAATTGCTTGAATTTCTGTCCAGATTTGGGCTTCGATAAGGAAAGCATGACTAAATGATGTACTTAATTATCGATAATTTTAACCACATGAAATTAAAGCTGTGTCAGCTGTGTACACACCGTATTGTGGTTGAAGCTGAAGATGTTACATCTTTTCTAATGTATAATGCAAGACCATGGTGGGGGAAGAATAATGGCACCAAATTATATCCATTTAGAATAAATTTTGAATGATAAGAGTTTTTACTCATTTCAGTTTCAATCTGTGTCAAAACAGCTGCCTGTTTTTTGCAGTATAAACGTAAGCGGCATAAAATTTTTTTCTGAGTCCACGAATGTTGCTAAAGTCGACCCTAAACTTACCATTTATTTCAATATTCAAAGCTAGTTAAAAATTAAAGTCAGACAATACACTAAACTAGGTGATTATTCTAGAGCACAATGTGAACATCACAATAATAGTTTGTCAAAAGTGTTATGCCTTAGTGTCAAAATTGTACTGATCCGCCCCTGGTTAACTGGAAAAAATAAAAAGCCATCTGTCTGACGTCAAACTAGTCTAATCGATGTATGCGTTGTAAGGGAAGCTCCACGCTCCACACACGAAACCTACAACGATCAAGCTAACGCAACTGTGTAGTGAAGAGGAAGGGAAAAGAAGGATTTACCACTCTTTGCATTGTGACCTTGTGGCGTGGTGGCTTGTGCGTTTTGCTGTCACGCTGAGGGTCTGCGGAACACCTCTGCAACCTTAAAAACAAACATATTGCCTGAAAAATTCTCAAAGAGTATCTCTTGTTCATCAAATAGTGTTTCTCATCTTATGTAGCTGGTTGGATAAGGAAAAAAGTTGTTGGCCGATAACAAGCATACTCAACGCAATGGTTGCCAATTGTAAATAAGACACTAGGCTCTTACTTTCCTGCTGAGCCTGTTATTTTAAGATAAGCTCTTAAGCCAACAAATTTATTTTCTTTATTGCATCGATTTTTAGAAGATTGGCAGGAATGAACAACTGATACAAGGCTCTTTGGAAAAAGAGGCTTCGACGTTTATTTAGTCCTGTGTGTGAAGAGTGCAAACTCTACCAGAACAAGCTGTTCTTAAATGTGGTTGTAGCCCGGAGATTCAAAATAAGTTAACTTTATTGGCTCCACCACATTTAGCGAATTAACAGTAATATTTCAGCCATTAGAATCTTCAAATGCCAGACCCAAGCAATTTGGGATTATTGACGCTATTTTTAAGTTCAGGATTTTGAAAGTCTAGGGGCCCATTCCATAATTCAAAATGATAATTGTCAAAACAGTAATCGTTAACGTGGTCCTCAATGATTTGTTCAAGTAACTCAAATATCAATCCGTTTTATGGAATAAATGCCCAGGGGCCTCATCATGTAAAATGAAAACGATAGGACAAAATCATTTCTATCATTGCTATCTCTATCATATCAGTAGAGAATAATAAAGATAGCTATCTTCAAAACGATACCGTGCGATTGTTTTCGTTTTATGTGTTTAGGTCGCAGGATAATTGCATTTTACCTTAATACCATAAAAACTTTTGGGGCCAGAAATGTTCGAAAGTAAATTTACCGATTTTTTTTTGTGCATACCAAAACCGCTGTAAAATGCATTCAATAAACAAATACATATGGATAAGCCAGTCACCTCCATTGTATAGTTTAGTAATTCAACATACCTGTACGCAAATGCTCAGTCTTTCGAGAATATTCGAAAATGAGGGACGTTCCTCTGGAGTTGGATTCCAGCACTCAGCCATTAGTCTATAAATTATTGCTGGACATCCAGGCGGTGCATCTAATCGACCACCATTTGTCACCAGATGCATAACATCTCTATTTTGAAGTCCAGTATATGGCATCAAGCCCAAACTAAAAACCTTCATATAAAAGAAAATAAGAGACAAATGCTTGAATCTCTTAAACAGCTTCAATTTAAATTATGTATATACCTCCCAAAGAAGTACACCAAAAGACCAAACATCTGTTTTTGACGTAAATATTCCATCAAGAAAAGCTTCTGGTGGCATCCATTTAATCGGAAGCATGGCCTTTCCACCCTTTCTATAGTAATCGCTTCGATAAATATCTCTTGCCATACCAAAGTCTGCAATTTTAACTACTCGTCCAGGACCCTTACTACTTAGAAGACAATTCCTCGCTGCAATGTCACGATGTATAAAACGTTTGCTTTCCATGTACCGACATCCTTTGGCCACGTCGAGTGCACAATATATCAGATCTTTCATTATTAATGGTGATGGGCGTTCTGGTTTGTTACGGCCTTCACGAAGGAATATTTTCAAATCACCCCCAGCCAGCAGCTCGAGGATAATAAATCTTGGGTGTCGATCAAAGCATACACCAATTAGATGAACAATGTTAGCATGATTAAATTTGGCCATGATTGCTGCTTCCATTAGGAAATCAGCTTCAGCTTGACCCGTTGACATTTCGGGCAGTGTTTTTACAGCTACTGGCATCTCAACTGCATCTCCATCACGATGTCTATAAAGACCTTGGTAGACCTCACCAAATGCACCTTGACCTAGGGCTCTAAAGGATAAACAACATTTCAGAAACCTATCTTGCTTACAAACATAACAACAAAAAACTTACTTCACCAAGCGCAAGCTCTCTCGAGCAACTTGCGGAAGACTTTTAACCTCCACGCTTCCATTCAAAAGACCATCACAACCATAATTTGGATTGAAATTAGGTAAAGCGGGATCATCGGTGTTATGTCGAAGACGACTTAGTTGAAGATCCTGCTCCATTAACATCTTATGACGAATTGAAGCCTGTTTCTTTCTTTGGTAGCGATTATCTGAAAGGAAAATATTATAGTAGGCTATGGCAATAAATAAACCTAACCTTTTGAACTTACATAAAATCAAGATCAACGAACTCAATGCAGTTCCTAACATTGCAATAAGAACTAAGAAGAGTGTTACTAAGTAGTGCATTGGTATACGTTCATCAACTTTCATTTCACATGCAGTACTGTTATCCTTTTTAAGGTGCCAGCCATCTGGACAGATACACTGAGTCTGAGCTCGGAATTCATCCAAAGCAATGCAGCGGTAATCACAGCCGCATCCTTCAATAGCTGGGATTATTATGACCGAACCAGCGCCACTATTTGCACCCTCATATATTATATTGAGACCTTTTAAACTGCGTGCAGTGTTAATATAAGAAGTTCCACCCTCTCCATTGGATTCATTAAGGTAGACGTCCCCACCAGCAAAACCACCTCCACCGCCTCCAGTATTGCAGCCTCCACCACCGCCACCAAATCCACCTTGACCATGAATATTAACTGGGCCATTATGACTTTCCTGTCCTTCAGCGTAACAAGAAAGTCCACCTCGACCACCTTGCAAGAGGGCGGCTCCATAGCGAGGACTGAGTGCAGTATCTTCCTTTGCTCTCCAGCCACCACCTGGACCGGCAGTTCTTTGGTTTATACTTTCTCCATGAATTTGACCTGATGCACCCGGCCTTGTTGGATTTGGTGGTTGTCCATGTTGAAAATCTTCGTCAATATATCTTCCTATTCCAAGCCCTCCGCCACCACCGGCCACAATTAATGGTACTGCTTCATTTTTAGCGGAGTTAAGCTATAGTTAGTAAAAAATTACTTAAGACTTCTTAAAAATTGATTCCAAATAAGTATTTATCTTTTGTTAAATTTAGCCAGTTAAAATTTATGAGATCTCAGAGGGCTCAGAGGACCCAGAAATATAAACAGGATTCCTCACGAAAATTTGTCAGTTTTCTCCTGAAAAACTGAGACTGATTTTTTTTGGATTCGCTTGCTTTTTGTCGCAGTAAATTACATAACAAGAAAAGAAAAAGGTATTTGTTTTGACATCAATAAGAGGAATACTGTTTATATTTCACTGTCCTGTTCTGTAAAAAAAAACTGAGGAAAAAACAGAGCACCCAAGAAATATAAAGTGGTTAATAAAAACCAAATTGTATTTAATTTATTAAAAAAACATCGTAATATCGCCCTTTACAGTTCATATGGTTTCAGTTCACAATGACAACTTCATACTTACTAAAAATACAAAAGATCCACCACCACCTCCTCCAGCACCATTTTCTATTACTATATTTTTCACCATATAAGCTTTAGAATTGAAGCTGTATCTGCTTAAATCATCGTTTATTTCACTGTCAGAACGACAGCCTTCATCCTTGAAAGTCAATGACTTTATACAAGCATTTTCACCTTGTTGACCAACCAAAATGTACAGCTCTTCATTTTTATGTAATTCTAGCACAGAAACAGTCATGGCACCTCGAGAAGATCCAACTCCACCTGAACCTAGGCCTCCACTAGCTCCTTTTGCAATAATTCTTAAGAAATAGAATAAAAAAAAGTTAAACTTAAATCTTTTCAATTCTGAGTAAGCATACGTACGTATAATGCCCTTCGTTTGGAACTTTCCATTTCTGCATGCCTTTGTATGTGCTTTGGTCTTCTATAACCCGAACTTCTTTCAACACATGTGATCTATTATGTTCTTTGTAAAACGCTTCACATTGTGAAGCTGTCGGTCCTATCATACCCCGCGTATCACACGTAGTAAGTTCCATATCTGAAAAAAAAAAAAAATAGATCAGTATATTCTAGAATTCCTTCAAATGTATTTAGGTTTTACAAGGCTTGTATTCAAAATCTGAATGCGAAGGACTCTTCATATTATACCGCACGTCCCAGTAGTCATAACCATTAAGATGCTCTTTCGGTATGTTGAGACCAAAACATTCCGGACTTAGTGAAAAATCATCCATTGCGACATCTGAAAAAATACGCATACCCATTCGTGCTTCAAATTGAAGATAGTATCTACGAAAATCAAAAGAATATTCATTATTTCAAATTCTTTGCAGGACAAGGTAGGGTGTCTAACTTGGAAGTTATGTTCGGAAGAACATATTCTGATCGCAACCAATCTATGCCTTGATTTTTTGTACTCCACCAGAGAGTCGTTGTGATGTTTTCCTTCTCCTTCATTTCAACTACGGAAAGATTAATGCTTCCAGGATTCTTACCAAACTGATGAATATAAAACCGGACAACACAGGAATTACGGTATGGTGAATTGGCATCACCATGCACCAGTGGCGGCGGGTTGAACGTCTTACTGATCATGATGGCATTACTAGCAAAACCTATTAGGGAGCCTTTCTCGGAATTGTTGATGTGCTGATTCATGTCAACCAGCATGTAGTATCCGGTTGAATTAAGTAAATGCTGATAGGTGTGATCGCTATCTGGTCCAGTGTCATGTGTTGGTGATGATCCTGTATAACGTGACCACGCAAGAACTGTTTTACCTGAGTCACGCCAACCGCACCAACCGCTCTCAAAGTCACATCGTCCCCCATATGGTATTTTGTCTAAAAAAATATTTATCAGTTATATTTGACAGCATTGGAATTTTTGGAATTAAGTTTCAAAATACTGCGTTTTCAATATCTCAAAATTTCTTAACGCAATGGTATTCTTGATAAGAAATTGATTTCCTTCTAGATTTTGTTTAATGCAATGTAATACAACGTGGCGTTACTCCGGTTGTGGTGGGTCAAGGAGTAATGAGCCTTGAAGTTAAAAAAAAAAAAATCGTTTTCAAGTCATTTCACACCTTCAAAATCTATGGGATAGTTGTTTGGTGCAGGGAAATAATTCCACGGGTATCTGCTTCACCTGGGAATTTATTCCATCTTAAGTGGGAATCTGTTCCACTTTTCAAGGTACAATTTATTCTTATCGACAAAGGGAATTTATTGCACTTTTTAGTGAGAAAGATTTCAACTTGGAAAGTATAGTTTTTGCCCACTTGGTATGAGAATCAATTTCACTTCTTTTTCTTTGATTCGTTCTTAGGAGGTATTTTTTGTATAATATATAGTCTTTAATGTTATTAGAGTGGCGAAAGTTCCATACCTCTGCTTTTAAATACTCTTCTATATAAAGACATCAAAATGATACAGTTAGAATTATTGTTGGATATAAAGGATAAATTCAAAGTTTCTTTAAATCCAGATTCTTTAAATGCAAAAGAAACTTTGCATACACCAAGCCTCGCATCTACCCCAAATCCTATAATGGACCCAAGCAGGGAGGTTGCAGTATGCCCCCCCCCCATACATATCTCATAGGAAACATTACGTTTGCTCAAGATTCAGTTTCCCGAATCACGTTTGCCCGAATAACGTCCTAGCGACTTATAAATGCAGAAATGCAGAAAGAAACTTTACATACCCCCCCTATACATGCCTCACTGTTTATTCGTGTTTCACTCAATTAATACATCGTTATTCGGGAAAACGTAGCCAACCCATCTCACTTTTTATTCGCCGCAATGCTACTATTGTATTTATGTAAATAAACAATGACGGTTTCTATATTTATGAATCAATAATATATCAAATTCCAAATTTTAGGTGGGAAAAAAATCCACAAAATTTCGTTTGTAGTAAGTACCCTCTCGTCGTGAGAAAAAATTCCACTTTGAGAAGTGGAACAGATTCCCACTTAAGATGGAATAGATTTTCATGTGGAGCAGATGCCCGTGGAATTATTTTCCTGCATCAATTGTTCTTATAATACTGAATCAAAAACAATAGTCAGCTGCATGGGTGGCATGAAAAAACGAACTACAGACCAAGAGCTTAATCAACTCAGTCGATCCGCAAGGAATCCTTTGTTGTTTATTTTGTTTAAAAATAACCTGATCTCGATCATACATAATTCATTTATAATTATTTATACTGATTACATTAAACTTTACATAAGAATACAAAATTCTACAGACTGTACTTTTGCAAGAAGATCTCACTAAATTAAGGGAATGGTGCAATATGAGTCGTCTTGTTTTAAATGTAGACAAATGTAAAAGTATGATTTTTACACGCAAAATGAAGCCTTTACTTATGATTATATGTTTGATTCATGTCCTTTGAATAAAATATCCTAGTTTTCGGATTTTGGAAATATTCTTGATTCCAAATTAACGTTTAGTGATCACCTTAATTAAAAAAATAAATAAATTTGTTGGCACAACAGCTCGTGGAGAACTAAGGCCTAGTGACTTACAACTCTCAACCATGCCTGTGTGCGTATTTTTGGCAGGAATGGAGGGGACCTACAATTTGTTGCCGAGTCCGAACGGCTAGATGAGAAAGCACTTATCCATGACAAGTATACTCTTGGGGGATTTGTCAGTTCCTCGCAAGAGGCAGTACCTCGGAAAAAAACATTTCTTTTTTTAGGTGGCAGCGGTTGGGAATCGAACCCAGACTTTTGGCATGACAGTCCCATGCACTAACCATCATGCCACCTTAATTACATTATCAAAAAAGCTTATAAGATTTTGGGATTCAGGATTTTTTTTTAATTTTTTACAATCAAAGTAAAATAGTGGTTGACAGAAATTCGACAAAGTTGTAAGTTATCAATTTGATACACCTAAGACATGGGCTCTGGACTTTTGGCACTCCATATTTTTGTAATAAATATATAATATAAGATTACTATAGCCAAAGATTACTAAGATTAACTGTGGCGGAACATGTTCAGATCGTGCTTTACGGGCCCGTGCCCACCGTTTTCCTATTTTTCATTATTTACTCATTTAAACTAGAAAAATAATCCGACAAGCTGATTTTTTATTGAAACTTTTGTTTTGATGTCTTGAACATGTCCTGAAAAATATTCTTAGTTCCACCCAAGAACTTCCTTCTGAGAGGGGTAAAAAGGCGTGAATGGGGTTTTACTCGCGTTTTTTTTTTAATTTCTCGAAAGTTTCACTTAAACAATAATTAAATGTCAATAAAATAATCAATTAGCTTATTTAATGGTGCTAAAAATGGTTATGGCACTTTTTTTCCTGGAACCAGTCGTTTCGGAGATATTGGCTCGATTACATATCGATAGCTTCCGTAAGACATTTTTTACACTTTAAAAATTTAGAATTCAAAATTTTAAAAGCCTCTTTTTCAATTATTTATTTGAGCATTTTGTACTAATAAACAGATTTTTAAAGGGATTTTGAGTTGAAAATTTCTTTCAAAATAATTTTATTCCTTTAATTACACACATAAATAACTAATCCAGAGGTTTATTTCGATGCCTCTAGAATTTTTGAAATGTTGCTTAATACATTCTTACGGGAAGGTATCGATATGTCGCAAACAAAAATTTGACTTTCACATTTACTATTTTTTATAATAGGGGCTTTAGTACATGATATGCGGACCTACCTGTTATTTCAACCTAAAGGGTTTACTATCCTAACTTTTAAGACGTGTTGCTATGGTGGCAACACTGTTAAAAGGACGAGAAGAAGGTTGCCAAATTTAAGGTTAAAACTCAGAACTTCTATAAACATTGGACTATACATCGAGAATAAGATGTCAGACGATGATACAAACACTCTCGTTGGACTCAACACACTTGAAGCCATTAAAGCACATTATTGATTTTTCGTGATGGGAAATGAATGGCATTTTCAAAGTCGAAGAAAGTAAGAAAAATATCCATGACAGTAAAATTTGAAGATTGGAAAGCCCATTTGTAGGATTAAAGGCCATAAAAAGCTATTTTGAGTCAATAATTCAACAAGTCCAATCTTAGCTGATTTATTTCAGAAGTATGTAAGATTTGTATTATAAAACAAATTCGTATATATATCTCCTTATTGATCAGTCATATTTTTTTTATATTTGAGTCTTCTTAATAATACAATGAAGATTATTGCATTTAAAAACCTTTTCTTGGATTTTTCCGCAGTTTAGTCTTTTTTGTAGGTGCATTTTTCCTGGGCTACATAACTGCCTGAAAGAATTTCTAGTCTAGTCTAAATGCACAGCTTATTTTTGAAAAAGTGGGAAATATAATCTATTGCTTTTGTATAGGAAATTACATATCGGAGGTATTTCTATCAAAATAACAGTTTATCATTTTCTAAGCCGAGGAAAGGCAACTTAACATGCTTCATTTACAAAAAGACAAAAGAAAAGTGAATGCTATACAAAGCACATTTTGAATGAAGATTTGTCTCAAATGCTGCAAAAAATTAAGACATTATGCATCATTAAACATTATAGTCACTCGATGAAAAGTCTTTAAATGTGTCCAAATCAAAATAGATTTCCGGCCTGAGAAAGAATATGTAGATGTAGACGCTTTGAATGACACTAAACTCTCAAAAATAATAATTACATCCGGGGCTTAAACCACGGTTTTCATGGATCTGTTGTCGGTTTAACGTCTGTCTCTTGCCGTTTTATTTAAATGGATTTCAAACCCATTTAATTGTAATGCATTTCAGTAGTTTCCTCTAACATTCTACATTACATTACTTTTAAAAAATACGCGAACTTTTTCGCGTTTTCCCGCTGTTTAATGGAACTCAAAATGTGAATATAGTTTGGGAGTCGGTGACATCAAAATTGGTCAGGTACAAAAATTGGGATCATCAGTTAGATGAGAAGCATAGTTTTAGTCGATGGTTACCAACAAGTATTAAATAAACGGGTTGGCTACGTTCTGCCGAAAAACGTTTGCCCGAAAAACAATTTCCCGTCGATCGTTTTCCCTAAAACGGATTCCTATTATTCTTTATACAAAGCAACAGCTCTGCAATCGGGTAAGATTCTTATAGGTTTTGTGGCACCAGCCAATTAGTCATTGAATTGCATTTCAATACTATCTTTGATTTTGGCAATATGAAGAAGACTTCTCTGTATTGAAGCCACTCCGCCTTTTTAAAAAGTATATAAATAGTAGTGCATACGAATTTAATTTCAGTTCTTCTTAGAGTTAGAACAGCAAATCTGAAAATATTTTTTTGAAAGTTTTGGAAAAGAATTTTTTAACCAATTTTTTTAATTTGTAAAAAGTGCCAGTCCTAGATCACAAATATGCATTTAATTGGTCGCTAAGCCGCTTATTTTAGCCCCAAATCATGTTTTAAGGTGGATGCCTCTAAGACGCTTAGTTTAGCCGCAAATCGCGTTTAAAGATAAAAGTCAGTTTTTCATACAATTCGATGCATTAATTGAGCGCCAATGTCAAGTTTTCTTGGGCAACAAACCTTGGGTAGTCCGCTTCGCGTGTTCTCTGGATTTGAACCACCCTCTGTTTCGTATATAAAGTCGTCAGGCAGGCGCCAAGTTCAACATTATCGTGTGTGGCTCAGAAGCGCATAAAATTACCTTATATTCATAGCAAAATAAACTTAATTACCCTTTGCAATGCCTTGTATAGCCCTAAAGAGAACTTTTTATAGCATAACTGCACTTCAATAGCGTTTCAAGCTGTGTGACAAAGAAAATCTTGAGCTTTTTTTTTATCGTTTTCGCTGTCAATAGCATTGAAATCGCCTTTGAATCTTCGCGACGTCACAGTTTAGAGAATTTCAATAATATTCATTCATATCATATACATACATCTGAGATTTGAAACTGTGAGAATCAACAAGAACGAACACCCAAAGAAGTTAACATATAAATAAATTCCGGAATAGAATTCGGTCCTCACTAGGACTCGGTAGGGCAAACATCTGTAAGAGATAAAAACAGAATTTTCGCTGGATGGCTGGATTTAGCGTTTAAGGTGATTCCTATGAAAAATTTACCTATGCGCAAAAACTGTTTTAAGCGTTTTGAAGACCAAAAAATTATTTCATAATTACATTTTTTTCAAGCTTAAAATGGTTTTTAAGCGTTTTGAACAGAAATTATATTTTCTTAGCTTAGAATCGTTTTTTGAGAATTTTAATTTTTTCGCGCTTAAAATTAATTTGTTTCGCGCTTAAAATCCATCGAAATAGTAACATAAATAAAATAAATTTTTCTATACAAAATTGTAGTTTTGAATGAAAACAACAATGGATAATTCCAAAAAAGTAATTTTGCTTTACAAAAATTAATTTTTGTATGAGATTTTTTCCTTTAATTTGGTTTTGACAGATAACCAAAGAGAAAATCAAATGCAAAGTAAAGGCGTGTAGACATAAGAAAATGATAACAGTATGACTTGACTTGAAATGACAGCTCATATGAGAAATCATACAGAAAATATAGACAGGTCATATGACTTCTCTTATCGTGTAAAGTGGCCTTAAGTTACTAAAATAAATTATTTTTTTTCAACAATACGAAAAAGTACTTTTCAAAAGTAAGTAAAGCCAATCACGCCGACAATCCCGCCAGAAAATCCATAGGATACTGTGCCACGTGATGTCGTGCTGTGGGATTGGAGTCAAATAGGTACATATATAATCCGCTGGCAAACGTGACACGGGCAAATGATTTTCGGGAAAACGTAGTGTTCCCAAATAAACAGAGCAAATGTACTGTAATTGTAACTGAATTTGGTTAAATTCAAGCGACTTGAAATTGATGATACTGAAGCGCAAATTTAATGTAATGCACCTCTTTCAAAAACTACTAAACCGATCTTATAACCGCATAAAAATATCCGTTTCCTTTTGGAGGTGGTAAAGTACTTGTGAGTAGATGCAAACTATGATCTAGAACTATCAACTGTACATGGTGCGAGTAGATACATGATACATGGGAAAGCAGTTTGATGTGTTCCATTGAAAAAAGCTGGCAAAGTACTCAAAAGTACTTCGCTACCTCCAAGGGAAAACGGCTATATATGTATCTTGTGCGTCGTTTTTGACTGATTAAATTCCATCTTTTATTTGCATACAATTTTAGTAAAGGACAACTCTAAGCTATTTGCTCAGATCATAGCATTGAGTTTCTGTAGAAAAAATTAAAGTTCAAATTAGTATTTGGTTGGTTATCTATGTATACTTGAATATTAGTATTAAAATTTAAATCAAATAAGTTCAGAAAAAAAGTCCGACATGTGGATTTGTTTGCTTTTTCCTTAAAGGATACATCACATATTCCAAATATGATTATATGATTTCAGAAAAATAGAAATAAATGTTTTTATTCTGCTTTTAAATTCAACACAAAGAAGAACTCTGAAATTATCATATTATGTACCTAAGTCCAATATTACAAAAATGATTTCTCATAAGGCAAACGTCATCTTTTTTAAGAATCCTAAAAATATTTCCACTTCAACGATGTGTTCCTTATACTACGTACTTAATATACACAAGAGATAAAATGGCCATAACCATGTCATTGCCACTAATTATAAATTTCCTCATCCTCCTTCATTCATTAACCCTTAAGTCAATGATGCAACTAATGACTCTTAATAGTTCTATTTGATGTTGCACACATCATGACACTTTTTGTGAGAAATATTGCAGCCTGATTAAAAGTGTTGTATAAACATGAATATCATATCAAAGAAAAGCCTAGAAAAGGCCAAGGTTCATTGATAGCAAGCAGCGTTAACGTTTTATGAGAGATCGATAAAATTCTATTAAAAAAACTTACCACAATGTTGCAGTTCGTCTTCAGCATCATCACAATCACGATTTATGTCACAAATCCTTGGCAAGGGAATACACACGGGAACCTTATTCATCATGCACTTAACCTGTGAGGTGCTGCATTTTTCGCTCCTGGTTCCTTCTGGAAAACAATTCACCATTCGCAAATTATCGATGGCTACATGAGCCCGCTGGGAATCACTTAGCTTAGGAACGATTTCGAAGGCAATTCGAAAATCTCGTGTTATACGACCGATACGGTAGACCTGGTGTTCCCAGTATCGGAAGTTATTTCCAGCCAGTTCTGTGGGTACCCAAGGACTTTCAGAGGAGTGCAAAGGCTCGACGACGATTCTTGATAATCCATGACTCATATCGCTTTGATGCATATATACTTCAAGTTGACATTTATCCATTGTGGTGCTGAATTGTGGCGATGTGAGATTAACTTGCACAGTGCTTGGTGAAAGACGTGCGTACAGGAAATGTCCTATTGACAAAAAAAATTTGTGTTAAAAAAGTTTTCAAACTAAAAACGCATTTTACCATTGGCATCTTCTTTGGAATCTGCAATTGGACCTGGCATTACTCCAGTCATGTTTTTCTTTGCTAAATCAGTGCCTGTTATAATTTGAAAACCATCGGAAAGGTTTTCAGTCCAGTTCCAAGCACAAGGAGTTTCAAAGTTGCACTTTACACCTAGTAGATCTTCCATTTCAGAAGATTGGGTCAGTTCAGTTTGTGGTTCATATGAGTTCTGAAATAAGAAGAAAAATATGTATTAGTAAAACTGGAACTTTGGTGAGCGAAAATAAAAAGTACTGTGTCAGTCTGTTAAAATTGTTTCTTGAGACCTTGAGGGTTAAAGATAATTCCATAGCAAGGAAATCAAAATTATCTATGTTGTAAGAATAATGTGTTGTAAGAAGCAGTGTTCGTTGTTTAGTTAATTGGTTTAAAAAAAGTTATATTGATAGTACCAGCTAATATTAAAATGAGCTTGTAGAGCTTTCTCAATCATGATTTAAAGAATGAACTTGTCTTTTTTTTTCTAAACGGCTACAATTAAAAAAAATCATACCTATTGTCTAAGAATCTTTAATCGTTTAATTATAAATTCACGATTTTTTTTTTAATTTAGTAAAAAAAATTGAAATAATTTATTCATGTTTAAGGAATTTTAGATGAATATTTTTTTAGTACAAAGTTTATGGAGCTCTATTTTCGTAAAAGTTTTTTGGTATAAATCTTTTCAACGGGTGGATTCAAAAATCTCTAATTTATAAGGATTAGTTAAATGATTTTAAGTTTCCTCAGTAGCTATACCCAAATGTTTTTTTTTTAACAAACACCTAATAAGCATCTGCACTAAAAGGAAATATCCATAAATTCGTCACAAATCTAAAACGCTTAACAAGATGATGAAACATCTTCCCATTTCCGACGACAAATTGAATGAAACACAATTAAATCAGCGTGCCTTGATAGTGTAAAAGTCAATTTAGCCCCGGCTTACATTGCAGAGGAAATATAATTATAAGAGAGTCTATCATTCTCAGTGCACCTAAGTAGGTGTTTCTTCTTGCTTCCTCGACCCCACCAGAAGAAGAATTATTTTACAAAAAGGAAAGTGCAAGTAAACTCCTTATTGTAAAGCATATATACCAATACAAGTCCTTTGAAGAAAAATTTTGAAATATTTGATACTCACATATGGGGCCGATTTGATGCGCTCTTTAATTTTTTTCATTGGATTGGCATAGGCACCGTCAGTGTTATCGTCATGGGCGCTTTTCGTCGGGTCGTCACTTTGCCGGTCGGCATCTTGTTGATGTCTTTGGCTGTAGGCTAAATTTAGAATTTCATTCATGGAGCTATTCTTTCTGCCCCGCAGTCTTGATGGTCTATTGTCACTGGGCGATGGCGGTGGTATTCGCGTTGTGTATATTGGAGCAAGTTGATTAATTTCGGGGAATCTAGCAGCAGTTCCGGCACCAGTGACACCGACACCTCCTATATTTCCAACCGATGCAACCTGTGAATAGGATGAATACGCAGATGATAGGTCGGGTTTCATCAATTCTTTGCGTAAGGAGTCAAATGTTGACGGTCTCTGCTGATTCTGCGGCCGCTGATAGAGTAACTGATCCCGACGACGATTTCCTCTTCGTCCTGGCGGAAGTCGCGTACTCCCCAAATTTTGCAAGTCATCGAATATAAGTTGATTCACTGGAGGATGAAGCAATGTTGTTTGAGTTGTTTGCGAATGACCCGGCTCTCGAATGGCCCCACTATTCCGTAGCTTCTGTCCCAACGCATTGCCATTGTGTGAGAGTGAATTAGAAGTATGATTGAAAAGTGGACGCTGCCCGTATATTAGATTGGGCATAAAAAACCAAAAGACTATAAGATTATACAGTGGCATAGTGTTGAGAAAAAGCACTCGCACAAACATAAACATATGTGTTTGTCACGATAACGTTGATCTGTATGAATGTTTTTTTTTCGCGGAGAAATGAAAATGCACTATTGTGAGTTTTTGTATTGATTGAGATTTTGGAAATGTTTAGAGATTCTTTTTGAAAAGTTTAAAACAACACTACTTGGTACTGCACTATAGAAATATGTATAGATAGATACTTTAAACTGGGAAGTTTTTCGAAAAGTTCCGTAGAAGAACGGAAGTTTTGTTCTCGCATTTTAAATCCATATCCGATTTTGTTTGTATTTTTCACGAGATTTTAGATTAGTTTTAATCTTTCTCACTGTGAGTATAGGTACCTGAAAAAAAAAAAAAAAATATTAGGTATATGATGATGCGATTTTAGAATTTTATTTAAGTGTTAGTTTTTAATGATTAATTTTATTTATTTTTATTCAGAAATACATAAATATCAAATTGTCTCCCGGGGTTTCCAAAAGTTTTTACTTGTTGTGGTTAAAGGTGAAACAGTGGAACCCTATCGTAAGGTCACGAAAACTATTAAAGAAATATTTTTAAATAAAAACAAATGAATACGATAAGTCTGTTAAGAAAATTATAGAATGTTTTAAATGAGTAGGTATATTTATAAAAGCAAACAAAAAGTGTAAGCTAAGTTTTATTAAAAATTAATATATATTAAGGAAGATTACTGTGCTTAAATTTCTTGTATTTAGTGGATAGTAGTGGGTTTGGAGTCAGAATTCCGAAAACCGAAATCCTGAAAACACAGAATCCCAGAAAATGAAACATACATTATGTGGATTGAAAGGGTTGGGCATCAGTAGCAAATAAAAAATATAAAATGCATCAATTGTAAGTAATAGATATAAATTACTTTCTTAAAAAGTTATCCCTGAAACTAGCTATGACAATTTTTTCATTTTTAATAACAGTGTTTTTTCTTCATAAATAAACAAAACTGGTTAGGGCGATACATAAAATGATACATGTACCTTCACAATCATGGACGGAACTTGTTAGCTTCAGTGTTTAACAGACACTCAAAAATTGTAAGAATTCGAATCGTTTTCCGTTATAAAAAGTAAGTATTCGCCATTTTCGCCACAGTACACAAAGCTAAGGCCCACAACACATTTTGGGTATGAAAGATACTCGTAGCAAAAAAAGAAGTATCGACGACTAACATTCCATGACTGGGGCCCTAGCGATTTAACAGAATGCATCGAAAACAAAATATGAATTCAACTTCAAGAGCAATCGTGTTAGTTTAAATTGGTTTTCACCCTGCCTAGATTATGCTCCTCTGATTACAGATTACGGAATTGGAAAATTTAGTGAGTATTTCAATCTGCCAGAACGTATAAAAAACTAAGTTTATAGTGAAAACGTGTTGTTTTTTAAAGGTCTCACAGGGCGAACTATAAAATGATCGTGATTAGAGGAGAATTATTTAGATAGAAGCAAAAATCAAACTGCTTTCGAAGTTGCAGTTATGGACTGCAAGAATATGATTTTTTGAATAATCTTCACTCAAACTTTCTTTTTGCTATCAGGTTGTCAAAATTAAAAGTGTCAGTAATTTAAAATGGCTATTTAAGAGCCACGCAGATAACATACAACAACAAATATAGAAATTGAAATAGATCCATCTCTTTCTATTCTATAATGTTGAACTTATTTAAGAATCACTAATTTGATATAACATTTTGTTCTGCTTCTAGAAAGTTCAGTAAAATATTTGTTTTACCAGCCTCTTTTTAAGTATGTTTTTATTTTTCTATTTATATTAAAACACATTAGCCTGAAAGAGAGGCAATTAAGACCTCGAACTACAGACGTTCATGCAAAAAAATGTGATTTTTTGAAATGAAATGAACTATCTTAAAGCAAAACAAAAGGTAATACATATCACACAAGCCCTTGTTATATTTTAAATAATCGCTTTACAAGTGCTGGAATGGTGGTTGATGACAGTGAAAAATTTGTTAACAATGATCAGATCAATAAACCCATACACGTCCTCACAGGTGTTGTACTCGAGTTCGGGTTTATAGCCATCTCATTGAGAAGCAAAACGCACTTCTTGTCTAGTTGAGAAAGGGAAAAGGTTTTGGCTCGGAGCAGGTCTATAACACTTTGGGCAATACCAGGAGAAAATTGTATACTCATATGCCACTATCGAATTGTTGAAATAGCAGGAATGACAAATTCAATGTGTTATATATATCTGTAAAGAACTGGAGACTTGTAGTTAAGTTTTAAGAATAAATCTCCTTCCCCACATTTCCATTTTGAATTTGGTTTATGTAGGAATTGTGTTACAGAACAAACCATTTATTTTCTTCGTAAACAAAGTACATATTCAATCTTTTTTTTTTTTTGGGACATTAAAAGTGATCGAGGTACAAATGAGGTTGTTTGAGTTGAGGTTATTTTGAATTCAATTAAAATTCGAAGAAGAAGATCATGGAGTTCGTGTTCGGTGATTTCAGAATCATGGCTAAAGATTTAAATTGAAATATTGTGAAGGGGATTTGAATAAACTTTTAATATGTGACCTTTCGATGGAAAATTACCTTTTAAGGAAATATGATCTTCCGAAAGAAATAGTGAAACACATTTAGTTAAGGAAATGATGAGTGGCTTAGACCAGCAGTTCCCTTTTTGAGCTGTGGAACCCTGACCAAAGTCAAAATATATTTTGGAACCCCAACACTTCTTATATACCTTTCAAACGAGCTGCAAATGCAAATAAATTTGCTTAGGCAATTTCAAGCGCAAATATAAAAAAAAGTTTTTGTTTAATTTTTCGATAAAGTGAATAAGCTATCCACTCTACAGATTTTAAAAGCATTTTTGTATTTTCTTTTGTAACCGTCTAATTTTCTACGAACTGTCAAACACGTGTTTGCAATCCACAACATCAGAACACATTCCACAAATCTCTGAATGAAAAATTTGCTCAAGTTTAACCTCAAATTTTTGTGCACCCATTTTTTTTTTTTTTTTTCAAATTCATTTTTATTTTCAATTTTCTTAAAACTATCTTAAAGCTAGACAAAAATTCATAAAAACTAGCCTACTTATCAATATCTTAATACTAACTTACTGGCCCCAATCGGACGCTCTAAGTTAAACTATAATATCTTAATGATAATGCCTTTCGGCATAAGAACTGTCTTAATACTAAATCCAGGTCGGTTTTATTTTTTACCGAGAAGAATTTACAAAAAACTCGGTTTCTCTGTCTTTATTTTTTTTGGTTTTATATAAAACTTACAAACTACATAAAACTAAATTAAAGCTAATTAAACTAATTAAAACTACTTAAAGCTACTTAAAACTATTTACAACTAATTATAAACTAATTACAACCTACTTATAAGCTACTTACAAACTAGAACAGCCACAGCAAGCATTTCCCGGTTTTATACTTTTTTTTTGTATTTTTGTGGATTTTAATTTTTTTTTTTTTTTTTTTTGTGCCACCCTGACTGTCCCTACTTAAAACTAACTACCTAAACCTATGCAAGTCGGCCATACAAAAGAAAATAGCAAGGTCAACTATTAAATATCTGAAGGAACTTCATCTTCGTTTTTCAACCACCAGAACTGGTTCTCCTGCTTTACCCTATCTCTTCGGTCCCGTTTGGACACAGTCCTACTGAACCGAAGGTGCTCAGCTCCGTCTTGTGCGAGGACGTCTCGACTGTAAAGGAGCCGCCGATCTACAGTTCTACGGCCGACGTGGTAGATTAGCGGAACCGCCGCTCTATCCTGGATCAACCCTCGACTGTCTAGGTGGAGGAATGCATCGGGCGGAATAAAGCCACTTAGACGCACACTCTCATAGTATTCGTTGTTGGGGTAATAAGCCCCGAAAATTAAGCTGTTAGACGAGGACATCGCTCTTGCATGCGACCTCGAATAAGCTTCAGCAAGAAATTATCTATCCTGTTTATGTTGGCACCGTTGTATAGAACCAGGTTGAAATAGTAATGTTTGTACTCCGACTCTGGTGTTCTGTGCAATCCAAGGCAGCATCGAAGACACTGCCTCTCAAACACCCGAATTTTTTCCATTTGAGATGGGGCAACGTTGAACCAAACCGGGCATCCATAGGCAATCATCGGCCGGATAAGGGCCATGTAGCAAATCACCTTCACCCTGCTATCAAGCCGGCTGCTATAAAACAACCGTTTTGTCAGGGCAAAGGCTCCCCTAGCCCTGGCCAGAGCAGCATTTAAATGTCTGTCGAAATACAAATACTGATCCATCCAGATGCCAAGGTACTTCACTACACTTTTACTCGCCAGTGGATGTCCATTTGGCCCTACGATCACCAGCTTGCGCCAGTTCTTTCTCGTATCCCTTGTGGCTCTAAGCAACGGAGTCCTAAACAAGATAGTTTCTGATTTCTGAAAGTTGATTTTCAACTTCCAGTCATCGCAATATCGTTGAATCTTCTCGAAGTCACGCTGCAAAAGAATCCTGATGACCTCGACTTTCGGAGCTGTTCTGTACGCAATTAGATCGTCGGCATACGCAATTGCCTGAGTTAGACTACTTATCAGATCGCTGGTGTAAATGCTGAATAGAATCGGCGAGTTGACCGCTCCCTGCTGAAGACCATTTTTAATATTAAAGGTTGTGGCAGAAGTTACATTGCCACTCTTGACAACAAACTTTCTGCCATTGAGCATATCATAAAGCATATATAATAGTGGTTTACTAATGCCAAGTCTGGTCAGCTTTAGATAAAGACCCTCTAACCATACGGTGTCGAAGGCCTTCTCCAAATCAACCAGACAGGCACCCGTACACTGCTTCTTAGATTTGTTCCATTGGACATCAGAAACGAGTTTCGACGCGGCGTGAATGGTGTCATGTCCCGCCTTAAAACCGAACTGATTGTCCGGTATGATATTATTGTCCTCTGCCCACTTAGACAGAGCTCTATTGATAACTTTTTCGAATACCTTGCTGATGCTCGGAAGAAGACTTATCGACCGGAGATTCGCCGGGTTGGAGTTGTCCTTTCCCTTTTTCGGGAGAGGATGCACCACAGCTGTCTTCCACCGTACTGGATAATATGCATTATTCAGAGCGTTGTTAAACAGAGTGGTATAAATGTCTACTGCTTCTTGGGGTAAATGTCGAAGTACAACGTTGGATATGCCATCGACTCCTGCTGACTTTTTTTTTCTTTAATGAATCGAAGATGAGCTGGAGCTCCACCTTCGTAATTAACAGGGAACTGGGCCCATTTCGATCGGCAATTATGGCGTTTGCCAAATGATCTTCATTGAACCCGGTGAAACCAAGGTTCTCTGATCGCCATTGCGTTATGTCATTCCGAAGGTAGAAGTGGTGGAGCAAGGCTCTGTTTTCCAGGTCATGATTGGGGCGAATGCAAGCATTCACCTTGTACACTTGCTGGAAAGCAGCCACCACAGCCTCCACTTTCTCCTGCGGATCTTCGACAATGAAGAGATCATCGTCCAAGACGTCGTCCTCTGGATCAATTCCTGCTGTCAGAAGTACGTCTCTGTTGTCCGTCGTTCTCTGAAGCTTAAGACACGGAAGATCGTTCTGATCATTCCTTCTAAATATCTTGTTAATTTGGGGAAACATACTCGGGTCGCTAGAGTTAACGGCCCGAATTTTGTTGTCCCAATACAAATTAATTGACAACCGATAGTTCTCTTTAATTAGTTGGTTGATGTTCTTGATCGACGACTTCAGTGTCCTAATGTCCAGATCGTGAGGGTCAGTAAACCGTCGGTACAAGAGTTTGAGTCTTGTTAGCAGTCCACTTTTTTGTCTGTGTAATGCGTCAATGGTCGCATTTCGGTATATGTCTGTTGCGTCCCGTTGTTTGTATTTCGGTATTGTTTTGTTCATTGTTCGTTTGATTGTCTCGTCCATTTGTTCTAAGTAATGGTCTATTTCGTTATTTGTCAAATTCCTGTCATCTGGTGGGGATATGTTGTTCGAACTGATTTCGCTCGATAATGCGTTGATAAAGCGTGGCCAGCGCACCTTCCTGTAATTGTAAGTATGCACAGGTACATACTCATCCAACTCCACGAGCTCGTTCGGAAGCTGTATTACGGCGGCGAGTCCGCAGTGATCACTGTCGTACTCGATCGTTCGTAAACAGTTTCTTGGTCTTTGACCCACAGTGTCAGTAATTGTCAGTCTTGCGTCTATTAGCAGAAGATCGAGATAGGCACCGCTTCTTGGAAACGATGGCC
Organism: Dasysyrphus albostriatus; assembly: GCA_946251815.1. NCBI lineage: Eukaryota > Metazoa > Arthropoda > Insecta > Diptera > Syrphidae > Dasysyrphus > Dasysyrphus albostriatus. The sequence goes on along the minus strand of OX276337.1, from coordinate 68,888,862 downwards.
GATCCGTACCCAGCAGATCGACACCATATTCAGTGTTGTATTGACTCATCCAATTGAAAAGATGAATACCTCTTTGATTTTGAATTTGATTTCCCCAATCTTGGTGTTTGGCATTCAAATCACCGGCCATGAGAAAGTAATTTTCTTCCAAGTTCAAGCGTAGACATTCGAAAAGTTTTTCAAGCTCTGTCATAAAATCAGTTGGCTGAGGTGATGCCGGTGCATAAGCCGCGATCACATACATTCGCTTCCCCTGTTGGAGAGGAATGCATATGATGCATGCCTCCAACAGCCGAAATCTGCGCAGGTCACTATTATATATAACTTTATGATTTATGCCTTTTCGTATGAAGATTGCGACGCCCCCCCCTTGAGTGGAGTTGGGTCGATCTCTTCTAACGATATTGTAATTGTTGTTAGTCAACTTATGTTTCTGGTTCAGCTTAGTTTCGCTGGCCATAAACACATCTGGACTTTGGTCTTTCAACAATTGGAAAAGATTAGCTCTACGTTCGGTCCTAATCAGTGAATTTACATTCACAGCAAGGATCCTAAGAGGCCTCTCCGACAGCGCGCCTTTAACCTCTAATTTGCGTTAAGCTAGGCAAAACAGAGTAGAGATAGTCTACCCTATTCGCCTGCTCCTTTATCTGAGTCTGAAGTCCTGTCAACTGGCCTTGAATTGCCAGCAACATGCTTCTTATTTCGGCCTGAGCGTCCGGCGCCTTTGGCACTAGGGCCGGTTGGGCTACCTTAGCTGCAGGCTGTACCGTTTTTCCCCTCCCTGCCGCCATTTGGGCGTAGGAAATTTGGGGATTGACGGGCGTTGCTGTAGGAGCACGCGTTGATGGGCGTATCTCTACCGCTGTCTGCTTTGCCGCTTTATTGGTACGAATTTGCTGAAAAGCTGAGCAACCCCGATAATTAGCAGGGTGCCCCTCCTTTCCGCAAAGCGCACATTTAAGCTGGGTCATATCATCGACCCTTTCCTCTCCGAGCTTGCATTCCCCCTTAATGTGGTTCTCACCACACTTAACGCAGCGTGCCTGCATTTCGCAGTTTGCTGCAGCGTGGCCAAACCTTTGGCAGCGCATGCATTGGAGCATTTCGCCGCGTCTCTTTAATTTATCCCAAGTAACAACCTGGTAGTTGAGGACGGAGATACTCCTCAACCTATCCAGTTTGCTGCTGGGCGATAGCTGTACCAGAAAGAACGGCAAAGACCGCTTCTCCCGTCTGGCTCTGACTGTAGCGAACGGCTTGACCCCGATAAAGTCGAGATCGTCGCTCGCTTTTTGACGGAGCTCATTTAAGAGCACCTGTGGTTCCGTGCAGGAATCTATGCCCTTCAAGAGGACCGTTTGATATTTATCCACTTTGGGGGTAAAACTGAAGAACTCAGTCGTGGATTTCTTTAATAATTCCTTAATAATTTTGTGCTGCTCCAAAATAAAAAAGTTTTGGCCTATGGCCGACTTACATAGGTCAATGGTTTCCTGAAGTTCCATTTTGTAAGTATTAATAGGTGGCACCTTTTCTTTTTTATTTTGGGGCGGCTGTGGCTGCTGCTGGTGAACTCCCTGCTGCTGCTCGTTCCGCTGCTGTTGACTCCGCTCCTGTGGTTTTTGTTGTTGCTGCTGCTTTTGTTTTTGTGTGCGTTGCACTTTTGGTTGCTGCTGTGGTTGCTCGGTTGGCAGCTGTTGTTGTTGCTGCTCCTGTTGGCTCTGCTGTAGCAGTTGCTGTTGCTGTTGTTGCTGCTGGGCTTGCCTTTGCTGTGGCTGCGCCATCCCTTGTTGTGGCGCTGTTTTTTGTGGCGCTGCTTTGAGTGGCGCCTGTAGCGCTTTTTTATTCTCGCGCTCCTGCCTCTCACGTTCTCTTCGGGCTTGTTGTTTCGATTTTAGGGCTTCAATCAGAGGGGTAACTATGGAGTTCAGCCTTTCCATCTCCCCCCGAATGGCATCAATTTTTTCGCTGATGGCTTTCTCATCCAGCGCGGCTATTGGAACTTGCGCCTCATTTTCCTCTTCGGAGGACGCCTCTGGTGAGGTTGAGTCCACCAGCAAGTTGCTGTTGGATTCCCCTGTTGTGAATAATCCCTCGCCACCTTCTGACATGTATTCAATGTCATCATCGGATGGCGAGGAATCCAATTGTTGTTGAATTTTTGTTGCTGCGCTGACGTCTTCACCCCGGCTGGCAGCTGGGCTGAGGTGGTAGTGGAGCGGCGCTTGACACTGTTCGGCGCACAGCTAATCCTCTTTCTCCTCTTATTCTTAACATCGGCTGTTGGTGCCGTTGCTGTGTTTGCCGTTGTTGCTACGGCACTAGACGATGGTATGGCTGGTGGTGCCATCGCTTGCTTGCTTGTTGTTGTTGTTGCTACGGCACTGACCGTAGCTTTGGCTGGTGGCACAATAGCTGGCTTCACTGTTGTTGCTGGGGCACCTTTCGATGTCCCCGCGGTGTTGTTGGTTTGCATTTGCTGCTTTTCCCAATCGATAAAGTTTTGTACTTCACGATTGTGAAAAAAAGCAGCCAAATAAATTTTGCCCGACTGGGACTCGAACCTGTGATCCTCAGGTTGTCGGTCGGCCACCTCTACCTCTGTGCTATTGCACTATTGAAAATAGCTGGGTTAAAATAAAACTTTGAGAAGTCACTCCGAATTTAATTAAAGAAAACTGTGAAAGCCGATAACGTGCGCACACTTCCACAGATCGAGATCGACTGTGAATGATATGATGTGCACCCATATTACTGGCTTATTGTACAACAAAAGACACAAGGAATTTTCACCAAAAATCACTTGAATTTTATTTTTGAAACCACATTTTATGTTATTTTGAGAATTCCTTACTTTTTAAGGATTTAACTGACCAGAATTTGAAAAGGTTTGATTTTTAGAAATGTTTTCCATATAAATATAACAACATATAATTAAGAGACCTTTTCACACTACTAAAATGTTTATATTTTATAGTTTTTACGAAAGGTTTTTTCGGTTACTTATAATATGAAGTTGGAGAGTTTTCACTAAACGACGACGATATCTACTTTAAGAAGTTTGTGGAACTTTGGAGATTGTGGAACCCTAGGGTTCCACGGAACACAGTATGGAGGGCTTAGACCAAAGCAATCAAATTTCACCTTGAATATTACACAATGCAAAGAAAAGGTGGGCAATTGTTTTAAATATGTTTACACTATGTTTTCGTATAGAATTGTACACTATGCTTATAGAGTTTCAGTTTCGGGTACCATAAAAACTATGATTTTCGTAATCTCGTTCGCAAGCTATAGTCTTTTAAAGGGGAAACATAAATATTAAAAATAACCGTTGGAAATTCAAAAATGTTGTTTGCGGAACAAATAAGCAAAAAGTGTCTGCCGAAATAAGGTACTTATGAAAACTACAGTTTCTCTTACAATTTGAAGATATTGAAAATACCAATTTCTTGTAACTTGTACTTAAAAAAAAAATTGATGAATTAGTTTGCGTTTCTCGATTTTTTTTTTTAACTTTAAACCATTTGCATCTCAATCGTTTATGCGATACATTAATGGCCAGTTTCATAGCTTATTTACAGATTAATCGGACTGAGTTCAATTGGTCTGCTGACCTAAACTTTAAACCAAAAGTGGAGTTTATACTCCCATTGTGAAATTGAGGGTAGTAATATCATTATCTCACTGACGCGTGAAGCATTATTTTGTTTTCAATGTCGATTCAGTTGAAATTATTAATCTGCCAATAGATAAATGTCATTTAATTAAAAAATTAATGTTTAAATGGACATAGTTAGTTGATTTTTCGTCAACAAAACTATACAAATTGGCTATCAAGAAATGCTGCATTATCTACCACTATTAAATTAGAATTTAACTTTTAACTGTACTTTGAATTTAGTTTTATGATTTAAGGACTATGTGACTATATTTAATAAAATAGTAAAAAGACGAATCGACATCTGTTTGTAACATACATTTTTTGTTTTGAATTATGTGGTCTTTTTTCTTAAAGTCCTGGAAGCCTTTTAATTCCCAGTCTGCTTCTGTATGGTAGATTTATTTCAGTTATAGGTTTTGTACATAGAAATATGTAGAATTTTAGTTTTGTCTGGGAGTTAAAAATATTTAATTTAATAATTGCTTCAATTTTAACCGTTTCACTCCGTGTCGTAAAAAAACAAATTTTTCATCACGAACACAAATATTTAAAAAGTAAACCGGTATTGACACAATAGTGTGGATCTGGCTTAAGAATGCTGGGAAATATTTTTTGCAAGACTCTGAACTTTTCCCATCATACAACTCGGTCCAAAAAATAAAAAATGAAGTTTCAATTCAGGAAGTTCTTTTATTTTATCACTTAAGATTTGGTGGCGTAACAGCTCGTGGAGAACCAGTGAACTTAGTGACTTACAACTCTCAACCATTCTTCTGTGCGTGTAATTGGCAGGAATGCAGGGGACCTATAATTTTTTGCCAAGTCCGAACGGCTAGATGAGAAGCACTTATTCATGACAAGTATACTCTTCGAGGATTTGTCAGTTCCTCGCAAGGCGAACTGGTCTAGAATCTAGATCCAACTTCAAATTGTATTTATGCATTTTTTTAAGCTTGTATGTGCACACATACATACATAAATACATACATAAGAATTGTTGTGATTATTATTTTAGAATCAGATGAATTTTCGAAATGACTTTTAGAACTAAGCGACATGTCGCTGCTGATAATATTCAAAAATGGTATGTCTTATGATATATGTATATATTTATATAACAAGGAAGCTACATTTATGTTCATACATATATTAAGTGAACCCCACTGTTTAAAACCAACAACTTCCATATAACACAGGTACAAGCTCTTGCACCTGTCACCCTAGATAGCTTCTAGTTTAAACAGAAAGATATTCTATTCTGTTTCATCCGCACCCTCTAATATAGAAAGATACAATTTTCCTTCATTCCATCTAGGTAAGTATAGGTAAGGTACCCTTTGAATAGTAAAACATAGCAAACAAAACTCTTCACATATCCCTAGCTAAATCGAGCAAGGAATTTGCTTCCTCCCGAAAACATAGCCTCCAGCACCAGCAAAAAAGGACACTCTTAACATTACACTCCTATACTAAGAGCTTCCATAATACAACAACAACAAAAACAACAACAACAACACAAATACAGGAATAAAAATAAAATAGAACTAAGAGCATGATGTGGAATGGCGGAGTGGTGGGGAGTTCGCCGCCGCATCTCGAAAATATACGTGAAATTAATTACGCGATTCTTTCGTTTTTTTTTTTACAAATCTACTACATACTAGGTACTACAAATAGATACAACCACACATTTTGCTAACAAATGCACTTCGAGATTAAGAAGCAATGCAAACATTAAGGCAACTGAAAAATCTAGACTCAACATCATTTTGTATATTTTTGTTTTCATTTTTTTTTTTCTGAACGTCTTATGTTTTTCGTTTAATACGGCTTGCTAAAAATGCTACACATCAGACAATTCCAAACACTTTCAATGATGTAGAAGAAATAAATAACTTTTGGGTATGAAACGTATAGGTAATTCTTTTAGCACACAAAGGATAGAGTTGGTCGGTTAGAAAATATATTTATGAATTATTAAATGAATTTTTCGACCATACTGGTGGCCTTAAAAGCTTCAAAATTAATTTTTCTTCACAAGCCGAGACACATGGATGAATTTTTCTTTCGTAATATTATACCGATTAACCGAATACTTATAAAATAGCACATTTTCGAAAACGATTTTTTTTTTTTTAATATTTCTAGAAGAAGATATCTTTAGGACGACATAATCATATCAACTTTTTTTCACGAAAAACAACGATATTTATTGAATTATTTTAGATTCGTCTTTTCTGGGCGTCGTACATTTTCACATTTAACAAAATTTCTTTTACACATTTGTGTGGTGTTGTTGTTGTTGGGGATATTATTTTATTACAGGATGCTACTGCGTCAACAGGATAGGATAACATACAATGAATATAACACTGACATTTTTGCAGATATGTGTACACTCAGACAAACTAAATGATGGGTATTCGATGTTAATGCTATAGCCACCCAAAAACGGCAACCCCAACATTTCTAGAGTAGCAGAGTACAGCATCACCCGAAAAAGAAACCAATATATCGAGAGCGAGACAAAGAATGAACTGAAAAATCCTTAAAATGGATCCATTCCTAAGAATATATTTTTCTTTTTTACTTTTGAAGACTAACCCGAAAAAATTATTAATTTTGATTGAATTTTATTATCATGACCAACTTACTTTAAGTTTCTAAGAGTTTTTTCACAATTTATTAGATTTTGAAAATACTATCCGATTGAAAATGTGATTCGATTTTCTTCAGAAAAAAACTGCTCGAGCTTAAAAAATAGGGAGAGGAAAACTGATTTTATATAGCTACATATACCTACATATGGCGAATTGGCGATGGCGAAGATGAAATCAAGTCCTGTGGGGTGGATGGAGTTGTTCGTGCTTCCTGAATTTCGTTCTCTCATTTGGGTTTTCATCCCCATGTATTTCTTCTATAAAATATACACGAGGTGGAATTCGGAATTGTGGAATGTTTGTAGCTAATGTGTGAGCTTGTGATTTATGATGCTCAAACAGAGAGAGAGAGAGGAAATGGGAGCGCAGCCTCCGATGAGTGGAGCTTTTTGTCTTCAGTGAAGAAAGTTGACTTTAAAGTCCTTTTTTGAGAGAAAAAATCTCCGATGTTTCATTTTTTAAAGGACTACATTGAGGCAGGCATATATTTAGTTAAAAGGGGGTATATTGGGCAAGGGTGCGTCTCTGGTTGATACCAGATGTACAGATGATTATTGCAGATTAAAAGGAAATATTCAATTTTGTGTGTAAGGAGAGACGAATGTATCTCTGATTTTCCGTTTCTGGTGGTAATTCAGTTAGACTTTGTGGTGAATTTAGAGAAAACTTTCAGTAAACAAACTAAATGTTGACGTTCGAAGAAAAATAACGTTTTCAAAACAGACCAACAGGTAATCAAAGTATTTTTGTTGCATAAACTAAATATTCGTGAATAAGTTTACAATTCTTGGCCTCATCTAAACAACTTATTCAGAGATTAGTCTTTACCAAGATCGGTATTTCTTTTTATAAATTAAATAGGTTTTTGTTTTTGTAGACTGCATTAAATGAAATTTAATTCAGTTGCGTTGGAAGCTTCAAATCAAATAAAACATTGGTAAATATTTAGCATTGCCATAACCGGTGACAAATACGTTTACATTTCTTCCCTGGAGTCAATTTAGGTTGCTTACAAATGTTTCATTTTGTACGAATCTGTAAAATGTATTGCTATTTTAAACGGTTTTCCTGATAAATTTTTATTTTAGCGTACCAATATAGTAAAGGGTGTTCAACGGCGTATACATCAGGGAGAGGGATTACGGGGTCATGACCCCCCCTCTCCTCGGGAACTCAAAGACGCAAGAAATTATAAGAAAAGGTACCTACAAGAATTTTTGTTTGTTTTAAATACGATTTCAAAATTTTGCTTTCGACTGACTTATTTTTACAGAGTGTATCCAGCGTATACTTCTACTTCTATCATTATTTACTAGCCAGAGACCGATTATATATTGTTTAGGTAGGTATTTGATACTTATTTTTGACATATTTTTACGATTGAAGAACTGCCATAACACCTATTTCATGGAATTTTGTAGGTAGTTCTACTAATGTGACATGTTGCCGTAAAAATAGACATAAAGGGTGTTTTTTTAAGAAGTGTGCTTTATTAAGAAATAAAACGCATATTATTTAATGTTATGGCCAAGGATTTGGCTTTATTATAAAGATAAGTGTTTGCCATTAAACAAAAAAACCTACATTCTTATATTGAAATCTGAATATTTCAGAGGATTTTGGACTTGTCTTGGAATAAATTTTTACTGTTCTCAAAAATTTTATGAATTTGTTTTCTGCAGATTTTTTAAAATTATAAATCAGTGGATTCATTCAATAAGATATAAACAGGTACATGTACCGCTTTTTCAGAATTATTTTTTTTTTTTTCTCAAGATGGTAAATGGATCGGAAACCCAAAACAAAAGGCTGATCTCTTCGCTGAACATCTCGCGAATGTATTTAAGCCATTTCCAGCAAGCACAGCTACAGATCCCTTACAGTTTGTTGATAGAAACGACGAATGTGAAATTCCTTTTGTCACGCTCAAAGAAGTAAGAAGTATGTGTCAACATAAGTTGTCCAACAAAAAATCACCAGGGTACGATCTAATAACTGCTCAGGTTTTGAAAGAAATGCCTTCTACAGCCTTCAAAAAACTCCAATTTATAATAAATGCATGCCTTAAACTAAGATATGTGCCACATCATTGGAAAATTGCAGAAGTCATTGTTATACCTAAACAAGGTAAGCCACCAACAGAAGTAACATCTTACAGACCTATATCGCTTATACCAATCATGGCAAAAGTTTTCGAAAAACTGCTTCTGAAAAGACTAAGCAGAATAATAGAAGAAAGAAGACTAATTCCGAGCCATCAGTTTGGATTTAGAAATAAACATTCCACGATAGACCAAGTGCATCGGATTACGGATGTTGTGGAAAAAGCACTTGAAGAAAAACAAGTATGCTCGGCTATATTCTTAGATGTTGCTCAAGCCTTTGACAAGGTTTGGCACTTGGGACTTGAGTACAAACTGCAAAGGGATCTTCCCAGGCAGTACTACGAAATACTGAAATCCTACGTTACGAACCGACTCTTTAGAGTACGGTACGACCAAAATTACTCGGAACTAAAGAAAATTGAAGCCGGTGTACCACAAGGAAGTGTCCTAGGACCAACCCTGTATCTGTTATATACAAGGGATATTCCAGTGGACATCAACGCTATCATGGCCACCTTTGCTGATGATACTGCAATATTGGTGCCAGATAAATCCGTTACGAAGGCTACACAAAAACTGCAAAATGCAGTCGATAAAGTTAGTGATTGGACGCAAAAATGGCGAATCAAACTAAATGAAACAAAATCGACGCATATAAACTTTACAAACAAAAAAATAAACAATGTTCCAATTCTTATAAACAGTACAACAGTACCTTACTCCAATACTGCCAAATACCTTGGAATGACTTTGGATGCAAAGCTTAAATGGAAAGAGCACATCAAAAAGAAAAAAGACGAACTAAACTTGAAGTACAGAAAAATGTACTGGTTACTAGGAAAGAACTCTGACCTATCTATCCAGAACAAACTAATGTTATATAAGCAAGTACTGAAACCCGTTTGGACATATGGCATCCAACTATGGGGCTGTACAAAGAAAACAAATGCTGAACCCATCCAAAAATTCCAAAGCAAGGTCCTTCGCGGAATAATAAATGCCCCTTGGTATATAAGAAATAGCGATCTACACCGTGACCTTCAAATTGAAATGGTTACAGAAGTGGTTAAAAAACACGCTGTATCACACAATCAGCGACTGCAAAGTCATACCAACTCCGAAATGGAGACCGTCTTAAATGTACGAGACAATGTTCGGAGATTAAGAAGAACCAAGCCTCATGAGCTGATGGTCTAAAAGCTATGGAAAGTGTTATAACTTAAACTTCCCACAATGCGACTGATAAATTAAGAAAGAAAAATCATTTGTCGATCTTTCATAGATTGGTCCTGATTCACCGGTGGTTTTAGTGCGGTAAGAGTCCCACACTACTTGGTACCGATTCTTACCGAGTGTCTTTTGAAGATTTCCATCGGATAATAAAAAAAAAAAAAAAAAAAAAAAAAATTTTTATTTTTTGTTATAAATACTTTTTGAAAAAATAATTGTCAGCCTATAAACTTTGGAAAAATTATAATTTTGTTTTCAAATTATTTATGTAGGTACATATTTATTTTTAAAATTTTACGTTATTAAGTTCAATTTTTCTTGAAAGTATTCAATCCTCTTACCAGAAGTAAATTTTGAAATGACAGAAGCATCTTCATTATCCATTGAATTGTTTTGCTGATGATAGCACCCTCAGCTTTTCATATTCGTTTCAGATTCACATCCCTGCACTTCGGATGTGGAACTTGAACGGCAGCGTATGATAAGCTCATTAAATTCCGATCTTGACAGCATTGTGCAGTGGGGAACTAAAAACCGTGTAGAATTTAATGCTTCAAAAACACAATGCTGCCTGTTGTCATTAAAGCAAAACCTTCCCCCTATGCCGCTATCAATGAGAGGTACTAGCATCGAGGAAACTGAACAGCTTTCAGTTCTGGGTATGTCCATCACAGATGACCTTCTGTAGAATGATCACATATTTAACGTCGCCAAAAACGCTGCAAAATGTTTAGGTTTTCTTCGAAGATGCAAGAAATTTTTTTCCCCTTCTGATCTGGTTGTAATCTAGAAGGCCTTCATTCGCCCAAAGCTTGAATACAATTCTCACATTTGGGCTGGTGCTCCCACAACCCATTTAAGCCTCTTGGATCGTATTCAAAAAAGAGCTCTAGAAATGATAGGTGATAGCACTTTAACGGAAACATTTGTATCTCTTGAACATCGACGTAATGTTTCATGAATCGCCTTATTTTATCGCTATTTTTATAAACATTGTTCTAGCGAAATAGCCAGTTGCATTCCTCCCCTTAAACAATTTCACCGTAATACTCGCACTGCCAGGAATTCTCATCAGTTTACCCTTGAGCCCAACTTCGGACGTACTGTTAAGTACAGAGATTCTTTTTTGAGCCGAACCACACGCATGTGGAATGCTTTACCCGGCTCTATTTTTCCCTGCCATTTTGACATTCAGAATTTCAAAAACAATGTACATCGGTATCTTCTTTTAAATCCTTCCCTTTTTTCCTAACGCTCGCACTGTGTTCAATCATATTAAGGGTATTACAACCCCTGTAGTGCGCGCATAATTAAAAAAAAAAACACTAGTGGGTCAATTCTCGATATATGAAGCTGCGGAGTGACATCATTTGAGTCTTCACAATAATATTAAATTAAAACACTTCACGAACATATATTATGCCATAATCAGCGCTGTTACTTGCCTTTTGAGCACCTGGGGCCAGCTTACGGCTTTTTCGATACAATCAGTTTAGTTTTTAATTATTTATAAAACAAGTAATAAATCGTAGAACCAGTTGTTTTTCACTTTTACCGTATATATATACTGACTCAAAACCACTACGAATGACCTGGCAAAAAAAATATCGAATTAACCGGTTGAAATGTCGGTGCATATATCGACTTTTCTGCAATTTAAAATACCTACTTTTTCACTGATTCATAAAATTTTGATATTTTGAAATCTCGATTCGATAAAAAGTAAGGACTTTTGGAAAATAATCGAGAAATATTTCGATTTTTAACAATTTTCTATATTTTTTCCCAAAAGAAAGTAATTACAAAAAATTTATCCTTCTTACATAAATAACCAAATCAATACTTACAAATGTATAAATTAAAAGACAGGTCCAAGATTTCATTCCATTTCAATTCCAGTCTTTTCTTGGAATTAAGTCTTGCTATTCCCACAAATAGCTATTACCACTTTTTTTATTTTAAAAAGTTGGGGTCATTACTCTGGAAACGCCCAAATTTGTTTTGCTAAATTTTACGTTCGGAATAATGCTTCTCAAAATTCTGATTTTACAAATTCTGTTAAATAATTCTGATAATAATTAGAAGAAGGTTTGGAAAATGTTAAAAAGGGCTTTGAAAAATTAAGTGTGCCTATGGTCTTAAAATAAAAATATATGAAATATTACGATTTGTTTACCGAGTTGTCAAACAATTTTTGTTTGTTGATTATCACTTATAAATATGATAGCCTAAGAGCCGGCAACCCAATTTGTGAGTGGAGGTATAACCGAAACTAATGTATGTACTACATGTATGCGTAACAACGCTCTGAATAATGCATATTATCCAGTGCGTTGGAAGACAGGTGTGGTGCATCCTCTCCCGAAAAAGGGAAAGGACAACTCCAATCCGGCGAATCTCCGGTCGATAAGTCTTCTTCCGAGTATCAGCAAGGTATTCGAAAAAGTTATCAATAGAGCTCTGTCTAAGTGGGCAGAGGACAATAATATCATACCGGACAATCAGTTCGGTTTTAAGGCGGGACATGACACCATTCATGCCGCGTCGAAACTCGTTTCTGATGTCCAATGGAACAAATCTAAGAAGCAGTGTACGGGTGCCTGTCTGGTTGATTTGGAGAAGGCCTTCGACACCGTATGTTTAGAGGGTCTTTATCAAAAGCTGACCAGACTTGGCATTAGTAAACCACTATTATATATGCTTTATGATATGCTCAATGGCAGAAAGTTTGTTGTCAAGAGTGGCAATGTAACTTCTGCCACAACCTTTAATATTAAAAATGGTCTTCAGCAGGGAGCGGTCAACTCGCCGATTCTATTCAGCATTTACACCAGCGATCTGATAAGTAGTCTAACTCAGGCAATTGCGTATGCCGACGATCTAATTGCGTACAGAACAGCTCCAAAAGTCGAGGTCATCAGGATTCTTTTGCAGCGTGACTTCAAGAAGATTCATCGATATTGCGATGACTGGAAGTTGAAAATCAACTTTCAGAAATCAGAAACTATCTTGTTTAGGACTCCGTTGCTTAGAGCCACAAGGGATACGAGAAAGAACTGGCGCAAGCTGGTGATCGTAGGGCCAAATGGACATCCACTGGCGAGTAAAAGTGTAGTAAAGTACCTTGGCATCTGGATGGATCAGTATTTGTATTTCGACCGACATATAAATTCTGCTCTGGCCAGGGCTAGGGGAGCCTTTGCCCTGACGAAACGGTTGTTTTATAGCCGGCTTGACAGCAGGGTGAAGGTGATTTGTTACATGGCCCTTATCCGGCCGATGATTGCCTATGGATGCCCAGTTTGGTTCAACGTTGCCCCATCTCAAAGGGAAAAGATTCGGGTGTTTGAGAGGCAGTGTCTTCGACGCTGCCTTGGATTGCACAGAACATCAGAGTCATAACAACATAAACAGGATAGATAATTTCTTGCTGAAGCTTATTCGAGGTCACATTGCAAGAGCGATGTCCTCGACTAACAGCTTAATTTTCGGGGCTTATTACCCCAACAATGAATACTCCGAGAGTGTGCGTCTAAGCGGCTTTATTCCGCCTGATGCATTCCTCTATCTAGACAGTCGAGGGCTGATTCAGGATAGAGCGGCGGTTCCGCTAATCTACCACGTCGGCCGTAGAGCTGTGGATCGGTGGCTCCTTTACAGTCGAGACGTCCTCGCACAAGACGGAGCTGAGCACCTTCGGTTCAATAGGACTGTGTCCGAACGGGACCGAAGAGATAGGGTAAAGCAGGAGAACCAGTTCTGGTGGTTAAAATATACATGAAGAATGAAGTTCCTTCAGATATTTAAAAGTTGTCCTTGGTTTTTCTCTTTCATGGCCGACTTACATAGGTTAAGGTAGTTAGTTTTGAGTAGGGACAGTCAGGGTGGCACCAAAAAAAAAAAAAAAATATATATAATCAACATAAACACAAAAAAAAAAAAAAAATTATAAAACCGGAAAATGCTTGCTGTGGCTGTTCTAGTTTGTAAGTAGTCTGTAAGTAGCTTATAAGTAGGTTGTAATTAGTTTATAATTAGTTGTAAATAGTTTTAAGTAGCTTTAATTAGTTTTAATTCGCTTTAATTTAGTTTTATGTAGTTTGTAAGTTTTATATAAAACCAAAAAATAAAGACAATGATACCGAGTTTTTTTAAATTCTTCTCGGTAAAAAATAAAACCGACCTGGATTTAGTATTAAGATAGTTCTTAGGCCGAAAGGCATTAGCATTAAGTTATTATAGTTTAACTTAGAGCGTCCGATTGGGGCCAGTAAGTTAGTATTAAGATATTGATAAGTAGGCTAGTTTTTATGAATTTTTGTCTAGCTTTAAGATAGTTTTAAGAAAATTGAAAAATAAAAATGAATTTATAAAAAAAAAAAAACATGTATGCGTAGATATACGCAATTTTATACCAAATCCAACCATCTGGCAGGTTTTTTTCAGCTGGGATAGGAGGTGGGCGTTCGAAAACGGTACTTTTTCCACTTTTTGTGACGGTGGTATAACCGCTTCAATTTATATATAAACAACATCAGGGGATTGTGCACTTATTTTGAATACATATGTAGGTCCCAGACGATATCAAAATAATTTGATATTTTATTTTCCGGGAACAGTTCTTCCCACAAAAAACTTAGCAATTTTTAAAAAGGTACAGCAAATTAAAAATATCGGATTCAATGATTTTTCTTGGAGCGAATATAAGTTTAATAAATATTTGGAGACTCTTGGCATTTACCATGCTCCAGTTAAAAAATTGATTCGAAAGAAAAACGAATAAAAAAACAAAAGCGCTTCTTTGCAAACTAAGAGTGTTAAGTATTCATTGATTGTATTTCCATTACGAACATTTTTTCAACAATTGCTCAGTAAAACGTGTTTTTTTTAATCTATTTTATCTTACATAAATGAAATTAATAAGTGCAAGGCTATGGGTGAAGTAATTAATATCATGAGAATTAGTTACTGGAATGCTAAGACCAGCTATAATAATGAGACCGACCGATTCAAATATTTTATTCCTACCAATAGATGCTTATATTGATGATTTTGAGCCACAAAACCCTCCAGGAAGCTCATGCAGGCGCTTACCAAATGCGGATGACTTATAGGATAATGATTTATCCAAAACTGGGATAAAAGAATATTGCGTATGAAACACTCTCCCTAATTTTCATTTTATAGAAAATTTTAGTGTCGATATAATGCACGACATTTTAGAAGGGGTTGCAAATGAAGACATCTGTATAAGGTCTTGCAAAGCTTTATCGGCACAAAAATTATTTCTTTAGACATTTTAAACTTTAGACTGAAAATTTTCGATTTCGGCACCAAAACTAAACCTGAAGAAGTGAAAAACACTCGGGATGCTAGAATATAAAAAGATTAAATTTCCGGCATCTGATGTGCTAAATTTTATTCTAACTTTACCATTCATTATAAGTGATATATGGTTCAAGAAGAATCTGATGAATTGAATCACGTATTGTTGTTAAAAAAAAAATGCTGAGTTTGGTTCTAAGTGAGCATTATTCATCCTACACTCTATGTTTGCTTAAGACTTTAATTATTGAACATGATAGGTTGTTTATAAAATTGTTTGGAAATTGCTTCAAGTTTAAGGCTCGTATTTTACTGCATTATTCAAGTATTATGCAAAAAGTTGGTCCTTTAAAAAAAACGTAAACGTTACGTTTCGGGCGTGGTTACACCCTTCTTCAGACAATTTTATAAAAAAATTTATATTCAAAAATTAATCTTTTTGTTTGTATCTGTTATAATTTTTTGAAAGACAGACAAAAAGAAGTTTTGTTTATAAATATTATATCCTTTTTTTTTAAAAAAAAGGTCACGAAAAAAGGATATAATTTGAAAAATAGAATTTTCATACTTTAAATAAGGGAGTATAAATTGAGAAAAACAAAACAAAGTTGATAAAATAACGATAAAATTATACAAATAAAGAGTCGGTTCACACTTAATTACTTTCTAAATTGGTGTCCGTAACAGAAATACTAATTTTTCTTAAAATGTTTTGATTATTTTTGTGAAATTCATTATTTGTTCGTTATATAGAATACCTAATAGGCTTCCAAAAAGTGTTCGTAATATCGATCATTCGTTATATCGGCACTCGTTACTCTGGACCTCCACTGTATTTGAAAAAATGAAAATTTGTTTGTATACAAAATTTTTAAAAAAGTTTAAGAACTAAGAAATTATTTTAAGGTTTATATAATAATTTAAGTAACCAAACATTTAAAAATTTAAAGTTAGTGCGTAGGACTGTCATGCCAAAGGTCTGGGTTCGATTCCCAGCCGAGGAATCCCGAGGTAGGTGCTTCTCATCTAGCCGTTCGGACTCAAAAAATTGTAGGTCTCCTCCATTCTTGCCAACAAAACGCACACAGGAATGGTTGAGAGTTGTTAGTCTCTAGGCCCTGGTTCTCCATGGGCTGTTGAGCCACCAAATTTATTTTTATTTTTTATTGGTTTTGAGGTACAAATACCTACATAATATCAAAAATTAATTCACTAATAAAATATTTATAAAGCATGAATATGGTTGTTATGTTAATTTTTGCAAATTGTTTGCAAATATTTTGCAAATTATTTCTTGAAAACATATCACATATATGTGGTTTTTGTACGCTTTATTCCAATAATTCTAAGATTTTAATTCAAACAATACTAATTAAGTTTTAAAGTTTTTAATTTCAATCTTTTAAGAGAAATAATTTAAGTTTTTAGAATTCAACAAGCTAATGAAAAGTGAGACAATTGTCCGACTTGCAACTGCTTACGGCTTCTTCTTCGGCGATCGTTATCAAGATGATCATGATTAGGATGATTCTTTTTCTGTTCCGTTGTCGGCCTTGTGATTTTGAGTGCTTTTATCGATTAACTACATGAGTGATTTGATAGATTAACTGCTTTTGAGATTGAGTTGGTGTTGGGAAGTTTACTTCTCAACTAATCTTGAATCCCACATGTATTTAAATATGTATATAAATCTTTAGCGTACTGTTCTGATTTTGTGTTAAATATTAGAAGATTTATAGTTGAAGTGACAAATGGAATAAGTAAGTATTTATTTTAATTTTTGTGAGTTTGAAGAGGAATGGTGAAACGAGTGACAACATAGTAAACGCAATGGTTTAAGTTTTTGACATATTTTTTTAAAAATAATTTTAGGTAATACAAACAAACTTTAAAGAACTGTTCATTGAAAAAAAAAGAATCGTTAACTTTTCCAGTTTATTTGCTTACAAATACCAACAATATTACTGATTTAAATAGTTAATAGTTAAAACTTGTTTGAAATACACCTTGAAAGAATGTAAAAAAAAACTTAAATGCTTCAAATCAAAGAAGCTGTGCTTTCAAAACGAATTTTACCTGATTTGAAGCACCTAAGCTTTTTTCTTTAGTTCTTTCCGTGTGTGCCTCAAATAAATTTGTATATTCACTTTAGAAGAATAGTGTTTACTGGAATATGTTGTATAAGAACTTTTAAGGAAACAATCTGGGAAGGAATTCCATTCTTGCAAACATTGAAACTATTACTACATGTTTGTAAAGCTTCTAGAAACAATCGAGTATAATTCTCTCAGTAAAGAAAAAGAATATTTCCAGTTTATTTGAGAGACACACGGAAAGAAAAAAACTTATGTGCTTCAAAACAAGGAAGATTAGTCTGAAAGCAAACGTTTTAATTGTTGTAATATGGTTTATACTACGTTTTAATTAGACTAAATCAGGTAATTTAGTTGACAATTTCCAAATTCGATACGAAATCATCACATTTCGAAATGAGATAATTTCAACCGATTTTGCACGAAATTAGGTTGGAAATCAAGTCAAAACCTATTAAACATATCCAATTAGCTACAGTTTGAAGAGCTCTGAAAAGGTTTTGCATGAAAATGTCAAAGCTTAATGGAAGTAGAAAGAAAAAACAACAACAAAAAACTTCTTAGAGCCAGTTGAAATTCAAAAATGAAATGATCTGTCAAATGAAATTACCAAATTACAAATGAAAACACTTTTTCATTGATTTGATATAAAGACATAAAATATCCGGAGGAAATAAAAGATTTAGTGAAAGAGAAACGAAGAGTACGTAAGAAATGGCAGCGAACCCGTGCTCCTCAACACAAAGCTTATTTAAATTGCTTGAGTAATATGCTAAAAACGGCGATATCGGATTTCAAAAACCTTGAAGTTGAAAATTACCTTGAAGGCTTGACAGCGGGGAAAGAATCCAACTACTTACTTTGGATAGCTATAAAAACAACGAAAAAACCAAAGCTTCCAGTACCCCCGATAAAGAAAAGCCAAAATGAATGGGCTAAAAGTGACAAAGAAAAGGCGTCGGTATTCGCCGACTACTTAGAGGAAACATTTAAGCCGTTCAATGGGCAAGAACTCAACGAAAATATTAATATGAATTTTACCTCAAATGAAAGCTACATAACGAGAAATGCTACACTTGCCGAATTAAAAATAGAAATAAGGAAGCTTAAGTCCAAAAAAGCTCCAGGATATGACTTAATTACGGCAGAAATTTTAAAAATGGGTTTATTAACCTCCTTTACATAATAAATGCCGCTCTAAGTTTAGAATATGTTCCGAGCCAATGGAAAGTTGCGGAAGTCATAATGGTTTTGAAACCTGGCAAACCATCTCACGAAAAGAAGTCTTACAGACCGATTTCGCTTCTTCCAATAATATCAAAAGTTTTTGAAAGAATACTACTCCTGCGCCTGCAACCGATAATAGAAGAGAAACAATTAATACCTGAACATCAGTTCGCATTTAGAAGCAAACATTCGACAATTGATCAAGTGCATAGAATTACTGACGTTATTGAGAGAGCTCTTGAAGAAAAGAAAATCTGTTCGACTGTCTTTTTGGACGTGTCGCAGGCGTTTGAAAAGGTGTGGCACGAAGGCCTCAAATTCAAATTAAGACAAGTTCTGCCTGAAGGACTTTACAATATTCTAAACGGATATCTAAATGAAAGACTTTCGTGTAAGACACGGAAATGACGATTCTGATTTCAAAGAAATAGTGGCTGGGGTACCACAAGGAAGTGTATTAGGTCCAGTTCTGTACCTTTTATTTACACGTGATATATCTGATAATATTGCAATACGAGCAGTAGGCAAAACGATTAGCGAAGCTACAATTAAATTACAAAATGCTCTTAATAACGTTAATGAGTGGAAAAAAACATGGCGAATACGTGAACTTTACGTATACAAAAATAAATAGATTACCCGTCTTTCTTAAACCTCTCGTGTTCCATTTTCAAATGAGGCAAAGTATCTGGGAATGACTCTGGACGCGAAATTAAAATGGAAGCCGCACATGAAAAAGAAATGAGAAATACTTTTCGTTTGAAAATAAATTGCTTAGGTCATTTGTAAATGCTCCGTGGTAAATAAAAACGAAGACCTTCACAGGGATTCCTACGGTCCGGGACGAAATAAAATGTTTCGCGCGAAAACATAGAAATCGACTATTAGAACACGCTAATTCAACGATTATTGACATTCTTGACGAGTCGAATTTAGTACGCCGTCTGCGAAGAACAAAACCTTCCGACTTAATACGGTGAACAGAAAACCGCTTTAAAATCACGGATTAAGCAGGAATTTTCACCGGAAAGTAACCTGCAACACGTTACTTAACTTCGTTAAAAATAAATTGCTAGATAAGTTTCAACTTAAACTTAGTTGCAATCCGGAAATGGAGGTGATTTTAGTGTAGTAAGAATCTCACACTTCTATGATCACGCGTTTTTCGGTCCTCATAGAGCCTGATATGCAGGTTTCGCACCTACCCACGGGAAAATAAATAATAACAAAAAAAAAAAATAAATTGATTTGCGAAATTACATCATTTCAGCTCTAAAACGTAGTATTAAGGCTTTTAGAAAATATCGTTCATTATCTAACCACAAATTTTAGAATAAGTTTTGGATATACGTGTAATCTATGGCCTCTATTTATTGTTTTATTCTCACTAATTATTCCATCACTATTTGTTTATTTTCAAAAATAAGTTTTTTGTGGGTTAAAGATAAAGTAGGAAGATATAATTCTATAACTAACTAATGTTGATCTTGCGATTATTGGATTAAGCTTTCTTCGATAGTTTTTCAACTTTTTAAGCCAATCTGGTATATATCCTTACCAAAAATTTCAAAAATACTTGTAGTTAAATATTGAATTACTACTGCAATTGGAAATTTTAAAACATTAGCTACAAATAAATAGCTTTCACGCTTGGTGCGTTTTATGTCTCGTGAAAAACAATTTTCTTCTTCCGGGAATAGACTTTTTTATCAGTGGTAATTCATCGCTATAACCATCAATAAGAATAACAATAAAAACAAAACATAAATAGGAACATCTGCCCTCAAGACCAGGTATCAATAATTTTGAGCCGAAGCCAAAGTCCAAAGAACTGTATGCCTATGCATAAGTGGAGAACTTCAGTCGGGTCCATCCGCTGCATTAGACACCCTATCCATGTATATCCATCTGACATCTCTGGATATTTCCAGTAAACAAATGGCCGCGAACACAGCCATTCGCCTCAAAGCCTATTCACAGTGGTTGAATAATGGGATTGGCCACTTCGCGTATTCCAGGCGGAGTTTCTAGCGATAAAGGAAGTATTATCTTTGCTTAAAGAAAACGTGATATCAACCTCAGATATCCACATCTTATCTGATAGTCAAGGCACTATTAAGTCTCTGGACTCTGTTTCTATAAGCTCTAGAACTGCCCTTAACTGTCGAACATCTCTGGTGGAGACGGCGCATCAGCAACCATTGTTAAGTGCCGGGCCATAGTGACATTCCAGGAAATTGTAAAGCTGATGAACTCGCTAGAAGTGGAACATTACTACACATTTTATCTAAAAGGACAAATATTGGTATTCCCATCGCTACTTGTAAACTTTTGCTGAAGTAGGATGCTTTGGAGAAAACAAACATTAGGTGGAATAAAATCATTACTTGCTTGGCGACAAAACAAATATGGCCAAACCTTGATTTAAAGCGCTCCATGTGTTTAATATCTCTAAGCAGACTGCACATCAGCTCTGTTGCAGGTATCATAACAGGACACTGTTTAATAGGCAGGCACGCAAAGCGGCTTGGCATACATTTCAAACAATTTTTGCAGAAGCTGTATGGACGAGGGGGAGGAAGAAATGATACCTCACCCTCTCTGTACATCCCCAGCACCTTCCAACAGACGTGTTCTCCACTAAGGAGACTACTTCAATAACGATCCTAATGATCTGGCAAACACCGACATAAATTGTCTCGTTCGCTTCGTCAGAAACTCCAAGTTGTTTAACGAGTAAGGAAGAAGTTTTCCAGATTCATGTGGCATCACAATGGACCAACTTTGGTCTAAGTGTGTCTGTTTTAATTTACTGACAGCCACTTCCACCTAACCCTACCTAGATATTGGGATCAGAGTTCTACTTAAGGACAAGAGGAGTACAGTAAATTCTTTAAAAAATGCAGTAGATTCAATTTTTTCCGCAGTACATTTTTTATTTATGCCAAGTACCTATGCAGAGCTAAAATTCCGCACCCACACTTTTCTCTCAACACCAGCTAAAATCCAACTGTCCTCTGAGAAGAAATTTTATTCAACAACATCAAAAAATTTAATTTCAATATTTCAAGTTAATGTAATCAAATAAAATAGATTTCTTCGTTTGACATTGATAAATCATTTGTCCTTAAATATTTCCCGTTCTCAATTTTTGCTCGAGAATTAATGTGCAGAAGTAACCTACAGTAAGAAACGAAAATTTTATCTTTTGCTGGATCTGTATACCTCTCAGCTAAATTGCTTGGTTAAATTTTGGGGAAAATTTTGTGTAGGAGCAAAATTTAAAAAAAATCTTGAACAGTCCAAAGGATCATTACATACAGATATGTACTTGGTTCTCCAGTAAGAACCTCCATTGGCTACTAAAATTTCCTTATTTATGATGGCATATCACTATCGACAACTAAGTTTGCATCATTTCAGTAGTTTAATTTTGTTTATTGGTAAAATCTAAACTAACGTGGTTAAATTTTTGCACAGTGTTTTTACATCTACTCAAGAGAAGATTTATGAAACAAAAAAGTGCAGTAGATTGGATTTAGTGGCATTAGATTTATTTTTTGCGGAAAGTGCAGTAGATCTACTGCAATTGTGGCAAAGTGGCATCCCTAATTGGGATACATGGACCTTTTAAATAAAAAAACTATTTAGTTAATGACTACCCCACACATATGTATGTATGTATGTATCATCGACATACGAGACGAGCTAAAGGTAGCTCGTCTTAGAAAAACCTTAAACTGAAATTAAAATCCTAAAAATATTACAAATGCATTGATCTCGAGGTTCAAGCTTATTGGCTGAACAGATTTTAACAAAATTTAGTAATTGGAAATGAAAAAAAATTGACAAAATAGCTTAATCAATAAAAAAGTCCAGGTTGAAAAAAAAACATTCAATTTTAAGATTTTATCGGTTGATATAGATTAAAACAAAATGGTAAGAATATAACAACTTTTTATTTATTTCTTCAGGAAGTAGAACATTTTGTAGCTTTTGTGTGATATTTTCTTCTTTGTTTATCCGGCACCTACTCTTCTCCTTATTTACTAGGTAAAAACGGCTTGCAAAACTTTTTCTTTCGAGACTTATAGCTTTGATAAGACGATTCGATTAATTAATTATTTTTAGCTTTCAATGGATATACATATTTTGAAAATTTGTATCACAAAAATATTTAGTTATACTTTTTTATAGTAATTTCAATGATTACTAAAGAAATAAACTAAAAAATAATTTAAATATCCCTTTGCTTGATACAAACACTCATTGAAACTGATAATGATGATATGCATTTCAATATGTATTAGTTTTTATATTGTTCACGTACTACTTGTAAATATAATTTTTAAAATAAAACCACATGTTATGACATTTCTTCATCAAACTTTTCCGTCTATTAGTAAGTAATATAAATGTAAAGATATAGTCTATGTAAATAATCTACGACGCAAGTTAGATTTAACCATAATTGTTTATATACATACATTTAATGCTTCTTATTCGTTAAGAAAGCTAAGTAAAAATCGGTGTCTCTGCCAACAAATTTATGCAGTATTTTTGTTATTCCAATAAAAAATTTATAAATCATCAGAATTGATGCATCTATAATATATCCACATAGATAAATTTATACACATTATATTTTCACTGAAAACTTAACACACGTCAAGGAGATTTCGTAGACAAAATCGAACACTTTACGTTACGAAAAAATACATATTGCTAAGAATGTCACTTCAAAATTTTAAATAAAATGGAAGAACTTTTAATATCAACGTTCCTTCACTCAAAAAGATGATCTTTAATCAAAACACAGATCAACATTTATAATTAAATAAATAAGCATAATGCGAGATGAACACGAAACCATGTTTATTATTATTAAAGCTGTTACTACAAGTAATCTTGGGTTTTTCTTTAAGATAGATTTTTGGGACAGCACAGAGTACACAGATTGACGAGTAATCCCCCGACACAAAAGTAGAACTGAAATGGTTCGTCTTGATCTTCTTCAATCCAATCAGTAGTGATCGCATATATAGCACTTGAGACAAATCTTCCATGACTATGATGAGCGCGCAGGATCATTTTTTAAATTCTTTTTCTGAAATGCGCAACGTGAAGAGATTAAAACGAGAGATACAAAACACAGCGACAGACACAGCATCCCTTGAGCGGTCGAGCATCGAACAGACATTTCTTCTGTGGGAAATTATATATACTGAGAAACTACCGTTTATATCTATTTTTATTGAATAAATCTTTTTACTGTGCGATCCCGCTCGCTCTATTTCGAGAAAGATTTTTAAGCGTGCGCCTTCTTTTATAAAGTGACATTACGAAGAACGGACGGCACGAGAACTCTGTAAAAATAGTTTGGATTCGGGAAGTTTTTTTTTTTTGTATCTTCTATATGAACTGCGAGGTTTCCAATGATTGATGGAGATGGTGTATGCCGACTACGAAGGCGATGCTGGGAGATGTCACATATTTACATGGTATATTTAAATTTTCATTGTTTTATTTCACTTTAATTGGGAATGGGGATATTTGCATCAACGAGTCAACTTTTAAAAATTTTTTTTTTTGTGCAGAAGTCTATTTTAGCTTTTTAGGCGTGCGTAAAATGTACTTAATGCGTTCCATCAGCTGGATGGATATATTAAAGTGATATGAATGTTAAACTTAGCTTCAACTTTTATAAAAATAAAGACATTTCCGGAATGAGTGTGCTTTGATTTTCTATCGAATTGAAAATCAACTTGAGGTTCGGAATTCATTTGAAGATTTCGAAAAACAAAAACATTGAAAACCGACTACTGATCAAAAATTGAATTCGTACTAAATTGGGAACATACATAGGTACATCCGTACGGTTAAATAAATTTCGTATACGGATTTGATTCGGTACGAAAATCAGAATTGGGAAGACCAAGAACTCAGTCGATTTTTGACCCCTCTCTAACCAATAAAGTCACCAAATTTTGTTTTAGTAATTTGAACTAATATCTCCGTATAAAAATGCCTGAAAGACTTTATAGAAATAGATCGGTGTAAGCATTTTACACCTGGTCGACACGTGTTAAAGTAGGCAGACAAACGGGCTATGGACCTTTGGCACCTTATATATGGGAAAGTTGATATTTGAGAATGCCATCTAATAGGTCAGTAATTGGTCAGAAATGGTCAACTAGCCCTAGAAATTGGTCAGCCCTAGATAATTTGTAATAAACGCTTAAAGTTTCTCAAGGTCACTCAAGGTCACGCGCGATTTGTGGCACCTCATTTAAGGAAATATACAAAAAAAGTAGGTATACCATCCGAAAGATGTCTATAGATCGTGATAAAAGGTCAGTAATTGGTCAGCAATAGTTTTTTTTTCTATGAATTTCCAAGGTCACAAAAAAACTCTTGGCACCTCGTTTTGGGTCATGCCAAAAATTAAAGTATGGCATTTGAAAGGCCACTTTTCAGTAACTGGTCAGCTATAAATTCTTTTTTACGATTTCTTAAAGTTTTTTTTGTTCAAGGTAACGAACGAACGTGGCTGACCGTGAGAACATAGTGAGCAAACCACGATACATGTACTCGTGTAAACGGGCATTGTGAGCGTGGGACCACAGCGAGACAAACACAATGACTACGAAACTGATGACCGATTCAAGACTTCAGCGAGATCACGCCACCATAGTAATTTGACGTCATCAGTCGCCACGTGCGCCGTTCGTCCGTCGCTGTCAAGATCACGACTGTCACACAAACCCCAAACTGAAAATCAAGTTCCATTTTCCATCAATTCAGAATACTTAAAAAATTATTTTCTATACGCATCGCATATTATTATTTGTTTTTGATTCAACAAATTTTCGGGTTTTTATCAATATTTTTCATTTAATGCTCAATACTACCGTCGTATCTTAAAGAAAGAAAACAGGCTGTGTCCATAGGGAACGTTTTATCAGATTTTCTCCCAATTTAAAGGCTTTCGACAAGGATCGACTCAAGGGCCCCTATTATTCTCGCTCTACCTCAACGATATTGAAAACATAATTTTGAATTCATCAAAGCATTTTTGTGCCTATAACATTCAGATTTATAAAAGCTGCTCTCTTCGTTTAATAGATAACTGTGCTTATAAATTTAACGAAGATCTCGAAAGGATCTTGAAGTGGTCAATAAACAATGGTATTGCACTAAATCCGAAAAAATATAAATGTTTGATTATCTCAAAAAAGAAGTTGGACCTTTGTTATTTTCCCTCAATCAGGCTTGGTTGTTCATCAATCGAGTTTGTAGATAGCTCAAAAAATTTGGGAGTGGTATTCAACAGAGCACCTACTTAGAATAATCACATAAATCAGATTGTGGGCGAGACATGCATTGGCGGATACAAGGAGGGGGGTCACGGGGGTCATGACCCCCCTGGGGCTTTTCCCAGATATAAAATATTAGACAGATGAATTCAATCATAAACAAAAAATTTCACTGATCAAAGGATATAATCCGCCTTCAAATTTATTTTAATTAACCGTGCGTATTTAAAGAATTAAAACACAAAAATCAAAGTAAAAATACAAATGGTGGGCCTTCTGTCAAAACAAATTTCAAATTTGAAAAATTGCTTAGAAGACACAAAACACCGATTTAAAAGGTAATAAAATGGAATTTTAAGATAATGAAAGGTTTTTAAACTGGTTGATAGAGCCAAAAAAACCATGACATAGTTACTAGACATTGATATTCGAATTCAGTAATTATTGTTGACTAAAAGTACATTAAAATGTCATTTAAGGACTTGATAGGTTTTGACAGAAAGCCGACGATATGTACATCGTTCGTGAACATTGAAAAAATAATTCTTCTGCCAGAAATACAATAAAAGTTTTCATTTCAAGAATAATACAAAACTCTACTTTTTGTTTTACCTGAAAAATAATTTGAAATTGATTTGATGATTTTGTGAACCTTTCTGACACCGTACACCGAATCAGATGACAAATTTCATGGCATCCCTTATATGTACTCTTCGAAAGGTTACTGGTCATTTAAGGGCAGGTAGTAACAGTAGATAATTTTTCAGACATAGAATTTTCAAAAAGTAATACTGAACCATGAAAAAACTTTGAAAATTCCTTTAAAAAAATTAATGTCACCAATGAATCTAGGTGACCTTTAATAACAATATTTAATATTTGTTTCTTAAGATAACCTTAATAAGGTACCTAAAAATTTTGTTCAGTGACCTGGAATGACTAAAAAAAAAAAACTTTAAAATCCCATTAGAACAAATCCACAACCAATTAATGTAGCTAGTTGACCTTATCAACGGCCTTTTAAATTGGGCACAAATTACAAAACCGTGCCAATGAAATAGTTGTTTCAAAATTTTCAACTCAACAAATTTATAAAATTAAACTTTTTGGACTTTTTACTGATCGCATACATTCTTTGCAAATATCCTAAATGACATATCGCTTGCTTAATCTCAAAATCAAGGTCAAGCAACCATTAGGCAACTTAGTTGTTAATTGCGATCAACTTTTAGTTTCTAGCACTATGAAGTAACTTAAAGCATCGAAGACATGAGTGGTAGCAAGCCTTTTTTTTATGCAAAAACTACCTCATTTTACTTCGTTTTCCCAAGACAGTAATTGCTTACGCTTTCCCACTAACTTGGGTGCACCATTTTGGGAATACAAAGTTTTTTGTTTTGTAATTTTGACGTTTCATGAATTTGTTTTGTTCGGGGGATGTCATTAAGGAAAGTGGTAAGTATAACAAAAGTAGCTTCTAGTTGCCAGGCAAAAGATCAAAATAGATCTTGTAGAATAAATACGATCTTATTGTAAATGAGTTAAGATTATAAGGGCAAAAATAAACTTTTCCCAAACAATATTTTTAGTATCTAGTGGCATGATGGTTCTGGCTTCAATTCTTTAATTAATTAATTTATTTAAAAAAAATATTTTCAATGGAAATAAAATGTACGACTGTATTGCAGGTACTTGCTCTGATGTTCAAGTTGCCTGTAATTAAGAACTTTTAAAATATGCCAGTAATTACATATATAAAGAATATAAAAATATATAAAATAAGGGCATTTAAATCGTTCTTTTAATTGTTTAACAACTTTTCAAATAGCTTAAAGCTTAAAACCAATTTGATAACTTGAAGAAATATGAATATAAGCACACAAAAAATTAAAATCGTTGTAGCGATTTTCTCAAAAAATTTTAAAATACATTTACAATGTAGTTTCAAAACAATTCATTAACGCGTTCTTGAAATATTGAATTTTCAAAATAACGGGTGATTTTTTAAGAGGTTTAGAACTTTAAAAAAAAAAAACACAAAAAATTCAAAAAAATGAATGAAATATTTATTTGAATCGATAGTTTGAACCTTGCAATTTAATGTTTAAAGATAATTTCATGCAAATGTTGACCGCGGCTGCGTCTCAGGTAGCTCATCCGCTGAGTCCAATTTTGGCATACTCTTTCACACATATCGGCCGGTATCTCACGAATGAATGCATGGATGTTGGCTTCCAGTGCGTCAATCGAAGCGGGCTTGTCCCTATAGACATTAGCCTTGACATACCCCCACAAAAAATAATCTAATGGTGTCAAATCGCACGATCTAGGCGGCCAATTGACCGGCCCGAAACGTGAAATTAACTGTTCACCAAACTCGCCTCGCAATTGCGCCATTGATTCGCGTGCTGTGTGGCATGTGGCACCGTCTTGTTGAAACCACATATCATGCAAGTCAAGAACTTCCATTTCGGGCAAAAAAAGGTTTGTTATCATCGCTCGGTAGCGTTCACCATTGACAGTAACGCTGCGATTCGCATCATCTTTGAAGAAATATGGCCCAATAATGCCGCCGGCCCATAAACCGCACCAAACAGTGGCTTTTTCGGGATGCATTGGTAGCTGTTGCAATGCTTCTGGCTGATCTTCACTCCAAATGCGGCAATTGTGCTTATTTACGTACCCATTCAACCAAAAATGAGCCTCATCGCTGAACACAATTTTTCGATAAAAAAGCATTTCGAACCGAGCACGAATTTTGATAGTAAAATTCAATAATTTGCAAGCGTTGTTCATTTGTAAGACGATCCATGGTTAAATTGCAAACCAAACTGAAGCTGTTTGACAGTGACACAAGGTACTAAACACACGTCAGCTGTCAAAACCAGTGTTGCCAAAACCAAACCAGCTTAAAAATCACCCCTTAAAAATTAATATCTTCTTTAAAGGCCAACGTTTACTTTTTTAT
The DNA here is from genome assembly GCA_946251815.1 of Dasysyrphus albostriatus. Classification (NCBI taxonomy): domain Eukaryota; kingdom Metazoa; phylum Arthropoda; class Insecta; order Diptera; family Syrphidae; genus Dasysyrphus; species Dasysyrphus albostriatus. The sequence goes on along the minus strand of OX276337.1, from coordinate 68,860,271 downwards.
TTTGATATGCAATATTATTGAGATTCTTATGGAGGTTTTGCATGCAAATTTGGATTGAATTTCTTTGAACAAATCGAAGTTCAAAAACCTTTAAATGGCAGGTATCGTTATTGACAGTTTTTCGGATTTTTTTTCCAGAATGTTCACCATACCTAAAGTAATCTACTGTTTTTTATCAAATTCGTTGAAGCCATTTTTCAGATAAATAATCTTTGTTTTTAATGGTTGTATAGCAAGTACCGTAATTTTGAAAGGTAAAAAATACCCCCTCCAAAGAATTTAAAAAAAAAATTATTTAAACATTTGAAGAAAAGTGCTTCAGTAGTTTAGGCTGTAGCTGTAGGCTGTTAAGGAATAGATAGACAAACAACCAGACAGAATTGCTCGAATACAAAACTTGCCTTATATCGTAAGCAAAAATTATTTTTGGATGCAATACTTTATTGAAATTTTAAGAAACGTGACCCCTCCTGGGGCAAAGTCAGGATCCGCCCTTGAAGACATATGGAATACTTAGAGCTTTATGGACTGCACACAAATTTGCACCGCCAAAAACAAGATCAATTCTTGCAAAGACGTTAGTTATTCCTGTACTTGTATACGGTTGTGAAATATTTTATAGCTGTGATAGTGTATGCAAGAGAAAGCTTCAAGTGGCATTCAATAGTATTCTTCGCTATATTTATAATCTTAGAAGATTCGACCATATTTCACATTTTGAAAATAGTTTGTTGGATATATCTTTTTTCAATTATAAAAAGTTTCGTACCCTACTTTTGTTATTTAAAATTATAAAATCAAGGCAAACGACATATCTTTATGAAAAAAATTCGGTTTTCGGCATCCAACAGATCTGCTTGTTTGATTTTACCACAATTTACTTGCCTTACGAAAGGCAATTTTTATTTCCGTTATACGCCTCCACGCAATTTGAGAGAGTGACATGACACATGACATCGGTGACATTCATCGGCTTAGGGACGAGCTACGGCTGTTCTTGACTTACCAAGGTAACTAGTTTTGATTCCTTTCCCCTCCCTCCCATTTTCCTTTCATCAAGCAAATTCAAATTATGTACCTATTAAAAATTTAAATGCAATTATACTTAACTTTTATTTAGTTTTGTATAAGCTTAATATTTTTTTTAAATTGTTTACCATTTAAAACTCTAATTTATAGTTGTTTTTTTTTCACAGACTTGAAAGTGTGTGTGTGAATTTTAATATTTATTAAATAAATTAAACTAAATAAACTAAACTAATTCTCAGATTATATTCAAATTTTATTTTTAATAATTAATGCAACAAAAATGCATTGAGAAAATGCATTTTTACAACTTTGTTTTAAAAATTATTCTATATTTTTAATTTGACACTTGAACTTGAAGCGTAAAATCTAATTTATTATCATTCAGCTTCATGTTACGTAAAAAAAATCATAATTTGACGCCACATCACAGTCTCTGTAACCGTCGCGGAGTGCGGCGCCAATGTCCAACTGCCCATGTCATCCTTTGTTTTCATTATTGTTTTGTAAAAGATGCAATAGTTTCAGGATTTATACAATTACTACAATACAAAAGAAACAAAATAACACACAGAGGAAGTCTTCTTTACCTGCTGTTGTTGGTAAATTTCTGAATATATTTTTGGTTCAATTCAAGTGCATTCCATTCTAACAGCCGCGTAGTAATCTTTTGCTGTCTTCGCAGCAGGATACTGTTGATATGTAATTTACGTACAATATAGGCCGTAGATGTCCTAATATTGATAAATAAGTAAACAGAAATCATGCCTATCAGTGGTTAACAGGATCAAATTGCATATACACACTTCAAACTATATTTTGGGTAGTTGTGTATTGAACTTGTTTACTTTTTAATTCTTCGAAATGCGGTTTGGGGACATAACTGCACAGAGATTATTTCAATCTTATATTATAATATACGAGTAGAGAATATTATTCAAAATCAGGTACCGAAATAAAACTTGCAAGGTTTGTTTTGAAAAGCGAGTGGCAGCCGCCAAGACAAAAGCAATGATAGCCTTTTCGAAATTTTTTGGGGTCATTTGACAAATGCTGTGGACAAATATTTTAAATAAAAATCCTTCCCTAAAAAATTGTATATGAATTTTATTTATATAATGTATATTTATTTAATGCACTGAATCTTTTTCAACTAGTTAAAAAAAAAACCTAAGCCACAGATGTATAACATTTGTAACAATTTAAAGAAATTTTTCGATATTGAGCCATTAAATAAAAATAAATTAAAATGTACGAGTAGTTATAATATTTTCGAGTATATCTAAATTCGTTTTATAAAAAATGGTTAAGGAATAAAATTACCACAATTCCTCAAGTTGACCGGCAACAAATCTGTATGGTTCCTACTTCGATGATGAGTTTTAATATTTTTAAGAGAAGAAAAAACCCACTCACCAGATGCAATACTGTGTGGAAGGCTTAGAGCCATTTGTTTCACTATTGCTCAACTTGAGGCAACCTCTCAAGTCGATTAACTTGAGAGTTGATTTTAACTCGAGTTGAAATGCAAGTTGAAATTTCTTTTTATTCACAAATTTTGTTCTCAACTCCCGAGTTGAAAATCTAAAGTTGTCTAACTTCCTTTTTAAAAAATATCCCTGGGATATTTGTGAAAATAATTCAAGAACTGTCATTTAAAGTTTAAATTGGATGCGGTTCGGTCAATAAAATTATTTTTTTTTTCATGATTTGTGTGTTATTTTTTGTAAGAGTAGATTGTATTCATAAAATAGTATAGTAATGGCTGCAAAAATAGTTAAAGACTCCAAACTTCCCAAAATTGCTTATACGCTGGAAGAGGAAGATTGGTTAATACAAAATGCTCTGATATATCGTGATATCATTGCGAATATGAGAATCCGATGGTGCCACAAAACGCGACAAGGATATAGCGTGGGAGAAAATCACAGGGGCTTTTAATGTTGCACCACCGTGCCAGGTAGTTGGAGTTTGAATATATTGTTAGTTGAATAATTAAACATAATGCATTCTTTTTTACAGAAAAGAGATAACAAGTCGTTGCGTGAAAAATACTCTAAAATAAAATAAAATTTTAAAAATCGTGTATTTTACCATGCAAACGACGCAAAAACAAAGACCAGTGGAGACCCTCCAAAAAAAGAACTTTCTCAAGTGAGTGAACCGATGGAAGAATTATTCGCCATTTTAATGCATTCAACGGTTGGGCTTTCTGCTGCGACCGGCCGGCGATAGAGACTTGCAATCTACGAGTCCATCAGCACACCAAACTTATAATGATGGAAACGGAGAACCTGATGCTACTGCTCAAAGCATCGACGTTATTATATACATAAATGAAGAATTATTTCTACACGATGAAGAAAAAGATACACATTGTGTTGATAAAGATGTCAGTGACACCTGTTGTGGCTAAAAAATCAAATGGCATAGAAATTGAAAAAACAAATACTAATATTTCTAATAAAACTTGTGCTTGGGACAGAGTGAATCCAGCAAAACTCCGAAAGCCAAAAATGCATTATTGCAGAACAGCCGTCGCTGCCGTCAGATATTAGAAAATGATACTGGTAAGGTCCCAAAAATGTCGGGGTAAAGTTCGTGCTTTTGAAAGAAAAACGACGGGAAATGAAATTAAAAATTTTAGAAATCCAAAGAGAACGATACACAAATGAATGCAAAGGGGATGCTCCTGCAATAGATATTTAGCGAGCTGAATTAGAAAAAAAAGAAGGTAGAGCTAGATCGCCAACGGTCAGGAATTGAACTTCAGCAAACAAAATTTCAACTCGCATTCGAAAAGGAACTAAAAAGAGTCCGCTTGGCTGCTTTCCATAAAGGAACTCATTTTGAAGAAGATTGTAATGAAAACTCAGACCCGATTTTTTTCAACAGCAGATGCAAGGAAAGAATATTTAAAATAAAGATAAGTTTAGGTTATTCATACATTTTTATTCAATAAAACGTTCTGTATGTACATAAAACTTATTTTTTTTGTTAATTTTTCACTCATAATCGATCGCACTTCTTGATGAATTAGTTTCTCTTCTATCAGCATGGGCAGAAAATAAGTTCTTACCAGTTGAGAACGGATGTTTCTGTTGGCTTTTGACGTTTCCCGCAAAGGTGGACGCTCAACGCAATTGCGAGTGCGTATCCGAGACTCAATATATAAATTTTCAGGCGCGTCCGTTGCATTCATAAAAGGTGTAGTAAGATAGCATGTATTCGAATATCCCGAGTCCCCAATAATGATGAAGTGACCAAATTCACCTCTTTCAAATCGTCTTTTCAAACGCGATAAGTTGAAAATACGCTGGTCATGTGCGGAGCCCTATGAAATATATTATGTAACAATATACGGTTCTTGTACCTAAACAATTATGTATTAAATTATTATTCAAATAAAATAAAAACGAATAATATCTTACAGCAAGCCTCAATATCGTTTATTTTTAAATTTGCAGAAACCACCGTCTGCACATTTAAAGAAACCATCCCTTGCGGTTTCTGCATCACTACAACCTGGGGATTGAATGCGCATATGTGTGCAATCGATTGCACCAATTGTCCTAGGACATTTAGCCTTAGCGAAAAATTCTCGTGCTGCATCAAGCTTTTCCTCGTGCGTTTCCGTTTCAATCGCTTTCGAAACTCTTTTCAAAGTATGATGTACGCTTGAAATGCTTGCTTACTCCACTGAGGTCTGCAAACGTCAATTGAATTGATTCGAGCGCATAAAATCGTAATGGTATCATTGGCCGCAATTCACGTGATCTGCTTAAAGAAGATTATACATTTTACGGCATCTACCGACGGATTCAATTTAAACATATACCGTCTCTCGTCAAAAGGGAGGTAATCCTTTATTAAATAGACCAACATCATTGTTGTTGGCTTTGAAAGCCGATCTTCTTGTACTGTCTCCTTTCAATGTACAAAGGCTAGTTACTTCTATCATCTTTTCTTTCACTGCCCAAAGAAGCGGATTACCAATCTTTCCGAAAATAGTTTCTTAGGAACATTATACTCGTATGTATAGCTATTTTTTTTTTCAGTTTTTCATAACTGAAGAGCACAATTTTTTGAAACAAAATGTTTATATTTGTATTTTAAGCAGAAAAAAAAAACAATATTTCTATGTCAACTCTCAAGTTTGCTCAGGCAACTTCTACTTTTTCTGAAAGGTTAAGAAAATCTGAAGTTGATCAACTCTAGACTTGAAAATCGTTAGTTGAAATCGTCAACTTTGAGTGAATAAAAACAAATTCACACGGTGAAAATAAAAATCCTCAAGTTATGTTCAACTTTTACTGAAAAAAATCACCCTTAATCAAATAATTGCAGAAGAAGAAATATTTTTAAATACCTAATTGATAAAAGCATGTAGTAAATTGTCAATTCTTTCAACTGAACCCAGCATTTAACAGCGTCGATACCATGATGTTCTTCTCTAATTTTTTCTAAACGGTTTTGCAGCCTTTTAACCAATATATTTTAAGGGCAACTGATTAAGTTCAGAAATTTGATCAAGAGAGTTCTTAACTGGACAGAATTCAGTATGAAATTACCTATCACTTTTTTGCTTCAAATGGCATTGGATTATATTTTATTTTGTACAACTTTTATTTATTGTTATCACTTGTTGACAAAAAACCAAGAAGATAAGTCAAATGTCCTAAATTAAGATTTGGGAGGTCGGGAGGGGGGGGGGGTCATTTCCTATAGGCCCCGGCTAAGGGCCAAAATACAAAACAGAACTTTGCGGCAGCGCTGACCCCGACATTCAGCGCTAGTGGTCTTGTAAATTTTCGGCCTTTGATCGTGTGCGAATTGGACAAAAATCACGTTGAATTTAATCCAAAGTTTAATTTTTGAAACTAATGAGCTGAAGGATATAAAAGTTCTCTTGAATTGAAACTGCCGGAAAAAAATGGCTGTGAACGTGAGGATTAAAATACACGTAAAAACAACAACAAATTAAAATTGTCAGAAATAAAAATGGCTGTGAACGTGAGGGAGAAAATACACTCAAATACAACAACAAACACTGGCATTTGACTCAAATTTTTATATATGCGCAGAACTGAAAAAAGTCATAACTCTAATGATATTACCTTTAATATGTGGAGTAACTTTTTTCAACTTATCTCCTTGATATGAGTTGAAATTGTTGATCTGTCAAAAGCAGCTGAAATCACAATGTTTTCATTTTAGGTTATCTTCTATTTGCTCATCGATCGTTTGGTTAGGAATTGATTTCATTTTTGAAGTAATATACATATTTTTTATTTAATTGATTTTATCGTCAATAGTGAATATGGAAATTGTTCTCTACGTTTTGCGATATTTTTTTATCCGATATAAACAATTTTTTATATTTTGTTAAAATATTCAGTTTTTGTGCTAGAATGAAGTTAAATGAATTTTAATTTGAAAAATGTACATATGTATTTCTGGAGTGCTAATAAAACCTTTTTTTCAAAAAATCAAATGATATCACAATTTGTTTTTGATTTTTAATTCCAAATTTATTTCGATTTTTTGCCCATCCATTTTGTTTCACAGATCAACTATTTTTAAATTTGGTCGTTTCTAAATGAAAAGTTACTCAAAATTTTTTAACTATGACATTGCCCCTCTTCTCTTTAACACATTAACCATAGTTAACCCGAGTAACATAAAAGAACGCACCACATAAGGGTATTGAATGAATATATGACATTGCCCCTCTTCTTTTTAACACATTAACCATAGTTAACCCGAGTAACATAAAAGAACGCACCACATAAGGGTATTGAATGAATATATTTACTGGCTCTGGAAAATACTACGTTAATATATTTTTTCAATTTTATAAAATTTATTAATTTTATAAGAGTTTCCACAAATACGTCTTTGTTTTGTCCATGGTTTTCGTGATATTTTTTAATTTTTGGATAAAGTCCGTGGAAATTGTACGTCCTGCTTCTATATTATTTCCAGTTTATTAAAAATTGTATAGAAAAATGTAGTGTCATTCATCACTGTTGCCAGATTTTTCACGACAAGTCCCAATTTGAAAAAATATTAATTTTAAATTATCAGATTCTTTATGAGTATTAATCGCAAGGAACATATACCGGGAGGCGGCAATTCAAAATTTACACCTATCGAGGTAAAGAAAAACTTGGTTATATTTAGGGCTGGCCACGATACCAAACCAAACGACACCTTGGTATGTATCGTCTCGGTATCGTTAAAATTGAAAAATTTCAGTATCATCTCGGTTTCGGTATCGGTCTCTAATATTCATTCTCGTTTGGGCTCGTATAGCAAAGTCTTGTTTCAGTATCGGTATCGGTCTCGTCCGGTTCTGGTCTCTATATATATTATAAATTTCCCGGTGACCACGCTCGATGCAATTCGCAGCGAAACGTTCGGGGTGAGTACTGTATCGAACTCGCTAAATATTAAATATTTAAACCGCGGCTAATCCGAAAAGTTAAAAATGTCTAAAAATAAAATGCACGAAAATTTATAAGTAAACTACCAAAATTAAAGAAATATTTAAAACATAAGTAAATTTCTAACATGCATAATTGCATACAACCAAACCAAACGATACTTTAGAGTAAGTTTACTCTTGGTATCGTTTAAATTAAAAAAAAATTCAGTATCGTTTCGGTATCGGTATCGGTCTCGTCTGGTTTCGGTCTCATCTCAGTCACAAACAAAAATAAAATGCACGACTTCGTTACATGTTCTTGATCTTGTTTGAACCAATTACAAGAATTGTTTATTTGTATAAATTAGTAATATTATTCAAAAATCTATTTTTTTGCGGATACCAAACGATATTACCGAAAGTATCGGTAAATTTCGGTCCCAAAAGTACGGTTTCTTATAACTCAGTCTCGCATAACTCAGTCTCGTTTGGTCTCGTATAACAAAGTCTCGGTTTGGAATCGTCTCGGTATCGTTTGGAATGCCTTGAAGCTGGTATCGTCTCGGTATCGGTTGGGTTTCTGGTACCGATACCAAACGATACCAAGACTTTTTTGGTAACGTGGTCTGCCCTAGTTACATTGCATTAGGTTGCCACTTGGTGATATAGAAAAATTTGGTCGTCCACCCTGTCAGACCGGAAGGCCGACCAAAAAAGTGGTTAATTTTTAGGGGTGCTACCACCCATCGTTTAAAGGATGAAGCCTAAATCAAACTAAAGGGACAACTTTCACCTATCAGCAGTCCGGGTCATAGCTTTGTCACTTTATCTGGCGGATCAGACTATGCATTTATCTCAGATTATGCGATACTCCCTTGTGCACATTAATTACATACTGAATGTCTTAAGCTCATGTTTCAAACTTTAATTGGTGAAAGGACAGGCCATGGCCTATCAGAATTCCAAGACTTGTTTATACTAAATCCATACTAGTTATTAGGAATACCTAAATAAATTGAATTTATGATCAAAGCTCATTTTTAACTTATATTTTTGTAGTTGCATGATAAACAAAAATTTCATTTCGCAATATTTATTAAGTCTTTTAAAAACTTGCCCTATTTCTTCAATTTCTTAAAAGGTGTACAACTTACCACAAGCAGTCTTAGATCGAAAGTAACAAACATTTTAATCTAATTAGAAAGGATTCTGAAACACCAAATTTTCACATAGCGTCATGAAATTTATTTATAAAGACCGAGATCTGGTAAATTTTTTGCTCACAAAAAATTTTTTGAGCTTCCTATTTGCATCAGTACAAAAAGCATGGTAGCAACCTAGTGATGGTTGATGGCAAATACAAACTGCAATGGCCTTTTCGATTGAAAATCCAGAATCGTTCGGAATGTGTGTAAACCCTTGTGTTTTATTGGCATTCTGAATGAAAGTTTTTCTCCTGAAAAGAACCGAAAACGGGAATTTCAGAATTCAAACTAGTACTACACATAATTGTCAAATGTTGCAAAAAGTAAAAAGAAACAACCTTATCATGGAGAAGTGTGTTATTGGTTATTTTATGGTAATGAGTACTGTCACTTTTTTAATAAAAGCTTCATAAATTCGATCCGACATGGAATCGTTTATGCTAGGAGTACACGGCATGTAAAATGCCACATGTGCATGCGCAGTGACGTCATTCAGCATGGTTTTTTAAGGGGTAGGCCCACGACCACTAATCTTGCTCAGTTTGTTTCCATGACCCTTTGTGATTTGGAAAAAGGCTTTGATGTTGATGTTGTCACCACCGACTTCAGTAAGGCATTCGATAAAATATCTCACCAAATTATCTACATTAAGTTGAAAGCCTTTGGTTTTCCTTCATCTTTTATTTAATGGGTTAAATCCTACTTAGAGAACCGGCTTTATAGTGTAATTTTCAGATGCTCCGAGTCTGAGCCTATCTATGCCACCTCTGGTGTCCCTCAGGGAAGCCATCTTGGTCCACTACTTTTTGTCCTTGCTATTAATGATGTTGAAAGCATAACTTCTTACTCTGACCTTTCTATTTATGCCAACGATTTAAAAATTATAAAAGTAATTTATAACTCTAACGATTCTTCTTTGCTTCAAAAAGACTTAAATTCCTTTCTTACTTTGGTGTGAAAAAAATTTCTTTGAACTCAATGTGAGTAAATGTCAATCCATGAACTTTTCTAGAAAACGCCTCCCCTTACCCGCCCGAACTTATTACTTTTGCATCGAACCTGTTCCCGTAGTTTCATCTATCCGAGATCTTGGCATTATTTGTGATAAAGAACTCAATTTCCGTATGCACATTGACCATGTTATTGCGTTGGTCGAAAGAATTCTCCAACCCTTACGTCACCAAGGCACTCTTCACTACGTATATAAGACCCATTCTTGAATACGCCAGCAGGTGTGGTCACCTTACTAATCTACACACTCACATAGAATAGAATGTGTACAGCGAAGGCTCCTCCGTTTCGCTTTACGTAATCTCCCCTGGTCTGATCCCCATATCTTACCACCCTTCGAAGATCGATTGCAATTAATTGACCTACACACTCTTGCCAAACGCCGTGCTGTTGCCGACAATCTCTTTGTCCACCAACTAATTACTGGTGCCATCGATTCTCCGGCCCTTCTTCAACTCATCTTGATTAATACCAACCCAAGTAACTTTCGATGCATCCCATTCTTCCGCCTGCCTACCCACCGCACAAATTATGGCCATAACAATCCAGTCATCAGAATGCTGAGCCTAGCCAACAGTGAACAGGATTTTGATTTTGATTTTAACCTCAGTTCATCCTCCCTCAGAAGAATTCTTTATTCCAATTACCCTTAAACCCTCTCTTATAAATAATAACTTAAGCTAGATTTATCAGATTGTTTAATCTATTTAATTTAACTATCGAAATATTCTTATTTGTAAGCATTTTATGTTAAGATTTTTTTTTTCTTTTTGTTATATTTTATGTTAATCAGCTTGAATTAAGCCAATAAATAAATGCAATAAATAAATACATCCCAATTGCCGCATGCCATGTAATCGACATGTTTGTGTACTGCATGCGACCCCAATGCTTCACGTGAACTTGTGTCCACTGTTCCAAACATACAAGACATCCTGCAGCTTTTAATGACGGCAGTGCCGCATGTGTATGTGGCATTTTACATGCCGTGAACTCTTAGCTTTAGGCACTTTATACACTGCGCACTGCACTGCACGGCACTTTTTTGAGACCACTACTAAAAATATTTCCAGGGAATATTTGATACCTGTGAGTAGGTATACCTAAATATTTTCTAATAATAAAACAAAAATTATATTTATCAAAGTCGCGGCAGTTGCCACGTGAAAGTGCATAATGTAGCTTTTCATCTCCGGGTATATATATAAGCGGGTTTTCCTGTACTGGGTTTAGACTCTTTTATTGCATACAATTATGGAAAATGTCCTTATAAACGCCGCATCGGCATTATTTCACTTTCCCAAAGCGAAATAAGGCCGAACGATATAAATTGGCATTATTTTACTTTAGTAAAGCGAAATTAGTCCGAATTACGAAATTCAGCGTTATTTTGCTCGGCTTTATTTCATGGCACCGTCTCGTACATTTAAGAGTTGATATGACTGCAGTCGCTGATTGTGTGATACAGCGTGTTTTTTAACCATTTCTGTAACCATTTCAATTTGAAGGTCATCGTCATCGCTATTTCTTATATACGAAGGGGCATTTATTATGGGTTGGGGTCATAATTCTGTAATGTGTCAAAATTCGGATTACAAAATTCTGTTTCCCAAAATTCTGTATATCCAATATTCTGGAAGTGCCAAAATTCAGCTTCCAAAATTTTGTACTTCAAAATTCGGTAAATCTAAGATTCTGTATTCCAAAATTCTGGATTTCAAAATTCTGTATTCCAAAATTCTGTGAATGATAAAAGAAAAATTGTTTTAAAATGAAAAAAAAGGGCGCACTTTTTTTCATTATAAAAACAGTTTTTATTTTAGAAGAAATTGTTATGAAAAATTGCGTTCTTTTCCTAATATTTAGACACAATGCTAAAAAACTAAAAAAAACTTTCTTTATCAAAATAAAAATTTATCAACTTAGACTCGTTCTACAAGGAAAACCATTCATCCAAATTAAATAATTTCTTCAATTACTTGAGCTTCATACATTTGTTAATTCATTTTTGTACAAACGGGCCATTGGCCGAAGGACATGGGCATCTTAATAAATTTTTGTTTCAGGGAAATTGGAGAAATTGAGAGATCCTTTAAGAGCCATGAAAAGTACTCGTACCTATCATCCCTTAGCCTTTGGGGCTCAGCATAAAATTGTAAGTCACTTCGATGTCTGCCATGCACACAGTAATGGTTGGAATTATAGGAAGTTACTTAATCCTTCCACGATCTGTCAAGCCACCTAATTTATTTTATTGATCAAATAAGTATTAATAAAATAAGAAGAAACGAGCCAATTATTACACATTTCGAAACTATAAAAAATAAGGTAAAGCTGTTTGAAATTCAATGATTTTGTTGATTTCCCCATAATAAGCTTACTATACTAAGGGCCAGTTGTACAAATATTTAATCCGAAGTTAAGCAATTTAAACTCACCGACTTCGGCGAATCAACTGAGTTTCAACGATTGATGGTGCAGGCATTAAATTGGTTACTAAAACATACTAGAGTCTTGAACCATCGTTCAACCTCAGTTATTCCTCGGAAATCAGTTTATAACAATTGCTAGACCACGGATCAAAATTTGAAGCACGTTTGTACAACTGGAACTTAGAAATATTTCTAAGAAGGAAGTCTAAATTAGTGTAGAAGAATTATTAGAATTTTAGAAAACAGAATTTTAGATTTACAGAAGAAGCAGAATGTTGGCACTTACAGAATTTTAAAATACAGAATTCTGGATTTACAGAATTTTAGAATACAGAATAATGGAAAAGCAGAAAAATGGAATACAGATTTATGTTCATACAGAATTTTTGATCCATATACAGAAATTGGAATACACAATAACGGCCCTTTCACATTTATTATTCCACGAAGGACCTTGCTTTGGAATTTTTGTATGGGTTCAGCATTTGTTTTCTTTGTATAGATGGATGCCATATGTCCAAATGGTTTTCAGTACTTGCTTATATAACATTAGTTTGTTCTGGATAGATAAGTCAGAGTTCGTTCCTAGTAACCAGTACATTTTTCTGTACTTCAAGTTTAGTTCTTCTCTTTACTTTTTTATGTGCTTTTTCCATTTTAGTTTTGCATCCAAAGATATTTCAAGGTATTTGGCAGTATTGGAGTAAGGTACTGCAATACTGTTCATAAGAATTGGAACATTGTTTAGTTTTTTGTTTGTAAGGTTTATAAGGTTCGATTTTGTTTCATTTAGTTTCAATAGTCAATTTTGTGTCCAATAACTGCATATTTTAGTTTTTGTGTAGCCTTTGTCCACTGGAATATCCCTTGTATATAACAGATGCAGGGATGGTCCTAGGACACTTCCTTGTGGTAACCGGCTTCAATCTTCTTTATTTCCGAGTAATTTTGGTCGTACCGTCCTTTTAAGAGTCGGTTAATAACGTAGGATTTCAGTATTTCGTTGTACTGCCTGGGAAGATCCCTATGCAGTTTCTACTCAAGTCCCAACTACCAGTTTCAAAGGCTAAGAATATAGCCGACATACTTGTTTTTCTTCAAGTGCCTTTTCCACAAAATCCGTAATCCGGTGCACTTGGTCTATCTTGGAATGTTTATTTCTAAATCCAAACTGATGGCTGGGAATTAGTCTTCTTTCTTCTATTATTTTGTTAAGTCATTTCGGGAGCAGATTTTCGAAAACGTTTGCCATGAATGATATAAGCGATATAGGTCTGTAAAATGATACTTATGTAGGTGGCTTACCTTGTTTAGGTATAACAATGACTTCTGCAATTTTCCAATGATGTGGCACATATCTTAGCTTAAGGCATGCATTTATAATAAATTGGAGTTTTTTGAAGGCAATTGAAGGCATTTCTTTCAATACCTAAGCGGTTATTAGATCGTACCCTGGTGAATTTTTGTTGGACAACTTATGTTGACACATGCTTCTTACTTCTTTGAGCATGACAAAAAGAATTTCACATTCGTCGTTTCATTCATCTTGAGATTTTGCGGGCGCGTTTTGTGTCTGTGGTCTTTTTAGGTACTTAGCTGCTTTCCATAAGGAGTATTCTGTATAGAAACATTCGCCGTCACTACTATTCAGGGATCTACTAAGTTAATCACTTTTAAACTCACAAATTCTCTTCTTTAGTTCGTTGTTAAGGTCTTAAAAATGACGGGAAAATAATAGGCTGCATTTATAATAAAATTTGGTGTTGTTTGATGAAAATTTCAAAAGGAAAGACGCAAGGAATCGTGTTAAAAGGACGCCACGCTACTCCTACCTCTATATATCTTATTCAAAAGACTAAAGTGTACCTACTAATTTCAAAATAAAAGGATTTCTCAATTAGGCCTATTTTAAATTAAGAAAGTTACATAAATAGTTTCGGCCAGCTAGATTGCCAAAATACCACTATGTGTAGAGGGTGCAGTCGATGGAAGGTAAAATAAGCTTTTTTGAGGACACTCCTTGAATTGGCATTCGTTCGTTTTCATTTTGCAGTTTGGCATTTTTCGTTCTCCTTCTGTCCACCAAACTTAGACCAGCACATTTAATTAATCAATCAATGATTCCATTGCAACCAATTCTTTAGTCTTAAACATTTTAGTAATCAAAAGTAGCATAAAGAAAATAAATAACAAATGCCCATAACTTGGTTTATTTTATTTTATTGTTTTTTTTTTAGTTTTTGATTCTGAAACTTTTTCTAAAATTCAGATAAGCTGCAATAATAAAGAATAAGCCTGCCTTATATTTGTATTCTTTGAGTAGTAAATTATTAAGTGAATTGCCAAAACTTACCCATCAATCTATGGAAATCTCGCTGGAAGTTAAGTTCCTGGGATTTTTAAACAAAAGAGCTGAGGCTAGAACTCAATGAGGATCACCAAACAAAAAGAATAATAATTAATAAGTTTATCACACCTTAATCAAAACAAAATAAACATTTTTATTCCTAAGCTTGAGAAGTGATTGATTATGAAAAAGGATACTCAATTATCATCATTGTTGTTGCCGTTTCGCAGTATTTACATTGAGTATTCTGCCTTATGGTCATCGCATCAATATTTTTCTTCAAATACAATTAAATACCTCTGCTGAATTTTAGGTGCATAGCACATTTTTATTTAATAAAAGGTAATTACAATAAAAACAATTTTTGACCTCACATTCAAAATTCTAGTCATCAATTCTTCTTAAAAACATTTATCCAACATTGATATATATTTTTTCTTCATAATAACTTTCTTTTTTTAAATGAATAACAAATTTAATTCACATATTTTGTGTTTGTTTGTTTTTTGGAACAATTATTTATATCAGATGAAAAAATTCTTTATTTGTTTTTTTTATTTTTTAAATTTATTTTCTTGCAAATACATGAATATTAAACTTTATTTTTAAAATTTTTGTTTAAATTTTATATTTAATTGAAAACACATCCGTAACATAAAAATAAAATTCGTCACACAAAACATTGCGAATACTTTTCATTTCAGTGTACTTTTTGTATGATAAGACCCTTTTTACCTGATCTTTAATTTTTTATTTATCACTTTTTCTTTACCAAAATTATTGATTCTCAATTCCTTGTACCTACAAAAATGTGTACTAACATAATACTTAAGTTATGTGTGTTTTTAGCAAATTTAACTAATGATTTCTTTGTAATTTTAATTAAATCTGGACAGACAGAACTCAAAAGCCAAAGTCTCGACCTACAAAAATTTTGGATTATCTCGAACTACGAAAATCTCGAATGCTAACATGTATAAAACGCCTAAGTACTATCGTTTTAAAACCCTATGAGATTATTATTTACGCGAGAAAATCATGCTTGGAAAAATTCTTGAAATATTGTTCTATGAATGCATAAAACTAAGGTTGAAATACATTCTGTTACTAACAATTGCATTGTTTCCTTAAATTTTGTCCAGCAATGACCAAGTTTATTGTACTTAAGAAAAAATAAAACAATGGACACAAGATAAATTAAAATAGATAAGAATTGAATGTAGTTTTTTTCGACCCAAAACATGCTTTCCGTAAGTCAAAAATATACATGTTTCTTTCAAGTATATCGTTGCCAGTGGAGGGCCCTGATATTGCTGAAATTCACATATTTTTTTTTTTTAATATTTATAGAATATCTTTTTGTTTTCATAGGTCAAACATCATAAGTGTGCATATTTAAACAATGGACTGATAAATTTAACCTAACCTAAAAATAAAATCGAAACCCAATTTTGGTACAAAATAAATATTTTTTTTGAGATACTGTAATCCGAGATTTTTGAACTCAAAATAAAACAAATTATTTCAAGACTTTTGACGTTCAAGATGGCTTAATGATAATATTTTTTTCTAATACTAACATCTGGTAGCCGTAAGTTAAGATAGGAAAAAAGTTTTGCTAAAGTCAGCTCATTAAAAAAGAACATTTTCTGAAAATAAAATCAAGAGATTTAATATTTATAAAATTTTTTTAGGAGAATGAAATTCTTACAATTACTTTGTTGATTGTCTTATTTATTCTGTAACATCTACAAAAACACAATGTGACAATACCAATTATAATGAAATTTATCTAATTTTAAATAGCTTCTTATGAACTAATTTGTAAGCCTTTTTTTTATTAAAAAAGTGAAGTGCAGAAAAAGCATTATATATCCACTAAACAAAAGATTAATAAAATAGTTTTAAATAAAACACACTGTTAGCAACAGTAAGCAGCTAGTCTCTATTACTATCCAAAAATAACTAAGGTTTTATTTATAATAATTAAAAGTATTGATAGCAACAATAAAACTTTAAACTATGAAAATGAAATACACAAACCAATTACTCTTTTTGACAAGTAGAAAAAATATGTTAAAACCAAAAAAAAATTGGGGACTAAAACCAACTCAATGTTCTGACAGCTAGCCTACAATTTTAAGTTTATGCAACAAAAAAGTTTCCTTCCATTTCATTGCACGATTGCAATGCAACCAGTTTGTTCTATTAAAATAGTTAACGTACAGTTTTAAAATACGATATTTACCTTGGAATATGGAATTAAACATAAAACTGCATAAACAGTGCACAATGTTCTCTGCAACAAAATTGAAACTAGATACATATAACTGAACATCGGAGCCAAGTTAAAATATACTTTTACTAGGAAAAAATGTAAAAGAAGATTTGAATTTCAATTTTTGTTATTTTGGCATAAATATCCAAAAAGTTCGTTAATCCATTCCAATCATATACTCAAGAAAGTTATGTGCAAAATGCTATTTAAAAATGGATAAGTGAAGAAAATCTTGTTGTTAAGAGTATAACTCATTAACCGGAAATACTTTCCAAACTAAGTTTGTGCACTCCAACCATCTAGTACCTTGTTTTATTGAGTGATTTTAAAGAAATTATTATTTGATAAATTTAATCAAAAGCCAAAAGTCTTTGCGGTAACCGCTTAGATATGTTGAAGGTAATAGGTTATTACTTTGGGGTAGTTGGAAACGTCAATTTAAAATTACTAAATGGTTTAGTAGTTTATATAAATTAAATTATAAACATGCCATTCCTAGATAGATTTCATTTTTAAAAGCTGTTCCAATAATTTTTTAATAAAATAAAAAAAATCCTTACACGTTTTTCTAGAACCATACTGTAAAACACAATACCAGTTCTATTACAAAAATGCCATTCAATCAGTTTTTGATCAAAAAAGGGGTTTGTCTCCCCCGTTAAAGTGGGAAATGTTTTGATACTCAAACTAGTCCCTCTTGACATCAGAAAAAAAAACACTTTCCTATTTAAATTTGTGAAAAAATTCAAAGGACTAAAAGTGACCTATTTATGCTTTTATATTTGGAAACTCTCCTGCATGTACGCAATATCATAATTAATTTTGTTTTCAATAAAATTTAAAGAAACAAAAGTTATAATATTTTTCTAAAAAAATTGTATCTATTTTTAAGGACAATTTTTTTTTCAATTTTGCCACAAAATGTATCTTAGTCAAAATTTTAGACGATTCAATATAGTCTTGAAAAAAAAGATTTGAAAATTTGTTTGGTAGACTTTTCGTTGAAAACTTTGTAAATATATTCCTTCTTCCTAATAGTCATTCGAAAAATTTATTTTTATTCTCTACAGTCTGCATTTATAAAAAGAATAGTTTGTTCAACAACAAACCTCCCCAATTGCAACATTGTGGGTGGGTAAAATTGGAAAACCTTTTTAAGCTAATAGTAGGGAGAATGTGTGCTATAAATGGGTTCACAAAAATTGATTTGATTAAAAAGTTTTGATTTCACGATTTCACATTTAAAAAGCGGTGTTTTAATGGAAATTTTATAAATAATGGAGATTTTCTGTCGGATCCTGAAAGTTGAAAAAGACGCAGCAAAGGACTTATTTCATTTCTTACCGAAGGTAATTTACATATTTTAATAATTTTCTTAGTGAAAAACACAGATTTTAATAAATAAATAAAGAAATTGATACTAATCCATTGTTTTGGATATAGTGAATTAAGGAATGATTTTAAATCTAAAAAAAGGGGTGAAAGCGGAGCTTGGCTAGTTGCATTGTCATTCTCTTTCCTCTTGTAGGTGATGCCAAAGTGCCTCTTCCCTCAGCCTTTTGGATTCAGGCGAAAATTATAGGACCATTTAAAATTTGCAAACTAACAGTCACACAAGAACGGTTCTCCCTGAGCTATCGCTAATCATACTACCTAAATAATTTTGTTTACTTTACGTTACCTAACTTATGTTTACTAATTTAAGTGCTTCAAGTTAAGAGCAGTGGAAGGAAATAAAGTATTTCTTAAAGCAATTAACTTTATGGGATCTTTTCTCAAAATGTTGCAATAATGTCTTGTTTTGAAATGATGCTTTTATATTAAACATTTCATTTAAAAAATGGTCCATCATATGCTCACAATTTCAATTAATTCCAATTTTCTGTTCTCAGAATGCAGGCTAGTCGCCAGTGTCAATGAAATGTTTCGTAATGTAAAATATAGGTATACATTCTTATTGAAAAATTTTATGGTTAAAAATGGAGCAGACAGCTGTAGTTGGTGTGCTTCAGAGGCGATTTTGGAAAATGCAGTTTTACCTATATACTTATGGTCTGTACATCAACAACGTCACAGTATGTATAAAGGTTGTATGGATGTTTTTTACGGGAAATTTAAATATCGCTCTTTTTTATTCTAAACGTTATTTGTTGGGTTTGCGAATTAAAGCAGAATGCAGATTTTCCATACAAATTTTGACAGAATTACGAAGTTTAAAACTTTGCTACGTTTACAATGGCCTTACGCTGTTGTATGAATAGCCTTACTATTTTTATTTTAACACAGCATTTTTGTGGAGAAAATATCTAAATAATCTAAATACAAATTTTACTCAACCATTTCAAACATTTTGCATGAATATTTTAAGTGAATCTAATAAAATCGAATGGATTTCTCGCTTTGGTTTCAATAAATCATTTTTCTCGAATATTTCACGTTTGGACTTTCATTTTAACAAAATTTTTAAATCTTATGAATCAATCACAATAATTCAGCTTTAGATTCATTTTCGAGGATACTGATCTTAATAAACAAAAATTATTGGCCCCGTCTGCTCGAAAAATTTCATGCAAACTATCGTTACCTACCAAAAATTTTTAGGTGCCAGAAACACAATTCTTGCAGTTATAAGTTCAAAAGGTTCATTGGGCCCGAATGATTTCAAAAGACGAGCTTTGAAAAAAGATAATATTTACTCTTGTGATCAGATTCAAGTCATTCGCTAAAAACAAAGGCATTAATTACTGAAAATTAAACCTGAAAAGGAATTTTCAAGGCAAAACTTAAAAATAAAAATATCAGGTGTTGTTTTTCTTCAGCCTCTCAGTTGCATTTAAAATGCAAGCTTTCTAAACTAACCTCGTTTGTTTCACTCAATGCTTTAAGGGCTTTGACAAAAACGTTGCATTTTTTTTGTACAATTATTTTCTAAGGGCTTGAAAATACACAGTTTGGGAACATGTAAATTATAAACCCTCCAAATAGTTTTTTTCTTCAATTTCCTTGAAGATTGGGAAAACAATATCATTTTAGTTTTGTAGATTGATAGTAAATCCAGCCTATATTTTGTTCGCAAAATTTCTATAGGGCTTGGGAAAAAATATTGCCAACATGCAAATTTGTTAGGCCCCATTCTCATTTTATTATCTATTTCCCTTAGGGCTTGGAAAATACTTCTTAGGCGTAAATTATGTAGCCCAAACTTAAATATTTCGTCCTTCTTTTAGGGCTTGGAATAAATAGTCAACGTACATTCAAATTCCTTAGCCTCATCTTTGTTTTTTCTTTTATTTTATTGGACACTCTGATGTCTGACAAACCAGCTGCTTTGAGGATTTATTGCTATTTTGTCACGTAATGCAAAGTATCAATTTATCTACAAATACAAACATCCGTATAGATATTGCATTTAAATTTTTAAAATAACGTGACATTTCAAAAAAAAAAAAATAATAAGCATTTTTAGTTTTTAAAACAAAATTTTATTTAAATTTTATTTGAAAAAACGATAGACGAGACGATAATGATTGAGTTACGCGAAGCAAATTATAGACGATATTGTTAAAAATAATCGTTTTGACGATTATCGTTTTAAAAATTACGGAATGACCCCCTGGACATCATACAGTTTTTCACCTTACTTATAGCATTTTCGTGTCTTCGTCCAGAAGTATTCCATTCCGAATGCTTCTGAAACATTCTTTTGGCACATGATGACAGTTCTTCTTCTGAAAAGAAGAGAAAATCGATCCTGGATTTGAAAAAAAAAGAATCAAAACCAGAAGCACGCACACACATGCCAACTTTAAACTTCAAAACCTTCAAACCTTGGTTATTTTAATTTGGAGTTGAGGTTTAACATTTTACTAAAATGTTAAACTAGAAGCAAACAATGAGGGAAAAATGGATTTCTAACATATTTCATCTTCTTTATTAGCTTACTGAGAGTTTAGAACCAAAGGTGGTGAAACTCCTATCAGTTATTGAGGAATAGTAATTTTCAGAGAAACCGCACTTTGCATCACCAAATTGCACAAATAAAAACAAAATTCAAACTTTAAAATCAGTATTGTTGAATATAATTTTATAAAGCAATGTATGTTTATATGGGACAAGAGACAACTTATTGCAGCATTTTGAAAAAAGAGCTCAATAAATAAAAAAATTGTTCTTTAGTAAACGTCCCTATATTCGTAGTTAGATTTCTTTAGTTCATGGTATTTTCTTTAGTATCTGGTACGTTACTTCTGAAATGTTTCCCATCTTATTATAATAATCTTAAAATTATAATCTTTTCTATGTGAAAAAAGGTCTTACTAACAAATTGGCAATACGAAAATTGTACTTCTTCTACCTTCCCAAAATATTTTCAGAAATAGCTACTTATTAGCATTTTAAGAACAAACATTTGTTTGTTTTCTTTTAAGTAAATGATTACAATTATGCTTAATTACATAATTATCTGAGCCATTTTAATTGGGTTTTCTTAATTTTTAATTCTTTGTTAATAAAATAATTTTATTTTAGTAAAAATACTTATATGTAGGTACTCGATTAGTTTATGATATATTAATACTAACGGTTTATATTACTACGGCCCCTAATCCAGCTTTTTTTAATAAAAAATATTTGTATGTGTTTTCATGTAAATGTATAATAATATGTAATCATTTTCTTACAAATTTAATATTATGTTTTTTTTTTTGTTTTTAATTTGTTTAACAGTGATATTAATTTAAATGTTTAATTTTTATATTGCATTTACGTTTATGTAGTAACTTAAATACATTCAATTAATTGAAAGCTTAAAACAATCACATTCAATACAAATACATATTTATAGTTTCATTTTGAATCTAAAATTTAAACACATTATTTACATCTATAATATTGATGTAAGCAAATTTTATACAAAACACTTAATTCCCTTGAAGGCAAATTTGAGTTTTTTTGTTAATAAACTACTTTTCTTACCTTTTTGTCATAACAGAAAATTATCTATAAATGTAATACATTTATTTTTTGCTCTGTACTGGAATGTTGATTTTTACTTTTAACAAATAATTTTTCAATTTTTTAAATTTTTTTGTTCATCTATTGTATGGTAGTTGCCTAAAAAATTCATGAAGCAACTTTCTCAAATGATAATACACGATATTCTATTTGTTAAAATTCAAAAGTTGGTAGGAATATTTTGTGTAATAAATTGTTGTTTGAAGTAAATTAGGATATAAGTGGAAATCAGTTTTTATGAATGGTTTAGTTAGTGTATAGAAGTTATACATACAAGTATTGGGGATTATTATTTAATGTAAAAAAAAAACTATCTATGGTATCACGTTCTTAAAGATTATTGTAAATATAAATCTATGCTTCTGGGTTCAACTTTGGATGATTGGTATTTTATGTTCATTGAATTGAAAAAAAAACAAAGTTTTAATTTGTTAAAGTTTTATATAAATTCATATTTCCTTTATTATATGTTTAAAAGAGCTTCGTTCCCAAAAAAAAACTTGTAGGTAATTATTTCGATTTCGCAAATGAAAATATTAGTCTTCGAAAAAATACAACAAAATGTTTGACGATAATAACATAGGTATGCATGTTATGTATGTGTGTGTATATGTGTTTTTTTATTTTTGTACAAGATTTTTGGACACAGCAGGAAGAATTTGGAATAGATTAAACAACAGTGATGTTAAACTCGAAAATCGCTTTAAATTTTAAAACCGAAACTATTCTGAAAACAGTTTCTACCCTTCACTTTTTTCTCCCTTATTTTAAATGGGATTGGAAAAGAAATCCCGAATGTCAAATTTCCAAAAATGCGAAAATTCCAGAATGCCAACAAATATACATTTTGTAATGTTGTAGTAATTTAGCCAGTACTATGCCATTCGAGATTCTAGCCGAAAAAATGTACTTTTTTTAGTTTATATTTGCTGTCATGCTTATTGGTACTAATTGATTTTGATATCCAAAATGGTTTATATTAAATGTTTCGTGATTTATGAGTTGGGTATAAAAAATCCCTAATGCAAGAACCCCGAAATGAAAAAATCCCGAATCGCTAAGATCTCGAATGCCAGAATCCCAAATGACAGAATCCCGAAAGCCAACGTCTTGAATGGCTTTTTAAGGTTCTAACCGTCAAATTGAATTTTTTTTGTGCTTATTAGTAATTCATTTTGATATTCAAAATGGGTTGAGAAATTTTGTTCTGATATTTAACAATTCGAGATTTTTGTATATTTTTGAATTTTCTTCGTTAGAAATTATTACATTTTATATAGAAAGTCAAGCCAAATATATAGCAGTTTGGTTTCCTTTTAAGTACTAAATAGTACTAAAAAAGTATTGCAATTCGGGATTTTATTTCGAATGCATTCGGGTTTTTGGTGTTGGGAATTCTGTCCATTAGTGATTTTGGCATTCGGGATTTTGTTCATTCGGTATTTTGGCATTCAGGATTTTGGGCACTCGGGAGTTTCGTTTTTTGCAATTTGGGATTTTGTGCCCATCCCTATAAAAAGAAGTATCCGTTTATTGGCACATTTCCTATTTGAAATGAGCTGGAAAAAGTTCCCGCGTCTTTTTATGGGAGTGTCAAGGGGATTGTTCTCTGTATTTTCTTACTATTTATTCCTACAAAATTATGTCACCTTTGTATAATTTTCACATTGTCGTTGAATTTTACCTACTGCTAAGCATAAATAAAAAATAATTTTTACTGGAAATTGAATAATCACTGGTCCACAAACTCTGTGTCTGTCAAAGAAATTAAGCTGTACTTTTCCATAGGTTTTAAATGCTCTTAACTCCAATCTGAGCTCAGATTTGCTCCGTTACCTCAGGCTTTCGAGATATTCTAACCTAAAATCACCAAAATACCGATTTCTTGCTAATTTAAGGTTTATGTTACTCAGCGAAATAATTTTTTCTCGAGGAAACTAATAACGGTATTTGAAAGTGGAGTAGAACTCTTCTACTTAAAAATGATTTTTGAATACAAAAATCAATATTTTAAATCTTTGAGTTTTGCATATTTTTTTTAACGCTATCAGTCAGTTACATTAATTCTATTCTTTTCGGTTTTTTTCACCTTGAGATACTGGAAATAATAACATGTCAAAGCCATCATTTAGCGTGGTGGAAGTTGTTAGTAAAGAAAATATTAAAATTAATAAAGCCCAACGCACTACTAAAGACAACAAATAATTTACAAAACTATAAAAATAAAATTTTACAAGTCAAACATTATCCAATGAATTAAAAGAATTTTAATGCAAGAAAAACCCAGAAATTATTTAGGTGAGTGGTAACACAAAATAATTAAGAACGCTCATAAAACTTGAGTTTAAGTATAAGCTTAGATCAGCTCAAGTCAAAATCATTATAGTTTTTATCCGCCCCATGTTTCATACGAGTCAGTGAATCATTGAGACCTTAAATAATATGATGGCAGTCAAGGTGAAAAATGCCTATGTTACGAGTCCTGTGGCTTCTAACTTTTAAATAAATTTGGTTTTAAAGAACCAATGAACCAACACAAGTCAGGAGTTGGTGTAAAAACATAACATCGGTAACTTTTCGACATTTTCCCAGAGTAGTCATATTTTGTAGTAGTAGTAGTACCTCGTGGCATGATGGTTAGTGCGTAGGATTGTCATGCCAAAGGTACAGAAATGTTTTTTTCCGAGGTACTGCCTCTTGCGAGGAACTGACAAATCCTCCAAGAGTATACTTGTCATGAATAAGTGCTTTCTCATCTAGCCGTTCGGACTCGGCAAAAAATTGTAGGTCCTCTCCATTCCTGCCAAAAATACGCACACAGGAATGGTTAAGAGTTGTAAGTCACTAGGCCTTGGTTCTCCACGTGCTGTTGTGCCACAAAATTTATTTATTTTTATTTTTAGTCATATTTTGAAGAATGCGGCAATTGTTTTATATTCCAGTTATTCCAGTTCAAATGGTTTAGTGCGATACGTACATATTTTTGCTGGACAGATTCGATGCGATCAATGTGCGAAAATTACTAACTCTAACGCTTAATAAAACCAAGTATTGCATTGGCTTTAATTTTCTCAATGTGGAGTGAAAAGCCAAGATATTTGAAAAGTATACCCCCAGGGCCCATGTTATATTTACTCTACTAAGTACGTATTGATTGATAATAGGGGAATATTCGAGAATAATGTATGAAAGTCAAAGATGATTTACTAATATTTTCTCAAAGAACAACGAGAGAATTGAAAATATTTTAAATGAGGATATACGAAGAATCAAATTTTGTAACATTTTTTTATAGACAAAAATTATTTAGGTGTAAAAAATAAATATAATCTAAAATAAAGGGAAAATGGTTTTTTGCTGTTTTGGGTTAGAATATCTCGAAGCCTGACTAATGGAGCAATTCTGAGGTCAGACTCAAAGTCTGTTTGGTTTCTTTAAAAAAAAAAACGGTGTCGAGAAGTGATTATATCGAATCCCCTGAATGGACAGGTAAAAAAACTATCTATGAAAAACAAAATAAAAAATGTTTTATTTTGGAAGCTAATACGTATATCCTAGTATCTCGTGGCATAATGGTTAGTACGTAGGACTGTCATGCCAAAGGTCTGGGTTCGATTCCCGGCCACTGTCACCTAAAAACAGAAATATTTTTTAACGAGGTACTGCCTCTTGTGAGGAACTGACAAATCCTCCAAGAGTAAACTTGTCATGAATAAGAGCTTCTCATCTAGCCGTTTGGAGTCGGCAAAAAATTGTAGGTCCCCTTCATTCCTGCCAACAACACGCACACAGGAATGGTTGAGAGTTGTTAGTCACTAGGCCTTGGTTCTCCATGAGCTGTTGCGCCACTTAATTTATTTATTTATCTACGTACATCCTTAAGAAGTTTTTCGATGCGATTTTCGAGTTCAAAAGCCTTAATTCATTGGTATTACTAGAGGACGACGAAAAGCTTTCACCTATAATACTGGTAAGTCATACTGATGTCATACATGAGGCCTTGAAAGCAAAAGTGGTGTAACCCATTTTGTTTTTTTACATAAATGCATCAAAAGTCATCTAAGTCAAAATTCCAAATTCTTAAATATCGATCAAGGTTTCCGAAAATGTCACTTATCCTACTTGAATCCAAAACTTATATAATGATAATAAAATAAATAGTATTTGAGATCGATTCACACTATAGTTCTAATATCGATAAAGTCTCGATACGATAAAATATTCTTACACAAGAAACAATAAGTATATTCACATCATCGATACCTGATACGATTTCGGTCCTCTCATTGATTCTTATGTAAAAATATTTTATCGTAGCGAGATTGTACCGGTATTGGAACAATAGTGTGGATCTGGCTTTAAAGATGAAAAATATGCTCAAGAAAAGTGGGTTAAACCACTTTTGCACTCACATCATCACATAATGTATATAATTGAAGAAGCTTCTAAAGCTAACAAAAATAATTATTTTTCTGAAAAATGATTTTGTATTGTTGGTTGAGGTTTAGTTTCATTATTTAATCTTTAAATGGCAGTCTCCAGCTGCGATACAAATTTATAAGCAGTACATTGTACGTAGGAACAAACTACATATAAATCATAATGAAACTTTTTCCGATTTAATCAAATATGGGTGTATCAAGAAATTGAACAAAAAATTTGCCAATCTTAAACACAAAGTGCACAAGTCTAAAGCATAGTACTTTTTTATGTGCAACTTAGCTTTGATAATGTAGGTAAGTATTAGTTGAAGTAATGGAATCCTTCAACTACTTTGAGTTAACAGAAGCCAAAAACACGATTCGTTCTTTTCCATTCCAATGGAATGTGGACAATTAAGAATAGTGGGAGTAAAAAAGGAGTTCTTCAAACTTAAAATCAAAGAAGACATTCGGAAAAGTTAATTCGACCTCATCCCATCGTTCGTGAGAAAAGAGCACTCGAAGTGGATGCAGTGACAGACGAAAAGTTGGGTAGTGGGAGATAAGAACATATTTATCAAAGTCGTTTGAGCCAAATCAAAGAAGAACCTTTGTAGAACGTTTTATGGAAGGCGACAACGTTGTAGACATTACTTGAACTGCGCATGCAGTCTTGAAGGATTTGAGATTCCAGGACTCGCGAATCTTTGAGGTGCACACAACTGGAAGTTATCGAATAGCAATTGGGTAAGGTCCACATATTCACTGAAGGAGATGATGAGGGTAAGAATATTCTTAACACTTGAATTTTATTTATTTTATTTTCTAAAAAGTTAAATGGGCAACGAGAGTGTAAGAAGTTGCTCAAAAACTACGAAAAATCAATCAGTTATGTACATATTTGGCACAAATAATCTTCGCTTCCATTTATTCAATGAAATCGAAAATGTTTTGTTTGTATGTCTGGCTACAGAAGCGTAGCTATATGTGCAGAGCCCCCGGGGCATAAACCAAAGAGGGGTTCCTAAGCAGTATACAAAAGTTTTAGTTTTGTAATTTATTTAGGAAAACAAATGTTTTTGAAAAATTTTGGTATTCAATATTGAATGGATTTTTTTCAAAAAGTCAATTTACAGTTTCTTTAAAATAAATACCTGAAAACTTTTATTAAAATACATTTTTATTCTCGAAGTAACTTTAAAGTTCATTTCAAAATGTTTTTTGAATGGTATAGTTCATGTTTATGTTCTTTTTTTGGTTGAATTTGCGACACGCTTATGAAGTTGAAAAACTGTAGAATTTGTTGCCGAACTTTTGGTCCAACTTAAATGTAAGTAAATACAATTTTTGAATGAGTTTTAGTTAATGGGTGTTTTATTTTTGAAAAATAAATAAATTTGTGGCAAGACAAAAACTGAACCAAATAATTTTCTCTACGCCAGTCCCCGATTTCAAATTCCGAATATTGCTATAATCCTAAATCAAAGACGATTGAAATCGCTTTTACGTTTTCAAATTAAAACTAACCCCATAACCTCTAGAGATCTGGGACACGGCTCCACAGTTTGCCCCAAGGTAGCTTCGCCACTGGCCATTTAGTAAAATGAATGGAAATTGAGATCCGCTAGAAATTGAGTAAGGTGGAAAAGTTTGTAGGTACCTACTTGGAAAATTTTATTAAAGTGAGAATATAGAAAAAAGATAAGACTTTTTAATAACTCTGGAATTAACAAGATATTAACTTTACATTCAAATTAAGAGTAAGACGGTAAATCCAGTTTCATTGATGTACCTAGATAAAAATGTTTCAGAAAATTGGCTCTTGACAATGAATAAAAATTTGCTTATAGAGAATATTTGCAATGAATTATTGTTTTTATATAAATGGATCCTAACCATAAATACAAAAAATTAGTAAACTTTAAGTGAGATAATTTCGTATTAAAATCTAAATACATAGCTATATATGACTCCCTAAAATGAGAGTGATCTTAAAATTACATAGAGCATAAGGAAATATTTCTGTAAGAACATTAACTAGTCCGAAAAACCGGATAGCTATAATAAATAACAACTTGATTTTCACAGCTAAAACTGTACATTTAGAATTTAAAATATTTTCAAATATCTAGATACCTGGAAAAAGACACACTTATACATGCACACAACAAATATACATGTAAAAATATTGGAGAAACCTGTTTATCCTATATCGTCAACTTTCTGCGTTAAGTATGTTCATTAATCTGCAAAGCAACATTTATACAAGAATTTAGAAAAAAAAAATGTAATAATTTCCTTCAAAGGAACGCCGTAGCCGTATTTTGTGTACACGTTTGATTGTATGTACGTACATACATAAGATACCCTCAAAATAAAAAGTGAAGGCTGTTTAAAAAAAATATAAGAGTTGACCTCGCACGAACTTCGTTTTGTGGATCTTGGCTATTATCTGGTGTGTATGGATTTAAAGGAAGATAGATGGAGATATAACAGACCCCTGTGGCACACCAGCATTTATATTGTTGATCTTAGACCCTTCATTCAATGAGCGGTCTGAAATGTTATTTAAATTACTAGTCCAATAAAGAAGAGATTCATGGCTAAGAGAGGTTGGTGTCTGACTTTATAAAAATGCTTTTGAAATATAAAATACAATTGTCTTTATAATTTCAAAACAAGACTTTTTATTCGCAAAAATGTTTATTTTATGATAGTGGACTTTATATTGATGTGATATGTTGAAACTTTTATCGATATTTGAGGATTTTGATTTTAATTTTGGAGTTTAAAACTTTTGAAAATTAAAATATTTTCTTTTCGATAGTTTCGATTTTATTATGAAATCGAATTCTTATTGCATAATTTTGATTCCGTAAGTTTCATACGAAAAACGAATGCAATCTTTTAATTCAAAATTGTGGAAACCCTATTTATGATCAAAACATCCATTAAAGAGTACTAGTCAAATTTCAAGATTAAATGAATTATAAAAGAAAAGAATATCCAGGAACAGTCATTAATATTTTTAATTAATAGTTATTTTTAAAATCACTACTTTATTCTTACGTAACCTTATTAATATTCTGTACCTTTGAAGAAAATCATTGGTTTCATTTAGATTAGTCCGAAATAAATGTTGTTTTTTTTATAAGAAACAAGCTTGACACAAAAAGTGAACGATACATATAATACTGTAACTAACAGCTTTTTAGAAGCTCTTCCCTGCATCAGACAGACGCTTTCTGCGACTTTCACATCTCCTATACCTATCTAGAGTCCTGCCTCTGCCTCTTTCAGGACATAACGCTTCAGGTGAACTATCTACTTTTTTAAGAACTATCCTAAATGTGAAAGTATGCTTGGGAGATGCACTGGCAGCACGCCTTGGTGAAGGTGGCTCAAATTCACTGCCACTCGAAAATCCTCCACAGCCAATTGAATTGCTTGCTGGAACTGCAGTTATAGGACTAGGTGCTGTCACAATTGTCGAAGGCCTAGGTTCGAAAATGGAAGCACAACGTTTATCTGTGCAAAGAAATGTTTTGTTTTCCTCCTCCTTTGTGGCTTTGATTGTCAATGGAAAATGTTGTTTAGAGGGATCCGCGTATGGTGATCGGGGATCATGAGGATGTGGATAAGAGGAACTAGAATCATAACTGTCTCGAGAGCTATAGTTAGACGATGTTTGATTAGAAAGTGGGCTGCGAGCCCTTGAAAATCCCCCTTTAGGTGACACATGAAGTTCCCTCGAACGGGAGTAATCTTTTCTATGCTTCTTAGTCATTGGGAAGTGTGGGGATCGAACAGGTGTATGGTCAGAAGGGACGTAATCAAAATGGGTTTCAAGAGAAGATTTGCGACCGGAGGAACCAGTGCGCTGGAAAGTATCAGCATCAACTAGCTCGATAGAAGATTTACGGAGATCATTATTGGATTTCTTTTCATCAATAACTCGCCCATCAATATCTACAATTTCAAAGCTTGAGGTTTGATCTTCATAGCTAGTCGACTGATAGCGGGATATGTCAAAGCTTGTGTCCCTTGAGGAATACCGTTCTTCAAAGCTCGATTCACGGTTACGATCTCCGTGTACCATTTCAAAACTATCTCCACCTGAATCGAGTCGATGCAAATGAATAAGATCTGTGTCTGTATCGCCACTAGGACTTCGAAGATTCTCCAAAAAAGGTGATCTTGGAGGATCAAAAGAGGATCGCCTTGAGGGTGGTTCAAACTCAATAGTTGGTAACTGAAGTGGTAATGGGCCTGGAAGGACCGAGTCATCATCAATTGATACCTCCGTACTTCTTTTATTAATGCTCTCATTGGCTTCCTCCGCTTTTGACACAACTTCAGAAGCAGCTGCTGTTGCATCTGACTCACGCTTAAGTTCATGCAAATTCACATATATAGGCTCACCAGTATATACTTTCAGGTGCTGTTCTATCTCTACCCTAAATTCTTCCATGTTTATGTCATTTGAGTCTTCCTGTTCTTCACTAATGCGAGGCTCCATTGGTTCTCTGCTCTCAGACCGACGTGGTGGCTGTGTACCATCATTTGACAAAGTTACCACCTTCAGTGATTTGGCAACTTCTTCCATGAATTTTTCACTAATGGCTTGATTACCACTACCATCCCCAGATGATTCTTCTTTGATCTGTTCGTGCCTAATATACGATTCACCTACCTTTTCAAAGTAAACATTGGCCAGTTCGAAAGGCTCAGCTTGACTGGGAGATCCTGCTTTACATACCTTCTGATCTTGTTTGGTTTCACTGCTGTCTGTTGCTGAATCACCACTGGATTTCCGTGTTGATTCCTTGGATGATGCTGGTTTTTTGTCGTCGTTGGCGGCAGATCGACGTAGTTTGAGCGACATTTTTGTGTAGTGTGCCAGTTTCAAAGACATTTTCGGTTCAAATCCAACTTCGGACATTTGTTTGACAACAGCGCTCTTTGCGGCAGTACTCGAAGCCGCAGGGCTAGCAGAGAATGTACTCTGTCTTATAAGAGGACCACTTGAAGAACCCGTCTCCGCTCTCGTAAATGCATTAGCAAAACGTGTTCGCGTTGAGATGTGCTTTGATGGCTTCCGCACAAAGGCCAAAATTTCTTTCATTACACTTGTTTTTTCTTTTTTATCAGTTGTTTCTTTGCTTTTATCCTTCTCAATATCCTTCTCTCTTTGTCTTTCGTGTTCTCTAGCTGCCTCTGCTGCAGCAGCAGCATTTGATTCTGCTGTTCGTTGCACAAGCTTGCAAGTTTCCGTTGGATTGGAGACAGTTATAGGAGGAATGTGCATCGAAGTGATGGGGCTTCTCTTGTCTCCGAAATAAATCGGCGTAAATAGACCCAAAGAGGGCCTTTTGATGGAGGAAGTTAAACCAAATGTTGAACGTGTTACATCTTCAGGAGTTAAAGCATCGTCAAAAGTCTTCATGTTATCTTGCACATGAACTGTAGAAGTAGGACTACGTCTGGTGTAGCTGTCTCCTGGTCCTGGGGCTCCAATTGGACTACGTCTCTCCTGGGTGTGAATACTAAAAGTGGGACTCCTACGATCAGTTGTAGGACTACGGACAGGACTGCGTGAATCAACACTGTTAAATTGCAAATCATTGGGACTTTTCAGGCGGTCAGTTGACAAGAGGATTGGACTTCGTCTGCCTTGTGGACTTCGATCATTAACATGTCCCACTGGACTTCTACGGCCTTGGCTTAGCACTAAAGAACCAGTCATACTATTTTTGCGTCGATGTGATGCACGTAATGTCCCTTGTCTGGATAAAGTGGTGGGGGTTTTCTGTGAGATACTGCTTGGACTCTTTGAATCAGGCTGTGGGAGGACAGGACTTCTTTTGCTGCTTGTATTTAAAGTCAAAGTCCCTGCGTGCAGAGTGTTGGGACTGCGGCGCTCTGATGGGCTGCGTCGCGTGCGGAAGCTTTGGGATTTAGCTTTGCGAATCTTTGGCAAATGGTTTTTTCCACGGTGTGAGGATGATGCAGAAGAGGTGGAGGGACCGTTCAACCTATGCTAGTTATTTTTATGCGGGCCACTGTTCGGATCGCTGCTGCCGCTTGAGCTCAAAGTTGTATTGGAACCGTATGGGTCTAAGGAGCTCTGTACTGACATCGATCTGCCTTGGTTTTGCCGGGCTCTTCTCACTCGGCTAGAGTTTGGAGACAATTTGCCGGGATCGACACTTTCTGGGTCTGCCTGCAATTATTAGAATCAGAAACGGGGGGACACAGGGGATCGACGTAGGAAGTTTGTTGTTGTTGGTTTTCGTTCAAATTTGTTTTGTATTTTTTAAGTGCAAAATGTCGAGTAAATAGAAAAAATCGATCCGTTTGGTTCGAATAACATACATACCTGATAGGCCAGAGCATTCATTATAATGGAGTATGGTACGAGTCCCAGTGGATGAATTTCGCGCATGAGTACGTTAGCGGGGATCTTGTGAAATTGAATATACTCAAGAAAGTTACCAAGTATTTCTTTTATGTCAACATTCTGTGATATAAAAATTATTTTGACGTTATTTTAAGATACTCTACAATTAAGGGTAGTCTTACTGGGTTGTTATCAAAATATTTCTTGCTCCACATTAGGGCTGCTTGGAATTTTGTGAATTCATCGGCTCTAAGTTCATCGCGTGCCAATATTAAACGAACAACATGTTGAGGAAGAAGCGTGAAGCTGCCCAGATTCAGAACTTCATTACCGTGCTCGTCAACGAACTCGAGTACTTTTTGAACCAAAGTTTTGGTGCACTTGTATTGGATGTACCGCTCAGCTGATGCTAAGAGTGCACAAACTGTGTCAACATTAATACAACATTGAACAAAGCCAGCGCATGCTCTTCGTAGCTCCTCCAAACCATAGTAATCAGCTGCGTTCATAACACCTTTAAGAAGAGAGAAGCAGTTATTTTTTAATAACAATCAGCCTTGAGACACTTCTATTATACTATACCCAACAAAGTTCGTGGTTGCAGAGTAACACATCCAGTATGAATATACTCAATCAACTGACGAAATACATCCGGTTCAAACTCTTCAATTATAAGAGTTTGATGTTGCTGGCCCGATGGCTGGAAATTATTGAGACAAAATTAATAAATCCTTATTTATGTATTTGAAATAAAATTTAAGGTGCAATTTCTTGATAAAAGTGTGTCATCAACGTTTAATGGCGATAGATAAAGATATATTATTCTTTTATTTTGATTTGCGGTAGATAGGTATCTTTTGATAGCTTTGTTTTATATTTTTAAAGAAATACTCACAGAAGCAACTTATATTTAAAGCAAAACAATAACACTAGACTAACTTATTGTAGGACTAAAATTTTAAGCTGGAGAAAAGAAACACCATTTTAGTATAACAACACTGAAGAAAGTTTGAAAATATTTGTTGTTTAGAGAAACATATTTTACTAGCCAGATATAAACAGTTTAAAATAAAATTGAACAGAAACTTCAAGTAACAATTAAAGAGCGATTTAGGCTTCTATTCCGGTTTCCAGACATTCATGTATGTATGTAAGTAATATTTTTATTATTATTATTACTCATATTAATTATATTTTGTTTATTTTTAATATCTATAAATTAGAAGGATACGATAAAAAAGACGTACGAATCTTAAATTATTTTTACAATTTTGGATTGTTAATTTTAGATCTGCTGACTTCTAATCTAAGATGTTTACAGGAGATACATGGTTTTTATATGTTTGCATAGTTAAAAAATAATGAGTAACTAGTAACACTTTGTTTGTAAAACAAATTAAATTTAGTGGAGCAACAGCTCATGGAGAACCCGGGCCTAGTGACTAACACCTCTCAACCATTCCCGTGTGCGTGTTGTTGGCAGGAATGGAGAGGACCTACAATTTTTTGCCGAGTCCGAACGGCTAGGTGAGAAGCACTTATTCATGACAAGTATAACTCTTGGAGGATTTGTCAATTCCGCGCAAGAGGCAGTACCTCGGAAAAAAACATTTCTGTTTTTGTTTGTTTGGTGGCAGTGGCTGGGAATCGAACCCAGACCTAACCATCATGCCACTAGGTACACTTTGTTTGTTGTTTTTTTTTTTTAGTGGTATCCCCTTAAGGGACAATCAACAATTTGTTGTTGAAATTTTAGAGGTTTTTTAACTCGCTTCACTTTAATAAACGCGTAATGACTGGAAATAAAAAAGACATCAACTCAAATTATTTGAATTCATACCTTGAAGTATATCAAAAATAAAAAAATAATGCCCTAAAGGACCATCCACATGAAAGCGACAAACGAACGAACTAACCATGCATGACATTTCATGGCAGCGATGGTATGTTTTTACATGAAACTGTAAACCAATTATACAAACAATTAATTTTGCATTTCTCCTCAATTATTTTTGACATGCAAGAATATTTGCATAGATTTTTTTTGCGCACTGGAACTGTAAGCTAGGATTATGGACGAGCAAAAAGTGGTTGAATTTTTGACTTCAGTGATAAAAACGGTAGATTATAAAAATCTTGTTTTCTGTTGCAATTGTGGTAAAGTGACAACACAGGTCCCGACTGGAAAAGTTCTAAGCTTTTCTTCGGCAAAGCTTCATTTTCAATGGCATAGAAGTACATATACTAACTATCTTAATAATAAGAGCAAATAATAGAAGATTCAAGATCAGCGTTTCCGCAGCCTCATCTTACATTTGCAAAAAATAATTTTTAGCAAAGTGGTGCGGTGCTAATAGTTGGTTCTGTCCGATTTCAACCGCATTTTATATGTTTGAAGTTGTTGGTAGGTTCGGTTTTTCTGTCAGAAGGGCACCGGAGCTAATGTCAAAAAGGAACGAAAAGTAGCTTTCCGTATCGTCAAAAGGGGCACACTCCCATATTGTACTTATCATCATCTCTTTTCGGCATTGTTTTTTCACAAAACGTCAGTTTTACTTAGGTGAGGTGCGCTCCGGAGCACACCTGACTTTCGTACGGAAAGTTGAACGAAACTTGACGAAATGCTTGACTCCGCAATTATAGCTACACCCATATGCTTTCCGTGTATTAACTTGCTTTCTTCCGATCACTGAAGTGCCCCTCTGAGCATTTAAGTTCTAGTTCTAGATATTAAAACATAGATATTTGTATAGAAGAGCGTTAACTGTCAATAGATTTTTCATTTGAAGAACTATAAAGCTGGCCAAACACGACAGAGCCAAAGATCGATATGGCCTCACGCCGCGCCGATCCAAAATCGGTCGTGTGTGGCGTGGATTGGCTGCCAATCCATTTGGATTTTCAGCCAATCTGAAATTCAACCGAGCCAAATGTATCGGATGGCTCGGCGGTGTTTGGCCAGCTTAACATACGTTTTAAACAAATCATATGCAATAATAAATTAGTGGTGTAATTGAATTAAAAAAATATAAATAATAGAGTTAGGCACCCATACTGAGATAGAAGCTGAAGAGTAACATGCATACCAAACATAGATGAGTTTTAGTAAAAGTGGTTGCCACAGTTAGGCATTTTATCATAGAATAGAAGATAAACAGAGAATTTTCGATTATTTTTAACGCTGAACATATTGTCTAGCTCTTCTTACTCAACAATATTCATATTTCATTAATGCAGATTAAAATTATACAAAGCAAATTACCTACTCAATCAAATATATTTTCAACAAAAAAACATGTTTTAGTTGCTTTTTCTTAATAACAACCATTTTCTGTAAAACATAATTCCTTATTTATTGCATTAATATTTCAAAATTGAACTTATAAACTAACAATGCAGAAAGTCAATGCCATTTTAGTTATAAGCAATTTCAAATATTATCCATATATTAACACAAATAAATCATTCAACTAATAAACAGTAACAAATTTATACAAACTTAACCAAAACGAATGTGATTACCTCTGGAATTGGTGCCAATTGTTGGCTGAAAACACTCCTCTATTTAACATGGAACATATAATTTGGCAATACAACAAATATATTTACAGATTAATAAATAAGTTAACAAAAAGTTTAATGTGATTTATAAAATAAATCAATAAATATATGTTCTAATATAGCAACTAATAATATAATGTTCAACAAAAAGCGCTGTGATGTGATGGCCCCCTGGCAACTCTGTTTTGACTTTTCGGACTTCAGAGTACACATGGTTTTATCTAGTATTAAATTATGCCCAGACCGTTTTAACGACGACGGCAGTGAGTTAAGTTAAAAGAGAGTGCAACACTGCAAATGCTTTGAACTGATTTCAAATTTGTTCGAACAATGATTTTTAAATTTAGATTAAATTTATTGATCTATAAATGGTATGTCTTACATTATTCACAATCATTAAGGCATGGCTTTGCCGTCTCCCTCATTGACAACAAATATTTCAAATCAATTAAGGAAAATATACAAAATAAAAACTAAAAATTTTCGCTTAATACCTATTCTATCTACTTCGATACTTTAGTGCAGTTTTACAAAATTTACACATTTTGGTTACATCTAATTCAATGAGATATTTTATAGACAACTTTTCAGATAAAAATCACTTCCAAATACCAGCGCCGGATCTATGGGGGGCAAACCGGGGCCTGTGCCCCGGGCGGTAGCCTCCAGGGGCGCCAAATCCATGTGTCTGTATAAAATTGGGAATTGTCAAAACCTAATGAAACTAAATAAAATGGAAAGAGATGCGGCAGGGGAATTTTCAAATGTATTTCTCAGTCAGTCTTTAACAGTTTCTTCTACAATTTCATCATTTAAAATAAATAATATTTCAAGCTTAATACATTCAGTCACGTAAAAATACAAAAGACGCAGCCAAAGTCAGTTTAAGGTGTGCCTGTATCGATTTTTACTGAATAAAAGTAAAATATTATTTATTTTTTCATTGAAAACTGATTTTATGACACAAATTAAAAAGACGCTGTTTCATTCTTTCGAGATTGTCCACTTTTTCAAGCGGGAGTTTCAAAAGGCTTTTTAAATATGAATTTTTCCAAAAGGCACATTTTGTTCGATGTGAATGTTTTCACATTTATTTAAGCTTAAAATAGCTTTCAGTCAGGAAAAAACAATTAATTAGTGTCCTCAAGCAATGTTAAATACTTGGAGATATTTTTTATAAACAAAAATCATATTTTAAATTTTGTGTGTTCACTATTTTCGATAGTTCACTATTGAGATTTACTAAATCGAGCGTCTACTGTATTATTATTAAAAAAAATATTTTTTTTACCAATTTTTGTGCAACAAATTGAATTTGGGTTTTTTTTCGGCTTGAAGATTTTTCTAATTAAATTTTCCTTCATTTTAACAAATCAGAAGAGATTGAAGAAACTTAAGAATTGCAGGGATGTGTGTGTAGAAGGCCGCAGCCAGACAATGACCTTCTGTATCTAGCTGTGGCATTTTGACTTTTCTTATCATAATTTCAGACTTTGAATTCACAGTCTAACTATTTTTATTCGTTAAAATTTTGTTCATTTAGATATGCCAAAAAACTGAGGGAATCCGAATGCAAAAAGAGGAAAGCTGAAAGAATATGGACTCATGGTTCTCGAATCTCATTTTAAGCTGACTTTAGAAATCATCACCTCACTATTGCATACAAAATTATATGCTAGGTGAACTTAGTACAAAATGAAGAAAGTTTTAACCACAATTCGTAACTACAGCAGACTGAAATGGAATTTTTAAAAATGTTCGGGGTAAGGAATCAAATCAGTGTGATCTCCCTCTGGCTACGGCCCTGTGTGTGTATTGTCTTTGTTGAAATTGCTTATTGTCTAATAGAACATCTAAGATGCAAATTTATTAAAAAGTTATTTTCTCCCGGTTACAAAAAATCCAACCAAGTTTCTATGACGTTTTTTTCATTAATTTCAAAACCTGGAATTTTAATTTATCTGGGCACCCAAATCAAATTCTTGTCCCGGTTCGGAAAATCGTAAATCCGTGTTTTCTTGTTTCTCTGAGCCCAGGAAATCTCCCAAGAAAATGAAAAATATATTCTCTTTCTACCATATTACACATTCCGCAAAGTATTGGTATTGTTCGTATAAATGTATAGCAAAGACATAATATTAATAATTGATGAAGACTATGAAAATCTAAGTTTATAGAGATCCAGATCCGGATCCCAATAACTCCAGTTTTTCCAAGAAACAGCATGTTAATGTTAATGTTAATGTTAATGTTAATGTTAATGTTAATGTTAATGTTAATGTTAATGTTAATGTTAATGTTAATGTTAATGTTAATGTTAATGTTAATGTTAATGTTAATGTTAATGTTAATGTTAATGTTAATGTTAATGTTAATGTTAATGTTAATGTTAATGTTAATGTTAATGTTAATGTTAATGTTAATGTTAATGTTAATGTTAATGTTAATGTTAATGTTAATGTTAATGTTAATGTTAATGTTAATGTTAATGTTAATGTTAATGTTAATGTTAATGTTAATGTTAATGTTAATGTTAATGTTAATGTTAATGTTAATGTTAATGTTAATGTTAATGTTAATGTTAATGTTAATGTTAATGTTAATGTTAATGTTAATGTTAATGTTAATGTTAATGTTAATGTTAATGTTAATGTTAATGTTAATGTTAATGTTAATGTTAATGTTAATGTTAATGTTAATGTTAATGTTAATGTTAATGATATTTATTTAGTTTTTAGACCTCGATGTTGTCTAATTGTAGATTTAAAAGATCACTTAAGTCGATTTGCATGAAAATTTGTTTTTGCTGTAAGGGAGATCGGGGCACCCTTGAACGTGGGGTAGCTTTGAACAACGCTAGTAAGACCGTATAAAATTAATATTTAAGAACGTTAACAAAACATTAAGATTGCCAATTCTGTCTTCTATTATCGTCAATGGCTTTCACTGGTCCTCTAATTAGCCGACTAAAAGTAGCCCATCGTGAAGGTTTTTATGCTTCAATTGTATCTTTTTTAGTTTTTATTTCGTAAGAGTGTAAAACTTTGTTTGTGGTTTTTTCTATATTGGACTTTTGATATATATTATGTACAAAATATTTGTTTACGTGAAATTTTTTTTACACTCAGCATGTTGGGGCAAGTTGGAAAAACACGAATGGGGCACCTTTGAATGTTAAAAACCAAGTTGTCACCATCAACGCTCCGGAAACATAAAAGACAGAAGCGATGAAGGCTTTTGCCTCTGAGATTCTAAATTTTAGGGGTACCTTTGCTTAATTAAAAAAAAAAATCATAATAATTATAAACCTTTATTTAATTTACTCAATTATTGGTTTAAACCAAAGGCTAATTCCATGTCTCTAATACCATGTCTCAAATTAATTTGCTGCCTATAATGCATTTCAGGTCAACTTACCAAGTTTTTGAACCGATCCTCTAAAAATCAAAACCGGTAGTAATCGATTTTTTAAATTTTTGAGAAAATTTCTTTTAATTAATGATAGACAGTTAATTAATATATATCTTAAAAAGTGGGCTTTAATTTTTTCGTCTCAGGAAAAACTAAATTTTGAAGTTAATATGATCCAGTTATAAACTTTTGAAAATTTAAATCATATAATTTTCAAAAAATGGGACACCTTCGATTTTTTTTTCAACGCAACCTTTAAGCTGAAAATCAATTTGTGATCAAAATATTTTCTATTTTTTTTTTCAATTCAGACAGACAGACATCCGGTTATCTTTTCGAACTAAAAATTAATAAGGATATTGAATTTTGAAAACAAAAATTCATACAATCTTGAAAAGAATTAGTTTGATATACAAAATTATTTCGGGTTTGAAAATTAATTTTTCAAAAACTTTTCACTAACATAGCTTAATTTAAAATGAAAATTAAAGAAGAGATTAGAGGGTAGTAGTAGGTAAAATTTACCGTTAAATAATTTTTTTCTTTTTTAAAACATTTTTTTTTAGAAAACTGCCCCCCCCCCCCCACGACTAAACGGGGGAAATAGACTTCCCTTCCGTACGATTTTTTTTTTTGTCTTAACCAAAAATACTCGCTCCAGCTTTTTGGAGCATCTCATACGAATCATCTTGTATAAGGACTGCAAGTCTAATTAATGTCAAATACATACAATTATTGTCAAAAAACTGTCGCCAAAATAAGCACAGCTATGCTAGCTCTCAACACGTAACTTCAGTAAAAATAAAATGCACGACTGGATCACACGTACTTGCTCTTATGTTCAAGTTGCTTGAAATTAAGAGCTTTAAAATACAAAAATTAATTATAAAAATAAATATAAAAATATAAAAAGCATTTAAATCGTTCTTTTAATTTATAAACAACTAGTTAAAAAACATAGAGCTTAAAAACAAGTATGCCATTTGATTAGCTAAAAAATATGAATATAAGCAAAAAAAATTAAAATCGTTGGAGCGGTTTTAATTTTTATATATAAAATTTTAATAACATTTAAAAAAAAACTTTTGCTATAGCAATTTTGAGCATGTATTCAAATACATATTGAACCTAGTTTCAAAAATATTCACAAATTTTTTATTTATTTTTTAAAAATCTAAACATTTTTTTTTTCAAACAACAAACAACATTTTAAAAGAGCTTACGCATTAAAAATTTTGACAAAAATCGTTTGAGCAGTTAATGAGAAAATCGAAAATTAAAAAAAACGGTATATGGCAGGTACCGTTAATAATGGTTTTCGGTAATATTTTTTACTATCAAAAAGCACACCGTACCTACAATAATACACTGATTTTTTTAATCAAAATTGTAAGAGCCGTTTTTGAGATAAATAAGCTTTTCATTTGCGGTTGTAGGGTGCACAAAAAAAATCGATTTCCCTATGGAGAGTTACAAAAAAAGCCTTAAGTTTAAAATTTGAGGAAAATTGCTTCAGTGGCTTAGGCTCTAGGTCGATACAGGGACAGACAGACAGACAGACAGGCAGACAGACAGACAGATTTGTGCCACCCACTTTTTTCGTGTTCTCTATCATCGTAATGTCATGTTTGGTTGTTATCTCGAATTTTTTCTTGCACGAATCCAAAACTTGCCCTATAGCACCTACATACATATATCGCAAGTAAAAAATGAACTATTAAAAATTTTGACATAGATAGAAGCTTGTCTTACATAAAAGCTCGAATTTTCGACCATGTACAATTTTCTAAAAAAATATAAAAACCGTACTTTTATGTTTTGTAATTTATGTAATTATTAGCCTTAATCAATATTTCTTTCATATTTGACTGTTTTTGGAAGGATAATAGTTTCTGGGTA
Organism: Dasysyrphus albostriatus; assembly: GCA_946251815.1. Lineage (NCBI taxonomy): Eukaryota > Metazoa > Arthropoda > Insecta > Diptera > Syrphidae > Dasysyrphus > Dasysyrphus albostriatus. Next base: position 68,818,840 of record OX276337.1, on the reverse strand, counting down.
TGATAAATACGGGAACGAACCATATTTTACAGACCCCAGCAGATTTGATTCGATCGTGAAAACGAATTTTATTTAAAAAAAACCAATGACTATGATTTGCTATTGGATCAAAAATAAAATTCCAGTTTGAATTTACCACGAGAAATCGGATAATTTTTTATCGTTTTCCAAACCTTGAATAGACAAATGGCGATCATCCACTTAAATAATTATTTTGGCCACACTTTAGCCCCAGAAAGGAGACTAGAAAATAAAAAGACTTAATTCAAATCGCTGGCGCTGTATGAAAAAAGTAATTTGCTAATTAACTATCTATGCCACACTAATTTTCAACCACAAAAATGGTAATGCATTTAAACAGCAAGCGAACAATTTTTTCCACAGAGTGACTTTGTATTGATCTATTTAAAAAGCAACATCAGTTTCTTAAGTTTTTTTTTTTAACTTTCGTCGGATAAGAACTAAAAATTAATTTCAACCTTCAGAAAAGCTTATTTACATGTATTTATTTACATACCTATAATTTGATAATTGTTTTATGAGCTATCAAACATTTTTACACATTATTATTAACCCTGAGCCAAGCGGCTACACGAGTGAGTTACTTTAATCAACTGGTTTGTTTTTTTTCGAAGTTGAGAAGCTAGAAAATCAGCGAATGTTTCACTTAACAATAATAAACCAACTCGGTTTGTAAGTGCCCGCTTGTATGGCCTCAGGGTGAGGTTGAGATATTTAAAAAAATTGTCCACCTTTATTCTAAAAACATACAAAGTTTTCTAAATATTTTTGTTCATAAAAATCCTGTCCAGTGTCTGTGATTTATTTTAATCTCACGCAATAAAGAAAAACTTTTTCACAGCGATACAAAAAATAATGTTTCCAAATTTGTAATCTAACCTGTTGGTTGGCATTCTGCAAGTTGAGTAACGGTTCTGAAGATCTTTTCAAAAATAAGCGTAGCTTGTTTTCCTTTGTAGATGTTTCCCTTTTCCTCTGCGGTGATGGAGCTGAATACAGCATTTTTGCAAATACCCTTGAACGAGAAGCCAGAACCGCCTTGTTTTGAATTGAAAAAAAAGAGAAAATATTAAAAAGCTTCAAGCAGCTATGAATGAAAATACTGGTTTAGAATAATATACCTTTACTGCACAAACAGGCTCACGGGTATCACCAACCAGAAACGTGACGTCACAAAGCTCAGGCATTGATGCCAGAAACTTCATATCCTCGGCGAGGCCAGTTTTATTTTCGAAGGTTGACAAATCTGGCTCGGCTTCAGCCATGCCTGATAATGTCAAAACTTCGGGCATTGGTGCTTCTAGAGGAACATATAAACATTGTTTTCTTAATTGAAATGATGTCAAATTGGATAGAGTGAAAACTTTTCTATTGTTCTACGAAACAAGACCAAACATTTATTGTATTCCAATAAGATTATGCATTAAAAATAGGTATATTGCATCACATGCTCGAGGTTTTAAGGGAAGTTTACCTTTTTTATGAAAAATTGTCCTTGAATATAGAAAGTCCTTGCACTTTAATTTATGCGTATATGACGTGGAAGCAAAAGCTTATCAAACTGTGTTTTCATAGATTTTGAAACTATACACAAGGAATAATTCCATTAAAACTTTTTCACTTACCTGTTGCAATATTGGAAACGTTTTTATTCTCTGCTGTGGTTATACATTAAGGCAAATATTTGAAAAAAAAAGAGATAACAAAATTGCTTGGACAATTTCTTTTTTTTTTGGATTAAGAAATTTTCAAAAATGGTAAATGCATTCTACAGTCAATTTTTTCAAAAAAGTTACGTTTTATGACAAACATTATTTAAAAAAGGGGGAATGTTAGAGCAGGTAGCGCATTCACACACAGTCACGAACGGGAATCACTGGAAATAACAACAGAGATATATGCATACTTAATGTGTGTGGAGAATTTTTTAAGGATTTTCTTACTATACACAAAAGTTTGCAACAATAATTAGTAAAAGAAAATAATTGAATGCGAAATTTGGAAAAAATTACGAAAAAAAAACTATAAATTATAATGGAAAACACTTTAAGAATTTCAAAGTATGGTTGAAAAAAGTTTAAAAAAAAGGAGGAATTCGAGAAAAAAATATTCTTGTTTAAGATTGATTTTGTTTTACTTTTTCTTTTAACTTTATTGCACTACAAAAACGACTTTTGGTGGGATAATATGTTTCTATCCTTTTTTTAGCCAGTTATAAGAAGCTGAAGGCATATAAATATGTAATTTATATGTTAAACCAATGTTTCAAACACAAAATCAACAGCGATGATGCTTTCACTTTAAAGGACTTTTCAATTCTAATTGGAAAGAAAATTTAATTTGTGTATACCTAATATCCTTTTGCTGGTGAGGTTAGTGAGGAGTGCGCATGCAACAGTTCGCTTGATATGAATCGATATACTTCGAAAAAAACATATGACATTGGAATTGGGTTTGAGAAAAGCTCGCTTTGGAACGTAGCCGTTCCTCAAAAAATCTTTGTTTACATTTTTATGATTTCCAGTCTCAATGATATGAATTAAAAAAACAAATTGGAATTGCATGAATGGTACTGGCGCAGTAACTAAGAAATCAACCCTCAACAGGTTTAGACAGTGAAAGCTTCTTTCTTCATGTTCAATGTCAAGGTGATAGGGTCCAGTTACATGTATTTACAGGGTAGGAGTTTTGATTTTCTCGTATTTCGAACTGCTTGTACCTACATATGTATGAACATTTCAGTACATAATGTATATGGAAAAAAAAAATCTTTAAAAAAGTGGTAAGACTTACATTAACAAGCTTTGTTTTTTTAGAAACCAAGAACGGAGATTCATAATGGACCGGAGATGGATCGGAGACGGCCTTAAGAACGATCGGAGACGGATCCAAGATGAATCAGAGAAGGATCTAAGATGGATAGGTGGTGGATTTAAGACATACATTAGATGGATTGAAGACAAATCAGATGCAAATTAGAGATGGATCAAAGATGAATCGGAGACGCATTGCAGGTGAACCGGATACACATTGGACAAGGACCGGAGGAGGATAAGAAAAAGATTACTGATCAATTGAAAATTTTATTTTCCTAAAAACTTCCTGTGTTATTTGTAATTGGTTTGTGTATAGTATTAGTATTTGTGTTTCAAATCGGTTGAAAATAGGTTTAGTAAATAACCCATTTTTCCTAAATTATTTTCCTAATCGCTATAACTGTTCTCGACCTTTCTTAGACTTTTTAACTATCAAGACAGTTTGTACCAATATTATTGTCTTGCTCTCTTTTTTTATAAATTCATTTTTATTTTTCCATCTTCTTTAAGCTAGCATACCTATCAATATCTTAATACTAAATTACTTGCCCCCATCGGGCAAGTTAAACTATAATAACTTTATGCTAGTGCCTTTTGGCCTAAGAATTATCTTAATACTAAAATTCATGTCGGTTTTGATTTTTCACCAAGAAGAATTTTCAAAAAAAGTTCGGTATCTATGTCTTTATTTGTTTGGTTTTATATAAAACTTACAAACTACATGAACCTAAATTACAAACTAGAATAGCAAGCCTTTTCCGAATTTATAATTTTTTTTTTGTGTTTTTGTATGTTTTATAATTTTTTTGTAATTTTGTAAATTTTTTTTGGTGCCAAGCTGACTGTCCCTACTTAAAACTTACTACCTAAAGTTATGTAAGTTGGCCAAACAAAAAGAGAAAATAGCAAGGTCAACTTTTAAATGTTTGAAGCAACTTCATGTTCATTTTTCAACCAAAAGAACTATGGTTCCTGCCTTACCCTATCGATCCCGTTCGGACACAGTCCTACTGAACCGAAGGTGCTTAGCTCTGTCCTGTGCGAGGACGTCTCCACTGTAAGGGAGCCGCCGATCGACAGTTCTACGGCCGACGTGGTAGATTACCGGAACCGCCGCTCTATCCTCGATCAGCCCTCGACTGTCTAGGTGGAGGAATGCATCGGGCGGAATAAAGCCGCTTAAACGCTCACTGTCATAGTGTTCGTGTTATTATTTCACTAAGCTTCTACTAAAAAGCTAGTGAAATTGATGCACTTCAGTATCAAAGGCACACTCTGGCCCAATGCACATGTACCTGCACCAACGACGGTGGGGAGTCACGGAGTCATGACCCATCCGAAAACTCAAAGAGCTACGCAAGAAATTTTTAGAAAAGCAAGAAATATTTGCAAACATTTGCAATTTTAAAATATTATTTCTTAAGTTTTCTGTTTGCTCGTATGTATCTTATACTCCTATCAACATTTGCAAGTCATAGACCAAAGAATATTATTTATTTTATACCAATAATACATGACTTATTTTTATGATTGGCAATAGATACCTATTCCAGCTTACGTGGCATGACAACTTTAAAATCATTACTGTTGGGGTCTATTGGTGAAATGAGTAAATTTATTTTTGAAAAAAAGACGATTTTGACCATTTTTGCCTTCAATCAATTTGGCAGATATACATTTTTGGCATCTATACCCTCCCAAAACAATTTTCAATATTGGAAGGTTTTTTTATAATACAAATTCTATATACTACTGAAATAAATCAGCCAAGTAGAAGACTTAGCATTAAAGTTGGACTTGTTGAATTATTGATTCAAAATAGCTTTTTATGGCCTTTATACAATATAGACCAAGAGCCGGTAGCAAATTTTTGGAGTGGAGGTATAACCAAAATTCATAGGGCTATATATGCAGGTATACCCATTACTATACCAAATCCAACCGTCTGTCAGGTTTTTTTTTTCAGCGGGGGGTGGGGGTGGTGGTTCAAAAAGGGTATTTTTTTCGTTTGTTGTGTTGAAGGTATAACCACTTTAAATTATATACAAACAATAGAGGATTGTGGACTGATTTAAAATATATAGGTGTCAGACGATTCCGTTTCAGCCTTCGCCCCGTCAGACGGCTATTAAGTTTGCAAGAAAATCAACTTTTTGCGTTCGAGGTATAACCAAATAAATGATACACCAAAAATTCAGAATAATTCTTCTGATTACCAAAATGTCGGTCTCAGACGTTTTTTTTTCAGCCTTAAGCCTCTCAGACGTCATTTAAGTATTTTCAAATGCATTTTCAACTAAAAACCTTAAAACTATTTTCTTTTCAATTATAACCATATGCTGGTCACATGGAAATACTCTGCACATATTCCCAATCACGAATATGTTAGTCTCAGACAAATTTGGTTCATCCAACCTCCCACCAGATGTCATTAAATTATCATCAAACGCATTTTTCAACTTAAAACCTGAAAAACTTGTTTCTTGTGTTATATAACCAAATGAATGATACACCAAAAATTGAGAATAGTTCTCCTGATTATAAATATGTCGGTCTCAGACGTAAAGCTGTAAAAGGCAGGAAGTGCAGCACAAAGCGTAGGGCCCAAATTATCAAACATTTCATTAATATGTATATACCTTAACAAATAAAAATATAGACGTGTGGTAGGAGGTTGGCTGAAGTAATTTTGTCTTAGACTTAGAAACTCGTTATAGGAAATATGTCCAGAGTATTACCATATGACCAGCATATCGTAATATAACAAAAGAAAAAAAGTTTTTAAGGTTTTTAGTTGAAAAGTGCAATTGAAAATTCTTAAATGGCGTCTGAGAGGGCTAAGGCTGAAAACAAAACGTCTGAGGCCAACATATTTATAATCAGGAGAACTATTCTGAGTTTTTGGTGTATCATTCATTTGGTTATATAACAAACGAAAAAAGTTTTTAAGGTTTTTAGTTGAAAGGTGCATTTGAAAATTCTTAAATGGCGTCTGAGAGGGCTAAGGCTGAAAACAAAACGTCTGAGACCGACATATTTATAATCAGGAGAACTATTCTGAGTTTTTGGTGTATCATTCATTTGGTTATATAACACAAGAAACAAGTTTTTCAGGTTTTAAGTTGAAAAATGCGTTTGATGATAATTTAATGACGTCTGGTGGGAGGTTGGATGAAACAAATTTGTCTGAGACTAACATATTCGTGATTGGGAATATGTGCAGAGTATTTCCATGTGACCAGCATATGGTTATAATTGAAAAGAAAATAGTTTTAAGGTTTTCAGGTGAAAATGCATTTGAAAATACTTAAATGACGTCTGAGAGGGCTAAGGCTGAAAAAAAAACGTCTGAGACCGACATTTTGGTAATCAGAAGAATTATTCTGAATTTTTGGTGTATCATTTATTTGGTTATACCTCGAACGCAAAAAGTTGATTTTCTTGCAAACTTAACAGCCGTCTGACGGGGCGAAGGCTGAAACGGAATCGTCTGACACCTATATATTTTAAATCAGTCCACAATCTTCTATTATTTGTATATAATTTAAAGTGGTTATACCTTCAACACAAAAATCGAAAAAAATACCATTTTTGAACCACCACCCCCACCCCCCGCTGAAAAAAAAACCTGACAGACGGTTGGATTTGGTATAGTAATGGGTATACCTGCATATATAGCCCTATGAATTTTGGTTATACCTCCACTCCCAAAATTTGCTACCGGCTCTTAGACTAATATTGTTTTGATCGGTTTAACTAATTTTGGTCGTTAGAATTTGGTTCAAAATATGAAGGTAATTGTCTCCAATACAAAAAAAGGATGAGTCTGAACTTGCAGTGGATCAAGATCACTGCAGTAAATCAAAAAAAAATAATATAATAATAGATAAATAAAATGACAAAACAAATTTCAAGTTTAAATCTTATTCCATCATACATCCAACAAAAATAATAAATTTGTATTAATTAAATTTGAATTTACCAAAGGATTTAAGGCCTGTCTTGGGATCAATTTTTACTGGTTTTCAGATTTCTAAAATTATCAATCAATGCAACAATTTTATTTAAAATTATGTAAATAGGTAGATACATTGGTAGAGGTTTTTCAGAATTAGTTTCTACGTTAAAATTATCATGGGAAACATTTGTTTTTTCATAATTAATCAGAAAAAAAAATTGAAATACAGAAAATTGTACTGGTTACTAGAAAAGAACTCTGACCTATCTTTCCAGAACAAACTAATGTTATATAAGTAAGTACTGAAACCCGTTTGGACATATGGCATCGAACTATGGGGCTGTACAAAGAAAACAAATGCTGAACCCATCCAAAAATTCCAAAGCAAGGTCCTTCGCGGAATAATAAATGCCCCTTGGTATATAAGAAATAGCGATCTACATCGTGACCTTCAAATTGAAATGGTTACAGAAGTAGTTAAAAAACACGCTGTATCACACAATCAGCGACTGCAAAGTCATACCAACTCCGAAATGGAGACCGTCTTAAATGAATGTACGAGACAATGGTCGAAAATAAAGAAGAACCAAGCCTCATGAGCAGATGGTCTAAAAGCTATGGGAAAGTGTTATAACTTAATCTTCCCACAATGCGATTCATAAATTACGAAAGAAAAATCATTTGTCGATCTTGAATAGATTGGTCCTGATTCACTGGTGGTTTTAGTGCGGTAAGAGTCCCACACTGCTCGGTACCGATTCTTACCGAGTGTCTTTTGAAGATTTCCATAAATAGAAAAAAATCAACAAAAAAATCAGAAAATAAAATTGATACCGATTTTATGATTGTGTTAGAATAGATCCGAAAAAAAATGTTTTAAGAAATAAAGACATCAACAATATTGATTTTTTAAATTATCAATGAAATTCAACGCATTCATTTTTTGACCAATTTTATAATTTGTACGGTTTTAAAAAGAAGAATATTGTCCTCTTTCAAATATATTTATTTGTACACACTTAGGAAACATGGAGAAAATTATCTTAAAAAAAAAAAAAAACAAATTTTGAAGGCTATACATTTTTATAATTACATACATTACATTTTTTTAATTAGAGCTAAGTTAACTTCAACTTCCACAATTTGGATCGATTAATTAGAAAATTATCTTCTCTTAATCAATACTATGTATTTTGAAACATCAGATATGGAAAACATGTACCTAATACAAACTGTCGTCGAAAAATGTGAGAGATACCTCGTACTGAAAATGAAATGAAATTAAATATGTACAATTTTCAGATTACTATATCCAAAATCTGAATATTTCTTTAAACGTTCACAAAAAATCCACACGATATATTCTTGGTGCAAACGAGACACCACCATGTCAAATTTGAAATCGGAAGTGGATCAAAGTTCTGGTTTGAAAATTCAGCTTTTCAAAATTTGGTTTTTCCAACGAACTTATACCTGATTTTTTAGATCTCTCTGTTTAAATTCTGCTTTTTAAATTAACTTTTTCTAAATTATGTTAAATTACCTTTAAACTATAAAATGCAGTTTATTCTGTTTTTTCTCAAATAACCAAAGTAGGTGAACTTTGGATATAGTTTAGTAAATGGTGAAATTCTGCGTCGACACCAAGCTAAATTTTTATAATATAAATATTTTTCAAATTTTTGTTGGCTCTGCACTTTCGATTCCAAAACGGGGAGGGGCATAATCAATAATGTGTTCCTATGGTTTCAAGGGTGCTGAATTCAACGAAAGTATTTTGGTCATCGTCCGACCTCTGGTTCTCGATCTATATGCAAATGTATAAAACAAGTGGTAACTCTTTTTTCGTTCTTCTGACAGTGCTGCCAAATTGGCAACACATTTTAAAAGCAAAGTTAGGACCTGAATTTTAAGAATACTAAGACTCAACCAATCAAAATGATAGGTTGGTCTCACTAACAGCCCCACTATTTCTATAAACGAAAATAAAACCATCACGAAACTTGATGAAAACGTTTCATGAACCATGGGAATGAAGAATCAAAAGTGTCTATAAAAATATTTCACATCGAAGGGTGTTTTTTTCAAGAGGTAGAGGTTGGGAAGATTTGGTGCATCAAACTGAAAAATTTATCCTGTTGCAACCTAAGCTTATGACACATGTTTTTAAGGTAATTTTAAATGTTGAATCAGATGACACCAAAACCAAGTCAATACGACCCCCGAGAAAAAAGTTTTTAGTGTAATAAATGTTTCAGTTTCATTATTTTCAATTGGGTTTCGGTAATATTTAACATTTATACTGAAAATACAGTCTGCCTAACATAAAAATGACAAAAACTTTTTTCTCTGAGGTCGTATTGACTTGGTTTGGGTGTCATATTATTGAGCATTAAAACCTTCTTTAAAAACACGTGCCATTTGCCTAGATTGTACCAAGGTAAATTTTTCCATTTAATACACCATAACTTCCCCCCTTTCACGCTCAAAGAACACCATTCCATGTGAAATATTCTTATAGACTCTTTTGATTCTGCATTCTTATTGTACATGAAACGTTTTCACCAAGTTTCATGGTGGTAACTGTACTTAAACATAATTTTCCAACTCCGATTAATTATCAGAATTATGTAATAAGAAATTTGGAAAATCAGAATTTCGAAAGTAAAATCTTGCAAAGAGAATTTTGACCTTGCTAAAATTTCGACCCGAACTAGAATCTATCAAATTCAAATCAGGCTAGCTCCTGCTGTCTCTTTAAACAAATCCAATCACACACACGAAAAAATCTCTGTATTTTCAAATCACATCCTGTTAACTGTGTAATTAGCGGAAACCATTATTTTTTAAGTTTCCGTTGAAGACAAGACCGCATATCGTATCAATTTTTAGTATTTCCCTGAGTTATTATTTTAATTGTTGAGTTCTACAGAATAATTATTAAGTTTTTTTGAATACTTCATTATTTCAATTCGAATGTGTAACATTATGTATCTTCATAAAAGTGATTTTACAATTCTTTCACTTTCCATCTGCAATTATTATACTTCCACAGCTTAATATTGCATATTTTAATTATATAGGTGGCATTTAAGTTTGTGAAAACCTTTTCTGGTGTGGTATAAATGCAATGTTAACAAAACACCCTTCAATATCACTCCAAAATGCTTCAACCAAAGCAAAAGAAAGTATCAAAAGTTTCTTGGACTCCAATTTACAACATCGTTTCATGGATTTTAATCTGTTCCAGTAATATTATAAGAAAATAAATGTTTATAATTTAAAACAAACTAATCAATTCATCGACAGATCTTAATTATTTTTCAGATCGTTTTAGCGATACAAAATGGAAGCGTGTCTTGATGGGCACAGTTTTTGCATTTCAAATGTTCATTGGTGTATTGTGCTTAAGGGGGATCTTTTTGCCAAACAATTATGACTTAGAAGATTCAATTTCTTGTTTGATAATATTTTTCACAGAAGCCAGTATAGGTTTAAAAGCAATAACTTTGTTCTACTACAGTTCATCACTTAAAAAGTTAAGTAAAATTATTATGAATGAAACAAGTCGCACTGACTTGAGACCTTGGGAGCTGAAGCTGGCTAAAAAATACAAAACTTATTCAAAGTAACATGATTGCGGTATCTGCCTTCAATACAAAATGAAAAATGTGTTTTTTTTATTTACTTCAAGTTGGATTTGTATCAAAGTTTTGATATTGTATAATCTAACGATGGTAAGTTTTATTGGATCCCCTTTTCTTTCTAAAAAGGACTACATGATGCCAATTCTAATGGAACTTCCAGCTACCAAGTAAGTTGAGTGCCGAGATCTTAAATTGGAGAATATGTATAAGGTACTGTTCAGTATGTAATTATAATTTGATATGTTTTTTTTAAGTTCTTCTAGTAGTCTTGGTTATGGAATAAACTATGCTTTCGGAGCTTACAATGTTTTTTATGGAACAACAGTTGAAATGGGTAAGTTTCTTCTGAAATGTTTAACTCAGTACTCATATTGTAGTTTTACCATGCAAGTTTTTATCAAAGTACATTTAAAAGTAGACCAAATTCCCAACAAATTTGTATCTCAGATCTTTTTTCCACAAAAACCTACTTCTATTTAGGGTCTACTTGAAAATTTAAGTATTTTTACCTTTTCGAAAAATCCACTTGAAAACATTAATCAATTACTTTGGGTGGCAAAAATTGAATAAAATAAAAACTTAAGTATACTTTTCTGAAGTTCTGTATTCAATTTTGGCTTCAGAATTTCTCTAACACGTTACATTTTTTAAATATTCGAAAGGTTTGAAAAAATGCGTTTTTCATTTAAACATCATTTATCGTAGTTTTGTTTTCAAATCAATTATGTTGGTCACTCTGAAGTATAAATATTTTTTTTCAAAATTCATTTTCATTTTCATTCTTTCAAACAGCTTGTTGATTCATATTTGAAAAACAATTATGTAGTTGTAGGCCTAATTCGAAAATATGCTTATAAATACATATATTATAATAGGTAGCCCAGTCAATTTGTGCTCAAAACGACAAATTATGGAGTAGTTTTGATTTTTTACCTGCTTTATGTTTTCGGAAGTGCTGAAAATTATATTCTATTATAACCTTCTCTTAAATATTTTTGCAATCCCGGGATTCAAATTTTGGAATACCTATCTACATATCCCAGGGTTAAAAATAGATTCCAATGCCTCCTGCCTTATAAGCAATTTTTTCTTGTTACGGTCCAACAAAGGCAAAAGATGTTAAACACTCTATAATATTAAAATTAACATATATGTAATAGAGGTCTGCATGAATACATTCATTTACTTTTCATAAATGAGTACAGTACTTCAGTGTACACTACTCACATAATCTAGTGTACATTCAAACGAGTACCCATTTAAAAAGCTTCCAATACTATACACTATTCATGCAGTGATTATCAAAACCTGTACAGTATTTGCTTTCTCTCACAGAATAGGGTACACTACTTTTGAAACAAGTGTACACGTCCTCCAGACCAGAAGAGAAATGAAATGCAATGATAAAATGTAAAGAACAGTTACTAGTGTGGAGGAATAGGGGTGTCGGAATTTTTTTTTTAATTTTTTGTATTCAAAATGGGTATCGTGGATCTTGTTAAGGATTTAGAAAGGAGTAATTTTTGTTCTTGGACATTTTCCAAAATTGAATTTTGAGACCCCGCGGCCGTTTTATGTTAAAAAAACTATAATTCGAAAAAGTGGTCGGAAAAACCATTTCATATAATCATATTGATCTCAAAAGTATTATTATTGTTTTGTTGAAAAGGAAACATCATGAAATGTTGCGATTGAAATGAATATTTCATAACCAATTTTTTGTAACTTTTTATGCCAAAAATGTCAAACAAATATTGCGTCGAAAATGCAGATTTTAATTAGTATAAATTGTTTTTGATAATTTAATGCAAAAATAAATTGAAAATATTCAGAAAATAATTTTAGGAAAATTTACCATGGAATTTTTGTTTATTCAAGTTGATTAAATAAATGCTTTTTAAGAAATTTGATTTCTTATTCTTACCTTTTCAGCAAAACATAGGCTAAATTTTCAGTAATTTTTTTCATCTGTATTAAAAAGGTTAAAAGGCTTAGGCTCTGTCCTAAGCCTCACAAACCTACATATACTTAGATTTTTCCTAGCCAAACCAGATTATCGTTTTTATGTAAAACATATCGTCGGCTTTCTGTCAAAACCTCGTAGAAGACACAAAAAATCGGTTTAAAAGTTTATAAAATGGAATTCTTAAACCGTAAAAGGTTTTGAAGCGGATTGATGGAACCAAAAGGAACCATGATACAGTTACGAGACATTGATATTTTCATTCAGTGATTTAATTTGATCTAAATACGTTAAAATGCAATTTAAAGACTTACGAGGTTTTTACAGAAAGCCCACAATATACATTACATACCTATATAAGATTTTAAACTACTTTCCTAAGAAATAAATACATATATACAAAAAAAACAAGAACAAAATATCAATAATAAAAAAAATATTTAATTTGTTTCTTCATTTATATACTCGTACTACTACGTAAGCCATTTATTAAATTTTTTGTGACAGACGTATTTCACCAACCTATTTTGGAAAAAAAATTTTACTTAACTGCAATGTAAAGTAAGTTAAGTAGGTAAATCACTATTTAATGTTCTCACTACACACTGTTTACTTGCACTCAGTGTACTCAGTGTATTCAGTGTACTCAGTATACTTTGAATGGTGTACACTAGTTTTGTGGGTATAACTATTTAGAAAACTCGTTTTTATAGGTGTACACTGCACTAGGTGCTTGTTATAAAATGAATGAATGAGTTGAATGCTTATCGTTTTAGAATTGATTTATTCATTCTATTTGCAAGTAGTATGTACAGTAATGTTGATTGTTTTGAAATGAAATGAATGTCTTGAAACTTGTTTCAAGACATTCATTGCAGACCTCTAATATGTAAAAGCTGGTGAGTATTTTCTAATGTTTCTTTTTCGTTAATATGTTGCAGGTTTTGACATCCCAGCATTTCTGCAAGCATGTTTCATATCTTTTCAACTCGATAGATGTGTTCATTTCTGCAAAATGATTGGAGACTTCGAAACATCGTACAACACACATAATTCGCAATCGAAACTATTGAGGAAATGTGTTAAGCTTCATGCAAATATTTTTGAGTAAACAAAAATTTAGATTGAAATTATTATTTTGTAACATATGCAAATTATTTTTCTTCCATTTCAGGTTCATAAATGAAGTATCCGCAGTAAATACTTTTGTTGTGGCCTTAACAGTTGTCACCATTGTTCCCCTTCTAACTGTATTATTGTATTCTGTTTTAATGGTAAAATGTTTCCAAATGTTTTTGGGTATGAATAGGTAAAGTGCAATGCATATTTTTAGTTCCTAACAGCAATCTAAATAAATCTTTTGATTTTTAGTTACTTATACCTATATACTCGAAGTGTCGTTCCTTATAATCAGGGCTCGATTTTTATATCATTAAGCCGCGTCCACGTTATGTGGTTATCCAGATCGTTGATCAACGGTGTTGATTACGTATAGACGTGTTGATCGACTGTGCAAATCAACATTTGTCGACCCGAACGCAACCCGATCCAAATGGATAGTAATCAACAAAGTTGTTTAACAGAACAATATTTTTTAAGTAAAGTCGTGTTTATCTACACAATTGCCAGCTGTCTGTTTATTTTCATTGGCCATTGCATTTATCTTGACTCTTGATGTAAAACAACGTACACAAATTATTAAAATAAAAATATAAAATAGTTTACAATTCCCATATGCGAACAAAATTTAATTTTCAAAACAATTTTCCACCTCTTCTGTGCACCAAATTGTATAATATTCAAGGTAAAAATGTTTGCCTTGGTCTAAATTACCAATTGAGTCATTAATTCACCATAAATGAATAATTAATAGGCCTTAAAATTAAAAATAATTATTTTTGGATGTAAAAACCATTTGCATGCATGCCTTGAGGTAAATATATTTTTTTTTGGAAGTGTAGGCCAACCATAAAGAAGTATTTTACTCACCACACTTTTTTCGCATGCAAAACAATTGCCGGTCCATTGTTTTGCATCACATTTCATGACAGCATTTTTTTTCTACAATTCAATTCAATTCAATTCAACTTTATTAAGACATTTTTTAAATCAGTACATTTGTTAAATCTTACGTCTAAATACAGCAGCCGAATTTAAATGGTATGCCTGGCTTATCTATTTTTTTTAGATAAAATTTTTTTAACAATTTTGAAATAACAATAAGAATAAGAATTAACCTTATAAACAAATCAAACTTTTTATTTCGTACACTTGCTTCCGGCATATTAATGAGCTTAGCTTCTATTGAGCACTTAATACTTATTTTTTAAAAAATATAACTTATACCTAAAATTAAACTAAAAACCAATACAATACAAAACAAAAAACTCTACGAAGAGTATCAAATTCATTTTACAGTATTCATATATTATATTATATTATATACATTGGGTGAAGTCCAAATTTGTTTTCCACATGAAATTGTAAACCAATAATTCAAATTTAGGTAAATTACTCAATTATTTTTGAAACTTTTGCGCACCGGAACTGTAAGCTAGGCTTATGAAAAAAGTTTTAAACTATACTGAAAAACGATAACAAGTTTTAAAATATGGTAATTGAAAATATGTACATACATAATTCGATACCTTCCCGTAAGAATGTATTAAGCGAAATTTTAAAAAATTTTAAAAGCCTCTTTTTTAATTATTTATTTGTGTATTTTTTAGTAATAAACAGATTTTTAAAGGGATTTTGAGTAGAAAATTAATTTCCAATTTTTTTTATTTCATTAAATGCACACATAAGAAACTAATCCAGAGGTTTATTTCGATGCCTCTGATATTTTTGAAATGTCGCTTAATAAATTCTTACGGGAAGGTATCGATATAGATACAATGAAAATCTGATCTAAATTAGGTAGGTACCTACTTATTCCCAAATTCGTGCAAGAAATGCTTCACTGATAAATTTAAGTATTTTCTTAGCTGCGATCATCAGGTGAAACCGCAGATATTAACTTTGTTTCTAATATTGACCAAAACTTCTAATCGTTAGTATTTCCTAGAAAATTCTCCTCAAAAACTGTTTTGTTGATCGGAAGACGTGAATCGATTTAATTTATTTTATTATCCCTTCTTAATCTCCCTAACACACTACTTTTCCGCACTAATGCAACTTTAAAAAACAAAATTTTGTTTTTTCGGGCCACCATTTAAATTTTATATGCAGTGAGAAATTTAGTACCAAAATAAGTCTCTAATATCAGTGGTTTTTTTATAGTCGAACGGTTTTCTTATAAAGGATTCATTTAACACGTAACTTTATGAGAATATGTATGGTGTTTTCTTATATCAGTCAATACAGTATATGAACCTATTAACGTTTGTGAGACTGTATATATCACAATGAAATTAATTCTAAAAAAAATTACTTTTTCTCAAAAAAAATAAATAGATATTACAGTTGGCAAAAATCGGAAAACACAAAACAAATGAAAACGAAAATGAAGTAAATTCGCTATTACAATAATTATGAACGCCAAAATATTTAAATTTATAGAATAATTATTTACTCACCACAGTAACATATCTACCTAGAGTCCATTTGTACGGTTAAGTATTTGGATTATGGATTTAAAACCCTACAAATGCTATCATTTGTAGGGTTTTAAATCGTAGCTCCAGAAAGTATGCAGTGATTTGTTCTTGTAAATGTGAGCTTTTTGAAATTTGAATATTTTTAATTGCATTTCGTATTCAAGCAACAGAAAAAAACGTTTGTTCTTTTCAGATCATCTATATCATTAATAGTGTTAGGAAATCCGCCCTCATTAAGAAAAAGAAACTAACTATTAGTGGTTATTCTTGGTAGTTTTTTAAACTTGTGATTTCAACTAATAGTATTAGCTCTATTATGAAACAGGGCCCTGGTATCGCAGACACACCTTGATTTTTAGCCCCACTTCCGGCTAAAGCGGTAATATTTTCACCTGCCCAGTGCCCATATCCGAAGAACACGGGAATAAGTCTTAACCTGTCCAAAACAAACTTAATATTCGATTAAATTTATTACAGCTGAGCGAGAAGCTAAAGGCTGGATGACGACCAAAAGCAGTACCCAGTACCAAACTATTACGAATACGAAATGTTTCCAAGATATTTTCACTATTTTTGAATTGCATTTTCACTATTTCAATATGTTGTGCGAATATATTGTGTATTGCTCCTCTGTTAATATTAACCTTAAGTTTTTATTAATCAAAAGTGATTAAAATATGTAGAACATTGAATAATTAGGGGAGAGGGGGGCACCCTTGAACGTGGGGGTACCTTTGAACATCGCTATAATAAAATCGTATTAAATAAATATTTCAGAGCATTAACCAAACATTAAATTTGGCAGTTCAGTCTTCTGTTATCGTCAACGGCTTTCAGTATTCCTCTAATAAGCCAGTACAAAGTAGCCCGTTGTCAATATTTTAATGCTTCATTTGTAACGTTTTTAATTTTTTCCTAAAGCCTAGTACGCAGATCGAGCAAAGACAAATTTTATCTCAACATTTTTTTCTCAAGACAAATTCTGAAGTTGTAGAGATAAAACAAAAGTCAAATGAGAACAGTAGCGTAGCTAGAAATTTAAAAAAAAAATATAATAAGATTTCCTTCAAATCATAAATAAAATTGAGCGCCTGCATTTGTTGGGGAACAATATAATGTAGATGGATGAAAATACCACTAAAAGTTCGGAAATTTTATTTTTATTATTACTCTAGAGAATTTAGGGCAATTGGTTGACATTTGGACCAACATAAACTTTTTTCGTAAAAAATATAGTTTTTCCTCCATCTTTTAAGCTATCAACTGTCAGATAAATTTGACACATGGCTAGGATACCAATGGATAAAAAATAATTTTTTTAAAATATTTTTTGCCTCTGCAAAAATCTGGTTTCAGAGCAATTGGTTGACATTTGGATTAAAATTCACTTTTTCATCAAAACATAGTGTTCCTCATCTTTCAAGCCATTAACTGTCAAATTCCATCAAAGAATGGCTACGATATCGTTGGTTTAAAGAACCTGTAAAAATTCATAAATTTTTGAAGTTTTCCTACTTCTCCGAAAACAAGTGATTTTAGGGCAACTGGTGGATTAAAATTAAGCTTTTCCGTCTAATAGATCTTTCTCTATCAGTGCAGCTATCAATTATAAAATTCTAATGAAGGATGGATGTAATGCCGATGGATAAGAAAACCCAGCCAAAATGTTCAGAGTTTTCTACTGCTCCAGAACTCCATTTGATTTTTGCCAGATCAGTTTGATGATTCCAACTAGGCTTAACTCAGCTTGGAAATAAATTTAAATTTTGAGTAGAAGAAAATATTTTCCGAACTCTGCAATTTGTTTGTATAGATGTTATCCTTAATTACTCTAAGACTTCATGCCCTTCTTAATATTTTGTTTTATTCTTTTGTGAGTTGTATGTTTTATAACGGGTGATTTTTTAAGAGGCTTTGAACTTTAAAGAAAAAAAAAACACAAAAAATTCGAAAAAATTAATGAAATATTTATTTGAATCGATAGTTTGAACCTTGCAATTTAATGTTTAAAGATAATTTCATGCAAATGTTGACCGCGGCTGCGTCTCAGGTAGCCCATCCGCTGAGTCCAATTTTGGCATACTCTTTCACACATATCGGCCGGTATCTCACGAATGAATGCATGGATGTTGGCTTCCAGTGCGTCAATCGAAGCGGGCTTGTCCCTATAGACATTAGCCTTGACATACCCCCACAAAAAATAATCTAATAGTGTCAAATCGCACGATCTAGGCGGCCAATTGACCGGCCCGAAACGTGAAATTAACTGTTCACCAAACTCGCCTCGCAATTGCGCCATTGTTTCGCGTGCTGTGTGGCATGTGGCACCGTCTTGTTGAAACCACATATCATGCAAGTCAAGAACTTCCATTTCGGGCAAAAAAAAGTTTGTTATCATCGGTCGGTAGCGTTCACCATTGACAGTAACGCTGCGATTCGCATCATCTTTGAAGAAATATGGCCCAATAATGCCGCCGGCCCATAAACCGCACCAAACAGTGGCTTTTTCGGGATGCATTGGTAGCTGTTGCAATGCTTCTGGCTGATCTTCACTCCAAATGCGGCAATTATGCTTATTTACGTACCCATTCAACCAAAAATGAGCCTCATCGCTGAACACAATTTTTCGATAAAAAAGCGGATCCTCGGCCAGCTTTCCAAGAGCCCATTCACCAAAAATTCGGCGTTGTGGTAGGTCGGCTGGCTTTAGTTCTTGCACCAGCTGTATCTTAAAAGGCTTTACGCCCAAATCCTTCCGCAAAATTTTCCACGTAGTGCTGTAACAAAGGCCTAACTGCTGGGAACGGCGCCGAATCGACATTTCGCGGTCTTCTGTCACACTAGCTGATACGGCCGCAATATTTTCTTCACTACGCACAGTACGTAAACGTGTTGGTGGTTTAATGTCCAACAAAGTAAATTTGGTGCGAAATTTGGACACAATCTTCCGAATAGACTGCTCAGAAGGTCGAGAATGCCGACCATAAAATGGAAACAGCGCGCGATGAACATTTCGAACCGAGCACGAATTTTGATAGTAAAATTCAATAATTTGCAAGCGTTGTTCATTTGTAAGACGATCCATGGTTAAATTGCAAACCAAACTGAAGCTGTTTGACAGTGACACAAGGTACTAAACACACGTCAGCTGTCAAAACCAGTGTTGCCAAAACCAAACCAGCTAAAAAATCACCCGTTATTAGTGGTTATTCTTGGTAGTTTTTTAAACTTGTGATTTCAACTAATAGTATTAGCTCTATTATGAAACAGGGCCCTGGTATCGCAGACACACCTTGATTTTTAGCCCCACTTCCGGCTAAAGCGGTAATATTTTCACCTGCCCAGTGCCCATATCCGAAGAACACGGGAATAAGTCTTAACCTGTCCAAAACAAACTTAATATTCGATTAAATTTATTACAGCTGAGCGAGAAGCTAAAGGCTGGATGATGACCAAAAGCAGTACCCAGTACCAAACTATTACGAATACGAAATGTTTCCAAGATATTTTCACTATTTTTGAATTGCATTTTCACTATTTCAATATGTTGTGCGAATATATTGTGTATTGCTCCTCTGTTAATATTAACCTTAAGTTTTTATTAATCAAAAGTGATTAAAATATGTAGAACATTGAATAATTAGGGGAGAGGGGGGCACCCTTGAACGTGGGGGTACCTTTGAACATCGCTATAATAAAATCGTATTAAATAAATATTTCAGAGCATTAACCAAACATTAAATTTGGCAGTTCAGTCTTCTGTTATCGTCAACGGCTTTCAGTATTCCTCTAATAAGCCAGTAAAAAGTAGCCCGTTGTCAATATTTTAATGCTTCATTTGTAACGTTTTTAATTTTTTCCTAAAGCCTAGTACGCAGATCGAGCAAAGACAAATTTTATCTCAACATTTTTTTCTCAAGACAAATTCTGAAGTTGTAGAGATAAAACAAAAGTCAAATGAGAACAGTAGCGTAGCTAGAAATTAAAAAAAAAATATAATAAGATTTCCTTCAAATCATAAATAAAATTGAGCGCCTGCATTTGTTGGGGAACAGTATAATGTAGATGGATGAAAATACCACTAAAAGTTCGGAAATTTTATTTTTATTATTACTCTAGAGAATTTAGGGCAATTGGTTGACATTTGGACCAACATAAACTTTTTTCGTAAAAAATATAGTTTTTCCTCCATCTTTTAAGCTATCAACTGTCAGATAAATTTGACACATGGCTAGGATACCAATGGATAAAAAATAATTTTTTTTAAATATTTTTTGCCTCTGCAAAAATCTGGTTTCAGAGCAATTGGTTGACATTTGGATTAAAATTCACTTTTTCATCAAAACATAGTGTTCCTCATCTTTCAAGCCATTAACTGTCAAATTCCATCAAAGAATGGCTACGATATCGTTGGTTTAAAGAACCTGTAAAAATTCATAAATTTTTGAAGTTTTCCTACTTCTCCGAAAACAAGTGATTTTAGGGCAACTGGTGGATTAAAATTAAGTTTTTCCGTCTAATAGATCTTTCTCTATCAGTGCAGGTATCAATTATAAAATTCTAATGAAGGATGGATGTAATGCCGATGGAAAAGAAAACCCAGCCAAAATGTTCAGAGTTTTCTACTGCTCCAGAACTCCATTTGATTTTTGCCAGATCAGTTTGATGATTCCAACTAGGCTTAACTCAGCTTGGAAATAAATTTAAATTTTGAGTAGAAGAAAATATTTTCCGAACTCTGCAATTTGTTTGTATAGATGTTATCCTTAATTACTCTAAGACTTCATGCCCTTCTTAATATTTTGTTTTATTCTTTTGTGAGTTGTATGTTTTATATAAGGTATTTTGTCTCCCTTTGCTTAGGTTATAAAATAGATTAATTTTTTTTTTTCATTTAAATTTTTGTTTGTTGGTAAAAACAATTACAAAAACGACTAATCAAAAGTGCTCCAGCTTAGTTCAAAGCTGCCCAACATGGTATTATAAAAAAATTATAATTATTATAAACCTTTATATAAGTTACTTATTTTGGATGTAACCAAAGACTAATTCCATATCTCAAAGTTAAATTAATTTACGGGCTAATAATTGTAACACATACGTTTTTATGGGACCCGAAAGCAAAATGTGTTCAAAGGTGCCCCCCTCTCGCCTATATAGTAATTATTAAGTCATAGTAGTTTAGTGGTGGCAAATTAAAAAATGGTGTAAGTTTTTAAATTAAACCTCTTATTCTGTCAGACCATAAACACGGAATTTTTAATATTAATCCAACAATTCTTAATATTGCCTTGTCAATAATTACAAACGCAATGTACATTGTACACTTGATATTGTAAAATTACAAATTGATATAATAAAAATAATTTAAGAATTTGAAAACACAATATTGAATATTTATTGAAATGCTAATAGGTTATAAATTAAACTTTATTACCAATAAAAAAGATTTGATTTAAAATCTATCTAGCGGCTACCTACCGCCTTTTTAATTTAATAAAGTTTTTATGTTTTAAGCGATTTTATTTCACGTTCACCTCGACAGCTTAAGCCAAATTTAATCAAAGCCAAGTGAAATCTAATTTGAAATAAAGCATTAATAAATCATGCACCAAAGTGTTTTCAAAAAATTGTTTTCGTCATAAAATTTGATTTGGAAAAGCCCATGGAGTTGCATTTGTTTCGAGACAAATTTGTTCTTCCTTGTCACCAAAATAATTGCATTTAGTTTTTGACAGTTTTTCACGCCTAGGAAAAAAGATTTTTTTATAAGAAAACTACACTTCGCATGGAAGTATAAACCTGGCTTTAATGAAAATAATTTTCTATTTTTTTCATGCTTTTTTAGAGGTGCAAGCAAAAACAATAAATGTTCCACAATAGTTATATTTACACCAGGGTTCTGAATAATTTTAGGGTACTTTTAATGGAGCACCTTTTATGATGATTGCCTGTGCGTATCACTTGTTCATGTATTGTTTCCTTGGAGAAATTGTTTCTAACAAGGTAGGTATTTTGTTTTGTTAAAAAAATTTACTTAGAATCTATTCATAATTTTCTTTTTTAAGTGCATTGAGGCTAGTTACGCAATTTACACCAGCAAATGGTACAGAATTGAAAAACCTGAAGACAAGCGAACCGTTATGATCTTTTTAGCAATATCACAATGCAATATGGGATTCTCGGCTGGTGGATTATACAAGTTATCACTAGCAACTTTTACAGAGGTTAGCATAAGATAGCAGATTTATTAAAACAAAGTGAAGTGTGTTATGGGTTCGGTACAAAATTCTGAATACAAAAATCCCGAATGAACAAAATCCTAAATTCCAAAGCCGCGAATGCAAAAATTCAAAGTTAAAAAATCACCAGAGATTCTGATTTTCATTGTTCTTTTAATTATACTTTGTACTTATAGGTATTCATACATAATTTTTTATGGCAAATTTAAAAATGCACTGAGAAAGTTTTTTTTTTCTTATTTTGTCAAATAATAAAGGGTTACATTTTTTTAAAGTAAGAATTTCAAATAATAATAAATAAAACGAAAATCGTGAACGAAAAAATTTCAAATGCACTCTCGCGTATCATATCACAGAATCTCTACCCCCCCCCTCTCTCTTCCCTAAACACGGATCTTATAACAGTTATAGTAGTTAATATGAATTTTTATCCTTATTTCCCTTTACTTCCTGACCAGAATAGTGCTGCAACTGGAGCTGCAACTGGAATAGCTTTCAAAAAATGTCGTACGTGATTTTTTTAACTCGCCCACAATGTTCTGTACAGCTTTCTGACATTTTTGTTATTTGAAGTCAGCTTTGCGGATTTAATTCAACACAAACATTCAAACTAAAACAAAAATAAAAAAGGAAAATGATGAAATGGACGGTAAAATTACTTAAGGTGCCAGTTATAGCTGTTATTGAAACTCATCATTGAAAACTTTAATGATTGATTTTGAGACATTTAGAAAGTAAAATTTTTAATTATTTTGATAAATAAATAAAGCTGAAGACTAAACAAATATTTCTAGTAAAAAAAATTCAAATAGTCCCAACTTTCCACATAAAAAGAATCTTCTTTTTTCAATGATTGAACTACTTTACCAATGATCATTGAAATCTTAAAAGCCATTTTATGCGGAAAGTTGGGCCTATTTGAAATTTCTTTTGACTAGAAATATTAATTAAGTCTTGAGCTTCATTCGTTTATCAAAATAATAAATGATTTTTCTTTCAAAATGTCTCAAAATCAATCATTAAAATTTTCAATAATGAGTTTCTATGATAGCTATAACTGGCACCTAACGTCTTTATCAGAGCTTAAGATGAGTTTGAAACTCTCTTCAACCCCCATATGAAACGTCCAAAAAGCTGCATGCAAAAGTTAAAAGTTGGGCAACTTGTCCAGCTGCGCCTGCAGCTGCGTCGTGTTGTGCTCGTATCATTGCATTTGTGTGTATTCAACATTTTGACAGCTATTCCAGTTGCAGCTCCGTCTCCATTGTGTTGAGCAGTTAATCTTAAAATCTTTTTATTTCAGTTGATGAAGCGCGTATATGGAGCATGTGCTTTTCTGCAGAAAGTTCTTTAAAGGAAAATGTACTTGGAAAACAGTTTCTTTTTTTAATAAGTTTTATTATGGACGTTAAAAAAAATACAATTATATTTCATTGTTTCCAAACCACTTATATGATACTATAAATAATAAATATTATTCAACATTAATTCAAGTTTTTTTTTTAATTTTAGCGTAAATTTGTCCACCAACTTTACCAAATAATAAAAATCCTTAACTAAAGGAATTTACAGAATTCCAAATAGGAAATACACAACTGGCAGTAGAAGGGCCGCCTTAGCGTTGGACAATCCAAATGCAAATCCAATTAGCTTCCAGACGCCCAAATAGAACAAACACTGCAAGAGTACATGAAGTCCCAACAAACTGAAAGTTAAATCGTTTAAAAAAAGTACAAAATTATAATAATTTTTGTATCTCACATCTTTTCCTTTTTCCTGGCAGCTTCGAGATTCTTTGGTGATTCATTGTTCAAATATTGACGAACACCCAAGAGCATATTGTGAAAGTAGTCTTCCCATTTAAGCTCGCCAATGTCAATGAAGAATAACTCTTTATCTTTAGGATCAAGGCCTTTGGCTAATTGCAGTGTTTTCTTGTTGTCATAATGCCATTCCGTGAAAATAAAACGTTCAAGAGTACTCAGGGAATTCCACACGTTTGTATGAAGTCGAACTAATCTGTTAAACGAAATTCAATGATATTTTAAAATGAATAATTCGATGTGAATGATATATCAAACTTACATAGGTCTTCCTCCACCCAGTTTTGTTATGAAGTCCAAAATATACCCAGGAAGGAAATGGAAAAGAATAGCAGCTACTCTGAACAGGAAGAGGCTTTTTACAAGCTTCAAATTCGGATACCTATAAAAAAAATGCATTTATTGTACAGAAAGTTTAACACAAAAAAGTTTAACTTTAGAAATTAAAAATTTGCCATAATATTCGTCATAAAATAAATGACATTAAAAATTGACATTAAACCACTACTAACGTACAACTTTTGGTTTCCTCCCTCTTTATATCGCAATAACTCCTTAACCGTCGAGTTAAGGGCAAATTGTTTTTGTGTCAATCTTATAGATAATTTAATTGGCTACCGATTGCTATTTTAGCTATATTTACTGGACTACTATTTCGATTTGTCATTTGACAATAGAATATTTGCAGGTATGGTTTTGAATAAAACATGAAAAAATGGAAACAGTGCTAATCTTTTCCAAACAAAAATTAAATCTTCTCGACAATGAAAAATGACATAAGAATTTTTCAATTTGGTAGGTTGGTAGGTTGGTAGGTATGCTTCATTCGTGAGTGATCGTCTTTATTTAGCTCTTGTGGCTTCTGAGTTATTAGGGGGGTTTACATGGATCAACATTGTTAAAAACGTTGCTTCCGTTGATTCCATCGGAACAAGTTTTTAAAATATTTTTAAAACCATACAACATAGGTTGACAACATCATGGTTGCTTTCGCGTTTAAATAATAAAACATCGATGGTTGTCAGCAATGTTTGAAAAGATGTTGTTCAATGTAAGGCCCCTACTAGCGTGATGGTCCAACTTGCCCCTTGTCTAGGGGCGATATAACTTTTTTTTAAAGTTTGACAATGAAATGTCAATACTACTTCTACATAGGATAAATTTTTATCACAGCCAAATAATACTGTGAAAATCTGTGAAGAATAAAAATTCGATTGTCAAAAAAATATACAAAATCTTAAAGGGAACAATTCAAATGACAAAAATTGTACATAATTTGAATGCAACACCGCACTATTCTTGCATTTTTATGAAAAGAACCAAGTTTTTGATCAAAATTTATCCAACACCGAATTATTTAAGGCATTTCTCACAATATTCTGCTTATTTTGTAAAATTAAATTAATTTCTACCTTATTTTCGGTCGTCTTCAACAAGACTGCAATTTTGTTTGTTGATTAGAAAAATGTTATTTTCCACCAGAAAGTTGATTTCATGGAACAAATGAGGCAGTGAGAGCCATTATGGTCTAACTGCAATTTCTATGGAATTGAGTTTATTGCAAAAATTTTACTGTAGGTACTAGGTAGGTACATATGTATTAAACAATATTTTTGCATACAATTTTTTTAAATTGAAAGCTCCATGTCATACTCATAGGACTTTTTGCATTCAGAGATCAGAGGTCAACCACAAAAAAATTAAAAGTTTGAGTGCAAAATAATTGGAAGGATCATAAGTAAAAAATCAAACACATTTTATTTTGTTATCGTTTTGCAAAAAAAAATGAAAATTGTGTAAATTTATTTAAAAGCTACAAGTTTTTGAAATTTCTGAAATAAAGAGAGAAATCGTTTAAACGAAAATCCTTATTTTAGCGTTTTTGTCTTAGGCAATTCGGGCCCAGAGTTTATTTCACCTTCAAACTATCGACCACTTGCACCTTAGAGCTATTATTCAAGTAGTTGCTCAGAGGATATGCTAAATTCAGTTTTAATTGGATATAATTGAAACACAAATTAAAGAAAAACCTAACCAGAACAAGAGGCCTGGCCCTACAAATGTCCCAATTAGCCCCGCCCCTACCCTAAGTTTTTTTTTCCAACCCTCGAACATATCATAAAATCATAAATGCAATCCCAATAATGGAAATTAGTCAATAAATAAATAAAAATATATTTTTCAAATTGAAATATAGAAGCTTACCAAACAGCAGATTTTAATGGATACTTGTGCATGTACATGTTCATCTTATTAGCTAACGATTCAAAACGGAACGGCTTGTAAGTACTTGATGTACAATGGAAAATTTGTAAATCGACTGGATTTCCAGCATTTTTGACTCTGAAAAGATGGAAAAGTTGATAAAATGGAATGTCAATAATATACATTTTAATAATTTAAGGATAACGCCATAAATATAACAAAATACCTATTTCTTTTTATTAATAGATATTAGTTCAGTTAATTTGGACTTTTTTTAGTAAAAGATTGGGGAAGACATTTGTTTCTTGATTTCGTTAAAGTTCTGTACAGGCAGCTTAAGTCAAAATTTTCGAGTATCAATCCCTTGCAGGGTTGCCGCTTTATTGATTTAAAGAGTGAATTCGTGATTTTTCGGAAAAATATTAGTTTCGAGTAAGTTTTACAAATTTAGTCTCATATTTTTTTCAGTATTCACTATATCCTACAGTTTTCTGTTTATCAGCAATTGTTTACTAACCGTATTGCCTAAAAGGTATCTGCACATCATCATAATTAAGTGTTTAAGAAGTGTGATGAGTAGGTTTTTTTTTTTAATATGGAAACAGGGAAGACATTTTTTATTTTTGAATTCGTTGAAGTACAAAAGAAAGCTTAAATCCAAATCACAAACCCTCAACAGGGTTGCCGCTATATTCAATCAAGGAGTGAACTCATCGTTCACAAATAAATCCGTATTTTTTATTTTATCGAAAAAATACAAATGAATTCCTGACTAAAATAATAAGTTCTACAAATTTATTATTTGGTATTTGTTCTTATTTTGTGTATTTAAAGAGCTATAACCAATTACATATAAGCAAAAACTGGAGCTTGTATATTTTTATTCAATTTTTGTTCAGCATGCTACGTAAAAATGTTCTTCTAAAAGTTCTTTAAAAATCGTTAACTTGCAATTTTCCCTAAAATTTTTGTAGTCCACTGTTGTTTACTTTTTGTCAGTCTTTCAAGCGCAGCATCACACTTAAAATATTGCCAGCAAAATTGTACCTTCCTAATTTTCTTGTTCGAATCAATAGCACATGACTTGGTTGTTAGTTGCGAAAACAGAATTTACTCTTTCACTCAAGATGGTAAAAGCTTGCAGAGCATAAGTAAAATCACGTATCTTATATGCAAAATAACATTTATATTTGAAAACCCAAATTAATACATGCTCACACTCTAATTTATAAGCTGCTTTCTATGAAAAATTAAATGTGACTTTCTTTCCGTTCAACATTATAAGAAATGAGACGAATTGATTGATCAAAATCAAAAACAGTGATGACTCCCGAATCAAAACTCATTCTTAAAAATATAAAAATAAAATATGTACATATATGAAAAGATAGCTAGATCTCAAAAACTTGGGTTAAAAATTAACACATCAATAATAAATTTCTTGACATGGGTAAATAATATTTTTTTTTACCTTGCCAAAAATGTAAAGTTTCCTAGCAACTAATTAATTGCAAGTTATTTCTTTGCCATCCACTTCATCCTTGTTGACTTTTAAACGTTCATATCTCCATTTCTTTACTTTTCCGAATGTTTTATTACAGCTACCACTTTCTAGCTGTCAGTAAATTAAAACTGACACACACCAGAGTTGGTCCATTGTGAAGCCACATGAATCTGGAGAACTCCTTCCTAAGCGACTAAGCGAACGAGACTAATTATGTCGGTGTTTGCCAGATCACTAGGAACGTTATAGAAGTAGTCTCCTAAGTGGAGCCTACGTCTGTTGGAAAGTGCTGGGCATGTACAGGGAAGGTGAGGAATAGTTTCTTCCTCCTCCTCGTCCATACAGCTTCTGCAAAAACTGTGCACCTACAGGAGGACAATGTTGAATGCTTTTCAGTTTTAACGCTTACAGGAAAACGCATACATCTGATGATAGATTTTCAGAGTTCTTTAATATTAAAATATTTAAACTTAATAAAGATCGAAATTGGTCGCATGCCAAATCTTCGAGAACAGCTTTTAGTCGTAGAACTTAACTTTAGAACGCACTAGCTTCGATGAAATATTTCAAATAAAAAATAAATCAGCTCGTGACGAGCCAGGGCCTAGTTACTTACAACTCTCAACCATTCCTGTGGGCGTATTGTTGCAAGGAATGGAGGGAAACTACAATTTTTTGCCGAGGACGATCGGCTAGATCGTTTTTTTATTTGTCAATCTCTTGTAAGAGTCAGTACCATAGATAAACAAATAAAGATGGCAATCCTCAGCTGTCAGTTTGATTTGCCTTCAAGCTGAAGCGAACAGCTGTGATGATTATATTTACAAAGTATTAGTGAAAAGCAGTGCAAGCCGCACACATAGAATCAACTAGTCACTCACCACTAGTGAAAGCCACACATATAGAAACAACAACCGGAAGAACGAAATTTAAAGTGCTTACTCAACCTTATATATCATCCAAATTAAAATTATGTGGAAGATTTTTGAGCAACTTTAAATAAAAAAAGGTGTAGGTTACTGATATAATACCCGTGACACATAAGTGGTACGGATATTATAGTGTGTCATGTTCATGTTATAAACTACGAGAGCAAAATGGTAAAAGCTTGGTTTAAAATCTTGGGTTTTTCTTGTTTATACGAGCATTGATTTTTTCCTTGGTGACGAATTCGAGAACTTAATTTTAGTAAAAAAAAAATTGTCAATATAACACTCAACAGGATGTGTGTCAGCTAATTTCTAACACTATAATATCCATACTATATTTTATAGTTTTATACCAGAAGTATATCTCAAGTATAAAGCCTTAACCAGAGAATATCAATTACCAAGAAGCCAATCCTTGGCTGTCATCCGGCTTTGCCTACAAACTGAAACACGCACACATAGACAGTTGGGCTAAGTCCACCACTAGGTTTTTGCACACATTGACAGTTGGGATCAACCCACCACTGATTTATTCGCACACATAGACAGTTGGGATCAACCTACCACGAATATGTCGGTTATTTTTGAAAATCTTCAGTTATTTTCAAATTCACTTGGGCTGCAATGGGCTTGTTCAAAAAGTATAAAAAAGGGAGAAATTATATATCAAGTGCTCACCGGACCTTATGAGAATAAGTTGTGTTTATTTTTAAAATGTAAATTGTAGTCGCTTTCTACTAATTCCTGCCTGTCTGGAAAATAAATATCTTTAATTACTTTCTTTTCGATAAACAATTTGTTTTTTCTGTTTATTTTTTCTTTTCAACTCCCGAAATATATAAAGAAATGTAGAAAATGTACTCTTTTCTTGACGGAAAATAACTGACGGTGAGTAAGAAGAAATTTTTAAATAATTATGCGAAATGAAAAAAGATATTCACAAACTAGAATTTTGGCATATATATACTACGCTTGCATGTGTTGTTAAACCAGCTTGAAGCTCGCGTCATTTTTTGTAAGCCTGGGTCGAGTCGAAATGAGCTTGATTTGACTAGATCTCGTTCGAGGAGCGGAGTCGAGTCGAAATTTGTGACGAAAAACCTGGATCAAAGAGATGGTCTTACAGATATTGCATTATGGTCTGTTTATTTGTTTTTTGTGGGTAAATATAGTTTTGCTTTAATAATCGTCGAGCATCAGCTAACCAGCTGTAATTAATAAGTTAAAATTACTGAATATTGGATTAAATAACTCTACAATGAGTCCTATAGTTTTTAATCAATTGGTTATTAATAATAATAATATTAATATAAAGCATATTTAAGCATTTTCATAAGAGCCCAAATGAGGTAATTTTGCAAATTACAGAAAAAGTGTTTTCATCTGTAATTTGGTATTTCTTTTGACAGCTCATTTCATTTTTTGAGTTTCAACCCTGCCTGTAAATCACTTTTTGTTGTTAATTTTTTAATTCAGCTTTAACATTTTCGTTCAAAATCTTTTCAGAGCTATTCAAAATGTGCCCAATTCGGTGTGTTCGTTAGGTTTTGACTTAATTTCCTAGAAAATTGTGTGCAAGTTTGGTTGAAATTATCTCATTTCGAAATTTGATTTTTTGTGGAGAATGAGATGATTTCGTATCAAATTTGAAAATTTTCAACTAAATTTTCTCATTTGGTCTAACGAAAACGTAGTATTAAGGCTCTCCAAAACCAACACGAATACCGATTGATTCCCAGTGAATCATTCACAATAGTACAAAATATGACAAAAACATAGACAATACTTAACAACAACAAAAATTCATCGTCACTCCTTGTTGGCGTTGGCTTGGGAGAGCTTTTAGTTTGTTTTACTTCATTTTTTTTTTGATTATATTAGTAAACATGGTCACGCTAGGAGCTACTAGCCATTTTATAATTTTAATTCAGTTTGGCACCCGAGCATATTTCTATTATTTCTCATTACTGTAAGCCAAAATGCTTAAGGTTTGTATTTATTAATTAATCTATTATATCTATCTATTTATTTATTTAACGATATGTGTTCGTATTAGTTGAATTGATCCATATCCATATCCATCCATGTTGTGATCCATAGCTCCGCACTTTTAGCTCACTGATTTTGTGGTTTAACTGAGGGTGGTTCAAGCATGTAATTGACTTTTATAACTTACATGAAACCTAAATCATCATTTAAACTCAGTAAATCTACAGAAATTGATGGATTAAAAATTTTGAACCACGGAGCATTGTTTAGCCCCGACGCCGTTTTTTTCGTCCAAGCCCATCCAGACAAGGAAAAAACACACCTAATGTGAACCTGGCCCTAGTTGGGTTTCTATTTGTTGAACACGTCCCGTGGTCAAAATTATTCACCTCGGTCTGTCAATTAGATGTCAAAACAAAACAAAATACATGGTGTTTCCTATTTCATGCAGGATAATTTATATAATGATATTAAAAAAAAATCGTATGGGAAGGGGGGGTTATTTATCCGCTTTTAGATAAGAGTAGTAACTGTTATGCTCTTTATTTTTGTTTGATTAACTTTTTTTGAATTTTACGACCAAATTTATTTAAAATAAAAATAACTAAAAAATAAGACAACAGCTAGAAGGTCATGCCAAAATTTCTTAAAACCATTCTCGAATCAATTTTTCTAATTAAGTTGTTTCGTAATCATTTAACAAAAAAATAATTATACAACTTAAAACTTAAAAAAAGTTAGTGTATTTGTAAAAACTATTTCATTTCTTTTATAGTATGAAGTAAAATTTCAGTAATAAGTATTCAATACTCCTATTAAACACTCAAAACCAAATGCTTAGATGTCATGAAGTTTAAAAAAATAAATTATTATCTGCAAAAGAGGGCTGGATTTACTTTTAACACGTGCTACGAAAACGATTTTGAAAACTCCTAATTATTTCTTTTTTGTACTAAAGTTAAATCCAGATCAACCCGAATCCCGACAGAAGATAATAAAACCCACCTGATATCAACTTTAATACTTATAAATTGGAAATTGACAGTTTAGTGGAGTTTAACCAAAAAAATTAAAGTTTTGGTGTCAGGTTGCAGAAAAACTATTCTTTTATTTCTTATTTCTCTTAACTATTTTTTTCCTTAGAGTATATCCAACAATAATTTTCAAATTATTCTGGATGAAGAAAGGGCCACCCTGTTTAATATGCAAGATGCATTGAAGCCATTTGGAAATCTGTGTGATTGATTGACATTTTATGGATTCATTTTTTGTATTTTATTATACTTGTGGATGAATATTACCTGACAATTACAATTGCTTGTGTACTTTAAATTAATTAAACAATTTCACATCGATGTTTTTGCTATCAGCCGAAGTAAAATTCTCAAATTTTTTTTCCAATTTTCAAAGAAAAAAAAACTGAGCTGTCAAAACAAATAAATCTCACCGCGTTACATTGTTGTTGCAATTCACATCTATTCATCGACACGAAGTGAAATTACAAATACAACAATGTAAACAAATGGGTTTTGGAGGGTGAAACGTACGAAAGATTGGCTTCTTGGTAATTGATATTCTCTGGCCTTAACTAAATTGGCCACTTTTTGCAATATTACAAAAGTAAAAAAAAATTTCCCGCTAGTTTTCAGTTCAAGCTTCCTGCATCATTTTCATAAGTTTCCCAGTCAGAAACACTATATGCAAGATGCATTGAAGATGTTTGGAAATCTGAGTGATTGAAGACATTTTATGGATTCATTTTTTGTATTTTATTATAATTGTGGATGAATATTAACTAACAATTACAATTTCTTGTGTACTTTGAATTAATTAAACAATTTCACATCGATGTTTTTGTTATCAGCTGAAGTAATATTTTCAAAAGTATTTTCCAATTTTCAAAGAAAAAAGACTGAGCTGTCAAAACAAATAAATTTCGACGCGTTACATTGTTGTTGCAATTCACGTCTATTCATCGACACGAAGTGAAATTACAAATACAACAATGTAAAGAAATGGGTTTTGGAGGGTGAAACGAACGAAAGATTGGCTTCTTGGTAATTGATATTCTCTGGTCAGTACCTCGTGACAGTCCATCGTACTAACCATTAATCCACGAGGTACTAAAAAATAAATAGAACTTGAAATTTCTTTCCTTTCTGACTATCGTCAAGAAGCGTCGGAGTTCCAAAATATATTTTGACCTTGCTTAGGGTTCCACATATAGAAAAAACAAATTGCTTTGAAATAAGGCAAACTATACTTTTGTACTTCAACAAAGTCAATTGTATCGAATTCAGTACAACTGTACCGAATTTTCCATCCCTGTTCCGAGCATAATTGAAATAATATTAATGGCCGCGTTCCGATGTTAATTCTCAGTTATTCTGATAGCTTTGTGTTGTTGTAATCCCTTGTTAAAAAATAGCTGATGACAAATCATCTGTGACCAACAAACAAATCCAAAGTTATCCCAAAAATTCTAGGATACTCAGCACTCCAAAGAGAAATTTCAAAACAGCTATTATTTGGCAAGAAGTTTGAGTTGTTCATGTTGAGTTTTGCAGTGTCGGGTTTTTGAAAGGAAAATTAATTAGTTAGATGCAGCTCGAAAATGGTTATTTGCAACGCCTTGGACTCTACGCAATATGTAAATATAAATGGAATAAGACTCCGTTAAAAAAGTTAAATTTTGTTTGCAAATTAAAAACAATTTAAATTCATTTTTTTTCAGCTTTTTTTAGCTAACCTATCTGGTTTTGGTCGTTCACAAAAGTATCGGCTACTCAGTGATCTTGGATAACCTATCCGATCGCCGACGGAACGCTGCCAATGGCCGCTCCTCTGCTCTATTCTCTAACAAACTCAACTTTTGTATACTTTCAGATGTTACTTTATATCACTGTTAATAATTTTTTTTGTTTTAACCAACACGTTAAATTCAATTTTTTTGATATTCATAATACATTGTATAGTTTAACATACATATATGTACCTATAGTATTATAAATATATACCTACTAAAAAGTTGAAGTTAAAAATAATATCTAAATCCAAATATTAGATATATTGTGCCCTCAAGTTGAAACGCATTGGCTTTCGATTAAAAATATGAAATAAATAAATACATTTATACCATGTGTATTATTTAAAAAATTATTGTAGCTGGTTATGAGGATGACGAGTCTCAGAATGGGTATTTATCTGAGCACCGAAGGCGTAAAACCGTCTCTAATTTTTTCTACCTCCCATAAAGCATTCTCCATAAATCTAGACAACGATTCAAGGCCCAAAGAGGGAGGAAATATTACATGAAAAAGAGTTTGGGCATACCGCAGGAAGCGAACCCACACATATTTCCATCAAGACTGTCTACGCTACTCATTCGGCTATCCCTTGCCTTTGAACATTGGTGTTAAATGTCGTATTTGATACACTTCAGTGGTGAATACAAATTCAAAAAAGTATTGCATACTCTAAGGCGAATTTAAAAATAAATGGCAGTTATCTTCTTTTAAAACTTTAACGAGCCTTTTATTGAGGTGAATAAATTCCTTTGTATTGAGACGATAAAAATAACACAGGTACCGGCATCAGGCCGTAAGTAAGTTGTAAGAAATTGATTAGTAGGTTAGTTTTTATGAGTTTGTGTCTAGCTTTTACATATTATTTAGTTATAAGTGAAATGAAAAATAAAAATAAGAAGAGCAAAAAAAAAAAGAAACAAGTAGCCTGGGCCCTCAGCCTGTAAGGCCGCCGATATCGTTTTCGATATCGCCATTAATAGTTATGCTTCACGTGAGCTTAAGAAATCTCTATCGTCTAAACCTAAACGACATCGACTTGACATTTTCTTTTTATCTCACGTAATTAAAAAAACTGTGATTTAGTATCGTTGCTCGATATCGAATGCACGATAGCCTTTTAGCTTTATTCCGGTTGTATTTAGTTAGTTTTTAGTGTTAAATATATCTAAACCATTTAAAATGTTAATATTAGGTTTATTATTACAGATCTAGTATCTACGATGAAAAAAATCGAATGATAAAAAGGAAGATAACTTAGGTTAGAACTCTCGATGATAAATAATTTCAATAGAACCTACAGTAACAATTAGAACGGTTATTTATTTATCGTTATAATCGTTTATTGTGATTATAATTTGAAGCTAAATATCTAAAAAAAAAAAAATTCAAAGCAATATTTGTATGTTGATATAAATTGTGAATTGAAATTTTTGTGCTCAATGTGTCGATCGAACCCAAGGTTTGAGTGTTCGAATCCTGGGTGTGCTTACACAATTTCTTTTTTTGCGAATAATGAAATTAAAACGATATTATTAATATTTTATAATTATTCAGAACAAATATTGGAGTTTTCACCAAATAGTAATAAATGTATAACGCTCAAAACCAATACATTATGTTCATGAAACATTATTTCTCCTTAAGCCTAGTACGCTGCTGATGCCGATGCGAAACGAAAAACCCCATATACAAAAATGACACAAAGAAATCATAAACTAAACATTTTAGTTCTACTTTTCGTTGAGAGTTCATTGAAATGTTATAAAATTTTGACCGAACATTTTGGGTAGGACAAAGTTTTTTCTTTTGATGTGTAGGGGTCTTATTTTCAGGGTTGACAGACCCCCATTTGGTTGCCATCTTGAAAAAATGTTTTTTTTTCGCACACAATTATTACCCAGACCATTTATTGTGTTCGGAAAATTGACATTTGTGTCATTTCGTATTTAAAAGTACATACTGCGGAAATATATCTATTCAACTTCCTGATTCTACAAGTCCTTCTTCTTCTAGTTCTTATAATCTCAATCTGGATTGCATTCCCCCCAGCTAGTGTCTATCGTTTTTCTAATATATGACGTATTTGAATTGCACTTTCTTTTTATGGATTTTAACTAATGAATAATAGTTTATGTGTGTACATACTTAAGACTGTTGACGTAGTAGCCAGTCACCAGTATTTGATTAACCACAACATCCACAGGAATATAGTCCATAATCAATGAAGGATCTAGAGGCAAACGCCGGATAACACCTTTTGAAGCTCCCATGAAAAATCCCTGTGGTCCGTTTTTCGAAATTGTCCAACCTGGAATGGGTTGTTTCCATGCGGCCGTAACTAATATTAACAAAAGAAACATTTAGTAAAATTAGCTGCAATAATAATTATAAATTAAACTGTTAAACAAGACACATACTCATGCTAGGCCGAACAATGCCACAAGGAAAGATACTGGCGCACTTGTCAACCTCATGCTCAGCCAAGTGTTTAGTAAAAGTATAGGTGTTAGGATGATCCTTCAAAAGCCTATGCAAAATAAAATGATTATTATCATTTTTGTTTAAATCTAATAATAAGACTTACTTGGGTTCTAATTCCTTCAAAGCATCATCGCCTAGAGTTTCAGCTAAATTAATAATCTTTTCTGGGTCGTCAGGAGCTGGATATAGAATTTCCTCGGTATCGAGGAGAAAAGAATTTACAAAAGCACTGGATACATGCACAAGAGCCTTGAAATAAAAGAACGCTGTGTTAGTATGTACATAAAAAGAAATAGTTAAATTGTGGACAGGGCTGGCCACGATACCAAACCAATCGATACTTTTGTAAACATCGTGTCGGTATCGTCAAAATCGAAAAATTTCAGTATCGTCTCGGTATCGCTATCGGTCTAGTATAACTCAGTCTCGTTTAGTCACGTATAACAAAGTCTCGTCTCGTTGCCGTCTCGAATGCTTTGAGGAGCTGGTATCGTTTTGGTTTCCGAAACCTATATCAAACGATACCGAAACTTTTCTCCCTAAACCCTAACTATGGGAGAGTATAAAAACAAATCACCTCTAGCTTTGGAAGTTTCTTGCACAATTCCATAACACGACGAGTACCTCTCAAGTTGATGTTTGTGGTTTCTTTTAAAGACTGAAAGAAATCAAGTGTAGCTGCAGAATGAAAAACAACGCTGATATTTTTAGCCAAAAGTTCTTGGTCTTCATCGGATATTCCAAGATTTTCTTCTCCTACATCTCCACTTATTGGCACCAATTTAGCAAATAAAGCACTAGCATCGCCTTCATTTAGTTTGTCAAATACTGAATTTTTTTCCAAATCCTTCAGTCTTTGTTCAATAGATTTTCCTTTTTTTGGACGCATTAACAGGTATAGTTTACCAATGTTGGGCAAATCACGAAGAATTTTCTCAATCAGGCAAACTCCAACAAATCCAGTGGCACCGGTGATGAAAACATTACGCCCAGCGTAGAATTTTGTAACGGGTGATGTTAATCTGTTGGCGAAAATTATTGTTTTTTAATATTTAATAAATACATACATGATTTTAGAAGTCGATAAAATATTTGGAACGAAAATACAAGTATGTATCAAACAGTTAAATTTACATACACATTAAAAATGTCTTTTTTTTTGCTTTGAATATACGAGTACATTCGTATAAATTTTATACTCTGGTAATATGGGGCAAGACTGCATTCGTTAAAACAATATTTAAATTATTATTATATTTAGTATAAACTTTCTTCTATCAGATGTGTCACATTTTTTTGATACAAAATTGAAAGTGAATGAACTGGTAGTGTTTTCTAAATTTTTTATACTCACTCCAAACCACTTAGTTTCTTTTTTTTTTTAAATATTTTTAAAACCACAACCTAATTAAAAAGGGCTTAATAATGAGAGAAATCTGTTGTTTATTTATCAGTTACTAAAAGGCTCCGAAATTTTAGGACATACTTAAATTTCAAATCAAGGTAATATCCTTAAAGCACTTAGTACTCAACGTCAAAGTTCTGGAAATATTCTTCTTTCAAAATTCTGCTTGTCAAATTTCTGTTTTTTAAAATTTTGTTTTACAAAGAAGGTTTGGAAAATGTCAAAGAGCTCGCGATTTTTTAAAAGCAATTTTCTCATACTAGTCTTAACCTTAATTATCAGGAAAATTTCAAGTTTTATCTTAAAATTTTCTCTTTTAAATAAAAGTGTAAGCACATGCCAGATAATATAAAAAATGCGGAAAGTTGGAATCTTTTTGTTTTTTGTTAAGGTCCCATTTGGCATGATGTTTTTTGCAATTTTAATTTTTGTATCAATTTTTTGATGAAAACTTATTTTATTTTGTATAATAATGCTTTAAATAAGACAAATTAAAATTTATTTTGAAAAAATATTCATTGTTTTATTAATTAAGTGGGTAACAATAATTAGGTCCAAGAAAAAATATGGTTCAATAATTGGCATGGGGTGCCAATAAATACAACCTATGTAGATTCAATAATTGACACTGCCAATAATTGTACTTTAAATACTGCCAATAGTTGTAGCACGCATTTGTTATTAATTTTAGTTTGAAAAATTGCAAAATAAACGTTAAAAATTAAATATCTTATTTTTCCCATCAAAAATGGTGCCAATAAGTGTACTCTTTTTGGGTGTCAATAATTATATCGTGGTGCCAATAATTGTAGTTTTTGGTAAGCTTATTTTTATTTGTCTTTAAAAGTTCAATTTGAACAGTAAAATTTATATTCAATTTGATTACCAAACGCAAATTTTATTAAATATACAAATAAACAAAGTTGTGGTTGATCAACGTTGAAAATTCCTTAGGGGTGCCAATTATTGTATCCGTTACGCTAATTGATGATATAAATACTAATGTGGTGAATCTCGTTGAATTTCAAATAAAAATGTCTAAGTTAAAAATTTTGTTAAGAAAATTACAGATGGAATACTGGTTGAAAAAAGGAGAATTTGGGAAAACTGAATTTTTATAACAAAAACTGAAAAAAATTTAATTTCAACCCACTCCACTTTTGAAACTGACTGGACAATGCTGGAATAATACGAAAGCAGAGAGCGTGACGAGATCCCCTCGAAGTTGTCTGACCAATTTAAAACAATCAATGAATAAAATTAAACTAAACATTAAATGTTTGCTTGATAATCCAGAAAGTGAAACAAATTGCCCAAAAAACGAAAAAAGTGGTTTTGATTCTCTCTCAGTAATTCCCCCAAAATCAGCGAGTAAAAATTGTTAAACCACGCATCAACATCAATAAATGGACATTAATATTTTGAAAAAAAACGTTGATTAGTTATTCATTTACCAATGACTGTTTTTTAAAGAATAAGTTACACAAATTCATACATATGTTTATTTGCTACATATTTTATACAAATAAGTAGGAATTTGTTGTTTTATATTCAATAAGATTCTCCTAAAAACAATGATAATCACACGTAAGTTAAACGAAGTAGAACTAAGTTACTACGCAGCAAATGCATTAAAATTAATTAATGAAGTAGATCTACTACATATGATGTGAAATACTCCTCCCTGATTCATATGCCAAGGAACTGCAAATTCTGCCAAAAACATCGCTAATACCTATGAAAGGATGCAGAAGAACCCGAGGCAGTCAATTCCGTTAATTCAGCCAACGGAAACCTCTACCAATCGATGATAAACTATTCATTTTGACCTAAACCGGATGAATGGTTGTGAACGATTATGTTGGCCCGAATAGGGCTGTCAGGTTCTGCAAAACTTTGCGGACATTCCAAAGCAAGTTTTCCTTGCTAAGAAAGTAGTAATTTTTTTCATGAAACTTACTGCTTTTAATGAATGCATCACAAAGTTCATGACACATGTGTTCGCCCTTGAATAAATTTTAACGAAAGCCATATTCATCTGTAGACTTTTGCAGGAGCATTCAGCGTTAGGAAATGAAGCCCAAGGAAAAAGTGCCCAAATTGATTTAGAAATATTGCCCAAAGTATTTTGATCACCCAAAAGCAAAGAAGAAATTGGAAATATTGCTCAAAACTACTTTGTGACCAAATATTAAAATGGAAATATCGCCCCAATATTTAGCATGTACATTTTTTTGTAGAGTTTTGGCCATGCTTCCTCAATTTTGGGTGATATTGCCAAACTTTATTTCAATGAATACGCACAGTTTTTAGAAATATTTGTGAAGATGTAATGCTGTAAAAGGGGTAATGGATAAATTCAAGTTCTTTAAATACAGAATCCTTAAATTTAAAAGAAACTTTGCATACATCCAACCTCGCACCTGCACCAGATCCTATAATAAGCCCAAGCAGGGGGGTTGCATACCTCAGTGTTTATTCGACGTTAATTCGGATGACTGCTTTTTCGAGATCTTATTTACTTTTGCCTTGCCATACACTTTTCGGCAATATTTCCTTATATTGCTGTTGTTTTTGGCAATTTTTCCTATTTGGGGATTGAGTTCCAATTCCATCTTTTAAGTTTTTGTCGGGCATTGTTTTATTCTATAAAGGTAAGCTAAAAAAGAAAATATCACAAACAATTTGAAAAAAATATTACAACAACAATTTGTTCGCTATTTTTTTGGGCGCTTTTTCCAAATCGTTTGGGAGTTCTTTCCTATGGTGGTTATTTCCTAACGCCGAAGCATTCCTTATAGAAAAATTAAGATAGTTTAACATTTTAACTTGGATTTTTTTCTAAGTTGAAACTAAATTTTCCTTGGGGTCATTTTGGGACCAAAAAACAAGTATTTTTGAAAATCGATCCCTTTTGAAGTCTCAATATCTTTTTATTGGTGCATTGTATCGAAAAAAGTACTCATAAGAGTTCTTTTAGAAAATATTATTCTATAGAAAATATTATTTTCTATAAAATGAGGAAATGCCTTTTTCTCTTAAATGGTAAATTAAGAGAAAAACGAAAAATAAAAATGCCATTAGTTGTGGCTTTTGTCCATTTTAAGGTTGAATAAACTTCAAACTGTGTTAACAAAAATTGTATAACATTTACCGCTTAAGTGCGTGGTAAGCGAAAAATGTTTATTTTCGAAACTTTATATTTTTGAAGTAGCAATATCTTGTTGCTGGTCACTCGTAAGGAAAAAAGTGTGTTAATTGTTTTTGTAGATTACAATGCAATTTATAAATTGAATTGAATAATTATTTTATGAAAACTTCGTTCAAGAGTTAATAGCAAAAATCAGGAATTTTGGGTTCTTAATGAAATTCTTCAAGTAAATAATAAATAAAACATGTATCTTTAAACTTATTATTGGCATGCGTATTCCCTTATGTAAAAATAAAGACATGTATCTTTAAATTCAAAATTCTGCACGGGCCATCAGATATGTATGAAGTTGATTTTTTTGCACACTTTTGATTAGAAATTTGCGCTTTAGTTTTCCGTTATATCCTGTTTTGTTTACTTTTTATGTTTGAAAAATACATTTTAGTTTTAATAATGATCTATTAGGTTTTTCTTTAAAAATAATGTCGGATTAAGGCCAACAAAATTTTACGGTAGGCCTTGTTATCCTTTTGTTATTGTATAAGCATTTGTATGTTTTTAATGACCAAATGTATGAAGAAATATTTTGATTTTTTGAATATGTTATGGACTTAGGCCTTATTACCCGGCCATAGTTTGATACTGTTAACAAGGTTTTTAAAAATGTTGAATTTTGTTTTTGTTTAAGGCAGATGTTGCCATGTTTTGTTATTTTACTATACTAATATATCTGTAACATAAATTAACACAAAAATTTGTTCATTTGGATAAATAGTTTTTGTTTTATTACAAATCTCCCTTCAAACTAAAGCCCCATCGGAACAACAAATTATTTTTGTTCATATTCAAGAATCTGATGTAAAAATGCAGATATATATAGAAACAAATATGTACCTAGTAAGTATTCAACATTTTAAATAATTCAGCATGTTAAACACTTAATATTTGTTTCTGTTCAGCAGGTAACACCAAACCAATTTAATAATTAAAATTATATATTAACAACTATTCATATGTTGATATTTTGAGTTTATGGAAAAAATGCAAATTTTCTAAGCAAAAGTAAAAACAAAATTGTAGGTACATATTAAATCTCAAGGTTATAAGGTTGTCAGTAATAAAAATGTATATGGACGCCAGCATTAAATTTTAATTGCGTTAAAATTGTAGGTATAAGGTTGTAGTCATTCGCGAAACTTAATGGATATGAATAAAACCTCACCCTATTCTCTTTAATAAACTCTACAAGGTTATGAGTCGTTTTCATCGATTTATCAGAGACATCTTTGATGTATACGATTTTGGCAAAACTTGCACATTTAGAAAAAACCCATTGTTTTTGCATTAAGTTTCATTCACGCGAAAAACGTGTACAGGGTGTCCAAAAAGTCATGGCTAACTGCTCTTAAACATTTCTTAATTTTAGAATTCCTTTTTTTCGACAATAAGCATATAGACCGAGAGCTCGCAACATATATTTGGTGTGAGAAAAAAAGCCAGAGCCAGTGTTGCCGCTGAGGAATTTGAAAAGGTGGCATAAAAAGGATTTTGAAACATAACAAAATCAACCAGAAAACTAATACCTTTATTGCAAAGAAAGTACAAATTTCTTGCAGTTTTCATTTCATTTCAGACATGAGTTATCCTTATCATAATTGTACCAACCGCCACAGAAATACAATATATGACTGGATCGCACATACTCGCTGTTATATTCAACTTGCTTGGAAGTAAAAAACTTTTAAAAATGTGCAAGTAATTACAGAAAACGATAGAGACAAAAAGTATCAAAATCGTTCTTTTAACTGTATAAACATCTCTTAATATAGCTTAGAGCTTAAAAACGGATTGCAATTTCCTTGTTCTGGAGAAAATATGCATGAAATTTGTTTAAATAAAATTTGTACCATTATTAAAAAAAAATGGTTGGTATGTCAATTTTTAGTATTTTTAATTTTTATACATACATTAAAATCCCAAATTTGGAAAAATTCATTTCACGTTTTCGAATTATGTATTGACTTTTATAAAAACAAAAAACAAAATTTTTTAAAAATCCAAATCCTTTTTTTTCAAAATACATACATAGTTTGAAACAAATGAGGAAAATATTTCAAAGCCTTATTACTGGACAGTTACCATGTTTATATGCAGAATATTTTATTGAATGCCACTGAGCATGTGCGGTTTACCAGGCCGATTTCAAATCGATGTGTTTTTTTTATAATGGCAAATTGTTAAGTTTTTTTCTCCAAAAAAATAAGAACTTAACCTTGTTCATACATTTTTTTTTTGAAATGGGGTCAGAAAAGTCGCGCGATGTCTAAAAAAAAGGGTAAAAAAGAACCAGTTTTTAAAATAGTCGTCTCATGGTCGCATGAGGCAGTAAAAGGGGTCAAAATGCGACTCAAGTCGCACAGAGGCAACCGTGAACCCAGACCATATTAATGTTACAGGCATAGTCCTGGTGAAGGTCATATTATAATGAACACGTTCATTTGCCACTACGTAGTGGTCCCGTTTCCCGGAAAAAGTGCATCAAGAGTACAGCTTTTTCAAAAATTTAATAAGTAAAATCGCGTTTGCCGTCGGGGGTTTTGGGTTCACTTAGACGTCTGTCACGTACATATTCGTGCTCAGGAAGTGAAGATCTTTCAAGTGGTTTCCTAAAATTTAAAAAAAAATTTAAAAATTGCACTTTCACGTCTGTCAGGGGTTTTGGGGCCACCTAGACGTCCGTCGTAACCATATATGCAATCAGTAAGTGGAGAGTATATTACGTTTGAAATGGTTTCCCTAACTAATTCAATTTTTGAAAAATGTATATGGAGACAGTAACTTCATTTTATTTCAATAAGGGCTGGCTACGATACCAAACCATATTACTTTTGCAAATATCGTCTCGGTATCTTCAAAGTCCAAAAATTATCGCCTTGGAATCGATATCGGTCTCGTATAGTTCAGTCTCGTTTGGTCGTCTCGGTATTGATATCGTGATATCGTGATATCGTGTTTGGGTCTGGTCTCAGTCACAACCAAAATAAAATGCGCTCGTCTTGGTAACATGTTTTTGATTTTCTAGTTGAACTCGCTTGGTATTTTTAAGATTTAATAAAAATCATTGTATAAAATATATGAATAGTATTTAAAT
This sequence comes from Dasysyrphus albostriatus, assembly GCA_946251815.1. Lineage (NCBI taxonomy): Eukaryota > Metazoa > Arthropoda > Insecta > Diptera > Syrphidae > Dasysyrphus > Dasysyrphus albostriatus. Next base: position 68,775,149 of record OX276337.1, on the reverse strand, counting down.
TAACGACAATCTTTTTTACTAAAGATTTTTTGCTTTCTTAAAAACTTTAAAGGGCTTGTTCCGCAATGTCTAAGTAATGTGCCGATTAGTTAAACATAAATTTTGCGTCTACATATATCATAGCAGGAAAATGCAAACAAAATGCTGTTACAAAATCATTGAAGCTGTTTCCGGGAAACCAAGATATAAAAAAAATATGAGGGGTAGTTGGTGGATTTCATTAAAGTCGCTTCCTCCAGCTAAAAGAACCAAGTTTGAATTTATCATCCAAATAATTGATTTCAAAATTGCATTTTGTATTAATTAATTATAATATAAAAACTAGGTTGTTCTGCCGATACCAAACGATACTACCGAAAGTACCGCTAAATTTCGGTTTCGGTTTGGTCTCGGTATCGTTTCGGATGCTTTGGAGCTGATATACCGCTTCCAATTACGATACCGACATCAAACGATACTGAGACTTTCCTGGCATTTTAAAAATATTGAATAAAACGTGTGTTTTACAGCTCGGTGTTTTTTTACTTGAAAATTGGTTCTTATAATCCCAATGGTGGGGGAGAACCCCCTTTACCCTGTGTATGGGCTTGTGAAACAGTTTTCTAAATCAAGTACCTTTTGGTAAATATTTTTTGTTCTTTCGACTTTTTGATACTACTGGTTCTACTGATTTAAATTTTAAAAAGAACTATGCAGCAACTGCTTCAAATAATATTGCATAAATTAAACATTAAATTTTGAATAAAAAAACTTTATGGATTTTTCAATAAATTAAGTTAATAATTCAAAATTCTTATGTTTTTGAACTCTTAGCTATCTTATGAGTTGTGTTAAGCAATCGAAAGAACAAGTTTTGTGCTTCGTCTTCTTTAATACACTTTTTTGTAATAACAAGCAAGCAACTTAAACTATAAGAGCAAGTAAGTGCAATCCAGTCTTGTAATTTATTCAATATAATTTAATTAGGAAATCTTAATTATCTATTGTTACTTCTCCAAAGAGAAGATGTGGAGGCAATGAATGAAGTAGTAAAATCACGCCATATCTATTGTTGCCTGTCTTCCACTTCACTACTTGGTTTTATATTTTTCTTTAATTAAAATTATAACCTATTTGAACTACAAAAGCAATTACCTACGCGGCTTTATGTTAAGACTATGAAACTTATTCTGAGCTTCTCCCCTTAGAGTACAAAAGTCCAAACCTAGTCTGTAGGGACTAATTATGTTTAAAAAATACAAGCAAATATTCCAATATTAAATTAACTAGATTTTAAATCATAAATGCAGAGACCAGACTCAAAATTTGCATTGATAGGTAAAATTCGTTGTTATTAAAGCAGTCAAAGTGCCAAAGACCCTAAGCTCCAGTACCTATCGGACAGAGAACTATTGTGAAGCTGTAGTTCCACCAGCAAATTGAAGTTTGGCCATTTTTGTACTATACCCTACATTTCTTGCAACAGTTACAGCTTTATATTGTAAACTTTTTTCGTACCTTCCAACTTTTCCAAAATTTCAGCTGCAGCTAGACCATTGAGCTTAACCATAGTATATCTGGCTATTGCCATTACGTTACTGAGAGCTATACGCTACTCATTTTTTTCAAGTCATCCGTCTGTCCTCTCATCGTAGTTACAAAACTTATTAGCACTTGATATAAAGTAGACAGTCACAGAGTAGACTCTTTCCACCAGCACGCATCATTCAATTTAAAAGGTAGATATGCACAATAGGTACGATCGCTTCACACTAGTGCAAGACACAATTTTTAGTTTTTTTATAGTATTTCCATATAGGTAAATAAAAACTTGTTTTTTAATCATTATTGCTTATGTGAATATATGTAGACATGGACATAGATGTGATTTGAAGAAGAAACGTATCGCATTGTAACGACTTTATAACGAGTTTGTACGACGCAAAGAAATTTTAGTTTTTAAAGAAATTAATTTATCCAATTTGTAGGAAATCGAAACGATCTTTGTTACCTCAACTTGAACTGTGTTCAGGTGGAAAAAGTTTTTTTGTCAAAGACAATTTCAAGTTTGCATGTCAATTCTGCGATTTGGACTTTTACCTCATTTTTGGAATCTAGGTGGGATTTCTGAATATTTCATAATTCGTTAGCATTGTTAACTAGTTATTATAATCTCTCGACTCTAATACCTATCTGATGAGCTTAGCTTTCACCAAATTAAATTAGGTTTTAAATTAAATTTTGCATATGAAAATATCTTACCTATTCAATTATGTAAATATAATATCCATAAATATAAAATTTTATTTAGCTAAAAAAGATCAGAAACCAAATTGTTCGTCGCTTTGCTTGATTGAATTTTTCAAGATTAAGTAGCCACCTGGTATTTTCATGGGGGCATATTCATAAATGTTGGTAGCAAATCTGGAGTTCATCATATGGAAACTTCATTAGGTAAACTCCAGAATTGTGTAGTAACAGCTTTAACAACATTCCACTGTGTTTTGAGGAAAAGTTAAATTTATGATAATCAATTTTTTTGTAAGTTGAAAATATAATAACAGAAACTAATGTTAATTTTGGTTTTCCCAGTAGGCCCTTTCCTTATTGAAAAAACAAATAAAAAAAAAAACAAAACAAAAGCTACTCCAACTCATTGTCGGAACCTTCTCCCATTTCTTCATTGATATCACTAGAATCGTATTTATCAGTCATCGTGCGTCGGCGGCTATATTAACTAAGACAAGACATAGCTTATGAAGAAAACTGGAGACTAATTATTATATTCTTACAACGGGGGGTGGTAGTATCGTATTATTTTCTTTATTGTTCTTGAAGAAAGTTGTATAGAGTTTACAAATAGGAATGATTATTTTTATAAGGTGATCCTTTACTTTTATCTTTATCCTTTGAAAATTAAATTTCATCCATCTTCATCTTCAAACAAATTTTTTGCCTAACTATGAGTTCTCCTCTCTATGATCATTGGATATATCTCCATCATTTTTTTTTTTTAATAATTTCACTTCAATATTCAATAATAAATAATAAGGGAAGATGCCAGAGTTTCGAAAAACCAAAGTTTCAAAATGACCAAGTTATGAAAAGATAAAGTTTCAAGACAAAGTTTCGAAAAACGAAGTTTCGAAAGAATAAAGTTTCGAAAAGCCAAAGTTCCGAAAGAGAAAGCTTGGAAGGAGATAGTTTGAAAAAAAAGTTCTAAAATATTCAGAAGTTAGCTATTACTTGACCGATTTAAATGAATTTGACACAGGTGATAACTGATACAGAATTAAAAATGAAAAACAAATATTTTTAAAACGGGGTGTTCCAAAAATATGTCAACATATTGAAACTTTGTTGTTACTTGAGTGATTTTAACAAAATTGACACGGGTAATAGCTAATACAGAATTCCATTTTCAATTTTGTATCAACTATCACCTGAGTCAGTTTCATTAAAATCGGTCGAGAAACAACGAGGTTTTGAGGATTTCGGAACTTTTTTTCGAAACTTTATCGTTCGAATATTTTTCTTTCGAAACTTTAACACTTCGAAACTTTATTTATTTATTTATTTGCTTTATAAACTTTATCCTTTTGAAACTTTGGCATTTCGAAACTTTGTCCTTCGAAACTTTGCCATTCGAAATTTGCGGATTCCCATATGAATTTATATAAGAAAGCGCTGTAATATTGCCGTTATCTCCGTTCCACAGTATTCTTGGATTTTAATTTTTTGAAATCATGTTTAGATCAATAATTTGTAAATTTTTCTTGAGGTTGAGGTGTGAATCATTATTATGGGCCCGAAAAACAAGCACTGTCGAGAATCGATTCTTTTTGAAGTCTCAATATCTTTTTATTGGGGTCTCGAGGCTCGAATTGAAAAGGTCCTCAAAGAATTTTAACCTATACATAGATAATATTATTTTCTATAAAATTAAATAAATTATTTTAGATTTTTATCAAAGAATTCATGTAAGTTGAACTGAACTTAACACAAATTGCGTATGACAAAGGCCCTTACTATGTCACTGATGAACCAAAGTGAGTAAGTCGAACGAAACGCCAATTTATGGGACTAAGGCCATAAAAAGCTATTTAGAATAAATAAATTATTTTTCAAAAAATTCATCATTTAAGAGAAAACCCCAAAATAAGGTTATTTTTGACTTTTTTCCATTTTAAATAAAAAATAATTTCTTTTAAATGACATCTATGTAAATGTAAAAAATAAGTATGCTTACCTCTTGAAGGTTGAATAAACAACAAACTGTAAGAAAATAAATTTTCTAACATTTACCGTTTTAGAATGTTTAGCAAAAAATGTCTGTTTTCGATATTTTTTCGTTTTGAAGTAGTAATATCTTGTTACTGGTCACTCGTATTGAAAAAAGTTTAACTCAGCATAAATTATTTTATGACAACTTTATTATTCAAGAGTTAAAAAAAAAAATCTGGAATTTTGGGGTTTTGAGGAAATTTTTTTAAATAATTATATCTTTAAAATAATACTATTTAGAAAAATAGGTTAATTTTTTTAGATAGAGGGTAACATAATGCACAAACTTTTCATACAAATGTTTTCGATAACACTGACCATTTCTGAGTTATTCGCAAGAAAGAATATATGTTTTTTGAAACATCAATTTCTTCAAAAAGTGGCACAACATTTTTGGTAGAGAATCACATTATCTACATACAAGTTTTGCATATATTACTTTTTTAAAATCATGTATCAAAGTTTCAAGTTTCAAAGTTTCAAAGTTTTACGGGAAAAAAAAGTATCTTCGAAATTTAACCTTAATAACTTTTAAGGCAAGCCAGAGTCGTTTGTAGACTTTTGCATGCGTAGCGTACTCCTTATGCTAAAATGAAGATAGAAAATTGCATTTAAAAATCTTCACTTATGCTAAAATTAAGATAGAAAATTGCATTTAAAAATCTTCACTTGGAATTTTTCCGCAGATTGGCATTTTATTTGTTCTTTTTTTCAAATCACAACATTGTCACCAATAGTGACAATAGTTTGTGTGCTTATTTAAGAAAGTTGTAGAGTTAAGATATTTAGATAAGATAATAACTTTATTTAACACAGTTCACACTTCTTATTTGTAACAAATCATAAATAAGCATGGCTTTATGCCGTCCGCCAGGGGAAAGTTGTATATGTAGGTATTCCAGTGGAATCAAATTTTCCGAAAACCAATGGAAAACCACATAACATTTCTTTTTAAGCTCTGAGTGTGTGAGCAGAGTATGATCAAAAATCTTACCCTAATCCAGCTCAAACTCCTGGCACAGTTCCCAATTTCTGTTACACTCGAATAGATAAACTTTGTCAAGAAACGATGAAAATTGAAACGAAACGATGCAAATTATGCCAGATTTACACGATTGGAAAACTGGCATTATAATGACAGAAACAACAAAAAAAGAATATACAAATTCAATATTGTTTTTGTCATTATAATGACAGCTTTCCATTCATTAAAATCCGGTATTAAAGTAAATAAGTACGACAAGGAATAATTTTGGAACATGCTTGAAAACTGGAATTGTCGTTAAAAAAAACTGTTAAACCACATGGTAATACGTTTGAAGTTGGCCGCCCTTATGCCGGATTTACACGACTGGAAAGCTGCCATTATTATGAAAAAAGAATGAATTTGTTCACTCTTTTGTTGTTGTTTCTATCATTATAATGCCCGTTTTCCAATCGTGTAAATCCGGCAACTTAACCTGCTCAGCCAATTTATTCTGAGTCTATAGCAGAGCACGCGTACCGAACCTCTTGGATTATAAAAATAAACATAAGGTGAGCACTCTGATGTTTTTGAGCCAAGAAGCAACAGATTCAATTTTGACAGCTCAGCGACGTGGATAATATTAGGAATATATGTAATAAACCCCAATAAAATTACATTTAAGTCTAAGTCTTAATAGGTATAATAAGGTTATTCATACACCGGTGTAAAACTTTACAACGTTTACACCGGCAATTACATGAATAATTTGAATGCTTTTAAGAACTACATACTTCTAAACAATTAACTATTTAAATACGAAAAATTATCTTATAATTCTATTGGTCTTTTGTCAAACATTCAGCATTTTTCGATATTTAGAAGTAGGTAGCGCAACTGCTTTTAATTCCTACATAATATTATGGATAATGAATTTGCTCATTTTTGGAAAATTTTAATTTCTCGCTTACTGACGCCAGGCCAAAGAACTATGTAGAAATATTAATTAAAGAGCATCAACATTATCTTAATACATAAGTATTAGTAGGAACTGTTTGATATCCATCCAAGCAGAGATTACTTACTCAGGCATATTGGAACTCCGTAAGATTAATTGCTGATCTAATTAAGAAAACAAATGTTTACTTTAACCAAATAAACAGCTTTCAAATTTTGTAAAAAAAAAATGGAATAGATATAAACACAAATTTCTTTTTTATCACTGCGGCTGCGTTAATGGAATGGTTGGTTTTGCTTGACACAAAAGGTACAACTAAACAAAGTAAACCGTTCGTGTTGACGATGAGCGATAGCGAACAACAAACACGTCAGATATCACCGGATACCGAATGTCAACTAAATACTTTTTCTCTTTCAATTGAGTTCATAGTCTCGTCATTATTTGCTGGAACCTGGATGTATGAAACCACAATGGAATATTGGAAATATGCACAGATAGAATAGAAATATATAAACAGTAAAACCCACTTATAAGTGCATTGATCATGTCCGCTAAACTGGAACACACAATTTTGCTCAGGGAATGTCAGGGAATTCAAGAAGCGATCACGGATTTTTAAAAATTCGCTTAGCTCCTTTTTATTTTTTTTCTGATTGAACATTTCATTTAAATGAATTATTTTTTATTAAGTCATTACAATGAATTATGCTGCATAGTCGTCACTTTAGTTAAAATCAACAATTTTTTATTTCGTGAAGTTATCGTTTCCCACTTTAAACGCAGTTGGTAATTTAATTTTTATTACCCTCAAGAAGGTACATAGGTAGATCTTTGGGAAATAAAAGTTAAGTTTATTCGGTTTAAAATTTTATGAACTCAATTTAAATGCAGACTAAGGCACCAGTTATAGCTATCATTGAAACTCATAATTGAAAATTTTAATGATTGAGTTTGAGACATTTATTATTTTGAAGAACAAATAAAGCTCAAGGCTTAATTAATATTTCTGTAAAAAAAATTTAAAAATAGGCCCAAATTTCCACATAAAATGACTTCATCCAATGATCATTGTAAGGTAGTTCATTCATTGAATAAAGAAAAGTCTTTTTATGTGGGAGGTTGGGCCTATTGGAAATTTTTTGTGACTAGAAATATTAATTTAGTCTTGAGCTTTATTTGTTCATCAACAAAATAAATGGTTTTACTTAAATCCTTTATTATTTTGATGGACAAATAAAGCTCAAGCTCTAAATGATTTAGCTTTCTAAGTGTCTCAAAATCAATCACTAATACTTTCAAAGATAGTAATAACTGGCACCTAAGAGCCCATAGCAGATTTTGGCTGTGATTTATAGTAAACTAAAAAGTATAGGCGTCGAAAGCTTCAGTAAAGGCTATTAAATAAAATGCACCACTAGGTCGCACGTACTTGGTCTTACGTTGAAGGCACTGAGGGTTTAAAAAAATTGTAAACATTTTTTGAAAATATTTTAGAAAGTACTAAAAACTCTTGAGTATCGAGTTTAAAAAAAATCGATCAAATCGTTTTCGAAATATTTGATATTCAGAAATAAATTAAAAAAAATTTGTTTAAAATACAAAAAAAAAATTTTAATTTAAATACACATACAAATATTTATAGTTCTTGGAAGCCTCTGTATACAAAAATATTAAAATTGTCATAACATTTTGAAGATAATCGAAAATTAAAAAAATGATTTTTTGGGAAGGAACCATTAATAACAATTTTTTGAAAAATGGTTTTACAACCTTAGAAGCCTTTACTAAAAGTAATTTATTGAATTTTTTTAAAGAAAAGTTGTCGAACTTTTTTTGAGAAAAAATCGTATGTCAGGTACCGTTATTTTTGGTTCTAAAAAAATGAGAAAAATGTGTAGACATAATCACCAAAAACTACTATATACCAAGTATGAAGAAAATCAACCGGCCGTTTAGGCTGTAGACGAACAGATAGACAGACAGAATTGTGACACCCACTTTAACTATTTTGATAAGAAAGATAATTTATAACATGATCTCTTTTTTGGTAAAAATGTTCCTTGCTGTTATTAATTATTGAAACTTGCCACATTAAAGGTTCCAACGATTAATTATAGGTTGTGGATTGTCTCCTCTTTGAGAGGTCTGATGATGTTTGGGAAAAAGAAGAAATAGACTTTTTACTTCAAAGTTGGTTCTTTATAAAAGAGATAAAGAGAATTTTTACCGTATACATCTTGCAATGACTAAAGCATAGAGTACCTATAATATAGGTACTCTATGGACTAAAGCGTAAGTCAATAAAATGTGAATGCAGTTTCTTATATAATTTTAAAATTTGAGCATGTTCTTCCTCAATTTGAACTGGCATGTACGGAGTATTATTTCAAGTAGCTCTAAGTTACTTACTTCGTTGTGGCTTTCAAATAAAAAGCTTGCTTTGCTGACACCATACAATTCTTCGATTGTTTCTACAAATTCAGTACTTCTTCCTTCAACAACGCTTTTTGCCTTCAAAAATTTATAAGCCGTTCTAAAGCTCTTTTCGTCAAAAAACATTTCCTCAAGCAAGTGCAGTAATTTTAGACATTTCGAAGGGTTGACATAAACTGCTTCCCTCATAAGAAACAATGTTGTTTCGTGAGTTTCCAGCATTCTTAGTACCAAAAGCACTCTGGTTGCAAGGTGTCCAAAAAAGGTGGGTCTTATTTTGCTAGCTTTCGAGTTCAATGTTTCATTTTCCATCAGAACTTTTGTGATATGAATAAAATGTTGAAAAAATTCATAAAACGGTACAACTTTCATGAGATTGTTGCAATTTGCAGGATCCAAATAAATGTTAGATTGCCATATTGAAAGTTGACCAGCTTTCAAACATTCTGCTATATTAATATCTCGTACTTTGTGAAAGACGTCGACGTAAAAAAGATTTAATCCAATGGAATTCAGACACTCGTCAGTGGGGCAAGTATATTTTTTGTAGAGGTTTTGGAAAGTAGTATAATTTTCAATGAGAACCTGCTGTAAGTGTTTTGCCTCAAGAGATGAGTTGAAAGATCCTGGAGGTATTTCATAGTTAGGAATACGCATTGGATTGATGGGAGAGAAATTAATTGAATATTCATCTAGCAGTCTTTTTACAATATTTAAGAAGGCATTTAATTTCTCAGCCAGAGATTCATATTTTGAATTCAAAACTAAAATATTAACTACTTCCGAAAGTATATTTTGACTTTCCTGACAATTTCTGATGCACTGCGATTCTTTGTATTGATCGTCAATAAACAACTTTCTACTAGAATAACAGCTCCCATTGCAGGCTATGATTATACCTGCTCCATCCTTTTTTCCACGTGACCACTGACAAATAACAAACATTTGCTTAAATGTCAGCATACCCAAACCGTGCTGCTGGCCATTCAGCCAATGACCAATGTATTTTGTTTTTGTTGAAAGCCGTTCTTCCGTATTCCAGTTATACTCCCCAAACCCCGAAAATTTATTATCAGTCCAGTATCCATTGTAAGAATTTCCATTTTTAAAAGTAAATCTTCCCCGTTTTCTTAAAGCCGAACTGTTAAATATTCCGTTGAAAACTCCACTACAATCACGAGCCTCCCCGCTCTTAAGTCTTCCGGTATGAAAAATGCCTGTAACTTCTATTCTTGTCTAATTAAGGAAATTAAAAATTAAAAAAGTTAAATATGCTATTTAAACTGGCATCTTACTTTCAAGATTCCCTTTCCATGAAACTTTCCATTCTGAAAGTAGCCACTGTATTCAAACTTTTTCGATTTATAATGACCATAGCCATGTTGGCGACCAGCCAAAAGTTCCCCTTTGTAAATATCGCCGTTAATATACGTTAAACTTCCCAGCCCTTTCGAAAAGCTTCTTTCAAAAGAACCTTAAACCAGATTAAATGTGAAGCTTTTATATGTGCTTAAAAAAAATCCTTACCTTTGTAGAACGTACCAATTTTGAAGTGGTAAGTCCCAAATCCATTAAAACCATTAGAATTAAGCCATCCAAAGTAAGAATTTGAGTTAGGAAATTGAAGTTTTGCAAATGAATTCTTAGACTTGAAATCAAAATTCTATACTTAATTTAAAAAATCATATTTAAAATATTTTGCCCTTTTACTGCAAGAATTGTTGCTGTTCGATTTAATAGACTATTAAGAAGTTGTCTCATGATCGTTTCTTTTCGGCTATTAGAAGCCAACGGCTCCAAGTGAGAAGTACCTGCTTTGTGAAGATCTTGTTTTGATACATCTTTACCAACAACAGTTAGTTTGGAATTCGGCTTTTCAGATAGCATTGTTATTAAGTTTTTATAATATTTTTGTTTGTACTTATTTGTTATGTATTTGATTAATACGAACAGACTTCTATTGATTGTTTACTACAGAAGAAATTTTGTTGAAAACAAGCATGTTTTTTGTTAGGCACTATTGAAGGCCAAGTCTAAAACCTGAACTGTGTGAAAAACCATGAGCTTTAGTGGTAATAAAGTGAAAATCTTGTTTCAGAACCGAAAACAGTTTAAAATGGGTTTTAAGTGCCGTTTCGTCCGGCTTACTCACTTGGTTTCATCAGTGATATAGTGAAGGCCTTTGTCATATTGTATTAAGTTCAGTTTTTACTTACGTGGATTTTTTGAAAAAACACCACTGTAAACTATATTCTACAAGATTAGAATTCCTAGTCATTAAGCTGGACATTTCTGCCAGGCCAGGCATAGTTTCTATAAGAAGGTTCTTTTTTTATAATACAAATTCTATATACTATTGAAATAAATCAGCTGAGGAGTAGAAGATTTTGCATTAAAGATTGGAAATGTTGAATTATTGATTAAAAATAGCTTTTAATGGCCCTTAGTCCTATTCAAATTGACATTTCGCCAAAACATTTCCAGTATAATTATTAGGAATTCTTATCCTGTTGGATATAGCTTACAGTGGTGTTTTGTCAAAAAAGCCACGTAAGTTAGACTTAAATTAATACAAATTGCATATGACAAAGGCCCTCACTAAGTCACTGATGAGTCCAAGTGAGTAAGCCGGACGAAACGCCGATTTGCAGGACTAAAGGCCATTAAAAGCTATTTTGAATCAATAATACAACAAGTACAATCCTAAATCACCAACAAAAAAAAACAAGGTAAGATCAAAGAATACCACTTTGAATTAAATATTTTTTCGAATGATTTGGCTTCGCAGACGAAAATTTTTAATTCAAAGTGTTTCCCACTTTAAAAACAAATATGTTCATAATTTGATTTAACCATTGTTTCCTTTTCTTTTGAGATGTCATCATCGTTGATTTGAATTCATCCATCCTCAGGCGTTTTTCTTTTTTAGTTCAGAATAGAGCTCTGAACAGAGTCCGAGCGTATGGAGCATGTTCTAAAAATCCTCTGGTCTGAACCAAGCGTGCTCTGAGCGCTCTGAATTATTTCACATAACTCTAGCTATCAAATGCTTGTATTCAGCATTAAATCTGTCTGCTGAGTCATTTTATTCTAAGCTCATGGAGCGCACTCTGTACAAACTCACTCAGAATACACTCAGAACGAAAAAAGAAACACGAATTTTTGGCTCTGAACCCTCAGAGCTTAAAAAGAAACACAATTTTTTGTTTGACAGTTCGGGCTCCATTCTGAACTTAAAAAGAAAAACGCCTCTTGAAACAATTGGCCAGTTTATATTTCTTGACCGCTCACTATTTTTCCCCAAATTTTTTGACAGCAGGAGAATAAAATTAATATAAACAGTCTTCCTTACATAGATGTCAAAACAACTCTCCTATCTTTTCTTCGTATGTGTACCTAAACCAAAGCTAAGCGGAAAAGTGAAGAGTTTTCGAGAAGAATCCTGTTTATATTTCTGAGCGCTCTGAGTCCTCTGAAATCTCAGAAATATAAACTGGCCAAATATTTATCTGCTTCGATTAAACTATAACGCCCATATTATTCTCTCGTTTAATCCAGATTAAAACTTAAGTGCAGATTAAAAATAATTTAAATCCAATTCCATATTTTTTGCTTGTTAAATCCACACTTAAGTCCAATTTTTTAAATCCAATCCCGATTAATCGAATTGGATTTAAACTGCTCTCCATATAATAAAGCGGAGCACGTACTTAGAGCAGGTGCTCCATGAGAATCAAAGGAGGTGCTCAATAAAAAAGTACCTGCTCTCGTTTCGTATGAATAAAATTGTAAACAAAATTAAGAGCACCTCCTCGTTCGAACATAGCAGCTCCTCTCAAACCTCAAACAAAATTATATTGTTTTTGACATTTGGAATTAATTTCGATGATTTATAAAAAAATAATAATTTAAGAAATGAATATTCTTATGTTGTTTTACCCTGCATTTGTTTGTGAAACATGGAAAAATGTTATTTGACTTGTCCAAAACATCGTTCTAACGGGTGATTTTTTAGCTGGTTTGGTTTTGGCAACACTGGTTTTGACAGCTGACGTGTGTTTAGTACCTTGTGTCACTGTCAAACAGCTTCAGTTTGGTTTGCAATTTAACCATGGATCGTCTTACAAATGAACAACGCTTGCAAATTATTGAATTTTACTATCAAAATTCGTGCTCGGTTCGAAATGTTCATCGCGCGCTGCTTCCATTTTATGGTCGGCATTCTCGACCTTCTGAGCAGTCTATTCGGAAGATTGTGACCAAATTTCGCACCAAATTTACTTTGTTGGACATTAAACCACCAACACGTTTACGTACTGTGCGTAGTGAAGAAAATATTGCGGCCGTATCAGCTAGTGTGACAGAAGACCGCGAAATGTCGATTCGGCGCCGTTCCCAGCAGTTAGGCCTTTGTTACAGCACTACGTGGAAAATTTTGCGGAAGGATTTGGGCGTAAAGCCTTTTAAGATACAGCTGGTGCAAGAACTAAAGCCAGCCGACCTACCACAACGCCGAATTTTTGGTGAATGGGCTCTTGGAAAGCTGGCCGAGGATCCGCTTTTTTATCGAAAAATTGTGTTCAGCGATGAGGCTCATTTTTGGTTGAATGGGTACGTAAATAAGCATAATTGCCGCATTTGGAGTGAAGATCAGCCAGAAGCATTGCAACAGCTACCAATGCATCCCGAAAAAGCCACTGTTTGGTGCGGTTTATGGGCCGGCGGCATTATTGGGCCATATTTCTTCAAAGATGATGCGAATCGCAGCGTTACTGTCAATGGTGAACGCTACCGAGCGATGATAACAAACTTTTTTTTGCCCGAAATGGAAGTTCTTGACTTGCATGATATGTGGTTTCAACAAGACGGTGCCACATGCCACACAGCACGCGAAACAATGGCGCAATTGCGAGGCGTGTTTGGTGAACAGTTAATTTCACGTTTCGGGCCGGTCAATTGGCCGCCTAGATCGTGCGATTTGACACCATTAGATTATTTTTTGTGGGGGTATGTCAAGGCTAATGTCTATAGGGACAAGCCCGCTTCGATTGACGCACTGGAAGCCAACATCCATGCATTCATTCGTGAGATACCGGCCGATATGTGTGAAAGAGTATGCCAAAATTGGACTCAGCGGATGGGCTACCTGAGACGCAGCCGCGGTCAATATTTGCATGAAATTATCTTTAAACATTAAATTGCAAGGTTCAAACTATCGATTCAAATAAATATTTCATTAATTTTTTCGAATTTTGTGTGTTTTTTTTTTTAAAGTTCTAAGCCTCTTAAAAAATCACCCGTTATAATAACACATTCTCGTCTTCTCGAGTTATTATTGAATGCAGTTTTTCAAATGTAAGTATCTGAATTTTGATTAGAAGTAAGTATAACGGAACAACATATGTACATACATATATATGTATATATCTATGTACATACACACACACTTTTCAAAACCTTAATCTCCTATGTAGTGAAAAAATTACCTCATTTTTTCAAAATTTCTTAGGGCACCACCCACCAACATCCATCCTAAATTATTACAAAGGAGAAGAAGTAATTCATACTTTATTTGTTTAATTTTCTTTTTCTCTTATAAACTTTTACCTTGCGATTAAAAATTGGCATAAGCTCAGCTATTTATGAAGAAAAAGGTACTAAAAGCTATTTACTACAACGTTGAGCAACCAACTGATCTAACTTACACATTAGGAGCAGGTGCTCCTCTCGATAGAGCACGTGCTTTGGTTTATTCATACCTAACAATGGAGCAGGTGCTTACCCTGAGAAGGTTCTCATCAAACATGAAGATGCTCAATAGTTGATCACCTTCTCTATTATTTTATTCATACCAAATGAAGCACCTGCTTCGAAAAGTTGAGTTTTGAGCAGCTGCTCTGTTTTATTCATATCACCCATTGTCTCAGTACCATATGGTCACTAAGCACATCTCGCTATAGTCTTGCCATGCCCATTTACACGGAAATCTGTGTCATGATTTTCTCGCTATGGTCTCGCCGTGACACTCACACAGGGCATTACCCATGTTTTGCCATTGTCTCTCTTTTAACAAAATTAAAATTTTCAAAATGGGTAAAAAGTCCAAAGTTGGTTTTTAGTGTTCTTCAATATTTCTTAAGTTCTTTTCACCGTGCCCATCTACACGACTATCTGAGTCATGATAGTTTTCTCGCTTTAGTCTCGCTTTGGTCTCGCAATGACATCTACACGTTGTTTTTGTCATTGTGCAAGTTTAATCTCGTTTAGTATCGCTGTAGTATTGCCAATGTCGTTTAAACTTGCGACTCGATTTACATTTGTGTTCAATTTCCACTTGATATTGAAGTTGATTGATATTTTGGTCACTTCTTATTAATAATAAATTATTAACCATTTTTTATCAATCAAAAATCGTTTTAATAAGTATATATTTTAAATATTTTATACGCTCGTGGAAAACACATACCTTCAACTACGAGTATTACGGGAGAACTTTGGTATTTCAAAAATTTAACATTTGATTAAAAAACATTTTACATCTTGATTAAGGGCATTTTAAGTCCTTTGGATTTAAGCCATGTTTAAAGTGAATAATATGGATATGGATTTAAATTCTTGGATTTAATAGTTGGATTTAAAATGCACTTTAATCCAATTTAAATCAGGAGTGAATAATATGGTGGCAAGCATCCTAGATTGAAATGCAAAAAAAATTTAAAATTATTCTTTAAAGCCTTCGGGGCCTGATTTTTTTTTTGATTTAAAGTAAAATGGCAACCAATTCAACAAACAAATGTCTAAAATAAACATAAAGAAGTAATAATAATGTCTCGAATAAATGTGTTCACAAATGCTTAGCAGATACATACATACTTCGAGAAACTCCGAAGCACTCCCGAAATTCTATACATTAAGCTAAAATATAAATTAAAAAAGGCTAAAAAATCTGACTTTCACGTTGGCTTCACGATGTTACACTTTAAAAGTACGTGCAAAGAAATTTGAAATTCGATTTCGAAAAAATATTAGCATTTTGCACTTTGAAACTACAATGAATGTTCTTTAAATCTTACAAAAGTTGATTCCAATGTAAAATTTAATACGATTTGCTTTGAAACAAGGTTCGTTTTATTAAATATATTTTGTCTATTCAAACTAACAGGTTTTCAACACGAAATTAATTATGATTCATTCATTTGTTTTAAGCCCAGTCGGGATAGCATTTTAAATGCAAAAAATTAGAGGGGTTCATTAAGAGTCTAAAAAAAAGTTTTCGACTTCCTAGCTCCATTGCGTTAGCCGCCATCTTGAATTTAACGAAAATCGGTTTTTGTGAAATAACTGGCCTATTTTCAACTTTTGAGCAAAATGTTGTAGATAATTGAATTTTGAACAACTTTTGTTGAGCTAATTTTTACTCAAAAGTTAAAAATAGGCGAGTTATTCCACAAAAATCGATTTTCTTGCGACTGAAACTGAGACCCAACCAAAATCAGACGATACCGATACCAATACCGAGACGAGACTTTGTTATACGAGAAGAAACGAGACTGAGACTTATACCGAGACAGTGCTGAAATTTTTCGATTTTGACGATACCAAGACGATACTTTTAAAAGTATCGTTTAGTTTGGTATCTTGGTCAGCCCTAGTTTGGTCTCATATAACCAAGTCTCGCCTTGGTATCGTCGCTTTTGAGCTGGTATCGTTTCGGGTTCCGATACCGATACCAAACGATAACGAGACATTCTGATATCGTTGCCAGCCGTAAATGTGTGGGTGGATTTTTTCCATTCTATCCACCATTAAGGCTACCGTCTGTTGTTCAAAATTCCAAGATTTTACCGTGTGGAAAGTACACCAAAATTTTTCGATCTCTCAGTGAGTCAGTGAGTGAGTGAGTCAGTAACAGTTTTATTGATTTTTGAACTTAAAAAAACTTGTATCGTTTCTTGAAACAAAACAAAATATTTGGCCAAATTTGGTATGTTTTGCTTTATTTCCTTGGACTTTATTTTACCTGAATAAATCACAATTTATACATAATTACATCGATAAATTTACCACTATAAAACTGTGAATGAATTATTTAAAAGAAATGATTAAAGCAACAACTTTGTTATAAAATTTTTTTCTTAATTCTCAACTTCTTCATTTTTTTCCAAAATGCTTATTGTGTATCAAGAGAAAATCAGCGTCGTCCTGCTAATTTTGTTTAAGCTTTGAGAAACAGTTGTTTTTAAACAAAAGCGAGACGGAAAATTAAAAATATTCCCAAACATGCAAGAAAAAAACCTTTTGTAACTTGTGAAAAAAATGTTTTTTTGTTTCAAATCAAAAACTTCTCTGTTTTGAGGGAAGAAGTTTACCAGCTGCAAAATTCTCAAGAAGATTCAGATACGCGGATAATGTTACATTTATCTTTTTTGGAGAAAAGGAGTACTACACTAATTAAATCGTCTGATACAGATGTTCTTATTATAGCTCTTTCCAATCTCCCTTTATTTAAAAATGACATTAGGTAAGTTATGAAAACTGGCCAAGTCTCAGCATTTTTCAAAAAAGGAAAAATTCAACCATTTTCCATACTACCAATTTTACTCTCATTTTCACTCTTTTTCAATCATTTTCATCATACTATAAAAAAGGCCTGACATACGAAGAATTTTTCAAAGATTGGGATTTTTTTTAAATATTGACCAGGAAGATTTTAGCAAAATAGAAAAGTTTGTTTGCAAACTGTACAATACAAAGGCAAGTAATGTAGATGCGGAGAGATATGAAATATTCTATAAATCATGCAAGACTTCTTCAAAAAATATTTTATTTTATATGCTAGGGGCTTTCAAAAAATGGAAGCGTTTTAGAATACCAGATGATCTACAAGAGTACCGTCGTTTCAGTAACATTACTGTTCATCTTGTACGTACATCAAAAGTTGTTTGGTATTAAAGTCGTTTAAACCTCTCTAAATAGGCGTAAATGGTAGAAAAATATCAAGGAAATTGTCAATCAAAAATTAACAAAAAGCATTTTTCCTGCCCAATGGATGCATGCATAATAGCAATTCCTAACAAAAGTGCTAATGCTGAGTTTCGTCCAATTTCCTTCCTTTCTAAAGTCATAGAAAAACTAATAAACTAACTAACCACTAACAGCATTTCTCACCCAAAATAGTCTTCTAGCTTTAAAGCTGTCAGATTTTCGTGCAGGTCGCAGCAGTACAACGAATCATCGAAAGGACAAGAAATGCTTTATATGAAAATGAAGTTACGTTCTTAATATTTTTAGATTATTCAAAGGCATTTGATACTTGATTAATCACAATTTCATTTATCAAAAGCTATTAAACATATATAACTCAGAGAAAAAAGCAGATATAACTAACAATTTCTGGTTTATTATACGTGATTTTCAGGTTGTTATTTTTCAACTCGGTAGATCAGGTTAACTGCTTAACCATACCTGATTTTAATGTCGTGTTAAACCAACGTAGGTTTCAGGCTATATCAGCATGACATCATGCAAATTCAACAGTGCCTTAAAATAGTAAAACTGTAAATTTTATCTGAAAACCTAGCTAGTTTTACCTGTTAAACTTGTTAACTTTACATGAAAATCTTGTTCAAAAACATGAATAAATGTTTAACATCCTGTAAATTAAACATGAAGATATTTATATTGAGATAATGTTGATTCAACCCCGTAGCCGGTAATTATTATGTCTTGGATCCATGCGTCTAGGTCCCATCTCTATCGCTTCTTACCGTCCAATTAATTTTGTATTATTCTGAAAGTAAAGACATTTTTGTATGTGTAGTATTTTATTTAAAAAATACTGATACTTACTTAGTTTTGAACTGGGAACCTCTCACATATGGAGATAGCACGCATCCTTTGGGCCACTTGTGCCAAATATCAATAAGTTGCCACTGATTTTGTTTGGATGGCTTGTGTGTGTATGTGCTTTAACAATGCTGTCACGTTGAAATTAACTGGCAGAGTGTTTCTTTAATATGAGGCCAGGTTAAATGCAACAGGTTAACATTGTAAAAATATCCATATAAAATATTACTTTAACCTGATTTGCGGTTAAATAGAAATTCATAACAAGCAGTGTTAAAAAAAACCCGATCTCAGTAAAAATTAGCTCTATATTCTTATCAAAATTTCTTGTTTACCAGAATTCAGTGCTAAAAAAACAGTTCATCTTCTTAAATCAACTTGAATTTGGTAATATAGGCCACCAGTTACCTAATTTAACACTTAATACATATAAGGTTATTAAAATCAGGTGAATGTCTTAAATGTCTGCAACTTTATATGGGATTATGCACCTTGTAAATTTAACAGGGCCCAGGTTAATTACTTACCTGAACTTTTTCTCTGAGTGTAATTTTTTTTTTCAGAATCAGTTAAACTCATCTTTTCGTATCTCTCTGGAAGACAACAAGCTATTTTTGTTGGAGACCAGGTTTCTGAATTGTTAGCCTTGGAATCTCACAAGGTTCAATTTTGGGCCTTACTTTTTTCTCAATTTATGTTAACGTGGCCCCTAAATTAATTCAGTACTGTGATGAGCATTTATTGGCTGACGATTTACAATTAATGAAAAGCTGCCAAGTTGGGATGATAGAGGACTCTCATCAATAAAACGATCGTCTATGAAATGTGGCCCCACTCTAAGCCCCCAAGAAACTAAATGCCTTGCTAAATAAAAAAGAATAATCGATATTTCTAGTTTCTTAGCATTTGAAATAAGCAACACTCAAGTGGATTTGGTGGATACTGCAAGGAATCTAGGTATATACTTTTTAGCCAAACAGAAATTTTACCCCCTTTGAATACGAGAAAAATGTTAGTGAAAACTCTCTTGATGCCAATCTTGACTTATCACAGCCATAAGTCAAGATTGATTGAAAATTTTTTTGCAAATTCGATAGTGTAAGTCAAATAAAGCTTAACGTTGCATTTATCAGTATCGCTCGTTATAGATATTTACAGTTTAAGTCGCTATGATCATATTTTTTTTTTCAAAATCATATAATCTTATAACTCTTCGTACTTCGTACTTTTATGATAGAATCCAGTTCTCGCTGGATTCAACCCAAATTATAGTTCCCCGTTTCTCATGTCTTATATCAAAGCGACAGTTTTTTTGGCAACGCTTCTCGGTTATGGAATTGCTTACGACGCCCTATAAGGAATACAGATAATCTAATTAGTTTTAAAAAAAATTTCTTCGTGCATTTTTCAATGCAATAGTTTAATTTGTCTCGACTTTGTTTTTGTGGGTTTGGCTACATCAAGTTATTTTTTCTCTTCCTTCTTAAAATCAAGCTATAATTTCAATAAATACAAAATACAATACAGTACCATGCTACCAACATGTTTATTTATTTTTGTTATGAGTTTTAAAACAAACTTCTCTTATTTATTATTGGAATCCATAATATACTCCTCTACTGCCAAATATATCTGAAAATATCCTCATTTTCGATATTGTTCTTAAAATATGGTTATTTCCTGACGGCTTTTTTTCTATTTCTACATAATGCCCATGGTTTGGCCTCCTCTGGAATTTGCCAATAGAAAACGGAACTCAGAGGTTATTTATATTTTCAAATGTTCAAGGCAATGCAAATATGCGTGGGAAAAGTTAATTGATTCTCAATAAAATGGACGGACAATATAGGAACTGAACTGGAAACTAATTAACAGATCCGAAATGCATCGTTATTAAAATAATTTATATAAGTATATGGTAGTTGTGATAAATTAAAGTAAAATAATTAAATAAAACATTTTTTTTAAGTTTTTCTTTTATTTTTCATGTTTTATTATTTTTATAATATAAAAAATTCATTCGTTCTTTAAGGACCTATGCGTTAGGCTATAACAAACAACACAAACTTATCCTAAGCTCATCTTCATAGCGTAATAAGAAATCATAGTACCTAATATATAAGTATACCTAGATTAAATTTGTTGGAAATACATAATTTAATTTTCATAATTTTATCGAAATGCAATCCGATTCTTACTCTTAACATATGTACATATATTCATTCCCTAGATACGTATGTATGTATATAGAAACTATATGGCCAGTTATGCATTTGTAAAAAAAATAGCTCCACATTTGATCCAACGATAGAGAAGACGAAAAAACGAGTTTCACAATTCTGTCTGTTTGACTGTTCGGCTACTAAACTTAGGGCATAGAGTTTTTTGTCCATTCCCCCACAGGTTTTTCCATTTGCTTAGAACCAAAAATAACGGTTCCTGCCCTATAATTTTCTTTTCAATTTTGCATAATCGTATTTTTCTCAAAACCGGCTCCACAACTTGTCTTCAACAAACTACTACACTTATCATCATCATATAAATGAACTGCTAAATGTATTCGGACTAAGTTTATCACTTTCACTTTTCAGAATTTGTTTAAATGGGTTCAATATAGTCCAGTAATCTTGTAGTTTAATAAAAGGTAGATCTTACATCAGATCCGGCAGTTCTGGCTTTTTGCAGAGTTGTTTGTGATGTTGGCCTAATTAATAATATATGTTTTTGATTTAGAGTGCCGAACGCATCATGTTGCTGAAATTTTTTTTATATGAATTTTAGGATGATTAGGATGACGAATAATTTACCAACAAAAACCGGTTACTTAAGGCTTATACGAATCCAACAAAAATAAATACAAACGAATAGTAAATAAGACCAGTAATAAATATAATTAACCAACTGTCAAAACGATCGAAGAAGGATGAGATTTAAACAGATAGACACAAAATACTGCAACAACGATGCAGCCAAGCGGCTAGTCAGCTACGGGTGGGTTTGCTGAATTTTAAATGCGAATAAAAAAAGAATAATAATTTGGGTCAAAAAAAAGGTAAATTAAATGAAGGTATTTACAGGGGCGTACGCACTTACGCTACAGGGTGGGTGCCAGAAAACTTTTTAGGGCCGTTTTTAACTTGACCGGGTACTGAAAATGTTTCTTTAAATTAAGAAGAAAAACTAAATAATTTAAATCCCTGATGAGGAGTTTGAAAGTTTATATTGAAAAAAAAATTATCTGGGAAACCTTGGCTTGCGCCTGGACTAAAACCCAGAATCTTTTCGATAGAAATAAACTACAAAATCATATAATAAAACGGCAAACACGAATTTTGTGGTACAATTTACGCGGTCTATAAAGGATGAAGGAATATAAATTATATATCGTTGGAACGGTTTTTTTTGCACAGAAGTGCAGAATGCAAACATTTACACCACAGAAACTAAAACATAATAAAATAAAATTGCGTAATAAGTGCTAGCAAGAGCGAGAGCGAGACCGAGCAATTATTTTTTTTTATTTGTCGTAACCTAAATGTGACGTTTCGATTTTTTTCACCCACCAACCAACAAATTTCCCGCACTGACTTTGAAGATTACTGGAATGTCTGATGGCAGCGTTCAGTACTGCAAAAAGTAATAGTAAGTAGCTCATACTACCTTTACATGAGCGGACTGAATGATCGGATTCAATCCGGATCGAAATTTCGACACAGGTTTATGACAATTCCAGATGGAAAGATTGAGTTCAAATGGAATTGAACAGAAAGTTTTGCTTTCATTGTGTGGGTGTGACGTTGTTAATAAAAAAAAATACGTCCACAAAAATAACAAACATCCAAAATAAGCCAAAGATACAACATACAACAGTCTGGAAACAAAATACACAATTATGCACGCACACCAACAAGCATATGAAATCTGGATTCTTCAATACTTCGATCTAGGTATATACATTCTTTTCTCGATTCGATCCAGCAAATTTTTATCGAAAAATAATGTTATTAGCTCTCGAATTTCGAGGGCTGGATGAAAAAATTTAAAGCCATTTAAAATACATTTTTTTTTGGTTGGTTTTAGTTCATATTTTCAACTTAAGTTTTTTTTTGTAAAATGTATAAAATTGCTTAAACCATCAATACGAAATTTGATTTTCAACAAAAAATGTTTTCAAGAGTTTAAGTGTCGAATTCGGCTTAGTTTCCCAGCTATACCAAACATTAATATATTCAATAATAAAATCCCTTGCATGTAATTGTTACTTTATTCCCCTAATTTTTCTGTTTATTAAATAGCCTAAGAGGTTTTACCAGTAAAAGGGGGACCCTAAATCATAAGAAATCATTGCAACTCAAATAACAGAACAATCGAAAATGAAATCAACATTTCAAATTTTTCAATTTTTCGAAACAAAATTAACTCAGGAACCCATGGTTTTCATATTCGGTGGTTACTCTGAACAATACGTTGATGAATACGGTCTCTAAGTGGGAGTCCAATACAGTTTTAAGCTTCTTTCTGTTCACGCCTTCGACTGAATGAAGAATGAAGGTTTTCGTGGAGCTCTGTTACGGTACCACTCTGAGGTTGAGTTCCCACGAAACTATCTCTCACTCACATATTCAATGGATTACCCAAGTTGTTGGCGTTGTCCCAAAACTTGACAAATCCAAGGCCGGAGCAAGACATATTCACAATTACCTATTTTGAAAGATATAGAAAAAAACTATAAAACGTTGAAAACATTATCCTGAGCATTCTCTCAGTTAATCTACATATATTCTAACGTTTTGAAAATTATTAGGAGGAGAATATTTTCAATTGCCAATTGACTAAATCTTTTTGAGGAAACGAAGGAGGAATGCAATACTCAAATCATACAAACTATATCGCTATATATATATATATATTAGGTGTACCTTTGTGCAGATTTGGGAAATGATGACGATGTTAAATTAAAGTTAAAATTAATCATTCAGGATGGGCTTGTCGCCTTGTTTAAAAAGGAAAAGTTAAGTTGATGTTGTGCTGTTCAAAATCAACATTTAAGTGTCTGTGTATGTGTACTTTTCTCAACTTTGATAAAGCTTACTAGCTCAACGTGTAGATGGCGTGCGCGTCTCCAACCAATCCGCTGGCTCAACACGAAAGAACAGATAACCTCTTTTGTTCTTCTCCCCGAGTCACTTTCAAAATGCATGAGGACAACGGACAAAATTGTGGGTCAAAAAATGGGTCGGTTGGGATGGAGGGGAAAACAGACAACGAAGGCAAGAATATGACCAAACAACATAGTCAGCAGAAGGTCTTAAGAACCGAGTCAAGAGAGGTTTTTGCTGCCGTAAGCAATGTTAAAAATTTAAAACCCGAATTATTCGCACTTTTTCAGTAAATGTCGATTTTATTACTATAAAGAACTATTTGAGACGATTTTCAGCTCAAATTGATGCAAGTTTAATTAATTTTAAATCGTAGGGCAATTTTTTCACCAAAAACAAGTCCTTTATTATAAAATCGACAGTTTCTGAAAAAAATTCGCGAACATTTCGAGGTTTTTGAATTTTTTGCCATGATCCGTTGGGCTCTCGGGGTCAAAAACTTGAATATTATTTATTAGGCCAATATCACAAGAAACTCCGCAAAAAATCAGAACAACTGGATTTGACGCAAGGTCTGATGTATATGTTGTTACTTAAGTAATAGAGATTTGGGTAAAATTATTGGTGTATAAAGGCCCATATCTCGATATGGCTTTTCAAAAAAAAAAAATTAAAATGACATTCATAATACAAATGAAAGCACCCTAGATAGGTTTACGATATATGAATGTAGTTTACATATGTTATGTAAGAAACTCTCTTCAAGATTACTCGTGAACATTCACTTTTATTCACATATGGAAAGGAAAATAGGATCTCAATAATTTTTTATCCTGACAAAATCTTGCAAGTCTCCATATCCCTATATGAGTTAAAATTATAAACTTTTTGAGTGTATTCAGACTTGATTTCCTAAAGTATTTTTTTTTTTTAATTTTATATTCCTCATTTGCACTGAATAATAAATGAACATTCGCATACAAAATTATTCAATATAAATTGTTGATTATATAAATGAGTTTCGCACTTATTGTGTGGAATGTGGATTTCTATTTACACGCAGAAAACCCTAATTAAATTCACATAACTGTTTGCTGGAAAACCGCGACATAAAATCCAAACAAAGCTTTAAAAGGTCCGACCTTCAATTAATTCAAATTCAATTGAACAAAATTCAAATTTTTTAAAACGCGTAAATAATGATGCCAGACTTACAAATGCCCTCAAATTTATAGCAAAAAAAAAAAACGAAATTTAACGAAAAATCATTTCATTTATTTATTCTTAGGTGCTTGCTCACACGTGAAGAACGAAATTGTTTTAGATGTGATAAAAATTATTCTGTAGATTCTGTTTTCGTTATTTCAAAGCGGTGAAAAATAAAATATTTAGTTTATATCCACATTACACACTAGCGCCAGTACTTACACAAAGGAACTATTTATCAATTTACTCTACCAAATATTTTCAAAATATGTGTTTTTTTAAATTTTGTATCCCCTTCTCATCCGAAAATCATCATAAATCGAAGAAAATGCATGAGTTTCATCACATGGTATCAGGGGCATTAAAATGTTTTATATTATTGGCTATAAATAAAAGTATTGGAAAGTACCATTACTAAAAAAACATTCTTAATGTTATATTTTTATCTGAATTTACATGACCTACTCCGAAAAGAGTATTGCCAGATCGAAAACCATACGTCTAAAAAAACGCAATTTACTTAACGATATTTTTATATAGGAAAGAATTCCTCGTTACCCTGGCGTTATAGAACAAAGCTGAAATCGGAAAATCAGACTCGAATTCAGGACAACATAAGCCTTCGGAAAAAAATTGTATGTTCTTTCGAAAAACAAATAAGAAATATTTTATCAGAGTCTCTAACCCAAAAAAAAATACCAAACATTAATTAAAGTCATTACAAGCTTCATTTTGTACAAACTAAATATTTATTTATTTATTTTTTCTTAAACTACCATAACTTATAAAATAAATTTGAGTGCTTCTTAAATAATTATAACCATACCAAGAAAGCCCAAATTAATACAGCTATTGGAAGTCCAGCGTTGAAGCCAATAAGTGCATTTAGAACACCAAAAATAGCGGCAAAGATAAAAACGTATCCCAAGTAGTAGAGGACTTCGAATCTGGTAAAAGAATTGACAAAACACAGGTTATTAACAGATTTTCAGACAATGATATAAATAATTTCGAATTAATTTAGTTCATGTCAATAAGATATCTACATTGAAGAATGCAATGACAGACTTTAAATGAAAAAGTGTGCTACTTCCTTGCGTGCGACACTTGTAAAACTATAGTATTTTTACTAGCACTGCTAGTACACTGCCTAGTGCTCATGCGAAACGAAAATTCTGATACAAAGATGACGACCTCATCGAGGAGCGATTTACACAATTGGAACAGATTTTATTTTTCATACAGAATCAATTGCTTGGATCCCGGAACAATTAATAGGTAATTGTATGCGGAAAAATTATACTTGCGTCTTTTTTGAATATTGACAGAACATTCCATTAACATTTTACCACTACGTTTTCGTGGGCATTTTGCCATTGTATTGGAGACCAATTATATTATAGCAGTTTCGTTTCGCATCAGCACCGTACCAGGCTTTATAACATAAAATCAATAAAAAATACTCACGTATTCCAAAATCTTCTATGCCACGATGTTGTCACTGCAGACTCTTTGAAATAAAATTGCCTCACTCCAATTAAACACCGATCTATAAACGCCGACCAATCACAAAGCGTGGTGTCGTAGTTGTATCGTTTTCTATCCTTTTCGTTCAACACAGACAGTATTTGTAAAGCATTTTTCAGTGAATAGCGAAAATCTCTGTCGAGGAAATAATCAAAAGCTTTGGCTCCCTTATTAAAAACTCTCATATACTCCAGGGCTCTAAAAAAATAAATTCAATGAAAATCTAATATATGAATTTTAACATTTTTTTAAACTAACGTATGTTGTGGCATTCCAATAGGTAAAATTTTCTCCGGAATATGAAAGATACTGGCAGGCAAAATGTGGAATAGATAAAAAAATAAATTGTATCTCCATCCGTTTCTTAACTTTGTCTTTGGCTTCCAAACAAAATTATCAGGCGGGTGTCGCTTAACGCCGGCATTCAAAATAACTGAAAACTCTTCAAGCGTCAAGGGATTCACTTCACCTGAAGTACAATGGATCACTTCTGGAACCGCGATGTTTCGTGTGCCAACATACCAACCCATCACAAGGGAAGCATTTATGACAAAATCGCATGGAATGATGTCGATTACGGAAGATGCTTTGCCACACATTGTTCTGAAGACACCCTTGATAAAGCCTGCCAGATAGCCTAAGTGTCCACTGTTTGCATTGCCTACCCAACCCTCAATCGGATGCTGCCAAGTTCCATAAACTGAAAAAAGGATGCATGTTTACACAAAAAATTATAAAAATTAAATTGTTAAACTCACCAATTGAAGGTCGAACAATGGCTGCTGGCCGGCCAGACATTTCGGACAACATGAGATTCTCGGCTAGATTTTTGGTGAATGTATAGGTATTAGGATGGTCACGTATAATCTCCTTGCACTTGGCATCTGTAAAATCAATCCAAGCAGACTCATCTTCTGCCATTTTCATCATCTCGTAAGGATCATAATGGGACTTGTAAACATCTTCCGTTATTAGACCTCGGTTATTACTATTGCAGAAGGCAGTCGAACAGTAAACATAAGCGGAAAGATTCTTAAGTTTCTTTGCAAACTCAATCGTTCTCATTGTTCCAGTAAGGTTTGTTCGAATGGCTGTTCGAAGTGGTGAACTGAACTTAATGGTGGCGGCACTATGGTAAATGATGTTGACTTTATCTGCCAGTTCCTGCAGAAGATCTTCTTTGAATCCAAAATTTGGCTCACTGAGCTCACCAACAACAGGAACCACTTTCTGCAGCGTTGCTTCATTGTACTTTTCAAAAATCTAATTTAAAACAATAACAATAATAACAAAATACTAGGAGATAAAATAATTTTTAAGTTTACTGGTGTTGCAAGCAGCCGTGATATTCTCTCATTTGGATCAACTTTACGTTTACCACGAACCAAAACGTAGATATAACCAATATCTGGATGTGTGTCTAGCAAAGCTTCTATCAGAACCGTTCCCAAAAACCCAGTTCCACCAGTTATGAAAATATTCTTATATGCAAAGAATTCACCAACTGAAACGGGCACATTTTTTTGAACTTTGGATTTTTCGATACATTCCGGAACGGGTTTTTCTATATTTTCATTTCTTGTTATCACTGCCATGGCGTTGTTGTTTTTAATGTTTTATTTATCTGAAAGAAGAAAAAGCTTCAGCATCAGTCAGGGATCTCGGAAAATAGTTTTAAAAAATTTCGTCATTTGTATGTAGGTATTTACATATTTCCTGGGCCGAACTACCGCATCAGCTATCGAGCAAAACTTGGCTGAATTATGTGAGCTTGGCATTACCGCTCACGTTTCCAGCAATCTAGTATACCAACATTTGAAGTGGTTACTCGTTTAATTGATGACTGGTGGCACTCACTCACTCGATCACTGACGCAGTAGTTCGGCCCCTGATTTCTCTATGTCCTATTTGGAGTCACAGCTATGATAAAAGTAACCTGGGGTGGAATCGGCTAAGGTGATTGGTGACATTTATAACAATGAAATGTGATCACATTTTATTTTTCGTCTGTGTTAGGTGATAACCAAAAATTATTATGAGATTGGCATCACTTTGAGAGACAAGTACTGAGGGCTGTCAAAAATGTATTTATTTGATTTTGATTTTGTAAAGTTGTCTTAGACATTATAATTCGACTGATTTTAGCACACTATTTAACTAGTGAATACCCGGCGGCGGGTGCTACTGCATTGAAAAAAGAATTATAAGTTTAGATTACTTCTTGGATAAAGGAATTTTTTGTATGTGAAGAGTCGAAAATCGATTTCATAAAACTGAATGCGCCTAATGCAAAGCAGTTTACATTCCACATTACAACTTCAATTATTTATACATAATTTGGAACTTATAAATATGTCCACGGATATGTTTCTGGAATTTTTCAAGAGTCGCACATTTTGATTGCTCCTAAATGTTTTTCACTGTCCAAATTTTGGCTTGATAAAAATGTTTTCACAGGCACTTATAGATAAGTTTTTTTCTGTTTTAGACCTCAGAAAATTAAAACACAATTTGTTTTTAATATGAAAATGACAAAAAAAAAGCTGTTACAAAAATATGATTGCCACATGTAACAATCACCTTCCGCAGATTTTTGTGACTGTCAACTATCACAAATCACCTTAGCCGATTCCACCCCTGGGGTTTAAAATTACCTTGTACCATTTAAAATAATTTTAGATTAAATCAATGATTGAAGTTGATTTTGGCATTCAAGAAATGCAAACGATAATGCCAAAAAAAACAATTTGCATAATTTTTAAATTCCATAATATCCTTCTATTATTTTTGGTCTAACATGAATGTCATTTTAGTAAGACTTTCATTGAAAAGACCACCATTGAAAATTTTAATTTTTAATTTTCAGTCATTTAAATCAATAATTATTTTGATGACAAAATTAAACAGAAATACCTTCCGATTCAAACGCCTTCATTTAATCACTTTTAATAAATTTTAATGATTGAACTACTTTATCAATGAAATATCAAAAGTCACTTAATGTATGGAAGTGTGTAGTTTGCATACGGAAGTGGAAGTTGGTAGACGCTTATTTCGTTTGTTTATTTCTTCATATTAACTGTGCAAAATCTTCAATGTGGTTTGAATTTTGAATCATTAACTGAAGACTGCCGGTTTCATTTTGTTTTTATTATAATAATTAATGCCAAAAAAACATAAATGTAGAAAAATTAACATTTTAGGAAATCATGCTTGAATGTTCTAGTACTAGTTATGAGAATGAATTTATCATTAACCTAGTGACCTAATTTATATTGTGTTTTAGCCAATGTCTGCAAATTCACGTTTCGACTTCATTATAATACCGTAAGATTTACCACCCAAAAGTAGGTAGACAAAAATCACATTAGTTTTTCTGGCATCAGGGCAATGCATATTCAACAAAAAGTATTTAAGGTAATAACAATATTTTCCTATTATTGTTATTTTTATTGTTCATTGAATGTGTTAAACGGGCTTTATGTCTTTGTATTATAAATTATAAATTTGTTAATGAAAGTAACTTTGTACACAAATGATAAGACAAGAGTAATTTTTCGTATCTTTGAAAAAAATATTTTTTCAAAATTGCATAGTTGTTAACTAATTCTGGTATTAATTTCGTTGGGTTCATAATTTTAGAAGAGTGCAAATAATCGTATTTAATCAAATTTTCGTTTATCGAAGTATCACAGAATATTTTATAAATAAGGCCCAAAATTATATACTTTGTTAGCAGACTTTAAGTCGGCATTTGATGCAGTCGATAGGAATGCCTTGATGTATAAGCTGTATGGAATGAGAATGTCGTGGAGCTTTGCTAGGGTCATTAAGAACCTATACAATAATACTAAATCTGCAGTTTGGGATGGCGAATAGTTATCTGATTGGTTTCAGACAAGTGCAGGAGTTTGACAGGGATGTACGCTGACTCCTTCCCTTTTTGCGCTTTATATTGAAGATCTTGTTAGCTGTCTCCCATGTGATAAAGATTACGCAGGAATCAATTAATAACGCATTTTTGTTCACCGACGATATTATTCTTTATTTGGCGCATTCACCGACCGGAATCACTACAATTAATGACCAATCGCTTGAAGGATAAACTGACAAAAGATAAAATTTCGATTTTTGCCGCCTGGAGCAACTGTTTCTCAAATAAATATATTTGCCATAACGCCAAATTTCAAGTTTTTAAAGCAGTTCCAGAATCGATCATGTTGTATGCTGCTCAGACCTGATTACGAAACTGTGCAAAATTGTTAAGGTTCTATTATAAAGAAGATTTTTCGTTTTCCATCCAACTTTCCGAATTATTGCATTATGTTGGAAACAGGACTGCCATCTCTATTTATATGAACCCTTAAGCTGCATGTATATTATATCCTGAAAATTATTGACTTACCTAAGGAAAGATTGTTCTTCATGTTATAAGGAAAAAAAACAAGTTGGTACGAAGACTGGGAAGAATTAAGTCATTGGTGCGAAATGCAGTTCAAACTAGGAGAGCTTCTTCACTTAAATTATATACCACATGGAGATGATTTGCCGATTATTTGTGGTCTATGTAACATACAGAAAAGAGAGGATACATTGCATTTCAAGGGACAAAGCCCGATGCTAGCCGAAACAAGGAGATGCTTTTGAGGTTCTGATATTTTCATGGAAGAACAGACCATAGATATTCATAATGAGATGGCCGTCAAATAATAAATTTGTTTAAATACTGCAAAGCTGCTATTGAATACTGCCAAAAAATAGTCGATGAAAGTCTTAAAACTCTAAAAATTGGTTCTACTCACTATTGAATTCTTATTTATTTATTTTTATTTACCTTGTTCTATAAAAAGTTTTTTTTTTATTAATATTGTCAATCAGCAGACAGAATGACATGCTCAATGATTTTGTAAACTCTGAATGTACAGGGTGTCCACCGGGAAGGTATACTACTTTATTTTGTCGCCATTTTGGTAAACATTAGTCTTGACAGTTCATATTTGGGGAATGGAGAGCGATATCGTGATATGATTGAAATCTTTTTAAAGCCACAACAGCCGGGATATCAATGGAATTACTGCGAGACAAACAAAGTAGTATACCTTTCCGATGGACACCCTGTATATAGAATAAAAAAATAAATAATAAACACAATATACTACTACTAAATACAAATAAGGACTCTGGGTTCAGCATTCGAATCTTAAATTTCCTTTATGGTTGTATGTGCTGTGCGGTTCGAAAAAGTAAAGTAAATACAAAACATGCTGTCTTCATACTTAAGGAACGTTTATGGTGTCACAAAATGGGCAAATAATGCAACTAACAAATTTGATACCGCACTATATGATGGCTTTAAAGTATTTCAAAAATGTTTAAGCGAAGATCTTCACAGGGATCTCGAGATTCTTACGGTTCGAGACGAAATAAAAAGTTTCGCGCGCAAACATATAAATCGACTATTATAACACGCTAATTCAACGATTATTGATTCCATTCTTGAAGAGTCGAATTTAGTATGCCGTCTGCGAAGAAATATACCTTCCGACTTGGTGCGGTGTACAGAAAACCGTTTTCGAATCGCGAAATAAGCAAAAACTTTCACCGGAAAGGACCCTGCAGCACGTTAGTTAATTTTATTAAAAATAAATTGCTAGATAAGCTTCAATTTAGTTGCAATTGGGAAGTGGAGGTGGTTTTAGTGTAGTAAGAATCTCACACACCTATGACCACGCGTTTTTCAGTCCTAATAGAGCCTGATGCACGACGATGAAAAATAAATGTTTAAGCACTATCAAACACAGACAAAAACATCTCTTTAATTTCCCGGAAAAGTTCATTTTTTAACTCAGTAAAATCTAAACAGTTGCTTAAAGTACTCGCTTTGTATTTTCTATCAATCCCATAAAATATACAATAAGATATTAAAAATTACAAGGTATTAAAGTTGAAAGCTACTTAATCATCTGCAGTTGGGTAAGTTAAATTTAAAAATTTTATCTTTATCAATTTTATCTGACATACATAAGCAGCGAAAATATCAAAAACAAAAAATTATTTATGTAAATTGCAACCGATTTTTGATTGGCTATTGGTTTCGTTTTGTTTGTTCAAAGGCTCGTCTAGAACTGTTTTGATTTATTTATTGATTAAGTATTTTATTCTTTACACGACTCATCTGGAACTCCAAACATATATTCGCGGAAACGTGCATGAGAATTTTCAATGAGACAATATTTATGAATATGTAAAATTTATTCAGTCCATACTTACATCAAATATTATGCTAATACCGATTTTTAAATCAATATTTAAACATGATTGATTCAATAGATACGCTTAATTTTAATACATCACTGAGCAAAAAATAAAAAATATAGGTATTGAACGGAATGTGGCATGTTAATATTTGCATCGTTAATATCACTATTAATAAAATAATATCAAACAGCAAGAAATAATTCAATGAACTCTCGGCACAAAAACGTGTCACATGAAATATATCTACATAAATATTGGTTGAAATTTATCAATCATAATGTTGCATTCGCATTCAGTGAACATCAACCAAGGTTTTCTTTGTGATCAATAATTCAAGTTCAACATTGGCAACGAGGAAATGAAGAATGCTTTTCTTGACAAATCAAGGCATCGAATTTCATGGAGGTACATTCAAACATACACACATAAGTGCCTTACAGTAATTCAACATGGTTTTAACTATATGCCCCATACTATTAAAAACTTTTTGATAACTACCGAAATAACAGAATATGTAGTTATGAAATAGGTACTTGGCCTTTATTTGCTTTGATGATTCAGCTCATCGATATTTGAGCTCTTAGAATGTTTCCACAATTTGTATAAATATTTTCAATTAAATTACGTCTTACGTTTAGATAATATTAAACAAGTTAAAGTTTGTGTTTTTCTTCAAAGATCAGTATGTATTCAAAAAAAAAAATGCTATTTGTTTTGATTTTAAGAAGTTTTAAATTTCAATGCCACAGAAAACCGGCTATAACAATAATATTGTTCTTATAATAAATAAGGTTTCTGAGCAGGTTTGGAAGAGTTTAAACAATTAAGGCGATTTATTTAGAAACACAGCAATTAAAATTTTTGTTTCCTAATTCACATGTATCAATTAATTACATAAGAACTTTGCACATTCCATATACGTACATATCACACACTTAGGATGATTCTATTCACAATAAAAATAAAAAAGGAAACTTTAAAGTTTTAAAAACAAATTAAATTTAGTAACGAAACTGTTCTTCTATGATTGACCAACGTCGTGTCACTACTGCCGGCCTTTTTGCATGAACATAAGATCTGAAGCTTGCGAATTTAAATATATTTGTTATTATTATTCTCAACATGCGATTTGCATAGATTTATATGATTCGTGTGAGCAAACGGTTCTTAATTTTTATCCATACATTTTATATGATATTCGAAATATATTCCACAACAACGTTTTAATGACCTTGTTATACAATTCAAAGCGAATCTTTACCAAGCGAATGCCAAATAACAGCTGTTTCCAGGAAACATTTTTTTGTTAATATAAATATTGTGAATGTATAAACTTTAAAGCATAATTACTATAAATAATCAACGATAGCCAAATAGTATACGAAATTGAAGATTGAAGGTAAAACGCTTGACTCTATACGATAATGAGTTCTTTAACAATGTGTTAGCAGTGACTTGAGTAAGATCAGGTCCGTATCTGAATGCAGGCTTACTAACTAGGGCCGATAAGCATGAGGAAGTGACCTGCATTAGAAAGAAAAACCGGTGAAATAATTTTGTTGTTGAATATTCTAAAAAAAATAAACAAGTCGCAAAAGATTGACCTCTATATAGAATCTAGGCCAAGAATTGTTTTAATTTATTTAAATAGCTATCGCTTTCACCCATTAATGGCCCAGCTTTGACAAAATGGCACAAAATAGTTGAAGCATGACTATACCTACTAAAAATGTATATGTGATTAGCAAAAAGGGCGTATCTCCATTTTAGTAGTTTTGAGATAAATGCATTTTAATGATTTTGCTTCTCTCATATTCAAATTAAATAATTTTGAAAATTTTTAAGAACGATTTCTTATTTTAAATATATAATGTACCTATACAAACATTTTCATTTTTACATTTAAAAAAAAAAAAGAAATTAGGATGCCAATTTTGAATACATATACTAATGTGGGGAGGGGCTTGGGGCTATTTTTTTTTAATTCTCTCTCAACCTTCCAGTCCAATGGTTAGAGTCAAATAAACTTTTCATAATGCAAAAATATACCTAAGAATTAATACAAAATTTATGACTGGAAATGGAGCGGCTGTAATTGATGTGCTATATGAAAAACGCGCTTGAACACTCTCATAATGTTAAAAACGTCGCACTGTATAAAAAAGCTGTAGGCATATTTTGAAAGACTCAAATATGTTTCTTTTTATTCTGAATGTTTTTTTGTATCTAGCAGTACTAAGCAGTACCAAGAACATTCTGAGTTAAAGTTCCCACATTGTTCTCCAAACCCCAACTAAAATGCTTACTATATTCTTACATAACATTTGTGGAGAAAATATCAAATAAAACAGTTGCTTCTCTAAATAAAAAATTTACTCAGCCATTTCAAAGAATTTAATTTCGATATATCAAGTGAATCCTTTAAAACAAAATAGATTGTCCCTTCGGCTGCGATAAATTGTTTCTTGTCAAATATTTTTTGACTTCGATCTTCATTTTCCCAAAGTAAAGTCACCAAAATCTCATGAAAAAATTAGCTTGAGAATAATATGGCGAATAATTATTTTGTACGCTAAATTTTTACAGATATGTTAGTGATGTACACTAAGAAACGAATTTTTTTTTTTGGAGTTGTGTACTATTGGGCCTAATTACTTGACTAAATTTTGGAAAGAATTTTTTCTTGGAGGGAAATTTGAGTGCAATCCAAAACCAAAATAGGAACTTTGATTACTATGCGATTTTTAAGGAAGTTTTAAAGATGCCTTTGAAATCGTCAAAATATATTCTACTTTAGATTCAATTTTGAGGACACTGATTGTATGATAAGCAGACAATTCCATGCAAATTATGAACACCAAAGTTTTTTTTTGGTGCTGGAAAGAAAGTTTTTTTTAGCTTTAAGCCCAGTACGTAGATCGAGCTAAAATTCCACTCTCACTTTTCTCTCCAAACTCCAGCTAAAATCCCAGCTAAATTTTGACATAAAATTGTTGTGGAGAATACATTCCAAAAAAGCAGCTGTTCTCTGAAAAAAAATCTATTAACAATTTCAAAGAATTTTATTTTTATATTTCAAGTGAATATAATCAACTGAAATGGATTTTTCTCTTTGGAATTGATTAATCATTTGTCCTTGAATATTTCTCGTACTTAATTTTCATTTTCACAAAGTAAAGCTCAAGTAAATCTCACAAATATAAGAACCTGCCACAATTTAGCTCGAGAATTGTGCCAAATGTGGCGTACAATTATTTTACGCGCTAAATTTTGACAGATAGGTCCCGTACAGTAAAAACAAAAATTTAATTTTTTAGGTGGAGCTACAGGTCAAAAATGGTGCTGTAAAAATTACAAATTGTTCAACTCTTGCAACTCCGGCTGCAGCATTTTTGACAAATATTCAAGCTTCGTCTTGCATTCTGTTCACGCGGTATGTCCCTCCCTGGACCCACCCACCAAAATATATTGTTATTAACATGCAAATCTAGAAAACGTTATTTTTCGATATAAAATTGAAAAAACCATTCATACAAATTATCGATAGCAATTTTGTGGATTTGCCCTTGATTAAGTATCAAATCACAAAATTTAAGAAATTAATATTGATTGCAGGTGTAAGAGCACCACACCCCTATGTTCTCCAACACTAAAGTAAAAAATCGCAAGAATAAATCCTTCGTTTAAAAGCAGTCATTAGCGCGGAGAAAAACGTGGAAAAAAACTACATATTACTAATGAGCTATTAATATTTTCTGCAGCATTGGACGCTGTCAAAGGACATTCCAATAATCTTTCCATTCAGTGCTGGAAAAATGGTTGGTTGGTGGGTGGAAAAAATCAAAATGTCACATTTTGGTTACGAAAAATAAAAACAAATAAATACTCGGTTTCGCTCTCGCTGGCACTTATAACGCAATTTTGTTTTTTGAATTTTTTTTTTAGTTTTTGTGGTGTAATTATTTAAAATATTGTTGATTCCACACTTCTGTGCAAAAAAAAACTTCCAACGGTACATAATTTATATGCCTTGGGCTTAGTAGACTGCGTAAATTGTACCACAAAATTCGTGTTTGCCGTTTCATTATATGATTCAATTATCAACTTAGCTCTGAAAAAATTCGTCAACACAATTTTAAAATATTGAATTTTCAAAAACAAATACTTGAATTTTTTTTTTTTAAATCCATAATTTATTTATTTTTGTCAAAATTTTAAGATGCACTGTTATTGATATTTTAAAGGATCTTTTCTTTTTTTTATTTATTGAAATCGTTCAAGCCATTAAATGGCAGGTACCGTTAATAATAGCGTTTGGTAAAAATATTTTGTATCAAAATGTACAACTTATCTCAAATAATACAGTTATTTTTATAAATCAAAATCGTGGGAGCAGTTTTTAATATAGATAAACTTTTTCTTAACGGTTGTATGGCAAGAACCGTTATTTTTGGAGCTAAGAAAATTCAATTTTCCTTCTAGAGATTCCAGATTTTTTAAGACGAGTGCTCCACTCCATTTAAAAAAAAATTTGAGTCGAAAATAGACCCAATCAAAAATAATGCACAAAAATTTGGTAATTAAATTTTCTATTTTTCTATCAATTATTGCCAAAGTTATAACAATTCAAAATTTGATTCTCCATCCAAAATTTACAAAATTCGTTTAAAAGTCGCAAGCTGCTTCCAAAATGTCTTCCATAAAAAGTCAAATATGCATAAATGTTTCTATTAATTCATTACGAACATACTTCATAGTTCTTACAGAATTTTCAAGTGAACTGAAACTGAATTTGAACTCGAAGAACCAATTGCTTCAATCAGAGATTTGATAATCTGTAGTCCCAAATTGTCAATTTGTTTTGTAAGTTTTCAGGGTGCAAAACCAAATCAACTCATTCACAATAGATTTCCCAAAAATTTAAAGTTCCATCTCGGAAAATTTTTACTTAATTTCAAAAGTAAATAGCCCAAATTGTGATTTATTCCAAAACACAATTTTAAAAGAGCAAGTGAGAAGTTAGAGGAGCCCAATTGCTGATAAATACCCTGTTCCGACAACCCTGAATTGGGAATCAGCTAAATGCCTAAAGTTTAAAATTTGAAGATCATTGGCTTAGGCTGTAGGTTAAGATACAAACAGATACTTTTTTCGTGATCTCTATCATCGAAATGTCATGTTTGATTGTTTTCTCAAATGTTTGTTTTGTACGAATCCAAAACTTCTATGTTCAGAACGGGAAGTTTACCCACACTTTGGCCATGAATTAAAAATTACTTAATTCTTACATAATTATTTTTTTTTAAGTTATAAGGTGTCAGACTTGAAATATTACCTACGTTGTTATCGAAAATTTGTTTATTGAAATGTCAAAATTTATTTGTGTGATCGCATCAAACAAGTTTTTATTATAATGCAGGTAAACAATAAGTTAAGTTTTTTTTTTATTTTAAGTTATTGTTGGTGCAGAAATGCGAAATTATATCAATTTATCATGGTGTTGTTTATAAATTTAAGTTTTTTTAACTGTAGGTATAAATAGGTATATAACTGTAGTGGAAAAATTACAATTTTTTCTGGTGGCATATTAGCTATATTATATAAATGCTTGATGAATATAGCTGATTTTGTCAAAGAAATAATTATTGATCTATTGCTCGTATCCACGATCAATTCAGCCCAACGACATTAGGGAGTTGAAAGTAAGATAAGTTTCTGTCGGCTGCCAAAAAATTAACTTTACATATATTTTCTTAGACTTTATATTTTATAATTTATATTAAAGCAGTTTGTATCAATTTATTATTTTCTTTGACTGATTCGGTGTGTATCAAATTTTTCATACTTTTTGTCACAAATCTGGTCAAATAATGGTTCTCTGAATACACTTTGGCAAAAAGCCAGAAGAGAATTGGTGATTTGTCTTGTAATTTGTTAAAATTAGCAAAATGATGTCAGTAGAGTACTTACGCGGTTCAAGTTTAATTTTAATAAAATTTAAATATTAGTTGCATTTGTCATTTTTATAATGAACATCCTGGTAGACAAAAGACAATTTACTGTATAAAATCATAAAAATAGAATTAATGGAAAAAATTATGACAAAATACCAATTCTGTCATTCTGGCATAGCAAAATAATATTTTTAGAGCTATGAATCTCTACAAGAAAGGCCTTTTACAATACAAAAATGACACCAGTATAAGGACCAAAAACGTGTGGGGCACAGTAATAGAGAATTCCAAAGTAAACAATAGCAAAACAAAGAAATATTTCCACTTCTGAGCACGTGTAGAAAGAAACATTATTTTTACAATATTATGAATTATTAAAATTTGAAGTAACATTTGAATTAAGTTCGTAAATACTCAAAAGATAACAGTTAAAAAGAGTTATTGGTGTTTTCGCATAGACCTGACATTTACCCTAAGATAATCTAAAAACGATGATAGCATTTTAGAAACTTTGTTACACAGTGTTATGCTTAATGTTTATACTGAAGGTATGTATAAGAGTCAAGATTTGAATATTTATTTTCGAAAACAAGAGTGTCTCAATACAACAATCAAAACAAAACTAAAGACCAAAACCCTGTATAATAAAATCCTGGATCCACCATTGATTGGAACTAACACAAATATAAAATGATCATTATCATTTTATTGAAAGAATAGAAATCCGAAAAGGTTCTCACTTTCACTACTATTCAAAATCTTCGAATAATCTCTCTGAAATAAGCAAACAATTCTTTTTTTTAATACAAGTCATAATTATAAAAAATTAAAGAATGGTTACTTGAGACTTATATTGTAGGTGAATATATTGGGTATCTAATTCTACATATTCTTTCACTTTATTTCTCTTACTTTCTAATATATAAACTGGCGTTGGTAATTTTGAAATAAAAATATACCAGGATTCATGTGTTATTTTAAGTATTGAATACAAATTGAAGATTTATATTCGTTTTTACTTAATTTCATTTTTTTCTTTTGCAAATTATGTTAATGGTGGATTTTACAGTTTAATGGTAGAACTTCATGGTCTCATGAATATTTAATTTTTTTCAATGCCATTTCGTTACTTTTTTTTAGAAAGGTACATTAACTTCCATTGAATATTAACTCAATTAAGTTGTTATTATCAGATAATCATTCCTGAATGAAAAAAAATATATTTTACAAGAATATTATTTTTTGTACATAACATATATTTATGTACAATTTATTTAAACATTCTAAGCAATATTTATTTCCTTAATTTATTTGGGTTAAAACAATAATTTGCAATGTTACCTACTTTTCTTTTATTTTTATTTTTTTTTTTCAGTGACACAAATATAATTGACACCAATCCATTTGAATTATAAGCATTATGTAAATTGATGTGCTAAAATTTAAGGTTTACTTGAGAGAATTTTTTAAGATCATTGATATCTATTGATCAGTGGTCTGAATTGTATTTAATATTTTTTTTATTGAAGCAATTTTAAGTGATTTGGTTACTAATATATTAGGAAGTATACAGAAAACATCAAGGTTCCACCGCTTATCATTTTTGTTTGGTTATTCGGATTGGCTTTTCGGAGCTAACTGATTTGAAATGTCAAATGAACAAATGGCGAATATTTTGTATTGTAGGGATCTGTGGATATATTCAATACTTCGTCTTAAAAAGTCTTAAAATGACGTTTTAATGTGTTTTTGGTTTTAAAAAAATCACTAAATCAGGGTTTCTTTAGACTTTATAATAACAAGTTTTCAAACAGTGACATTAAACGATTTTAACGTTCTAAGTGCATGTGTTTCTGTGCCTCTGGTTTTACACTTTCTTCAAGTTCCGAATCGATTTTGTCTTCTTTTCATAAGGAGAAATGTTGTCTGGTGTCAAGTGGATGCTTTCAGATTCTTTCAGATTTCGGAAGCGTTCGGGAATCAGAATGATTCTGGACACCTCCAGGATGACTAAACGAAAATACTTCCAGCGTTATTTATTTCCAAGTGTACGTGTAGGTATGGTTTAAAGTTTTTTTTTCTCGGTTTATTAAATATAGCTTTTTTTACGTTTTTTTGTTGCCAATACCTTCCCAAAACTATATAGAAAGTATAAGTTGCAAAACAGGTTTCATTGAATTTCGGAAATTTCATTGTTTACCCTCAGCATTTATACAAAATCACATAGAAAAAAATATTTTGCAAATATGAATTCATAGACACACAAAAATCATAAATAAGCAATCAATCTTTGGAATTTACAACAAAACGAAAAAAAAAACAACGAAACCACAACTACTGGTTTATGTTAAATTGTGAACTTATAGAAAAAGTGAAACTTATTGCATATGGAATACCACAATAATTTACAGAAGGTCTTTCAATCAAACCAATGAACGCTCAATAACCTTTTTTTGGTTTTAATGACTTTCGCTGACACAGACTTTAGGTATTAGTCAGCGGAAAAACTGGTGCTTTGCACAAAAAAAAAAAAAAACAAAAACACGTTTACGCAATTCCAAATTGTAATTACGCATACATTTTCAACCGATCTTAAGTACAAACAATTACGCTATAAGTGATCAAAATCATGAGATCAGTCCTTGAAAAATAAAAGATAAAAAAATCATCCCATCAAAAAAAAATTTTTTTTTTAAAATTAATGAAAAATGTTGTTGGCGGAAACCTATCTGATGGCATGATGTGTGAGCAAGAGCGGATTACTGGAAGAGTAAAGAAAGGCGCTATGTAACAGGCAATGGTGTGTGAAAATATACCTACTGCCTTACGACAATATACCACTTCAGGGAGTGATAAGTCCACAAGATATGGACTTATTTCCCAACCAAGTCGAACAAAACACAAGCACATACAATTTTGTATGGAATTAAATCCCAACTAGAGTGAACTTTGTTCAAAAACTTACGTTTTTAAACAGTTATATCGGAACTCTGCTTTTCTAAAATCTGTTTTTTTTATTTAAATGCATAAGCTTAATACTCATTTGAACTCATTTCAATCGAATGTTAATCTATACATTTTTCTTTGCATTTCTTACGAGCAAAAGCTTATGGTTAGGGCATTGGGCTCTCTTACACCGCTATAAGCATGGGACCAACCAACGTGTATCTATTAGGCACCATTTAAAGCTGTCATTGATAATTTTTAATTATTGATTTTGAGACACTTAGAAAATAAAATCATTTATTATTTTGATTATTCAGATAAAGCTGAACACATTGTTAATTTTTCTAGTCAAAACAAAAACTCAAACAGGCCCAACGTTGCATAAAA
Organism: Dasysyrphus albostriatus; assembly: GCA_946251815.1. Classification (NCBI taxonomy): domain Eukaryota; kingdom Metazoa; phylum Arthropoda; class Insecta; order Diptera; family Syrphidae; genus Dasysyrphus; species Dasysyrphus albostriatus. The sequence goes on along the minus strand of OX276337.1, from coordinate 68,733,305 downwards.
ATTTCTGTCATTGAAATAAGCAAAGTCTTTTTATGTGGAAAGTTGGACCTAATTCTAAATTTAGTTTGACTAGAAATATTAACTTAGTCAATAGCTTTATTTTTCCATCAAATTAATTAATGATTTTGTTTTCTAAATGTCTTAAAATCAATCATTAAAATTTTTAATGATGAATTTCAATGTATAAATGACTGGCGCCTTAAAGACAATAATTTCATGCCTCTTGTTTTGAAAAAGTACCTTCGCAGCCGGTAGGATTCTGTCACTAAATTTCCAATTTTTTGGAACGAAACGTAAATCTATATACATACATATGTAAGTTCGGCATGAGAGCTTATGAAATAGTTCACAGTGAGGAAATAGTTTTAGTAGAATACAAGAGCGTTTTAGATGAAAATAAATATTTTAGTTTTGTTTCAGCAAACGGTTTAAGGTCTTTAGAATATTTTTGTTATATTCTTCCAATTTTGAATTAATTTCAAGCTTTGGCAAGTACTTAATTGTCAGCGAGTTCTGCATAACATTTTAGTCTTGTGAATATTTGTTAAATATATTAAATACCTTGACCTTGTGATGCTGATAGATTTTCCATGATTCTGGTTTCTTGGAAGTTTGCGAATCATAAGATATAATATAAGTTTGCAATTTTGTTTGTAGTTCTTGAAATATGTATAAGTTACAATTGTTTATTTTTTAGGATAGTGAACTTTTGAGGATTATTTAAAGAAATAAATTTAATTAATACGTTAACGCTTTAAAAAAGCATGTGTGTATCGTTACTGTGGTGGAAAAAGTTATTTGTTTTTACCAATTCATGACAACTTTGTATATTCGAAACAAATTAAGAAAATGACGCACCGCACCGTTTTAAAGAAAAACATTGTAGACCATTCAATAATTGTCATTTAATTTTACCGGTTTTGTTGAGCTGGTATCAAATTGAATAGATAACTTGTTTTGTGTTTGTTTGAATTGGTATACAATTTTATTTTAGTATAAGAAATACGAGTTAAACAAAAAATAGAAAGCAGGTCTTTTTCAATTTGTTTGTGTTTTTAGTTTTCACCAATTTGATAACACCCTTGGTATTGTTGAAATGTTTCAAAATATGTAGATCGGTCTAAGGGATAGAGAGATCGAGATTAGATTAGTCCGTTCGGTATTCCGAAGAAATCCAACAAAATGATTCAACAAACATTTGAACATCTCATATTATTTGTAGCAATATCAAAATTGCATTGCTTAATACTCGGCGCAAATTGAACTAGAACCATTTGGGTTTTCCTGGTACTTAAAAGTTTTTTGTTCTGCATAAAATTTCGTTGTTAATTCAGGAAGCACTCATTAGTTAAATTAAACCGCTTATCACCCGAATACTGGTAACATGACCTCTGAGGAAGGGTATGAACAAAAATTGATTTTGAAAACCATGTTTGATCCTCATATCCAAATTTATCTTGAGGTTGTTATCATGCTAAGATGCTTTTTTATATTTTGTTTAAAATCGGGTAAGATATTTTCACTTTAAGCTCAAACATACCTTCTTCAAGTTTTCAAAAAAACTTAACTGGCAAGACAAAATAATATATAGATCAGAGAAATTAAGACAGGTATCAAAGACGGCAAGTTTAACCTAAGTTAATTTCATTTTCCTTTGGTCTCTTCTTGCACTCTAAACACGCCCAAAAAACATTCTATTGACTGTTAGAAGAAGTGATATGGTTTTTGAGTGCATGAGAGTGCACTCTGAACACACCTATTCATAAACGTACACATAAAACCTCTCTCGTCGGATTGTTAATCATTTTTTTTTAAATACTATTTTGTATATTCATAGGTAAATTGCATATGTAAATTTATTCAAAATTTATTCAATAAGCTTGATTACACGATTTGTGTTTGCGTTCGCTTCGTTTTTTGTCTTTTTGACAGGTACCTACCTTCGTGATTACACACTACCAACAAAGTCCATTCGTTTTTCTGACATACAAAAAATATGAGGTTTATTTAATGGAAAATAGACAGTAATAATAGTTAAAAATATTTTTGAATCACATCTTTTTCAGTCTTATATCTATTTTATCACAAAAGAATAACAATTTTAAAGCCCATTATTAAAAGTTTATAAGCATGTCCCGCCTCTACTCGTTTGTCAAATCATAAACGTCAATGTTCAACCAGAAAGAATCTTAAAATTTTCATACGTGCTTTCGTTTTTTCATTCCGCCTACATTTCTACACTCCTCACCCAATGTGTCAAAAAGACGAAACACGAAACGTCTGAAAAAACGAATAGTGTAATCAGGCTCAATATTTGCATATTCTTGTTCATTTGAGAGTTAACAAAATTTGTTGGTTCAGAGATATTTTATTAAAATTAGTTGTTTTTTTGCTAGTCTAACATCTCAGAAAAGAACTCAAAATTGTATCCTTGAAGCAAAGACATTAATAAAAAAAATCCCATAACAATTAATCCACTTACGCACATTCTTGTAAGGACATCTATCCGTACTCGTTTCCTTTATGTTTTCTTTAGTCTGAATTGGAAATCTATCCAAGTTTGACAAAATTCATAAGTATGACAAATTTTCCAAGTTAAGGACACAAGATAGGTTTCGAGATTAACAGATTTCACAGGCTAAGCTGTTTTCATTTTTTATTAAATCCCATATAAATTATAGCAGAAAACTCTCAAATGAATCATAAACTAACCAATTTCATCGGAATCTACATCGAAAACCAAAAGTTTAATGTGCTTCTGGCACCAAATCCGTCACTGAAAAGCTAAGTACATACACTGATTGAATTCACTTATGAACCTTCTTCTTTTACCTATATTTATGTACCTACATACATGAAAAAAATATTTTTGTTTCTATACCTAGGACAGCAATAAATCATACCGAAAAAGTACTGAGCATTAACTACAATTAAATGGCTGACACGCACGCTGCTATTTATGTATGAAAGATCTTCCAGTGACGGAAATAACGTTTTTAATGAAGATTGAGAAGCACTTACCTGAGTTGGATGTACCTACAGCTAGTGAAAGCCGTATGCTTCTGTCACCAAATGACGTTCGCAATTATGTGCACGTATATATTACAAAATCTTGCAGGTGGCTTGTTTTAGCTGAGTTTGAACTTCCGCACTTTTATTTTGATATTTTAACAAAAGTTTAATTCTGACTAAGGCAGTTATATTTATATATTTTTTTTATCAAACCACAAATATGAATGGCATCTTTTAAAGAATTTTGGTAGGTATAAGCTTCGTAAACAAATCACGAAAAGCAAGCCTTTTCAATTCAGAGTCAATTACCTATGATATATCGAAGAGTTAATGATCTTCAATGAACACTTTGGTTGAATCTTAATCAATCGAACAAAAGTATCGCAATGGAATTTTGAAATATTCGCACCTAAGTTTCTCAACATTTAGTCTCGTAACTGACTTCGCACGACTCAACATACAGATATATACACAGCGTAAACTGTCTTCTATCATTCGCGCACTCTCAAAGACTGAACAGTGAGTCGATTGGCGATGGCGACGAGTAGTAGAAAATATTTAGACGACAACAACGTTTTGATCAAATATCCGCAATACTTAAAGCAAAAGCAAAAGACTTACATCATGTATACATACATTTCAAGAAAGACCCGTGAGCCTCAAGCTGAGCTTGTTTTTTTTTTGTCTGAAACTCTGAAGAACCAAGGGAGAGAAGATATAAAAAAAGATTTCTAGCTTCGTCCATGGTTGCCAATCGAAATTAAGTCTCACTTTTAAAACAAAACAAAATGGGAAAAATTGAATCTTGTTTTTATTAAACAGATTTGGCTTTTGTTAATTTAAACCTGGTTTCAGAAAAATTCTACCACACAAAGTTTTTTTTTAAATTGATTTTTGAAAAGTATGAATGATTTGAAGATTAGAGCCCGTTAAGTAGTTTGACCCATTGACCTGGGAAAAAAATTAAACTATTGTGCTTATTCAGCTCAAATTTGGAGACCTTATTCCACATAATATTAGCTTTCACATGAAACCACATTTGTTGTATCCATCAGTGCTTACTCACATTTTAAACAGCTTTTTTTAACTGCAGAAATTTCAAAATTCCGTAGTTTTTATGATTTACAGTGTAAAAACATCTGTTTAGGGAGATAGTGGAACTTCTCTATAATATTCATTAAGTCAAGTTTATAAAAAAGGTTTCCATCAAAGAATTCATTAAAGAAACATATTTAAGCGTACTAAAACACAAACAAGTTTTGTCCATAACCTTATTTAACTATTCATACAGTCAAACCGGTTACCGGTTAGATTTTTCATACTAGTAGTCCTCAAAGTCTAAATTATAACAAACAAAATAGGAATTTTCCTCCTCCCAGCACTTCGCTCCCCCCCATTAAGCTTTTATTTTTAAAAATTGATTTATCTCAATGCCTATTGGTCTGAGAAAAAAACATGTAGGAAAGAAACATAGCCTATGCTTAAAATTTTGAACAATTGTTGTCATAGGGTCTACTCTCTGTAGTTTGTCCCTTAAAAGATAGAGTGCGTTAAAGTCTCCAAAAACGAGTTTTTATATTTTTTTACACAAGTCTTTGTTTTGAAAACTTTGTTATTTTGAGAAAAAAGAATTAAAATGATTTAGGATGATGGATTGCAGTTTTCCTTCAGATTTATTAGAAGTTTTGTAAAAATATATTAAGTGCTGAAATAATTCAACGCAAAATGAACCAAAAAAACGTGTTTTTGATATGCTTATGTTGATATATCTCAAAAACGTGACGTGTAAGAGCAATTTCGACATGCCAAAAGTCATAACAAAAGTATGGTTTTGTTTAAAGGTGGCAAAATTTTGTCTGTCCGTTTGAATCTGGATCCTTAGGCTAAACCAATGATGTGATCTTCTTCAAATTTTGAACTTAAGGCTTTTTGATGATTCTCCAGAAGGGAAATTGAAATTGTTTTTAGTCCCAAAAATAACGGTACTAGCCATACAACCATACAAAATGGCTCCAACGATTTTGATGAAAACAAAATCGGTGTATTTAATTTTTAGTTTTATCATAAAACAAATTACGAAAAACTCCTATTAACCTCATAACGTTTTTTTTTCGACAATCAAAATTTCAGTAAAAAAGCTTCTTTAAATTCAATAATATGGCTTATCAAAACAAAAATAAATAATTTTGGATTTTTAAAAAATATTAGATTTTTTTTTTTGAAAATTCATTTTTTTTTTTTTATTTGTATTGGCTCCCCTTAGGGTTACAAGTCTCCCGCTTCCTTACTCTGCTCCCTCTCCACCCCTCCCTATCATCTTATCTTTTCTCACTGCCTCTTGTTCCCTTATCCACTCTTCTCCCTTCCCCGTTTCGTCCATTATTTCCCTCATCCTTTCCCCTATTGATTTTCTTTCATCTCCGACAGATCTGCATCTTTCTAATACATGCTCCCATGTCTCTTATTCACCCTCACATATTCTGCACATTCTCTCCTCTTCGCGTTTCCAGTACCATCTTTCCCTCACCTCATTCCCTAGCCTGACTCTTGCAATTCTCCTTGTTCTTTCTGTCTTCCAACCCGCTGTTAAATATTGTGGAATCCCTTCTGTCATTATTTCTTTATACCACCTGTTGTAACTGGATTCTCTTATTCTTTCCCTTCTTTCCTTCTCTTGCTCTCCCCAGTCTTCTCTTTCTATTGCTTCGTATCCATTCATACTGTCTTCTCTTCCCTTTATTTTTTCTCTCCCTTGTTCCCATCATGACCCTCTTCCCCGTTCATCTCTCTGTCTCTCTTTCATCTCCTCTAAACATTCCCTTGCTATGTCACTTCCTTTTCCATCTGTTAATTTCTGTTCATAATTCCATGCCCTTTTCCGTGCTCTAATCATTATCTTATCTCGTTTCGTTTCCTCTCTTACCATGTACCCTGGAGTTTGCCATTCTACCCCTAGCGTCCACTTGAGGTAACTCTCTTGCACCCTTTCCATTTCTTGTCTCTCCTCCCATCCCCATACTTCCGCCCCATATCTCATCACCGTCCACACCAGAGTGTCAAAAAGCCACATCTTCCTCTCCCAATCCTTCTCAAATTTCCTCCTTCCAATCCCCCATGCTTCCTTCATGGCCACTGCTGCCTTTTTTATTCTGTCCTTTATATGTGCTTCCTGCCCTCCATTCTTTTTGAACACATACCCCAGGTATTTAAATTCTTTTACTTCTTCGATCTTCTTTCCCCTCCATCTCCAGTCTACTGTTGTGTTCCTCCCTCCTCCCTTCCTGAACCTCATCACTTTCGTCTTCCCCACATTTACTTCCAGTCTTTTCCTCTCAAAGTACTTCTCCAGTCTTCTTATCATGCTTTGCATCTCCTCTTCATTTTTCGCCATTACCACCACATCGTCTGCGTATGCCAGCGAGCAAATTCTTTTTCCTCTCACTTTTACCCCTCCCGAGCTCCCTTTACCCAGTTCATCCTCTATATCCGCCGTCAACAAGTTAAACAGTATTGGGCTCATCGGGCACCCCTGTCTTACCCCCTTTCCCGTCCAAAATGTTTCCCCCATCACTCCTGCCGATTTCACTCTACTCGTTGTTTCTTCGTAGACCTCCCCTACTCTTTCCCTGAGCCCTTCTCTCACTCCTCTTTCCTCCAACGCCTCCATCATAATTTTCCTGTCTACTGAGTCAAACGCAGCTTTTAAATCTATAAACAGTGCCACTAGCTTGCCCCTCTCCTCTGCAACCTCTTTGTTCACCAAATAGTACATATACGTTGTCTATCGTTCCTACTCCTCTTCTGAAACCCGTTTGATTTGGTGGTATAATCCCTTTCTCCTCCGCTTCTTCTTCTAACCTCTTCGCTAAAACCGTCGTATATATTTTATACAGCGATGGCATGAGCGTTACTCCTCTGTATTCTTCTACCTTTGTTCCTACACCTTTCTTTATTATCGGGGCAATTACTCCCTCTTTCCACCCCTCTGGCCAACCATCTCCTCTCCACACCTTCCTGCAGATGCCCCATGCTACCTCTATATCTTGTTCTCCTCCATATCTCCACGCTTCATTAGGTATACCGTCTGTTCCCATTGCTTTTCCTTCTTTGAGTTTTCTAACCTCCTTTCTGATCTCCTCCTTACTAATTTCGGTCTCATCTTCCGCTCTTCTTGTAACCTGTTCTCCCATTCTCACTCTTTCTTCCACCCCTCCAATTAGACTCATAAAATATTTTTTCCATTCCTCTTCTTCAATCCCTTCCCCCATCGTCTTTCTCTTCTTTCTATCTCTATTTATTATTTCCCACACTTTGTTTTCGGTATTGGCCTCTGCAATTTCTCTTATCATCTCATCCTGTTTCCTCTTTTCTTTCTCTCAATCATCGCTTGATATTCTCTTTTTCGCTCCCTGTATTTTTCCTTCGTCCCGATACTCTTCCTCCACCTCCTTAACTTCTTTCTTACTTCTTCTTTTTTCTCCCTACATTCTTCATCCCACCATCCTCTCCTTTTCTGTTTCCTTTGCCTTCCCCCTACCTCCTCACTTTGTTCAATCTCTCTCTTAATCCTCTCCCCTATCTGATTTTCTGAATCCTCTGCTCCCTCTTCCAAGCTCACTCTTTGCATTCTTCTCTCGAATTCCCGTTTCATCTCCTCCGACCATCTTCCCGTTTTTATTCTTTTTACTTCCTTTGCTTTATCCCTCTTTCTCCTTCTTCCTGTCTTTATAGTGATCACCAATGGTTGATGATCTGACTCTACTCTATCTGTTACTTCCATCCTTTCTATTCCTCTTCTCGTCCTTTCGTCACCTAGTACATAATTAATTACTGTCTCCCCTCTGCCTCCTGTATACGTGAACTCTCCCTCCTCATCCCCCTCTATATTCCCGTTAAAAATTTCCCACCCTAATTCTCCTATCACCTGCGTTAGTTTCTTACCTTCGGTTTTCACTTTTTATCTTTCGATCTCCTCCCTCTCTCTTCGTCTCCTATACCCCTCACTCTCCCACCCTCCAATCCTGTTCTCGCGTTGAAGTCCCCCCTATTATCACTCTTTCTTCATCTAACTGCCTCTCCATCCATCTTCTTAAGCTTTCCAACTTCTTGTCTATGTCACCATTTACATACGTTGCTACTATAACCCATTCATCCGTACCTGCTTTAACTTTCCTGCTCATTAATCCTTCTTCCTGTTCCTGAATCTCATCACCCTCTATCGCCATTTCTTCTCTAACTCCTATTATCATTCCCCCCATTGCTCTTCCCTTCTTGTTCTTCTTTTTTGCTCCCTGTCTTGTCCATTTATACCCCTTTGGCAGTTGTGTTTTCCATTTTTCCCAATTCTTTTCCTCTACCCACGTTTCTATCATCACTACAACTTCCCATTCTTTGATCCCTTCCCAGAACTCTTTTTCTTTATTCGCTAACCCCGCAACATTCCAGAAACCTATCTTCCATCTATCCCCTGACTCTTTTCTACTTGATTTATCTCCTTCTTCTTGTTCCCTTATCCGTTTTTTGACTCTGAATTCTTTTCTATTCCTCCTTCCCCTTCTTGTTTTTCAATATTCCTACTTTCACTCTGCACTTGTTTCTCCTTTTCTCCCTCTTTAGCTATTGTTTCCTTTATGACCTCCCTTTTTTCATCCCAAACCCATATCTCCCCATTTACTATCAGCTTCCCATATCTTATTATGACCTGCTTCCCTTTTCTCTTTTCTTCTTCTGCTCGATCCCTTATCAGCCACTGCATTCTTCGTTCTTTCCACGTTAAGTCCTCTTCAATTCTTTCCCTTCTTCCTCTTAGGTTGGCTTTCTTCCTCATCACCTCTGTTTTACCGTCTAGAGTTTCCATTTTTACTTCTATCATACCTTCTTTCCCGTCTGCACCTCTCCTTCCGACCTCCCTTGCTTCCCCTATCCTTGCTTGGACTCCTATCCTTTCGAATATTCTTTTTACTGTGTCTTTTATTGTGCCTCGTATCTGCACGTTTTTAATCATGGTATTCCTCCTTCGTTTTTCTTTTTCTTGTCTTTCTATCCTTGCTTCCATCTCGTTCATCTTCTCCGCTAGGTTTTCTTTCCCATCTCCACCACTTATTGTGCTTGTTCTTTCTTCAATTTCCGCTCTACTATTTTTTATTCTCTCCTCTATCTCCCGTGTGCCTTGTGCTTTCATCTCTAATTCTTCTATCCTTCTTGCTAGCCTTCTTACTTCAACTTTCAGTTCTTCTCTCTCCTTTTCCCCTCTTCTTATTTCTTCTCTCATCTTTCCCAGTTCTTCCTTCATCTCCATTTTCAACTCTTTCACCTCTTGCTTCACCTCTTGCATCTCCCGTTTGAATTCATATCTCATCTCCTTCAATATCCTCTCTACTTTCGACTCCTCTTGTTCCTTTTTCTGCGGCGATCGTGGGATTTTCTTGCTGGCTTGGAATACCTCGATTCCTTCCTCATTCTCTTGCTCAACTCCGTTCACCTGCTCTCTCTTCCTCTTCCATAAGTCACTAATATCTCCCATCGATCCCGTGTTCATATTCCTCGACAATCTTTCGAGATTTGTCGGCCTTCCTCTCCTCTTCATTTCTTCCTCACTACACTCTCCTCTTTTGTCCGCCATGCTCTCTTATCTAATTTATTTTTATTATATTATATTATATTACATTATTTTATTGTATTTATTAGAATTATTTTATTTTATTTTATTTTATATTTATTTATTTATCCAATTTTATGTATTAATTTATTAATTTAATTTTATTTTATTTTATTTTATTTTATATTATATTATTTTATTTTATTTTATTTTATTTTATTTTATTTTATTTTATTTTATTTTATTTTATTTTATCTTATTTTATTTTATTTTATTTTATTTTATTTTATTTTATTTTATTTTATTTTATTTTATTTTATTTTATTTTATTTTATTTTATTTTATTTTATTTTATTTTATTTTATTTTATTTTATTTTATTTTATTTTATTTTATTTTATTTTATTATCGGGGCAATTACTCCCTCTTTCTTTTATTTTATTTTATTTTATTTTATTTTATTTTATTTTATTTTATTTTATTTTATTTTATTTTATTTTATTTTATTTTATTTTATTTTATTTTATTTTATTTTATTTTATTTTATTTTATTTTATTTTATTTTATTTTATTTTAATTTATTTTATTTTATTTTATTTTATTTTATTTTATTTATTTATTTTATTTTATTTTATTTTATTTTATTTATTTTTATTTATTTTCCAGAGCAAACCAATAAACACGTCCGTTCATGTCAAAGGCCTATTCAATCTCCTCTTGAAAATTCATTATTTAAAAAACGGATTGATGATTATTTGTGAAACTTAGTTTATAAATATATATTAATAAATTCTAAAAATTGGCCTACCAATTTTTTTTAATTTTACTAAATTTTTAAATATAAAAATTAGTTTTTGAGAATTGAGAACTAATCCAACGATTTAATTTTATTTTTATTTACAATAGATGCTTAATTTCAGTAAATTTTTTGAAAAAATATTTAATTTGTTTTTTGAAAACTCAATATTTCAGAAACTGGTTCATGAAACCAAGTTTATAAATCTATATTAATAAATACTAAAAAACTGGCATCGAACAAAATTAAAAAAAAAAAATTTACCAATTTTTTTACATATAAAAACTAGTTTTATCGGAAACCACTTAAACAATTTAAGATTTTACTTTTCACAGTAGAAGAAGTAGTGAATTTAAAAATAGTGAACTTACCACAATAGTGAACACACAAAATGTTATAAGAAAAAAACATCTACACTAAAGAATTGTTTCTCTTTTTTTTAAACCTGATTGAAACCTTTTTTAACCTTTAAATGATGAGGAAAACATTCGCATCAAATAAAATGTGCATTTTGGATCAAATTGATCTTAAGAAGGCCTTTAACACTCCCTCTCAAAAAAAGTGAACAGGCCTGATTTTTATAACTTCACTATATCGAGCGTCTACTGTATTCATATTTTATTTTCAAGTTATCAAATGGCGAATTTTTTTGAGGTGTAAGTTAATAAACGGGTTGTTTATTCAATTAAAAGAGCAATTCAAATGCTTTTTGTACCTAATTTTTATAACTAGATACTTACATATTTTAAAGGTTCTTAAGTTCCAAGCAACTTGAACGAAAGAGCAAATATGTGTGATCTGGTCGTGTATTTTATTTAGTGACAGTGAGGCTGATGCTTTTGGAATGAGCAATCAGATACGTTAGAATAAAATGAAGTTGTGTATATTTTCAAACTATGTAAGAGTGAGTTGTCTGATATAAATTGGAACTCTTGTATTGAATATCAGAATAATTCATTTAACTTATCTTATAGTTACCAAAAAACTTATTGAAAACTAACCATCAGATTGCATGTGCATTGTTGAGAAAAAACTAGGAGGTGAAAGTGAGATGAATAAGCTGAAAATTAAGTTTTCTATATATGGCGCTGATTAAAAAAAATCGAATAATAAACTTAAAACTCAAAGTCCACAGCTAGATTGAGAATATAACATTAAGAGTTTTTTAATTTTTAGGTAGGTAGTTAATTTTGTTGCAATAGTACACCGTTGCGTATGCGTACTATTTCTCAAAACTATAAAACAGGCAAATTGCTGCTCACAAAAATTCTCAATATTTGTAAGAATAGGTCCAAAATCATTTGAAAATATAGTAAACGTAGTAAACGTACTATGTTTGTATGTAGGTTTTCAAAACGGGGATGTTTAAATGGGATTACTTCAAGGGATTACTTTTCGGATGGTTTTTAGAAAAATTATTAAAAATGGTAAAAAATTGATTTAAATCAATTAATTTTATATCTCTAATTTGGACTAGATATAAAATAATACAAATTTGATGTGATAACTACTTTAATTACAATTTGAATAATTTTTACTTTAAGTCGAATAGTGAAGCAAAGTAGCCCAAGGCAGTAAAATTTCCATGGCCCATCCCAAATTTTTGGTTATAATACATTTATGTATTTGAAAATCTGAAGCAATGTACGAAATACTTTGTTAAAAAAAAAAAAATTCAGTTTTATTTTATTGAAAATTCAATAGATTTTATTTTTTCGTTTTCAATTATAAGATTTTTACATGTAGTCAAGTTAATCTATTTTTTGACCCCAGAAAAATTGTTAAAAAGGAAAATTTTATGCAAAAAGGCTAAGTGGTACTTAAGACTTATGCAAAATTTGCCAATGGGAACATTAGCCGTTTTAAGTATGACCACTTATCTCAGATGACAAAATATACTCCGTTGTAAAGCAGACTTGTGATACATCTTCCTACTTTGATTATTCATGATGAGATGAGCTTTTTACCAAAATGAATTTTCAAGCCACAATTTTTTATTCTAAGGTGTAAAATACCGAAATTTTGATTTCTACTCTTTACTTACAGAAATACTGTATAGTTATTTTTAAAAATGTTTTTTCTTAGGTTTTTCTTAACATATCGTCGGCTTAGAGTGAAAACCTACTAACTCCATAAATGGAAACTTTACAAGAGAAAGAATAAACTTTCCAAAAACTGTTATCATCACTAGAACATGGATTGAGTGTTAGATAATCCTCTTCCTTTCTAAACATAAAACAACTCAAGCAGGATCTTAGTTAATTACTTATTTGCATATAATTGTGAGTTAGCAGGTTTTCTTTTTTTGGATATGAAAAAAAAACTTTTGAGTTGTAAGCATGTTATGTTAGTCATGGGGGATATAGTCATAATACTCATGGTGCTCTTCGGGTAAAGTGTTTTAAAGATATTGATAATTTTTTTTAGTGATTTTTCTTTCACTTTGGTTAAAATTTGGAAGAAAAACATATTTCAAAGACTTGCTGTATATGATTTCCGTTGAGGTAATGTTTTCCAATCTACTGGGAATCTTAGCTTGAAATATATGTCACCGTTTGGAGTATAGCGCAATGCTCCTATATCAGTAACTTTAGCATCATCTATACCTCCGCCAGGACAAATGCTTTTAAAAAATTGAACTTCGTTGAAATTAAAAAAAAAAAAAAAAGTAGTTCAAGTACGAAACGTCATAGGGTTTTGGTCTTTTCCGGGAGGATTACACAGAGACCCATGAATTCTGCTGGTACATTAATTTCTTTATTTTTAAGGGTTTGTTCAACAGTAGAATGTATGCAATCTGCTTCCATTTGGGTACGACCAACTTCAAGGAATTTCTGTTCTATAATTAAATTGTGGTTCACTGCAGAGCACAAAAGAGCGATTGACATCACACAATTTCTGTTTTGGTAGGTGCAACCATCACTATAAAATATCACCCCAATTGGATTTGATCTTTCGTTTTGTATAGCCACATTTTTTTCAATCAAGTCAACCCAAATACTTGCAAACTCTTCAACATTAACGTCTCCTTCAGTTTCGCTCCATAAGAAGCAAAATCCATCTTTAATTTTCAGGTTGTAAAATTTGAGGTGGAAACTTTGAACGGTAGAATAGACTACTGATTTTGGATTTAGGTGCCATGAGAACAGCCAGAAGATTAACTGTCCTTTTCTGCTCTTGCTTCTTCTTTTTTTGATTGATGCTCTAAATAATCTTCTTGAGATAAATTCCCAACTTTAAACAATGTACATTTCACACTGGTCTTTCTTTGGAAAGTACAGTCCAAGGCTTCTGTTTTGGAATGCTAAAAAACAGCAATAAAAAGAGGATTGACATTTTTTTTGACACCAATCGGTTACGTAAAAATCGTTAAGAGCTCGTTTTAATGTACACTCCGGCAAAAGGTATTTCTTTTCTGTTGTCGCCCAACAATAGTGCGATTCCATTACCGGTAAAGAATCCAGATAACTTTCAAGCTCTTCGCATTCTTTCTTAAAAGGCTTAGAAGTTCTAGTTTTAGCTCCCCCCTGTTCTTTACCACCACTGGGTTTCAAAATACTTTTTTGGAGATGTTAGTTTTTCCAATTAAGAACCGTCCATTCCCTGATTCCAAGTGTGTTAAGAAATATAGTTTTACATACTCTGAATCTTTTGTCCTGTTTTATTAAATGATGAGTACAAGACTTCACTCTTCTATAGACACCTCTACATATTTTTCTTCCCCTTGGTCTCTTCACAGATCAGACCAGCTCATGATCTTTAAAAATTCCAAGCCTTTTATCTTCATTAAATTTGAAACATTGTATTGCACCTTTTTCAGTATTCTTACATTGACATCTATTTCTCATTTTTCTCGGCTCCTTTTGTACTTCATAGTTCCAGATTTCTTCTTTTCTTCCAAAGTCTTCCCAGTTTCCCTCAATTTTCTGTTTTTCTCTGCAAACCAACTAAAATTTTGTATTTGCGCCCATTTCCTTCTTTTGGTACTTTTTTTCTAGATAGACAGATTCATCAGAGTCAGAGTGGAAACAGTATGGAGCCAAACCATAATAGTCGCTGTCATCTTCTATATCGCTTTCTAAAAGAATCAACAAAATTGAAGAGCAATGAGTTATTTCAATACGTTTACCGATTGATTTTCTTTAAGTACCCTGAAACGTGGACTATTTGGCGTGTTTTGAAATAATTGAATTTTCAACGGGATCTTCTTGGACGGTATGACCAAAAGGAAAAACCACATCGGCATATCTGTTGCTTCGAAGATTATACATTTTTGCATTACAAAAGTGCTATTTGAAACTTTCCTAAATGAACCAAGATTATTTTAATAGATATTTAATATAGAATATAGAATAATAGAATTTTATTGAATAATAAGTTCTGCAAACCTAATAAATATGCTTTATTCAAAGTATGAAATTTCAACACCAAAAAATTTTAACCACGGCTTCAATTCAACTCGTGCCAGTGTCAAGAACAAAATGCAAGCATAGAGATTGTTTTAAGGCTTACCTTAAGTTATTTTAAGTTTCTTGCGTCTCACTCAGGCCTGACTTCATTCTTTTTCACGTGATATTTTATCTCTTTTACTCAAAAGTATATCCTCATTATTATTATTTAAAAGTTAGTAGGTAGGTACATTTGTATTTACCTACATACCTATAAAAAAGTTCATCTCAAAAGGTTGTGTTCTCGCTAACACAAAGTTTCATTGGTAGTACGTATCTACCTTGAGATTTAATAAAAACAAAGTTAATGTACATTTCAAAAATAAGTATGTAGGTACTAACGTAAGTAGGTACTACTTTTGTAATACTTTTGTATTACCTACATTGTAGGGTTCCCCCCTATTAACTGTCCTGTTATTCGAGTTTTGTATGGTATTTTTAATTGTTATGAAGTTAGCAGGTGAATTTGGAAGTTGTGGAATTAGTTTATTTACTCATCACGTGTCAAATTTTACACAAATCATTATGTCATACGATGCGTCTTCGTTCGAACTTTCAAATTGCATACTTAACTCAAATTTGAAAAACAGTGAGTTTAGCAGGCTTACACTCTAAGTCGATTCAAAAAAATATTTTTTTTTTAATCCTTGCCCAGAAAATGCATTTTATTAAAAACCAAATAAATTTGATTCTAATGCATGAAAATCTCATCTTTTTCTGCAAACAAAATAGTTACACAAATGCCCCAGGCGCCTTGCTGTGAAGGGCGCCACGCCGTACTGCGAATGGCTCGCCACGATTCATTTGTGGAACGGTTTTCCACTAAATCTAGCAGTCTGAAACTGTTTGAAACTTTTTCGACAGACATATAAATGCTGCTCTGGCCAGGGCTAGGGGAGCTTTTGCCCTGACGAAACGGTTGTTTTATAGCAGCTGGCTTGACAGCAGGGTAAAGGTGATTTGCTACATGGCTCTTATCCGGCCGATGATTGCCTATGGATGCCCGGTTTGGTTCAACGTTGCCCCATCTCAAATGGAAAAGATTCGGGTGTTTGAGAGGCAGTGTCTTCGACGCTGCCTTGGATTGCACAGAACACCAGAGTCGGAGTACAAACACTACTATTCCAACCTGGCTCTATACAACGGGGCCAACATAAACAGGATAGATAATTTCTTGCTGAAGCTTATTCGAGGTCACATTGCAAGAACGATGTCCTCGTCTAACAGCATAATTTTCGGGGCTTTTTACCCCAACAACGAATACTACGAGAGTGTGCGTCTAAGCGGCTTTATTCCGCCCGATGCATTCCTCCACCTAGACAGTCGAGGGCTGATCCAGGATAGAGCGGCGGTTCCGCTAATCTACCACGTCAGCCGTAGAACTGTAGATCGGCGGCTCCTTTACAGTCGAGACGTCCTCGCACAAGACGGAGCTGAGCACCTTCGGTTCAGTAGGACTGTGTCCGAACGGGACCGAAGAGATAGGGTAAGGCAGGAGAACCAGTTCTGGTGGTTGAAAAACGAAGATGAAGTTCCTTCAGACATTTAATAGTTGACCTTGCTATTTTCTTATGTATGGCCGACTTACATAGGTTTAGGTAGTTAGTTTTAAGTAGAGACAGTCAGGGTGGCGCCAAAAAAAAAAAAAAAATTATAAAATCCACAAAAATACAAAAAAATTATAAAACCGGAAAATGCTTGCTGTGGCTGTTTTAGTTTGTAAGTAGTCTGTAAGTAGCTTATAAGTAGGTTGTAAATAGTTTTAAGTAGCTTTAAGTAGTTCTAATTAGTTTTAATTAGCTTTAATTTAGTTTTATGTAGTTTGTAAGTTTTATATAAAACCAAAAAAAAATAAAGACAATGATACCGAGTTTTTTTGTAAATTCTTCTTGGTAAAAAATAAAACCTACCTGGATTTAGTATTAAGATAGTTCTTAGGCCGAAAGGCATTAGCATTAAGTTATTATAGTTTAACTTAGAGCGCCCGACTGGGGCCAGTAAGTTAGTTTTAAGATATTGATAAGTAGGCTAGTTTTTATGAATTTTTGTCTAGCTTTAAGATAGTTTTAAGAAAATTGAAAAATAAAAATGAATTATAAAAAAAAAAAACTGTTTGAAACTTGGTGTGTAACACACCTAATACCATCTTTTTGTGTACTGAACGTTAGCATTGTGTTAAATAATCAAATTTGCTAAAGTCACATGTTTAAGCTCATCGTCTACGGTGCAACTAGGGAGTACAAAAATCGAGTTGACGAATATTGAAAGGCTGGAGAGCGTGTTTGTAAACGTCAAATGCATTTACAAGTAAATTAACTGGCGTTAATCAAACAAATTTTCTGCAAACAGGATGGTTACATACTACTAGTTACATACTAACGACGATAATTTAACGGTCAAATTGACTTTAACTTGCCGTTTTCGAAAATGGCCGATTTTGTGATCCGTTCATAGTTTAGGAAATGATGTTTAAAAGTGTGCTTAACTTGCTTTGGATTTTTATCAATCAAATAAGGCGATAGTAAGAAAATGTATTTAAACATAATCTAAAATTTTCGATAGCATCAAACAACTGTTCATGTTATGAAGTTATACTCGTACAAGAATGTATGATTTGAGTTTTTGCTGATTTCGTGCAAACATTCCAAGCAGAGCGTTGCATTTCAAGTAACGTTGGAATACGACAGAAAAATATGGAATTGTTAAAATGTCGATTTATATCGACTTTTTTGTATGTACTAAGTATTGGGAAAAAATATCTACAAGTCCACAAAAGTCGATGCTTTTCCCGACTTTCTTTCAAGGCAGCTTACTTTTTGTCTAAGATCGAAGGTAAAAATTTTATGAATTAGTAACCAAAAAAGTCGATGTAAACCAACATTTCAACTGGTCAAATCAACTTTTTTGTCGGTCATTCGTAGGTAACCTATACTAAAAATATGTTGGTACTAGTTTTGATTCGGTATAAGGACAATTGAAGTAATACGATTCAATATTTGATTTTGTTATTAATTTTGTATTTTTTGTAGCAAAAAAGGCGGCCACTTTTGCTTGCCCCAGGTATTCTAAGCCCTAAGGACGGCCCTAAGTACATATATCTCAGATTTACTAACAATTGAGTTTATGTTGATCATTTCATCAACCTAGTTTTTTCTTGTTTTTATGTGTAAGTTGGCCGAGTTCTTCTTTTATATCCCGAAAAATAACAATCGGTTTTGTCTATAATTAAAAATTGACAAAAGCAATGAATTTTAATTTCAAAAATATTATTTATTAACATAAAATTTAAAAAAAAAATCAGTTTGAACAATTAGTTTTTAATTACGTTTCTAAAATTTTGAGTTTGTAGATACATTTTTCAAAAAATATTTCCTTAAAAACAGAAAATTAAAGAAAAAATTCCTGGCTTTGCAAAAACTTTAAACATGAAGTTTTACGCGTTGCCTTTATTTTTAATATTTGTTTTTCATATTTAACTCAATTTGCTTATGGGTAAGTTGATTTAATTCTTTTTTATATCTTGAAAAACAAAAGTCAACTGTGTGTTTTTTTTTTTGTTTTTGACTAAAAATTGACAAATGCATTTAATATTTAAGACAAAAATAGTAGTTAATAATATTGCAATATTTTCTCAGGTTCGCTAATAAAACTCATTCACTTTATTTAAATTCTCAACTTATTTACTTCAGAAAATAAAACACTTTTCTTACAACAAAACAATTTATTGTTCATCACTGAAATTAATTCACCAACTTGACTTTTATTACAACCAACTTTACTCATTCACGATTAAAAATAAACTGCCCCTCTGCCGGTCACGCATGTGCTTTTATACTTTTCACAAGGTTCCCGAAAAAGCTGGAAGGTTCTGGTATTTGCTTCTAGAGCTTTCCATAGGGGAAATTTTTGGGAAATTTCCCCTATGGAAAGCTCTAGAAGCAAATACCAGAACCTTCCAATTTGCTTCCAAAAATTTCCCTTTCCAAATCTATCATTCTGACGTTTAGTTTTGGAAGTTCGAAAGCTCACCAAAGCTCTCTGTAGGTTGGTTTGTGTCATGTCTACTCCCGAATTCAGTGTTTCTTTTATTCGAGAGTGGTTATAGTTCATTCGAGAGTCGTTATAGTACAATTGTGACAATCGTTACAATATCAAATGTTTAAAAAAAAATCAGTTTGAACAATTTGCTTTTAAATATGGTTTCAAAATTTTTAATTTGAAGATTAATTTTTGAAAAACTATTTACTTAAACAATTTGAATTTTTAAGAAATTCAAAGAATGGATTTCTGAATTTAAGAAACCTTAGCATGATGTTGTACGTATCTCAAATGTTTTTAAATACTATTTTTTCTAATATAAGTTATTTTTATAAAAAATATATAAGCCATTTCCCGTTGGTGGACTGTGGCTAATTTTGAATGTATGTCATGGCACGTGTTATTGAACCTAACTGAAAAGGAATTTCTTTTGTTACAATAATTTGCCCTCTATATAAGTCGAATGCTGAAAACCAGATGTTTGTGGGGTTTTTGAGAAAATTAAGAACTTTTAAAACTAAAAAACTTTCTTTTAAGTACTAAGTGCTTTTGCAAAAAACTTAAATAACAAATTTTGTTAAAAATTCAAGTTTACTTTTATTACTAGCCCAGTCAAATTAGTCAAAAAAGAGCATGAAATCGCATTTTTCGATGAACAAAATTTTGTTTATGGAATCTGTTGTGTACGCCTGCTCATTATAAAAACGAGTTTTCGGGATTTTTGGGCTTAGGGAGGAGCCGCCATTTTGAAAAAGAGATAAATTTCGTTTTTATATAAGAACTCTTTGACATTTAATTTTACAACAAAATGTCCGATTTAAATCCCAAAGACAATAAAATTATCTACAAAATAAGCTTTTACTGACTTCTGTAAATTGTTCGGTCTTTATGTTATAGTGGGTCAAAGTTCACCCATAAGTCATGTGTTTGGCGTGGTATGACGTTTACAAAACTTGATTCTTTCCTAGATCAACATATGAAGATGAACTCAAAGTTTGTCTCAATTGGTACCTTAATGGTACGTTAATAAGATGAATTTGACGGGGAAAATGAAAATTGCTTTGCAGGATCCATTAGCCTATTGTTTCTCCTATTGATTGCAACTGAAAATGAATGAATTCTATTTGATGCTGCAATTGGCTTGATTTCGATGATTAAAACTTCATTATTCGAAACTAAATTGCAGCCAAATATTGCATTGGTTTCAATCGGTTAATCGTGTTACAAATGATGACGAAGCACTAAACTATTAAATTGAATTTTCGCACATTTTGCAAGTCAAAGTTGGGTATGTCCTCTAGATACTGGCGTAAGTGAATCAAACGAAAAAGGGAAGGGTTGTGTTGACTTCAGTTCAATTCATGAACAGCATCCTCAAACTTAAGGGTACCATAGTCAAAGGTATCATATTAAGAATTCGCCGAATTCGAATTGCAAGTGTAGCCTTCATCACGAATTGTATTGCATTTTGCGAGGAAAATTTTCGGGGTGTGTCAGAAATCCGTCTGTAAATAAAACACATTAAAATCAATTTAATTTCCAAAAAGTTTCATTTATGAAATATAAGCTTGAATTTTGAAAGGAATACCAATATGAATTTTTGGCGGTACGATGTTCGCCAGGTCAGCTAGTGAATTATAGTTTATCTTTTTTTCAAATAAATCAAGATTGCTTGTTGAAGACTCATTTGTCTAAGAACCTTTGCTGAAGCCTTTTATCTTCATGTGCTGAATTTATTCTAGTACCTACCTAATTGAAATTAATTTATTTGTAATTATTAAACTAAATGATCAATAAAGTCAAAAAACAGTAATGGATGCAATAATTAAACAAAACAACTAATTCATATTTTACCCTACACTTCGCTTGGTTATTTTCCAGCTATTTAGTTTTTGTTTTGTTATTCTTTTATTTAACGAAAAAGATTTAATTTAAATTAAAGAATAAAATATTTAAATTACGTTTGAATTATTAACTTATTATTAGCTACTTTTTTAGTACATTTTTAAATAAAACTTTAAAAATTAGAAATAATTCGAATTCTTTTCAAACTTTAGCATCCATTTCCATGAATTTTTGCTTTTAGGATATTTTAGATAACAGTTGTTTTATACCATATCCATATTTTGTGTCCAACGTTTGAAGAGTACAAATATTAGTAACAAAATATAGGGGGCGAGACACGCCAAAAAAGCTGACTTTTTCTTAAATTAACGTAGCTTCTTAACAGTTTAGTAAATTTCCTTGAAAATACGTAGGTAAACTTATTCTTAGACGGACTTAAAAAATAATAAATTCAAACAAATTCTCATAGCATAATTTGGGAATACCAAGTATGCAAACCTAAGGGAGAATGTGACCATATGGGAGACACGAACCACTCGTAATATTTCGTTCAGATATTAGGTTAGGTTAGAAGGACGTGCACACCACAGGGGCCGTTGCATAAACGGGGGCCTATTGGTCAATTGTGATCCCCGAAATAAAGCATAGATACTCCATAACTGACTTAGATTACACTTAAATGGCATAAGTGTTTGAATACCCGAAGCAAGAACTGACCTTCAATTTACTAACAAAAAGTTTTCACGATCAATATTTCGTCGGCTTAGAGTAAAATACAGCTATCACCACGTTTTTTTGGTCATTATAGATCGAATCTTTTCAATTTTACTTAATTTAACAATAACGAGTGTAGAAAAAAACTAATTTTAATTTTAATATAATTTTTTGTAAAAAATGCACAATATGAGTTAGCTGTGTTTCACTCTTAATGTGTTTTTAGTTAGCTATATTTGCGTTTGGGTTAAACCTATTTGCGTTTGGTTAACACCTATTTGCATTTATAGGTTGAATCTAGTTTCTATTTGGTTAGTTAAATTTGTGAATGCTATATAGAAAAATTTCGGAGATCAGATGCTCTATACAAAACCATGAAATCATTTATTTGTTCAGATGAAGAGAAGGCGAATAAATGTTAAATATTTACTTAAAAGCTTCAAAAGTCTTACGACAGAAACTTTTCATTGAAAACAGACTTCAAAAATGTTTGTGAGCTAAAATTTCAAAAGATATTTTAACCTACAAAATCAAACTCAGTGGCCTTTGCATTGACGTAAATGTACGCATTTTTCAAAATAATGTGCCACGTAACATTTCAATCCAACCAGACTGCCCTCAGACAGATCTATTTGTACTGTAGCTCAAATTATTTACATTTTTTCATTCTTAAATATTTTGCACAATTTACAGCTTACTACGGAAAAGAAAATATAATTTTTATTACAATTATCACAGTTAGTAAACAAACATATACAAGAAAAACCTTTTTTAAATTGTCGAAAGTGTTATACAAGATTGGAGAGAATGGGAGGCTAGAAAGCATCAAAAAATACATATCTCAAATACGTGGTTTTGTTATTATAATATTAAGATCCTTTACATTAATAAAAGAATCAATTAAAGAGTTAAATAAATAATTCCATGAATAATGTAAAAATAAAAAAATAAATAGGTAAATAGATAAATAAATGAAAAATAAATAAATAGATAAATAAATAAATAAAAATAAATAAATAAATAATTATATGAGTAAATAACTAAACAAACAAGTAAACAAATAAATAGTGCGAGTTTTTTTTTCGGATTTTTGCCATTATTGTAAAGCAGCTTCTTTTGAGGCTATGGTAACATTTTTTACTCAATACCCAAATAACAATTTAGCTTGTATAAGGTAGGTAGGTAGAGATGGCAGTCGCTAGCCCTGGCCTCGCGACTCAATTAGCGCTGGAGTGCGCCGTTTTGATACCAATTACTTGTGTTAACCTAGTAGGGATTTAATACGGAATTATATAGCTTTATAGACTTTAACGGACTATTGTTAGAGCCATTTAGTCGCATTCAGAAAGATAATCAGATCTTTGATTTTCTTCTCAGAAAGCTCTTTTGGGTCATCGAGGAAGGCCTTTCCAAAAGATGACAATCTAGAATTGGCTAAAGCAGGGCAGTTGCAAAGAAAATGAACTACAGTTTCTTTTTCTTGAGGGTCTCCACAGCTACGACAGTGGGAGTTGTAGGGGATTCCCAGCCTCCTTGCATGCTCCCCTATGGGCCAGTGTCCGGTGCATATTGCTGTGATCCTGGCTATATCGCGCTTGGGTCTGCATATAAGATCGTAAGAACGAGTTTTGTTATAGGATGGCCATATCATTCTTGATATGACACAGTTTGTAAGACTGCTCCATCTGAGGTTAGA
Organism: Dasysyrphus albostriatus; assembly: GCA_946251815.1. NCBI lineage: Eukaryota > Metazoa > Arthropoda > Insecta > Diptera > Syrphidae > Dasysyrphus > Dasysyrphus albostriatus. The sequence continues at coordinate 68,710,159 of OX276337.1, read as the reverse complement.
TTCATCGAGAAAAATCGAGAAAATATTTCTCTTCATAGCACCAATAGGCATATTTACATTTACCGCTAGTGAGCTATGAAGGGCCGAGCCTTGTCGAGCTAAGACGTCAGCCCGTTCATTACCCTCTATGTCACTGTGACCTGGAACCCAAATGAGAGTGACCTGGAGGTTAATGTTCAGACTTGATAGTTCATCTCGACATTGCTGGACAAGTACAGAGGTGGATGTAGCCGATTTAATAGCCTTAATGGCAGCCTGGCTGTCGGAGCAAATTGCTGTGTTCCTGAATTGATTATGGTTTGATTTGAGTAACTTGCATGCTTCCCTGATTGCTAGTAGTTCAGCTTGAAATACGCTAGCAAAGTCTGGTAGTCTGAGGGACTTGGATATATTAAGGGTCTTAGAAAAAATTCCAGAACCAACACCGCACTCCATCTTAGACCCATCAGTGAAGATTATAGTGTCGTAGTCCTTCGTAACAATGTCATTTTTCCAATCCTCTCTGGTTGGAAAAACGGCTTTGAAGTCCCCGCCTAGGCCAAGAGGGGGAATACAGTAGTCGGTGTTCGTTAGAAAAATATCCTGAGGAATCAATTTTGTTATATTTCCATGACCATAGGGTTTTGAAAACCAACAATTAGATTCTTTTAGTCTTACAGCACTGCATGCCGCTAGATATTTTATATAAAGGTCGAGTGGTAGAAGGTGCAGGATAACGCTAAGGGCATCTGTTGGACAAGTTCGAAGGGCTCCTGTAGTGCCGACGCTAGCCGTTCTTTGTACCTTCTTAAGTTTTCCAATATTATATTGTTTGCTAAGTGCAGGCCACCACACAATCGATCCGTATGATAAAATCGGTCGAACCACGGCAGTGTACGTCCACAAGATCATCTTCGACTGTAGGCCCCACATCTTACCAAATGTTTTTCTGCAGGCATAGAAAGCTATGCAGGCTTTCTTAACCCGTTCTTCAATATTTACCTTCCAATTCAATTTGGGGTCAAGAATAACTCCGAGGTATTTTGCCTTAGAAGATAAGGATAGAGTTTGTCCGTTAAGTCGAGGTGGGGTGAAGGTAGGTATTTTAGTCCTGGTAGTAAAGAGCATCAGTTCCGTTTTACTCTGATTAACCCCTAGTCCACTACTTGTGGCCCAGTTGCTAACTTTTTTCAGAGCCGACTCAGTGATTTCGCTAATCACTGTGGTAAACTTTCCTGAGACCAATAAAACCAAATCATCAGCATACGCTACTGCTTTCACACCACTACATCTTAGCTTGACAAGAATTTTGTCCATGACTAAAAGCCATAGAAGAGGGGAGAGGACCCCACCTTGGGGTGTTCCTCTACTAACATATTTAGTAGCTGTAGTGTTTCCCAACGATGCTTGAATCCTTCTGTCACTGAGCATAGAAACAATCCATTCAGATATGAAGCCTTCTATCCCGAAGTGAGCAAGTGATTCGCGAATGGATTCAGTTAGGACATTATTGAAGGCACCTTCCACGTCTAGGAAGGTTGCGAGGGTATATTCTTTATAGTGAATTGTCTTCTCGATTGTACGAACCACTTCATGCAGGGCAGTCTCCGTAGACTTGCCTTTGAGGTATGCATGTTGTGATTCATCAAGAGGACGACCAACTAGTATAACTCTAATGTGAGTGTCAAGAATGCGCTCTAGTGTCTTAAGTACAAAAGATGTCAGGCTAATTGGTCTGAAGTCCTTCACGGATTCATGACCTCTCTTACCGACTTTCGGAATGAAGACCACTCTTACATGTCTCCATGACTCAGGTACATGATTGAGATAGAGGCAACCTTTGAAAATCATTTCAAGCCATGGCACTGCCAAATCTTGCAGTTTCTGTAGCATAATAGGTATTATGCCATCAAGGCCTGGTGATTTATAAGAGGAGAAAGTATTAATGGCCCATGAAATACCATCTCCAGTTATAACGGAATTGATTTGCTCCCTATGAGCTAAATTGGTGTTCGTATTACTAAGCGTTTCAGGGTTGCTGTTCACGCAACCCGGGAAATGCGTTGTCATCAGCAGTTCCAAGGACTCAGCTGGAGAGGCTGTCCAGAGATCGTCAGATTTTTTCAGGAACGAAGGATTGCAATGTTCCTTCGATAACACTTTACTAAGCCTGGCAGAATCTTTAATATTTTCTATGGAGTGACAGTATTCTCTCCATCCCAGTTTCTTGGATGCTGCTATGGCTCGCTTGTATTCTTTGAGAATGTCTTTATACGGTTGGAAGAACTTCTCCTTCTGACAGATATTGAAGATTTTTCTGGTCATTTTTCTTAGCGCAGATAGATCTTCATTCCACCAAGGAGGGAATTTTTTACGGCTATGCTTAACCGGACAAGAGACTTTGAAGGCAGTGTTAATAGCTGCCTCGAAAGTCTTTACCTTAGATTCAAGAACTTCAACAGATTCTACACTAATTAATGGTAAATTGCCTAGTTTGGATTTTGCGATCTGACTGAATTTCTTCCAGTCAGTTCTTTTAGGGTTTCTATATGGGGGAGGGGTTTCTACCTTGAAACCTTTGTTGAAGAGGATCCATCTGTGATCCGAAAAGGAATTTTTAAGGGACACTCTCCAATTTTCCACCACCAGATTACAGTTGTTTGTAACAGTGATATCAAGTACATCTTCCCAACCGTCGTAATTTTCCGAGCTTGGAAAAACGAAAGTGGGTGTGTCACCTCTGTTACAAACAATTAGGTTATTTACAATAATAAAATCAAAAAGAGACTCACCTCCTTCGTTGATTTCGGAACTACCCCAGAGAGAATGCCGTGCGTTCGCATCGCATCCAATCAGAAGGTTCGCTTTTTTTAGTTTCGCTGCTTCAATCAGTATCTTCACCTCCTCAGGCGGTGATTCTCGGTTGTGGTCGCAGTAGCCAGATGCTACAAGTAGTCCATTTGTCTCTTTGTCTTCCAGCCTGACAACTGTCAAATCGGGAGTGCTAAAATTGGGACACAAAAAAGCTTTTAAGTGTTTTTTAGCTAAGATACAAGTTCTAGGATTACCTTGTTCTGGATTAAGTGGTTTGTAAATATATAAGGTCGTATTGGGTGTCTTGGAGGCCTCTCACTCTGAGGCCATTAACCCATGGTTCTTGGATAATGCCAATGTCAATGTTTTCCTCACTGAGGAAAACTCTCAGATTATCCGAAGCACATTTAGAGTGCTTCAGATTAATCTGTATGACCTTCAGCGCGTTTTTAATTTGGTGAAGGGCCTGCATCTTTAGGGACTGCCGATCCGTCGACAACAGCGCTGAACTCAGCGTTATCATCTACTTTATCAGCATCTGGTCCCTGACTCTGCAGGATTTTAATTTTGGCATGCCTGATGCCAAAACGAAGCTTGAAGTCCGCTTTTATGAGGGCCCCTCTGCTTTCCTCGCTGATCTTCAAGAGGTATGAGGTGCTGGTCTTTTGCGGCTCCTCCGCCTTTATCACCATCCAGTCATGCATGGGGACCAGTGGGTTCAACCTTTGAAGACCCCGAATCAGCTCCTGTCCGCTCGGTTTAATGCCCATGAGAGGCAACCAAATGCGAGCCTTAGGTTGCCTAGGGATCTCCTTTGCTGGGATAAGCTTGAGCTTCAAACCCTCCCAGTCATTGCTGACCTTAGCAATGCTGTCCCTAAGGAAATCCCTTGAAAACGCGTCTTCGCATTTGATCACCCTGTATCCCCTGAGCAATTCATCAGAGTCGAAACTAGGGTAGGGTCCCTCACTTGCGGATATGGTATATTGGAAAACCATCTCGGAGAGCTTGGCTTCGATAGAGTTCCACACCGATAGCAGACCTTTGCTATTGGCGGAGAGCTTATCAACAACCGCTACCTGGAGGTCATCTCTGACAACCTCGCTTAGAGTAGGCGGTTGCACCGCTCTGGAAGATTTGGTCTTCTCCTTTTCCGACCTTCCATCAAGCCTGCTCTTCTTTTGGGAGGGTAAGGTCTCTTCTTGAGATCTGTCCCGCTTGACAGCCTTTTCTTTGTTTGCCAGAAGATTATTGTATTCTTCAACAATCTTCTGGTATTTGATTTTATCTGAGGCATCCCTCACATGACCAGTTCCCGCAGCCTCATTCTTAGCAATCTTGTCAGGAATAAACGAGGCGTGGAGGAATTGGTTCTTTCGAAGAACGCCAGAAGATTTTCTTTTGCCACGGACAGCAATGCTATGGCTGGCATTGCTACCCGATGGCTTGGTATTTGTCGGTTTAGGGAGCACAGGAGTACTATGGCTGGTACTCGCTATGCTCCCTGAAGGTTTGGAAGGCATCTCGGCATCTGTGCCGAGAAAGCTTCCCGTCAGTGTATAAGGTAATTTTGTTTTAATTTGGCAAGTAATACCTTGTATAGAGCTTGTATAAGGCAATCTTGAGCAATACAAGAATTTGCCACCTGAAATTTAAGCAAATAGCTGATATACACAAGCTTTATACAAGGCTTGTAAATATAAGTTATAAATGGCTTGTATAAGGCCTTCCAAAGTTGTTCACTGAAAATGTTTAAAATAATAGCTGCTATAAATCTCTCCAGGACAAATCATTGCAAACAACTTATATAAGGCTTGTTTGTAAAGGTCTTATACAAATTAAAATAATCAGTGAAGATCAACAAGTGTGCCTTATAGAATATTGTGCTTATAAAAAAATCAGACTAAAATAAACAAGAACGGTAAGTACTCATTGAACATCGTAAAACAGAAAAGAAGTGCTTACAGTAACATTGAACTTTTTAGCAAAACTCAGAAATGAATAACTCATGGCACAAATTTAAAAGATCTGGAACCTACCAAAGACAAGTGAGAAAAATCAGAGAAGCAATTCTCAAACAGCCAGAGAACATTCAAGAAGTTTGAAAGAACAAAAAAAAGATATTAAATGCGCACAGTTATTGACTGTTCCCTCTGCGTGAACGTGAAGTATATGGTAACAACTTATTCAGTTTTGATTATGTTTTCTTCAACAAAAAATTGACATAGTGGTACAGTGCTAGACTGGTACGAGGAAAGAATTGAGTTCAAATCCCATGTAAAAAAAAAACTTTCATTTTTATAATCAAACTAACATTTGACTCATTACAGAATACAGAAAAAAGGTTTCGGAAGCTGACTGAGAAGAAAAAAATACAATAAAAAAAATGCAATACAAAATACAACATCAAAAAAATAAAATAAAAACCGATACAAAAATATGTTTTTTTTTATTTCAGAATCAGCTTTGCTTTTTCTATAGCAGTCTGAAAATAGCTTGTATATAGAACATTATACAAGTTAATTTGTTAGTTGGGTAGCACCATCATCCTGCAATTAAAACATGAAAACGAAATAAAGCCAAATTGGTCTTATTTCGTTTTTTTCAAAAAGGACGTTCATGCGAGAACTCTCGTTCGTAGTGGAACTAAGCATATGTATTTTAGGCCATAGGACCACATTTTATGTTTTCAATCTCCCCCCTTCACATGCACTTGTGGCCGAAAAAAGATCATGATGTGGGAAGTCAGTCAGTTGTATAGCAGGGAATAATAAAAAAATATAATATCTTTTATTCAAATATCAAGATTGGTACACCGACGCAGAATTTAACCACCTACATAATTTTCAAAGTCCACTGAAACACCAGCGTTAATTTTTTTTAAAGTCGCTTTCAAAGTGATGGAGAGGGGGCATTTTCTAAAAATTACCGTTCTAGAGATATTTGTCATAACCCAATTTTCGTAACCTTGACCCCTTGAAACTGACCTAGCGGTCATTGTATTTTTGAGGGCTTTTCTCAGATTATATGTAGGTAACATCAGTCAAAACGTGCATACCAAAAATCAGCCATTTACATTTTTTTCCTTTCTTTCTCATTTTTATGTCTTTTCTTACTGGGCTATTAGTTTAGTTGCTTTAACTGTCATGCCAAAGGTCTGGGTTTTATTCCCAGCTGTTACCATTAAAAAAAAAAAAACAGAAATGTTTTTCCATTGTACTGTCTTTGGCAAGGAACTGACAAATCCTGCAAGAGTATACTTGTCATGAATAAATGCTTAAATATTCATATTCAATACTTTCATCAATTATAAGTTGAATAATAAAAAGCTGATTTTTAAGGGCTAGTTGCTTTTAAATTGATAATGAAGTGGTTTAGTTTTTCCTAAAAATAATTTATTTTCTTGGTATTGACGTGATTTTCTTTTTAGGTCAATGAATGAATATAGGTAAGGTTCATTCTCCTATTTATTTATTTTTTTTTATAAAAGCCTTATTAGCATACATAAGTGACAAAATAATGAATTAATCATTCAAGTTTATGCATTTATTATTGGACATACTTAGTCTGTTGTAAACAAAATGCACGACTGAATTGTAAGTACTTATGCACCTACTTCCTTATATGGTTCAAGGTTATAAGTATTGAAGATGTAATAAGATATTGGATTAAATTTGGGCCAGGGGAAACATTTTTAGAGAGTAAAATTCAATTTTTTCCTAATTTCCCGCAAAAACATCAGGTTTTTTGAAAAAAAATGTGAAACTAAAAATTGTAGCTTATGTAATCTTTGTATATAGAATATAAATTTTATATACAAAGATGTGATTCTACACAGAAAAGATTACAATACTTTGTTTATACAACCCATAGATTAAGAGAAAATCGTGCAAGAACTTCGTGGTTTAGCAAATGAGAATGCCCAAAAAAAAACAAGAATCGATTAAGATAAAAGCATCGAAAGGTGCTGTGAAATAAGACCAAGTGACATAAAGCCAAATTTTAAAAGTTGCCTTATATGTCGCTTTGGCAAAGTGGCATAATGCCAATTTTCCATATGGACATTTTTGCTGTGATACGTGGGTAAAAGAAAGTATTCGAAGAAATTGTCACAAGCAAAAAAGGGGTTAAAAGCATACATTAATATTTATAAGAATTGTTTATTGGTTATTTGGTTTTCATGTCTCCGGCAATTGCAGTAGAGATTTCAAAACTGCCTGGCTGATCCCAACGTAATTATCTTTTGGACGGCACTTTCAGCGTTGTGTCAACATGCGGTTTCAAACAACTGCTAATTATACATTTTTCGCACAAAAATCATTTAAGGGTACATACTTCCCTAATACACTCAGGGCCCGATCTATGGGGGGTGAGCCGGGCATTTTGCCCCGGGCGGCAATATTTAGGGCGGCAAAATTGGAATGCGTGTTTGCCCAAAAGCTTTCTTAAAAAGCCAAAACCACACATGATGATGATAACGACGAAAGAAACTAAGATGCCCATATGAGGATGATAAGAAGTTTAGCCACCAAGTCGTCCGTATCACTCCAACTTAAATAATCTTTTTGTTAAACTCTACCAATTGAATTAACTTTCTAAATTAACTTTTTGAATTTGCTTAAATCTGCTTTAAACTATTCTTAGATATTAAAGTAAATAAAATTGTCTCATTTTGCTTTGAAGTTAATTGAATTTAATTAAAAATCCTACTTAAAAACTTATTTTGATAATTATTGTTAAAACATTATTATCTCGGTATTATTTTAACCCACTATACGACTCATCTGACATACATGGATTAGAACTTACAGATGGGATGTCGGTCTTATGTTTTTTGTAGTAATTTTTCTCCTACAATCGTTTAAAAATTTATAGAAGAATTAAGATTTGCTCCATATATCAGTATTGGGCCCAGGATCCTCTTGAATTTACCAGTTAAAGTTTGAAAGATCTTTTCTAAATAAGAACTTTAAAAAAAATTACCTTTGGTATACTTGCATGCTCGGCAGATAATATGGGTAGTATGGGTAGCACTACACACTCGAGATTTTTGGAGTGGATAAAAAACCTACTCTAAATTTGACGGTATTTTTTTCAAATAAATAAAAGTTTACCATGTTTAACATAAAAACATCAATTATAACCATTAGCCCAAGAAAATTAGACTCTCATTTCGAAAAACTTCCGACAAAGCAAAATTTTGGTGGAGAGCTTTGTTTTGCCGTCTTTTGAAAAAAATTATATTTGCTGAGATATTTACAAGTAACTTTTATCCGTCTCTTTTACAGTATAAAATCAAAAGTGTTACTTTGACGCGCTATAAATTCAACATTAATAAACTTACTGAGTTCGTTTATAGCTTCTTTTTTAGATAATTTGTCTGTCTAAATATTGTATTTTTTAATGATTTGTCATAAAAATAAATCCAATAAAGTTGTTGATTAAAAAACAAATTACTTTCTTTTTCAAGATAGTGGCCCTCCCCTTACTCCACTACCCCAAAAACCTGGTTTTCTAATGAGGAGATGGAGCCAAATACAAATCGTACAAAAAATTATGTCCATCGATTAATGGAATTTTAATAACTTTTTAAAAAAAAAATTGCTCCATTATGAAATTCTTACATGCTTTGAATCTATTGATTGTATGAAAAAGGTATGTTAATCTTTTTTGTGTAAAATTGCATAATCTACAATCTGTACCTCACATTTTTTCAAAAATACTGATAGTTTTCGAAGAATTAAGAAAAAAACTAAATTTGATCCCCTTTCACATTCCCTAAAAAATTTTGCCCCAGCCTAAATTTACGGAACTTTTTAGGAAACGTTAAGACATCAAAACAAAGCTCTCCACCAAACTTCAACTTTGTCGGAATTTTTTGCTGGGCTTATATAAATTATATATATAGTTGTGACTATGCATACAATAGGCAACGCTGAACGCACAGTGGAAAATGTTAATAGAGATTTCCCTCGAAAAACCTATACAAAAATGAGGCACCAAATTCATATTTTGTGTTAAAGATTAAGATAAAAATGTTTGACCACATTAAGATATTGAACAAAAAACTGCAAGAGTCGAGAAGTTGGATTTAAAAGAAAAGAAAAACTATAACAGTTTGACAAATATTTTAAGAAATTTGTGGAAGTGTTGAAGCTGTCGTTGAACCTCAGATTACGCGTCAGAGTAGAATCACATAATGGCTCCATAGAAGTATGTATGTGTAAGCCCAACAATTTATGTCTACTTGTGTCATTTTCAAAGATAATATGGATTGGCCATGATTTCTATTGAACACAAGGTTTGCGCTGCTATGTACATATAAGTAAATTTATTTAAAATAATTAAAAATTTTGCTGACAAAAAGTGCTAAGAAAACTATTGTACGAGTATACTCGTAGGTAGTCACTAGACTTGAATATTCTCGAGAAAGGTTTGATTTATTTTTCATATTCGTAAGAAAGACTCGTTCGTTTTGTGGCCTTATATAATTACTGTGTACCTATTTGTTTTTAAACAAAAAAAATTATTTCTTGTGCAATAAATTGTATTCATTCATTTTAAACTGAAGGCAACAATTATTTCAAGAAAGTCGAAATTGCAAAATGAAATATAATCCGAAGTATAAAACATTTTGATCTTATCTTTTAAGCTACTGAGCCGATTTTGAGACATTTTTAAATGCCATAACCCGAAAATTTATTTCAATGCGATCAGTCGTTTCAAAAAAAATTGAAACAAACATAACATACACTCATAAAATTTGATATTCGTTTAGAAGCTGTAGGATAGACTAGCATATGGATGTGAAAACTACACACTTCCAAACATATCACATTCATACCGGTCGCAATGATAACCTCCTTTTTTTAAGATCAGTTAAAAAATCGATCCAATTCTGCACAGATATATGACTTAAAAGGTGTCCATGCAAAAGGTGGCTTATATTATTTTTGCCCAGGGCGGTGTAAAAGCTGGATCGGGTCCTGATCTGAGGATATGAGTATATGATGCATCACATCTTCATTCGTCGCAATTCAGCTGCATTTTCTGGAATGAAACCTGCGGTAGGCTTTATAATCCTTATTTCGGCATTCTTGGGCTTCCTCGGAGAGCGATCCAACAGGAAATGCACAGCTTTTAATTATTTCTTCTCCATGGATCAAAACTTTATGTACGGTTGCTGGCATATTGTTTCATTTATATTTCTCAACAAACAGTTCAGCAGTTTCCCACGTGTAAGCTGCATATTTTTTTAAATCAAATTTTTCATTCGACGTTATTACTTCAAGGATAACAGCAAACCGCCGAATTAGGGATTCACTATGTCCAGTGATTTTTTAAGTCATGGTTGGATTTGCAAAAAATCTTCTGGAGGTGTTGCCGTCATTACTTGTCCCCGTACCTTGTTTTACAAGATCGACAATGATGCCCAGTTTTTCACGAAACTCCTGCTGAATTTTCTTCTTCTGAGCATCTCTAATATGGCGGGTCTCGTTGTTGGTTCTCCATGCATTAAATGGCAAATTGTAGGCAACATGGAGGATACACTCCATAAATTTTATCCGAGCGTGAAGAGGAGACATTCCCATTTTCAAAGCTTTCCTGTTTACAGCTTTGGTTCTTATATTTGTCAGGTTATTCATTCCCGAAGTTGTAGTTCCACATATGAAACAGGAAGAAGCTGCAGGAGTTTCTGTTACAGATTGGGCTGTTTTTCATTAATCCTTTATATATATAGATTTAAGTAAGAGATTTTATTCTTATAAGACAGGTAATAAAAAATTACGCAATACACAACAAAAACAAAGCAATAAAACTTTTAAAATAACACCTTTTTTTATTTTTACCTGGCCTACTTTTAGCGACAAATAAAAAAAATAAAGGATTATCTTTAATCTTTTTCTTTATTTTGTATTAATCTCTATCATTTAATTCAATATATCATAAAACTATACTATGTGTACTATTTTTCTTGTGTTGTTTTCAAGAAAATTGAGTAGAAAGTTGAAAAATTTTCCAGGCAGAAATAAACGGTTTCGCAAAAATCGAAATTCTCAGAACCTGGGTCAATGTATTAATTTTGTTTTATTTTTAAAATAAAGTTTGACATTTTTTCTTAAAATAATGGGCTTAACCAGACCATTCTGACAATTAATACCGAAGAAATCAAACTTTTTGATAAACACCACCGTCAAGACGGAGTTTTTTGAAATCCGAATCAGTGAATCGTTTTTGAGCATAACTTCCACATCTGCACGCATCTGCAGCTGATTTTTTCTGTGCTTTAACATGAATGTATGGAGCATATGCTGGCATACTTACTTTCTTGGTAACTTTTGGTGCTTTTTTTAAAATCAAAAAGTTTTTAAAAAAAGCATTTTTTCTTAGTACTAAAGCTTCAGGCTACTTATAGAAGGTACGAGTATCTTTTATAAATAATCAATTCTTTTTAGATAATAGAAAAAAAAACCAAACAAATTATTTAAGAAGCTAGAGAATTTATTTAAAGGAACTTCGGAAAAAAACATCTCAAAATTTGTTGAAAATACGGTTCCCAATTTGAGTAAAATTATTTTTCAACTTTGAGGGCTTTTAAATCAGAACATACAATATATATGTTAAAAAATACTTTTAAGTCATACGCTCGGGTTATCTAAGAGTACTTAAACATAAAGTTTAAAAGGATAGATATGACTTTTTCAAAAGATTTTCTTCCGCTCTCGCACCACCGTCTCTTAGGAACGCCGGCCGTCTCTTAGGAATGAAAAATGAGTATCCAAATACGTGAATACCAACAAACAATGACAAATTCAATCATATCTATTTCTCTTTCAAATCCATAACAAAAGACGTGTTTCTATCTCATACATTTCCCTGTTCTCTTCAAAGATACTAGAAAATTGAGGAATCTTACAATTTATGTCGCTTCGAAAAATATAATAAAATCTTAATGTGTTTTTTATGTTTTTTCTTGCGTCCTTTGCTTGCTTTATATCAAGTAAACACAATATCACCTAAAAAAGAGGTGCAAACAGTTAATATCGGGCTTTTGCTAGATAATTTGTAGTTAACAAGTCTTAAATTAGTTGTGACAATTTTGAATTTGTCGTGCAATGTTTTCTATGTTTCTTTGCATTTTTTGTTAGCTCCACATCAAGTTAGCATATCACTGCCTAAAAAAGTGGTAAAAACTGTTCAAACGGAATGTTGTATGCTATAATAATTCATGGTTATTTGGTCGTTAATAAGTTTTGAAAATTTGGATTTTGTCGTTCTATGTTTTCTAGTTTTTTTTTTTTCAAAAAGTGGTAAAAACTTCTATAAAAATAAATTAAATAAATTTGGTGGCACAACAGCTCGTGAAGAACCAAGGCCTAGTGACTTACAACTCTCAACAATTCCTGTGTGTGTATTTTTGGCAGGAATGGAGGGGACCTACAATTTTTGCCGAGTCCGAACGGCTAGTTGAGAAGCACTTATTCGTGACAAGTATACTCTTGGAGGATTTGTCAGTTGCTCGCAAGAGGCAGTACCTCGCGAAAAAAAACATTTCTATAACTTCTATACCTAACATTTTCCTACTTAATAATTTCTCTTTAATGAGTTGTTAATTAGTTGTTACCAACAAAAATTTCTTATGCGATGTGTTCTATGTAGGTAATTTTCAACAAACCCTCATTTGACCCAGTAAGTAATAAACAGTGCAATATAATCAATTTTAAAGCCTTTTTGTTATGTTACTTTATATGAATTGAAACTAAAACAAAAAACATAGAAAACATTGCACGACAAATTCAAAATTATCACAACTTATTCAAGACTTGTTAATGACAAATTACGTATCTAGCGAAAAAACATTCGGTACTAGCAGTTCATACCCCTTTTTTAGGTGATACTTTGTTTACTTGATATCAACCTTATTAACGCCAAATTATCCACCTATTCTTCACACTCATTTTTCGATTCGACAAAGTTGCTTTGCTAACTTGACACTCATGATTTATTTATTGCTGTGACTCCTGTAATGCAAGTTGTGGAAATTGGTAACTTCATCCCTAGTAAACAGCGTTTCATCTGTCTAGACTATTCTTTTAAGGAAGTTGTATTTTGTTTCTTTTCTCAGCAATAGCGTTCTACAGGATTCAATCCTCAATATCTTATCATTTGATGTCAACTAAAAGAATAGCGGTGAAGCCTATCCGTATGAATCACTTTCAAAACTCTTTCCTGCGGCAATTCAAGCATTGTTTCTATCCTCCTGGTGCTTAGGCTGGGATTACGTTGTTCCAAATCCAAAATCCGTTGCTTTTGGTCTGTTGATCCAATAGATGCTCTTTTTGACCCAAAGGAGCACTCCAGCACTCCATGCTCCCGAAGACGATTGTGAAGTCTTGAAAAAAGTGAATTGTGGGGAAATCTCCTATTGGAGAACCTTACAGTACAAATAATTATATACAGATATCCCACCTCCCTAGAAAATGTTGTCTTCAAAAATGTTTCCAGCTGACAAATATCCAGCAGGCAAAATGAATTCAAATTAGATTTCGAAATACTTTTCTCATGAATACAAAAACAAATGACATGAAAAACAGGCAGTGATGCCAACTAAGGAATTTTAATACCTCTAAGACATCATTTCATTAGCTAAGGCTTCAAGACTTGTTTTTTTTTTAAAGGCACGGCATCGTAAAATTTGCCACTATTTTAAAATTTTTTCTTTTCTATTTTAAGGCAATTTTTTATTTTTTCTGCCTAAAATGGAGAAATAGAGCCAACTCTTATACGATTTTTTTCTTGTCTTAACCAAATTTACTCTTTCTAGCTTTTTGGTGCATCATAAACAAGCCACCCTGAATACTTACAATTTCAAAAAATACAGAGTAATGACAGAAATGTATCTGTATAAGAGTTAGAATAAAAACGTAAATAATAGAAAATTTATTATTGTTGTTTTCATTTTTGTGAACTGTTGAATGTAATTCAATTTAAAGGTAAAGTGACCTTCAGTCCAAATGCGTTTCGCCCAGGTACAACAATTGGGCTCATCAGTTAGATGTTGTTGTACCCTTCTAAGACGCATAATTTTAGTCGATGATTACCGGAACGTATTAAATAAACAGCGCAAATACACTGTAAATTATAATATTATCTAGTGGAATATGGTTAAATCCAGACAACTAGAAATAAATGATGGTAAAGAATAGTGACAATACTACATCACATTATAAATATAAGGTTAGGTAGTTTGGGGCAGAAAATCAATCAACCAGACCATAAAACTAAATTGACGTTGATGTAACGAAAGGATTTAGATAGACCTTTCCATTGACGAATGTAACGATTTATTTTATAGACATTATAAAAAGTTAACGCAGGCTTACACAAGTCAATGCCGGTCTGCGAAAGCCTTTGCTAGCATATGCAAACCTACGCAAGTCTACGCAAGTTAAAGGAAGCTTACCGAAGTCTAAGAAAAACTTGGCAAGCTTACGAAGATGTATGCAAGCCTACGAAAGCTCACGCAAGTCTACGCAAACTTACGCAAACTTACGCAAATCTACCTTAGCAAACGCAAATCCTTGCAAGTCTCCGCATGTTAACAAAAGTCTCTGCATGCTTACGCGGGTCTCTACATACTTACGCAACTCTCCGCATGTTTACGCAAGTCTTCGCGTATTTACACAAGTCTCCGCATGTTTACACAAGTCTCCGCGCATTTACGCAAGTCTCCGCCTGTTTACGCAAGTACCTGCATGTCTGCGCAAGAATCCTTATATCTACGCAAGTCTCCACATATTTACGCAAGTCTCCGCATATCTACGCAAGTCTCCGCATATCTACGCAAGTCTCCGCTTGTATACGCAAGTCCCTGCATGTCTGCGCAAGAATCCTTTTATCTACGCAAGTCTCCACATATTTACGCAAGTCTCCACATATCTACGCAAGTCTCTGCATATCTACGCAAGTCTCCGCATGCTTACGCAAGCCTCCGCACATTAACGAAAGTCTTCACATACATATCTACGCAAGGCGCCGCATATTTTCGCAAGTCTCCGCATATCTACGCAAATTTCCACATATCTAAGCAAGTCTCTGCATATTTACGCAAGTCTCCGCGTATTAACGCAAGTCTCCACATATCTACACAAGTCTCCGCATGTCTACACAAGTCTCCGCATTTCCACGAAAGTCTCCGCATGTTACCACAAGTATCCGCATGTTTACGCAAGTCTCTGCATATTAACGCAAGTCTCCACATGTTTACGCAAGTCTGCATGCTTGCGCAAGAATCCGCATATCTACGCAAGTCTCCGCATGTTTACGCAAGTGTCCTCTATTTACGTAAGTCTTCACATATCTACGCAAGTCTCTCCATGTTTACGAAAGTCTCCACATATTTGCAAAAGTTTCCGCATATTTTAGCAAGTCTCCACATATTTACGCAAGTCTCCGCTATTTACGTAAGTCTCCACATATCTACGCAAGCCTCCCCATGTTTACGATAGTCTCCGCATATATACGAAAGTTGCCGCATGTTTAAGCAAGTCTCCACATATTTACGCAAGTCCCCGTATGTCTACGCAAGTATCCATATGTTTACGCAAGTCTCTGCATGTTTGCATAAGAATCCGCATATCTACGCAAGTCTCCGCATGTTTACGCAAGTCACCACATATCTACGCAAGTCTCCACATGTCTACACAAGTCTCCGTAAGTTTGCGCAAGTCTCCGCATATCTATGCAAGTCTCCGCATGTTTACGCAAGTCTCCGAATGTTAACTCGAGTTTCCGTATATTAAGGCAAATCTCCGCATGTTTACGCAAGTTTCCGCATGTCTACGCTAATCTCTGCCTGTTTACGCAAGTCTCTGTATGTTTGCACAAGAATCCACATATCTACGCAAAACTCCGCATGTTTACGCAAGTCTCCACATACCTACCCAAGTCTCCTTATGCCCATGCAAGTCTCCGCAAGTTTGCGCTAGTCTCCGCATGTCTACGAAATTATCCACATGTTAACACAAGTTTCCGCATGTTTACGCAAGTGACCGCATATCTATGCAAATTTTCGCAAGTCGCCGCATATCTACACAAGTCTCAGCATATCTACTCAAGTCTCCGCATATTTACGCAAGTCTCCCTTTATTTACGCAAGTCTCCGCATATCTACGCAAGTCTCCGCATGTTTACGCAAGTCTCCGAATATTTTCGCAAGTCTCCACATGTTTACGCAAGTCTCCGCATACCTACGCTAACAAGACTCAAACTCTTGTACAGACGGTTTACTGACCCTCACGATCTGGAGATTGGGACACTGAAGTCGTCGATCAAGAACATCAACCAACTAATTAAAGAGAACTATCGGTTGTCAATTAATTTGTATTGGGATAACAAAATTCGGGCCGTTAATGCTAGCGACCCGAGCATGTTTCCGCAAATTAACAAGATATTTAGAAGGAATGATCAGAACGATCTTCCGTGTCTCAAGCTTCAGAGAACGACAGACAACAGAGACGTACTTCTGACAGCAGGAATTAATCCAGAGGACGCCGTCTTGGACGATGACCTCTTCATTGTCGAAGATCCGCTGGAGAAAGTGGAGGCTGTGGGGGCTGCTTTCCAGCAAGTGTACAAGGTGAATGCTTGCATTCGCCCCAATCATGACCTGGAAAACAGAGCCTTGCTCCACCACTTCTACCTTCGGAATGACATAACGCAATGGCGATCAGAGAACCTTGGTTTCACCGGGTTCAATGAAGATCATTTGGCAAACGCCATAATCGCCGAGCGAAATGGGCCCAGTTCCCTGTTAATTACGAAGGTGGAGCTCCAGCTCATCTTCGATTCATTAAAGAAGAAGAAGTCAGCAGGAGTCGATGGTATATCCAACGTTGTACTTCGACATTTACCTCAAGAAGCAGTAGACATTTATACTACTCTGTTTAACAACGCTCTGAATAATGCATATTATCCAGTGCGGTGGAAGACAGCTGTGGTGCATCCTCTCCCGAAAAAGGGAAAGGACAACTCCAGTCCGGCGAATCTCCGGTCGATAAGTCTCCTTCCGAGTATCAGCAAGGTATTCGAAAAAGTTATCAATAGAGCTCTGTCTAAGTGGGCAGAGGACAATAATATCATACCGGACAATCAGTTCGGTTTTAAGCTCGTTTCTGATGTCCAATGGAACAAATCTAAGAAGCAGTGTACGGGTGCCTGTCTGGTTGATTTGGAGAAGGCTTTCGACACCGTATGGTTAGAGGGTCTTTATCTAAAGCTGACCAGACTTGGCATTAGTAAACCACTATTATATATGCTTTATGATATGCTCAATGGCAGAAAGTTTGTTGTCAAGAGTGGCAATGTAACTTCTGCCACAACCTTTAATATTAAAAATGGTCTTCAGCAGGGAGCGGTCAACTCGCCGATTCTATTCAGCATTTACACCAGCGATCTGATAGGTAGTCTTACTCAGGCAATAGCGTATGCCGACGATCTAATTGCGTACAGAACAGCTGCAAAAGTCGAGGACATCAGGATTCTTTTGCAGCGTGACTTCGATGAGATTCAACGATATTGTGATGACAGGAAGTTGAAAATCAACTTTCAGAAATCAGAAACTATCTTGTTTAGGACTCCGTTGCGTGGAGCCACAAGGGATACGAGAAAGAACTGGCGCAAGCTGGTGATCGTAGGGCCAAATGGACATCCACTGGCGAGTAAAAGTGTAGTAAAGTACCTTGGCATCTGGATGGATCAGTATTTGTATTTCGACAGACACATAAATGCTGCTCTGGCCAGGGCTAGGGGAGCCTTTGCCCTGACGAAACGGTTGTTTTATAGCAGCCGGCTTGATAGCAGGGTGAAGGTGATTTGCTACATGGCCCTTATCCGGCCGATGATTACCTATGGATGCCCGGTTTGGTTCAACGTTGCCCCATCTCAAATGGAAAAGATTCGGGTGTTTGAGAGGCAGTGTCTTCGACGCTGCCTTGGATTGCACAGAACACCAGAGTCGGAGTACAAACACTACTATTCCAACCTGGCTCTATACAACGGGGCCAACATAAACAGGATAGATAATTTCTTGCTGAAGCTTATTCGGGGTCACATTGCAAGAGCGATGTCCTCATCTAACAGCTTAATTTTCGGGGCTTATTACCCTAAATACGAATACTACGAGAGTGTGCGGCTAAGCGGCTTTATTCCGCCCGATGCATTCCTCCACCTAGACAGCCGAGGGCTGATCCAGGATAGAGCGGCGGTTCCGCTAATCTACCACGTCAGCCGTAGAACTGTAGATCGGTGGCTCCTTTACAGTCGAGACGTCCTCGCACAAGACGGAGCTGAGCACCTTCGGTTCAGTAGGACTGTGTCCGAACGGGACCGAAAAGATAGGGTAAAACAGGAGAATCAGTTCTGGTGGCTGAAAAACGAAGATGAAGTTCCTTCAGACATTTAATAGTTGACCTTGCTATTTTCTTATGTATGGCCGACTTACATAGGTTTAGGTAGTTAGTTTTAAGTAAAAAAAAAAAAAAAAAATATAAAATCCACAAAAATACAAAAAATTATAAAACCGGAAAATGCTTGCTGTGGCTGTTCTAGTTTGTAAGTAGTCTGTAAGTAGCTTATAAGTAGGTTGTAAATAGTTTTAAGTAGCTTTAAGTAGTTTTAATTAGTTTTAATTAGCTTTAATTTAGTTTTATGTAGCTTGTAAGTTTTATATAAAACCAAACAAAAATAAAGACGATGATACCGAGTTTTTTTTTTGTAAATTCTTCTCGGTAAAAAATAAAACCGACCTGGATTTAGTATTAAGATAGTTCTTAGGCCGAAAGGTATTAGCGTTAAGTTATTATAGTTTAACTTAGAGCGCCCGACTGGGGCCAGTAAGTTAGTTTTAAGATATTGATAAGTAGGCTAGTTTTTATGAATTTTTGTCTAGCTTTAAGATAGTTTTAAGAAAATGGAAAATAAAAATGAATTATAAAAAAAAAAAAAAAAAAAAAAAAAATACCTACGCAAGTGTCCGCATATTAACGCAAGTTTCCTCATATTTACGCAAGTCTCCGCATGTTTACGCAAGTTTCTGCATGCTTACGCAAGTCTCCGCATATCTACGCAAGTCTCCGCATGTTTACACAAGTCTCCACACGTTTTCGCCAGTCTCCGCATATTTACGCATGTTTCCACATGTTTACGCAAGTCTCCGTATATATATGCAAGTCTCCGCATGTTTACGCAAGTATCGGCATATTTACGCAAGTCTCCGCATGTTTATGAAATTCTCTGCTTATCTACGCAAGTCTCCGCATGTTTCTGTAAAAACGACTTTCTTATTTCGTTTGAAAATACGGGGAAAAGCCTTTTCTTCTTTTTAAAATTGATTTTCTATAGAATTTGATGTGGTAAGACCATTCCGTATAAAGATTTGAATTCAACACAAAAAGAACTTCTTGGCAAAGTGAAGTCTGGTTTCTGTTTCTTTCACATTCTACTTTAGGAATTATCGATTTATAATCCAAGAGATATCTGTCGGGTTATTAAACACCAATAGAGTAGGTCATCACACTTTGTGTTTAGTAAACCGAATGTAAAACTTCACAACAAGTAAACAGTCTTTTAAAACAGTTTTTATTAATTTTCTTTTTTATTTGACTACTCTCAATTTTTTATTTTACAAATTTCATATTTTCTGAATGTGCACATTGATCTTCAGTATAAAATGAAACTTCACTCAAATGGACCCATAGTGTTTAATTTTGTGATTTGCACACCCTCCGCGGATATTGCTTTTCCAACCATATAAAATTTATCCAAATCGGTTGAATAGGTACTTCTTGAGAAAATGGTACCACAAAATTTGTTTTTATTTTATATTGTGAACGATTTTGGCTGAAGTTGATTTTAGGTGATTTTTTGATAGTTAACAGTCACAATACAATAGGCATGCTATTGTGTTGTGTCTGTCAACTAACACAAATCACCTTACCAGATTCCACTCCGTTCACGAGAATGAGATTGCTGAGAGCTTTGAGATCTCATTTACCTGAACATGCCTAATAATAATAAACAAATTACAACTGTTCGCTTATTGAAGTAAAGGAACAAGGAAGCCTTCGAAGAGAAGGTACGATGTATTCCACCTCAATCAAAAATGTTGTCCATCCATGACAATAAGCGTATCTAATGGTTGGTAAGCAATTTGAGCCACTCAATTTAGAAACACAAGGCACATTAACAATATCAAAGATTGACCCAACAGATACACAATTATTTCAGCTAGATTTAGAAGAAAATACCATAGGAAAGCGGTAATTTGGATACTGGACGTCTAAGGTACTGCAGCAATTCATGTTTATTATAATATGTTTTCTACATAAATTTCAGACGAAGACAAATTTGGTTACCTTCATTCCATCCAGGAAACCCACATCGATATGCTACGTCTTTATGAAGATGTCCGTGAAGTTGTTCATCCAACTGGTCCAGACCCACTTTATACCATTATCCGATTACTATTTCTCGCTGGTTGACTATCCCGAGAACGTTTTCACCAAGCACAAATCCCAGATTTGTCAGTGTGTACGCTTATCAACTATCATAGACACATATTATAATTTATATATTTACCAGTTAGGTTTATTTATTCGGTAGAAACATACTACTCATTCCGCATCAATTACATGTATGGAATTACGCGATTTATTTTAATTTGATTAAGGGCATTAATTCGAACAATTGACATTAAATTGCATTAGGAATGTATTCCTCCTAATTTTGCATTCTTGGAATGAATGAACTGGAGGCACAAAGAGTTGACAGAGACCTGTAATGCACAGTATAATGTACCCATGACAATCGTTGGAGAAAAACCGGTGAGCTATGGACCTGAGGCGATTCATTTTGTTATTGAACTCACGTGCTTTGTAGTTGAATCAAAGCGAAAAGAAATGAATTTGGAAACGATTTTGGTTGTAACGGGTGATTTTTTAGCTGGTTTGGTTTTGGCAACACTGGTTTTGACAGCTGACGTGTGTTTAGTACCTTGTGTCACTGTCAAACAGCTTCAGTTTGGTTTGCAATTTAACCATGGATCGTCTTACAAATGAACAACACTTGCAAATTATTGAATTTTACTATCAAAATTCGTGCTCGGTTCGAAATGTTCATCGCGCGCTGCTTCCATTTTATGGTCGGCATTCTCTACCTTCTGAGCAGTCTATTCGGAAGATTGTGACCAAATTTCGCACCAAATTTACTTTGTTGGACATTAAACCACCAACACGTTTACGTACTGTGCGTAGTGAAGAAAATATTGCGGCCGTATCAGCTAGTGTGACAGAAGACCGCGAAATGTCGATTCGGCGCCGTTCCCAGCAGTTAGGCCTTTGTTACAGCACTACGTGGAAAATTTTGCGGAAGGATTTGGGCGTAAAGCCTTTTAAGATACAGCTGGTGCAAGAACTAAAGCCAGCCGACCTACCACAACGCCGAATTTTTGGTGAATGGGCTCTTGGAAAGCTGGCCGAGGATCCGCTTTTTTATCGAAAAATTGTGTTCAGCGATGAGGCTCATTTTTGGTTGAATGGGTACGTAAATAAGCATAACTGCCGCATTTGGAGTGAAGATCAGCCAGAAGCATTGCAACAGCTACCAATGCATCCCGAAAAAGCCACTGTTTGGTGCGGTTTATGAGCCGGCAGCATTATTGGGCCATATTTCTTCAAAGATGATGCGAATCGCAGCGTTACTGTCAATGGTGAACGCTACCGAGCGACGATAACAAACTTTTTTTTGCCCGAAATGGAAGTTCTTGACTTGCATGATATGTGGTTTCAACAAGACGGTGCCACAGGCCACACAGCACGCGAAACAATGGCGCAATTGCGAGGCGAGTTTGGTGAACAGTTAATTTCACGTTTCGGGCCGCTCAATTGGCTGCCTAGATCGTGCGATTTGACACCATTAGATTATTTTTTGTGGGAGTATGTCAAGGCTAATATCTATAGGGACAAGCCCGCTTCGATTGACGCACTGGAAGCCAACATCCATGCATTCATTCGTGAGATACCGGCCGATATGTGTGAAAGAGGATGCCAAAATTGGACTCAGCGGATGGGCTACCTGAGACGCAGCCGCGGTCAACATTTGCATGAAATTATCTTTAAACATTAAATTGCAAGGTTCAAACTATCGATTCAAATAAATATTTCATTCATTTTTTCGAATTTTTTGTGTTTTTTTTTTTTAAGTTCTAGACCTCTTAAAAAATCACCCGTTATAACGATTAAGGAATAATTCAACCCAGTATCCTTGTACATTCTTACAATGTTTACTTAAATAAAATTGATTTTGAGATTTGCAGCATGATCTGGGCAAATAGCCCTATAATGTCCGCACTGCCCACATCTTTTAATTTGCATTTGTTTTGTGACACGCTGGGGCTTTATTAACCGAATTTTTTAGTGCATTTATATCTGCTTTTAAAAAACAGTAGCATGTTTTATACAATTGGTATGATTCCGTTTATTTAATATACATAACATACCTTTTTTTAAAGCGAAGATAAAAATGCACTAAAAAAACAAGGCTACTTATTAGGTTCAATCTGATTATCTGAACCAGGCAAATTTAAACCCTCCGATTTTGTTGAGTTAGGACCCGTTGTACAATCGTGGTTCATCCTTGGTTCAAAATTTAAACTCGGTCCAACTCGAATGGAGTGTTGTACAATCGGAGTTTAGGACTTAACTCACCGCTGAACCCAGCATATTGTATCTCTCCGATTTTGTTGAGTTAAATATGCTGGAACCGTGGTTCAAGCATTTGATTGGCTAGTATTTGACTCTTTTGATGAGAATTTTATTTTTGGGTATATGCTTTCTCACTTTAATTCTAATTTTTTGACAGCTATAGTCAAAATAGACAAAAAATAAAAAAATTTTATGAGTGTCATCTCGCTCCTCTCGACGTACAGGCATCAAACAATAATAAAAAAACAACAACATTTTCTAATCCTGTTTTATTTTATTTAAAAAAAGTTAATTAATACTGAATGTTTTGATTTTCCCCCACTATCTTAATGCAATAATATCCATTGGCCACAATATTAAAGTGTCAACGAAGACGATGACAAAGCGGAAGCAGACGATGACGACAACGATCTAAGCAGCTATGGCCGCACTTTCACTTTCAACCAATCTTTCGAGTTGGATCATTTTTTCATTCAGCATATAATAATATTTTATATATTTCACTTTTATTAAGCACTAAACCTCGCCAAATAATTCATGATCATTTATGAAATATAATAATTAACTGGCAGCTGACAGGTACATAAGCCATTTATATACTCCAATTTCAAGTAAATAGACTTTTAACTTGAGTTCAGCTTACTCGCTCTTGGCTCTTGACCCACGCAACGTTGAACCTGGTTCAAGAAATAACTCGAGTTCAGCTGATCGTGGTTCGATCTTTTATGTTACTCTAGTTAACTATTGTTAATGTGTCAAAAAGAAGAGTTGCAACGTCATGTTGAAAAAAGTTACTTCGAGTTACTTTTCATTTAGTGTTGCAATATTTTTAACCGAAGATGATTTCTGTGACGAAATACTTAAAGACCGCGAACTATGGATTTGCGAATCCAATTAAAATTATAAAACAAACGAATTAACAAAATTAAGATAGTAAAATGTGCAATCGGCACACGCGAAGAATATGATCGAATTAACAACTGTCAAAACGATCGAAGAAAGATGAGAAAAAAAAGAGACAAGACAAAATACTGCAACAACAAACTGCAACAACGATGCAGCCAACCGGCTAGTCAGCTGGGGGTGGGTTCGCCGAATTCGTTTTTTTTATGTGAATAAAAAAAGAGAAGAACCCTTTGGGTCGAATTGAATGAGTTTTGATTGCAAAAAAAAGGTAAATAATTAAAGGGATAAAAGGGTAAGTACAAGAACGTACTTACGCTATAGGGTGGGCGCCAGGAAACTTTTATGGTCGTTTGCCTTGACCGGTAGCTGAAAATATTTCTTCAATAAATAGAAAGAAAACAAATAGTTTATACTTCCCTGAGGGGGAGTTTAAAGATTTAAAGGATTAATAAGAATAAAGAATAAATATAATAATAATAAGAATAAAATTAATACAAAAAGGTAATTGTTCAAAGAACAAATTAAGCAAATTAAAATAAAGAAAAAAAGAACAGAAGATAAAGCAAACAAAGAAAACCAAAGCCGCAAGAATGGACCGCTATCGCCGGTCCCGAAATCAACCGTATAGAATAAACTACGTTAAAAGGGTCACGAGTCCCAAAATTACAGGGATTAATCACACGAAATCAAAGGCCAACCGAAAAGAATATTTTCAACAATTTCCCACCAAACGAATTAGCAAAAATTAAATCTCACTATACTTATCTTTTCGATTTGTAACTCCTCTTTTCCTCTTCCTTTTCCTTCTACTTTCCAATTCGCCCCGTTCTGGCGATTACTTTCTTAAAAAAATGACTCCTTCCACAAACAATTTTCAAGCACCTTTTTAAAAAAAAATCACTAACTATTTCTATTCAAACTATTTTTCAAAATTTTCCACTTTCTATAATTCTTTTTTTTTTTTCTTCTTCTCAAGATTTTAAATCCTCTTTCGGCTCTAACAGTCAACCAAGAAGTGGTTGTTTTTGCCTAGCCTTTTATCTTTACCGGCCTCTCTCTCACGCACACATTCTCACACTCATACATATGGTTTTCGTGGAACTCTGACGGTTACACTCCGAGGTTGAGTTCCAACGAAACTATCTCTCACTCACACATTCAATGGATTCCCCAAGTTGTTGGTGTCGTCCCTAAACTTGACGAATCCAAGGCCGGAGCAAGACATATTCACAATAACAAATTTTGAGAAGAAAACAAAAAAACTATAAAAAGTTGAAAACATAATTCTGAGCATTCTCTCAGCTACTCTACATTTCCATCTTTTTGAAAATTATTCGAGGAAGGAGAATATTTTCAATTACCAATTTTTAAATCTTTTCTGAGGAAATGAAGGAGGAAGGTAAATACTCAAATCAAACTAACGAACGCGCAATCTACTATTCGGCGGACCTTTGTGCAGATTTGGGGGAAATGAAGGGAATAGCGTTTAGCGTTCCATTCTTTTATGCGGTCGATGTTTATTAAAAGTTGGAGTTAAAGTTTAAAATTTTACGTTGGGCTTTTTGCCATGTTTAATAAAAGAAGTTAAATTAATATTTATGTTGTGTTGTTCAAAATCCACATTTAAGTGCGTGTGTATGTTTCCATCCCTTGACGATTCAGAGCTACCTTGCTCAGCTCATACGTAGGTGGCGTGCGAGTCTCCAGCCCGTCCGCTGGCTCAGCACGAAAGAATATAGATCGATGATGTACCTATTTTGTCATCCTCCCCGAGCCACTCTCAAGCTCCATGAGGACAACGGACGAAACTGAGGGTCGAAAAACGGGATTGGTTGGGGTGGAGGGGAAAACAGATAACGAGAGTTGGACTATGACCAAACAACAAAGTCAGAAGAAAGTTTTAAGAACCGAATGAAGAGAGGTTTTTGTTGCGGTAAATCTTACCGTAACATTAGGAATGACAAAAGTTAAAAAATGGATGAAAAAAAAAAATCAAAATGCATTTGGAATTAAAAATCAGGAACAAATTGTGGTTTCATTTGGTTTATTGAAATAAAATTTTATCCGCACTTTGAAAATGCATACATTTTAAAAATATAATTTCATTTAACTTCATTCTAGCACAACATTGAATGTTTTCAGCAAAATATTTCCTATTTTTTTAATTCAAAATGCACAAATTTCCTTATTTCAAATAGATCAAGTTGGATAGAAAAATTTCGCAAAGCATATGTAGAAAACAATTTCCAAACTCTCTATCGACGATAAACTCAATTGAATAATAAATATATAACTACAAAAATAAAATCAAATCCAAACCGAACGATCGAAAAGCAAACAAAAGATAATCCAAAATGAAAACATTGTGATTTCAACTGCTTTTGACAGATTAACTCTTTCAACTCATATCAAGGAGATAAGTTGAAAAAAGTTGCTCAAAGTAACTTCTTGACACTTTAACTTTGAATTAAAGTTAAATAAAGTTACTTTTCAGAATTTAAAGATGAAATTTAACCATAGTTAACTATAGTTAGCTTTGGTTAGAAAAAGAACGCACTTCCGTGGTTCAAGTTAAATTTGTACAACTGGCCCTTAGTCGTTTTGAAATCGCGATTTGCAACAGTAAGTAAACTCAAAAAAAAAAAACAAAAAGTGACAACAAACACTTCCTTCCTTTCCATATGTCATTCCAATGGAAGCTAACAATCCCTTTTGAAAAGGAATTCGTTCAGCTCTTAGCTCTTTAGTCGGCATTTACATGACTCGATTTTTCCAGTAACATTTTTCCAAAAATCGGGTGAAATCTTTACATGAAATAATCTTTATCCTCTATTGCTGTCCCTTTCATTTTGCATTCAGAGGTAGACGACACATTAACACTAGCGTTGGCGCAATTGCAGTAGATCTATTGCATTAAAAATACTTTTTGGTCTTACGAAAAAAAAGATTATCATTCAACATAATTAAAACCTCAATTAATTTTTCAATTCTGTCTTTGAAATGCAGTAAATCTTATTTCTCCTGAAAACCACCCAAAAAGTGTCTTGCATATGAGCTGAAAATGGCAAACTAAAAAGCAAATAGTCGTGAATTCTGTCATTTCATTCATGTAAGTTGTGCTTGATCGCCGAATGGTAAGTGTAAGTGGATTTTAAAAAATTATTGAAATAAAAGATTCAATTAAATAGTTTTTTCATTTTCTGCTCTTGGAATGCGCTTGATAGTTTTGAGAAAATAACTTTTTGGTCGAGTGGAAAATATAAAATGCGAAATTTTACAATTTAAATAAATTTAAAGCCATATTTCTTTTTAAAATTGTAGGAAGTATCAATTATTCACTTTGTCGAAAAGTTTAAACAAAGAGTTTTTTTTATCATCCGATGGAAATCTGCAAAAGGCACTCGGTAAGAATCGGTACCAAGTAGTGTGGGACTCTTACCGCACTAAAACCACCGGCGAATCAGGACCAATCTATAAAAGATCGAAAAATGATTTTTCTTTCTTAATTTATAAATCGCATTGTGGGAAGCTTAAGTTATAACACTTTCCCATAGCTTTTAGACCATCAGCTCATGAGGCTTGGTTCTTCTTAATCTCCGAACATTGTCTCGTACACTTAAGACGGTCTCCATTTCGGGGTTGGTATGAGTTTGCAGTCGCTGATTGTGTGATACAGCGTGTTTTTTAACCACTTCTGCAACCATTTCAATTTGAAGGTCACGATGTAGATCACTATTTCTTATATACCAAGGGGCATTCATTATTCCGCGAAGGACCTTGCTTTGGAAATTTTGGATGTGTTCAGCATTTGTTTTCTTTGTACAGCCCCATAGTTGGAAGCCATATGTCCAAACGGTTCAGTACTTGCTTATATAACATTAGTTTGTTCTGGATAGATAGGTTATTTCCTAGTAACCAGTACATTTTTCTGTACTTCAAGTTTAGTTCGTCTTTTTTCTTTTTGATGTGCTCTTTCCATTTAAACTTTGCATCCAAAGTCATTCCAAAGTATTTGGCAGTATTGGAGTAAGGTACTGTTGTACTGTTTATAAGAATTGGAACATGGTTTATTTTTTTGTTTGTAAAGTTTATAGGCGTCGATTTTGTTTTATTTAATTTGATTCGCCATTTTTGCGTCCAATCACTAACTTTATCGACTGCATTTAGCAGTTTTTGTGTAGCTTTCGTAACGGATTTATCGGGCACCAATATTGCAGTATCATCAGCAAAGGTGGCCATGATAGCGTTGATGTCTACTGGAATATCCCTTGTATATAACAGATACAGGGTTGGTCCTAGGTACACCGGCTTCAATTTTCTTTAGTTCCGAGTAATTTTGGTCGTACCGTACTCTAAGGAGTCGGTTCGTAACGTAGGATTATAGTATTTCGTAGTACTGCCTGGGAAGATCCCTTTGCAGTTCGTACTCAAGTCCCAAGTGCCAAACCTTGTCAAAGGCTTGGGCAACATCTAAGAATATAGCCGAGCATACTTGTTTTTCTTCAAGTGCCTTTTTCACAACATCCGTAATCCGATGCACTTGGTCTTTCGTGGAATGTTTATTTTTAAATCCAAACTGATGGCTCGGAATAAGTCTTCTTTCCTCTATTATTTTGCTTAGTCTTTTCAGGAGCTTTTTTTCGAAAACTTTTGCCATGATTGGTAAAAGCGATATAGGTCTGTAAGATGTTACTACTGTTGTTGGTATGTTTAGGTATAACAATGACTTCTGCAATTTTCCAATGATGTGGCACATATCTTAGTTGAAGGCATGCATTTATTATAAATTGGAGTTTTTTGAAGGCTATAGAAGGCATTTCTTTCAAAACCTGAGCAGTTATTAGATCGTACCCTGGTGATTTTTTGTTAGAGAACTTATGTTGGCACATACTTCTTACTTCTTTGAGCGTGACAAAAGAAATTTCACATTCGTCGTTTCTATCAACAAACTGTAAGGGATCTGTAGCTGTGCTTGCTGGAAATGGCTTAAAAACATTCGCGAGATGTTCAGCGAAGAGATCAGCCTTTTGTTTTGGGTTTCCGATCCATTTACCATCTTGAGATTTTACTGGCGGATTTTGTGCCTGTGGTCTTTTTTGGCGCTTAGCTGCTTTCCATAAGGAGTATTCCGTAGAAGCATCCGCCGTCAGACTATTCAGGAATCTACTAAGTGAATCACTTTTAAATTCACAGATTCTTTTCTTTAGTTCATTGTTAAGACGGTTAAAAACTGCCTTATCACCTGGAAATCTCGTAGCTTGCCATTTTCTTCGAGCTCTTCTTTTCTCCAAGATCAGCTCCTTTATTTCGACAGGATATTTTATTTCTTTTTCTCTTGAGTTCGAAATTGTTGGAGTACTTTCTTCTGCAGCCTGTTGCACATCAGCAATAAATTGTTCTACTTCATGATCAATCTGTTCAATTGTTTTCATAGGGGATCTTAGGTTTATAAAACTTTCAAGTTTGTCTCTGAA
The DNA here is from genome assembly GCA_946251815.1 of Dasysyrphus albostriatus. Classification (NCBI taxonomy): domain Eukaryota; kingdom Metazoa; phylum Arthropoda; class Insecta; order Diptera; family Syrphidae; genus Dasysyrphus; species Dasysyrphus albostriatus. The sequence goes on along the minus strand of OX276337.1, from coordinate 68,681,226 downwards.
TTCGTTTCAGTTTGGTCTTTTGTTCACGAGCTTAGGATTACTTTTTTCTTTTTTCTCAGTGATAATATGACTGGAGTATGATCTGACGATAAATCGTAATTACCTTCGACACTTATATGGTTTCGTTTAATACCTTTTACTACGAAAAAGTCTATAAGGTCTGGTATTTTGTTAGACAAGAGTGAATTAGTATTTGCGTTTGGAATTGCTTAAACAAATTCATTCAAATTCGCAGATCGTAGGCAATGCTTTACTAAGGGTATTCATGCAACGATGTAAACTTTTCGACGTAGTAATTTTTTTAGTTTACTATACACTTTTCATGAACACCATTTCAAAACGATTTGCGTAAACATCTTTCACAAATCCGCTGTTTGTTTAACGTCAAATAAAAAGATACTTTCGTCCAATTTTGTTTTCCATTTTTACTATTTTTCTTTTAATTGTATTTTTCCTCAGCCATTTTGATTAAAATGTTTCTCGTTTTGATAATTTATTTATTTTTATTTTTATTCTTTTTCGTTCAGAATTAGTTTAAAAGTTTACCACGTTTATCATTTTTATTTACGATACAAATTGATCTAGGAAAGTTTACGATTTGTTGGAAAAGTTTTCTCATACAAACGTTGACAGTTCGTTAACGATGTAGTAAACTTTCCGACGATTACGATGTTTACAACAGTTTTCCGAGGTTGCATGAATACCCCTACTATCTATTTTCATTTAATTATCAGTTATTAAGGTTATTCATGCAACGTCGTAAGTTTACAAATTGTGTAAAATGATTTGATTTTTTTGATTAACTGCTAGGTAATTCAATCACAGTAAGAGTCACAATGACGTTTGGTTAAGTTTAACCAGTTTGGTTGATTTTACGCAACCAAATCCTTTGATAAGTTTAACCAAAATGTGTAAATCATTTCCCATACAAAATTTGACAGTTCATTAACCAAAAGATAAACTTAACCAATTTGTAAAATTATCTAGGGTTTTACGAAGTTGCATGAATACCCATATTATTCATTTTTTTTTTTTGACGTGTAAACATCTAAGCGTTCGGTATTAAAAAAAATAATATAAGCTTCCGGTGTGGGGAAAATTGAAAATCGGATTGGGCGGATATGCTTACAGGTTCCGTTGTAAACAATTTTGTTTGTTGTAGGTAAGGTAGAATTCTGTAAATTCGAATAGGTAAGTAAGTTTTTTGATACTAAATGGTTTTGGTATTTGCTAAGTGGTGTTAATTCCTTTCACCACGAATCCACAGGAGAAAGTTGCACCTTGACCGATTTCATTGAAATTTACATCGGTTATAGCTGAGACAGAATTATGAACGAAAAAATATTTTCAATAAGTGTTCCAAAAAAAAATGTCAACTTCATTGTTCCTTGAGCGATTTTAATGAAATTGACACAGGTGATAACTGAGAAAGATTAAAAAAAATATTTTCAAGAGCAGTCATAAACAAAAATTTGCGTTATGGCGCAAATTGCTTTTACGCAATTCGCTGATACAGTGAAGTGCGCTGGAGTTAGGCCCCAGTTATAGCTATCATTGAAACTCATCATTGAAAACTTTAATGATTGATTTTGAGACATTTAGAAAGCAAAATCATTTATTATTTTGATGACAAAATAAAGCTTAAGACTTATTTAATATTTCTAGTCAAAAAAAAATTGCAAATAGGCTTAGCTTTCCACATAAAATATAAAATAACTTTAAAGATTCAAATGATCATTGGTAAGGTAGTTCAATCATTGAAAAAAGGAAAGTCTTTTATGTGGAAAGTAGGGCCTATTTGAAATTTTGTTTGACTTAAAATATTAATTAAGTCTTGAGCTTTATTTACATAAAATAATAAATGATTTTGCTTTCTAGGGTGCCAGTTATAGCTATCATTGAAAATTTTAATGATGGATTTTAAGGCGTTTAAGAAGTAAAACCATTTATTTTTTGGTGAACAAATAAAGCTCAAGACTTAGTTAATATTTTTAGTAAAAAAAAATTTCAAATAGGCCCAACTTTCCACATAAAAAGACTTTTCTTTTTTCAATGATTGAACTACCTTGTCTATGATCATTGGAATCTTTGAAGTCATTTTATTTGGAAAGTTGGGCCTATTTGAAATTTTTTTTTACTAGAAATATTAATTAAGTCTTGAGCTTTATTTTTTCATCAAAATAATATTTGATTTTGCTTTCTAAATGTCTCAAGTTTTCAATGATGACCTTCAATGATAGCTATGACTGGCACCTTACTCTCTGAATGCTTGACATAAAATATCTAAAAGAGTTACTCCGTTTCATCTCTTTATTGGATGTTAGAGATATCTCTCTGCGGTTATATCTTGATAGAGATATCTGACATAATTTTTGACAGATGAAGACTTTATTGCTTTTTGTATAGAAATTTTATTTTTTTGTTACATTATTTTATATCCTTAGCTTCTTTTGATGTTAATCTCTGCATTTGAGGGTAGCAATTTTTGTTTGTGATTTTAAATGTAATTTGCGATTTCATGATTTCAGCCGGTGCGTTCTTTTATGTAACTCTAGTTAAATGTGGTTAATGTGTCAAAAAGAAGAGTTGCAATGCCATAATAAAAAAGTTACATTGAGTTACTATTCATTTAGGAACGATAGTCCAATAAAAATATTGAAATTAATCAGGTTAACTTCAGTTATCTCAAAAACTAGAAGACATTTCAGCATTTGGTTTTCAGTATTTGAATAACAATTAATATGGGCATTAAAATTAAAAACCTAAAATAACACTTAATACAAAAAAATAGATTAACAAAAAAAATCGTGCTTTTTGTCAAAATTTTGAGTTTGAAAGTACATTTTTCACAAACTATCAGGTAAAATAACTTTTATTTAAAAAAAAAAATCAAGAATGGATTTCTGGGTTTGAGATAGTCTAAAGGATGTTTGTCCAGATATTACCATTGTTTCTGTAAGGTTATTTTTTTATTTGAAGTCAACTTTTCTTAAAATTGCCCCTCCCGCCTTAACGGGGGGATATACACCCCCTATCCTATACTATGGTTTTCTTCTTTTGGCCCGATCCACACGCTCTGGTGTTTCTATGCACCATATGTCAAGGACCTTGTTTTTGTTATTATACACTTCAATATACTAATTGTTGTTTTATTTTATTATTGCTATATTTTAGAAAGCCGTCCCTTGGAAACTGATGGGTCTATGGAGACGGTCTTGAACTCAAATTGAAGTAAAGTTAGTAAGGTTTAAATCGTAGATCAACGTTTTACTCTGAAATAAAGGTGTATTGGTTAAAATTCCCAATTACTCGAAAAACCGCGAAAATTTCGTAATAATAACTTTTTTTTATAAGTAATTATTTTAGGGACCAAAAAACTTTTGGGTGGGGAGGTGTTAATAAAAATATGCTTCCACGATCCCCCCAATTTTCCCAGCAAAAAGCTTTTGCCACATTTGGTCATTGCAGGCAAATACCCCAGCGTGGCTTGTTTCCGAAAATAAGTTTGATCTCCAACTTCATCTTCTGCAAAGATAAAGTTGGAGAACAGATTTTGTTATAATCTTTATACAGCCAAGCAACAAAGTGATGCCTTAAGATTATAGACCAGTGCCAATAATTTTTGAAAAAAAATTATTTGCAGAAAATGAGTGATGAGGAAAATTAGGATAGATAGCATATATTAAAGGGGAAACATGAATTGCCCCATGAAAAGTGTGCATTGAACACTCGATAGGCCTCAAAATAGAGGCGGAATCAATGTAATTGAGTAGTGTACAGGTTAAAACTAAAAATATTCCTCTCAATGTCTCTTCCATATATTGCCCTCCGCGTTGCAAAATTGATAAGAGTGAATTTACGACATTGATAAAGTCACTAAGCCCAAATTTAATTGTTGGTGGTGACTTTAATGCAAAAACACCTTCTGGGCCTCACGATGCATATCTCAAAAGGGTCGTATGCTATATGAAGCAGGAATAGAAAATGATTGTGACTTTCATTCGACTGGCAAGCCATCTTACTGGCCAACTGATCCGTCGAAAATACCTGACCTAATCGATTTATTCATCGTAAAAGGAATACCCTCTAACCGTATAGAAATTTCAGAGGGCTACGACCTCTTCTCATATCATTCTGCCGTCGTACTCACTATGAGTGAAAGCCTTGCTAAAATTGAAAAACCACCCAGGTTAACAAACAGTAAAACCAACTGGGATGGATTTAAAAAAGATATCGAGGACAACGTTGAGTTAAGGATATCATTACAAACGCCTCTTGAGCTTGAAGACGCAGTAGATACCTTTGTTCATATTATACAAAAAGCAGCTTGGGAGAACACACCTTATCAAAGGCTTATGCCTCGCTATAAAGATATAAAATATCCGCAAGAAATAAAAGATTTAGTGAAAGAGAAACGAAAAGCACGTAAGAAATGGCAGCAAACCCGTGCTCCTCAACACAAAGCTCATTTAAATCGCTTGAGTAATATGCTAAAAACGTCGATATCAGATTTCAAAAACCTTGAAGTTGAAAATTACCTTGAAGGCTTGACAGCGGGGAAAGAATCCAACTACTCACTTTGGGAAGCTATAAAAATGATGAAAAAACCAAAGCTTCCAGTGCCCCCGATTAAGAAAAGCCTAAATGAAAGGGCTAAAAGTGACAAAGAAAAAGCGACGGTATTCGCCGATTACTTAAAGGAAACATTTAAGCCGTTCGATGGGCAAGAACTCAACGAAAATATTAATATGAATTTTACCTCAAATGGAAGCTACACAACGAGAAATGCTACACTTGCCGAATTAAAAAGAGAAATAAAGAAGCTTAAGTCCAAAAAAGCTCAAGGATATGACTTAATTACGGCAGAAATTTTAAAAATGCTCCCTCGTAAAGGGTTTATTAACCTCCTTTACATAATAAATGCCGCTCTAAGGTTATAATATGCTCCGAGCCAATGGAAAGTTGCGGGAGTCATAATGATTTTAAAACCTGGCAAACCATCTCACGAAAAGAAGTCTTACAGGCCGATTTCACTTCTTCCTATAATATCAAACATTTTTGAAAGAATACTACTCCTGCGCCCGCAGCCAATATTAGAAGAGAAACAATTAATACTTGAACATCAGTTCAGATTTAAAAGTAAGCATTCAGCAACGGATATCTAGATACAAGACTTTTTCGTGTAAGACAGGGAAATGACTATTCTAATTTCAAAGAAATAGTGGCTGGGGTACCACAAGGAAGTGTATTTGGCCCAGTTCTCTACCTTTTATTTACACGCGATATACCTCAAACAGATGACACTATTGTAGCCACGTTTGCTGATGATACTGCAATACTAGCAGTAGGCAAAACGATTAGCGAAGCTACAATTAAATTACAAAATGCTCTTAATAATGTTAATGAGTGGACGAAAACATGGCGAATAGCGCTCAAGTCCACGTGGACTTTACGTATAAAAAAATAAATAAACTACCCGTCTTTCTTCTTACCGCCGTGTTCCATTTGCTAATGAGGCAAAGTATCTGGGAATGACTCTGGACGCGAAATTAAAATAGAAACCGCACGTGAAAAAGAAATGCGAAATACTAAAAAGTAAATTAAGAGATATGAACTGGTTACTCGGTAAATATTCAAAGCTTAGTATTGAAAATAAATTGATTTTATACAGGCAGGTACTTAACTTAAACCTGTCTAGACTTATGGTATACAACCTTGGGGTTGTACCTGCGATACAAACTTAAATAACTTACAAACGTTTAAAAATAAATTGCTTATGTCATTTGTAAATGCTCCGTGGTATATAAGAAACGAAGATCTTCATAGGATCCCCACTCTTCGGGACGAAATAAAAAGTTTCGCGCGAGATCAACTATTAGAACCCACTAATTCAACGGTTATTAGTACGCCGCCGTCTGCGAAGAACAAATCCTCCCGACTTGGTGCGGTGAACAGAAAACCGCTTCAAAATCGCGGAATAAACAGGAACTTTAAGCGGAAAGTTACTTGCAACTTCGTTGAAAATAAATTGCTAGATAAGTTTCAACTTAGTTGCAATCGGAAAGTAGAGGTGGTTTTAGTGTTGTTAGAATCTCACACACCTATGAACACGCGTTTTTCGGTCCTCCTCTTCATAGAGCCATATGCAGGTTTGGCATCTATACCCTCGGACTTTAAAAAAGACTGTATATAATAGAATTTATCTGAAAACAGATTTAGATTTAAAAAAGTCAAGTATGTATTTGTATATGTTATAATTAAAAAAAAAAATAATTTGAAGGCGAAAAAAAAACTTAATTTTTGCAGACCATTGTTATTTATTTTATTAATCTTACAACAGTTTTAATGACAGTATTTTTGAAGACCTTAAGCATTAAGTACAGAATTAAGCAATAAAATCGCGCGATTTTACTATCACTACTTACACAATTTATTTTCACTTGCAATAAAGGAACTATGTATGTATAAGGCAAGTTATGAATTCGTGCAAAAAAATTACGATGACAAAGAACAACAAAAAAGTGGATGGCAAAGTTTTGTCCGTCGGTCTATCTGTTCGGCTACAGCGTAAGCGGCTGGATCGATTTTCTTAAAACGTTTTCTTTTTTGTAGAACTAAAAATAAGGGTACCTGCCATACAATTTTTTTCAACAATTTTACAAAACCTTTTCAAAAATGGCTGCACAACTTTTCTTAAAAAAAATTAAGTAGATTTTTTTTGGTGAAAGCTATATTTGGATGGGAAACTATTTTTCAAAATGTGGTTATTAATGGTACCTCCCGAAAAAGAGAGAGTGAGAGTGATGAGACCAAGATCAAGTTTGTAACTAGCTCCGTATTTATAGCGAAATTCGCATAAAAATACAAAAATAAATTGCTAAAATTGCATCGATTTTAAGCCAAACTCATTACTCAGCAAGGGTGAGCCAAATTTAACTCTAAAAAACTAGGGATTTCACTCGTAATGTAGAAAAATAAAACATAAAATGAAACGCACACCTCCAAGCAACGGTTCAGTACACCGCTCCACCACTACCTCACTAGTGAAACGGGGATTGGCAGAGATCTCTCCCGAATTCCTGCCACAAAAACAAAAAGGAGCCACTGAAGAAACTGCGGTTGGCAATATGTCAACAAATGATATGAATATCCTCATCCACGACTCTATATCATCAGCTTTGGACGAAAAGTTGAAAGATATGCCCACAAAATCGGACTTGGAAGGAATTGGAATACAATTGCACGCACTGCACCAGAAGAACGTCATTTTACAAAACCAATTGCAAACAATGGAATCCCGCTGCATCTCACTCGAAAACCAAGTAGAGTGGCTATCTAGCAAAGCCAATGAAAAAAATCTAATTATTCACCTACCGATAGAAAACGGTGAAGTTGCAGCCGAGAAAGCCAAAGCTCTCTGCTTAGACTTGCTACAGTCCCAAAATCCCGCAATTATAGCTTCAGCTAGGGAACTCAAATCCACGAGAGAGAATGCTGGAAATGTCATCCTAGAGTTCCAAAACAGAGAGTACGTTGGCCGCGTACTGCAATCGGCCAGCATTCTTCGAGCCACGGGCATTGCTATGCATAAAGATTATCCGTTTGCAGCGCGTGAAAGAAAAAGGCGCATAGTTAAAATAAAAAATGAAATCGCATTAAAAAACCCGAATTTAAAAATGCAACTGAGAGGAGAGCAATTAAAAATAAATGATAGATATAATTATTTCTTAAATGAAAACAATAAACTGTCATGTAATGAAAACGGAGGAATGGAGTTTATGGAGCAGCTTCTATATGACAGCAATGACAACAACATCGAAATGTCAAATAATGGTGGAAACAGAAGGGAAGGCGAGTTCAGTGGCTTAAATATAGAAAGAGCTAATGAACGCACTCAGAACTTTTAATTGTAATGCCGTCAGCCACGTAAACAAAAAAATTGATTCTAGTTTTTTCATTTATTATATCAAAATTTAAACGTAGCAGGTTTAGCAAATAAATTATTATTTAAGGATTTTTTCACATTTATAAATAACTATGATACATTTTTGTTGTACGAAACATTTGTAGAAAGCAATATGGAACGGTTTGAGCATTTATTTAAATGTAGGATTTTACGAACCTACATGACTTTTTAATAGATTTCGATAAAGAAAATGTGATGCTTATAGGAGATTTCAACGGTAGAGTTGGAGATGCATATATGCTGAACGTAGAGCCAGAGATCTTACCTGAGTCAATTGCAGAATTGAGAGCAGCAACAGACACAAAAATCGACGGGAATGGGAAAAAACTTCTAGAAATGTTTGAAACCCTTGGACTTGTCTTACTGAACGGCCGGTCTAAAAGTGATAAGGATGGTCACCTGACTTTTTTGAGGGGTACTGCTTGCTCAACGATTGATTATTGCCTCACTAAAGGAATGTGTCTCCAATCTGTTCAAGACTTCGAAGTGAAGGAGTTAATCCACTCAGATCACCAACCAATAACCGTAACGTTAATGTTAGGCACCCAAAGGGCAACCCCTACTGACACAAAAAGGTTCTTGCTTCCAAAACTGCAGTGGAGAGAAGAGAACTGGGAAAGGTATTCATCAAATCTAAATCACCAGCACAACCAGATTGAACACAGCAGCATCGAAACAGTTACAGGAATTGACATTCTAACAACCTGCATCTTTGAAGCTGCTAAGCCTCTGCAATCAAGGAGAAAAGTCAATGGAAAGCAACCTTGGTATGACTGGGAATGTTAAGTAGCCAGAAAAAAATCTTTCGCTTTCCTGCGCATACTAGGGAAGAAGACTCCATCTATGCAAAACAAATGTACCTTCAGACAAACAAATTATACAAACTTACCTGCATGAAGAAACAGAAAGCTCATGTCCAAGAACTAGCTTCGATGCTTAGAAGTGCAAGGGTTAGTAGGACTTTTTGGAAGATTGCTAGAAGTTTGAATGGCCCGATCATGGGGCGTGGCATAAAACTTGAAGCTCCTGTTTTAGCTGAATACTTTGAAAAGCTACTGAATATAACCCTTACCGTAGATAGTATACAGTACGCAATGCCCTTACGGGAAGTGGAAGCTCTCGATCGATCCATCACTCATTTGGATATAATCGGAGTAGTAAATCGATGTAGTGCAAACAAAGCCCCAGGCGAAGACCGCATTCCTTATGAATTTTTCAAAAATGCAACATCTTCATTCATCATTCCGGGGAATTTCTGCCAGGGGGTATAACATTTGCTGGAGTGAAAATAAAACTTCTGCTCTACGCAGACGATATAGTAATACTGGCAGACAATCCAAACGGGATGCAATTGATGATAAACAAGCTGTCCAAATATTGTGCTTTGTGGAGTCTTCAAACTCAACACCGGTAAATCAAAAATCATGGTTTTTCGAAATGGGTCGGGCAGATATGCAAGAAATGAGAAATGGACCTGGAATAACGAAGAACTGGAGAAAGTCAGAGAATATAAATACCTAGGTGTCCTCATTACGCCACAGCTCTCATTTAAGAAACACCTGCAAGACAAATTAGCAGAAGCCAAACGCGCAATCAATTGCAGCTGGAGGGGAGTCCTCAGCAAAAACAGTGTAGATCCGAGCGCTAAGTACAAGGTATTTGAAGCAGTGATGAGATCAATCATGTGTTATGCGGCACAAGTTTGGGGTATATACCAATTTGAAGAAGTGGAGAAGCTGCTTAGGTACTTTCTCAAACGAATATTTACACGGAAAGAATTCTTAGAGCAGATCATGAAAAATGAGCTGCAAATTACGAAAAATTAATCCCGATTTATACCTTGGCTCCAAATTTCGTAATTTACGACTATTTGTTTGCAATTTGCAAAACTGAGCAAAATGAAGACATTGATACTCAAAAATCCTAAATCAACACTCTTAAGTATCAAAAATTGCGAACAACAAATCGCAATTTGATCCAAATATTCATTAATCACCAATTTGTAAATTTGCAAAAAAGATTTGTGATCACCACTTTTATTTCATGATATTGCGACTTTGAAAGATCAATCTTACTTCTACCCTTCCATTACAGGTAGGTATACACATTTAATTTAATTCATTTGAAATAAATATACTTTACGCTTGACTCTACTTGGATTTGAACTCACATCCCTCGAGTTGCGGAGCGAGCATGCAACCACTAGGCTAATTTGCATTACAGATCGTTGGTGTCAAACATTAATCATTAGATACATGCCATGTTGTGGTGCTTTACCTCTTCGAGAAGTAAATTGCGACAAGAAAGTCGTAATTTATGAATTTTTTGTTGGTGGTTTGCAGTTATTCTCATGTAAATCTGTAATTGAGCAATGTAAATTACTAGATATCTATCGCAAATCAATATTTTAAAATGCTGTTTGTGAAATTATTCTTTTGGAGAGTAAATTACGCCATAAGAGTTGTATTTTGCTATTAAAAGTATAAGCTTGAATCATGAATTCTAATTGCAAATCACGAAAAAACAAATTTTGTAAATTGCTACGTTTTGAATGTTAAATTACCATTTCTTGTATTAATTTGGGATCAAAATGCCTTGATTTACGGATAAATCTTGATTCGTAAATTGCTAATGCAAATTTGGCAATTGGTGATTTTTCAATTCTTTCCGTGTAGGCTGCCGTATAACAGCCCAAATTACATGCTACACCTTGAGACTGGTTTGCCCCATTACACTTATACACAATGAGACTACACTTTTCATACATCCGGAAAGTTATGATGCAACCTTCTTATCGCCTCACACACATAATCGCCAAACACCTTCAAAGCAGAAATGCGCAGATCTTCAGTGAATGGTCAAGACTAGGGAGGGAGCATAAAGTAACATTAACGTATGAAAATGATACAGCTTTGAGAAGAACACATTTGGAACTTCTTGAGAAAATTGGAGACTCCTATCGAGACAATTTTCGTATGCAAAGCCAAATGAGCCAAACAAGGAATACTTATAAAATACTCAGACATGAACTCGGGTCCGAAAATTATTTCAACGATGATTACCGTCTTGACATGATATCCGTTATCTTCAAAGCCAGAGGTGAGCTTTTACCACTCACTTGCCACATAGAACTAATGTAAGCTCAATATGCACTTTGTGCAACCTAAGAATAAATGAAGATATTCAGCACTTTATTGGAGTGTGCCCTCTTCTCAAACCGATACGAGTATCAATCTGGAGTAAAACCACATTATCAGTTGATGAAATGGTTCGAATACTAAATGGAGAAAACTGGAACTGCCTTTACTCATACATAAAAACCGCCTTAAATTATCGCCAACAAATATTGAGTGAAGCCTTCTAAATAATAATAATTAATGAAATTTATATTATAATTTTAATGTGACTAGTGATCATCCAAACTTTAAAATGAAGAAAACACTCTCTTTTTCGGCTGAAGGCAAAAGCCAATGCTTAATTGTGAACAATGTAACATATATTTTAAACAAAGAAATAGTAAAATCACATATTACTATACTATGGTACCTCCCGGAGAACCATTTTTTTGTTTTTGATTTTCTTTAAAACTATTACTTTTATTTCAATAATTTTTTTCTACAGAAGCTTCAATTATGCAAAAAGTTTTTCTTACTAAAATTATCAAAAAATACTTATATTTTGGATTTTTAAAAATGTATATTTAAAAATTTTTCTTTGAAAATCAAATAATATGAAAAAAATGGCCAAATTTTATAAAACTCGGTATTTAAGGTTTTTTCACACTCTGTAAAGAATTTTAAGAAAAAAAAAAATACTTTTATAAAAAACTAACGGTACCCTCCATACAAATGTTAAACAAACGGTAATGTTAAAAACGGCTCCTACGATTTTTATCAAACTTTTTCTATCGGCTAAAATTGTTACGATAAACTACTAAAAATAAAAAAAATACAAATAGCAACTATTAAAAGTACTTCTCATAGAATGGTTTTTTAATTTGGAATTTTCTCATTATCGGCTTAACAGATTGAGATTAATATTTTATATACAAATATCTAGTAAGATTAAAAAATAGTGCATACCAAAATTGAAAAAAAAAAGTTTTTGAATTTTAGGTCTGCCTGAAGGACTTTATAACATTCTAAACGGATATCTAGATAACAGACTTTTTGGTGCAGGACACGGAAATGACTATTCTAATTTCAAAGAAATAGTGGCTGGGGTACCACAAGGAAGTGTATTAGGCCCAGTTCTCTACATTTTATTTACAGGCGATATACCTCATACAGAACACTATCGTAGCTACGTTTGCTAACTAGCAGTAGGCTAAACGATTAGCGAAGCTACAATTAAATTACAAAATGATCTTAATAATGTCAATGAATGCACAAAAACATGGCGAATAGCGCTCAATGAACAAAAGTCAGTCCACGTGGACTTTACGTATAAAAAAATAAATATATTACCCGTTTTTCTTCATACCGCTCGTGTTCCATTTGCAAATGAGACAAAGTGTCTGGGAATGACGCTAGACGTGAAATTAAAATAGAAGTCGTACGTAAAAAAGAAATTCGAAGAACTAAAAAGTAAATTAATAGATATGAACTGGTTACTCGGTAAATATTCAAAGCTTAGTATTGAAAATAAATTGATTTTATACAGGCAGGTACTTAACTTAAACCTGTCTGGACTTATGGTATACAACTTTGGGGTTGTACCTGCGATACAAACTTAAATAACTTACAAACGTTTGAAAATAAATTGCTTATGTCATTGTAAATGCTCCGTGGTATATAAGAAACGAAGATCTTAATAGGGATCTCGGGATCCCCACTGTTCGGGACGAAATAAAAAGTTTCGCGCGAAATCAACTATTAGAACACACTAATTCAACGGTTATTAGTACGCCGCCGTCTGCGAAGAACAAATCCTCCCTACTTGGTGCGGTGAACAGAAAACCGCTTCAAAATCGCGGAATAAACAGAAACTTTCACCGGAAAGTTAACTGCAACTTCGTTGAAAATAAATTACTAAAAAAAAAATAGTGCATACCAAAATTGGAAAAAAAAAGTTTGAATTTTTTAAACTTGTTTTTTTTTTTTTGAAAATTCGATATCTCAAAAATGGTTTGACAATTATTTTTTAAATTAAATACTTACGATTGGGATACCAAAAATTTTACTTAAAAATGTTTTAAGAATTTAGTTTATAAAAGATTATTTTATAAGAAAACCGCTCCAACTTTTTTAAATATTTCCTTTTCCATACAATTATATTCAATGAAGAATTAAGATGGCGTGCTTTTTTTTCATTTAGAACTTTTTTAAGGTCTGTTTTAGCTAATTTAAATATCTTATTTTATGCTTTAAAACATTTTTCTCACATATTTTCCATGTCCTTAAATAAATAACGTTCCTTAACCCTACGCGCCTTGAACATAAGAGCAAGTACGTGTGACCCAGTCGTGCATTTTATTTTTATTTTCTATTGGCCAGTTCAAATATTTGTATCCTTTATAAATGCATTCATGAAATAAAAAAAGAAAATTAGTACATCTTACCTCAATTTAAAAAAATAAACAGATAGGGTGAGAGGAAGACCCAGAAATACCCATTAAAAAGAATTACTTACCACTTCAGGAACTATAACAAAAGTGAAATTTGAGTTATGGCTCTTCTGAGAATGAGTACTCCCTTGCCCCTTGTCCATTGATCCTTGTAGCTGTAGCTTGTAGCAAAAGTTGAACTTTGTTTAGCTTCAGCTACACTTACAGCTTCACTATCTATCTACTTTGGCAGTGCTACGAGCCTGAGTTACAGCCACATCATTCTCTTTGGCCAGTTAGTGGTAAATAGAAAATATCAGAAATGCATCATTATTAAAAGTTTTCTTGGACAGCAGTATGTACCTTTGGATAGCCGACTTCGCGAGTTGAAAGGATTTGGATCTAACTTCCTCACGGGTCCTCTGTCCAACTCCCACAACCTTCATTGCTCAACTGAGCCGACAGGCGCGCCTTTAACAATAATCTTCCTGGCTCTATTTATTTTTGAACATTATGGAAACAAAAATTATGTAGTTCTTCCGAAACATAAAGCATTAAACCATCATAATGTAGGTCGACAGCCATCTAAATCTAAATAATGGCACAGTGTGTATGATATTCGCAAAACTATGCCGTGGATTTTTGGAGATTTTTGAAGATTTGGGGATTTCTTCCTTGAAGATTTTATCTAGTCGAATTTAATTTTTTTGGAGACTTCGTCCAATTGAGATACGAACGATTGTCGTTCAACTTTAACCCCAGTAAAACAACAAGGCTCCAAAAGGTAAGGTAAGGCTATTGCACCAAACTAAGAGTTGAGCGTTCTCTTCGCTGTTCACTCTTCTCACCATTTTAACAGTAATCTTATCACTAAAATGCCAATTGTCACTTCTACAGAAAACGTTTATTTATTATTATTCATCTTTAAACTAAGCTTAATAGACTTATAACCATAAGGTTAAAAATAAAGAATATGAATCTAATACAATGTTTTTTAAGTAAATAGTCCAAATCTAAAACAGAGTGAAATCTATTGAAAGATCTGATAGCACTGCAAATAGAGTCATTCATCCCATAGTTTGTTCGATGTTGTTGCTCAATGAGAAAATTTCGTTCCCTTAGTGACTCTTTAAAGCATAAATGGGAATACGACAAAGTAGTAAAGGGTAATTAATATGATTACATAACATATCTCTAATAAATATGGCTTCCTCCGTTCTATTTCCAAGAGACAATAGTAACTGGCATCTTTTTTCGGAGTTAGTCTTTTTGACAGCTGTCACTTGATTTATGATCAGTTTGGTTTGCCATTTCATAGTGAATATTTTTATTATTTATAAACGCATTATCTCGCGTCGTGGGGCAATTTTTTGTGGGGTCATATGAAGTAGCTTGTCTACACAGATACGATATACGCTTTGGAAGAGAATATTCGGCGCCTCACCAAAAGTTTCTTTCAATAAATTGATTGTTTCGCGATGTGTCGCACGAACCGAGGCATTATTTTGGTAATGAATTTGCACGATTTACAAACGTTGTTCAGAAGTAATTTTGGAACCCAAAATGCTCAAGCTTCTTGAGAAGAATACTGTGGCTTACTGAATCAAATGCCTTGCTGAAATCAACATTTATTGAATCAACCTGTAAACCCATTTTCATCGTTATTAGCAACATAAGAAGTGAAGAGCGCAAGATACGAGATTGTTGATCGACCGGTGCTGATTTTTGAATAGATGTTCCTGAATTCGAAATTGTAATTTGAATTTTACAATTGAATCGAAAACTTTTGGTATTGAAGACGGTTGCCAAATATCTCTATAATTGTTTGCATTATTTTTGGATCCTGACTTAAAGATAGGGACTAAAAAGGGACACAAAAAAAATTCAAGAACTAAAGAATTAATTTCAAATAACTTATAATGGCTTAGAGATTGTTTGAAAATTTTTTTTAGAACAATGGTGTTTCAGGTATTTCATTAATACTAGGCTAAGAACTTATCTTCAATTTTCAGTATCAAGGAAACGAAGTTTCATTAATCCAATATCAATCTTTGTTGTTGTATTAACATAGATATTTATCTGCAATATTGAATTTTAGTAAACAAATTAAAAAAATAAAGCAAATTGACCCAGGATCAAAATCGTTAGACTCAATGTTATTATAAAACATATAGTTTCTGGTATTCCTACCGATTACTTCTTATAGCTTATGAATGACCAAAATGCTTTGGAATCAAGTTTGAGTTTGCTTTCTGTATCTAAAATGTAATTTCTGTACCTACAGGAACTTGTTTAAGATCTCAAACTATTTCTTGTGAACGCGGAAGAGATTGTAGTCGATTTGGATAAGGTTTTTATTTTTAAAGGGTGGTTAAAATTTTAAGGGCCGATGTTGAATGTGAACCACACATTAACGTCAGGTTTTTTTCTGCATTTCATTTGACATTTCTCTCAGACTGCGACTTGAACCAAGCGTCGTCAATGGTCAGAATGGTGGCAAGAAATGGCGACAGCAGATAATCAATTTTCGAAGAAAATCATTTTCAGTGATGAGGTCAATTTTCATCTCAGTGGAATCGTCAATAAGCTGATTGTCGAAATACCAATGCACCCACAAAGAGTGACTTTTTGGTGCGGTTTATGGGCTGGCGGCATCATCGGGCCGTATTTTTTCCAAAATGAGGCAGGTCAGGCAGTTACTGTGAATGGTGTTCCCTATCGTGAGATGATAACAATGACGGTGCCACTTGCCACAATGTCTCTTTTGCGCGACAAATTCAATTGCCGTTTTATCTCACGTGGTGGCGATGACAATTGGCCGCCAAGATCATGTGATTTGAAACCGTTAGACTTCTTTCTTTGGGGTTATTTGAAAGAAAAGGTGTACGTCAATAAAGCCTAGTACACACTTGTGAATCATTTCGTGAATCCATACAAAATTTGCATTTTTATTCACCCGTTAACGAGCTTGTGAAGCTGTGTAGAGAGCTTTCATCCACGAGCAATTCCCGTACAAAACAAACAGGAACTCCTGGTTAACAGTTCGATTACTAGTCATTTGAGGCATTTTAGTTTTAAACGTCAAACGTTCACAACAAATTCGACGGTCTGTACCAGTGAGAAATGTCAAAAAATCACTTGCTCCACTGGCGATTATTCACTTCATGAGGAAGCGTATGTACCAGGCTTAAGGCAGCAACAATTCAAGAGCTAAAGGATGAGATAATTCAGCACATTCATTCATTCATTCATCGCGGCGGCCATTTAGCCGATTTTTTGTTCCATACACAATTGAACTATACCAATATTATCGTGACAAAAAGAAGTGACAATAATTTCCCAAATAGTTTGTATTTTATTCAAAATCAACATCGGCCCTTAAAATTTAACCACCCTTTACTTTTATCATGGGATTTAGTTTTAACGTTTTTTAAGTGAATGAGTTGATTTTTGTACCAAGAGGGATTAGAAAATTTTCTTTTAGAAGGACATGGAACAAACCTAGAAAATAATTTTTGTTTTTAATTTTTGCAAAAGATGAAAACATTTCCTGAATATTGAGATAGTTGAATTCATTCTCCCAATCAAAAATGCCTAGGAAACTATAAAGTCCCGAAAAATTGAAAGAGCCCCGCTCTCTCCAATTTACCTTAAAAGACGCTTGTGAAACTAGTGTGCACGAACAAGAAACGAGCAGTGCATATACCTATCTACATTTTCAAAATTGTGTTCAAAAATGTTGTTTGTGCCGTTCTTGGTATTTACATATATTTTCAAATAAAATGGTGTCTGTATTATATTTTTATCAAAAGATAGCATTGCAAAAATGGAATTATACAAATTAAAATCTATAGGATCTGTTTTGTTTGTATGACGATAATATGTGATGCGTGGTCATATCATGCGATTCTGGTTCAATTCCATTTCCATTCCTTTCCCATTTAAACCTATATGCCAAGCGGAACCGGAATGTTAACCATTGTTGTATTATTAGCAGTTTGTTTTAAAAGTCCTAAACACTCAACTTTGCAATTGAATTGAAAAAAAGCTCTCTAAACTAATTTATTTTTTCTTTCAATGTTTTTAAGTCTTTGGGATAATATGTATATGTTTATCATCTTTATCTTCTTGTGTATACAATTTTATATATCCAATCTTCATTTGACAGTTCCATCTAAATTCTTCCACAATGGCACATGCGCCTTCAAACGGCAGGCCTAGTTGAAGTCACCACCAAAAAAAAAATCAGTCTCGATAAGCAAAGGGGCAACTCGAATCGACCATACAGTGCACAAGGGTGTGTGCAACTTATAGCACACAAAAGTAACTGTGTCACCCGCTGTCAATTATTCGTCGCCGCGTGTGTAGTGTTTTTAAATCAAAATTTTACCAGTTAAAATATGACCTGCGAAAAGTTATTTTAATATCGACTAAATTCTTGTTCAAGCTGCAATTTGCACAACTTCGGCTTACAGAAAAGAAAAAGTGCTCCACCCGATCAATGAAAAAAAAAACAACTCAACACAATGATATGGCAGCGCTAAGAGGTATTTTTAGAAAGCATATTTCTATAATTGCTCTCTTCAAAAGACGAATACAAATCGTGGGGAAATACTTTGTATCTTTTATCTTGGATATTAAAAACACTGCATGCCCTCTTGAGTGTAGGATAATTCAACAAATCCACCACAATGGGGAAATAAGTGTATTGTGTTCTAGTAAATATCGCTTATGTTCAGTTAAAAGCGAACCAGTTAAGTTTTTAAAAATGAAATTTCTCTAATCTAAGCTCCTGGAATTTTGTTTTCAAAATGTACTTTGACTATACGAATTGTGCACGTAAAAAGTTATTTCTTTTTCCTATATCTTACGAAAAGTTTGAGAGTTCTTAGCATCTTCTACCCTCGTGTTATTACACATATTCTGCATTACAACTTCTTTTCTATGTGTATGCGTATTGTACTCTCCTTGGCCTGGCATAAGGGGATAAGTTCTGCAGAAAACCCTCTTACCCTCCCGGATGTCAGAATATTATAAGTATAACACCCACTAAGTAATAATGAGTAGATAACCAGCTCAGGAATTCTAAGAGGCATTTGCAAAGTATAATACGAGAGAGTATATGTATGTTCAGCAAAAAGTATTACCAGTGAAAGTGGTTCGTACTTAAATTATAAATAAAGTACTTGGTTACACTAAAACTGGATGAGGAATTTCTTGATTTGGTTACTAAGTAAATACCTGAGAGAATTCTCTAAATTCTTGATTCTCATAATAATTAAAAGTTGAATGAACCTAAAACGTCATCCGATTTATAATTATTCGGCTAATATTTATGTGAACCTAAAAAAAGTTGACAGCAAAAGTTAACAATTTTGCCAAAGAATCCTGTTTTTATTTATGAGATCTGACTAACATAATATTATTTGTGATGTAAGAAAATTTGACGCCAATTTTTGTTTGTATTTTTTTATACCCTTTAGAATTGTTTAATTAAGTTTTATTTTATTATTTTAAATCCCATCGTATATCTAAATCCCAATTATAATTATTAAATAATGTATTTTGTCTATTTTTCACATTTTGTAAAGTTTAAGAATTTTTGTTTCACTTGTCATGCGTCTTTTCCGGAAGTTTAATGTTCGTGTTGGACTAGGTCAGTATGGTTCCCAAATGGACCACTAGGGTCCGCGGACATCTGTCTCTAAAACAAAAAAATTGTTAGTCCGAAAAATAATTAAAAATATAAACATAAAATATAATTTGGTGCAAAAATATAAATTGTTCATCAAATTTCATTTAAGATAAATGTTTGCCAGAAAATACACGAGTATAATCTTCGACACATTTTGAATTGCTTTAAAAATATCACTAATTAATTCTTTCTTGTGAAGCAAAAATCTTTCTTCCTGATCAAGTTGGACAAAATGATATTCACAAATAGGCTAATAAAAAGAGAATAATAAAATATTGTTTGTACGAAGTACGAGTTAAAAAAGACTGAACTATTTGAAAAAATTCTCTCTTCTCGCCAGAAGTTGAATTGCAATTGGAATAGCCTGTAGATATTTCTACACTTTTCGGATAAACTAAGCTTGCAACTACAAGGAACATGTTTTTAGGCAAACAAAGTACCTTAAAGTGGAGAATTGAAAGAGAAAACTACACTCATTTTTTCCAATATTCGCCAAAACGTTTGTTCAATACAGAAGAAAAAACTGAAAACACCACATTAATGATCATCAAAATACACTCGAAGCTGAATTCGAACATATCTTTCTGGAATTCGGCCAAAATTGGTAGTGCCTAGCCAAGTTCACGGCTTTACAACTTTAAAAACTAAGACGTTTTCAACCCCGTCTAATCTCAGCACCAATCAAATCAGAAACTTTAAATTGGCAGTATTTGCTAAACTAATCAAACATAGGCGGCTCAAGAAAAATTATTTCCTGAGTTATAGGACTTCAAAAATCGCTAAAACGGTATCTGACTGACTGTCTGAATTACTTACTACCTCACTCTAGTAGTTTCAGTTTGGTTTCCACACAATTTTCCAAAGAATTTATTGATGATATGCTACCTCCGATTGATGGAGAATGATGAAACTTGGGAAAAAAGTAAGGCTTGGTATTCATCTGGCAAAATAAATTCTTTGCAAAGAGGAGTGAAATAACAAAAAAAAAAAATCTAAAATGTTAAATAAAACGAGCCAAGTTCTTATATGTACAAAAAAGCGGTGCGTAAAAAGTCAGCCATAAAAAGTAGAGATCTTTAATATGTATGTATGCAAGTATGTTCTAATCCAAATTATGACAGAAATTTGGTATTTATTGATAACTGATTAAAATTTGGTGGATTTACTTGACAAGTTTTCTCTTAATTACATTACTCGTATTTACCTTATTACTATTTAAAATGTATGAAAAAGTCTAAACGAGAGTCTAGAAAATTAATTTTTAAGGATTTCAATGAAAGTTTGGGTTTAAAAGCTCAACATTTTCTTAATAAAAAATTTAAATTAAATTAACTAATTTTTTTTTTGGAAATTCAATATTTCCAAAATGGGTTGGTGTTTTTTTTTTTTTGTTTTTGAGGTCGAAGTTATTCTACGGGTAAAAGAAGGACTAACATTATTTTTTTCTTATACTATTTTTATACAATTACTTGGATATTTTAAAATTTCTTAAGTGCTTGGTAGTACTACTTGAACATATGAGCAAGTACGTGCGATCCAGTCGTACATTTTATTTTTATTTGCCGACCTATAAAAATTGTTTTTAGCATCACTAAATTGAGCGAAGAATGACTTCAAATACTTGAATCCTTCAATTTCATTGCTTTGTTTATTTACTATCCAGATCTCCAATCCCTAATTCAAAGTAGGCGCAGTTAGCTGTTTTTATCTCTTTCGTAACAAAACTTACTGGATGAATTTTTAAACTATCGTCTTTGATCATTTGCCATATTTCGGATAATGGATATTCGACTGAATTATTTTTTTTTTATTTTATTTTGTGAGAATCAAATGTTCCTTTTTGGCGAATCACAAGACCAAATTAAATCAAACTTCACCTAAACACTCCCTGACCAATACCAAAGAAAACGATTATAGCTGAATAGAATCAAACAAGTCGGTCGAGCCGTCCTTGAATTATGGCGTGACAAAGGGAAAATAGGATTTATTTGTTTGTATATGTGTATATACCCCTTTATTAATAAATGGCAGATACGAGTAACAACGTGCTATGGTTTATACATTTGTTAACTTGAAATTCTTATTAGCAAATGTAAAATAGTCTGCGACATGTGCTAACATACGTATAACTTTAACTCGACAAATTCCGCGTATAATTAGCGGATAACTTCTTAACACATACACGCACACGGGTGATACGACCGTTTACTACTACCACTAAGCACTTTGTAAAATAGTGCATGCATGTGACAGAAGTATTAGAAAATCGCCACAATTTAATGAAGTGGTGAATTGGGTGAAGTGATAAATACTGGAAGATTTCATATCTTTTTTAATAAGAAAAGTTATCAAACGGAAAAGTTTTCTATCCGTGTGCCAGCTAACTCGTGTGTTAGGGAGTGGATACCTGGGGCCAAATTACTGCAACAGTTATCGAGCAACACGTAACTGAATTTTGTGAGTTTGGCATTACCGTTCACGTTTCTACTATACTCGATAATTCGATCACTGATGACACTCACGAGCTCGGTCACTGACGCGGTAATTCGGCCCCTGTTTTTTATTAATACTGCTGGTAGCGGATAGAGGAAAGATAGATAGATATGATAAAAAAAAATCAAATGTTATTGATTTGATATCAATGATCTTTCAAAATACCGTTATAACTGATCAGACAGACCTCCCAAAAAAATTGAAATATAGAGAATAAAAAATAAAAATTAACTTCCTGATGATAAAAACTATTTTTTTTAATATTTTTGAAATGAGGTGTAGATATCCCAGGTAGACAGCCATGGTTTATCCAAAGACAAAAAGAAAAATTAATTTAACTATGTTTTTTTTTTTTTTTTTTTTTTTCACTTCAGATTCTTTGTTGTAGTGAGCTTAGAGCAAGCTGCAATCTACAAACAGAGGCTCATCATGAGTGCATGTGTTAGTGGTTAGTTGAATTAAGCAAACTAACACAAGCACATACATAAATACAATAAACTAACAAAATTACAACAAAATACAAAATACAAAATCAGATATAACATAAAAATTAACAATAAATATACAAAGTTAAAACATTTCTACATTAGCGAAAGTGGAGCACTGGTTCGAAATACTATTTTTAATTCTATTTTACTCATGTTAAAATCAATAGATGAGGCGTTTAAGTTAAAAAGTTTGCACATACGATTGAGAGGTTCGTGTGTGCCATAGTTTGTTCTGTGAAAAGGAACGTGAAAAAGTTCAAACCTTCGCAGGTGGTGGGATCCTCCGCGATAATTAATGCCTACATTGGCTAACAAGTCAAGTGCATCAATTTCACCATTGATAAGTTGATGAAAAAATACCAAATCATTATTAACACGCCTTTGATATAAAGGTTGAAGTTGCAGAAGCTGAATTCTGTGTTCATAAGGTGGCAGGTTATACGGATCAGCCCAGGGAAGACCCTTTAGGGCAAAACGAATGAATCTATGTTGTATTGCTTCAATACGGCTTTTATGAATTTCGTAAAAAGGTGCCCATACTTGGGAAGCGTACTCAAGATGGGGTCGTACATAGCAATTGTATAACGAAAGAGTAACATACGGATCGTTAAATTCCTTTGCCCAACGTTTTATAAATCCAAGCATGGAACTCGCCTTATTTACAATATAATTAATATGTTCTATAAAACCTAGGTCAGAACTAAAGTGAACACCCAGGTCCTTGAAACTTAAAACACGACAGAGTGTGTGCTGCGAGATGGAGTAATCAAAAGCACCCACTACTCGTTTTTTTAGAAAAAGTTATAGACAGTTAGTCTACTTAACCGCAAGGGCTAGCCACGATACCAAACCAAACTCAGTTTCGTTTGGTCTCGTAATACAAAGTCTCGCCTCAGTATCGGTCTCGTCTGGTTTCGATCGGAGATATTTTTTTAATTCTCCCAATTTTATCGTTACAAGTACAAGTATAAAATAGATGGAAATATATCACGAATCTCTTATTATCCTAGCCTAGATACTTGATTTAGAGTGGTTAATCGGATACCCTCTACCTTATGTTTTTAGGGCTTAGCAATAGAACCTTTCTTGCAATTTTACGTGTAAATTTCTTTCTTATAATCGTCTGCGAATCGATTAACTTAATGAGGCTTTAAGTTTAATACCTAGGTAAATGTTGTAGATAGATGTTAATTTTTGTTAACCCCTCTTGTCAAAATTAGTTTTTTTGCATACAACGTATGAGGAACGATTAAGAATATCACAAACAAATCGAATATTTTGCTTTGATCTCTAAATTCGAAGACCAATTCTTCCTCGGAACAATGCTTCCTATGTTTCATTATTCTTAAGGAACTTCACTTATAACGTCTGTGAAGTTAGCAGAGCAAGTTTCATCCACGCAGGAACCAAGCATGCTAGAAACTTGTAGTAATGCTCCAAATTTGCAGTCTTTTTTAGCATTTTAACGATAGGCTTAATCAAAATTTTAAATGGCTGTCTAAAGTTAGACAAAGTTAGACTGCAAGTGTTCATGGAAATTGATTGGCTGTAGGTACTGGAAATGATTTATTGTAAGGGCCGTTCAAATTCGAATACCAGTTTTTTTTACTACTAGTAGGTTGCTACTTGTAGTATATTATATATAAATTATTCCTAGGTAAAGCCAAAATAGTATTCTCAAAAAATAATCACCAAAATTTTCATCAAATAACATTTCGTTTCAGGGAAATATATTAGATATACCTAATCAGTTAATACCTCAGGTGATCCACTTCTCACATACTAACATGACAGTCACATGGCAACACAAATGGCAACCACTTTTCTTCAAAAACGCCCCTGCTTAAGCTGGACAAAAAAAATATAAAATTTCTCTTATACTCCAGAAAACCATTTCCTCTTCCTCTATTGAGCACCCGTAAGGTAACATAGAACCAAACCACCACCATTACACTACCATAGTATAGTATTTACCACCAGCTAGCGAAGAGAGACTGTGATGGTAAAATATCTTCTCCCTGTCATATGGAGAACCAAAAATACTATCAATATGGCGTTTTGCATTGATTTTCGGTGCGGAAGTGTGCGGTCCTGTGCTCGCTCCCTTTCAAACAAATAAAATTTAATTCAACATCTAATACCTTGAGTGCTTTGAAATTAAATAAGGAATAAACATTAACTGAGTCATTTCCAACCGCATTTTCACCGAATAAATTTCATAATTTGAATAATAACAACCAAAATTGAGTTTTCTTTCCTCAAAATCAGAAAGTATTATGCAATGTGCTAGATTTTGAAATTGGGATGATTTCGTTTGTGTGGTCCTTTCTTTGTGAGCGAATTCTGCGAAAGGGGATGTGAACAAAAAAAAACGGGACCGTGATTTCTGCTTCCGGGTGATTGCATAAAAGTTGATTTTTTTTGCTAATAGTTGTTGCCGTTTTTTATGGTATTTTGTTTTTTCCAGAAAAGTTGAGTTTTATTACTTGTCCATGAGTTTCTTAACCAAATTTTTAATATCGATTAAAGTGAAGTTGATAGAAAATTAGTAAACCTTAAACGAAATTACCGGTTCAATTGGGAAGTCCTTATTTTGAGTTAGTTTAAAAAAAAAATTATGCAAAAGAGTCTATCCAGTCTGCACAGTATGTTATGTCATTTTATTCCCCTAAGTGTTTCCTTAATTCACCACAAACCATTTTAAGAGCAAAGAATTTAACAAACCTATTGGAACTATCAAAAGAAAAATATTTCTTTTTCTTTCAATTTCTGGATTTCATTTTTAAACATATTTTTTAAATTAAATCGGTGTACCTACAACCATCATTAACATCATTTTTGGAAAGCATGTGCCATAACTAAGATTGTCGTGTCTAAAAAAGTCAATTTTTTGAAGTGTGGTTTTTACCTGTGCTGTCGTCGTCGTGTTGGTCGGCTTGTACCTCTTTATTGTGCCATAAAAACTAAAGAAAACGTCTCCCATTTTGTGTCTTATAAAAGAAAAAATCCTTATAGGTATTTCCTTAAATAATTATCACTGGGTTACCACGCAACGCAGCATACAAAAGTACATACATAAATACAACAATTGAAGACAAAAAAGGACAACGAGACGCGTATACATACATAGGATAGTTCTATCATTGCTCCATTAGTTTTATTCTTCTTATACAAGAACAGCCAGCAAATCACCAGTGGGACGAACAGGATACTCTCTTACTTAAAAGGGGTAAGCCTCATCCAACCACACCGACCCTACTAATATAAAAAAAAAAAAACTACAAATGGAGTGACGAATTTTTCTCGTCTCAACTCGACATGAAGTATGCAAAGGAAAACACTCAATAGTTAGAAACTATTCAAAACTACTATTGATGATAGCTTGCTTTTTCGTCAGGAGTGGGGACTTTATTGTCAATCGTATTTTTATTTCCTGATAAGTTGTCTCCGTTTTAAATTCTGTTGGATCATCAATTTTGTGCGTGTGTAGGTCAAGCGTTGTCAATCTTATAAGCTGAAAACGAAGTCGTGAAAACGAATCAGACATCGAAAACCAAATTAAGTGACATTGTGTGAACAAAATACCTACCAACTGCAGCAGAGACATCCTCTCTATAGGTGTTACGTCTCTCAATCTTTCAGGGTCACTGTCTGTAAATATATATCTATGTAAGTATGTATTTATGTATGTATGTATATATATTAAACTTTTGTTGTATGTGTCATCAATTTCGTTACATGTTCTAATAATTCCGGAAGTTCATCATCAAAATTTAACATTTAATGTGTGTGGTATTATATTTCGATTTGACATAATAACTGTCGAAATGGTTCAAATATCATGTTTAGAAATTTGATGGATTTTAATTTCAACATGTTTACTTCGTATTTTATTGTTTTGTAAATAGGAGCGTTTAGTCAATAGATAGTTAAATACCTATATTTATTATTTATTTATTTATAGTTAAGAGTGGAGGATGGTTTAGTAAACTTTTTCTGAAAGAAGGGCTACGCCGATTCGTATAATGTTGTAGTTTGTAGCTCCCCTCCCATCGACTTTTTGAAGTAGATTAATTCAGATTTTTCTAAGTTGATACTGAACTTTGATGCAGCCCCGGATGTATGAGGGCAATGGAATTTCAAATTGTATTTCTCAGGCAGCTTTTAGCAGTTATTTATTTTATTTTTACCATTTAAAACACAAAATATTTCAAACTATACCTATACTCAGCCATGAATGTAAATATCTGTGGAGTTGGGAGAAACATGATAACTACATTTTAAATTTGCGTCCTTACGTCCACTTTACTTTGAGCTAGAGCCTAAATTAGTTAACCGATTTTCTTCAAATTTGGAATATATATGAACATATTAGTCGAAAATTATTTTAAAATGTGAAGAAATTCGGCTCACCCGTTTAAGCTCTAGATCGATGTTAAGTGGACGTAAAGACGCAAATTGAAAATGAACCAATCATTATTCCCATAAACACCACAGATATGCAAAAGGCTTGGAAGATGTCAGTAAAAGGTGAAGGTACGCTCACACTTGTACCACTTTTTAAAAAATAAAATAAAAATATGTTTTTTATTTATTTTCTTATTCTGAGCAAATTTTATAAAACAAATTAAAGGACTAATGTAGGAACATATACATATTTTTATTAAATACATTTTTTTTAGTTAAGGTTTTGTTAATTTTTGAAAAACAACTTTGGGAATCAGAATGCACCAAGAAGAAAGTATGGACTTATGGTTCTCGAATCTCATTTTAAGAATTTAAGCTGATTTAAGAAATCATCCAAGGTAGAGGTTCCTCACTATAGTTTTTGATTTTGAATACTATATTCATTTAAAACTGCTTATAGCCATTCCACACTATCCCATTAAGTATTAATACATGTCAAAAAAGTGTGAAGAAAATCATGTATAATAGTGTGAAAGCAAAATATGAAATTTGATCACACACAACTTGACAGCGAATCCGACACGATTTGACATATGTTAATACATGAAAATATTTAGGAACGGTTCTAAAACCATCACACTTTCTATCCCACTTGGGGGTTTGAGGTTATGGTGAAACTAATTTGTTTGGATACAAGTATGGAAGAAAAATATGAAAATCATTCAATTCTTTCCCACTTTATTCTGACATGTGTTAATACTTTGTGAGATAGTGTAGAGGCACTTTTAGTACGTGAGCTTAATAGTAAAATCAGAAAATTTTGAACACAATTAGTAACCATCGCAGAAATTTGAGTACAAATTTCTTATACTGAACCGGGAGTATATCATTTACATTACATTACATAATTTTTTGTAGTAGGAAATCAAACCCTTGTAATCCCCTTCGGGCTTTGATGTCCAATATTTTGTAGTAATTCCTCCATTCTTCAGGCCTTGAGCTTGAGTCTTCTACGCAAACAAAAAAAACGCAGTTTGATACAAATGTCAACATATTCTGTTTAAAAAAAATAAATTTCAACGTGATAATATATTGAAACATTAACAGTTGACTTTAGACAGCCATCCAACTCCAAACATGTGCTAATAAACTTTGTTTACTGTTGTCCTATAATTGTCTAACTTGGACAACGGCATCGGTTGTGTAAGATTTGTCTTAATTGACTTTTTATTTAATTAAATAAGGCTTATTTCCAACTTTTAAGGGCTTTTAAAAAACTGTCTAACTAATCTAATAAATAAGATTGTAAATTGATAATAAGAACAAAACGTGTACTAATGATAACCAAATTAATTATTGTAAAGTATGAACGCTACAGGTAACATATTTCAACACTCCTCCTCGTTCATACAATATTAGGCGCTTTCCTTTGGAGGTGGCGAGGTACTTGCAAGTACTTTGCCAGCTTTTTTCAATGGAACGCATCAAACTGCTTTTCCATGTTAAATGTGTCTACTCGCCATGAGATCATGTGCAGTTGATAGTACTAGATTAGGGTTTTCATCTACTCACAAGTACTTTGCCACCTCCAAAGGAAAACGGCTATTATTGTTTGGTTTGGTTTTGGTTACATTCAAGGGTTAAGCAGTGTGCACACTATGCCGATCAACATTTGGTGTTAACATTGCCGATCAACATAACATGACATTGTGTGTACGTCCCAATGTTGACGTGTTGACTGCCATTTGTATTTTAATATATTCATTTTACGTTTCAAAACAAAAAGAGTCAATATAAATGCATCAGTGACCGATGAAATAAAATTAACAGCTGGCAATTGGGTAGATACTACTCCTATACTTAAGGTGCCATCACACCGTGCAAGTAAAGTACTTGCAGCAAGTAAAATGATTGCTGCAAGTAAAACTTGCCTGGTGTGACGACCCGAAAAGTACTTGCAAGCAATTAATTGCTGCAAGTGATTTACTTGCTTGCAAGTACTTGCGCAAGAAACACTTGCTAGGTGTGACTAGTACCTGCAAGTACTTGCACGCAAGTAAATCACTTGAAATCACTTGCCGCATGTACTTGCTTCTTGCAGTAAGTATTTTACTTGCAAGCGAACGTATATTTTTCGGTCAAAATAACCGAAAAAATCGTTTCCATCTACCTGGAAGTCTCTCATCAATTTTGTATAGCTAGTACAATAACTAGAGCTAGAAGATTTTCAGCACGCCGTTCCCAAAATGGTCTGGTCTTACCCAAATAATTTATCATGGATCAGCCACATTTTATTGTTTCAAATGTTGCGATATAGAACAGAATCTTATGTTGCGCTTTAATGCATGATGGTAGCTATTTGATAATAATAATACAAACGACTGGATCGCACGTAATTGTCCTGATAGTTCAACTTAGTTGGAAATTGTGATCTTTTAAATATATAAAAGTAATTAAAGAAAAATGTAAGGAAGCATTTTAGTTGTAAACTCTCAAGATTTTGATCACATTCGGTAGAGAATTAAATGAGAAGATTGAAATTAAAAGTTATATTGAAGTTAACGTTGAAAACAGTTGTTAGTAATTTTTTTAATAGAAACTTAAAAAAATCTTTTTTTTAAATTTTTTTTTTTAATTAAAGTTGAATAGACTCAAAGTCTACGGGCGGTATTGCGAATCTCTATTAGGAGAGATTTGTTTGCTACTTGATAGAATTTGTATTTCTATCAAGAATTTCTGATAGAATTTCCTCTTACAGTCGAATAGTTTTAGAAAAAATGGATACCAATAAGTAAGTATTATTAATGAAAAAGAGTCTCTAAATGCAGTAAATTCTCGCCCTCAACTTTAAGAAGAGCATGGTGGACAATCAAAAGTTCATCTATCAGTTCAATTCCATTTTCCACGCATTCATACATAACGTGGATATACTATGGAAAGCAGCGCAAATGTTGAGATTTTTGACAAACTTATCCGACTTACTACGGTTGTTACAATTTTGTATTCAACAATGATCCTTCCTTGTGAATAGTTTGAAGATAGTTTACCTCTGTACAACTGCCTTGAGCACAGAATGTCAGAAGACAACCAGTTTTATAATAATGGGAATTGAAGAACTTCTATAGAAATTTCTTAGTTTTGGCTCTATGTCTTGCCACTTTTGATAACCAAGTTCTTCTTATACCTAATAAACAAAAATTAATTTTTGTTGAAATAGCATCTTCTTATACATACATACATGCATTTAAAATGTCATCCATTTCTTGCGGGTCGTAGTGCACTCTTAAATTCCTTCTCTGTCGAAGTGTTTCCACAATTCAAGCTCTTCTTAACCAAAAGCTCAAACCAAAAAACTATGTTTTTGATGTTGAATGATACAAAGACAGCATGACGCAGCTGCAACTCTATCTATAGCTACTGACGCAGCTGGACTGGTTGGCTTTTTTGACTTTGCAAAATTGCGAGCAGGCAGAACCAAGTGTTTACATGGGGGTTGAAGTCGGTTTCAAACTCTTTTCCATCTTTCATAAAGTCGTAAAGTAATTTAAGCTTCCATTTCATCATAATCCATTTTTATTTTAGTTTTAATTATGAATGAAATTTGCACAGCTGTTCCAAATGACAAAAATGTCAGCTATAGCAGCACGTAAAAAAAATTAGGTGCCACATTTTCTTGACAGCTTTTCCAGCTGCAGCTTTAGTTCCAGTTGCAGCACTCTGTTCTGTTGAGGCAGTAAATCAGCCAATTAGAAGACTTAGCATTAAGATTTGGAGTTTGCCGGCCGAAACGTAAATTTGTAGGACTAAAAGCAATAAAAGGCTTAAACACTTATTTCTGTCTTGGTCTATCAATTTCACGGAATTCAATTTAAAAAAGCAAAACATTTTGTGAATCATTATATAAGTTATAAGTTTCCAGACATTGATTATTCTAAGGAACGAAAGAAGAACAAGCAATCTCATGATATGATGCAACCACTGTTTGACTTTCTTTCTTTTTTTTTTCTTTTATCGTCCCATATAGCGGCAGCATAACCAAATAGTGACAAATCTATTGATTGAATGTTGCTGATGCTGAGCTTTAGTTTCATTTGATGTGTTTTTTTAATATATATATCTTGCATTTGGATCTCCGTCATTTGATATATTGCATTGTACTACGAACCACTATCATCCCATAGACAAAAATATAACAGTAATTTTTACTAATCCATTTCGAGTACATAAAACTACATGGACCATTCCCTTCAGTTAACACATCATTTAATTTGTTGTTCCAGGATCTTGCTGCCTGCTTGAGTCCGTAAATGCTTTTCATCAATAAGCGAACTTTAGATTCCTTTTTGCATTTGAATCCCTCCGGCTATCGCATGTAAATTATTTTAGTCAAATCCCATTCAAAAAGCTGTTTTAGCATCCAAGTTATAAACTAGCATTTTTCTTTTTCCACCAAATTGTGTGAAGCTATTTTTAAAACCCATATTCCTCCAATTGCTGTCTTTCGTTTTGGTAAGTCCATAAGTTCACATGTCCCGTCTTATTCATGTGATTCGATCTCCTCCTGCTTTGCAATGAGCCAATGCTCCTTTCGATAGCTTCAGTGTACGTCTATGGCTCAATGAGTTCCTTCGCCATGAACAAGCAGTTGATCAGTCTTTTTTTTATGCTAATCTCCTAAACGTTTTAGTGGAACTTTTACTCGCTGTGAAATTCGTTTTGCTTCAGGTAAATCTGGTATATGAATCTCATTTTCTGTAGACTGGTTTTGAAATTCTTTGTGGCTGCATTGAATATCTTGTCACTCGTCCTGTATTACTTGCTTCGCAAAAGAAGTTTCCTTGTTGTATTTTCTTGGCCTACGAGAAAAACTCAATTCAACAAAAACGTAGTTTTTGCCACTACGAGTATCGTCATTCTCAATTATCATATTTGAACTAATAAATCTGACGTCTCCAGGGCCGGCCCGCGATAAATTAGCGCCCTATGCAAGCTTCATCATTAGCACCCTCAATTGTGGTTATTGGTGGAAGAAGTCATTTCCTCACTACCCAAGGGGTCGATTTTGCAATGCGTTTTTTTAAACACAAAAAATAAATAGGATTTTATTAAAACCTAGGAAATTATTTCACAAAAATAATAGTAGCTAAAGAATATAAAAATTGTAAAATTAAACTCAAAAAACATATCCAAAAAATTTTGCAACTGAAAACAAAATATTAAAGTAAAACGTATTCGAAAACTATTTCAAAAACATAATCAGCCTTATTGTGAGTTTCAAGCGGAAAAAATGACATTTAACTTTTTGTCTTTTGTGAGTTTCACCCTAAGAACGAAAATTCCCCTTTTTTTGTGATAACTCATTTCGGAAATGTTTTGTTATTAGGTAAGAGCTTACATTGTAACTTAATTTTTAAGGATAAAAGAAAGAAAAACAGCCCCTTGCGTAAGTTTTTTTTTTTAGGCCAAGAAAAGTTTAAGCAAAACTCTTAATAGCTTTTTAAGTTCCGCGGGAACAAACATTTGTGGGTGAAATATTTTCCATGCGAAACTCACAATAAGGCTGAATAATATAAAAATAAATAATTAACTCATTGATTAAGTGGATTTGTTAATACTTGCTTAGGAGGCCCATTGGGTTCAGCGCCCTGCTCATTTAGACCACTTGCACGTATAGCTTGTTCGGCCCTGGACGTCTCGGCTGGTGATGATCTTCTTTGTTTTTGGATAGTAGCATCGATAATAGACCGAAAGCCAACGACAAAAAAAAAGTACAGTTATTTGCGTAAGATTGTAAGTCATATTTATAACAGCTGCTGAGGTGTTGAACCAATAAACGTTTATCTGCCTACGTAAACACGTATCCAACAGGTGTAACATTTGACGTAAGATTTGTACATTTTAATATTTCAATGCCTATTGGTCGGAGGGAAAAAGTGTGTATACAAAAAATATTCTGTTTGCAATTCTGAACAATTGTTGTCATAGGTCAAGCTTTCTGTAGTACAACTTCCTTATATGTATAAGAGTTAGAAGCAAAAATCTGGAATTTTGGGTTTTTAATGAAATTATTTAAATAATTATATAATATGCAACAAACTTTTCAAACAAATGTTTTTTTATAACACACAACTTCAGAGTCATTTGCAAAAAAATGGGTATTTTCGTCAGTTTATGTTTTTTGAAACACCGATATCTTCTTAACGATCAGCCGAAAAAAAAATGTCATTATATTTTTGGCAGAGAATCACATTATCTTCAAGTTTTGAGTAAATTACTTTTTAATACCATGTACCGTTTCAAAGTTATTCGTGAAAAACAAGTGTTTTCGACATTTAACCGTGACTTTTGCATACATATTCCTTATGCAATAATTAAGATAATTACATTTAAAAATCTTCCCTTGGATTTTTCCGCAATGAAAGTACATTTTTCCTGGGCTAAGTGCAATTTTGTGAGGATTATTTAAAAACATTCGACTTTTAGTTGATCAGAACGAATTGAAAATTCATTAATTTCTTATTATAAAAATAGTTGCTTAGGAAAAAAATCCCACATGGGACCAGGGGTAGTTTCGTCAACGTTGTTCTGTGAAGTTTAAAAGAAATTTGTTAAAATAAATCCAGCGTCTATCTCCCGACGTCGAAAAAAATATTTTTTTTAATATTGATTTACCTATAGTAACGTTCAGGTGTTTTTTGAAACACCTTTTTTCTCCTTATTTAGTTCCCTGCTTTTGTATTTTATTTTGTAATTAAGTAAATTTAATTTTTTGTAATGAATTATTTAATAAAGTTTAAGAGGACAAATTAAATTTAAAAAGATTATTAACTGTGACAAAAAAGTTTGGTGCCGAAAGTGCCCAGCTATACGAAAAAGTTTTCTACTGCAGATTAAAGACAAAATATCAACTTTATAAACAATTGCTTAAACTTTTGAAAAAGTTCAATAGTTTAGATTTTATGATACTTTGTAATTTGTGTGGCAAATGTGCCCCAGTTTACCAAACAAAAAAATTTTCAAGGCTATTTACGAGTATTTATCTGTTAGTACCTACCAATTATCGGAATCTCCATTTAAAATCCTGTTTTTTTTTTAAATTTCTGTGGTGCATAGTTAAGTTTGTATTTACATAAATACTTTTCAATTAAACGTGTCTTGCTAAGATCATCCTTTTTCCTTTGAATAAATTTGAGCTCCATTTACTTTATTTCTATCAAAATCTTATTTTTTGAAGAACTTGTGTGGCCGTACGACTGTTAGTAGTTTTTCCTTAATCACTTTTTCAAAAATCGGACGTTTAATTTTCTATACTAATTTTAATCCCTAGTATACATAAGCAGGAAGTTTCTGTAAAAAAGCTCACGTTTTATTTTTTTTACATTCCCATCCCTTATCTTTTGAATATTGTTATCAATATGTTGAATCTTTGAAAGTATTCAGTTTGCTTTTATATCATATAAAAACTTATTTCCAGTGAAGTAAAATAACAATTACTTCGTGAAAAGTGAGTCAGAGATGTTGCAACAGCACTTTATATTACAACTAATTACTAGTACATCAACAAAAATGAAAATAAATCAGGCTTATCTGACAACTATTTCGAAACTAATGAAGTCATGTTAAGGAACTACCTATATGATATTTATACATACATATGAGTACATATGCTCATAAATAAACGAATATTTTTGTGTTCCCTTAGTTTATTTATCGCACGTTACGATTTGCGAATAATAACCTCAGATCTCAATAAAATTTGGTTTTGTGTTAATACTTTAAGTTATGAGTTTAATTATCCAATGTTGTCGAAAGTACTGCAAAATCAATTCGTATTGTGGTACTTTTCCCCACTGCTTTGTATCGAACTAAGCTTTCTGTATTTTACTTTTGTATTGGTTTTTGTAGTTCTTTTTTAAATGTATTGAAAAACAACAGAGATGAAATTACTTCATATAATTTTAAATCTTCACTCCATTTCCATCAATTTGCTATTTTATTTTATTTTTATTTAATAGGTATAAGAGTTGTGTAAATCGTTCATTTCAAATGATCGAATCGTTCAAGAATCGTTAAAAAAAATTATTTGATTATTTCCATCAGTCGATAATTCGATCTTTTTTAGTTCACTCAGTTTATTATCGGATACTGCTCTGATTCGATTTTTATTTCGATTTCGATTAAATCCAATCTTCCATTCAATACTGCACCGTTGATTGAGTCGACATTATTCCAAATCAACAAACAATACAATTTGATTGGATTAAAAACTGTTAAGAAAATCTTAAATTTTCAGTTTTCTTACTGCTCCGGTAAAATGCGATTTTACGTCATTTGGATCAAAATACATCTATTCTGTCAAAACAAAGTTTTTCTCCTATCTGTCAAGCCATCAATTGTCAAAATTCCATTGAGGGATGGTTTCGATGTCAATGGATTAAAAAACTTCTAAGAAATCAGAAATTTTTGAAGAATTTTTACTGCTCCAAAAAACGAAGGTGATTTTAGGGCAATTCGATAATATTTGGATCTAAATACACTTATCCTATCAAAATATAGTTTGTCCCCTATCTTCAAGCCATCAACTACCAAATTCCATTGAAGGATGCAACGATGTCGATGGATTAAAACACCTTTAAAAAATCAGAAATTTTTACTGCTTCGGATGAAAGGTGATTTTAGGTCAATTGGGTGACATTTGGATCTAAATACTCATTTTTCTGTCAAAAATAGTCTGTCCCCTCTCTGTCAAGCTATCAACTACCGAATTCCATTCAAAGATGCCTATGTTGGTGATAGATTAAAAAATCTCTAAAAATTCAAACATGTTTGAAAAAATTGATACCAAAAATCGGAATTCCTTATTGAAATGATTGAGATTGGGATGGAAAATCAAGAATCGTCGAAATGATTGATATTAGGATGGAAAATCGAGAATATTCGAAATTGCTGCGATTGAAATCAATTGAAATGAAAATTTGTGATTTCAATCATCGATACTTTTCGATGATCGAATCAAAAAATCGAGTCGTTCCTGATTGACACAGCCCTAATAGGTATGCAATAAGACCGATATTAACGAATTTGAACCAAAAACTCAGTTCTGCTGGCGATAAGGCGTAATCAAATGATGTTTCTCAAAACAACTCAGTGCGAAACTAACCACTGTCTGTGTCTTTGAGTGTCAGTGTAATGGAGGTTAGATTAGGTTGAAGTGGCTGGCTGGCAGTCGTAAAGACATACTTAGACCATGGGCCCATTGTGATATCAACCGAATCTAGGAGACCCTTTTCATAGATTCATGTGGTATCACAAATGTTTCGTACTTGTGTATAAGATACCATTCATGGAGCGAAT
This sequence comes from Dasysyrphus albostriatus, assembly GCA_946251815.1. NCBI lineage: Eukaryota > Metazoa > Arthropoda > Insecta > Diptera > Syrphidae > Dasysyrphus > Dasysyrphus albostriatus. The sequence continues at coordinate 68,645,278 of OX276337.1, read as the reverse complement.
GTGTGATCTACTTAGAGATATCAAATACTTAGATTGCTTTAAATCCATTAATGGCCAGTTTTGTTGCCAAACAAGTGGTGACAGTGTTCAACAAACCTAAGGTTTCTTCTCTCTAAAGCATCTTGCTTCAGAATTATGTTGACATGAAGCGATAGGAATATCTAGCCTATATCTGCCTTATCAGGTATCAGAGTTATTCCACTTTTAGCGTGGTAATTACAATTACATGGGATGTTTCTCCGCCCCGGTACCCAACATAAGTGAGTGTTAAACTGCTGCGCCATCTTCAGCTGAGATGAACGGCAGTTTAGAAGACTGATTCCAGTGATTTAATAGCTGCTTGGCTATCCAAGACGATGCGGATATCCGTGATTGATATCACAGTGTTATCTTTCAGCCAAGATAAGGTTCTTTTGTTTACCATAAATTCCGCCTGCGACGCATTACAATTATTAAGAAGTAAAACCATAAAAATCTTATTTTTTGAAGAGGGAACACCAAATTTCTTTATTTACACATATCATAAGTTTTTCTTTGCATTCAATACATTTTAATACCATGTTTTCACTAGGCACATGAGGTAGTTTCGTTGAAAATTTCCAAATTCGGTACGATATCATCTCATTTCCCAAACAAATTCACATTTCACAATGAGATAATATCAATTTCAAATGCAATCATCCGGCGCTGCAATAGTTAAACAATTTTCAAATTTTACTGCAGCATTTTTGATATTCAATAAAACTTGATATTGTTTTTAGCTTAATTAAAAAATTAATAAATAAATAAATTCTATTGATAGCTGAGGATATCGATTAAATTCATCATAAAAAAAAGCCTTCTGAATTTGACCACAAGAGTAAATAGGTCTGTTCGTGTACTTCCAGAACTGCCAATTTCTACCAATTTTTATCGAAAGTTCTGTCAAAGTCCACATACAAAAAATGAAACTGATAGAACTTTGGACTGAAATGTGCATTTTTAGGACTTTTTTTCCTTATCTCTTCTTTAAAAGCTTGAACAAATTTGTAATTTTTTTCAAGGCATCCACCTTTATTGAAAATTTAATTTTGAATAAAAGGTTTGAAGTGTAAAATTGTCAAATTTGGCTCAGTTTCTGAGTTATACTAAAAATATTGAAAAGTGGTCAGTGTGACAATTCTCTCAGAAACGCATGGATGAATTTGTTAGCATTTCCGATATTAAGCATGCTTGTTGCCCAATATTCAAGAATAAGAACCCTTGTTCCTTTTTAAATGGTTTGTTCAATTGGATATCAGTGTAGTCCTTCATTTGACTGAAATAAACTTACAATGTCATTTTTTAATAACTAAACACTTTGGGATGTAATCTAAAACGCAAAATGACATATCGCCTCACGTTTTAGTTAAGGAAATAGGTACATATAATAAAAATAAAATTATAAATTGGTTCTGGCTTTCGGCCCATTTAGCCAAAAACTATCCAAAGATTCTTTAACCAATTGCTCTCAATGTTACCAAAACCGACAGCACTGACTGGTTCTATTTTCGTGTAAACGCAAAACCAAGCCGTTCCGTTTTTAGTAATAATTTTTGTGCATTCAATTTCTCATGAACAGTGTTACTTTAGGGATCATTGAGAAAATTTTGTATAAATCCGCGATAACAAACCACATAATATGCTCAACTTTGACTTATTTTATTTATTTATTTTTTGAAGGTTGAAACAAAAATAACCAACTACAATGAGATTGTCACATCTATTTCACGTCAAGAAGACATCAATCTGATAAAGAAAAGAAAATTAAAATTATTTGTCGATCCTACTCCAACTCTTTTATACGTAAACCTTATGGCTACAAACTATGTAAGGGAAAAAAACTGATCTTAAAACATTGTAGAATATTAAATTATCTTTGAGATAAAGTTTGCGATAATCATTTTAGCGATAAAATTATTAGCCACCAACACTGCCCATGCACGATACAGCCCGGGTCAAATGAATGAGAACAGGTTTTGTATTTTTTTTAATTTATCTTAGGCACACAATTTGACATAAACTATATATTGAGATTGAATATATGTATGCACATGTATATTTGATAATAGGTACATATGTAGAAACTATCCAGGTCAAAGTGAATTTATTTGGAAAAGAAATCAATAGTATAACCAAATTAATAAACCTGCTGTTTTAGTGGAAATTAACTTTCACAGTAGAACTATAACCAAGGGAAGGACATGCAAGTGGTCGTACAAAACGTCCGAATGCAAGGAACTCATGTATGATACACCCAATATTTAGATTTGGTACTTTTTGACAAGTCTTCTAAGCTTTTGCTGTTAGCAGTGCTCCTACGTTAGTGGCTGCTGCATAGATGCAAATGGTGGAATAAAGTGAAGTTAAATCTCAAATTTTTCTATTCTCTTAAACTAAAAGTAAAATAATCTAAAACCTACTATGAGTGTAAAGTGTAAGGAAATTTTTATTGTACAAACAATTATTTCCATTTGTTAACTTTCAAACACTCAATAGAGATATGGGTAATTTGTAAAATTGACTTTTCGGAAAGCAATTTTTAAATCAGTTTTGATATAAGCTTCTGGCATCTTTCACATATTATAGTTCTTCTACCTTTATTCTTTAAAATCAATTAGAAGTTTAATTATAAAAGTCGACAAATATGAATGTTGTTATTAATTTGATCCGGACTGTTCATTTTAAAACAAAACTGGACGTTCAAAGTTCTTTTGAACACACATGCTTTGAATTGAAGTTTTATCAAATATTTTATTTTATTTATATCTTAACATACTCCGAATATTGTTTGAAAAGTTGGACTTTCGGATCAGTGTGCCGCAGAAAGAGTTCCAACAACTGTCTTCGTATACTCAGTGAATTTGATTTTTGTTTTTGGAAATTGTTTGTTAGTTATCTACAGTAAACTCTCAAGTATCTGAGGCAGATCTATAAATCGTTTTACACAGGAACAGGTAAATAATCGGTTTTTGTAAATAAAAGAAAGCGAAACATTCCATGATAGACTTTGGCTTTTAAATAAGTTTAAATTCTTAAAGATATACATTCCGAAGCTTAATCAATTCTTTTGTGGTACCTTTCCGAGTCTTTAAAAATTGTTCCAAAATTAAATATAATAAATCTTGTGATTCAATGTCAAGCAAATTAGAGAGGAGAGAAAATGAGTATTGAGTAATGGCTTAAGTATGTAAATAGTAAGTTGTGCCGATGCCGAAAATGACGAATTATATTCAAAGTGAATCAAATAACAAAGTTGTCTCAAAAGCTGTGCCAACATTAATTAAAATGCCTGTAAAGAGGATCGTTGTGGTGTACTTCTTCTGAGTGAGCTCAGGTATCCATATGAAATTGGATTTTTTTTATTTATTTGAAACTTTTCAATGAGTGAACCAAAAAATCTAAAATTTTAAGATGTGCTGATTTGAAAAATCTAAAATTTTAAGATGTGCTGATTTTGGTGATGAGCGTGAATTTTGTGTTTTTAAAATACAGTTAACTTATTTAGATAAATCTGAAAATTTTTTGAAATGCATTTATAGTTGGTTTATTATAATAAAGGTGATGTGTAAGGTGTTGATAGAATATCTTATGTCTTACCTAATAGATATTTTTGATTTCAATTCAAAAATTTAAAGTTCCGTTAAATGGAAATAACTGTCATAATTAAGGTTGCTCACAACTCCTCCGGGTATGCATCGGTTACTTTGTTTTTTGTTTCTAAATTCGATAGTTAATTAAACTATCGTTATTTGTATACCTCCTGTGATTATCCTAGGACTTATACAAGCGTTTCAATTTACATTTGAAATTGATCCAAAAACTCGACAGAAAAATAGGGAATTGACATTTTCAGCTTGGAGCATTATCGACAACTACCCACTAGTTTAGAAGATCTGTTATCTGAACCACATGTTTCTGGATAGGGTTGACCTTAAAAATTCTTGCTCCTCTTCTACTTTTTTAATCTTCAAGGTTACTTACAAAGTCCTTAAATAAAGCCAACACAACATGCTTCATTGTGTGAAAAAGTCATTGAGGAGGGGCGAAAATATTCATACTTAAGAGCTGAAAAACCCCTCCTCAGTTTTATTTACGGTATTCCTGGTTCAAAAGTTGATACAAAATTTTACAATTAAAAAAAAATAAGAAAACACATTTACTGTCCTATACACTCTCAAAGTTATGCTTAAAAATGTTTTATCATCAAGTCTACAGAAAAGGCGCTGGAATTTTGTGTAATAGTTCTTTGCATTATTTATAATTTAATTAACCTCTCATCAGGTAAATGTTTTTGGAATTAGTCAAAATAATCAAAAAGATTAAAGTTGGGAATAATATAACGATTTCAAGTGTTGAAAAAGCGAATGCGCTGGCTGAAACTTTTAACCAAAACCATTTGATTACTACCGGTATTCCTTGTAATATTACAGTTGAGTCATTGGTCAGTGACTCAATTGATATTATATAAACTTAAATACCTCAAATGATTTTTATGGGAATGTTTAATTCAAGATGTTAAAAATGTAGTTATGGCACTTAAAACAAGAAAATCTGCGGGCTTTGATAGCATTAATAATTTCTTTTAAGGAATTTGGCAAAATTGGAAATCAAGTTCTTGCTACTTCTATTTAACTGCTGTTTGAAGGTGAGCTACTTTCCTCACGTTTGAAAAACTCCCAAAATTATACCCATTTTGAAGCCTGGTAAAAGTGCAAACTTACCAAGCAATTATCGGCCATTAAGTTTAGGTATTAAGCTTACTAAGCAAATATTTTGAATAAAAATACTAAAAAGTAAACTTGTGTCTCAAGTTACTAGAGATAATATTTTACCACTTGAACAATTTGGTTTTAGGGCTCACGACAGCACAGTGCATCAAGTTCATTGAATTAACAGATACATACAAAATTATTTTAGGGTGGGTAAAATTACGGGCATGGTACTCTTGACATTGAGAAAGCATTTGATACTGTTTGGCATAATGCATTTTTGAACAAATTTTCAAGACCATTTAATTCTTTCTCTCTGAAACGTAATTTATGGTTTCAATAAATAATTGGTTGTCTGAATCTTACAATATTAAAACCGGTGTACCTCAAGGTTCAATGTTAGGCCCAATCTTATGCACTATCTTTACCTACGACTATCCATGTTTAACAAATTGTGATAAAGCTATTTTTGCTGACGATACTTGTATCTTTTCATCAGATTCAGTTGGTTTCATTATTGAAACCAATCTGCAATCTGCACTTAATGTAGTTCAATATTATTTTTTGATTGGAAAATAAAAATAAATGCCTCAAAGATAATCTTGAAGTTAGTGAAACAAGCACAGAATGGCGTTCAAGTGCTAAGTATCTTGGAGTTAATTTAGATAAAACTTTTGGTTTGCATTTACAAGAAGTAATCTAAAAGTTAAGTATTACTATCAAAACTCTTTATGGTTTTAAAACCCGAAAATCAAAACTAAATAATGATGATATTCAAAGCAATAATGTTTTATTATTCACCGTGTTGGGGGATATGTGCAAAAAGCCATATTCGAACAAAAACAGCACAAAATAAATTTTTTAAAACAATTCTAAAGCTTTCATGATCATTTTCAACAGTTGAACTTCACGCTATCTGAAGTATAGAACCGGTTCTGCAAGGAATTGACAAACTCAATCAACTAATATATCTTGTATATCTTCAGATAACATACTGATTTCAAAATTAGTTTCTTAGTAATGATATTAATGAATATTCCTTATTTTCCTTTTTTTAAGACTGATTTTGTGATATTTATTAATTTATTATTTACCATGTATTTATTTATTTTTTATTTATTTATTTATTTATTTTGTTATTTACTTATTTACTTATTAACTTATGTATATTTATGTATTTATTCATTATTTATTTATTTTTGTTTATTACTGTTTGTTCATTAATTTAATTACTTGTTTAATTTTTTTCTTTAGTTTTTTTTTTTTTTTTGTTTTTTTTTAATTTTTCATATTGTAATATTTTCTCAGGTTCATTAATAAATCTTCTTTACATTCATTAAACTTTAAAGCTTTTCATAGGGGAAATTTCCCATAAATTCCTTTCCAAAGCTTTCTTCTTGACAGCTAAATTAAAAGTTATAAAGCTCACCAAAGCTCTCCGTAGGTTAGAAGATGGCGCTTCTTCTTTCGTGAGTCGAAAGAGAGAGTCGTTATATTTATTTTTGTTATTTATATTATTATTTTGTTTGTTAATTTATTTATTTATTTGTCAATCTATTTGTTTTTTATCATATAATGTACATGTGTAAAACTTAAAGTTGGGTTTGATATAAATACCTCACTCCCTACCTTTCTCCCAGTGAAACACGCACACATAGAATCAACTCGTCATTCAGCACAAGTCTTGTTGTTGTTGCAATTCACATCTTCGACAAGAAATGAATTTTAAAAACAACTATGTTAACGAATGGATTTTGGAGGCAAAACGTACGAAGGATTGCCATCCTTATATATATAATGGGCACGTTCAGATGGCCCAAGGGACTAGATATTCAGTCAACTGAATTCATTGAACGCAAATTTAACCAAGGTAACTAGGCTTGTTTGAAATGTCAAACTTGGAAATTTACTTCAAACATTTACTCCAGCTGAACGTGAAAAAAGTACCAATATTCTTTTTATCTAAAATAAACATAGCAACAGGTATAAACCCTTTATTGAATTGTATTTAGTAAATTAGCTTTTTGAAAAAGGTTTTTCAAGACTATTTGATTTAGATATTAGCAAACCCAATATAAAATTAAAAAATCGCATAGGAAACTACTTATCATACAGGTTTTTTCATTTTCTTTTTCGAATTTGATAGAGAACCACTTTGCACAAAATGGAAAAAAAATTAACGCGCAAAATATAACAATCACAAAACAATAAAGTTCAGCTTTCAGTTCAATGACAAAATGTTATCAGCTGATATTCTGACATAAGTGCACTTGACTTGATAATTAAGGAAGATTTTTCTTGACTTATTTTCCAGTCAACTTTCCAATAAAGTTGCCTTAGTTGGAAATAAAGATTTTGCCATCTGACCAATCAGAAACTAGAAACATGCCTTAATTTCTAGTCGCTTGGATTGTCTGAACGTATCCAATCTCTGCTTTAAAGGCGTTTATTGATATGAATTACAATAGGTGTGTTTCTTAAATTCTTAGCACTATTTCGGACTAAATGTTAAATTGTGACAGGTGGGAATGAAATACTCTCAGAGAGACGAATAACTGTCAAAATTTCGGGAACGGTTTAGGCACTAGTTTGCACTAATATACACTACGTCTGACTAGAGCTGCCGTAGTGCAATCATAAGTCAATCAATTTTTTTTATAAAATCACACAAGAAATTGAATGTTAAGAAAAAAGAAACGTACATGTTTAAAAATGATTAAAGAATGATTAGAAGTAAGAACAGAAATAATATTACTTACAGTGCCTTGGCGCTGTAAGTTTAATTAGCTGTCGGTATCAATCGATTGAAAATAATGCGTCTTAGAAGGCTACAAAAGCATCTAACTGATGAGCCCAACTGATGTTGTACCTGGGCGAAACGCATTTGGACTAAAGGTCGCAAAATCTCTATTATGAATAAAAATGAGTAAACTTAAAAAAAGGAATATTCTTGAAGTACATTGACATCGAGTTCTTAACAAGTTTCTACTGAAATCGATAGATTTCTTTCTTTCTAAAGAAAGAGACAACTATTCTTACAACATTGCGCGCTCATGGCTCTCATCCTTCACTTTTTGGGAAAAGGTTATGTTGATTCGGCGCCGCCATTTGCTTAATATCTTTGTTAAACATAAAAAATAATTCAAGTTAAATTTATATATTTCGTTGTTGAAAGCAAATTGTCAATTTTTATTATATGGATATACCAATTTTAAGAATTAATTTATCGTTTCTTAAAGTTATTGATATATTGTTATCCTTTTAAAAAATAAAATTAAGTTTTTAAACTCAGAAAGAATTTTTCTTTATTCGAGTTCTCTGTTGGATGCTTAATTCTATAATTTGGAAATTCATTTGTGCTTGGAGCAACATACATACATATTAAATCATAAAACATCAATTTGTGAAAAAAAACTACTAAGTATAAACAAGAGTAACACAAATTTTCATTAGTAAATTTTCTTCTTCTTAAAAAGATTTTCCTAACGACACATGCATTTTAAGAAAATCATTTGATTGATAAAAAGATAAATAAATTAATAAATTATGAATATCTACCAAAAACGAAACAAAAAAAAGTAACACTTGGGTATACTTGTATTCTGTTTGGTTTAATTTAACTTCAAATTGACATTTTTTTCAAATCTGACATATGAACTTTTGACATTTGACATCCAGTACAAAACAGCCACCAGAAATTTCTCGGCCCAAATCTGGCAAGTAGGGGAAATTTCAGTTGTGGAACGACTTCGCACTAAAAGTTACTAAATCTGGTGGTTTCAAACTGTTTGAAACTCGCTCTGGAACGCACCTAATGATACACAAATGACGACTTCTTATGTCATTGGCTCAAACACTATTAGACAGTAATAGGAAAATTCCAAATAAAAAGAAATGGTTCTATGGACGATACTGTAATGTGTAAAAAATTATCTGCAATTTTCTCTTACTGCTTTTAGAACACGGACAAAACTTCATAAAAATCGTAGTTCTTGCGAAAAATGAGATTTTCCTCAAAGCTTTTTTCATCATTTGATACACAAAACTATTAAAACTTCAATGATCAGAATTAGTTGTATCGTTTTCAAGAAAACCTTAATTAAAAAAAATACTTTTACTGGAAGTACCATTTAAAACCATTTTTTTTTTTTTAATATTTTCACCTGGGACAATGAATTAAAACCAAAATTCATTAGAAAATTTAATTTACAGAGCTTTTGTGTTGTTTATCCAATATGTGTTGACATCCACCCACTGTAAATTATGAGTCTTTGAAGGGTTCAACTATGATGAGCCTTACTATTTTACCTGGACCTGGACATTTTGACTGAATTTCTATTCAAAAGTCCACAAAAGAAAATAATGTATTTTCTATTCTTTGCGTTTTAATTCTTCATCTTATTTTCCCCAAAAAACTGTATGTAGTCTTTATTTATAGTAATTTATTTAATTTTTGTTCAGAAAAATCTGTGGAGCTTGAGAAAATTTAAGATTTTTTCTCTTCTGGGCTGGGGGTTGGATGTCATATCAAAAGTTCTAGTTTTTTGTCATACCATATATGCAAAATTGCAAAACATCCTGTAGATAGATAGATATATTATATATAAATTTATTTAAAAAACAAATTTCACAAAACTTACTTAATATATACTGGTATAAAATTAATTCAGACAATAACTTAAAGTCGGCTGTCAAGTTGAAAAGTAAAATTTCAACAAATTAAGCTTAGTAGTTGATTTAATTAAATTAATTATGAAAATTTATTCAGGATGAGAAAACAAAAAAGCCTTTAAAAAAAATAAAAAAGTTTGTGTAGCAGTTGAAAGCGCTAAGCTAACAAGTTGCAAGCGGAAGAGCACGTCATTACCAAGAAACTATTTTGTATACCCTTTGAAGTATTTTCCAAAGCATCTAGGTTACAAAGTGTATACATATTCCATTAATATTTTTCTGAAATGATCTTCCATTGAGATTGAGGAGTCCGCAACGAGCTTTTAATATAGGGGAGATCATATCTCGGGGGTTGGAGTCTTCAAAATAGTTTGGCACTTCGGAGTATAGTAGATTGTAGTACTTATCATGGAATTGGGATTGTTTGGCGTTGGTGGTAAATCCAGTCCACTGTTTTTCCTTGAGCTTCAAAAGTAGAATATCATGTAATATAATCCTTTCAAATAAGTTTATGTTGAAAGAAAAATCTATCGACGATTCATTGAAAAGTTCCAACCATTCTTAGCCCAGAAGATTTTCCTGGCAATAATAGCTTCGGATAAAATCTTGGTATTCTGCCATTGGGAAGATTCAGGGTCTTTCGTATATAAGAAAAGAGTAGGTTTAATTATGTTAGAAAGGCTTTAGGTAGCCCGGTTTCAATGTGCCGAACATAGTTTGGAGTATTGTCCGGTAAAAAACATCAATAAAAACCGTTGTTACTTTTCTACTTGCAATTGCTAGTGCTCACGATATCCCCATACTTGAGCGCAGTACAACATAATATCTCTTGAAGCGGCTTCATACATTTCAAATTTTGTAGAATGCTTGAATATTTATATCCCTTAATAGCTTTGACCATGTTGCATTGATAGAGTTTTTCGATAAAGTACGTCTATTATTTAAATGCCCGTTCCAAGACATGTTAAAGTTGAAAACTCCACCTAAATATTTATAGTGATTTAACACTGTTATTTCAACGTCGTTGAAAAACCATTTTTCACATGTTGTTCTGCGTCCACCATTACGAAGAATTACTACTTCAGATTTGTTGAGAGATTGACTTCTGGGTTCCACTTATTGCAGCATATAATGAAACTATCAATGAGTTGTTGCAGAATAATGTGATTATCCGATAAAAGTACAACGTTATCGGCATACAAAAATACATTAATTTCAAGACCATCTATAAATAATCCAATGGGAAGAGCGCTTAACACGCAACCCTGTCGGATACCTTTGTTGGTGGAGAAGAAATCCGATGAGCCTTAAGCATCCCAAACAGCAGCAGTGGTGTTCATATAAAAGGACTTTATGATCGTGATCATCTTTGAAGAGATCCCTAGTGTGCAAAACTTGTAGAGTAAAAGGAATCTGCCAACACTGCCGATAGCAGTCTTTAGATCCACAAAAAATGCCTACAACTTCTTCTTCTGAGTTAGCTGGTGCTGAATTAAACAGGAAAGATTGTAAACTTGGTCCACAGTAGAGTAATTTCTCCTATAAGCAGCTTGAAATTCGTTAATAATATTATTTGATTTCACCATGTCGTCAGTCTATTCAAGCGAATTGTGGTAAAAAAACACCTCGTATATCGCAGCCTAAAATGTGCTAAATTATCATCCAAAATTCAATTATCAAAACCGCATTTCCTCTTTGACTTGAGAAAAGATTGATAAAATTCATTTGCCTTTATAAATAAATAAACTGAATCGTACGTACGAGTACCTACTTGGTCTTATGTTCAATTTGCTTAGAATTAAGAACTTTAAAAATAGATAAAGTATAAAAAGGCATTTAAGTATTTCCTTTAATTGTAAACAACTAGTAAAGCTCCACCACCCCGGGTTGCAGACTAATAGGGGTTCCATCAGTAACAGCAAAATAATAATTATTTTGCACATTATAACTAAAAAAACACAAACAAAACAATGAATTTGTTTCCCATGAACCTCACTATATACATAATGTGCAAATGACCTAATCCTTCAAGATAGGTATCTAATATGTAAATATGAACATCATTATCACCTAACAGCAACAACCATGTCTCGCATTCCTGTACTCTGTTCTTTTTTCTTAATTGTTATTAGTATTTTTCTTCTATTCGTTTTCAAATAAGGGTTGGTGGTTTTAAACGCATATATGTAACTATATCCGGGCGTAGGGATCTAATAATGCTGCGACTATAGCGGGCATTCATGGAGGAGTTCAAAAATCAATCCAAAAACTTTGTCTGCGCCATATAAAGGGTGTTTTTTTTAAGAGGTATAGAACTTTGAAATGGAATAAAACAAAGATGATTTCATGATAATCATGCATTAAAATTTAAATATAATTTCTGGCATATGACAGCCATGGCTGGCTCGGACGTAGCTTAATCTGGAGGTCCAATTTTCGATGCCTTTTGTGGAAAAAAAATTGTATATCGACAATAACGTGGAGAATGTTTTCCTCCAAGTGGTCAATCATTTTGGGCTTATCGGCGTAGACTAGCAACCTAACATATCCCCATAGAAAAAGTGAATTCACGGGTCCGTAACGTAAAACTATGCGGTTACCAAACGTTTCCTTCAATAAATCTATTGTGGCTCGAGCTGTGTGACATGTTGCGCCGGCTGGCGTTATCTTGTTGAAACCACAGCTCTTATACATAATTGTTGTTCAATTGATGGACGAAAAAGTCTGTAATCATGGCTCTATAGCGTTCACCAGTGACTGTAACGTTTTGGCCAGTATCGTTTTAAAAGAAGTGTGGCCCAATTATTCCACCAACCCATAAAGCACACGAAACAGTCAGTTTTTGTGGATGTAACGATCAATTAGAGTAAATCATTAAGAGTAAACGTGGTACGAAAACGTTCCATAGTTGATCGAATTAATTGCTTTGATGGACGATTATGTTGACCGTAAAATTGACGTAGTGTGCGATGCGTATTTCGAACACAGCCATGATTTTCAAAATAAATTTGCTAAATTTGGAAGCGTCAGTCTATTAATGTTGAAAAGCATAACCAAACTTAAAATAAATCACTTGATAGCTGACAAAATGGCAACCACATAAAATAGTGTTGCTAACTTGAAGTTCTCTTACCTCTAAACAAAAACACCTTTGCAAATCATTTTGTAAACCTTTGTCGAGTTCACTCTTCTTATCTGCTGTTTGAGACTTTACGTTGTTGTGTTATCTTTAATTATGGTGTGATATTTTGGGTGAAGTTGATGCAGCACAAAAATACTTGCCAAAACTCGGGCTCGTTCTAGAAAAAAAGTGAAATAGAACTCAAGGCACTCGCGAGTTTTCTTCATGAACATCGTGATGACACCGTGAAAAATGCCATAATATTCGCAAGAAAACAATGTACTGAGCTAGAAATTTTAAAATTCAAAAGAAGAAAATTGTGCCAGGAAAATAGGCTCAAGATGCTGGTACCGGTTTGACGTTGGAAGAGATGTAAGGACACATTTTACACTGAACTTATTTATTGGTCTAGGTCATGGAAGAAAATATTGCTGTATTGAACAAAAAAGAACTACGTGCTGTTGCTCCAATGCTTTCCTGGACATTAATCGAACAGAACTAACAGACAACAGTATCATATGGGAAATATGGGTAGCTGAAAAAATATATTTAAGAGATGTAAGCATTTTGGGCAGCTTTTAAATTTCTAGGCTTCATTGTTAAGTACGATTTTTCAGACTCTTTACCAAGTCTGTTATAGGCGATGAGAATTTATGTAATAATAAGTATCTCAGTGGCATCGTGTGAACAAAGCTTTTCAAAATCACAATTAACTAAGAGTTTTCTAAGATCAACAATGAGCCAATATAAGCTGTCTAATCTGGCTATATAATATAGATTTTAATGATTAATCGAAACATTCAGTACAATAAAACCTCGAGAGCACTTTTAAATAAAAACATTGTTCGTGTTTTTTTCTTACATTTTTTTTAAGGGGTGTAACCTGGCTTTACCACCCTGAATGCCTACTCTTAGTCCACCCTGCTCCCTCTACATAAGTCAGATGTGCTGATTCCCATTCTACTCAAGTGAGTTCCCATTTACTGGCTGAACAGAATGGATATAAAGGCGTTTTTCTTTTTTAGCTCTGAGCACTCAGAACGCTCAACTTGTGTTTATTGTTTGAATCGGAGCTAGCTCGGAGTATGCTCCATGAGCTCAGAATAAAAAGACCGAGCGAATGGAGTAATAGCTAAGCGAAGCCAACTTCGCTCTTTTTTTCACTCATTTCACATGTGCGCATTCAACACTTCAATTTCAGTTCACATTTTTTAATTTTTCGAGTTTTTGATAGGGCATTTATCAGATTATTTCTCTTTTTTTTATAATTCCACTTATTTAAGTTTAAATTATAGAGGCCCCGCTGTCATACGGCGGTGGATGGTCTTCAAACAGGCCCCAGCAACTATTTAATTTGAGCTTTTTTTAGTATTACATACATTTTCAAAGAAATACATTTTCTATTCTTACTACTTATACTTAATAAAACTTTAATCTAGGGCAGAGTACCTTTTTTTTGAAAGAAAAATTACACTTCATCTGCTGTCGTATACGCGATAATTTGGGATTTTATTATTCTTACGTTGTACGACAGGAATTTGTATTCGTGAGATTCCGTTAACGTCAATGGAATATATGATTTGATTCCTTAGTAACAATATTCTCAAAATATAAGCATAATTATTTTAAAAATCAAAACAAAAATCGAATAACGATGACGTTTTAAATAGGGTTATTATAGTCAAAACTTCAATAAAACGTGACTTTAACAATAATAAAAAGAAACGTACTTATGTATATATTTTGTGTGTATAGCTCGTGATAAGAATTAAAATAATATAATTTTGTGTTCAAATTGTTACAAAAGAAAGAACGCAACTTTTGTACAAATCAAAGAAAAAATGCAGCGAAAAGCAGTCATTATAGCTGGCCGTTGACCCTTTTCGTCAGCAAAGTGAAATGGTTCAATAGTTATACGATAAATCTTCGAGATTTAAAAAAAAAAATAGAGTTTAATCATTTCAATTCTCAGTTTTGTGTTCGGTATTCCGTTTGTTTGTTCATAAATAACTATGTCTTTGTTGTGTCATAGCTTTAAGAGTATAAAAAACAACTTAAAAAGGCGTTAAAAAAGGAATAGGTGTACCAAATGATTCCTATACGAGACGTATTTTTCAATTTAAATATTTTTGATATTGAATATTCAAATATTTTTACTTAAGTTGAAGAACTATTTGAAATGGTTTGTATTCAATGGGCTCTAAAGCTAGCAGTCCCTAGTTGACAAAAGTTGTAGCAAACATTTAATTGTGAATGGGAAATTTCCTTGTATGATATATGGTGTTATTTGCAGGCGCATATACAGGGGGAGGGCAATGGGTGAAATTGCGCCCCCCCCCCCTGAGCAGGAACGAACCAAGCATAAAATATAAATTCATTAAAATGTCAACAAAAAATGCGTTTTCGTTCTACGTTTATAAATTTTTTCTTGGCAGTGAAAAGAAGACTATACGTTCTTATATTCCTGATTTTTCATTTCACGAAATTATTTAAAGATACTAAAACAACTGATTTACAGATGTGAAGTGGAGAAAAATTCCAATATGCAAAAATAGCCTTCAAATCGAGCGATTGTAAAGCTTATAACGTCGGTTTTATAACGTCCAATCTTCAAATTTAAGCTCTTTGATTAAAAGAAACATTTCAGGCTACATTCTTTTGTAATATTTTTTAAGAATAGTCAAATTATTTTATACTAGAAAGCAGATTGAATCCCACATCGATCTGTTTTCACTTTTCAAAATGCAAATGTGAATGAAAAACGACACAGTTTCGAAAAACAATGTTCGAAAAAGTTAATGCCCCAACCCTCCTCTACAAATATGTAAATATTTTTTTATAATTAAATGTAACGCGGAAAGCAGCAGTGGCACTTATCACATTTTCAAACAAAAATATCAATTTAATTAGTTTTAAAAATTCTAACTTTGCTTCAAATACGCAGACGAACAAGATTAAGATATTTGAATAAATTTAAAATAACAAACTACTTTTTTGTATACAAATTATTGAGAAATAGGTACCACAAAATTTCTTTCTTAAAAGATGCCTATCCATTTGACAATACTTTCACTAGAAAACGCTCGAGAGCAGCTTCTGGTGAGCTAATTTCATGAATGTGTCGTCCACTTGCAAGTTTTACACTCTAGAGCTTGTCTCCATCTTTTAACTTTCTTATGTATTTCTAGTGCGGTTCAGTATGCAACTATGTTGTACATCTTTTCTAGCCATAACATACTTTTCTGATGGTAATACAGTAGACGTTCGATATTATTAAATAATAAAAACCAGGTCTATTCAGTGTTCATTCCCTCGATATTATTCCACTTTTTCAAGTGGAAGTTTTGAAAGGCATTCTAAAGATGAATTTGATCCAAAATGCAAATTTTGTTCGATGTGAATGGTTTTTATATTTAAAAGTTAAGAAAAAACGAAACAATTCCCCAGTGTTCTCAAGTAAATTCCGAGTTATTTTTATAAAAACTCAATTGTATACTATTTTGAGATTCACTAAATCGAGAGTCTACTGTATTCGTGAAGATTTTTTTCACTTTCATGGATGAGTTTTAGGAACTTCCGTACTATTCATCCACAAATCAAACAAAATTTACTTCATCGAATATTTTAGAAACTACAGGTTTTCGCCCTTTTACTTGATTTCATGTTCATTTTTTTTGTTGCCTCTGTTTGATTGTTAACGACACGGTGCCAGTCAATTTTGCTTGCAAGTACATTTGACGTTAACGCACATACTCTGGCTTCTGAACACTTATTTCTTCCGTCAGCTCGATTTTCTTACGGTGCGGTGAAATTGCACTGTAGATGATATTTTCAAACGTTTGACTTTAGCAAACTGCATTATGGGACATAGAGCTATTGCAGTAAGACTTTTATTTGCTTTTTTGAATAGAACACTTTTTCAGGGAATTTTCTGCAAATGCATTTCTGACTCAGATAACGGCCTTTAACTTGTCTTTGGCCACAGAATCTAATCCCAAAAATGGCTGAAACTTTTGCTCGAATACTATGTGTGGGAATAGGAGCATACCGATGTGCTATTATTCTTTCCGAAGTCCTAGGTGGTGCTACAAAGATCTAGAGGGGATGCAAAAACGCTATGAAGACACCCTGTTACTGCCACAATCTGCATAACTTTATTTCACGAAGTTCCAAAGTACCCGCTGCTCGATGCACTTTGCAAATATAAAAGAGGTAATTACGTTCTTCAAATTTTGAGTAGTATGAAAAGTACTCCAATTGTCTGTAGATCTTATCAAGATTATGGAAACTCTGGAAACAATTTCGCATTAGTGTGACCAAAAAAACACCTAAGTTGCACCTCCCCACCCCCCTGAACGAAATCCTGGATCCACGCCTGGTTATTTGTGATATTATTTCAATATCGTCGAGATGATGGTTCGATTCAGATCCTGCGTGAAGCAGCTTGAAACATTTTCTCTTAGTTAAAAGTTAACAATTATTCATAAAATTGTAATAATTCTTTAAATTTTTGTTTTGATAATAATGTTGTAATAATCAATAATGTTATTTATCCTCGCACTTATAAACTAAAACAAAAAACACCATCTTTTAATATATACTTATTATGCTTTTAATTCTATGAACATACAAGTACAAAATAAAGGCATTCTTTCAAACCAGATTTAACTACTACGTAATTGACATAGTTGTAACCTTATTCATAAGATACGAGTATACTTATACAGTGTGTTCACAAAGTCTTAATCTAACTCAAAAAGTTGAACGGCTAGGCCTAGACCTCAGAAAATGTACTTATAACAGATCCTTAATAAATGTCCCTGGATGAACAGAAGGCTAGGACCACACTTGCTGTTTTGTGCCGTGGCAATTAAAAATTTTATCGCAATCCGAGATGATTTTTTGGTATCATGTGCGTTAATTTTCATTTAATCTTATGTGTTCTATTTTTTATGACTGAATGATCGCAGCGACAAAAAATCGCAAGTGCGTTCCTAGCCTTACTTGAAATGAGGTTTTCAGTTCGCCCTGCTGAAAAAAGTTTTTCTTATATATATATTTCTTAATGAAATTGTTCAAAATATGTCTAGGAATTTGATAAAAATTATCCTACCATAAAATAATAAATTCTGCCTTTAAAGTAATATCTTCAACAAAATTAGAACAAGTTTCGGTTTTTTTTCAAAAGTAACCTTGCTCTTGTAGTTTCTAGTAACTATTCTTGAATTGAAAGTTAGTACTTTTTTTTAGATTTGGAACTGTATGTATGAATCTTAAACAAGTTCCAGGTACATAATTTCTTTCTAAATTAAATTTGTGTGTGGACTTTAGTAACGCCCTTGTGATCTAATTATAGTCCAACTATTGTATACATTCGCGGAACACATTTGGACACAAAAAACTTTATAATTATTATTATTATATTATAGTTTTTGATAAGAAATGATCAAAATGACTTCCTTCTGCCCGGGCGGAATTTTTGGAACAACCTGTATAGAATTAAAGAAACAATTGAAAGTAGAAAAAAAAAGTAGCAATCATAAAATAGATTTAAAGCGGAAGATAACTCATTGTTCATAGTTGTTTCTGTTTATTATGTTGATGGCCCAAATTATTAAAACATGCACTTTTTTCCTGGCTAATTGTTTCCATTCCGCTAGTCTAGCATTAATATTGATCACGATTTAACACAGTGATGTTTTAAATGAATGAATGACATTACTTTTGGTAGGTAAATTTTGTGTATTTTTTTTTATGATTCTTATAAAACAAATCTCTTGCAAATTAATCAGTTAAGATGTGTCTTGATTTAAGTTGTTGCTAGGCAAAAGACAAAACTAGAGTTTTCCTGGTGATGTAATAATTGTAAAATTCCCAATTCTGCTTAGAAACAGCTTAAATAATATTTATGGATTATGGATATGATATGGATTAGGTTTTGAAATTGAAAGTGATCAAGAACCCTACGTCCCACTTGATTACTAATAGGTAGTTTTTTGTTTTAATTTTACGATATTTTTCAAACCCTTCGTTAATCTGGGAAAACCCAATGAAGGATATACTGGCGCAAAATTTTAAACATTGCTCGTTGAACGTAACGTAAGCAATTTTATGTTGAACAAGCCCAAATCTGACAGATAAAGAAAGAGACATAGCTACATACCAAAAACAAATTTAAATGAACACACAAAAAAAATTTCGAAACATATAATTTCTCCCTGAGGAAGGATAATTTTTTTTAAATATGCAGTGAAAGTGCCAATAGGTACTAAAGTATCTCCTATGGAGATTTAATTTAAATTTTGATTGTATAGATATCATTGTAGTTTATTTAAGTACACAAAACTTATATATCTTTGGCTTAGTTGAATTGTTGTTCCCCTTTCTTGGGAATTGTTGCAATTTCGTTGAGTCGTAAGTGGGTACAGTGTATGTGTGATTATCGCCACAATATTGCAAAATTAAAGATTATTGAAATGGAATCCTGTATATGTTTTTGCTTATTATTAAGTCAAGACTCTTCAAAATTCTTTTGAAAACATTTCTCTTCATTTCTCGTTTTTGAGAAATAACTTTTCTCTGTGGTTAAAATGTACTTTTTATGAGATAAAGAATGGTTTTGCTGCTTTTAATACTTATTATACTTTATGTCGTTTAAAATTGCAAGAAAGCTGACTCTCGTTCTAAAAGTTGCATTTAGAGCAGACTTCCATTTTATGAATGATTTAGAATTGGTTTTAATTGTTTAAAATTTTGCACCACTATGTTTATATTGTAAGCTAGAATGGGATTAAGTTGATATACACAATTTTAGTGACGCTTTTCTTCATTTTCAAAAAATGTACTTGTTTTTTTGTCACACTTAATTACGAACAGTAGCTAAATCTACCTGTTACCGTGTTTTAAATCAAATAAAGGGCACTTCGAGCGTTGGGGACTGTCATGCCAAAGGTCTGGGTTCGATTCCCAGCCGCTGCCACCTAAAAACAGAAATGTTTTTTTCGCGAGGTACTGCCTTTTGCGAGGAACTGACAAATCCTCCAAGAGTATACTTGTCATGAATAAGTGCTTTCTCATCTAGCCGTTCGGACTCGGCAAAAAATTGTAGGTCCCCTTCATTCCTGCCAAAAATACGCACACAGGAATGGTTGAGAGTTGTTGTTGACACTAGGCCTTGGTTCTTCACGAGCTGTTGTGCTACCAAATTTATTTTTTTTTTTTAAATTTATTTTTTTTCGAGTGTTGGGGAACTTAATTCAAGTTTATACAATCCAGAACTATGGGTAAAGGAAAGACATTAACCAAAGAGGAAATAGGCCAAATCCAAGCCTACCGGGAACAAGAAAAATTCATTAATTTCAAAGCCAGCAAGATTTGAAGGAAGGGGCACCACTATTGTAAACAACTGTCTCAAGGATCCGGAGAAGTATGAAGAGTCAGCAAAGCAACAACATGTCAGGAAAGAAAAGCGGGTGATACTGACACTGAGAGCCGCTTCGAATTCAAGGTTCTCCTTAGGTACAATTAAGAAAGAAACTAGAGTTAAAGCTAAAGATCGACTGTTCATTGCGCGATACAGAAGTCCAACAATATTTGCTATAAAGCCGCAACGAAAAAGCTAGCGGCTTGATTTTGCAACAAGTCACATCAGGTTGAATCGAGAGTGGCATA
Source organism: Dasysyrphus albostriatus (assembly GCA_946251815.1). Lineage (NCBI taxonomy): Eukaryota > Metazoa > Arthropoda > Insecta > Diptera > Syrphidae > Dasysyrphus > Dasysyrphus albostriatus. The sequence goes on along the minus strand of OX276337.1, from coordinate 68,625,085 downwards.
CCTAGCGTCGTCTTGTCTGTTGAAAACGGACGGACCTGATTGATGCAGCTGTTAATTCCATGATTTGAGAAAAGATGAAATACATCTTCAAAGGCGACAAAGTAAAGGAGGAGGTAAATAGTATGGGAAGCAATAACCTATTGCGGAAATGTGGAGCTAGATTTTCAAAGCTCAAAAATAACGGCAATCACTTACAAATCGATCGCACGTACTTGCTCTTATGTTCAAGTTGCTTAAACCTTAAAAACTATTGAAATATGCAAGACATTGTAGAAAATTTAGCCGTTCGGTCTCGGCAAAAAATTGTAGGTCCCCTCCATTCCTGCCAATAACACGCACACAGGGATGGTTGAGAGTTGTTAGTCACTAGGCCCTGGTTCTCCATGAGCTGTTGCACCACTAAATTTATTTATATTTGAGCCGTTAATGAGAAATTCGAAAATAAATTTAAAAATGATATATGGCAGGTACCGTTGTTTTTTACCAAAAATAAAGCAATACCTTTAGTAATTTAATTTATTTTTCTTATCAAAATCGTTCTAGTCGTTTTTGAAATAAATATATTTTTCCATAACGGTTGTATGGAAAGTACCGTTATTTTTTGAGCTAAAAGAAATTTGTATTTCCCCTTTGGAGAATCACCAAAAGGCCTTTAGTTCAAATTTTGAAGAAGATCGCATCATCGATTGCCTGTAGGCCCAGGTACAAACTGACAGCCAGACTGGTGTTCTCTGTCATCGTAATGTCATGTTTGATTGTTATCTCAATTTTTTTCACGAATCCTAAACTGGCCCTTTTGTACCTACACTAATGTATGAATATCCCAAGCAAAAATTGAAAATAATTTTTTTTTTCAAATTTTTAAACTATTTATCAAAAATTTGGCATGGTGTACTAATACCGCTTTTTACTTTGTTTATCATTACAGGTGAGTTTTATTTAGGAACTATGGAGTGTTAGTTAAATCTTTATCAGCTGGATGAATTGTGCTTTCATCTGATTGAATAAAATTATTAAATTTAAGAAAAAAGTAAGTACTGTAATATTATACCTACTAAATAATAGTACTATATAATACTGCATTAATGATTTATACTATTTCAAGTTTCTTTAAAAGAACATAATGTATATTGCAGTAATAATATTTATCTAAAGTAGTAAAAAACTATATTAAATGTCGGAAATTCTGCAAATTTGTATGGAAAAGCTTTTACTCACTACCTACTTTTATTTCTTTTTTAATTTCTGAAAAACTTCATTTAAGGCTCTCCCAAACCAACGCGAATAAGCAGCGACGACGAATTTTTGTTGTTGTTTAGCGTTGTGTATTTGTCATATTTTTTTCTATCGTGAACGATTCGCTGCGAATCGCTCCGCACTCGCGTTGGTTTGGGGGAGACTTTAAGCATCCGTTTTTCCGATTTTTTAATTGAAAATTAATAAAAGCATTGAATTTTTAAAACTAAAATTATACTTTATTACATAAAATTTTGAAAAACAATTAGTTTTTTTTTCAAAATTTTGAGTTTGAAAATTAATTTTTCAAAAACTATTCACCAACACAACTTAATTTAAAAAAAAAACTAAGGAAGAGATTTCTGGGTTTCCAAATAGGTATAGCATGACATTAAAAGTCTTGCCGTTGTTTTTAAATAATTTTATTTTCTGTTTTAAGACAATTTGTTTTTTAACTTCCACCTGAATGAAGGGAAATTGCCCCCTCCATTACAATTTTTTCTTGTCTTGACCCATCTATATCGATCACCTTGTATTTTTTAACTTCAAGTATTTTGTATAAAAAATGCTCCTTCTGTCCAAGCGGGGGAAACATAACCCCCTTCCCCTAAGATTTTTGTTTTGTCTTTCTTACCAACATTTCCTGAAATTTTTGGCAGATTTCAACCGAATGACCTAGTATGCAAAAAAGACATAGAAAAACGATGCAATTATCAAACGTTTTCTTCAATAAATAGGCGCGTCTCACCAAATAAAATCTCTGAGCGCTCAGAGATTTTTTAAGTGGGACAAAAAATCTCACCTGAGCACTGAGATTTTTTGAGGAGATTACTGAGACGAAAATTTTTTGGATTCATTTCTCAATGCTCTTTCTCTGCTAAAACAGCTGTTCATTTGACAGCCAAATTGCAATTTTTTGCTGTTGTATAAATTCTAAAATCGATAAAAAATACAAAAAAAAAGGTGGAATGTTGATAAAAAGGAAAATAAATTGTATTTGCTATAATTTTTCATTAATTTCATAAAGTTTTTTTAAATATTTTAAGCAAAGTTGAAATTTCGTTTCCCGAATTTCAATTCGAGAATTATAACACGTGTTTATACAATTCAACGGAGAATCTTGTCCCAGCAAAGCATTCCGCCTCCGTCAATCTGACATTGAGCGCTCAGTGAGATTTTAGTTGGTGAGACGCGCCTAATCAATTGTGTCACAAGCAGTATATTGTCTTGTTAAAACCACTGCTCCTGCACATCATGGTTGTTCAATTGATGAACGAAAAAGTCAGTAATAATGGCTGTATAGCACACCACACAGTCCGTTTTTGTGGATGTTATGGTACAACAACATTCACTTGAGGATTATCATCACTCCAAACACGGTTGTTGTTGCTTTTCAGATTTTGTGAGCCCACGAATACAACAAAAACCAATTATATAGTAATTCAAAGTTTTATTTTTGGTGGGTTACAAAATTCCTACAAATATAGAATTCATTAATTTAGGAATAAATCATTAATATATACATACTTTTAGTTTACTTCAGTTAGATTTTTACAATTTGTTTTAGAATTTATGGTGATTTTCTTTAATTTAATCTTTTGCTGCGTATTGCTCAAAATTAACCTCAAATATAAAAGGCAAAAAAGTGTGTACTATTTGACAAGTTCGATTTTTTATTTTAAGTTGGCTCTGTTTGGAGAGCAGGGTTGTTAACAGTAGTTTTGTTTTTTAACCTATCCATTGAACCAAAAGTGAGCTTCATCGCTAAACAAAATTCGCGATACGTATTTTCGCATATTTGCACAATTCGGAAGCATTGTTCAGGCGTCAGTCTATTAATTTTCATATGTTAAAATGTCAAACCAAACTAGAAATAAATCACTTAACAGCTGACAAAATGGCCGCCAGTTAAAATAGTGTTGCAAACTTAAAGTCTAACATCTAAAAAAACAGACTCTGTCTTCGACAAAAATAATTTGATTTCGATGAAATTTGGTGAAAACGTACATTATTGTGTTTCAAGAAAGCTGTAGTTTTTTTGAAGCAAGATACATATACATTTTTGTGAATTAAATTTTTGAAAAATGATCCACTTTTCAATCAAAAAAGTTGAAGAAAACATTTTTCATTTTTGAAGAATTGTGAATGGCATTCTTTTTATTGAAACCTCTTCTTTAAGATGGTGTAAAAATGTACACTGTTATTATGTTAAAACACTGTCAGAAATGGCAAAAAACACAAAAAAAACGCTTCTTTCAAGTCCGATTTGTACGTAAATGGTAGTAAAAAATATATAAAGATTCCTTGAAATACCTACAATAACGTACGTTTTCACCAAATTCCATCAAAATCAACTATTTTTGTCGAAGATAAAAACAAAAGACCAAAATATTGGTTTTTGGTATTTTTCTTAAAAGGGTGAAAGTTGTAGGTCTCTTCATTATCTTCAACTTTTTCCGATAGGAGGTCTACTTTTTACAGAAATCGCTAAGAACCTCGTTTTTAGACCCAACTTCACATTTTCACAAACTCCACCCCATATTTAGTCATCTGTTTCGGGGCAATTTATTTTTCCCCTTTTTTTATACTAATAATATGAAATTTTTCCAGCATGTACTGCTAATAATTTTTCTAACTTTTGGCTTTTGAAAACGAGATGGAAATAAAAATTTGAAAAAATAAGGGAAGAAATGTTTTCCTCATTTATAGCCGATTAAGGCCCATCAACGCTCATCTTTTTTCAACTCATATGTTCATATTTTGGCTATGCATGCAATCAGCATTATGCATTAAAATCAGCTGTCGGCTACGGCTCTTGTACTATCACGTAAAAATCATAGTATCGTTTGCCATTCGATTTGTTTTTTATCTTTAACCACCTCCGAACGTCAGTTTGACGTTTGCCTTGCCTGGATTTTTACTGACTTAAGACTGGTCAAAAATATTACCTCGTAGAGCGTGCTTTGAAAGAACAAACACAAATTCCGAGTGCTCTGAGCAAAAAAATTATAAACTTTATTTTACAACTCAGAAAAAAAGGAAAAGTTTTTCAATCTAAAAGTATAGAAAGTACTTATTATAAATAAAAAAATACAAGATTGCTATGACGCGTTGACTGTTGGTAAGAAACAATAACAACAATAAATGTTTTTTTGCGCGAATAATTTTTTTTTTATTTTACTACCTAATGCATAAATACCACCAACAAATACCTACTTAAAAATCGGTTTTGGGCTGTTTGAAATTAAATTAATCGAATTGAATTTTATTTAATTATTCGTAAATAAAAAAGTAAACAAAACGGAGAAATCGATGGAAGACTGAAAATATGAGACACAATTCTTTCTTATCTTATTTATTTTTATTGTTGTCAGTGTTACCAGATTTCCTATAAGAGGAATGAAGGTGATTTTAAATAATCCTTCCTTAAATATTAACGGTGCACAAAAATGATTAAATACAATTTTTTCTAAAGTAGATACATTTATTTAATTAAGTTTAAAATAAATTATGGAACCCTTCAATTGACATCAAGAAATGCAAATTCCAGCTCTTTAACATACCTACATACTTTTAAATTTCGAAATTATATACAGTATTCCCCGTTTAATTGCATCTCGCTTAATTGACTTTCCCGCATAATTGACCGAAAAATTTCCTTTATATATAGAACAGCTATTTATATGATTAATTGAGCCCCGCTTAATTGAATTACTCGCTTGATTCATCTTAAAAAATGCAGCTAAGAAACTAACTACAAGTAAAATGTTCGGTTAATTGAGCGGAACCAAACAAGAAATAAATATAAGACTAAGATAATTGTTTCAACTTGGAAGCACTTAACTTAACTTGTTCACTGGTATAAGAAATACGAAAGCTCCCAGTTATCTGCTTTTTGACATTTGATATTTTAATGTTGGCTACCGGTGGCACTGCATCGCGTTTCTTAATTTTTGTTGATATTAACTAAAATATAAATAAATAAAAATTGTTGTCAAACAACCTCATAGTTTGATCATTTAAAGGAAAGAAACAACCGCTTGACAACCAATGTCTTACGGTTTTTAAAAAATTTTGAAAACTTGTTCCATTTCCATCAAATGAGGCTTTTTTTTATTTTTTTTTTGTAAATTCATTTTTATTTTTTAATTATCTTAGAACTATCTTAAAGCTAGACAAAAATTCATAAAAACTAGCCTACTTATCAATATCTTAAAACTAACTTACTGGCCCCAGTCGGGCGCTCTAAGTTAAACTATAATAACTTAATGCTAATGCCTTTCGGCCAAAGAACTATCTTAATACTAAATCCAGGTCGGTTTTATTTTTTACCGAGAAGAATTTCACAAAAAACTCGGTATCTATGTCTTTATTTTTTGGTTTTATATAAAACTTACAAACTACATAAAACTAAATTAAAGCTAATTAAAACTACTTAAAACTACTTACAACTAATTTTAAACTAATTACAACCTACTTATAAGCTACTTACAAACTAGAACAGCCACAGCAAGCATTTTCCGGTTTTTATAATTTTTTTGTATTTTTGTTGATTTTATAATTTTTTTTTGGTGTTTTTGTATGTTTTATATATATATATATTTTTTTTTTTTTTTTTTTTTTTTTTTTGTGCCACCCTGACTGTCCCTACTTAAAACTAACTAAAACCTATGTAAGTCGGCCATACAAGAGAAAATAGCAAGGTCAACTATTAAATGTCTGAAGGAACTTCATCTTCGTTTTTCAACCACCAGAACTGGTTCTCCTGCTTTACCCTATCTCTTCGGTCCCGTTCGGACACAGTCCTACTGAACCGAAGGTGCTCAGCTCCGTCTTGTGCGAGGACGTCTCGACTGTAAAGGAGCCGCCGATCTACAGTTCTACGGCCGACGTGGTAGATTAGCGGAATCGCCGCTCTATCCTGGATCAGCCCTCGACTGTCTAGGTGGAGGAATGCATCGGGCGGAATAAAGCCGCTTAGACGCACACTCTCGTAGTATTCGTTGTTGGGGTAGTAAGCCCCGAAAATTAAGCTGTTAGACGAGGACATCGCTCTTGCAATGTGACCTCGAATAAGCTTCAGCAAGAAATTATCTATCCTGTTTATGTTGGCCCCGTTGTATAGAGCCAGGTTGGAATAGTAGTGTTTGTACTCCGACTCTGGTGTTCTGTGCAATCCAAGGCAGCGTCGAAGACACTGCCTCTCAAACACCCGAATCTTTTCCATTTGAGATGGGGCAACGTTGAACCAAACCGGGCACCCATAGGCAATCATCGGCCGGATAAGGGCCATGTAGCAAATCACCTTCACCCTGCTGTCAAGCCGGCTGCTATAAAACAACCGTTTCGTCAGGGCAAAAGCTCCCCAAGCCCTGGCCAGAGCAGCATTTATATGTCTGTCGAAATACAAATACTGATCCATGCAGATGCCAAGGTACTTTACTACACTTTTACTCGCCAGTGGATGTCCATTTGGTCCTACGATCACCAGCTTGCGCCAGTTCTTTCTCGTATCCCTTGTGGCTCTAAGCAACGGAGTCCTAAACAAGATAGTTTCTGATTTCTGAAAGTTGATTTTCAACTTCCAGTCATCGCAATATCGCTGAATCTTCTCGAAGTCACGCTGCAAAAGAATCCTGATGACCTCGACTTTTGGAGCTGTTCTGTACGCAATTAGATCGTCGGCATACGCAATTGCCTGAGTTAGACTACTTATCAGATCGCTTGTGTAAATGCTGAATAGAATCGGCGAGTTGACCGCTCCCTGCTGAAGACCATTTTTAATATTAAAGGTTGTGGCAGAAGTTACATTGCCACTCTTGACAACAAACTTTCTGCCATTGAGCATATCATAAAGCATATATAATAGTGGTTTACTAATGCCAAGTCTGGTCAGCTTTAGATAAAGACCCTCTAACCATACGGTGTCGAAGGCCTTCTCCAAATCAACCAGACAGGCACCCGTACACTGCTTCTTAGATTTGTTCCATTGGACATCAGAAACGAGTTTCGATGCGGCATGAATAGTGTCATGTCCCGCCTTAAAACCGAACTGATTGTCCGGTATGATATTATTGTCCTCTGCCCACTTAGACAGAGCTCTATTGATAACTTTTTCGAATACCTTGCTGATACTCGGAAGAAGACTTATCGACCGGAGATTCGCCGGATTGGAGTTGTCCTTTCCCTTTTTCGGGAGAGGATGTACCACAGCTGTCTTCCACCGCACTGGATAATATGCATTATTCAGAGCGTTGTTAAACAGAGTGGTATAAATGTCTACTGCTTCTTGAGGTAAATATCGAAGTACAACGTTGGATATGCCATCGACTCCTGCTGACTTCTTCTTCTTTAATGAATCGAAGATGAGCTGGAGCTCCACCTTCGTAATTAACAGGGAACTGGGCCCATTTCGCTAGGCGATTATGGCGTTTGCCAAATGATCTTCATTGAACCCGGTGAAACCAAGGTTCTCTGATCGCCATTGCGTGATGTCATTCCGAAGGTAGAAGTGATGGAGCAAGGCTCTGTTTTCCAGGTCGTGATTCGGGCGAATGCACGCATTCACCTTGTACACTTACTGGAAAGCAGACCCCACAGCCTCCACTTTCTCCTGCGGATCTTCGACAATAAAGAGGTCATCGTCCAAGACGGCGTCCTCTGGATTAATTCCTGCTGTCAGAAGTACGTCTCTGTTGTCCGTCGTTCTCTGAAGCTTAAGACGAGGAAGGTCGTTCTGATCATTCCTTCTAAATATCTTGTTAATTTGCGGAAACATGCTCGGGTCGCTAGCATTAACGGCCCGAATTTTGTTGTCCCAATACAAATTAATTGACAACCGATAGTTCTCTTTAATTAGTTGGTTGATGTTTTTGATCGACGACTTCAATGTCCTAATCTCCAGATGGTGAGGGTCAGTAAACCGTCGGTACAAGAGTTTTAGTCTTGTCAGCAGTCCACTTTTTTGTCTGTGTAGTGCGTCAATGGTTGCGTTTCGATACATGTCGGTTGCGTCCCGTTGCTTGTATTTCGGTATTGTTCTAATCATTGTTCGTTTGATTGTCTCATCCATTTGTTCTAGGTATTGGTCTATTTCGTTATTTGTCAAATTCCTGTCATTTGGTGGGGATAAGTTATTCGAACTGATTTCGCTCGATAAGGCGTTGGTAAAGCGTGGCCAGCACGCCTTACTGTAATTGTAAGTATGCACAGGTACATACTCATCCAACTCCACGAGCTCGTTCGGAAGCTGTATTACGGCGGCGAGTCCGCAGTGATCACTGTCGTACTCGATCGTTCGTAAGCAGTTTCTTGGTCTTTGACCCACAGTGTCAGTAATTGTCAGTCTTGCGTCTATTAGCAATAGATCCAGATAGGCACCGCTTCTTGGAAACGATGGCCGATCCGTAGCCAGCAGGTCGACACCATACTCAGTGTTGTATCGACTCATCCAATTGAAAAGATGAATACCTCTTTGATTTTGAATTTGATTTCCCCAATCTTGGTGTTTGGCATTCAAATCACCGGCCATGAGAAAGTAATTTTCTTCCAAGCTCAAGTGTAGACATTCGAAAAGTTTTTCAAGCTCTGTCATAAAATCAGTTGGCTGATGTGATGCCGGTGCATAAGCCGCGATCACATACATTCGCTTCCCCTGTTGGAGAGGAATGCATACGATGCACGCCTCCAACAGCCGAAATCTGCGCAGATCACTATTATATATAACTTTATGATTAATGCCTTTTCGTATGAAGATTGCGACGCCCCCCCCTTGAGTGGAGTTGGGTCGATCTCTTCTAACAATATTGTAATTGTTGTTAGTCAACTTATGTTTCTGGTTCAGCTTAGTTTCGCTGGCCATAAACACATCTGGACTTTGGTCCAGAGGCGCCTTTAACCTCTAATTTGCGTTAGGCTAGGCAAAACAGAGTAGAGATAGTCTACCCTAGTCGCCTGCTCCTTTATCTGGGTCTGAAGTCCTGTTAACTGGCCTTGAATTGCCAGCAACATACTTCTAATTTCGGCCTGAGCGTCCGGCGCCTTTGGCACTAGGGCCGGCTGGGCTGCCTTAGCTGCAGGCTGTACCGTTTTTCCCCTTCCTGCCGCCATTTGGGCGTAGGAAATTTGGGGATTAACGGGCGTTGCTGTAGGAGCACGCGTTGATGGGCGTATCTCTACCGCTGTCTGCTTAGCCGCTTTGTTGTTTCTTATTTGCTGAAAAGCTGAGCAACCCCGATAATTAGCAGGGTGCCCCTCCTTTCCGCAAAGTGTACATTTAAGCTGGGTCATGTCTTCGACCCGTTCTTCACCGAGCTTGCACTCCCCCTTAATGTGGTCCTCACCACACTTAACGCAGCGTGGCTGCATTTCGCAGTTTGCTGCAGCGTGGCCAAACCTTTGGCAGCGCATGCATTGAAGCATGTCGCCACGTCTCTTTAATTTATCCCAAGTAACAACCTGGTAGTTGAGGACGGAGATACTCCTCAACCTATCCAGTTTGCTGTTGGGCGATAGCTGAACTAGGAAGAACGGCAAAGACCGCTTCTCCCGTCTGGCTCTGACTGTAGCGAACGGCTTGACCCCGATAAAGTCGAGATCGTCGCTCGCTTTTTGACGGAGCTCATTTAAGAGCACCTGTGGTTCCGTGCAGGAATCTATGCCCTTCAAGAGGACCGTTTGATATTTATCCACTTTGGGGGTAAAACTGAAGAACTCAGTCGTGGATTTCTTTAACAATTCTTTTATTATTTTGTGCTGCGCCACTGTTGAGCAGTGGATAGCATGCCTATCTTTATTTAAACGTTTAATAAAAAAGTTTTGGCCTATGGCCGACTTACATAGGTCAATAGTTTCCTGCAATTCCATTTTGTAAGTGTTTATTGGTGGCACTTTTTCTTTTTTATATTGGGGCGGCTGTGGCTGCTGCTGGTGTTCTCCTCGCTGCTGCTGACTCTGCTCCTGTGGTTTTTGTTGCTGCTGCTGCTGTTGCTGTTGTATTTGTTTTCTCGGCCGTTGCTCCTTCGGCTGCTGCTGTTGTTGTTCCTTTGGCATTTGTTGTTGTTGCTGTTGCTTTTGAGCATTACCGTCTGGCTGTTTGTTTTTCTGTGGCAGCTCTTGCTGTGGCGCTGCCTTTTTTGGCGCCTGCACCACTTTTTTCTGCTCGCGCTCCTGCTTCTCCTTTTCGCGTCGAGCTTCTTGCTTTTGTCTGAGCGCTTCTATCAGTGGGGTCACGATGGCATTGAGACGTTCCATCTCCCCCCGAATGACATCTATTTTTTGGCTGATGGCCTGCTCGTCCAATTCTTGCGCCTCGTTTTCCTCTTCGGAGGACGCCTCTGGCGATGTGAGATCAACAAGCAGATTGCTGTTGCTGTCCCCCGTTGTATACAATCCCTCGCCACCCTCTGACATATATTCGATGTCATCGTCGGATGGCGAGGTATCCAGTTGCTCTTGTATTTTTGCTGCTGCTGTGGTTTTGGCTGTGCGCGCCGTCTCCTTCACCCCAGCTGGCAGCTGGGCTGAGGTGATGGTGGAGCGGCGCTTCACGAGGTTCGGCGCACAGCTAATCCTCTTCCTCCTCTTGTTTTTAATGTCGGCTGTTGTTGCCGTTGGTGGGTGTGCCGTTCTTGCTACGGCACTTGTTGATGGCGTGGCTGGTGGTGCCATCGCTTGCTTGGTTGTTGTTGTTGCTGCTACGGCTTTTGCTGGTGGTGCCATAGCTGGCTTTATTGTTGTTGCTGGGTTGTTCGATGCCATTTGCTGTTTTTCCCACTCGATGAAGTTTTCGACTTCTCGATTATGGAAAAAAGCAGCTAAATAATTTTTCCCCGACTGGGACTCGAACCCGTGATCCTCAGGTTGTGGGTCTGCCACCTCTTCCTCTGTGCTATTAACACTATTAGGAATCGCTTGGTTAAAATTGAACTTGACTATGTCACACCGAGATAATTACTTTTAATAAACTGGGAAGCCGAAAACGTCTACACACTTCCACAGTACGAGATCGACTGATCAAATGATGCTGTCAAGCATGCTGATCCATGTAAACACCCCTTAACAATCATACAAAACCTAAAAATCATAAGTATGGCCGTTTTCGAAAACGTCATCCGCGTCAAAAATGCATTTACAGAATGTTTTTAAACGCACACTGCAAAAGTCTTCTGTTCGAAAATGCAAATATAAATTTTACTGCATTAGCATTTTGGCGCAGTTTTCTAAACTCAAATGTTCGAAAACATCATCTGCGGTGCAGTTGTGCAGTAAAAACTCGAGTTGAAGAAAAAAATATCAAAAAGCCAGAAATCGTGTTGGTAAACGTCAAATGCGTTTGCAAGTAAATTGGCTGACGTTGATCAAATCGATTTTGTGCAAGCATGACGATTGCATACTGTGTCAAAAAACTACGATCATTTGACTATAAAATTGACTTTGATTTGACGTTTTCGAAAACAGCCTATTAAAATGTCTGTTCATGTATATCCAAAAACTACGAATTCAGTTTTTTATATGAGTTTTAACAGAACCTTGAGTTGAATTCGTGGAAATTCGAAGTTTTTCACAGCTAATTTTTTTTTTTTTTTTTTGTTAAATAAAATATGTTCAAATACATATTTTTGTTTATGTAGTTTTGCTTATATTTTTTCTGAAATTAACCTATTTTATCTGTTAACTGACCGACTGGTGCGATTAAATGGGTTTCGCTTAATTGAACATGTCGGTCAATTAAGCGGGTTTCCGTTAATTGAACCACCCGGATAATTGACCGGAAAATCTAACAAAATAGCCAGTGCAATTAAGCGGGGAGTACTGTACTTACATAGATATAGTTTTAGTGGTGATTTTCTGTGTTACCATATTAGATGCCCTACCTTACTATCTTTAGTTTGTTTTTATGCTCCAACAAGACCGTTGAGAGAAAGACACCTTCTTTTTCAACCTAATCATCGAATGAACCCATTTCAAGGTCAGTTAGAGAGTTCAATGAAATTAGTGGAAATCTTGATCTTTCAATTTCCAGAATCAAATTCAAAAATGATTTATTGTACTTATTTTTAAGAATTTAGTTTTATTATTGTTAAATGCTAAGCTTAAAGTAATCTGTGGAGCTTTTTACTCCTAGGTGAATAAATAAATAAATAAATACATTATGTATGTTATATGTAGGAAGTATAGGTGTTAGAAATTTTATTTAGCTTCTTTAGTTTGCAAAAAAAAAATGTTATGAATTTTAAAGAGTCTGAAGTAGCCCAACTATATAGTTTAAACAGATGCCAGGGGGGCGATTCTGGTTCTGTGAGAAAGTAAATCGAATAAATAGTATTGACATTCGCTGCCGAGCATTGCTTTCACTTTTTCGATTCATTTGGCACAAATACGTGATTCTGGTTCTTCGAATAAAAACTATAATATCGATACTCGAACCACCTTACCATTTCTCCTGAAAACCGCGCAATTCTCTCAATTTTCTTGTGTTTTTGAAGAGAGTAGAGAAATGCATGAGATAACACACTTTTTCCTTTATGGGTTTGACAGAAAAAGAGATATGATTGAATTTGACATTGTTTGTTCATATTCACGTTTTCATTTTGGATGTTCACTCCCAAATGACGGCGAGAAAGAAAATTATTCATACGAAAGTTTTTGATGTTTGGTTACTCATTTTCACAGAACAGGAATCGGAATTAGTGCGAAAGTAGGAAAAGTTTTTCGATTCACTTTGCCACAGAGCCAGAATTACCGCTTGAGTGGCCGAGTGAGCCCCATCAGTGATCGAATGAACGAGTACCCACTTCATATTATGGTATACTAGTTTGCTCGAAACGTGAGCGGTAATGCCAAACTCACATAATTCAGTCACTTATTACTCGAAAACTGATGTGGTTATTCGGCCTAAAGGTAGAGCTAATCGACGAACATGCTCGGCGAACTTGTTCGTTTGCGTTATCCCCTACACGACGAACACATTTAACGAGCACTCATTTCGTGGTGATTCTTCAAAGAGTAAACAACATGTTACGAGTATAATGGTTATTTATTGAATAAATTCAATCAAATAAATTCAATTAATTCTTCGATAAAATCGTGGCTGACCGTGGCAATTGTGTTTAATCCGCGATATGCACTCGGCGACGTTCACAGCAAAAATAAGGTTTGCTCGCGAACATCGAAGCCAACGAACACGACAAAATCGAAATTTTTCGCCAACAGCGAGCCGTTCGCGAACCAGCCCCTACACGACGAATATATAGCGAGCACAAACAAGTTCGGCGAGCATGTTCGTCGTTTAGGGCTAGCTTTAGGTAGCCTCTTAAAAAACAATTTCCGCATGGGGTTGCTTTGTGTAAAGCGGCCAGAAAGGCATAAGGCAATATAGTTAAAAATCTCGAAGGACACAATCTCGAAAATAAAAAAAATCTATATTTTTCGAGACTATTTTAAAACTTCTAAGTTTAAATGAAAATGAGGTTTGAACTTTCAGAAATGGTAAGCCAAAAGGCAGTGATTCCAGTGATGCTAATAGTGTTATAGTGTGACAATGGAACGTTTTTTAATTATTATCTGTTTCAAATTTAAAGTTTCTTTAAATCCGGAGTCTTTAAATGCAAAAGAAACCTCACATAGGTACACCCAACCTCGCACCTACCCCAAATCCTATAGTGTGCCCAAGTAGGGGGGTTGCATGCTAGCATAGCTCAACTGCTTATACCCCACCATTATACTATATAAGTACATAAATAAAAGTAGTGTGAATTTTAATTTTTCTCAAAACTAGTACCTTGACTTAAAGTGTTTGATTAAAACTAATAACAGCACAAAATAGTAAAACAAATTAGTACATAGTCTCACAATTAGGTATGCAGACCATATAAACTTTTCTTTAATTTTTTTCCGAAATTTTGAGTTAGGTTTTTCAAAAACTGTTCATGGAAATCAATTAAAAACAAGATGATAAAACAGATTTTAACTTTTGAAAAGAATTACTATAATTATAATATCATATTTTAACTTGTGACATAGGTGTACTATAAGGTAAGTTTTGGATGTATGTAAACAAAATTCGAGATAACAAACAAACATGACATTACGATGACAGAGCACACCAAAAAAGTAGGTGGCACAATTCTGCCTGTCTATCTGTCTGTTTGCTTTGCATTCTCAAATATTAAATTTCCCATATATGAGGTGCCAAAGCCTCAGAAACATCTATTTTTTATTTTAGATTTCCTTCAAAACGTTTATTTGGATTTCAATAATTTTTTATATAGAAGCTTCTAAATAATATTAATAGTTTTTTTTATTCAAATTTTCTCGGATTTTTAAGAAATGTTCAAAAATTTTTGTTTGAAAATTAAATATTATGATAACAACTGGTCGATTCTTATAAAACTGCGCATTTAATTGTTTCTTATACTCTCCAAAGTATTTTAAGACAAAATTTTACTTTTATGAAAAAATAATGGTACCTTCCATACAAATATTAAAAAAATTGTTAAGGAAAGTATTTTTTTTTTTCTTAAAAATGGCTTCTACGATTTTTATTAAACTTTTTCTGTATACTAAAATTAGTGCGATATGCTTACAAAAATTATAAAAATTTAAATATAGCATTAGTATTATTAGTATTATTAATAGATACAAATAATACTTCTCATAGAACGTGTTTTTTGATTTTGAATTTTCTTAATATCGGCATAACAGATTTATATTTTGTATACACATTAAGAAATATTACATATCAAAATTTTCAAAAAAATAAGTTTTTGAATTTTTAAAAATAGTTTCAATTTTTTTTAGAAAATTTGAAATCTCAAAAACAAGTTAACAATTTTTTAAAATTTTTGTATACGCACATAAAATTAATACTTATGATTTTCAAACCGAAAACTTTCCTTAAAAATATTTTAAGAATTTTATATATAAAAAAATATTTTTTAAGAAAACCGCCCCCATCAAGAACAAAGATGGTGTTCTTTATTTCATTCAAAACACTTAAATTTATGTTATTTTAGCTGATTTAAATATCCGTATTTCATGCTTTTAAACATTTTTCTCTCATAATTTTCATGTCATGTCTTGAACATAAGAGCAAGTACGTGCGACCCAGTCGTGCATTTTGTTTTTTTTTTTTTAATTTTAAGTGTTTTTATAGACCTATATTAAAAAACGCTTGTAAATAACTGTTCTACAAGAAAACTTTATTTGTTCTTGTCCCCCGAGTTTTCGTAATCTTGTCAAAAGTTAGGAGCGATTCATCTCGATATACCTATGATCATTTGAAAGGCAAGAAATTTTATTGAAAAATGTTCGACAATCTTTTTTTATTATTTGTATATAACTAACTCATACAACAACTCTGTGCATTCTCCTTTGTCCATCAGATTCAGGGTTATCATATTTTTAGGTTTTTCTAAACTGGATGTAGGTTACTTGTTCGTATTCGGATTAATTTTCTTCTCGTTATTTATACATTTCAAAACATTTTGTCGACCGGATTTATACTAGTACCTACACCATGATTAAGGCCATTTGAACTAAGATCAAGTTGGTGCGACCCAGTTCCACATTTCATTTAATTCGAGTCGAGCCTGAAAATAGAAAAAAAAGCCATTTTAGAAAAAGTTATTTTTTTTTAAATTAACCTACATAGTTCCGTAAGCCTCACAAAACGCCCGCACTGCCTTCTTTTCTTATAAGTAGAGACATCTCTCTGCTCGAATACCTACAAATGACATAGTAATTTCCTGTTTAATATAGAAACTTCTTGTGTATTGCAACATTGACTTCAACAATTCATTTTGTTCTCTTCAGCATTCAGCGCATTTCTTTTATTTCATGGCACAAAACATAAATGGCAGTGACATAAAATGGACTATGAAAAATAAAACAAATCCACGTCATTTTTGTGAAACAAAAAGATATGTCAACGTACTATGGAAGATTACTCTGTTTAGATAGACATGCAAGAACAATAATCATTTATGAATTAGAGTCTTTTTTTTTGTATAACTGTGTCGCTTCTTACATCTATATGTATATACAATTTAATAAGACAGCTTCCTCTTTTTTGAAGTTAATGACAACGGTGTATGTACATATATAAATGTGTAGGTATACATAGGTACTGTACATGTAGTTTTATTATCCAGCCTAGAAAAATTAATGTAAGGTTGTAGATATTCACACACAAATTATTGCGACTGAGCAGTTAAATTTTAGGTACAAATGACATTAATTCTTGGCATATTGTTAGTAAATTGTTAATAATAAACTAAAAGAGCATTGCAGCACTAAAAGAGTCTAATTAAAAACTTAAACTGCATTGAAGCTACTGATATCAAAAAGCACAGTAGTGCCCTGCTAATCTTTGTCAGAAGTCAGAAGCTCTCATATTTACAATACTTTCTAAACTAGCCAGGTCCCTTACCGAATTTTATTTGCCAAACTATGACCCATTGTTGATTGCATAAGTCCAAAAAACCTCCCTTTTTTCGAACACTTGATTGTAAAAATATGGCTATTCAAATTCTTTACGTCGCGTCATCAAATATTTCCCGGTTATTTTCCTTATATTAATCCTCATGGCTCTACAGACAACGAGTCTTATGAATAAAAAAAAGCTAAAGCTAAAACTTGCATTATTAAGTAAAAGCAAGGTTTTGTGTTATTAAAATCAAGCTTAAGCCAGCAAATAAAAGATGTGTTTTATTAATAGCTATTTCAAAATAGCCAAAGCTAAATTCATGTAGGTTAAGCTCCAATTGTTGTGTTTTAAAAAATACTTAAGCTTCAATTTTACTATATAAAAATACTGTAGCTACAAAAATATCAAGAATCTTGGACCCCTAACTAGAAAGCTTTGACTAGTTCTTTTTTTTTTTTTTTCGTAGTGCGTTCAAGGCCATAATATGGCTAGAAATTGAAGATATGTTACGTACATTTTAAATTATTAAATAATCAATTAGAAATTAGAAATCTTTTTTTATTACTCCAGCTAGAAGTAACCTTTTTTTTCAACATCCAAATTTAATCTGCTCTACTTCTTAAAATATTTCTTAAGACTAGGTACTCGTTTCCATTAAAAATTTTTACTTCATAATACAGCCCAGGAAAATTAGACTCTCACTTCGAAAAAATTCCGAGAAGGCTGATTTTTGGCTAAGAGCTTTGTTTTGACATTTTAAGTATTTCCTGAAAAGCTCCGGAAATTTAGGCTAGGGCTTAATTTTATAGGGGTTAAAGGGGTTAAAATTCAGTTTTTTTTTTAATTTCTCAAAAACCATTAGTTTTTTTTTAATGGGAAGGTACACATTGTAGCTTATGTCATTCTACACATAAAAGATTAATATACTTTTTTGATACAAGCAATAGATTCTGAGAAAATTATGCAAAAACTATACGGTGGAGTAAATTTTGTCAAAAAATTTATTAAAGTTTCCTTAATCGATGGGCTAAAGTTTTTGTACGATTTGAGTTTGGCAAATGAGCTATTAACAAACTCTGTAGGTTTATTAATCTTGAAGTTATAGCGTGTCAAAGAAACACTTTTTATTTTGTACTTTAAATGGACAAATAATGTTCTTTTTTTGTTAATATCTCAATTTTTGTTTCAAAAAACTAAAAATAAATAAATTTTGTGGCGCAACAGCTCATGGAGAACCAGGGCCTAGTGACTAACAACTCTCAACCATTTCTGTGTGCGTGTTGTTGGTAGGAATGGAGGGGACCTACAATTTTTTGCCGAGTCCGAACGGCTAGATGAGAAGCACTTATTCATGACAAGTATACTCTTGGAGGATTTGTCAGTTCCTCGCAAGAGGCAGTACCTCGGAAAAAACATTTGTTTTTCGGTGGCAGTGGCCAGGAATCGAACCCAGACCTTTGGCATGACAGTCCTACGCACTAACCATTATGCCACGAGGTACTACAAAAAACTAGTGAATTTATATTAATGCCCAGAAAATTCAGGACAACAAAGATTTTAACACTTTTTTTCGAGGAGCAACAGATTTCTAGAAAAAACGTACACAAACGTTATAATAAGAGCTTTTCACTGTAATGAACTTTTTTCTTCATTTTGCACGTTTTTCTCAAAATCTATTGTTCCTATGAAAAAAAGTGTTATAATCTTTTGTATCCAAAATTTTAAGAGCATTATTATAAATATATTAGTTTTTTATTTGCTGAAATATTAACAAAGAACCGTCATTTGTCCATTCACAGTACAAAATAAAAAGTGATTCTTTGATACGCTATAACTTCAAGATTAATAAGCCTTTGTTTGTTAATAGCTCATTTTTTAGGTAATTTAATTGTCTATATGTTATTCTTTCATGATTTTGTTGCTAAAGGAAATTTCATCGAGCTGTTTAACAAGAACCAAATCAGTTTCTTTTTTCAAGATGGCGGATGATATATGAGCATAACAGAAAATCTAAGTCTTCATATTATTTATCTTGATTGCCATCGTAAATTTAATTTTAAAAATAAATGTTTGTATCGTAACTACATTTTATCCGTTGAAAATGATCTTAGAAGTAACAGTAAGCGTTTTTGGTATTTTCTTAATATTAAGCGAAAGACTTACGGATTACCAAGCTGTATGAAATACCTATACTACTCCAAGTGAAATGTCAGTTATTTGTAATCTATTCGCAAAATACTTTCAAGCTGTTTATTCCTCAGAATCTTTAATAAATCGAGAGTTAACAGCCGTGAAGTATTGATATTGGGTCACTAGTTTTGTGCAAAGCGGAAGTTGAAGAAGCTTTATTTAGCTTGAAATTAAACAAAAGTGAAGGTCCAGATAATATTCCACCCATCATTTAAAAAAATGTGCAATAGCGGTAGCCCCACCGCTAACAATGATTTTCAATGAATCTCTATCCAAAGGTTATTTCCTGGGTTCATGGAAAATTTCATTTTTATCTCCGATTTTTCAATTTGGATCTAAACAGGAAATTACAAACTATAGACCAATATGCAAGATCCCTGCCATACCTAAACTATTTGAAAAAATTGTTTATAAAAGAATTTCAACAGTTATCCAGGATAAAATATCTGTCTTTTAACATGGTTTTGTTACAGGAAAGTCGACAACCACAAATTTTATGGTATTGATGAACAGCATTATATCAAATATGGAAAAAGGTTATCAAACTGATATAATATTTACTGATTTTTCGAAAGTGTTTGATAGAGTAAACCACCAAATTCTTTTCCAAAAGCTTTATTGTTTTGGTTTTCACTCTTCTTTACTAATGCGGCTGAAATCCTATTTGACTGGAAGAATGCAAGTAGTTAAAATTGCAAATTTTTAATCAGATATCATATTTGTACCATCGGGTGTTCCCCAAGGCAGTCATTTGGGACCACTGCTTTTTCTTATCTTTGTAAATGATATTCCCTCTTTCTTTCAAGATTCCTGCTGTCTGCTTTTTGCAGATGATCTTAAACTTTATCGTAGAATTTCCTCCCAATCAGACTGTAATCTTTTGTTGGCAGATTTGGATAGGTTGGTGACTTGGTGCACAACTAATTCCTTTGATCTTAATATAGCTCAATGTCAAGTATTATCTTGTTACAGGAACCAAAATCCAATAATTTTTGATAACTGCATCTCTATTGTAGATCTAGAAAGATTAATGCAGAAGAAAGATCTAGGAGTTTTTCTTGACGTTAATCTTTCATTTCACCCTCATTATGATTATATGATCAATAAAGCTAACCAAATGCTTAGATTTCTAAAAAGAAATACTAGAGAGTTTTATGATTCATGTACTCTGATAACGTTACATTGTTCATTAGTAAGATCTGTGCTAGAGTATTGCTGCACAGTTTGGAATACGTATTACTCTAATTCATCTAATAGAATAGAAAATGTACAAAGAAATTTTGCGAGATATGCTTTTTTTAAATTAAATTGGAGAATTACAAGACCTTCTTATGAAACTAGATGTTTATTATTTGGAATGAAATCACTGAAAACTCAAAGAAAATATTTTGCCATCGTGTTTGTAAGGGATATTATAACCAGGCATATTAAATGCCCCCCGCTTATAAACTTATTTTTTGAAGGTACTGTACCTTCGAGAGTTACTCATGAACGGTACGCTTTTTATGAACAGTTTCATCACAGAAACTATGGTCGCAATGAATCCATCTCCTGTTGCACCAGAGAAGCTAATTCAGTATGCTCTAGACTTGATTTTGATATGAATTGTTCGAGAGATACATTTAAGTCTATCGTTCTTAACCAAATTTAATAATAATACCCGTAGATATATGATTGTTATTATTGTTTGATTAAATTAATTATTTATTTATTTTTAATTATATAAACCTATATTGTAAATATACCCACCTACCAGGTAACTTTGAAATTGTTTATAAGTCTGTGGGAGTTTAAAATTCCGATTGATGAAATGAAATAAAATAAAAATTTGTACCCTCACATTTTTTCAAAAAAAAACTTATGGTTTTTGAGAAATTAAAAAAACTGAATTTTACCCCCCTTTAATTATATATGGTCACTAAATAGGTGGTCATTGAGTAAGCAAATTATTGATAAGAAGGGAAGTTTAAATGACATTGAATGCAAACGGATAGGATGTGGAAGTGAAATATTAAGTTACTTCTCCAAAGAAGAGAATTATAAATTTATGTATTGGTACATATATGCAAATATATAGCAAACATATGGCATGACGCACGAATACACTTAAAATGTTAATGGATAAGAGTGTAAAAATGCCAAAAGTACTAAACAAATATTTTTTTCTTATTAATATAGAAAATTGTTTGTTAAACTTTGCAATCCAAAATTATTTTAGAATTTTTAGTTAAATTTATGCCAAAATTAGATCAAAATAATCCAAATATTCTGAAAAAAACTTAAACGCTCATTTCCGTTATGTGATTTTTTTAACATAAGCCTATAGATAGGTACAAAGTTGAATAAAAATCCTTAGACAGTTTTGAAAACATTTGAACATATCAAAACCGTTGTATTGGAGCATCCTGTTCTAGATTGGCTAGCACACACGGTGGAACTTTTCGTCTAGGAAAGGACATACATATGTACAAATGCTCTGTACCGAATTTAAAAAAAAAATCAATCTATCCGTTAGGCTCCAGATCGACGTACAGTGGATGTACAGACGAAAAGACTGACGGACTGTAGGTATGATACAAAATAATTTTTGAACTTATATTTAGTTTTACTTAAATCCCGAAATTTTCTTTTTTCATGAAAACAAAGCTGTGTTTGCTTTCGTAATATTTCTTTCAAATTTGTACAAACTGTCACAAATTCTTGTTTGTAATCTCTAACGTTGCATCGACAGAGCGCAATGAGAGAGCAAATAATTTCCCCTCCGTTGGAAAACTTTCGAATTCCTTCTACACAAATTTCTCTGAATACGAAGTGTTACGACTACTGTTAAAAAACGTGGTCAGTCGGTTTCTGTCACAGCGTTGTCACTAATCGAAAAAATTTTGCTAAGTAGGTTTTCAAAAAAAAAAATGCAGCATATTCAATTTTCTTACAGAAGACCATAATATTCCATTTTTTACTTTTATTTACAAAATATGTAGAAGAACAAAAGAAACGAAAAATAGCATAATATAATTATTTATAGCCCTCACAATTGTTATCAAAACAAGCCAATATTCGGAAGCAGCAAGAAAAGAATTCAAAAATTAGTGGACTGAATTTTGATGAATGATAATTTTCTTTGCCAAAAAAAATAAAAGTGAAGTAGATTCGAATTAAAAGCAGTAGATTTGTTTGTTGAAAAAAAATCATTAGATCTGTTGAAATCATGGTGACGTGGCAACGCCGCGCCGTGTATACACAAAAATGACGTTTCTAACAAAAAGTGGTGCAGTTCATAGTTCAATTTTTCGTTAATTTTTTTCAAATTTGACAGTCTTCACAATTTTTTTTTTTTTGAAAGAACAAATAAACCTAATAATTGCCATATAGAACAAGTAAACAGTTTTAATGAATCAAAATCCTCACTTGCTTTGCTTTTTGGTTCCAAAAATAATAGTTTTAGCTAAAGCTTATAAGCCGAAACATGTGAAAAACAAACAAAAACTAAAAATATTAAACTTAAGCTGGAATCTTTTAGCTTAATCTGTTTAGCGTAATCTTATTTTATTTACATAAACCAAAGCTTAAGCTAGAACTATCAAGCTTATGACAAACTATAGCTTTAGCTACTTCCAAAAATAGCTTTGACTTCTTTTTTATTCACATGGCCCAATAGGTTTCCAATTATCGCATTTTTCTTTGAAAAAAAATACAAGACCTGATCGCACGTACTTGTTCTTATATTCAAATTGCTTGGAGCTTAATAGGTTAAGGAGGTTAAATACTAAGAGCTCAAAAACAAGTTTGTCATAAGAATGGACTACCTGTTAGCTTTACAAAAAGCTACAAGGCTTGCCAGTATTATCGCTGTACTATTATAATTTAATAATAATAATAATTTAGTAGTACCTCGTGGCATAATGGTTAGTGCGTAGGACTGTCATGCCAAAGGTCTGGGTTCGATTCCCGGCCACTGCCACCTAAAAACAAATGTTTTTTTCCGAGGTACTGCCTCTTGCGAGGGACTGACAAATCCTCCAAGAGTATACTTGTCATGAATAAGTGCTTCTCATCTAGCCGTTCGGACTCGGCAAAAAATTGTAGGTCCCCTCCATTCCTGCCAACAACACGCACACAGGAATGGTTGAGAGTTGTTAGTCACTAGGCCCTGGTTCTCCATGAGCTGTTGCGCCACAAAATTTATTTATTTATTTACTATTATAATTTATATTATATTTATAATTATTTAACCTACGCTACGCATGCATAGATTAATAGGCTTCTAAAGGGTGATTTTTTTGAGGTTAGGATTTTCATGCATTAGTATTTGACAGATCACGCGGGATTTCAGACATGGTGTCAAAGAGAAAGATGCTCAGTATGCTTTGACATTTCATCATGAATAGACTTACTAACGAGCAACGCTTGCAAATCATTGAATTTTATTACCAAAATCAGTGTTCGGTTCGAAATGTGTTTCGCGCTTTACGTCCGATTTATGGTCTACATAATCGACCAAGTGAGCAAACAATTAATGCGATTGTGACCAAGTTTCGCACTCAGTTTACTTTATTGGACATTAAACCAACCACACGAATGCGTACAGTGCGTACAGAAGAGAATATTGCGTCTGTTTCTGAGAGTGTTGCTGAAGACCGTGAAATGTCGATTCGTCGCCGTTCGCAGCAATTGGGTTTGTGTTATTCGACCACATGGAAGATTTTACGCAAAGATCTTGGTGTAAAACCGTATAAAATACAGCTCGTGCAAGAACTGAAGCCGAACGATCTGCCACAACGTCGAATTTTCAGTGAATGGGCCCTAGAAAAGTTGGCAGAAAATCCGCTTTTTTATCGACAAATTTTGTTCAGCGATGAGGCTCATTTCTGGTTGAATGGCTACGTAAATAAGCAAAATTGCCGCATTTGGAGTGAAGAGCAACCAGAAGCCGTTCAAGAACTGCCCATGCATCCCGAAAAATGCACTGTTTGGTGTGGTTTGTACGCTGGTGGAATCATTGGACCGTATTTTTTCAAAGATGCTGTTGGACGCAACGTTACGGTGAATGGCGATCGCTATCGTTCAATGCTAACAAACTTTTTGTTGCCAAAAATGGAAGAACTGAACTTGGTTGACATGTGGTTTCAACAAGATGGCGCTACATGCCACACAGCTCGCGATTCTATGGCCATTTTGAGGGAAAACTTCGGAGAACAATTCATCTCAAGGAATGGACCGGTAAGTTGGCCACCAAGATCATGCGATTTGACGCCTTTAGACTATTTTTTGTGGGGCTACGTCAAGTCTAAAGTCTACACAAATAAGCCAGCAACTATTCCAGCTTTGGAAGACAACATTTCCGAAGAAATTCGGGCTATTCCGGCCGAAATGCTCGAAAAAGTTACCCAAAATTGGACTTTCCGAATGGACCACCTAAGACGCAGCCGCGGTCAACATTTAAATGAAATTATCTTCAAAAAGTAAATGTCATGGACCAATCTAACGTTTCAAATAAAGAATCGATGAGATTTTGCAAATTTTATGCGTTTTTTTTAAAAAAAAGCTCTCAAGCTCTTAAAAAATCACCCTTTAATTGTCTTCCACTCAATTGACGTTCATATTAAATCATTCGACTTGATCTCACCTTATTTTCAAAAATTGTTTGTAACTTGTCCCAAGAACCTCTTTTTCCGTTTTATTTTCATCAATACGGATATACGAGTATTGTAGCTTATATCTTGTTTCCTGTTTTTATGGGATTTAATTTGCTTTGAAGAACATTATTTGCAAACTCAAAA
The DNA here is from genome assembly GCA_946251815.1 of Dasysyrphus albostriatus. Taxonomy (NCBI): domain Eukaryota; kingdom Metazoa; phylum Arthropoda; class Insecta; order Diptera; family Syrphidae; genus Dasysyrphus; species Dasysyrphus albostriatus. Next base: position 68,600,452 of record OX276337.1, on the reverse strand, counting down.
TTCGATTTAGGTTCAAACATCAAACAACAACACTGACTAATGAGAACTTCAATATCAAAGCACTCAAGTGTTGGCTATTGATTATGTCCTTAAAAACAGGCCAATAAAGAACTAAAACGTTCATAAGTTTTTATTGTAAATATCAATAATTGGGTTGTTGAACATGAGGAAACCGCGGAGTGCTACTAAATTAGAGGGTGCATTTTGGAGAGGGGGATGCAATCACCATTTTCAGTTTTATGCATATAACTCGAAAACCAAGGAAAATTTCGAAATAATGTGGAAAACCTTTTTATAGACAATACAATTTACCATCAAAATAGATCATTAATTTTTGTTTTGAAATTTTTTAGTGACCTAAATTAAAAAAAAAAATGCTAAAAAAAAGTGAAAAATCACATTTTTTGGTTTATTTTACTTATTTTGCCTGCAAATATAGGTATAGGTATATTGCTCCACATAAAAGAAAGATGATTTAATTTTTCTTAAAATGGCATATTCAAAAATGTTTTGGATACAAATCAACGGAGAAACGGATTTTAAGATTTAAAATTAAAATACATATATGGCATTTATGGCTATTTTAAGAAATTTTTTAAGATGATACTCTCAAACTGGGTGTATGATTCATTCTTGACCATTAAAGTAAGAAATAATAGATAAATTTCAATTTGCCATCTATCTAACTTTTTTAACATGAAAGATATAGTGCCAGAAGAGTTTTTCGTCCGAAAGTGTTTACTATTTGAGCTCAAAGCTCTTAAGGCTACTTGCTTATAAGAAATTTCAGTTATGACAATTAAACTCATCTGGCACTATTTGTTCAGGCTTAAGACGGTATAATTAGCTAACATGTGTTCAAAAACCGGGTTTGTAAGAGCAAGTTTGTTGATTTTGACACTTATTGCCAATTTGGAAAAAATAAAATGGCAACCCTTAAACTGTAAAAAAATTGAAATTTCTCTAATATTTTGTACTTAAATTGTCAACAATTAACCAAGTTAAGCGTTTCATCTTACAAGTTTCTCAAAATAGTCATAAATGCCATATATTTTACTTTCAAATCTTAAAATCAGCTTAGTTTGAGCGGCCGTTTCTCGATCGATTTTAATCCAAAACTTTTTCTGAATGTCATTTTGAAGAAAATTAAATCATCTTTCGTTTATATAGAGCAATTTTTAAACCTATCCTCGCAGGTAATAAAGTTATAGGCAAATAAGTAAAAAAAAAAAGCCAAAAATTTGACTTTTCACTTTTTTTTGCAATGCTTTTTTAAATTTAGGTAGGTAACTAAAAAATTTCAAAAAAAAATTAAAAAAATTTAATGATCTATTCTGATGATACAAAAAAAGGTCTACAAAAAAGGCTTTCTACATTATTTCAAAATTTTGCTTGGTTTTCGTGTTATAAGCATAAAACTGAAAAGGGTGCTTTTGCACCCTCTAATTTAATAGCACTCCGCGGTTGTCTCACGTTCAATAACCCAATTAGGGATTTTTACAATAGAAACCTATGAACGTCTTTTCCTTTTTAAATGACATAATCAATAGCCTATTGAATGAATTGGTTTAAAATAAATTATTGAAATAAAAAAGGAATGATTTTGTGCCCAAATGGAACAAATTTTGCAATCGAACAAAAAAAAACCTTTTATGTACTCGTACATACAACATAACTTAATTACATACAAAAGTAGAGTGAAATCAATTAAAAGGGCATCAGTCTCAAGTGGATACAACTCATACAAAAAAGTGTGTCTGGCTTATGAAATGGGTACAAGGTCAAGGAAAATGTATCGTATTTACTTATGCGAATGAAGAAGGAACAGGACCAATTGATAACGCCAACCTATATATTGTTCGTGCATGACTGAACCCACATGACAATAGAATTATTTCGGGAAGTCATCAACGTACGCCCCGTCATCCGTCGTAGTCAATTCATTTTGTTGTTATCTACGTAGTAGTTGCCTCATTCGTTTGCTCATAATATACAAGTACAACATGAAACGAACTCTTTCATTCTTGAAACTCGAAACTCTATCCATAAAATCTTTCACTTCTTCATTCACGATTTCAGTTCACTTTAGGCCGGCTTCAAATGCTCACATAATCTCAGTACAACGGCACCGAGCGCAACCTAAACATATTTTCGTTATTTGTGTTTTTTTTATGAAACCGCAGTTGTTGCGTCCAAAATTTCTTTTTATCCAACCACCTCCACAACAGCGATTGATTTCTCTCTCCTTTTGAAACCCATTTTACCGTGAATTGTTCATAATGTTCGTTGAAGATACTTACTACTATTTAAAAATATATTTAGCACCTTAGTATCTGGTTTGCGTTTGATTGGTGTAAAGAGTTACGTGGTTTTTGCATTAAATTTAAATGAAAATATAATTTACAGAAAACGAATTTGTGTGCTGTATGACCCACTTTCATTAGTCAATGGAAAAAGAAAACAAAAAAAAATTAAAGAAACAAAAATAATGAAAAACCAACAGTGTGACCCACTTCCGTGTTTAAGCTAAAAAAAAAAAAAAAAAAAAACGAAAATTACAACAACAAATCCAACTGAAGAAGAGAAGTCACAAGAAACCATAGCCAAACGACGGGCAAGAATAAGAAGTTTTCTTGTTCGTTGTCTTCTTGAAGACAACAAAACCAAACCGAGTCTCGATTCTGATTCCGACACAAACTCCATTGACCACTCTCTCTTCCCCCATAAAGCTAAAATATAGGAAAACGTAGCATAGTTTGTCAATAAGAACTTTTCGATCAAACCACCGACCGCACTGTCTATCTAAAAGCGCCACCGTGTTCGCGTTTTTGTGTCTCCTCGTCGCGAGAGAGTTTAATTTTTTTTTCGGTTATAAACTGATTTCCATTTTAAAAAGTGAAATTTCCCTTTTGTCACCGTTTGTCTTATAACCCTGAGAGTTACCTACATACTTACCAGCAATACTACTATCCATCGACGTTTGCCAACAAACATTCCAATGCAAGGTATGTACCTACCTGTTTGCGTATCTACGTTGCTTCGCGAAAAAATAAATATTATTGATCCGAAAAATAAAGTGAAACCGACTGGCCCATTTCCTGCGACAAAATTTCAAAAAAAAAAAATAATAATCAAAAACTCATGGCGGAGTAACGTATGTGTAGCGATTCTTCAACTAAATTGAATTTAATTTATCTGTTTTAGTTTTTTTGTTTGTTTGTCTGCATAACCGTTATTTATCTCGCGTGATTACGATGCATCTTTTCTTCTAATTAAAGTATATGGTATGGATTACTCATGCTGAAAATGTGCAAAGGTTGAACACAAATAATGGTTCCATTGCAACCAGTGGCGTAACTAGTTTTTTTTTCTCAATGGAGGGTGGGGGTGGGGTCTCGAAATAAGATAAACATACAACCTGCACAACTCTGCATCGTAAACAGATTTACCTGTATTAAATTGTGTTTTTATGACAGTGAACAAATTTTCGAAGTAAAAAAAATTAAATTTTTCGTCGTTTTTTACTACCAACCTTATTTACATGACCTTCTCAGATGTTATTTTGACGACATAATGCATTTCAAGATCTAGGGCAAATAAACCATTAAAACGATCCTCATAACCAAAGTGTCTTTCTAACCTATACTCTCTTGTGTAACAAAATCAAAAGTTGATAAAATATAAGTTAATGTTTCAGTACAAGGATATACATATGTACCCAGTACGAGTAAATCAAATATATATTTGTAAAATGTGCGGTGGCAAAACCTTTCGAAAAAATTTCTAATGAAAACAAAAACAACCAAGAAAAGTTTGAACAAAATTCGTTTTCCGTACAAAACTGTTGAAGACGAATCATTTCTTTTATTAATTTACTTCAATAAATAGCGTAAATAAATTGCGTAAATCTTTGCCAATATATATCTTCCTTGAGAAAAAATTCGCGACATAAGAGTAGGGAGCGTTGTTATATGATTTTACATATAATAGCATTAAGTTTCAGACTAATCGAAAATTTAAGTGATTGAAGTGTTAACAGATTTGCTTATAGTTTTCTTGAAAATTTCTGTACCTTTGGTGCTCATGTATAGTCGTGTATGTCAAGTATCTTGCTTGTTATTGACTCATCTCTGTAAAATGTGTGTACCAACACGAGTGCACCTCAAAATTCCAAGAATCCGGAGGTCAATGAAAAGATGTAGCTTGTGGAAAATTGACTTCTCTAAAATGAGCGAAAGAGCTTATGTTTCTATTATATTTTTTTATTTTTTAAGCGATATTGGTCTTCTCAATCCCCTGACTAGTTACGCCACTGATTCCAATTACAACTTAATAATTTGCAGTAGTGGGCTGCATAAATGAATGAATAAGAACGAACCTCAAGTGCTCAAGTGATATGCAATACATGGAGAAAATTGGAACAGTATTTATTTACCGTTTCAAAATCATACAACAACTGAAAATTCCTGTAAAATATTTCACTAGAGAAATTGAATGATTGTTGAAAAATTATTATATTTATACTATTACCCCATTGATCAAATTCTTTTAAACTAATTTTAAACACTTTGAAATTTCATATGATGCTCTACCTTGTAAGCGATTTTGAAGTAATTTAAATTGACAATAAAATTTTTAGCGAAAAGTTTTGATTTAATATTATCCGTAGGTGGTATTGATCGAATATAGCTGGGGTCCTTGGCTGTCCTTACTAATTGGTGGATTCTTTGCAATCCATATACTGAATATATTTATATTGTAATTGTAGGGTATGCGCATTCCACATTTATGTACTCACAAGTGTTAATACTTTATACACGGTAATTTGCATATAGTCTGACAAATAGTTGGGCGTGTTGGGTAAGGTCCAGACAGAAAGAAATCGTTTAGAAAAAGGGATCACAGATGAACGATCAGTACAAATTTCCGGTGGTGGGCTGATTTTATTACAGTAAGATATAAACATTATTTTTTTTTGTGATGATTATCTCCTTTTCCTAACCAAAAATAAAACTTGATAGAAATAAAGGTTCTCAGCAAAAAATTGCTCAGCTTCAAACCGAATAAAATATAATTCGACTCTTTCAAATTTTGTTGATTTAAAAATAATAAGTTTTAATAAGAAACATTTAAAAAAATAAACTTTAAGTTTAAACTTGTGATATAGAGGAAATATTTGGCAAGTTTTGTATTTAAAAAAAATTGAACTCGAGATTTTGATCATTCCTGTCATTATAATGATAGGAAAGACGAAAAAAGTATGTCTCACAATCCTGTCTATCCGTTAAGTTGCAGGCTAAACGGCTAGATTGTTTTTTTTTTTTTAAACTTGGTTCATAGTGATTTTTGGTGATTCTGCCCGCTTTTTTTATTTAATCTTAAGAACTTAAAATAATGGTACTTGATGTCATGCAATTTTCGTTTGTAATTTTACAAAATTTAATTTTTTTCAAAACATTCAATAAAGTACTTTCAGTAAGGGCTTCATTTTGATGGGAAACCACTTTTAATAAAATGGTTATTAAAAGTTGTTTCCTGTCTATCCAAAATAAATACTATTTTTAATTTTTTGAAAATGGTAATTCTGATTCAATACTTGTTTTATGCAGAAGCATCAAAACAATACAAACAGTTCTTGTTATCAAAACTTTCAAACAAATATTTTTTAGATTTTTAAAAATATTAAATTTTTTTTTTAATCAAATATTTTAAAAACTAATTTTCTAAAACTCAATATTAAAGGGTGTTTTACAGTTCTTAAAGTATTTTAAGCATACAAATTTTAAATGTTAAAAAACCGCTAGGAAAATATTTTTTTTATAAAAATAGTCTGCTAATATTATTATATGGCTTTTTCTTTATGCTAAAATTAGTGCGATAAACTACCAAAAATTAGAAAAATTTAAAAAACGCAACTATATTAATAGTACTCATAGAAAGTTATTTCTTATTTTGAATTTTCTCATTATTGGATGAACAGATTAAGATTATTTTTGTATATATACAAATTTGCAACAATATTAAAAAATATTGCATATCAAAATTTTCAAAATACATAAAAAGATTTTAATATTTTTTTGAAAGTTCAATATCTCAAAAATTGCGTTGATAAGTTTTTGAAACTATGTTTTTAAATGTATTTTATATATTGGCGATTACATTTTTTAAATATTATTATTCTTTTTTTTTCTTTTAATGTTAGTAATAAGTGAAATTTAACAGACAAAATGTTGAAAAAATCGTACGAATCCATTAATTAGTTTAGAGTTTATGTGGCAATGACCACCTTTTTAGCTTTTTTTAAGCGAGAAAGGCAATTTTCTAAAAAAAAAAAAATGAAAACCACGGCAGCACTAACGATTTCATAACAAAAAAGCTTTTTTAAAAGCTTTAAATGTATTTTTTATTTTGTTTTTGAGTCAATCAATAAATTTGAAAAAAAACAAATTTTCAAAATTTCGAAAAAGATTGTTGGACAATAAAAAATCATTGCAGTTTTTTTTTCAAAATCTTAATAAGTTTTGTTATTAAGCTTTCAATAATCTTATTTGCTATAGTTTTTGAAAGCCAGTAATTTGAAGCATTTAAGTTTTAAAGATTGGAAATTAAAAACACTCTTTTTTGTAAGAAAAATCGTTTAACAAACTCAAAGGTTTCTTTTCTAAGAGTTGCTAGGCGTTCTTCTGGCTCTTTTTCTTGGCAACCTCAGATGCTGATCCAAAATTTCCCTATATTGGTTCACTTTAAGTTAAGACTACGATGACTATTCGTCATGTATTTCCCGATACAATCCTGTATTTCAATAGTCTGTCCCGCACGACCAAGCCATTTGGATAAGGTTGAATTTTAGATTGGCTGAAAATTGAAATGGATCGACGGCTGATCCATCCCTCTCACGACCGATTTTGGATCGCCCCATGGCCATTTCACTCTTTGGTTCTGTCTTGTATGGCCAGCTTAATATTGTTTCTTTTGAATGCTTCACATGCTACCAGATCTTTTACAGAGCTGTCGTCACAACAAAATTCCAGGACTTCCGGTTGAAAGAAATCACTGGAATTTGAAAAGCTTTATAAATCCTCGTCTGGAAGGATGCTTGCCCCTACTCCTTTGACTTTCCGCCCTGTAAAGACTTCGGCCTTCAAGTATTGCACATTCCGAACTCCAAAATAAAATAAGCTCCCACTATACAAAGTGAACTAACTCCCATCACCTAATTTATTTAATAAGTTCGAGAGTTGGTTAATTAATTTCAATTTTTGTACGAACTAGTCTAAACCATTTTTTTTTTTCGAGAAAAAAAAATTGGTTGCAGCCCCTCTGGGCCCCAGAGCTTAGCATGTTTAAAAAAAACCAGTGTGGGTGTGTCAAATTTGACTTGCAGCCGATGCGTGACATGGCGTGACGGAGCCGTCTGGCTCTAAAGGGACATAACCACAGTCCTACAAACAAAAACATTAAGTTTTATATTATTTTGAAATTATTGAGAGTTATGCAGTTCATAAAGAACAAAGCTCCACTTTTGGGAATTAATTATTTGTAGTTTGAGTCTAAGCTTATTCTAGGGTTGTGTTTTAGTTTTTTTTTATTGAAGTAAGATTTGTTGTTCCTTTATATGAACATAGTTTCAATTTTGTTGAAAGCATGCTCTTAAACGCATTGCAAAGTTCTTCAGGGAGTTAATAGCACCTGATTTTCGAAAGAAATTCTATTAATTTAGTCTTCAGAAAAATTATAAGCAATAGAGAAAAAATACAATTGAAATTGATGAATTAAAATTTGTAAAACTTGCAGAGCACATACAGTCGTACGATGTGGTTTTAATTTCTATTAACATCCCTATCACGATTGTGAATAAACCCAAATTCTAATATTAAGTATTTTTTTAACTTGGACCATTTCCAGGACCTACATATGTTCTGTAACTAGTTCATCGATAAAATTTGTCGAGAAACTATGGAAATTGAAACAGACTGTATAAGTTTTGATTATTTTTTCACTTTTCTCGACTGCCTATCCGCCTTCATCGATTGGATCGGGAGAATACGATAACTTTGGCGCCAAAAATTGATTACGGATTTTTGTAGAGGGGTCAAAAATAAGCATTTTACTGGGAGGAGGGTGTCTATCTGCCCCGTTTAGGGGGTGGGGGAAATTTATAAAAAAAATGCCTTATATGAAAAAAATTATTGAAGTGTATTTCACAATTTTGAAAAAAATTGGCCTAAATTTCGAACACAAATAATTTAATTTAAATTAAGGATTAAAGAACAGATTGTTAGCATTCAAAAAAGATATATCACTTTTGTATCGAACTGCATGAGTATTGAGACTCTGCAGTCGATGTATAAATCTTAATATATGTATAAGCTTTCATAAAATTTTTCGTTAAACTTAACGAAGAACTAGAATGTTCGGAGAATTGTATAACGAGTTGTTTAATCTTTGAGCAGGAACCAACCGAGAAAGTTGGCGTGAATATATATTTAATAAATCTTAAGTGGTTTTTTCCTGATTTTTCCACTATAGTTCTTTTGTGTTTTATTGGTTCTGACACTTTTTATCTCGGAAAGTGAAGGAGCGTGCTTGTTAATAATTTAATTTCCTTGAGCTACGATACAACTTTATTGTAAGTTTTGCCGTTGTTTTTATATCCGGTTATAACACCAATCATGGAGCCAATATGCAATCTACTTAGAGATATCAAACAATCAGACCGCTTTAAATCCATTACTGGTCAGATTGTTGCCAAACAAGTAGTGATATTGTTCCACCAAAGGTTTGTTCTCTCTAATGCATCTCTTGATTCAGAATAAGCTTACATGAAGCGATGGGTATACTTATATCTGCCTTGTTAGGTAGAAGAGGTAGAGTTGTTCCACTTTAAGCTAGTTCATCGGCCTTACAATTACCTGGGATGTCCCTGTGCCCCGGCACCCAACAGAGGTGAATGTTAAACTGCTGCGCCATCTCCAACAGAGATGCAATTATAGGGCTAGTAGAAACATATTCCAGCGATTTGATAGCTTCTTGACTATCTGAGAAGACGCGGATATCTGTGGTTGATATCGCGTTTTCTTTTAGGCAAGATAAGGCTTCTTTAATCGACATAAGTTCCGCCTGGAACACGCTACAATGCTTAGGAAGACGGAATGAGAGACTTAAATTTAGTCTTTCTGAGTACACACTGCCACCCACTTCATTAGTTTTCGATCCGCCTGTGTAGATATGAGCCGATTCATCATCCAAGAAAGTCATATCCTCCCAGAAGGTTCTAAAAGGAATGGTGACTTGAAGGTTTTTACGGAATTGTGGATTTGGGATGGTGTAATCAATGTGACTTGGTAGTGATCCAAATTAATTTAGAATGATGGTTGCTGATGATGGATGGATGATGGTCCACTGTGAAGAAGCTTTTAGGCGTAGTGTTGTATTGGCAGCCACCTGTTTGCTAAAAATATCGAGGGGCGTCAGATATAGCAGAACATCTAGAACGGCAGAGGGTATCGTGCGAAGCGCACCACTCGTACATAAACAAGCCCAGCGTTGTGCTTTGCTTAGTTTGTCGCAGTTTACTACTTTGTCAAGAATTGTCCACCATACTGCAACACCATAAGTTAGAATCGGTCTAATCACCGAAGTGTATAGCCAATACGAGGTTGAAGACCCCATTTTTTCCCAACGACTTTTTTGTATGAGAAGAGTGCCACTGTGGCATTTTTAACTCTTTCTTGTATTTTAGGTTTCCAGACTAACTTTTTATCAAAAATAATACCTACATAAATATTTTGCTTGATCAGTGAATGTTAATGGAATACCTTTTATAGGAGGGGGTTCTACATGAGGGATCTTACAGTTCCTAGAGAATAGAACAACTTCTGTTTTACGAGGGTTGACACCCAGACCACACCGGTCAGCCCAATTGGTTAGCCTTTTTAAAGCGTTTTGTAGAGTTCTTTTAATGTAGTAAGGTGCTTTCCTGATATGGCTATAGCAACATCATCCGCATAGGCAATCACTGTGAAACCCTCCTCTTCCAGGCATGTTAGCAGCTCATTTACCACTAAGTTCCAAAGAATAGGGGATAGGACACCACCTTGTGGCGTACCTTTACTGACAGGCCTTCTAGTAGAAAAGCCGCCCAATTTTGAGTTGATCAATTCACCAAGCGAACCATCTACCTTCAGGGATGTCATTGCAGATAAAAAAAAAAATTAAATTTAGTGGCGCAACAGCTCATAGAGAACTAGGGCCTAGTGACTAACAACTCTCAACCATTTCTGTGTGCGTGTTGTTGGCAGGAATGGAGGGGACCTACAATTTTTTGCCGAGTCCGAACGGCTAGGTGAGAAGCACTTATTCATGACAAGTATATACTCTTGGAGGATTTGTCAGTTACTCGCAAGAGGCAGTTCCTCGGAAAAAAACATTTCTGTTTTTAGGTGGCAGTGGCCGGGAATCGAACCCAGACCTTTGGCATGACAGTCCTATGCACTAACCATCATGCCACGAGGTACTACTCAGTGTCAGTGCAGATGCGATTGCAGATTTGTCGACATTGTTAAAAGCGCCTTCTTTATCTAAGAAAGCAAACATGATGTACTTTTTATGATGGAGGGAATATTTTATGGTTCGTACTAGAGTATGTAAAGCAGTTTTCACCGATTTCCCTTTACAGTAAGCATGTTGAGCTGTAGACAAGGCGTAAGAAAAGAAGAACAAAAAATATCTCCGCGCGTCACTTGTTACAGGCAACAGTTGTAACAATCCTTTTTTTAGCAATACAAAATATTTTTCCTGGAAATGTTTTATACCTGTGAGAAATCATACATATTGTTAGTAAAAAGAATAAGCTTGAAGGGTTATCGAGAAAAAAACTATTTCCAAAATAGTATGGCCTTTAACACGTGAGGCACAGTGTATGTAGGTACCTTCTTATAGCAATAGATCGCACTGAATTATTTTCTTCTGTTTACTTAATCCATTTTGACGACAATTAAAGGAATTTTTTCTTGTTGCATATTAAAGTATTTAAATATAAACTTATAAATTTCTTATAATAAAACGAATGCACCCGTGAATTTCAAGGTTGGACGTTGAAAAATAAATTTTGATGCAAAAAATAAGGGCTCAAAATGATTTTTTTGTTTTCCTGTGATCCACTTTAAGTTTTCTTGCAACAAATCAACGTTTTTTAAGCATTTTAAGACATTCTAAAATCGTAATGAAAATCTATTATTAAAATACCACGAAAATCCAATGTAAAAGAGGTATTCTGAGGTCTAAGCATTCTACCCTTAGAAAGAGAAGGTATGGTTTAGTTTCTAAGGCGCAAGTTCATTTAAAGTTTGCCCACTTAAAAATCGACTGCTTTTTCTTTATCAATTATCCTCATTAAGTCAACTTTTCAGATTATTAAATCATTTTTAAACTTAGCTTCGAACCGCATTGTGTATCCAATTTCTTAAAAGACCCACAAAATTGTATTTGTTGGTTGCTAATTGATTTAAAACGTATTAATAATATAACATCCTTATGACTATACAATGCTTATTCTTAATGATAGAACAATATCATTTTCAATATATCTTGACTTATCTAGCATGTATTTGCTTATTTAACACAGAAACCACAATGCTAAAACGATATGTCAATAATTATTATATTCTTCGTTTGATAACAATTACTTAAAGCTTTATTAAATTTAATTTTTGCCTTACGTCAATGCTGCATCTTTCAAGTGCATTTTTCAAATTTAACGCCTAGGTATTTTGAGTAAACATTTGTTTCCAGGTTATTTACTTATGAATGAAAAGTTTTGTCAAAGTTGTTTTGCCGAGGGATAAACAAACACCAGACTTGCATTACAACACCTCGAAGTATGAGGACATAGTATGTATGTATCTTCCAACAATACCTATTTCACATCCGTGAAATTCTTTAAGTCACTCGATCAAAGTATGATGTTCCTCTGGGTGAGTCTCACGCAATCGCACAGAGCTTAATGCTGCGCACATTATAGCAATAGCACATCCAAAGCTTAACTTATAACAATAATGTTTACTTTCTGTAAAAATGTATGCATAATGCGGTGATGTGATTGTGAGACTTTTCGCTGCATGGTTATGGTCGCTGGCCAGCCTCAGCAAACAGCCAACACACACCTAATATCTAAAGCTGATGAATTCACTTAACTTTGTTGTTGAATAAATGGCAGATATTAATTTTTATTTTATCAAGTATTGGATCTAACGCTGACCTATTTAGACGTTACTTCGCGAACAGTGCTATTCTCTTACGTGGTTTTGGTGTGAAATTGAGAAGAAATCTTCATTTCGGTTTCTAAATTCAATACATGAAGACAGATCTTAGCTTTAATTTTGACTTATATGGTTGGGAAAAAACAGTTTAAGTTTCTTACTGTGGTTAATTGTGATAGAAATTGTATTTTCAAGGTCAAAACCAACGAGTTCAGTGAGTTAGTGCGAGCTTTTTTATGGAACGTGTGATGTAAGTACACAAATAATTGTTATGATTAAAAGTAAAATAACGGTTAAGCCCGGCGTATTTGTACCTGATATTTTAGTTTTCATATAAGTAAACAGAATTAATAAATTCATGGGTTTTATCTTATTGACGCAGGAAATTAAATAATGAACATAAATTAAATGAAAAACAGTAAAACTATTGTAGTTCTTCTGCTTTGTTCAATTAAATTTATGCTTTTTTCCAAAAGTGTTCAACTCAGGCCCGAAAATTAATTCAAGAATTTAATATTTAGATTTAGAAAAAAGGTAGATAGTGTTAAAAAAATGATCCGTGATATCTAGGGCTGGCCACGATACCAGAAAAGTCTCGGTATCGTTTGGTATCGGTATCGGAAACCGAAGCGATACCGAGAGGATACCAGCTTTAAAGCATCACAAACGATACCGAAACCAAACCATACCAATAGTATCGTTTAGCATCGACAGAAAAAATATATTTTTGAATATTTTAGTTTCCTTTTGTAACCCTTATTATTGGTTTCTCAGAAACTGATCTAATGGCTTGAATAGCATTTTCACAGTTTTTTCCTTTTACTTATTTACTTAGTGGAAGGTTTAAACAATTAATTAAATAAGAACCACCCACTTCCACACCCATTTTTTTCGCTTTTGTTTCTCTAAAACACATCATTTAGATGACATTTCAGACTTGGTTCTTTTTAGCAGGAGAAGTGACTTTGATGAAATCCACCAACTACCTCTCACATTTTTTCTAAGATCTTGGTTTTTCGGAAACGGCTTCAATGATTTTTTAACAGCATTGGCTTCCTGCTATGATATTTTGACGCAGAATTTATTTTACCTTATGAAACCCTGAGTCTTGATTTCAAGCTATTTAGGGCTGACGAATTTCTAGAACTAGTTCACCTTTTCTGTCGGTTTTAATAAAACTTTTTCCATAAGTGTGACCTACTACTAGGGCTGGCCATGATACCAGCAAAATCTCGGCATCGTTCGTATTGTTGTCAGAAACCGAAGCAATACCGAGACGATACCAGTTCCAAAGCATCCAAAATGATACCGAGACGATACCAAGCCGAGACATTGTTATAGGAGACCAAACGAGACTGAGTGAAAATTTACCGATACTTTCGGTAGTATCGTTTGGTATCGGCAAAAGAGATTTGAGATTTTAGAATAACATTATTAATTTATTAAAAACAAACAATTATTGTATTTGGTTCAACTACAAGATCAAGAACCAAGTCATGCATTTTATTTTTTTTTTTTGTGACATACCAGACTGCAACAAGACGAGACCGATACCGAAACGATACTGAAATTTTCCAATTTTGACCATACCGATACGATACCTACCCAAGTGTCGTTTGATATGGTATCACTACTAGTCCAATCTACTACAAAAAATTATAAACTTCACACTAACTAATTGTGGAACCTCTCATAGAATTTTATTTTGAATTTTCTCATTATCAGCTGACGGGATTTGGCTATTTTTCTTTATCATAACTCGAAGGCCGTTTGTGTGTCTTTTGTTTAGGTTAGGTTAGTTAGAAGTGGCTGTCAGTAAATTAAAACTGACACACTTAGATCATATATCTTTTGGTTATACAATAGTAAACACAAGCTGAGTTTTTGGGCAAAAATAAATATTGTTTCATTACTAGAAGAAAAAAAAATTGTATCAAAGCTAATAATTTGGGGATACTAGGAGAATATTATGAACTACTGTTTGACGAAGTTTCTGAATTAAAAAATGTAAGTCCTTGTCATACCCGTAATAGTTTGGCATTTCAAATCTTATTCCTTCTGTTTTCAACTCAGTTTTCTTGATATGGGATTCAAAACGTATTTCTATTCTATTCATTTTTCAGTGGATAAACTTCATTTTTCTAGAACAAGTGTTTCTAACATAATGAGAGAAATTTTTTTATATCTATGACAACAATTTATCGTTATAATATCGTTTATTATAGTATTTTCCATGCATACAAATTATACTAAATCACACCCACAACGTTTTCAAATTGAAATTTTGTATTGTTTTTCAAAGTTTTGCATCGCATTTCGTAACTGAAACTGAAGATCAACTATCGGGATCAATGCTTGCAAGAGATTGATACATAGTGCTCATGCAATACCTCACACCACATGAACATTAGATATCCAGTTTTCTAAGGTCACACCTGAGGCAACTTAATTGGATATTACAAGTTAACTAAACCACAAATTTCTCATACTTTAGTTCGTCTAAATAACTTGTAATAAAGGCTTAAGGTTTCTCAAGGTAAATCAAGGTCACGCGCGATTTTTGACACCTCATTTATGGGAAATTTGCAAAAACTTAATACCACCTGAAAGGCCTTAAGATCTATATAAAAGGTCAGCTAGTTTCAGTAATTGGTCAGCTATAGATTCTTTCTTACGATCTTTTAAAGTTTCTTTTTCAAGGTTACGAACGTTTTACCAATTACTGAAACCAGCTGACCTTTTATAAAGATCTTAAGGCCTTTCACGTGGTATTAAGTTTTTGTAAATTTCCCATAAATGAGGTGCCAAAAATCGCAATGACCTTGATTTTTTTTTCAAATTCATTAAAAATTCATAAAAAATTATGTATGGTTGACCAATTACTAAAAATAGCTGCCCTTTTATGACCACGAAGTGGTCTTTTAAATGGCATACTTAATTTTTTAGAATGACCCAAAAGAGGTGCCAAGTTTTTTTTTTTGTGACCTTGAAACGAATTTTGAAAATTCATAGAAAAAAAGCTAAGGCTGACCAATTACTGTAAATATTTGACCTTTTATCACGATCTAGAGATCTTACCTTTTTTGGTAAATTTCCAGAAATCGCGCGTGACCTTGAGTGACCTTCGAAAATGTAAGCCTTTATTACAAGTCATCTAGGACTAACCAATATCTGGGATTAGTTGACCTTTTCATACCAATTACTGGCCAATTAGGTGGCATTCTCAAGTATCAAATTTTCCATAAATGAGGTGCCAAAGGTCTAGAGCCCGAGTTCAAGCGATCCATTTGTGCATTTTAATTTATAGGTATAAGATCAATCAAGATTTGGTGGGCTTGTAAATTTCCAATCTGTAATTAAGGGATAACAAAAATCAAACCGATATTATAAAACAAGATTTCAGTCTGGAAGTCAAATTTGAACAACACACGAATGTGTAATACATTGTTGAAAAGGTTAGTGGGAGTGCATCATTGATAAGATGGCCTTTAAACTCTTATGTCTTTACCATGGGGTTCGCAAGATATTCGGCTTCAATGTACCGAAAAAATTAATGCAACTCCACATTTAGACATTATTTTCCTTCTCAACATCAATGTGTCGTACATAGTTGTAAAGGATAAAGCATGTAATTCATTTTATTATACAACCGTTTAGCTGTAAGACGTATGGGGTCCGGGAGATATTTGGCAAAAATGCATTATAGAATAAAAATGCAATTCCGCATTGGGAGCTGATCTAACCAATGTGTCGTACATCGATGAAAAGATTATTGCATGTACTATAATTTGTTATATGACCTATTAATTGTTGAACATTAGGTTCGAGAGATAGATTGAAGAGAAATCTAGGAACGGTATGCGTCCTTGAACCATCCTGACTTCTGAGTGAATTTCAGGATATTTTTTAGTGCCTTTTTTCAGTGGTTCCGTCGAAAAAGTTTTCTCCGATGGCTTCTTTTCTAATCCTGGCGAGACTGGGACATTCATAAAGGAAATGGAATGAGCCCTTTTACGCCTCTTCACCTTGACATTCTCTACATAAGTCGGATGGGCTGATACCCATTCTGGTCATGTGGATTCCTAACGAATTTTGGCCCGTTAGAACTACAACTAGAAGCGGTATTCATAAAAAGTGGTTCCACAAGCTCCGAAATACGTATAGCAATTTTAAAGCTAGGTCGGCAGATACAGAAATTCGGAATTCGTAGTACGAATTTATTACAACGGGGCCTGTGATAGGTCCCAATATTCTGTTTTATTCTTTGAAATGTTCAGCCATAAATTTATTAAAACCCGACAAGTGTCAAGAAATTCGGATTCTCCTTTCTGTCTGCTCCAGTGGCATAAGTACACAAGATTCGATTTGGCTCGGATCAGGAGATAATCTGTTTTTAGTCAGTTTATCTGCCATTTCGTTCCCGAAAATATCACGATGTCCTGGAACCCATTAAGCGGTAGCTGTGTTTGCGCCTATAGAAATTTTAGTGGATACCTGTTTAAGAAAACGCATTGCAAAATGTACCCCTTGTGTAATGAGGAAATGGCCTCTTCTACCAATAACTGAATTGAGGGGCTCTAATTTAGCCGGCCCTGAGTGCACTTAGTCACCGCTTCACTACATCGTTTAATCAAATAAATTTGTTTTATATTGTTTTTAAAAACCACTGATACCCACCTTAATTGATTCTCATCAGAATGTTGTTAAATTTTGACATACCATATATTAAAAAAGTATGAAGTTTTAACTAAAGGTACGATATTTCGATTTGAAATATCTCATTTAAAATATTAAAATTTAACTGAATATTTTGTAATATTTTCTAGTTTAATGTTTTAGTAAAATTATTTTTCGTAATGCTGATGTTTTTCATCAACTTATATTCATTTTAAATTCTAAAACTAATTAATTTTTTATAAGCTACCCCTGAATTAAAAGTTAATTTTTTATTAAAACCACTCTAACGGTCTTAATATTTTGTATATACATATTCATATTTACTTAAATAATCTACTGACATTTTTATTTTTGCGCTCACTGAGCTATTTTAGGGTTTGTTTGAGCAATTGAAAGAACTAAAAATGTCATATGCCTGCTTACATTTTTCCATGATTACTTGCATATTTTATATTAAAATCTCTAAAATTCCATGCAATCTGAATTATAAAAGCAGACTCATGCGACCCGTTAATTTTATTTACATATTTTTATACGTTCACATACTTTAAATTATTAATTGTTATTAAGAAAATAACTGCAATTATAAGTTCTGGCAATTAAATATTAACTGTGCGATTTGAATTGATAATACATATCCATTTTGTAATTTGATTTTAGAGATCTACGGAATACCTGAATCATTACCAAGACTTTAAAGTAAATACAAATTCTCCGTTTTGCTTTGAATACAAAGGTTCGATTGCAACTGAAACTGAATATTCAGAAATAGAAACTGACAGTATGAAAATCCTAGTAATTATTTGTATTAATAGATAAAAAAAACTAAGCCCCGAAAGATATCCAAACTAAAAATTCTTGTGTATTATAATAGGTCTTCATGAATATCATGAAACCTGTTAATATTATAAGACATTCATTTAAGTTGGGTGAATCTTAATCATTGCACTCACAGCTTAAAACGTGAATCATCTTAACGTTTGAATACTTTATTAGTTGTGCACTCGTTTTAAATCGAGTACCCTATGTTGCTTTCGAATGGGTATTTATTTAAGATAAATGCTCGTTTTAAATTAAATCCAGTACATTAAATAATTTTAATATGTACTCCAATATTATGTATGATTTATTTAAATTCAGCTGAACCTTCACTTCAGCGCAAATTTAAAGTAAAATTCGTTCGGTTTAACAGTACGTTTCCCGTTTCTAGCAATATCATATAATTCGGAGTAAAATATTCGTTTAATATAGCACCTCAGGAGTTTTTCCACCTGGTTCATATTTTTTACCACCCCACACTTGAGCAGCATACAAAAAAAAAACGATTGAGATACTGCCTCGAAAACTTTATGGGAACTATCGTGAATTGATTTTCCCACATAATTTTTCCCATCGTCGAAAACTGGGAACGTGAATTGTAGTTGCATTTTCTTTTGAAATTTTTTGGAATGGAAAATAAATGCTCTATGGCCACGAGGAAACCATTTTGATTGCCGAAATTTGAACCAGCAAGGAAGAGTAGAAAATTGTTGGCATTTCTAATTGGGGGAAGTTCCACGAGAAATTTTGTTCACATTAGCCCCCTATATTTATGGCTATGTTTGTACAATAGTATGTTGTTGCTGAAACACACGTGTCTTACTTTTTGAAAGCTTATCGGTGAGATGCTTAGATTTTTGGTGAAATAAACTCCCAAGTATTTGTACAGGGTGTCCGCCGGGAAGGTATACTACTTTGTTTGTCTCGCAGTGATTCCATTGTAATCCTGGCTGTATGCGATTTGGCATCGTTTTGTTGATACCACATGTTAAACATGTCCAAAGCATGCAGTTGTAGCGTTAAAAAGTTTTCAATCATAATCATAAGATATCGCTCCCTATTCACAATTACCTGAGGATAGATTGATGGATTGTTTTGAACACTTCCTTGAGTAGCAGTAATGTTTTCAGCCGATCTTGCAGTACGTTGTGGTCCATGCTTGGGATTATCACTTACCCTCTTTCTTCGAAATCATTGATTACACAATAAATAGTGCGTTTTGTAAGCACGTTGTTTCTCCCAAAAATATCACGTATCTTTCTCATCGTCAGAGTAATCGATGATTGATTTTGATAAAATTATCGAATTATCAAATATTTTTCCATAATAAATTTTCCACGAGTCTACTTGACGACTGCCAAATATGAACTGTGAAGACTTATGTTTGTCAAAATGGCAGCAAAACAAATTAGTATACCTTCCCGGCGGACACCCTGTATTTTTCCACAGTTTAAATTTGTTCATTATTCAAAGACCACTCGTTGGAATTGGACCTGCTTCCATCAACAGTGGAACTGCGTTTTTCATTTTTGCCGGTAATATCTTGATTTTTCCGATCAGTCTTATGATTTCAGCAAATCCCAGAGCTAAAGATAAAGTAATAGATACAAAATATGCAACAGTGGGCCCATTTAGGATCGCAAGACAAAATTTGCGTGGGAGCATGGCCTAACGTAAATATAAAAACTACTACCTTAGAAAACCCCACATATTTTTCTCTAATCTGTTTTTAAATAAAGTTTTTATTTTGTATAGTTTTATTTAAAAACCATATTATAGAATGGATTTGTGGCTTTGAAAAAAGTTATAGTGTAGTATTGTAGGTATTCCCCTTCTGTTTAAATATTTTTTTCTATTTACAGTCAACTTTTTAGAAAAAAATCCCTTCGCCCTGAACGGGGGAAATAAAGCCCCCTTCTAATACGACTTTCCTTGCGTAAGCCTTATCTTTACGCTCTGATATTTTTGTGTGTGTTATAATAAGTTCACTATTAGTAACTTAAAGTGAAAGAGGGAGACGACAGAGTTGAAATAAAAACCTGAAAGAATTGGGGAAATTTTTTTCAAACACGGAAAGAATTTAAAACTCACCAAATGACAAATTTGCAGTTTCAATCTACGAATCATATTTTATTCGTCAATCAAGGCATTTTGATAAGAAATCAATAC
The DNA here is from genome assembly GCA_946251815.1 of Dasysyrphus albostriatus. Classification (NCBI taxonomy): domain Eukaryota; kingdom Metazoa; phylum Arthropoda; class Insecta; order Diptera; family Syrphidae; genus Dasysyrphus; species Dasysyrphus albostriatus. The sequence continues at coordinate 68,580,527 of OX276337.1, read as the reverse complement.
AAAAACTGGTTATTTAACATTCAAAAAGTACCAATTTACAAAATTTGTTTCTTCGTATATTATTCATAGCAAAATATGAATTTTGGCATCATTTACTTTCTAAAAGAATAATTTCACAAACGGCATTTAAAAATATTAAGGGTATTCATGCAACATCGTAAGTTTACAAACTGTGCAAAATGATAAGTTTACGCAAAGTTTGCATGAATGACCTTTTTTAAAAAAATGATAAAATGCTACGTAATTCAATCAGAGTAAGAGTCATAATGACTTTTGAATAAGTTTAACCGGTTTGGTTAATTTTACGCAACAAAATCCTTTGATAAGTTTAGACAAGTTGTGTAAATCATTTCCCATACACAATTTGACAGTTCATTAACCAAAATATAAACTTAACCAATTTGTAAACTTATCTAGGGTTTTACGAAGTTGCATGAATACCCTTATTGATTTGTGATAAAATTTTAGTTAATTTGTAACAGCACCACAATCACTGATTTACGTTTTTTCGTCGCAATTTCGAACACCATAAGAATAATTGCATATCACCGACAAAAAATTCCTAAATCACGACTTGGTATGTATATCATCATTAATGTACACCAACGAACTGTAATGCAAATTGGCCTAGTGGTTGCATTTGCATGCTCGCTCAGCAACTGGAAGGTTGCGAGTTCCAATCCAAGTAGAGTCCTGCGTAAAGTATTTATTTCAAATAAATCATATAATAGAACGGTAAACACGAATTTTGTGGTACAATTTACGCGGTTTGCTAAAGCGGAAGGCATTTAATTTTATATCGCTGTAAAGGTTTGTTTTCACAGAAGTGATGAATGTTAAAATTTATTAAATAATCGCACTACAAAAGCTTAAAAAAAAATAAAAGAAAATTTTATAATACGTGCGAGCGTAAACAAAATTTGACGTTTGAGTTTTTTCCACCCACCAACCAACCAATTTTCCCGGACTGACTGGAAAGATTATTGGAGTATCTGATGGCAGCGTTCAGTGACTAGTTTATATAATAGTTGTGTTTTTTGCAAACCAAAATAATACTGCCGAGAAAAAAGACAACAAAATTTAAATGTCAAATACATCAACAACAGTTGGGTTATCGATAATTTATATAGATTATGTCAAATAATGTTCATTGGTGGGTTGTCGATAATTTATATAGATTATGTCAAATAATGTTCATTCGTGAGATAGTTCAATACAAAATGGGAGACCAGGAAAATTTAAAATACAAATGTTGAAATGGACATGCAAAATAAAGCAGCTTATAATATGTAGCTCAATTTTTCTCCACTCTCTTAAACTATAGAATTATAAGATATTTCTTCCAAAAATAGTATACCCTGGCTTATTTTGTTATCGAATAATTTTATGCAAAAGTTAATTTTTGCTATACCCAGTGTTTAAGTTGAGTGCCAAGAACTCTCTTCGTCACCTTGGCCCAAAGAAGCTCTGTGCTACTTGCGCAAAGACTTTGCTACCCATAAATCGTGTGTTAACCACGTCGTTGGTAGCACAGTTTTTCTCCGCGTTTAATGGCCATGCCAAACTGGCACAAAACATTAAATAAATTTGGTTTGGGAGAGCCTTAATAACCGCGTATTATTATATATGGATCTGGATCTGGATGTGGATCTGGATCAGGATCATTTTTTAACACGTTGCAAAAACAATTCAAAGATCCAAACAGTAAGTCTTACTCTGGCGGGTAGATGGCTTTTATGATAAAATAGTGTCAATTGACAGTCGTACTGTCATATACGTAATCGATAATAACCCTGTTTTTTACAATCCCGAAGGGAATTGGATGAAAGAAACGATGTCAGTGCTCATCAGTTTATGATGAGTATACGCAATCATGGGCTTATGCGGAAAACTGTTTAACCGGCGCAAATAACTTGATATCGATAATTCGTATGATAAACAACAAACATGGTTATTTCAATGTTATATCAAAAAATTAAATTTCTACAATTTTACGTGAATTACAATATATTTTCTAGAAGTTTATGGATTAGACGATAATATTATTGGCAATCGAGTTTCGAGGGACGTACTTAGTTAAATTAAATCCATAAACCAACTTATTGAAGGGTAGAGCAAGATTGATCTTTCAAGTGGCAATATCACGAAAAATTGTTGACCACAAATCTTTTTTGCAAATTTACAAATTTAGCTATTGAGGAATATTTGCATCAAATTACGATTTGTTGTTATTGCTAAATGTTGAATAATTGAAAATTGATTTACGACTTTTGATTATCAGGAAAAATAATCAAACATTTTATGATGCAGTTTCAAAAGTTGACAATCAAAATGTTCGGTTGGATAAAAAAAAAAATAAAGTCTAAAGTCAGTTCCATAATAATTAACTACAGTACATGTTCATTGTTCATGCCCAAGTGCATAACTTATCTTATTTTTAAAATATCATAAACCCCTAACAGAACTCTTATCTGACTATAAAATATGAACATCAATCTCTTAAGAATTATATTTTTATTTAGGTTTAATTCAAGTTCAATGTCTAAAATTAGTATACCTGCGAGTACGTTACACATACGGTCAATTATATTATATATTTACATAAAACTAATTTAATTTCTAATTGTTTAATGGTTCACATTTGATCCCACTCAAAGGGGTAAGTGAACTTTTAATTAATACTTATGTAGGTATGTTATTTCCAAATCTTCAAGTTCTTTGCTAATAATTTTGCAAAAACTCGTACACAATCTTCAATTGGTCATGGTTTTGCAATGAAAATTCTATTCAAAATTTATTATTTGACAACTCCATGAGGCGCCAAAAGAATCTACATGTGAGTTGAATGGTGCTTTGCTTTTGTGCTTTTTTTCTCTGCTAATTGTTCCATTTCGCGTTAATATACGATAACATTAAAAAAAATTATACACACTAACTTAAATAGTTCCAATTTGTGCCGGTAATTCGTGCTAATAAAAGTATGTCACTTTATAATAAAAGTAATATTGTAGGTACTCGTACATAGGTATCAAAATTCCGTCAAAGCTTTTTTAAGCTTCAACTGATGTCATCAAAGAATAAATATAAGTAAGGGTGAAACCTTCGTGTTTCTACTCCAAAAAGAAACTTATTTGCCAACATTGTTATTTTTTGTAATTTGATTTCGTGTTCTTAAAAAAAGATGTTGAATGGAAAACAAGTATAGTGCCGAATTAACGTTTTGATAAGGTTAGTGCGTTTTTTCACACATATCTTGCCAAATCCGTTTGTCGGTTAAAGAGTTGAATACGAATACGGCAACCGCAACAGGGAATGATGTCGTAGCTTGCTATACATACATATTTCTCATATCAACTTTTTCGGTGTCACTATGTACTTTTTATATTATTAGATACATACAACATACAATAATCTCAAGGTCTATTAGGTTTTTCGTGAAAAAACCTGAAGGTCTGTACATGATAGCGTGATTTATTTTTATTTTTAGATATATTACAACAGACAAACATACCTTTACTAGTTTAGCTGTCTGCTAGTTCTTAATATGATGTTATCTTATCAATGAGGAGTTCCTTGTATTTGATATTCCAACTTATCTTGTGACTATGAGACTTTCTTATCGTAAAGAATTACTAATCAAACCTTATTAAATTAATGAGTTTAAAGGGTGATTCATTTTATGCTCAAGTGATTTAAGATTGTTTTAAATTATCTTATTCACGAGGCAATATGTTTTTTTTTAAAAAATTGGTCAAATAGAACATTGTATATTGATTGATTAAAAAATAGAAATGTTTTTCCGAGATACTGGCTCTTGCGAGGAAGTAACAAATCCTCCAAGAGTAGACTTGCCTTGAAAAAGTGTTTCTCATCTAGCCGTTCGGACTCGGCAAAAAATGATAAGTCCCCTAAAATAAGAAATATTTTTCCGAGATACTGGCTCTTGCGAGGAAGTAACAAATCCTCCAAGAGTATACTTGCCTTGAAAAAGTGTTTCTCATCTAGCCGTTCGGACTCGGCAAAAAATAATAAGTCCCCACCATTCCTGCCAACAACACGCACACAGGATTGGTTGAGAGTTGTAAGTCACTAGGCCGGGGGCCAGGGTCGGCCGAACTATCACTTTTTAGAAATAACTACATTTGTTACGTCTGCTACGTATTTTATGTAGTTAAATTAAGTTAAAGTAGTTAATGAAAAAAAAAAAAAAAAAAAAAGGTTGTCAGTTGTCACCTGTCACTTTGAAAATTGAATTTTGAAGTCAAATTATCGGTTATTAATTTTAATAAGCAAAATAATTAATAATTAAGATGAAACTTGCACCATTCTGGGTTTTTTAAAGATTTTTTCTTGTATTAATTCTATTGTTTTTTCGTTTAAACTAATTACATATGTAGTAGACGTAATAAATTGTAGTAAATTCGACGTGTAGTTTATTTATGTAATGTAGTTAATTAGGCCAACCCTAGGCCCTGGTTCTCCACGAGCTATTGTGTCACCAATAGCTCGTGTCAATTTTTTTGTTATTGATGAATTCTCTATACCTATGTATGTACATTTAAGAAAATAAATAACGAATTTGTTGGATAAATGGTTCCAATTTGTTTTTATAGAAGTAGTAGATCCTAGTGATCTGGCAAACATCGACATAAATAGTCTCGTTAGTCAAGTGGTTTACCGAGTAAGGAAGGAGTTTTCCAGATTCATGTGGCATCACAATGGACCAACTTTGGTATAAGTGTGTCAGTTTTAATTACTGACAGCCAATTGCACCTAAACTGACCTATCTTTGCCATCACAGGGAAATAACAGATCTCTTTCCGGTTTCCAAAATTCGTTAGATTTGCCTTTTTTGGTAATTAGACGATTTAATCATTCACCAGGAAAACTTTCTTCTTCCCATGCCTGCGTTATCAAGGGATGTACTATTTTTGTTGATGCTTGTTGAGCTGATTAACAAAGCGGTAAAAACATTTTAAACTACAGCTTTGTTGTTTTTAAGGGATTTCATTGTTGATTTAATCTCGGCTAAACTGGATGGGCAGGTGTAAATAACGTTACTTGTTTCTGCAAATTGCTCATTTGTGTTTAGAACTTTATACTACCACCGCACGCTTATTCATAATCAGCAGAGTACAGTCTTAGCTTTGAAGCCTTTGAAGTTATCATATCTGCAACCTTACTCCTGTTCCCAAATAGCGTGTGTCTCCATCTGGTTTCGCAGAATAAATGAAAAAAGTGTTTTTCGAAAGTGAATCCACCTGACATGTCGTTTTTGAAAAAGTTTTCGAAAGTAAATCCATCTGACAGGCACTCAAGCATCTCACTTCACTGTCTAGGTTATATAGTTGGAATTCATCTGACAGGCACTCAAAGCATCTCACTTCACTGTCTAGGTTATATAGTTAGAATTCATTCTTAAGTTGGAAGAATTTGTCGTTTTTGGTACTTTCTGCAGGGTTGTCGAGAAAAGTTTTAACATTCTGAAATCCAATCGATAGCCAAAAGCCGTCGTTGTTAAATCAGTCCTTGTCCAAAGCTGTAGTTGCCGATTATTAGTAATTGTTTTCTTGACAGGGTTGCTGACCTTCCACCCAACCCCCAAACCGCAGCAGCGCGGATAATTCGATGCCAGTAGCCCACTACGGGGATATGATCACTGCCGTTGACCCTGGAAAGTACTAAAAAACCTTACTGATCTTATCTCTAAGTATGTTAGCAAAGCTCATGTAAGGTCTCTGTCTCCCAGACTGTTGTTGACACTGTTGATTCTCTAAGTTGAACTCATCCATTGCACACCACCCTTCTGATAGACTCATACAAGACATGCGCCGAAGATTATAGTGTTGTCATTTTTGTCTTTTGTCCAACACTCGCACTTAATAGTTTCGCAGAATAAGTCCGGGACCAGTGTCCGATGATAAAATTAGGACGATTGACGTGAGCTGCTTCCTACAAATTTTTATTCACGAAAAACTGCCATAATTGTGCGAATTTTCATCAATTGAATTGATGCTAAATTTTATCAAGAGAAATACCATTTTTAAAATGGTCTAATGATTAGTTCTAAAGTTGCAGATAGAAACATCATGACTTAAAAACAACAATGAGTGCGAGTATTTTGAATTCTTTAATAAATAAAACCTACTGTTGGAACACCCCATATATTTCTACTTCACAGATAATGACAGAAAATATAAATCTGCTTTCACTTTTTTTTTTTTTTTTTTTTTTTTTTTTTTTTACAGAGTTTTATTAGCAAAAAGATAATTTTGTTTTCAACTTGTAAGGTATGTTGTGGGGTCATTTGCACTTTAAAGATATTATCATGTTATGCATTAGAAAATTAATTCTTCGTGCAAAAAAGTGTAAGTGTCATCGTTATGGAAAATTATCAAATTTTGAAATTTTTTAAAAAATGTCAAATGATTGCCAAACCAACCAATCAACCGAATGATTGGCACTTTTACCAATGATTAACTATAGATGCCCATGACTAGCATGTGTTAATCATTCATGATTTGCACTTTTCCCAATAATTGGCATGTGTCAATTTTTAGCCTAGTCATATTGTAGTTGTTCAATAAAATTATAAATACAACTTATACATAGTAATTTTAGTTTTTATGAAAATATCAAAATTAATCAATCCTCTTTATTCTCTTTTCTTTTTTTAATCAAAAAATGCTCCTTCTTACGATCATGTAAAATGTGGTGGGTTTTATTGGTAGTTATTGCTTGCGGAGCAATGCTAGCACCAATAAAACGCGAAACTTGCCATTTAATGCCAAAAGTATATTCGGTATTGAAAATTTGAACAAGTCTTTACATAAATGCAAAAACTACCAACCTTCAACTCAAATTACGAATAATTTCTTACAACCTAGTTTAGCCCCGCAACGCCGCCGCCATAGGTCCTGGCCACGCAGTAAGCGGCGCCGCTTTGATTTAGATTCTGTTTTATTTTTGTATTGAATTTCAATCCTGAATAAAATGAAATGATTTTATGTTATTTTATAACGTAACTTGGCAACGGCATTTTCAAAACTATATAGAACTTCCCACTATGCCGCTTGCCGCTCACTGCGTTACCAGGTGCTGATTAGTTTAAACATCTTTATCTTTATCTCAAATTTTAAATCCACTTTTGTATGGTATTATTTCTATTTATCAACAATTTTGGGTTTGTTGTTATTCACAGAGGAAAATTTTACTGTTACTTGCAGCTATAATTTTCCAATAAAAGACGATATTTGAATGAGTTTCGATTCAGGTAACGTTTATGATTTTTAGGCTTATCATCAACACGTGTCATTTAACATTCATCTATCCCACGCAATTAAGTTTTGCGTTTGGTCATTGTTCACTGATAAAATGTTCGATTACACACACTAATGAAACAAAATTACAATTTACAACATTATCAATGTGACCTGATAAGTGTGGAGACTATTCAACAATGGCCGCATTCAATCCAAATATCTGAAAATTCAGATATGAAAATTCAGAAATTTTGTTCGTTGAATGCAAAAAAAATCTGAATTTTCAATCGAAAGTCAGCTGTTTTAGTTCTGTCCAAATACGATATTCACTTTTGGTTTTTACATTGAAAATAGTTAAATCAGAAGTATTATATAAGCTGCGTTTTTTTGCACGTCCATATGGTCATTTGCGAAAAAAATGACATCAGGACATTTCAACATTTGCCTTGGTCTGCCATTTTGTATTGAATAATTTTACCAACAAACATTTGACATTTCTATACAAATTATCGATAACACAACGACAATAGTTCTTTTATCGGGACAAAAGTTAAATCCACTTAATTATCTGGACATAGCTAACTCTATGATATGGTTGTTGTTGTATTTGAAATACATGTTGTTTTGTTTTGTTGTCGTTTTTTTTAGACAGAATTGACTGGAGTTTGAAAAAAACACAACTTTTATTTGAAAATTAAATTCATGATGAGTGATTCTTAACACTTGAACACACACTTCTGAAGACGAAGTTATGTGAAAGTTATTCAATAAAACGAAAGTTAACGTGATCAAATTTCACAGAGCGTACCTCGTTCGATGCTTCCACGTTTGTTTCACATTTCACACTTATTAGACAAACAGTAAAGTTCAATTCCCATTTAAATATGTTTGCGTTTTTTTTAGCATAACGCATATTCTATGTCTTTCATCTGAATTTTCTGAAGAGAATTTTTAGTCTGAAAATTCGGAACAAACGCAACCAAAACGTAAGCAAAAGTCATCTGAAATTTCAGATATTTTTTGACAGCTGATCAATCAGAAGCCCGAAAAAGTCAGATATCTGAAGCACTGAAGGTGCTGTGACATCTCTTATTTGTATCTCACTCTCATATCTTGAAAAGAAAGTAAGGCAGAAGTTTTTAAATTTTTTGAAAATGTCTGCCTCACCTTGCCATTTCTTTCTTTTCAAGAAGAAGAAATGAGATAAAAAAGAGAAAAGTCAAAATGAGTCCCCTCACCTGAAGCTCATATGAACATCGTCATTGAATGCCCTCAATGTAACCTGATGAAAAATCTGCCAATCCTTGCTATCCCAAAAATATCAAGATAGCTTGATTTGTTGTTGTGTCAGCGGTCATCTGCTGTTTTTTTTTTTAACAAGGGATAACAGAAAAATGAAGCTACCCGTATAGCTGAGAAAAAATATGGAAACGCGGTCAATTATATCTGACAGGTATCATTAATGTAATAGAATATGAAGCAAAATTGAAAAGAAAGTTTTCTGTTTAACTGATGTTTTTAAGGCCCTTACCACTTTATAATTTTTTGTTCGTATATTTCTTTTCTTTTCCTGTTAAAGCCTAGTACGCTGCTGATCCGAAACGAAATTTTTCGTTGGTCTCCAAAAAGCAACGAAATGCTTACATAAATGAAGCGGGAAAATATTCATTGACAGTTGCACAAATTCAAAAAAAAAATCAAAAAAAACTACCGGCAGTCATGCTGAAATATAGGAAACACAATAAGTAAAGACATCTCCAAATAATCTGCTACAATTATCAACTTCGTTCATCGAACAGCGTACTGCACAACGAAAAGAAGAACTAAATTTTTCGTTTGGGATTTCGATTTCATTTTTGTATGGGATTTTTCGTTTTGCATCAGCAGCGTACTTGGCCTTACTTGCTAATATTTTCTTCAAAAATTAAAATGGCGTGCAGTCAAGTGTAAATTCTTAATAATATTTTTTTTTTCTACTTTGAGAAGCAATAAAAGTGTTTCCAAATTATGCAGGATAAACAAAGCTTAAGTTTTGGATAAAAATAATTTATAAAACTTAAAAATACTTGCACTTGCATATTCCATTTACCAATTATTTTGGAGAAAAAATTGTATGGCAGCGGTAGCTACCGTTATGTTTGGTTCTAAAAAACATTAAATGCATGATTAAAGAATTCAATATAATTAAAATATGGAAGTAGTTAGGTATAAAAATAGAAAAATATAGCGAAACATGATATTTATTTTTTCAATTGTAAAAAACAACTCGTTTAATAGTTTGAAGCTCAAAAACGAATGCCAATTGATAGTTTAAGCAAACTGAACATTTACCCATATGAATAATAATAAAAAAAATATTTAATTTACAAAAAAAAAAAACTGGCCCATATTTTACTTTTAAACAAAAATATTTTTTTTCAAAAATGTTATCTCATGATTTAATGAGAAATTCAAAAATAACAAAAAAACGTTGTAGGGCAAGTGCAATAAAGGTTCCTTGTGAAAAAAGTATCAAAAAGAACACAAAAATTCACTGATATTTGTTGAGTAAAAAAGAGTTGAGTTGAGCCTCAAATTAAACACAGACTAAACGAATTACCCTGTTTGAAATTGATATCGTGAGTTTAAAATTTATATTGCTGCTTAGCTAAAAGCGAAAAGTGACAAAAATAACCTTTGCGCATTTAACAAACTTTGCCCAGTTAATGATAGACAAAAAATAATTAATAAAATATTTGTAGCACTCGCAAGAAACAAACTACTGGACATGACTTTTAGTTTAATTAAGATAATCAAATTGTCGATACGTCTGTCATCATATTCATACGTATGTATGTATATGTATACAGTTAATGGTTTTATTGTGCAGTGCCTCCCCGCTTTTAGGAAGTTCGTGAAGCATTCATTTAATTTTTGTTAACGTTTAAATGTGTTGTTTGATTGATGTCAAATTGATTAAGATCTCTAGTTTTCAAATTGTTTTGTATAATCATTACAGAAGCTAAAATGTCACTTTTTATCTGCATATAATGAAAATATCATTTTATCCACACACGCATAACAACAACGACTATGTCATCATTGTTTAATTATCAACACAACTTTCTAGATAAAGACGTCATTTTGAATACTTTTGGTGAGTTACAAAAGATCAAAATTGCAAGAAAAAAAATTGTTGAATAATGTAAATCTAAAAATATAAGTGACAGGTGACTTCTAAAAAGATTTTTTTCTTACTTATTCAAAATATTGGTTTCCTGTAAACAAAGTGAGGATACGAGTATATGATCGAATCTGACGATGTAGACGCTAAAAACATGGATTTTCGTTATACGGTTTACCGCTTCAGTCTATGGCTCTTTTCAGCTAGAGGTGGCTACTGATTACTTCAAATTAGTATGTGTTATTTGAGTTTTAGATTTAAATTACCTAAAAAGAATACATACGAGTACCTCCCAATTGTTTTTTTATTACAAATTTTATTTTATTTGTATGTATATACCTAATATCCAAAGTGATTGCATGATGTCCATATTGTTATACTCGTACTTAATGGGTTTACCAAGTTTTTCAAATAGGAATCAATTTGATATAATAATTAATGTTTATGAATAATAAAATGTATTAATTATAGCGTCCCGACACCCCTTACAGCCTTGAAACATAAGAGCAAAATCGCGCGATCTTAGTCATGCAATTGATTTTATATTTCCCGTTAATTGAGCTTTAAATATTTAAATCACATTTGCATTGAATCACCTGCAGAAATCTTAAAAGAATTTGATTGCCTCAAGTCTAAACTGTAATGTGCGAATTGCTCCGTTTGACCACGTTCGTAACTTGTGAATACAATTGATTTATATTGTTTTTCTATATACTTATGTACGTAAGTATGTAGGATTGTAGGTACATGAGGGTCGTCGTTATGTAGTTTTTGTTTGTGTTTTTTATTTGGTTGTTGTATTTTAATAACCTATAATACCGATTATTATAATAAGTATTGTTTTCTTTAATTCTCATAAAAAAGCTAAGGGATGTAGGTTAAAATGAAACTAAAAGCAGGAGGGGAAAGAAAAATAGACGTTCGTCCCATATGTTGTAGCACCTATTGGGCCATAACACTTGCTCTGCACGAGATACAGACTTATGACTATAATAAAAAAAATAGTACTCATTGAGACTTTTCCAATGATATAGGTCATAAAGTATAACAACGCTGGGATGCAAACGCAACTCATACAATTATGCCCATTCTCCTTTGAATAAAGAAATACTTACCATACTTAAAATAAATTAAAAAGCGAAATATTGTGTACCCTTTTTAAAGCCATAAATCCATTGTTATTTTTTATTTTCAAATTTCAATTTCTTTTCTTAATTGTTACGAGAAGGATTTTTTTTATACTCCGAACTTAAAATGGCATATTTCAATTTTCTCAAAAACTAGAAGACATACTCGTAAAAACACTGGATTGGTTGTGAAATCTCATAAATTAAAATCTTGCATTACGAAATATCCTGATTAATAAATCTCGCTTTTCATAATATCGCAATAAACAAAATCCCGCAAATTAAAATTTGGCGAAAATAAATTGTATTGCAACAAAAATTACTAGTTTCAATGCAATGATATTCTGCGAAGTATTCTAAGTTCTGCAAAATAAATTAAGTGACTTTTAGGACTACATGAAATATGGCCGCAATTAAAATGGCCCCAAACAAAAAATTAATTAAATTAAAATATTTTAAATGAAGCGTCGAAAATGCGTCCTCCTCTTTCGAATGGCATGGCATAGTTGAAATCAAATATATGCAATTTGTCTATTTCAAGCCGAAAGAAAAAAATTATCAAAACGGTTGATTCATATTTTCTGTAGGAGCAAGGTTAGGAAAGATACGGAGAGTAGAAATTTCAAACAATTGAAAAACACAATAATAACCCAAAAAGAAATGATTTATTGCATTTATTTTTCCTTTGTTGGATTACATGTTTTTAAAACTCTTCTAAATTGTTTTTAACAATTAGCTTCTCCTAACTAAGGGAAATAGACCGGCCTCTCTCATGTGATTTTTTCTTGTCGTGGTCCAACCTAAAGGTTCTAATATTTTTGCATCTAATAGAAATATAGCTGTGTAAATTTTGTAAGGATTTACAATCTTTATTGTCTTTTCTATTTTAATTATTTTTTTATTTAATGGTTCAATTGGACGTATGCGCACTTTTTTATTGAAAATTCTTCGAGTGCTTTACTCCATTTATTTTTACTTATGGATGGTAGTTAACGCACTGAGCGTTCATGTTTACTGTACATTTTACAAAGCTTAGGAAATCTGAGTCCAAACTGAGTTAAAACTTCTTCTAAAATCAAAACCAGTTGGAATCCCTTTCTCATTATAAAAACGAGTTTTCGGGATTTTCAGTCCTAGGGAAGAGCTGTCATTTTGAAAAAGATATTGATTTATTTTTTATTTACCAACTCTTTGATATTTCATTTTATAATAAAATATCCCACTTAAATCTTTTAGAGGATAAAATTATCTACAAAATAAGCTATTACCGACATCTGTAAGTTGTTCCGTCTTTTACCTATTAAATGTGCTCTCGACTGATATTATTAGTCACGTATTGTGGGACCAATCTAACGCCAAAGTACAAACTTTTTTCAGAATCGATAAATACGTTAAGTTATTTTCAATTTTTTCCGGATTGTTGTTCGATAAAACAGTTAATTAAAATAATGTCCACAAAAACAATATGAATAAAACATTCTTGACACAAAATGTCATAGGTCAACCGTGAAAGCCATGACACCAAAGTTATTTGTTTTTAAAATCTGAGTTATCTATTTTCACTCACTTAAGACAATGCAACGCCAACCATATTGTAAGTTGTTTAAAGGTATTACGAGGTATAAAACTGAACAAGAATACAAAACTTGACTTTATCCATTCCACTCCACTTTGTCTATTTGAATTTATATTTTTACTTTAAGACAGTATATGGGTCTTGAAGTAAACAAATAAGGCATTGATGTCAGTTTTAAGATATAGTTAACTGTCCGAAAGTTATTTCTGTAACTAGCCCGAGAGGATTGGGAAGCACTAAGGTACCCATTTTTCTTGTAAAGTAGCAAGAACACACAAAATTAATCGGTTATTTTCTCTCAAGAAGGATTAAGTAAAAATAATGATTGAAATGGGTATACAAAATGGTGTAACATTTTGGTAGAGAGTGTCATTTGTCACGCAATAGAACCATTTTGTCACAAACTGATTAACACCTTGTGCTGCGCTGTCCTGCAAAAAATCGACGGTATCCACGTCTATAGCATCAATTTTAGCCAAAAAAATGCCGTTAGCGCATTTTATTCACTAAAAGTTTTGGGACTTCCAGTCCAAAATCAACACCAAACTGCAAACTGAAGAGGTTGTTGGTTTGGGTTTTTAGCTCCCAATTTTATGTTTACGTAATAAATTCATGATAAGTCTGAATAAACTTATTACTGATTTTCACTATATCTAAGCGTTTTCCGAATGTGTATTAATGTTAACAACTTGTCTCCTTATTTGTACTTTTATGTACATAGTTGATGCCCTTGGCGTAAAAATTAATATCACGATCGAGTCCCAGCCTATATTCATATGTCACCTAACAAACAATTAATTAGAGAGTAAAAACCCTGAAAGCATCTCTGGTCCATAAAAATGTCTCTGATTAAAACTGGATTGAAAATTGTAGGTCCCTTCTATTATTGTCTTCTAATATCTTAAGCACACAGGAATGCTAAAGAGTTGTTAGTCACTATAGTCTCTTGCCCTTTTATTCTTTAAGCTGCCAAATTTGATTTATTTGTTAGTTTTCTAATTATCAAAAATTATGGCGAAAAGGGAATTGAATGTAGAAAATTCGTGTACTTGAAAATGACACCACTTGTTAGAGAAACATTTTCATATAATTCGTTTCTGGTTAGTTTCCTTTGAGAACAAAATTCTTTCTTTAGCTACATTTATTTTACTTCCCAGAATCTGATCGTTAATCATAAATCTGGACAATCCCTCACTTTGCAGATTAAAACACTTGTTTTTCTTAGCTAACATTTTTTTTAACAATGTTGTTACAATCGAAATCACATTGCATCTAAATCTTAGATCAAGTTACACTTTAAAATGTAAAAATTCCTGCAAATTAAAGATTTTAAAATAAATTATTCTTTTTTTCTACTTTCAGATCTCCCAAAATATGATAGAGATTATTGTTGAATTCTGCGTCTAATTAAAGCAACATGGAGCATTTGTTAGATGCTAAAAGAAATTTTTCAAGCAGTTGATGAAAAATATTTTCAAAAATCTGGAACGATTCTTTTAAACAATAGAACACCAAAATCGACAAAAAAAATAATTCAATGTTATTCAAACAAGCAACAACAAACACAAAAAATCCATAAAAACGATAAATATTTGGAGTCTATTTCTAAAACAAAACTACAACTGACATAAACATATTATTAAATTCTAATTCTTCATCATACAAAAGTCATTATCTTCCGCGTTTCTTCCACATTTTCGAAAAACACTCCACTCAAAAGTAATAATATAAACTAACTTGAAAAGAAATATGACCAGTAGCCGATTAATAAGCTTAGAAAAATAGTGCAATAAATAGAAACAATTTTGATAGTACTATTATTTTATTATTAAAATTACTTCTCGTCTATTAAAAAACTAGTAGAACCTTAGACTACAAAATATATTCAATTTTTAAGAACAAAATCACACACACACATGACTGCTTCCTTAAATAAAACCAAGATTTAAAACAAAAGATAAAATAATCTGGATAAAATATTTATTTTTGTATGAACATCTCAAGGAAGAGAATATCATAAATAAACAACAAGACAAAAAGACTTCACACAAACAAAAAAGATATTATTAATAAACAAAATGGCGCAGTCTTTGGTGGAAGTGGAAGATAGTACTGATCAGATTCTTTTGAATGGGGGCCCAAATATATTTAGCAGCAGCTCCAGTACGAGTTCTACCTCAAAATTGGACAATTTTATCGACGAGTCAAACTACATTCCAGTACCACAATTCTATTCGGGAAGAAGTGTGTTTATCACTGGAGGAACAGGATTTATGGGAAAAGTAAGTCTTATTTAAATAAAAGTTTGAACTTAATTAGCTCAAGTGGCTCAGAATTTTTTGAATAATATTTCAAAAATATATACACGCCACAATTTTCATCAATTCTTATTTTGTCGCCCTCAGAATAGGTCTCATTTGATGCAATATACAAATATGTCATCAATTTTACTTGGGATAAATGCATGTTGTACACATTTGTAGGTACGAGTACTATATGGCAAGTTATGCACTCGTAAAATAAATCGAACTAGAGGTTTTTATCAAACCTGACAGGAAGACGAAAAGATGTCGAAATTCGAACTGTCTCTGTCCGTTCGGTTACACTTGGAACATAGTTATACATTTTTAGAACCAAAGATAACGGTATCTACTTGCAATACAACTTTTTTGTTGCAATTTTACAAGAAAAAAAGCATGTTTCAAAAATGTAAACATAAATAATATTGTGCGCCAAAAATTTTCAAAGAAATATTTTTTGGATTTTTTAAAAATATTAGTTTTTTTTCAAGTATCTTCAAAAATTATTTTAATTTTATGAAAAAATAACAGTACCTTCCATGTAAATGTTAAAAGCCGCTTATGATAATAGTTTTGCCTCAAAAACAGCTCATACGATTTTGATAATTTTTTTTTCTGTGCATATGCTAAAATTAGTGCGATTAACTACAAATTATTTTTAAAAAATTACACTTTAGCAACTTATTAATAGAGCATCCTAGAAAACGGTTTCTATTTTGTATTTTCTCATTATCCATTGGTTATATTAAAATTAAATTGTTTGTATACAAATCTCAAAAAAAAAAAATTAAAACACTGAAATTAAAAAGAAAAAAATTTAGCTTTTATAAATGTTAAAATTTCAGTTTAAAAGTCAAAAGTTAATTTTGTATCAATAAATAGATAATAGTCTTGTCTACAAAAATATTATGACACTTTAATTTCATACATGTGATGAGTAAACAGATAGTTATCCCTACTTAAGAATTGGTGAAAATATAGGTTTTTCGAAAACAACAATCAAACAGTAACTTTTGCTGAAAACTTTTGTATGCAATTTGTAGATCGTATCCATAATTGCTTATTATTATGATGATAATATTTTCTATAAGTAATTTATTAAAACTTTTTTCTATAGGAGGGCCCAATTTCAAAATATTTAAAAATGGTAAAATTTTAAAAATATAATCAAATCGAGGACGTACGCAAATGGGTTTTAAATATTTAATCAAAAACTATGAAAAAAGTAACTGGATTCCAAAACAAAATAAAAGATTAGACTCTTTTGAAGAACAAAGTAGTGTCCTTGAAAAACCAGTAAATTTTTTTTTTTTAAATTCAAGTACTTTTAAAGTCGCAATTTCTTGAACTTGGACGCTGATATATTTTTTTTTATTCCATGGAAATCTTCAAAAGACACTCGGTAAGAATCGGTACTGAGTAGTGTGGGACTCTTAGGGCACTAAAACCACCGGTGAATCAGGACCAATCTATGAAAGATCGATAAATGATTTTTCTTTCTTAATTTATAAACCACATTGTGGGAAGTTTTAAAGTTATTAAACTTTCCCATAGCTTTTAGACTATCAAATCATGAAAAATGTCTCGTACATTTAAGGCGGTCTCCATTTCGGAGTTGGTGTGACTTTGCAGTCGCTGATTGTGTAATACAGCGTGTTTTTTAACCACTTCTGTAACCATTTCAATTTGAAGGTCACGCTGTAGATCGCTATTTCTTATATACCAAGGGGTATATAAGGCATTATTCCCCGAAGGACCTTGCTCTGGAATTTTTGGATGGGCTCAGCATTTGTTTTCTTTTTACAGCCCTAGTCGGATGTCATATGTCCAAACGGGTTTCCATACTTACTTATATTACATTAGTTTGTTCTGGATAGATAGGTCAGAGTTCTTTCCTAGTAACCAGTACATTTTTCTGTACTTCAAGTTTAGTTCGTCTCTTTTCTTTTTGATGTGCTCTTTCCATTTAAGATTTGCAAAGTCAATCCAAGGTATTTGGCAGTATTGGAGTAAGGTACTGCTCTACTGTTTATAAGAATTGGAACATTGTTTATTTTTTTGTTTGTAATTTGTTATGTGTGGCGATTTTGTTTCATTTTTATCATCTTTATCGACTGCATTTTGCAGTTTTTGTATAGCCTTCGTAACGGATTTATCTGGCACCATTATTGCAGTATCATCAGCAAAAGTGGCCATGATAGCGTTGATGTCCACTGGAATATTCCTTGCATAAAACAGGTACAGGGTTGGTCCAAGGACACTTCCTTGTGGTACATCGACTTCAATTTTCTTTAGTGAACGCTGATATAAAAAAAAAAGTTTCGAAGCCCTCATAGAAAATATTATCATTAATTATGTTTTGAGAACTTCGATTTGTTAAGAGCAAAAATGTTAATGTTAATGTTAATGTTAATGTTAATGTTAATGTTAATGTTAATGTTAATGTTAATGTTAATGTTAATGTTAATGTTAATGTTAATGTTAATGTTAATGTTAATGTTAATGTTAATGTTAATGTTAATGTTAATGTTAATGTTAATGTTAATGTTAATGTTAATGTTAATGTTAATGTTAATGTTAATGTTAATGTTAATGTTAATGTTAATGTTAATGTTAATGTTAATGTTAATGTTAATGTTAATGTTAATGTTAATGTTAATGTTAATGTTAATGTTAATGTTAATGTTAATGTTAATGTTAATGTTAATGTTAATGTTAATGTTAATGTTAATGTTAATGTTAATGTTAATGTTAATGTTAATGTTAATGTTAATGTTAATGTTAATGTTAATGTTAATGTTAATGTTAATGTTAATGTTAATGTTAATGTTAATGTTAATGTTAATGTTAATGTTAATGTTAATGTTAATGTTAATGTTAATGTTAATGTTAATGTTAATGTTAATGTTAATGTTAATGTTAATGTTAATGTTAATGTTAATGTTAATGTTAATGTTAATGTTAATGTCAATGTTAATGTTAATGTTAATGTTAATGTTAATGTTAATGTTAATGTTAATGTTAATGTTAATGTTAATGTTAATGTTAATGTTAATGTTAATGTTAATGTTAATGTTAATGTTAATGTTAATGTTAATGTTAATGTTAATGTTAATGTTAATGTTAATGTTAATGTTAATGTTAATGTTAATGTTAATGTTATTGTCAACATGGCCTTGGTTTTGGATTGCTTATCCGCTGTCAAATACAGTTCTTCGTGTGGAACACAACAACCTTACAAAAATTTGCATCTATCGCGCTTCTTAAAAAGGCTAATTAAATCTTAACCTTTTTTTTGTTCGCATGGAATAAAAGTACCATTAAAGATTTCATTACCCAACTCAAATCGAAAATCATAGAAATTATGTAAAAATTCTTCACACTCAAGTGTTTATTTGATGTGTCAACTTCTAACAACATGTTTTTATCTAAGTAAGTGTATTTTTTTTTTATTGATTTTGAGTAGTCTAATCAAGGAATTTACGTTACACCTTTCCATGACCGAAAAAAACACTTCATAAACCAAGGAGCGGCTAGATGTGTCATTTTCATTTAGTTCTTACAACTTCTGTTAATTAGCACACCCGTCAGCCGAGTGGCGTCGACAAGCGTGTGTCAGTGGACGCGTTGGTGTAGTCCATTAAGGCTATATTTGAATAAACAACCACCGTCAGCCACAATCACAAAATTACTATTTGATTTGGGCACGATTTCTTTACGGTACTTAAATAACTCATTTTCGTCCTTGTAAGCCTACACATAGGCTATTATTGTGGTCACGTCACTTTCCTATAATAGCTCTAGCGTTTTTTTATGTAAGTCATAGTCCCCATTTCCCAGTTTAATTCTTTGATATAGACAGAATTAATTATTAAGTAAGCTGTAAGTTTAAATTACGAAACTGTAATTTAGATACCTATGTAATAATGTCAGTGATGAACAACCCCGTGTACCATACTTGAGAACTTGATATTGAAAGCTTCATCGTAACATCTATGTAATGTTTGTCTTGTTGATGATTGTGTGTGCTATTTTTAAAGACTTTACTCACAAAGAATGTAAATTCCATGTTGATTTTTATTTTTTTATTTCAGGTTCTCGTTGAAAAGCTTCTAAGATCATGTCCAGACATAAAGAACATCTATTTGTTGATACGACCTAAACGGGGTCAAGAGGTGTCAGCTAGACTACATGAGCTTCTCAATGCGCCGGTAAGTCTTTCTTCTTTAATAAATGAATGTGTAAATTCCAAATAAACAACCCCTGCCAAACAAATAAGTGATTGGACAGGACGACAGAAGGTACTAATGGGGCGTGCCAATGACCATTAAGTGCTGATTATATAGCCTGGTGTAATGTGTACTGTAAATATATGATCAATAACATGCAATTAGTGTAGGGGTCCTTTTATTTTAATTAAGGTAAAATATTGACTAGCTATTCAGAACATTCAGGCCATTAGAACATGATTTTTCACATTTAAAAAATAATAAACATCAAATGGATAAATTGAACAGGTAATAAAAGCAGTGAAAAATTCTTCAATCCAGGGTTGGATTTTTCAAAATTGAATCGGGTTCTACAAGAGGACAACAATCCAAAACAAACAAATTTTCCTATAAAATTAAAAATTCTGGGACCCAATGCAAATCGGCAAGAATCCCGAAAAGTATAATTTAGACTCCGATTGAACAAAAAAAAATTAAAATTAATGTTATTTAGAATTCAAGCTTTTACATTCCAACTGGTCACGGCCACGGTCTTATAACGTAACATTTGTACGAATACTTAACTCATAACTCGAAAAAACTACTACGTAAAGGTTTTTTTTCCCGTGGGCAGGTGCAAAACCTGCATAAGGCCCTATGAGGACCGATAAACGCGTGCCGACAGGTGTGTGAGATTCTTATTACACTAAAACCACCTGCACTTTCCGATTACAACTAAGTTGAAACTTATCTAGCAATTTATTTTTAACAAAGTTAAGTCACGTGTCGCAGGTTACTTTCCGGTTAAAGTTCCTGCTTATTCCACGATTTTCTGTTCATCGCACCAAGTCGGAAGGTTTTGTTCTTCGCAGACGGCGAACCTAATTCGACTCGTTAAGAATGTCAATAATCGTTGAATTAGCGTGTTCCAATAGTCGATTTCTATGTTTTCGTGCAAAACTTTTTATTTAGTTCCGAACCGTAGGAATAACGAGATCCCTGTGAAGATCGTCGATTCTAATATGCCAAGGAGGATTTACAAATGACCTAAGCAATTTATTTTCAAACGTTTCTAAGTTATTTAAGTTAAGAAAGACGGGTAATCTATTTATTTTTGTATATTCATAATTTTGTCGACTCATTGACATTGTTAAGAGCATTTTGTAATTTAATTGTAGCTACGCTAAAGGTTTCCCTGCTGCTAGTATTGCAGTATCATCAGCAAATAGTGTCTTCTGTTTGAGGTGTATTGCGTGCAAATAAAAGGTACAGAACTGGGCCTAATATTCTTCCTTGTGGTACCCCAGCCAGTAGTTCTTTGAAATTAGAATAGTCATCTCCGTGTCCTACACGAAAAAGTCTGCTATCTAGATATCCGTTTAGAATATTATAAAGTCCTTCAGGTAGAATTTGTCTTAATTGAAATTTAAGGCCTTCGTGCCACACCTTGTCAAACGCGTGTGACACATCCAGAAAGGCTGTCGAACAGATTTTCTTTTCCTTAAGAGCTCTCTCAATTACGTCAGTAATTCTATGCACTTGATCAATTGTCGAATGCTTGCTTCTAAATCCAAACGCAGGAGTAGTATTCTTTCAAAAACTTCGTATTATAGGAAGGAGCGAAATTGGACTGGACCATCTTCTTTTCGTGAAATGGTTTGACAGGTTTCAAAACCATTATGACTTTCGCAACATTCCATTGGCTCGGAACATATTCTAACCTTAGAGCGGCATTTATTATGTTAAGGAGGTTACTAAATCCTATACGAGTCTGCCATAATTTAATCATATCCTGGACCTTGGAGCTTTATTAGAGTTAAGCTTTTTTATTTTTCTTTTTAATTCGGCAAGTGTAGCATTTCCTGTAATGTAGCTTTCATTTGAGCTAAAATTCATATTAATATTTTCATTGAGTTCTGGCCCATCGAACGGCTTAAATGTTTCCTCCAAGTAATTGGCAAATACCATCGCTTTTTCTTTGTCACTTCTATCCCATTCTTTTTGTTTTGTCTTATCGGGGGCACTGGAGCTTTGGTTTCTTCGTTGTTTTTATAGCTTTCCAAAGTGAGTAGTTGAATTCTTTTCCCACTGTCAAGCCTTCAACGTTATTTTCAACTTCATGGTTTTTGATATCTGATATCGCTATTTTTAGCATATTATGCAAGTGATTTAAATGACCTTTGTGTTGAGGAGCACGAGTTCGCTGCCATTTCTTACGTGCTTTTCGTTTCTCTTTCACTAAATCTCTTATTTCCTGAGGATACTTTAAATTTTTATAGCAATGCAAAACCCTTTGATTAGGTGTGTTATCCCAAGCTGCTTTTTGTATTATATAAACAAAGGTATCTTCTGCGTCTTCAAGCTCAAGAGGCGTTTGTAATGATACCTTTAACTCAACGTTGTCCTCGATATCTTTTTTAAATCCATCCCAGTTGGTTTTACTTGGCTGGTTTTTCAATTTTAACAAGATTTTCGTTCATAGTGAGTATACCGGCAGAATGATCTGAGAAGAAGTTCATAGCTCTCTGAAAGGAGAAAGGTTATTGTTAGGACATTTACTGTATGACCGTTAAGCTCAAGCCATGGGGTTCGTGAGATATTTAGCTTCAAAGCATCGAAAAGAACAACAATGCAACTCAATATTTGGCATTGTCTTCCTACTCAACAATCAATGTGTCGTATATCGTTGAAAAGGTTAAAGCATAAAGTTGATTTTGCTATAACATCGTTAAGCTATAGACCATGGAGTTCACGATATATTTGGCATAAAAAGAGGAAAAGAAAAATAGTGCAATTCTGCATTAGGGGCTCGTCCTCCAACTCAACACGCATGTGTCATACAATTTTGAAAAGGTTGTTATGAGTACATCATTTTATTATATAGCCATTAAGCTTTAAACTATGGGGCTCGTGAGATATTTAGCTTTAGAGCGCTAAAAAGGAAAAGAATGCAACTACACCTTTGGACATTGACTTCCTACCCAACATCAATATGTCATACATAGATGGAAAGGTTATAGCATGTACTTCATTTTTGTATGCTACTGATAAGCCAAAGGCCATGGTGTTTTAGAGATATTTGGTAAATACGCCGGTCTACCAAGACAAATAGACAAAAAATACAATTCTGCATTGGGTGCTGGCCTACCTGCTTAACACGAATGTGTTATACATCTCTGAAAAGGTTATTATGATAACTTCAAAACCTTTAAACTTTAAACCATGGGGTTCGAGAGTTATTCAGCTTATAAACACCTAAAAGAACAATAATGAAATTTTCATTGACTTAAGCTTCACCAGTGCAGTGACTTAATGGCCGGCAACCATGTTGAACTGACGGAGCTTATTCCAGAGGGGATTTGCGTTAAGAGGCAGGCCACCCTGGACCATCACACACTGGGTCAAGTTTTAATTAGAGTAGCCGCCAGTCAGCATGTGCACATTTAATATCAATTTTGTATGGTATTTGTGTTTGGCCTGGTGAGGTGAGGTGAGATTACACCACCTGCGGTTTGTCTCAGCCTCAGTAATGTCATACTAGAAGATATGATTATTTAAACGTTAAAGAATGGTTAATAAATGAGTTTCTTATGAATAGATTTGTTATTTCTTTTTCTAAATCAACCATAGAGTTTAGCATAGAAGCTCTCCATAATTTGGAGATAAATAAATAATTAAAATATATGGCGTTAATGATTATTAAACAGACCAGGTCTAACTTTTTGCTTTCCGATAAAGGTGGTCAAAATAGAATCGTTCAATACTTAAGCTATAACTATAACTGTTGAAAGATCACTTAAGTGAAATCAAATACATCCAAGGATATCACCTTCCCTCCCACTCTCATCCTTTCGGAATGAACTGTGCCATTTAAACATAGTCACCCACCAACCACTAAGTCACTGCACTGTTGTAGCTTAAGCCAACGAAAAATTGCATTATTGCTCTTTTGCGTGCTTATAAGCTGTTTATGTAGGAACTTCTATGTAAAAATTAAAAAACCGTATATCAGGTCATAAATCTGATATAAGTGGTAACTCACAAGAAACAGTTTTAGCTTTACGTAGTATAAATAAGGGACACAGACACAGAGAAATTTTACAAATTGAAAAAAAAGATTATAATAAAAGAATGCTTATTGAAAGGCTACATATCTTTAACACAAATAATACAGTAAATAGGCGTTCGGATTGTGAAGGACTCAGTAGTATCTATGATCATTTTATAAAAATATTATAGGTTACCTTTTATGTTTAACTTGTTTTAGCTGATATTTCATAATTCAAAAATTTAAAAATTTGAAGTTTAATGTTTCAAAATATTACGTTTCTGATAAACGCTTTTTCAAGACATTTGAAGATATGCGAGATTTTAAGACATTTAAGCCGATAAACATACTAAAGCCACTTTTAAAATTTTTATTATATCGGGTTTTTCAATAAGAGCGCACAAATTGTTTTAAATAAAACAAAAATGGTTTTGGATATCAATAAAATTCTTTATTCCTGTGAAAGTACGTTCGATGCCATTATGTATGAAACTCGATTTCTTTTGCATGGCCACCACGGGCACGCTTGCAGAAATCCAGACGCTGAACCCAATTTTTGACGGTTTTCAAGCATAAATCGGCCGATACTGCTGCAATTTCACGTTCGATATTCGTACGAAGTTCATCAATCGTCACTGGCTCGTTGGCATAGACCATAGACTTGACGTAGCCCCCCAGGAAATAGTCTAATGGCGTCAAATCGCACGACCGAGGCGGCCAAGCGACTGGACCATTTCGTGAGATAACACGTTCTCCAAACTTGGTTTCCAATAAATTGATTGTGACATTCGCTGTGTGGCTTGTGGCGCCGTCCTGTTGGAACCACATTCCCTCCAAGTCCATATCCAATTGGGGCCAAAAATATTCGGTTATCATTGAACGGTAGCGATCCCTATTCACAGTAACGTGCCGGTCTTGATCATCACGGAAGAAGTACGGCCCAATGACGCCGCCAGCCCATAAACCACACCAAACCGTAATTTTTTTTTGGGATGCAATAATAAATCATGGAGTACGTGTGGATTGCTGCTTGACCAATACCGCATATTTTGTTTATTGACGAAGCCATTCAGCCATGAATGACCCTCATAGCTGAAGATGATTTTTCGATGAAAATCCGAATCATTTTCAAACTGTTGCTCAGCCCAATTCACGAACATACGACGCTTCTGGTGGTCAAGTGGCTTCCGTTCTTGCGTCAATTTAATCTTGTAAGGATGTAGGCCAAGATTCGCAAAATTTACCACAACGACGTCTCAGAGATGCCCAACGCTTGAGAACGACGTGTGAGAGACACATTTGGGCTTTCTGCAACTGAAGCCTCAGCGGCAACAATATTCTCGACACTACGGGCACTTCTTTGTCTCACTGGCACGGGAACATTTTGTATTGTGTCTGTGGATTAAAATTTTTCCACTAGAGGATCAATTGTTGATTTGCTAGGACGATTATGACGACCATAAATTGGACGTAGCGTTCTTAACGTTGAGGCCACTGACACCAAATTTCGGTAGTAACCCATATATTTTTGATTATTCTCCTTTCTCCACGATTAGAGGGTATTCCTTTTACCATGAATAAATCGATTAGGTCAGGTGTTTTTGATGGACCAGTTGGCCAGTAAGTTGGTTTGCCAGTCGAATGAAAGTCACAATTATTTTCCATCCCTGCTTCAAACAGCATTCGACCCTTTTGAAATATGCATGCTTTGCATTAAAGTCACCACCAACAATTAAGTTTGGGCTTAGTGACTTTATCAATGTCGTAGATTCACTCATCAATTTTGATGCGGAGGGCAATATATGTAAGAGACATTGATCCACCTCTTGCTTTGTTTGACGAATGAGTAGCGTGGTAGTTATGAATCCCGTGAATTTTAAGATTTGATTCATTTTTAGCATGCGTTTCTGATATCAAACATATGTCGATATCATTTTCCCGCATATATGTACATCTCTAATACCGTATTTACACGAGTGACAAATTGTCATTAATTAACGTTATTTAATTAGCAAAACTATGGTTAAATCAAATCATAAATGATATGCATTTACACGAAGGCAAAATAATGTCGTTCTGATGCTTTGTCATTATAATGGCAAAGAATGAGCAAGTTCATTCTTTATTGTATACTGTCATTATTTGCAAAATGATGTCACTGTGCATTTACATATGGTCATTGAATTTATGACGTATATTATGGCAAATTTTTAATTCATTTACACTATTATGTCATTAATTGCGTGAAAATGGAAGTAATAATGTCACTCGTGTAAATCCGGCATAATTCTCCAAGTTTTTGCCATAATCCGTTAACATTCCACGTTAGAATTTTAAGCTTTTCCATCTTATATATTTTTTGAAATAGGTTTGGGTCGAAAACAATCTTTGCGCTTACTTAACCTATCAAAGATAAGTTTATTTCTCTCACATTGTTCTTCAAGTTTTGACAAAATCTGTTTCTGTGTCTGTTTCAGTGTCGTTATTTACGGGTATATTTTTTATCCCTATTTGGACATATATTTCTGCATTTCCTTGCATTGATACTTTCTCTAAAGGTACTCAGACTGTTTTCTTTTCCTTACGGAAACTAGGTTTTGGAACTTTCGTAGATTTGGAAGCCTTGGGAATTAAGGTTTCTAGTTGCCTCTGTTGACTTCTTTGCATTTGGGCAGATTTTAACCGCCGCTTTTTTAGTTCCTTAGCTACTTCACAGCCTCTATAGTTTGCCGGGTGATCTCCATTACAATTAATGCACTTTGGAAGGCTTTCACTTTTTCCGTTGCAGTCATCGGTTAGATGTTTTCCACCGCATTTTACACTCCTTGGCCGCTTTTTTGCAATACTACGTAAAGGTTAACATTTTTATTTTCGTGTGAAAGCGGTCTCTAAGGTTCATGTTTTCTTACCAATAATTTTCTTGATACCTCTCATAGTTTTCAAGATGCAACCTCTCAAAGTGGCATGTACACGTTTTATATTACATGTCTTCGGTAGTCGATTTTGACGTTGGATTTAAGATGACGCGACGTCTTGTTTTTGTCAGTAAAAACATCCTTAAATTCACTCAGAATTCAGGATGATAGTTGAATATGAAGAAAATTTGAACTCAGGATGGTTCAGGGAGCCCCCCCCCCCCCCCTTACTTAAGCGTCCACTAATCAATCAATTAATTAGCAAAATCCAGTGGCATTAACAAGAGTGAGAACAGAAAGAAATTTGAACTTTGAAGAGCTCCAATCAAACCGTTGACATTTTTTACATATTTATCAATCCATTAGCTCTATTAAAATTTAGGTACTATTCCTTGCCTTGCAAATATTGAACAAAAAAAATTGTTTCTAATACAGTCAATTATAGTAGTTTATTTTTCTCAGTAATGCCCGCCTAGAAAAATGGCAAGTTTTTTTTTACAAATTTAATCAGTGCCCTAGTAATTTTCAGTAGAGAAATTTGAACGAGAAAAACATGCCAAATGCACTATGTACTTCTGGGGCCCTTCACTGTAAGAAGTTTTTGGGCATGTTCTGCTTTTCGGTCGGAAAAAATCATTGTACAACAACTAATTAAGTCACGAAGAAAATATTTTTTGGTACCGAACAATAGTATGTACATCAATGTACAGTTGTTCATCCTTCATTCGAAATAGCTTTTAATAGCCTTTACTTCACAAACGATCTTAATTGCACTCTTCAAATATTACAAATGCGATTTATCTTTGTTATTTTTGTAATCTTTATCCAGTCTCAGCGTTTCCACATTTTAAGGTATTGTGATAAGCCTAGTGGTTGCGTTTTGATTTGGTGAGAGTATGGGCTTAGGTTAGAACTACAGAAAAACAGGTACTTTGCGAATATATTGTTCATGAAATTAAAAGCAAGTCACCAAATTTGTTTAATTTGCTTTGACTTTCAGGACTGGCTATAGCCCTAAAAAGTTTCACTTAATTACCCTCACTAGTCCCTTGTTAGTATTTACTAACGTAAAACTGTAAATTATAGTTGAACAACCTTTAAAAATGCTCTTCATTAAAAAAACATTTTTTTCAGCTCTTTGAATCATTGCGGAGAGACACACCAAAGGAATTGAGTAAAGTAATTCCAGTATCTGGAGACATTACGTCAGAAAAGCTTGGAATATTTAATTGGCAAAACTATGGTTAAATCAAATCATAAATGATATGCATTTACACGAAGGCAAAATAATGTCGTTCTGATGCTTTGTCATTATAATGGCAAAGAATGAGCAAGTTCATTCTTTATTGTATACTGTCATTATTTGCAAAATGGTGTCACTGTGCATTTACATATGGTCATTGAATTTATGACGTATATTATGGCAAATTTTTAATTCATTTACACTATTATGTCATTAATTGCGTGAAAATGGAAGTAATAATGTCACTCGTGTAAATCCGGCATAATTCTCCAAGTTTTTGCCATAATCCGTTGGCATTCCACGTTAGAATTTTAAGCTTTTCCATCTTATATATTTTTTGAAATAGGTTTGGGTCGAAAACAATCTTTGCGCTTACTTAACCTATCAAAGATAAGTTTATTTCTCTCACATTGTTCTTCAAGTTTTGACAAAATCTGTTTCTGTGTCTGTTTCAGTGTCGTTATTTACGGGTATATTTTTTATCCCTATTTGGACATATATTTCTGCATTTCCTTGCATTGATACTTTCTCTAAAGGTACTCAGACTGTTTTCTTTTCCTTACGGAAACTAGGTTTTGGAACTTTCGTAGATTTGGAAGCCTTGGGAATTAAGGTTTCTAGTTGCCTCTGTTGACTTCTTTGCATTTGGGCAGATTTTAACCGCCGCTTTTTTAGTTCCTTAGCTACTTCACAGCCTCTATAGTTTGCCGGGTGATCTCCATTACAATTAATGCACTTTGGAAGGCTTTCACTTTTTCCGTTGCAGTCATCGGTTAGATGTTTTCCACCGCATTTTACACTCCTTGGCCGCTTTTTTGCAATACTACGTAAAGGTTAACATTTTTATTTTCGTGTGAAAGCGGTCTCTAAGGTTCATGTTTTCTTACCAATAATTTTCTTGATACCTCTCATAGTTTTCAAGATGCAACCTCTCAAAGTGGCATGTACACGTTTTATATTACATGTCTTCGGTAGTCGATTTTGACGTTGGATTTAAGATGACGCGACGTCTTGTTTTTGTCAGTAAAAACATCCTTAAATTCACTCAGAATTCAGGATGATAGTTGAATATGAAGAAAATTTGAACTCAGGATGGTTCAGGGAGCCCCCCCCCCCCCTTACTTAAGCGTCCACTAATCAATTAATTAGCAAAATCCAGTGGCATTAACAAGAGTGAGAACAGAAAGAAATTTGAACTTTGAAGAGCTCCAATCAAACCGTTGACATTTTTTACATATTTATCAATCCATTAGCTCTATTAAAATTTAGGTACTATTCCTTGCCTTGCAAATATTGAACAAAAAAAATTGTTTCTAATACAGTCAATTATAGTAGTTTATTTTTCTCAGTAATGCCCGCCTAGAAAAATGGCAAGTTTTTTTTACAAATTTAATCAGTGCCCTAGTAATTTTCAGTAGAGAAATTTGAACGAGAAAAACATGCCAAATGCACTATGTACTTCTGGGGCCCTTCACTGTAAGAAGTTTTTGGACATGTTCTGCTTTTCGGTCGGAAAAAATCATTGTACAACAACTAATTAAGTCACGAAGAAAATATTTTTTGGTACCGAACAATAGTATGTACATCAATGTACAGTTGTTCATCCTTCATTCGAAATAGCTTTTAATAGCCTTTACTTCACAAACGATCTTAATTGCACTCTTCAAATATTACAAATGCGATTTATCTTTGTTATTTTTGTAATCTTTATCCAGTCTCAGCGTTTCCACATTTTAAGGTATTGTGATAAGCCTAGTGGTTGCGTTTTGATTTGGTGAGAGTATGGGCTTAGGTTAGAACTACAGAAAAACAGGTACTTTGCGAATATATTGTTCATGAAATTAAAAGCAAGTCACCAAATTTGTTTAATTTGCTTTGACTTTCAGGACTGGCTATAGCCCTAAAAAGTTTCACTTAATTACCCTCACTAGTCCCTTGTTAGTATTTACTAACGTAAAACTGTAAATTATAGTTGAACAACCTTTAAAAATGCTCTTCATTAAAAAAACATTTTTTTCAGCTCTTTGAATCATTGCGGAGAGACACACCAAAGGAATTGAGTAAAGTAATTCCAGTATCTGGAGACATTACGTCAGAAAAGCTTGGAATATCTGAGAGTGATCAAGTAAGTACATATTTCTCAACTGTACAACAATTTCTTTGTGCCCTACAGTTCTAATATATCGTTAACTTTTTTATAGAGTTTACTGTGTAAGAACGTATCAGTTGTATTTCATTCAGCGGCCACAGTTAAATTTGATGAAAAGCTCAAATTATCAGTCACAATTAATATGCTCGGAACGAAACGCCTGGTGGAACTGTGTCATCGGATGAAGTCCTTAGACGTGAGAATTGAACACAAGTTAATTGATATTTATGTTCTTATTAATATGTTATTTATTTTAGGCACTTATTCATGTATCCACTGCCTACTGTAATTGTGATCGAACCGATGTATCCGAAATTATATACGATCCTCCCTATAATCCTGACGATATTATATCCCTTATCAATTGGCTTCCTGAAGATATGCTTGACAAGGTAATAATGCTTTTTGAAATACTTTTCTATGTTCCAAATACTATCAACATAACTATTTAGTTAACGCCTTCTTTGATTGGTAAACGTCCAAACACTTACACATTTACGAAAGCGTTAGCGGAGCATATGCTCCTGCAGGAAGCCGGAAACTTGCCTGTAGCCATTGTTCGGCCTTCAATAGGTATGATATGGCTTTTCAAAAAATATTTTAAATGTTTCTACTTAATTTTATTTGTCTTTAGTCATAGCAAGTTTAAACGAACCATTTGCTGGATGGGTGGACAATTGGAACGGTCCAACTGGACTCGTTTCAGCCGTTGCCAAAGGCCTCTTCCGGACAATTATGTGTGAAAAGGACTTTGTCGCTGACATGGTTCCTGTTGATATTGTGATTAATCTCATGATAACAGCTGCATGGAGAACTGCTACAGCCAAACCAAATGGAATGACCATATATAACTGCTGTACGGGTCAGCGGCATCCAATAACATGGGGAAAATTCGTTAATCATGCTATCGCGCAAGTTCGAAAACATCCTTTGGGTACATTCTTCCTTAAACTTTATTTTGGAATTGTTTTTTATAAAGTAATATTTACAGAGGGTTGTCTTTGGTACCCAACTGGAGTGTTACGTATGAGTCGACCATTGAACACAATGCACGGATTCTTGGTGCATTACATTCCAGCATATATCTTGGATATTCTAGCTAGACTAACAGGCAAAAAACCAATGTAGGCAAACAAAACATTAAACTAAATAACTAAGCTGGTTCTTTACTTAATTTTCTTTTTTAACTTCTTCTGCTTTTGCATATGTAGAATGGTTAGTGTTCAGAACAAAATAGCGAAGGCAGTTGACTGTCTTGAATATTTTGCAACGAATCAATGGAGATTTAGAGATGATAATGTCCAGACTTTACTGCAAAGTCTGAGTCAAAAGGATCGCGATAACTTTATCTTTGATGCAACAACAATCAATTGGGAAAACTATGTAGAACGATATGTTTTGGGATTCAGAGAATTTTTATTTAAACAACGCCCCGAGTCTCTACCGTCGAGTAGGAAAAATATGTTAAGGTAAGTTATTTTAATGTGTATGATAAGATAATGCTATGGACCTACATTTTTTCATCTCACCGATATTAAACTAGAAAACTATTTTTTAGAGGAGGATTTAGTATGAGAATATGGAAAACCATACAATTTGTAAATCAGTGTAGGCTGCGAAGATATTGATAAGAAAAACGAATTGATAAAACTTTGCTTTTTAAAAACCTTCTAATTTTTATCTGGATTGGGTTTTCATTTTAAAAATTTTATCTTTGAAACTATTTACCTACTAGGTACTTGTCGAATGTTCATTTAAGAGCTGTGTAAAATGTTCACTTCAAATGATGGAATCGTTCAAGAATCGATCACTTAAATGATTCAATCATTTCACCATTTTCATTTCACTCAATTCAATAAACAAGACTGTTCCGATTCGATTTTCATTTCGATTTCCATGAAATTCTTTCTCCGAATTTAACCACTTTAATTCAATACTTTTTTTTAATTATAAAATTTGATTTGTACCAAATACAGTTTGATTTAAAATCAAAAACTTTGTATTTTTTTTACAGATGGATTAAAATACCCTAAAAGAAGAGAAAAAAAAAATAATCTTAGAATTTTCACTGCTCGGGAAGGATTTTAAGTCTAGTATAGCTTCTGAATCATGTCGTGAAACCATACAAAACTTGTATTTTTATTCAAGCATGTGTGGACAGTTTTCGTTTAAGCAATTTCCTATTCAATTTCAATTTTGCTTTATTGAGCAATTCCCGTGAAAAATGTACCTTGAACTGGTTGACATTTCGATAACTAGTCATTTGAGGCATGCATGACAGTTTTAAACTTCAAACGTTCACATTCACAATACATTCGCAAGACTGTACCAGAAAGAAATGTCAAAAAATTACTTTTCCCACTGGCGATTGTTCACTTCACGAGGAAGTATGTACTAGGCTTCAAGGCGAAAGGATGACACTTAGATCGAAATAAACTTTTTCTGTCAAAATATACCTAGTCAAACTTTAGATCTTTTAAGCAACTACACTAGTCAAAGAAATTAAAAGAACACATTTTTTTGTGTTTTTTGAAGAGCTGTATCTTTGTGATGACAAGATGGTCGTTTTGAGTTGAAACAAAAGCTATTATTAAGCTTTATGTTTTTCTCGATATTTACAAACGACAAACAACAAAATTGTTTTTTGTATGTTTTTGAAAATTCTCATTTTCATAGATAACTTTTTTTGAGTCAATCAAATGTAAAGGTCAGAAAACCTATATATTTATTCAGCTTTAATTCAATTTTTGTTTAGTTGTAAAACTTTTTTTACAAGGTTTATCTGACTTTTCATGAAAAAAGATAAGTTCGGGTTTGATTACCAATATCTCGGCAAATAATGACGTCATAAATAATTGGAAATTTTACTAAGATTTTTGGGTATAGGTGATTTTTTAGATTTTTTAGAAATAATTTTGTATTACCCTTCACCGTAAGTTTATAAAAAAGTACTAAAAGCCGACTTTTTGTCATCTTTCGGTAAATCTTTTATTACTTTTGAACATTCTGATTGCATGACTTGTATTGAATGCAGATTTAAAGACTTTTGTAAATTTTCAAATTGATTCATAGAACCGCTTTTCTTCACCAAGATTTCAGAGTCTTACAAACCAATTAAAGGGAAAATTGTGTTGTTCCTACACATTGTGTTGTTGTCATTGAAATATATTAAAAACAGCAATTTTCGTCGATTTTTTCACAGTTTTGCAATGGTAAGATATTTTCTTGTCTTGAAATGAAATAAAAATCACATTCTGCAAAAAAAATGAAAAAACAAAATTTTTAATTTTTTTATGAAAAATTTTCGATTTTTTA
Organism: Dasysyrphus albostriatus; assembly: GCA_946251815.1. Lineage (NCBI taxonomy): Eukaryota > Metazoa > Arthropoda > Insecta > Diptera > Syrphidae > Dasysyrphus > Dasysyrphus albostriatus. The sequence continues at coordinate 68,547,221 of OX276337.1, read as the reverse complement.
AATTTTTTGGAATATTGTCCTTTTTATTTCATTCAAAGTCAAGTCATGTCAATGCGAAACTGTGAAAGAAGTCGACGAAAATTTTAGTTTTTAATTCACTTCGAAGTACTCCTTTAATTTCTTTGACTAGTGTATTTCAAAAGTCTGTTTTAGTTCTTTCATAAGGTTTGTTTGTTGGAGTTTTCTTAGGGCTGACCCAGGTTTCCTTGACAGCCGCAAGAGTCATCAAAAAACATGGAAATTTCGGTTTTCCAAAAACACCAAAGTGCTCTCAATTGTGTTGAAACAAAATAAACAAAAACAAACCCTGCATAGCTTCCATTTTCTATTTATTCAAGTATATTTATGAGAATTACCTGCAGCACGTGAATCCACAACAAATAAATGCATCAAAGCTCATGCCACTTTGATAGTTTATTCTTTACCTCAACTCACCCAGCAAAAAAACTAGTTCTACTTCAGAGCGAGTTTAGGGCGACCTCATGTTTCAAAAAACACCAAATAAGCCTGTCAGGATGAGTTCAGGTTTTTCAAAAAATGCTTTAAGGCGACCTCAGGGTGACTTCAGGGTAAGGCTAGCTACAACACTAGAAAAGTCTCGGTATCGTTTGGTATCGGTATCGGTATCGGGAACCGAAACAATACCGAGAAGATACCGTATTTTGTGTACCAAAATTTACAAATACTCTTGGTAGTATCGTTTGTTACCGGCAGAAAATATAGATTTTTGAATATTATTATTAATTTATTACAAACAAATAATTTTTGTAATTGGTTTCACGGAGAAGGCTCTAATGATTAAGAAAACCTTTTTAGATTTTTTCTCTTTAGCAGAGAGAAAGTTAAGGCAATTATTTTAATCACAACTGCCACGCCCATTTTACTTATGCTGGCTTTCTCTAAATCCATCTATTTAAATGAAATTTTCAAACTTGGTTCTCTTTAGTGAGAATGTAACTTTAGTGAAATTCATTAAATACTTGTGTGCATTGGGAATTTATGACCCCGCATCAAAATTTTTGTGTTGAATTCATAATTGGAACTTTACTTAGACATTTTTAGTCAAGTCAAAAAAAAAACTTTACTTAAAAATTTGTCTTTTATAATAATGATTTCCGTCTTAAATCTTAAAAGAACCAAATGAGCTCAACTAATAGATCAAGAACATGTAACCAAGTCGTGCATTTTATTCTGGTTTGCGATTCATGACTTTGTTATACAACACTAAACGAGACTGAGCTATACGAGACCGATACCGAGACGATACTGAAATTTGTCGACTTTGACAATACTTACAAAAGTATCGTTTGGTTTGGCATAGTGGCCAGCCCCACTTCAGGACTCAGAGAACAAACCTATTTATAATCAGGTCTCCTTATGTTATGAATTCCTCACCTGCAATTGAATATTCCAAATGTTGCTTCTTTTCTAGAATCAAGTATTCACAAGAACTGGACAAACTTCTTGCATATGGATATCTCCATGGAGATACATTTTTCAATTTATTAAATATAACAAGATTTAAGATACTTTCATTCTTGTCATCTGGTATGGTTTGCATTTTTTTTGCAATAGCTTAACCACAGGTCCCCTATCAATCGGAATGAGTCAATCCCGTAATGGTGTTTGTTATTATGTTATTATGGCAAAGTTTCGATTACTGCAAGAAAGATGTACACGTTTTGTGTTCCTCGGCCTAGTCCGTAGTGCGTAGGTATCTTTCAGCTCTGTTAATACCACGGTCTTAATTTTGTCTGGCTTTTCCAAATTGTAAAAATTTTTAATGCTTTGCATGAATTTCGCCTATATCCTCTTTAGAAAATTTTCTATTCTAAAAGTAATTTTTAGCGCTGAATCCAAGTCCGTCATCCGTTTCCTTCAATCAGCTCTGGTTTTAGAGATATTCCTGTTATATCATTTAAAAAACGTGCTTTTTCTTAATCTTTGGGGTTATATCCAATGAACTGTACATTTGTTTAGCAAAATTCAAATTGACTTCTAAAAGTAAGTTTTAATTACAAGTACAAAATTCAGTTAAAATCTTTTAAATATCTGTTTAATTCGATTCGAGAAATTCTTATCTTCACTTTCCTCTATAAAATTTAATAAAACTGCTAAAATGCTAAACACATAAAGGGATTTCTCGGAGAATACAGAATAAAGGAGAAGTTTAAACTAAATTTTGAAGAAGAAGATTAGTACTTACTTTCAGGAGTCAATTTAAATCTTGCTAAACAAAATTAAAGCTTATTGGATATGTATCCTTCAAAATTAAACTAGAACAAACAGAGTACACAAAATGGTTGAAAGAATGTTTCGATTCACCAGTGGAAGAATCGCTTTCGAAAACCTCAACCATTGACACTGTTGTTCAATATACCTTACTAGTGAAATGAGAAAAACACTGCCCTATATCTCGAAACATTAAACATGGTGCTATAGTGAACTTTAGAAACGAAGAACGGGGGTCAGAAAACTTTTCAATAAGGTTCTTAGTTTGGCCTTATTGAAAAGAGGAAGACTGGATTTTATATAGAGCCAGACTTAACTCTTACACCAAAGAATTAAGATGGATTCATGGGCTAGACACTTTGAATCCATTGAGAACACAAGTGAGGCGGCAAAACTTCGAAAGGTTATCACAGAGCAAATTATGTGGGCAATAAACTCGTTCAAACCCAAAGGTTAAAGTGGTCTTTATTCCAAAAGCTGGAAAACCGACACACTCGACCGCAAAAGATTACAGACCGATAAGTCTATCTTCGTTCCTTCTCAAGACACTGGAGAGAATTATTGATCTTCATGTTAGGGACCTTATCAATCCAAAACAATTTGTGCAACTACCAACAAGCTTACCTTAGAAGCAAGTCAGTGGAGACGGCGTTGCACGAAGTCGTTTCACATATTGAGAAAAGTCTCGAGTACAAAGAATATATTTTGGCAGCATTTCTGGACATCGAAGGAGCGTTTAACAACGTTAAAACGAAGTCCGTTAAATCTGTTTTGGAAGAAGTTGGAGTTGAATCTGCCATTGTGAACTAAATTTATACCATGCTCAATGGTAGAATCATAAACTGAAAACTTGGAAATAGTATTGTCTATATATATAAGAAAACAGTTATAAGAGGCACGCCACAAGGAGGGGTTATCTTTCCTCTCCTCTGGGTTCTCGTTTTTAACAAAATTCAGGAATCATGGCATTTAAATTGTTGCCTATGCAGATGATATAGTAATTTTGATATCGGGAAATTATCTTTCCACCATCAAGGATATTAAGAAATCAGCACTTAAAAATTTATCTTCTTGGACAGCACAAAACGGTCTCGGGGCTAACCCTACAAAAACTGAAATAGTTCTGTTTTCGAAGAGAAGGTATTCCTCTGAAACTTTCCAAAGAAGCTAAATATCACGGAGTATATTGACTCCAAGCTATCATGGAAAAGTATCAAAGAGGACAGAATGAGCACTTTGTGCTTTTTTACTTCGGTTCACGGTAGATCCACATCCAGTGGATGTATAAGGCGATTGTTCATCCCATACTTACATACCTATTGTTCTATCATGTAGTGGAAGGCTGTTTTAAAAATAAGCTATCTGAATAAGGTACAGAGATTAGCTTGTATAGAAATAACTGGGGCGCAGGGGTCTACGCTACAAGCAGGGCTGGAAATTATTCTAACCTTCCAGTCCTGGACGAGCACATTAGATGCACAGCAAACAAAAGCGCACTTCGACTGAAAGAACTGGGCTCTTGGAAGCACAGCACCTTTGGTCATGGGTCTATCTTGTAAAGATATGACACAGTTGCCGGACTCGATGTGTCGACTAACTACTTACCACCTCTAATAGATTTTAACAAACATTTCTCTATTTTAATACCCGAAAGGCAGGGATGGGACCACAACTCACAGTGAACAGGGTATCCCCTTCTACACCTATGGGTCAAAAATTGAAAAAGGAACAGGAGCTGGGGTATTCTGTGAAGCTCTTAATATCAGAGAATCATTTAAACTTCCAGATGAATGTAGTGTCTTTCAGGCTGAGATTTCCGCTATTGAAAAAGTGGCAGAAATGGTACACAAGAAAAAAAATGAGCTCAGCGGAGATCACATTTTACGTGGACAACCAAGCTGCTATGAAAGCAATAGCCAGCGAGACTATAAGATCCAAGGCAGTAGCAGTAGTTCTGAACAATATTTGCAACACTAACCTAGTCAAACTCTGCTGGGTTCCTGGACATAGCAATATAGAAGGGAATGATATAGCAGATGAACTGGCAAGGAAAGGGTCAATATCAAATAGAAACAGTAGTAGTTAATTAGATAAGGAACCAGACATCGCCATCGGCGTGACTAAAAGGAAAATAGACCTAACAACGAAAGAGCAAATCAATAACTCTTGGACGACCAAGAACGATTGCATAATCTCTAGAAGTTTATGGCCTAGAATTAATGAAAGAAAAATCGGTACATTTTATCGCTGAATAAAAAGAATATTAGAATCTTGATAGGTGTACTAACGGGTCCCTGCGCTATTCCCACAATAGCCACTAGAATGGGTGTATCCGCATCCGATTTCTGTAGAAGCTGTTAGCATTTCGAAGAAATAGAAACCATTAAACATCTGCTCTGTGATTGCCCAAACCTCCAAACAATTCCCCTCCGTTATTTTGGAAACAAGTTTGTTAGAGAAGTGGATGATTTAGCGCAGATATCAATGGTAAACATGCGAAAATTCATAGAAAGCATGGACTGGTTCGCAAACGAACCAGTCTATCTGAACCAGTAGTTTAGGAGCATCTCTGCTTTTATATCGTAAGGGGATCACAGTGGACCAATAGACCCCCGTGTATGCAACGGCCTTCCTCCTGTGACCCTTCCTTACCTAACCTAACCTAGCCTTCAAAATAACCAAAAAGTACGTGGCTTATTGTATACGGTAATATTTCAAAAACCAGAACTGCTTGGGAAAAACGATGACGAATTTGGATTAAGCGCCAAAAACTACCTGCAATGTCTAAAACCGTGTAAGCCTGTGCTGTGAAATTAAACAAAGCAATTAAAATTTTTTTAAATTTTTCATTAATTGGATTTTTCATTTTTGGGACTAATATTAGGTGGTGGTGCTGTAAGCTTCCACTGGATAATTTTTATTACGAAGGATGAAATTTTATATATACATGAACCTTTTTCCATTGTCTTTGCATTTCTGTCTTATATTTTGTAGGACTCAAAATATGGAAATATTTTAATCTTACCGCATGTTTCGCTTCTCTCACCTTAAAAACTTGGTTTTCCTACTCATGAATTCCTTCTGTGTGTACAGGCCCAAAATCACTTAAACCAGATTTTATATGAAAATTCTTCTTTTGTTTTTCATAATTTGTAAATTATTAATTTGTAATTAAAATTTCAGATTGTACTACCTGCATCAATTGTCAAAAATGCTCGTGATAATATTTACGTGGCGCTTTCTTATGGCACGATCGAAAAAACTTAACGACCTCTGGACAGCCTTTCTGCAAACAATTTTAAGAATGACTCGACTTTTACCACTCTTGTAATAAATAGTAATGTATGTAAATTAAACGGAAACAAATATTTATTTATAATTGCTATTTTTTTAATGTTGGATTTTTTCTATTAATATAATTAGGAGTGTTGTAAATTTTTTTTTTAAATTAATCCAATTACTTCAATATTTGCACTTAATTTGTTCTTTGTTTTATATTTTTACAAAAAACAATAAAATTTAAAAAAAAATTATTAGAAAAAATGAAAATATAGTCATATACTTATTAAAAATACAATATTATAATGTAAAGGGAAAGTAATTCAATATTTTTTATTTTAATAAGTTTTTTTTGTTAGAATGTAGCATACAAACAAAAAAGAACAGAAAGTTCTGTTAAACCAAATCCAATTTCTTTTATTATGCATTTAAACAAAAAAAAACATCATTCAAAACGAGGAATCAGAGTAATAACTTAGTATAATAACTAATAACAAACAAAATATAAAATTATTCTTATTTAGTAACAAAAAAAAACTAATTACACACATTAAGTGCTTGTTGACAAACAATATTATATTATTACAACAAACAAAAAATTCGATGAAAAACGAAACCTTAAAAAAGTTTTTTCCCCGAGGAAAAAATCAGGAAAAATTACTAAATAGTTATTATTTACCAATATTGACCTAAAAAAAAAAACATAAAATTAGATTCAAAATTTTTACATAAAAATGAAACAAAAATACTAAGAACATGTATATTTAATTACATTATATAGAATTATTGAAATAATACAAATTAAGTAAAGAACTTATAAAATAAATTTAAAAACAAAACAAAATCGTAGAACAAAAACGGAAAGACGCATTCATTCCATCCAAATACAGAATAATAAACGCATATAATTTTTGCGTAGACAAAAAAAAAACAAAAGAGAAACAATTGAAAAATAAATTCTTTCAAAATTAAATGCTATGGGAAAATAAGATAGATATTCTGCAGATTCAAAATGTTTTATTGTACAGTTAATTGATGTAAAAGCCATGCGGAGACCTAGGCTTTGGTACAATTAAATATAAAACACTTTCATGGTGAACACACGGGTTTGGATATACAAAGTATGCTTTTTCAATAACACAACGGATAAATGTATGTATATTAAAAATAAAAAAAAAAAAAAAACAAACAATAAATAAATTGTTGGTTTTGTTTTTTTAGAATGTAATTATTATTAGAAAATACAAAAATTGTATTGGGTTTTAAAATGTATGCATATTATGCTTAAAAACAAATTTTGTTGAATTTTCATTTATAATTAATATATTACTTTGTCTTTGAATGTACTCTAAAGCTTTGAATTTGCTTCGAGACTTCTTTACAGCTAAAAATCAATAAGTAAAAGTAACCAAAATCAAGGAAATTTAATGTTTTTTTCTTTCTTCTGTTTATCTCCTATCGGAGACCAAAGTTATGAAGGTGGGTTTGCCTGAATAAATAATTTCATTCCTTTTTAAGTAAAAAAAGGCAGTCTTTTTTTCGTAGTGTTATGGCTAACCGTTTTTTATTGAATTTTTCTTAAGGCTTTCTTGCCACTATGTAAAGATTGCATTTTTTAGACGGGTGGTTTTCAATCTGGCAATATTTTTTCGGAGTTGGTCTTTTTGATAGCTGTTGTCACTTGATTTATTCTCAGTGTGGTTTGCCATTTCATAACAAATAGGCATTGATACTCCTGAACAACGTTTGCAAATTGTGGAAACCATAACAATGGTTCGGTTCGCGACGCATCGCGAAACAATCAATTATTTGAAAGAGCCTTTAGCTGAGCGCATTATTCCGCATCGTGGGGTTATTTTTTGTGGAGTTATGTGAAATCGCTTGTCTACGAAGATAAACCCGAGACGATTGACGCCTTAGAAGAGATTATTCGGCGCCTCACCAAAAGTTTCCTTCAGTAAATTTATGAAATGACAAACCAAGCTGAGCATAAATCAAGGGACAGCTGTCAAAAATGCCAACTCCGAAAAAAGTATTTCCAGATTTAAAACCATGCGTCTAAAAGAAACACCCTTTACAAGGAAATGTATATAAATTAAATCTCCTTATTTAATTCATTATTATTATTATTTTATTTGCTTGGTGCTTAGCATAAAATCAATCGGAAAAAGTATGTTGATAAAATAAAATCGCACATTTTTGTTTTATATCTTCAGTTTAAAGTGCTGTAACATCTTGCAAGTAAAATGATTGCTTCAAGTAAAACTTCCATGATGTGAAGACCTGAAAAGTAAGTAAGTGATTTACTTGCGAGCAAGTACTTGCTGCAAGGAAACTTGCCTGGTATGATGACCCAAATAAGTACTTGCAAGCAATAAATAGCTGCAAGTGATTTAAAGCTGAAAATTGCCAAAATTGATGAAGAGTATGTGAAAGAGAAGATTCCAAAATGTTAGAAGGCTAAGTGGAAGACAAAGGGTGTCAATATTTCCGAAAATTAACTGATTCGGCCACTTCTGACAATTTGTCAGTGTATTCTTGTACGTTTTATGTGATCAAACTCCAAAAGGCAGAAGGTACACTGGGGGACTTGTATTTTTTTAATTTAAAATAACAGCACAGAAAAAAATAAATTTTTAACAAGTAAATACCTATATTTTATATGAAAAGGTTTAAAATTTATAACAAATTTATATTTGTATGTATATACATTAGGGTGGGTCAAATTTAACGAACTTGCTTTGATTTTCTTGATACCATAAGAAATTGGTAGCTTGGGGCTCAAAAAATTCTCTAAAAAAATTAGCTCAAAGTTTTAACGTTTAGAGGTCCCTCATCACCATTTTGTTTTTTTCATACAAATTGTATGGGAAAATGTTGGAAGAAAATTTGAAATTTTATAACTTCCTAACCATTGAACATGGAAGAAATTCAGTGACATTTTTGAATAGAAAATTGAATGTTCTAAACAAAAGTTCAATAACAAAAATTAGATAGGAGTTACCGTTTAGAAGATAATGGGTGCTAAAACCAAAGTTGTTGACATTTCACGTTTTTAAATGAACTAGGCATTTGAATTTTATTTAATGACACTAATCATCAAAACATGCTTTTCTATAGATTTCAAGTGTCTTAAACTCGATTCTTCGATTCTGAAGTCAGAAATATTCCATCGGATTACGTTTTTAAGATATTCCCGTTATAAAATCAAAAAACCCGTTTTTCGCAGTTTTTCAGTCTATATCGTATAATTATCTAAGAGCCAGTGGTCGGCAGACATTCGGTATTTCAGTACAATTTATATTTAGTGGAGGCGTTATATCAAACTTCTTGACCATGGAATGGGCATTCCAAATCCAAAGTTTAAGTACCTCTGGAAGCATCGGTGCACAGTGGGATGAGAAGTGATTCTAGTGCGCCAAAATGTGTCTAAAAAACGGTCTCTAAAATGCGAAATTTTGTCAGGGAATGTTGTCAATACCTGGGTATGAAAGATTCGAGTACCAGTTTTTGTAAAACTGCATGCACATTTTTGTAATTCCCAGTATCTTGGAAGGTTATGAATAATCTTCATTATGAAGTCAAATTACTGCTTTTTTTAAAGGATGAATATTTGTTAGAATTTTTGATCACGTTAACCAATAGTACCATCATTAAAAACAATCAATTCCAATAAAATTATTTCACTGGTTGTTTGTTGTTTTAAATCATTTTATTCATAAATTTTTTATGTGATTTTTTTTCTTTCTAAAGTCCGCCGAAAACCCGGAATATCATGGGACCTCTTACCTATACTTCTATTAGCTAATCCAATAGGTATACTAATACTCCTATAAAAATCGATACCAACTACCAACAACTAACAATTTTTTTTACTGTTTTCTTTTAATGATAGATAATGTTATTTTATTAAAATCAAAGTAATAATACAAATTTTCTTATTCAAAATGATTTTTCTCGTTCCGTTCAAACTTGGCTTACATTTTTTTCTTGTGCGGATAACGGTTTTCCCGCAGTGAATTATCAAACGTGTTTTTTTTATTTTCAAGTTGTTTTATTCAACTTTTTTATAAGTTTATTCGAAAAACACGTTATTGAGTGTATTTTTTTTTTCTTTTTATAGAAATCCAGTTTATATTCTTAAAATTAAATTTGTTTCACACTAAAGCTTTCTTAAAGTTCTTAACAAGAAATGAATGTTGTGAATGGGATTTTATCCAATAGAAGTGATTTCAAAACACTTGTTGCTACTTGAAAAAAAAAATTTAAACTGTGCAAAATTATATGAAATGCAAATCAAGTACCCGTAGGTTGTTCGATATAAATTTCCAGTATGGAAAATTTTTATTCTCGAAAACTTTTCAAACTGAAAAGTAATATAAATGAAAAGGGAAATATATACATATTTAAAGCAAAAAAAAAATATCTTCGAAAAAGAAAAAAAAAACGAATTTTCTGGAAGAAAATTATTGAATTCGCGTTGAATAGGAAAAAATATATATGTAAGTTATTTAAATATCGAAAGTCATTTGAATACCTTTCTTGGTTGTCCCTGCAAAATTCCTGATATAAAAACTAAGGAAAACAATAAATCAAGAAAACTTAAAGCAGTGTCTCCATGGAGCATGCAGATCTGACCATTTGTTCCCCCACATGTGAATTTTTAAATAAGAGCATTAAGCATTAGTTTAAATTCAGTGTAATGTGGAACAATTTTAAATTACCGAAGCCTCTTAAAAAGTACCCAATAAATTAAACTCCGTTATATCAAAATGATACCTTCAAGAGCTTTAATCCAAAAACGGTATTTGCTTGTTAACAGTTGTGTTCCTGGATAATTTGAGACATTTTTTTTGTTTTAAATGTTAATTGTTCCTTTTTTTTTTTGTTTACTTATGATAAATTAATTTAAATATTTATAATTTCTCTTAACTCAATTTCTAATTAAATTTGATTTAATCTCTTAACCTTAAATGTTTTGTGTTAAAATATTTGTTGTGAGTGAAGTTACGTAAATTTAATTTTAATCAAATCCAACAGGACCAAGAATATGTGCGCACATCGTAAAGGATTCATGTAAGTGCTTATTAATTGTTTATCTACATATATCAGGAATTCACAACACACAACAGATATTAATTTCCATGATTTTTTTTTTGATTTTTTTTATTCGATTTTAGTAATTAATTTACTTTAGTACCAGTTTTATAACAGATTTTAGTTGTTTAAGTCCTCAATAGTTGGATATATGCCTTATTTAATTAAATAAAATGTCAAGTTAGACAAATCATAGGCAACCGATGCCGTTGTCCTAGTTAGACAACCTTAGGGCAACAGTAGACAAAGTTTATTAATAACTTTTTGGAGTTGGACGGCTGTCTAAAGTTAGACAAAGTTTATAAATACGACTGTAAGTGTTTAGTATGAGAAATTGAATAATTTTATTTGGGGATTGTTGGGTGTCGAAAGGTCAAGTGGTATTATATGAAGTAGGTTCTCTAGGGGTGACACTAAATCATGAGTCAATGTACTTAGGATATAAAACATCAATTTGTCCATTGTCTTGTCATAGCCCAACAATGTCCGTCTGCGAAAACGTCTGATTCATCAGAAAGTAGAGAATATTTATGGATGTTCTGTCCTGGCATTATATTTGATTTGTTGTTCTTGTTTCCTCACTTGCAAGAACCCTCCCCAACGACCACGATACCAAACCAAATTATACTTTTGTAAGTATCGTCTCGGTATCGTCAAAATCGAAAAATGTCAGTATCGTCTCGGTATCGGTCTCGCTCTCGTATAACTCAGTCTCGTTTGATCTCGTATAACAAAGTCTGGTCTCGGTATCGGTATCGGTCTGGTCGGGTTTTGGTCTGGTCTGAGTCGCAAACCAGAATAAAATGCATGACTTGGTTACATGTTCTTAATCTAGTAGTTGACTCGCTTGGTATTTTTAAGATTTAAGACAAAAATCATTATTATAAAAGACGGTTTTTTTTTTTTTAACTTAAGTTTGATTAGTTTTGACTTAACAGTTTTTTAACGGCTTGTTTAACAATGTTTGATAAAGTTCCGATTAGGAATTCAGCATGCAAATTTTGGCGTGGAGTAATAAGTTTACAGGAAAACAATGCGCACAAATATTGTATGGATTTAACTAAAATCACTTTCTCACCAAAGAAAACCAAGTCTTAAAATTGGATCCAAGTTGTTGGTTTGAAAGAACGCCAGAAAAAGTTAAACGGGCGTAGCAGCAGGCAGTTGTAATTAAAATTACTGCCTTAACCTTCTCCCTGCTAAGGAGAAAAGCTCAGAAAATGTCATCAAAATCATTGGAGCCTTTTCCGAGAAACCAATTACAAAAGTTGTTTGTTTGTAATACATAAATCAATAATAATATTCAAAAATCTATATTTTCTGCCAATACCAAACGATACTACTGAGAGTATCGGTAAATTTCGGTACAGATATCGTCTCGGTATCATGTCGATTTCCGATACCGATACCAAACGATACCGAGACTTTTCTGGTATCGTGGCTAGCCCTACCGACGAGCTATGTCTTTCAAGCATGCCAACGTAAGTCAGGAGCTCTGATGTAAAAACTATATTTATGTCCACACATAATGAAAAAAAATTGGAATAACATGAAACAAAATAAAGGTAATCGAGGAATATTCAATTTTTTGCATATATAAATTTAATAAATAAAAGATTAATTTAAATAACTTAAAACACTTCTTTTATTTATTTATTTACTTACATATATGCATTTCGGAAGCTATCATTAAGCTAGAACTACAATGCTCGGAGGGGCCCTTCAGTGGTCGGAAGAAATCAAGCGAACACACGGAAAGCATATGGCATGGCTATAATTGCGAAGTGGAGCGTTTCGTCAAGTTTCGTGCACTCCGGAGTGCACCTCACTTGAGTAAAACTGACATTTGGTGAACTATGAATGCCAAAAAGAGATAGTGGATAAGTACAGTATAGGTCTGTTCCCCTTTTGACGATACGGAAAGCTACTTTTTGTTGGTTTTTGACATTAGCTTCAGTGCCCTTCCGACAATTATAGTTCTACGACCTTTATAGTTCTAGCTTCAGACTCAATAAATCATCGTGTAATAGGGGTCCAAAAGAATAAAATATACGTCTGTCCGCGAACCTCCCAAAACTACGAATTCCTACGAATTAAGCCCAAAGTTTTGTCAAATCTCAAACAGATATTGTATATGCCTGTTTGATAACATCGAATTTTTTTTTTCCTTTGAGTATATAACGGGTGATTTTTTAGCTGGTTTGGTTTTGGCAATACTGGTTTTGACAGCTGACGTGTGTTTAGTACCTTGTGTCACTGTCAAACAGCTTCAGTTTGATTTGCAATTTAACCATGGATCATCTTACAAATGAACAACGCTTGCAAATTATTGAATTTTACTATCAAAATTCGTGCTCGGTTCGAAATCGAAAAATCGAAAAATTGTGTTCAGCGATGAGGCTCATTTTTGGTTGAATGGGTACGTAAATAAGCATAATTGCCGCATTTGGAGTGAAGATCAGCCAGAAGCATTGCAACAGCTACCAATGCATCCCGAAAAAGCCACTGTTTGGTGCGGTTTATGGGCCGGCGGCATTATTGGGCCATATTTCTTCAAAGATGATGCGAATCGCAGCGTTACTGTCAATGGTGAACGCTACCGAGCGATGATAACGAACTTTTTTTTGCCCGAAATGGAAGTTCTTGACTTGCATGATATGTGGTTTCAACAAGACGGTGCCACATGCCACACAGCACGCGAAACAATGGCGCAATTGCGAGGCGAGTTTGGTGAACAGTTAATTTCACGTTTCGGGCCGGTCAATTGGCCGCCTAGATCGTGCGATTTGACACCATTAGATTATTTTTTGTGGGGGTATGTCAAGGCTAATGTCTATAGGGACAAGCCCGCTTAGATTGACGCACTGGAAGCCAACATCCATGCATTCATTCGTGAGATACCGGCCGATATGTGTGAAAGAGTATGCCAAAATTGGACTCAGCGGATGGGCTACCTGAGACGCAGCCGTGGTCAACATTTGCATGAAATTATCTTTAAACATTAAATTGCAAGGTTCAAACTATCGATTCAAATAAATATTTCATTCATTTTTTTGAATTTTTTGTGTTTTTTTTTTTTTAAGTTCTAAACCTCTTAAAAAATCACCCGTTATAATATGGAGGGCTCGCTTCTATACTTAAAGCATTGTAGTACTTGTAGCGTAGATAGGGGACGCTATTTCACTTTCTGTAAATTAAGGTGACAGCCATCAGCCATTTATAAAAAGTCCAGCAGTCAAGTCTTAAGGAAATTTTAGTATTTTATCTCAAAATTGTATTTGTTTTTATTGTATATCATTTTTTTGCTGTTTACTAAAAAGAGCCATTTATCAAACACTTATCTGAAAAGCGTGATGTTTTCGCCACTTTGTCTCTTACAAATTTTGCACTCTCTCGACATTATTTCCTGTTTGATTTTCTTATTCATGATTTAATTGTTTACAAAAAAATAATAAGTGTATTCATGCAACGATGTAAACTATTCGACGTAGTAATTTTTTTTAGTTTGCAATGCACGTTTCATGAACACCCTTTTGCGTAAACATCGTAAACTAATCCGTTGTTTGTTTAACGTCAAATAAAATGATACTTTCGTCCAATTTTGTTTTCAATTTTTATTATTTTTCTTTTAATTGTATCCTTCCTCAGCCATTTTGATTAAAATGTTTCTCGTTTTGATGTTTTCATTTTTTGTTTGATTCTTTTTTGTTCAGAATTAGTTTAAAAGTTTACCACGTTTACCATTTTTATTTACGATACAAATTCATATCGGAAAGTTTACGATTTGTTGGAAAAGATTTCTCATACAAATGACAGTTCGTTTACGGTGTAGTAAACTTTCCGACGATTACGATGTTTACAATAGTTTTCCGACTTTGCATGAATACCCTTAATGTTTCATTAATTTACTACTATTATTAATTTATCTGTCCATACACTTTTATCCACATTCCCTTTAAATTTACTTTTCAGTCCTTATCCCTCTTTCCACAAAACACAACACAACATCAGAACAATTTGTTTCGGCTGGCGGCTGTCACTTTAAATTAGACAAACTTGAGCTGCGCCCCCTATGATGGTTACGAATTTGAAATAGAAAGGAGCTCTCCATATTATATGCTTGTTTGGTAACGTGAAATTTTCACCAAACTTGGGTTTTTTTCTATGGTTTCTGACAGCAAATAGTGAAAATTTGTGAAAATTTGCAAGAAATTTCACGTTCACAAACATACCTTATAAAGGGTGGTTAAATTTTATTCGACATTTCTCAATTTCAGTCTAATTCAATTTGAACCAAGAAAGATACGCAATCGACCAATCGAAAGATACACAATCCAATGGTGACAAGAAATGGCAACAGTGGATGATCAATTTTCGAAGAAAATCATCTTCAGTGATGAGGCACATTTTCACCTCAGTGGATTCGTCAATAAGTAGAATTGCCGCATTTGGGCGAATGATAATCCAAGAGTAATTGTTAAAAGACCATTGCTACCACAAAAAATGACTGTTTGGTGTGGTTTATGGGCTGGTGGCATCATCGGGCCGTATTTTTTTTTTCCGCCTCAGCGTCATAGAAAATTTGGTCCATTGGATGAAGGTGTGCCGCCGAGGTCGTGTCGCCTATATGGCCAATATTTTGTTCCATACATAATTGAACCATGCCAATATTATCATAATAAAAAGATATGACAATAATTTCCTAAATAATTTGTGTTTTATTCAAAATCAAAATCGGACCTTAAAATTTAACCACCCTTTACCCAAAGTTTTTTTCAGAGGTTTCTGGAGCAAATTTTGAAAATTTTCAAGAAATTTCACGTTAACAAACACACCTTATATTAAACGAGTTTATTTGGTTAGATTCGGAGAATACGCAGATCTCTGATTTGCTGTTCTCAGGAACATAAATGGCCTAGTTTAACAAGCAGGCGTCAAATTTTGACAGTTTAGTTATTACTTTTTTTTCGCTGGGGCTAGTTCTTCTGCTGAAGTAATTTTTTTTATAGAGTAATTACATAGGTAAAAAGTAAAAAAATTAATTTTTTGATTAATTCATTGTAAAAAAGATTTCATTATAAAATTATTTAATAAAGTTTTTCTTATTTAAAAACATCGGCACTGCTTGTTGACGTCGCATTAACTTTGCCAGCTTGTAAAAAAGGTAATTATTCTGGTGTATGCTGTACCCTCCCTGATTTCTATTTTTTTCTCTTAGCTCTCCAATATGTCGGATTCTGAGGCAAGTAATATGTCTGATAGTGGATCGGAAGATGGAAGTATGGCCTCTAATAAATCTCAACATAGCGCTAGGTACAAACAAAAGAATGTAGGTAATTAAAAACTTAAAATATCCAAACTTTCTTTTATTGTAGGTCTCGCTCAGTTTCGCGGTCAAGGTCTCCCTCTAGGTCCAGATCCCGATCTAGATCCCGTTCCAAGTCCGCAGGATCACGTTCAAGATCTCGTTCTGCATCCGCTGGATCTGGATCAGGGTCGGATATAGCTGTGAATCGTCGTCGTCAACGAAGTCGATCGCGCGATGATGATGAAGAAGGTGAAGAAGAACAGGAGCCGGAGGGAGAAGATCTGGATTCTGAAGAGTACGACGAAGAGGAGGATGACGAAGTTGGCCCAAAGAAAAAGAAGAAGAAAGAGAGATTTGGAGGCTTTATCATTGATGAGGCTGAAGTGGACGACGAGGTAGACGAAGATGACGAATGGGAAGAAGGTGCCAATGAATTGGGAATTGTTGGTAATGAAATCGACGAACTTGGTCCAACAGCCAGGGATATTGAAATAAGAAGACGTGGCACAAACCTTTGGGAGTAAGTTCTTCGTTTTAAAGTGGTTTCGTAAAACTGACATAGTATTTATTCCCAGCACACAAAAAGAAGACGAATTAGAAGAATATCTTAGGAAGAAATATGCCGATGAATCTGTAGCAAAAAGACATTTCGGTGATGGTGGGGAGGAGATGTCGGATGAAATTACCCAGCAAACATTGCTTCCTGGAATCAAGTAAGTGTAATATTTAACGTTTTATTTTTTGTAAGGGCAAGATAATTTATTATTTTTCTAAGGGACCCTAATCTATGGATGGTCAAATGCCGCATTGGTGAAGAGAAGGCCACAGCTCTGTTGCTAATGAGAAAATATCTAACTTATCTGAATACCGATGACCCAATGCAGATTAAGGCAGTCGTAGCCCCGGAAGGTGTAAAGGGTTACATTTACATTGAGTCCTACAAGCAGACGCATGTTAAGAGTGCAATTGAAAATGTGGGTAATCTTCGTATCGGAAAATGGAAGCAAGAGATGGTTCCGATCAAGGAAATGACTGATGTGCTAAAAGTAGTCAAGGAACAAGTTGGTTTAAAGGTAAAGCAGTGGGTGAGGTTGAAGCGTGGTTTGTATAAGGATGATATTGCTCAAGTCGATTACGTTGACTTGGCACAAAACCAAGTACATCTGAAACTTTTGCCACGTATTGATTATACACGGATGAGAGGAGCTCTAAGAACTACTCAAAGTGTAAGTACAATAAATCATAATAAATAATTATCGCATGTTAACTAATAGCTATGTTGGAAATTGTATTTCATTTTTAGGAAGCTGATAGTGCTAAACGTAAAAAAAAACGTCGCCCACCAGCAAAACCCTTCGATCCAGAGGCCGTGCGGTGAGTAATTATTTGTATTTTTTAAAACTTTTTCTTAATATAATTTGAACAACAAAAGGAATAACTGCTATTTCAATTAGCAAATTTTGCAAGCAAAAGAAAACTAAACTTTAAATTCGTGTGTCTTTAATTTCCTTAAAATATTTGTATGTAAGCTTAAAGTATCCATAAGCCTTTTTTGAAAAATCGTTTATATTATTCACATATACCAAAATCCCATTTCATGGTGTCCCGAAAGTCAGGGATAGTCAGGGCACACAATTTTGGTCAGGGAATTCGGAAAGCGGTCAGAAAATTTTGTTTGTATCAATTTTTTTAAATTCGATTTCTTTCACTTTTTCCTGCGTATAGATGTCAACTCAGTTTAGAATAATTGTGATTAAAAAGAATTTAATTTAATCATTGCAATGAACTATACCAAAGGTAAAGTCGTCAATCTGTTAAAATAAATAGGCGTGTCTCACCTGATAAAATCTCCGAGCGCTAATAGAATTTTTCTAGTGACCTTCAATCCAAATGCGTTTCGCCCAGGTACAACAATTCGGCTCATCAGTTAGATGTTGTTGTACCCTTCTTTTATTATATTTTTCATTCAATTCATAAGTTCAGCATGAGAACTATTCGAAAAACCTCTTTTTTTTACAATTCAACGGAGAATCTTAGTCCACCGGATTATTCCGCCTCCGCCAAATTGACATTGAGCGCTCAGTGAGATTTTATTTGGTGGACTAACCTCATAATTTGTTTTTAATTCGTGCAGTTATTTTTTTTAGTAAAAAAAAAACTTTTTACCAAAAAGTTCATAATACGTACAATAGTACACTGATTTTTTATCAAAATCGTTTTTGAGATGAATGAGATTCTCCTTAAGAGTTGTTTGGAAAGTACCGTTATTTTTTGAGATTAAAAAAAATCTATTTTACTTCTGGAGAATCCTAAATTACCTATGTACATATATCGCAAGTAAAAATTGATAACTGAAATAAGACATTTTAACACGAACACTAGATTCTTCAGATGGTATATTTTTAGCGAATATATTTGGTTCAAAACCTCAAAGGCTTTTATTGATATGGCTTATAATGTTATGCAAATGACTTTACTTTTTATGTCGTTGGCCCTTAGATTATTAAGGCAGTGAAGCTTAAAAATATTATTTAAGAAAATAAAGGTTAATACTGTTAAAAATTTATCAAAACAAATTTGTGCACAAAACTGCGGCAGCAAATATCTGTTAGTTAATAATATTATTTATTACTATAATAATGTAACTATATGTAACTATATTTATGTTTTGTACAGTGCAATTGGAGGTGAAGTTCATTCTGATGGTGACTTCTTGCTTTTCGAAGGAAATCGCTATTCGCGTAAAGGATTCCTTTACAAAAATTTTACAATGTCAGCTATTTTGGCAGAAGGTGTCAAACCAACACTTGCTGAATTAGAAAGATTTGAAGAACAACCAGAAGGTATTGAAAGCATTGACCTCTTAACTTGAAATATGTATTTTATATACATATATAACGTTTCTTAGATGTTAACTTGGAGATCGCTGCTGCTTCAAAAGATGATCCAACAGCAGCTCATTCCTTCTCAATGGGGGACAATGTTGAAGTTTGTCTCGGTGATTTGAAAAATTTGCAAGCTAAAATTATAGCAATCGATGGAGGCATGATCACAGTCATGCCAAAGCATCAGGATCTTAAAGATCCTTTGATCTTCAAAGCAAATGAACTTCGAAAATACTTCAAGACAGGAGATCATGCTCGAGTTTTAGCTGGTCGCTACGAAGGTGAAACCGGTTTGATTGTTCGTGTTGAACCAACAAGGATCGTACTAGTTTCTGACTTGACAATGCATGAGCTGGAAGTACTTCCCAGAGATTTGCAACTATGTTCCGATATGGCAACAGGTGTTGATTCATTGGGCCAGTTTCAGTGGGGTGATTTAGTTCAGTTAGAGTAAGTTGAATGAAGTATTATATAAATAGAATCATTGTCTTACCGAGTTATTTTTAAAATAGTCCTCAGAATGTTGGTGTTATCGTTCGTTTGGAACGTGAAAACTTCCATGTACTCAATATGCATGGCAAAGTCATTGAATGTAAACCTACGGCATTGCAGAAAAGGAGAGAAAACCGTAATACAATTGCATTGGATGCGGAAGAGAATCAAATTCGTCGCAGAGATATAGTGAAGGTCATGGAAGGGCCACATGCGGTAAGAACAATTAAAGAATAATAACAAAAAATATAAATTTAAATTTTGTATTTCAGGGTCGTTCTGGAGAAATTAAACATCTGTATCGAAGCTTGGCATTCTTACACTGTCGTATGTACACAGAAAATGGAGGAATTTTCGTGTGCAAGACACGTCACTTGCAATTAGCCGGAGGAAACAAATCCCAGGCCAATACAATGGGCTCATTAGGTGGTATGGGATTTATGTCGCCCAGAATTCAGTCGCCAATGCATCCGTCTGGTGGACGAGGAGGACGTGGAGGTAATCGAGGCGGAAGAGGAGGCTTCCGTGTAACCAGAGATCGCGATATTTTGGGAAAAACTATCAAAATCAGCGGTGGATCATACAAGGGCTCAGTTGGTATTGTAAAAGATGCAACAGAAAGCACAGCACGCGTAGAATTGCACACCTCGTGCCAAACGATTTCAGTTGATCGGAATCACATTGCCATTGTAGGAGTTCCTGGCAAAGAAGGAGGCAGTGTCTCCACTTATGGACGCACTCCAGCTCGCACACCTGGTTATGGCTCACAAACTCCAGTTTATGCAGCTGCAGGCTCGAAGACGCCATTGCTTGGCAGTCAAACTCCTACATGGGATTCGGAGGGTCGTACACCTTACAGTGGGGCTATGACTCCGTCTCATGATGGCAGCATGACTCCGCGTCATGGCGCTTGGGATCCTAATATTACGAATACACCAGCAAGAAACAATGATTATGACTACAGCATGGAAGAACCCAGCCCAAGTCCAGGTTACAATCCAAGCACCCCTGGCTATCAAGTCAGTACACCATTTGCTCCACAAACTCCTGGAACCGTCTACGGCTCGGATAGAAGTTACAGCCCTTACAATCCAAGTCCAGCTCCTTCTCCTTATCCAGTCGGCTATATGAGCACTCCATCTCCATCGAGCTATTCTCCTAATACCCCCGGTGGCGCTCCACAGTCGCCATATAATCCCCAGACTCCAGGAGCCAGTTTGGACTCTCACATGGGTGATTGGTGTACCACAGACATTGAGGTAAAGATTCATACTCATGACGATGCCGACTTAGTTGGACAAACTGGTATAGTTCGAACTGTTTCAAATGGTGTTTGCTCTGTGTTCTTGCGGAAGGAGGATCGCAGTGTTTCGATTATTAGTGAACACTTGGCACCAGTGCCACCTGAAGTTGACGATGATTTCAAAGTTATTTATGGAGATGATCGCGAGTTGACTGGAAAAGTTATCTCAGTCTCTGATAAAGACACTAGCATTTGTAAAATAAATGGCGACGTTACTATGATTCCCACATCCCATCTTTGCAAAATGAAAGTCGACTGATTGGATTCTATCAATTAATAAGCATCGGATAACTTAGACACATAACATGCGACATAATAATATTATATAATCAGCTCAATGTTTAATTCTTTCTCCAGAGTAAAAATTATGAAATTATTGAAGATCAATGTTTGTGTCATTATTTATTTTTCTCTTTATATTTTCAAGTTAAGTTTTGCTGGATACCTCATTTCGACTAGCTTCAATTTGGTACTAAAGTCAAATCAACCAAACCTGTGCACCATGAGCTTCCAAAAAGAGTTGTACGCTTACTCACAGTCTAAGGACTTTGACGGAGAACACAATACAGATGTTCTGATGTTCGCCCTATAAGCAATTTGCAAATTGTTTTGAAACTTTTTATTTTTTTCGCAGGGAACTATACCAAAAAAAAGCGATTTCTCCAAACTTTCAGCTTTTGTTTTGAACAGTTTTTCAATGGATTGGGTTTCAAATACAATAAACTATTGATTTTATTATTTGTTTAAAAAATAATCAGCCTTATTGTGAGTTTCGCCCGCAAAATATTTCACCCGAAAAATGTGTGTTCCTCCAGAATTGTATAAGCTATTCAGAGTTATTGTGAGTCTCAACCAAACAATATGCCACTCGAATTGATATTTCACTTTTCGACTTCTGTGAGTTTAACCCGAAAATGTTCAATGTTCGAAAACTACCCTTATTGAATAGTCCTTATTTCGGGCGAAGAGAATCGTAATTTAGAGCTTGTTTTTTTTGGCGGCGGACGAAAGATTTTTTGTAAATAATTGAAGGGGAGTGTAAATTGAATGGGGTAAACATTGTCAGTCTAATTGTGAGTTCATATTTCGAGAGAAATGTATTGAAATTAAGAACTAAAATATTCACTAATTTGTTAATGGAGAAAGAAAGGAAAACAATGGGAACTGTTGCCCTTGGCGCAAGTTTTAATATATACATTTCGCCCAAAATATGAACTTCAATAAGGTTCACAATTTTTAGTCTATTTAATGTATAGGTCAGGCAATCTAAGCTAAAAATACCCTAAACATGGGCAAAATTGCAACAGAAACTTTTTTGATAGACTTTTGTTCAGTATCCATTGGTAAACAACATATCGGCGGCTTAGAGTGTAAAGCGGCTGACTCCACATTTTTTTTACCATTATAGACCACTTCAAAAATTGCTAAAAAAATAGAAAGGTCTATCAAATCTTTTTAATTTCACTGAATTTGGCAATAACGAGTGTTTATTATATTTTATATTATATATATATATATATATATATATATATATATATATATATTATATTGTATATGTAATTTTGGTTTTATTCAAGTAATGCGAACACTTTGTTTAAAATATTTGTTTGTAAAAAATGCAAAATGCATCGACTCTTAGTCGATGATATTCAAAATCGGACAAAATCCGTCTATGGGAACACCCTCAAAAACGGATTTCAAAATGGCGTATTGATTTGTGTGTTTTAGGTTTATATTTTTACTACGCTGTTTTTAACATTTTTTTCTGTACAGAAATCAGTTTCTTATCCTAGTAAAGGTCCATGAAAGTAACCAGTCACTCATTCCTCTTGTCATGAGCAAAAATGACACCCCTATTAAATTCATTCAGTTATACTATCAGACACTACTGCGTCAGTCTTTTACGTCTCCGGAAAAACTAGTTCTTTCAACACCTCCACAGGAGTTCCACAAGGTTGCATCTTGAGCATCATGAAAACATTTGCACGTCTGCAAAGTACAAAGTTTTTAACGCCACGATCAATACCTGCTTATGCTATGGAGGTGAAATTTTTAACTGCTCTTTTGACTGCTCTTATGTAGAAGAGTTTGAAAAAGTACAACGATCCTTTTTTAAACGCATTTTTAAACTGCCAAATGCAACTCCAACTTATGCTATTTCCGTTGCTTTTAACTTGTATAGCTTTATTTAATAATTTCTTCCTGTCACATCAGTATGTTAATTGTTGATAGCATTTACGACATCAACGGGCGAAAAGGGGTGCTCGGTGTAAATTTAACCCCCAACGCCCCGAGTGAACTAAATCTCATTTGTGCAAGCTTGTGCTTATCGATTTTTGATGTATAAATATTTATATGCTATGTATTTATGTTTTTTATTGTTTTTATTTTCTCATTCTTCATTATTATTTCTTTGTTTGACTTATTTTGTAATACTATTGTTATAACTCATAACCATATATCAACAATTTGATTTGTTTTTCTAAATACTATGTGTAGACTTTGTACCATGATCACTCAGGCAGACGGCGTTTTTTGGCCATGCCATAATTTATTGTAATAATTATAAAATACAATAAATCTAAATCTAAATCTACTGAAAATTAGTCAAGTCTATCATTTCTCTTGGGCCATTACTGGGAATGGGACATGGCTTAGAGGGGCTCGTGATAGGAGGTGTTTCTTTTTGTCATTAGTTTTTTGTGGACTAAAAGTAACAATTGGTCGTGTCCAATTGCTATGGGAAAATTAAGACTTGGGAGCCGGGGGTCATAACTGGCAGCGAATATCAAGACTGGGGTGTTTCATGATCAAATATCCGCAACAGATTACTACACACAAAAACAGTTCAAATCACTTTGAATACCGTTTTTCAGGGTGTTCCTATTTTGGATATGCTTTTTGGTAATGTTTACGGTATTATTAGCTTAATTTGTTTGGACTAAATAAATACATTTTTTTCTCTAGTGATTTAAGGTATATTTAGATAAGATAAATCTATCTATCTATCTATCTTCTATCTATATATATAAAAATGAATCCCTATTTCCCTTTGTGACGCAATACCTAAAGAACGGCCTGACTGATTAGGATAATTCTTTCAAAGTAATCTTTAGCATTGGTCAGGGAGTGTTTATGTGAAGTTTGGTCAAATTCGGTTTTTCGGTTTGCCGCAAAAGATGTAGAAAAGCACTCTGGGTACCTGTATTATATAAAAACAAAAAATAAGTCAATTGAGTTTGAAAACAAATCAATCAATTATGAAATTTTGTTTTCACAAAATAAAAATAATTCAATCGGAAAATGTTTAGTCAGCTTTTTGATAACTGTTTCTTCATCACGGTAACATATTTCATAGAAATCACGCATTACATTAAAAGTTTAAATTAATAACGAGTTTCGGTAAGTTTAACACATGGTATTTATGGTTATATATATATAGAAAAAATTAAGGAGTCAAATTTTTTATTTTCAGTTCAATTTTGATTTTTTAAAATGACTTTTACTAAACGTATAAACTTAGGTCGCAGAACTCGCAATTCTGCAAACCAAAGATATTTAAGATCATGTCAAACTGACAAGCAACGCGAAGGACAAAATGAAGTTGAACGGAATCGATGGAATCGAATTAGAAATGTAGCGTTTAAGCCCCATCGATTACAGTTCACAGCAAATAGTTGATATTGGACGAATGAACTTTGTGTGTCCACATTGCAAGGCGTTTAAGTTTAAAAATGAAGCCCCTGCATTGTGTTGCGCGAGTGGCCAAGTCAAATTGACGCCATTGGTACCACCACCAGAGCAACTACTTTCATTGATTACCGGAAATGATCCAGATTCTTTACATTTTTTGACTAATATCCAGCAATATAATAATTGTTTTAAAATGCCGTCATTTGGCGCAACAAAAGTTATTAGAGATAATTTCATACCTTCTTTCAAGGTGAGTATAATCGAAAACAATAAACTTCTACCATCATGTGGAATTGTGGATGATGCAAAATACGTTGGCAGCTTTCAATTGAAATGGTGTAAAGTACGTTTGTAGCCAAAAGGAACAGAAGCTGATGGGGTATTTTGTGTGCCATATGGTGGTAGAAACTACCAATATTCAGATTCAGGGTCAAATATATCATCTAACACGCTCCTTATTGCCAATGCCGGGTAGTGACTACAAATTATCAAAAAAATTATTTAATGGGAGATTCAGCAAGACAATTATTTTTTTATTCCAGTTCGAGTCAGCTGACAGAATCGGGGAAGATATATTTGTGATAGATGATGATGTGTAGGGTTCCGCCTAATGCATAAAACGTACATTTTATTTAAAGTTGTTTTTTTTGTCTACCCGAGCGGAGCCGGGGCGGTTAAGCTAGCTATTTATATATTATATATATTTTTCATGTAAATAGATGCGTTGGGGTCATAAATGAGGGGCTTATAAGTAAGGAGTTTTTCTTTCTATACTGATGAAGATTTTTCGCGTCTATAATTTTATCTAGGGCTCTGAAGGAAGTGGGGTAGGAATGGAGAAGAGCAATATCTGCGGCCATATGTCATAGCCTCCTACTGGGATCATTCAGCGATAACAAAACATAATTAAAAGGAAAAATCAGCATAATAAAAAAACAACAAACCAAAATAATTCCTCCATTTTGAATACCGTTTTTCTAGGTATTCCCGTGGAGGGGTTTTGTCCGATTTTTGATATGTCATTGAGGAGTGGTAAATGATCATAAATCAATTAAAAAGCTAAAAAAGCCCATGTTAAATCGTATATTGCCTGGACTAGTACCCGTTCGATTGAATAGATACAAAAATTTCGAGAGCGATTAACCGTTTTAATCTCTACATAATTGGATGCTGTCTCTAATGACATTTACAAAATTCATTCAGTTCACTCTGTGGAAAGTAATAACGGTTTATAGCTCTGGAAAATGTTTTACGTCTTCAATTGAACAGGAGTGTAAGTATATTTTTCCAAATTGTATAACAAACATTTTAAATACAAAAACATTACTATTTCAAAATTTTTCAAATCGTTTACCATTATAGCGGTTGCTCCACTAAGTAATTGAAATATCTTCAATTCATTTGACCTTGGGTTATTGGTTGAAAAAATCTTATTTTCTTGCAAATATTACATTTATTTAATAAGTTTATTAAAGTGAAAATGTAAACATGTTTTATTATAAATTAATTCTACTTAAGTTTGAGCCTTAAATGTTTATAGGACTTTATCTGAAAATAAATATATAGTCAAAAAACAGACAAATTTACAAACTAGAAAAAAGGAAAAGAGGTAGAAAATAGCAGTTTAAGAAGTTATTTTTTTGACAAGACAACAACGAGATCGATAAGCCAATAAAAAGATTGCCTTAAATCGCCTTCACACAAATATGGCGCCTTTGTCCACGATTCTACTTTGAAACCAAAATTCTCCAGCATCTCAAAGAATATAATTGCCTCGGCTTCAAAAGAGAACTGTTTAGCTTTATCTGGCCAATGTGCCATGAGTGGTCGTATTGGCAGATGGGAAGTATCTGAAATATTTTAATTTCGTTCGTTTCTTAGTGGGAGCGCAATATAATTTTGTTATATTAAATAATCTTACTGAATTCAACATAGTGAACATATGGCAATACAAGTGCTATTATTACGCGTCCATTTGGGGCTAAGACATTGTAGATATCTTGTAACAGTTCATATGGATCTATGCATCTATCCAATACGTTTAAGCAGGCAACAAGGGGAACATTTTGAATATTGCATATTTTATCGATGATTGTGAAATTTCTTTTTTCCAGTCTTTCACGCATTGTCCAGCTAGTTTCTGTTGCGTATACTCGTACTTTGGCATCTTTTTTTAATTTTATCACAGCATCAACTAAACGTACCGAAATCTCGCCATCGCCGGCTCCTATATCCAGAATATCAACCTAAAAATTAAATATGGAATGTAAAAAAATGTATATCATCATCATCATCATCATTCAATGTTGGCCAAAACTTAGGCGGACTAATATCTCTTTGGAAAAATAAGAAAAACCCGTGATCGTTAAACCTTAATTCACAAATATTAATTTTATCACAACTTATACCTTCTTTAAAAACCAAAAAATAACTCAGAACTCATTAAAAACTTGGTGTACAAAACTAAAGCACATGTAACTTATTTAAGCAACAACTCACCTGTAGTAAATTTTTCAAACTTCAAACTAAACAATTTCTTTCTTCTCAAGCATGATCCCAAATAATAAATACAAAAAATAAGTGGTATGTCATCGGGGCCGTTTCAGATCGTGCTTAGTAATTAACATAAAAAGTGATAAAACGGATCAAAGTAAATATTTCAATGTATTATAAGAAAATGTAGTGTCTGTTCGCACTAAAGGTGAATCAATAACATTAACGCTGTTTTGATATTGGGTCGAATTAAATCCGTACGGATTAAAAACGGAAAACAAAGAGAAAAGGTGAAGGACACCTGTTGTCCATCCTCTCCCGATAAAGGGAAAGGACAACTCCAATCCGGCGCATCTCCGGTCGATAAGTCTTCTCTCGCGTATCAGCAAGGTATTCAAAAAATTAATTAATAGAGCTTTGTCTAAGTGGGCACAGGAAAATATTACCATACGAAATAATCAGTTCGGTTTTAAGGCTGGACACGACACCATTCATGCTGCGTCAAAACTCGTTTCAGCCATATTTGATGTAAATTTGAATAACAACAAGTTAACCGCACATTTGAACTTCAGTAACTCTATGGCTGAATGTGGAACGTATGTTAATGTTCACATTAAGGAGATTACAACTTATAAACATGTATGACGAGCTAGAAAAAACCATCAGGACGACAACAAAATCCTCAATATTAAGTACAATCGTATCAAAAGATAACAAAATCCCAGAACTTATATCTAGAGACAATCCTCTAGAAATAACCAAATGCCTTTTCCTATAACCTTATCGAATCGAAATCTCGATTTCAACCAACAAGATTTCAAAATCTACTTGAATCATTCACACCACACATAATCTAGATTTTGTTTGACATTCAAACGAATTAAAGTGCTTATATTAACTCTGAAAAAAGATCCATTGCAATCAGTCAAAGTCCCAGGAAACACCTGCAAATATTTCACATTTATGAAAACACTGTAAGTACTCATAAATTTAAAATCAATTTTTCTATCTTCTCTCTTCTATGAGCAAAACTGTTATATGGAAGAGAAGAAATGAGTAATTATGTGAGGTTATGAGTAGGCCAATTAGATTTTGAGAAGATTTGGTGGACTATGGCAAATCTTGTTACTTTTGATGAGATTTTGTGCTTTTGGCTAGAGTCTGTGTGAAACAAAATTATATACAAAAATGTAACGAAACAATGATAAACTACATCCTAAAACAAACAAAACCTATAAAAAAGACGAAAGAAACGGTTAAAAATGAAAATGAAAAATTGAAGCAGAGACGTTTCAAAAAGAAAAGACATTAATGGAACCGCAACTCTTTTCCTTGAAAGCATTTCTTCAATCAAAGATGTAAACCTAGAAAGTAATCAAGACTGTCATACTAGATATTCCTATTTTTACTATATAAGAAACCGATAAGCCATTGACGATTTAAGAAAATAAAAATGAATGAGAGATGGAATTGCAGCAGATATAATTTAAAGGAAGAAATCTCTATCGCCCATCTTTACAACTCTTTTTATTAAAATTGTTCAAACACAATAAATGGAGAAAAATAACAAAAATTTAAAACTCATTCAAAAGAAAGGAAAAAAGAACGATTTTAATAATTAAAGACCAATAAATAATATTTCGACAATTCATAAATTGTTCAGGCATATAGGGCCAGCACAAGATTTTTGGGTATCAAACTACCGAGAGAACAAGTCAGTTTCAGGGGAGGCTTTTCGAAGGCAACCAATAAAACAAATAAAAGAAAAGAACTAATTAAGAAAACCTGTGCAGGTGTTATTCACTGACTTCAGGAAAGCCTTTGATTCAATAAGATATGTCACAATTTGGACTGCATTAAAAACATAACACGACCGTCATCAAAACAATTAAATACTTAGATAATAATACGGAGAGAATAAAAACAAGCAAAATACGACGGCAATTTAAAATTACAAGACGAGTTCGATAAGCAGACTACTCTATTACCTCCAATTTTCTCTGCTGTCTTACAAGACATTTTCCAATGACCAATAATTGGAACCAAAAATATTGGAATAATATAAGGAGCTCTAAAATAATGTACTGTTTGCGGACGATAAAGTCCTTCTCTAACGAAAGCAAAACACATCCAAGAAATGTAAGAGGTATGGACTTTACATTTCATACAAGAAAGGACATCATATTAGACAACACGAAAATTGAACATGTTGAGGACTACATTTACTTGGGACAGTTAAAATCATTTAAAAACCAATAGCAAAAAGAAATAGATAGCGAAACAAATACAATTATTTTCACCCCTATTGAAATTTCAACTCTGATCAAATGCAACTTTTTTATCTGGGGCCGAAATACCGCATCACGTGACTGAATTATGTGAGTTTGAAATTATCGCTCACGCTTCGAGCAATAAAGTATACCGAAATTTTAAGTGTTTACTCTTTTATTCGATTACTGATGGCACTCACTCACTCGATCACTGAAGCCGTAATTTGGCTCCTGTAGAGTGATGTTAATCGTTTGTATATCAAAGTATTATTTAATACAATTTGCATTGATTAGTAAATTTAAACATTAATATAATTATTAAAATTTAACTTTTATTAAAGACAAATTAAAAAAAGCTTACCAAAAACTACATTTATTGGCACCCAAACAAAGTGGTAAAAACAAGATATTTTGATTTTAAAGTTAATTTTATTATTGGCACCAACTTAATAAATAAAACAATACATATTTAATAATAAAAATAAATTGATTTAATCAGGCCACTGGTTTTAGAGAATATCGCTATTGAATAATGGGGTGCTAAACGTACTATCGATATGTAGTTGGAAACAATTCTGGAATATAAAACAAATTTAACATGCTCGGCTCGGTTATGACTCAAACCCTAAGTTCAACCATCAGTTCACAAACAAATAATCAGCCCTATCATGAATTCCATCGTACGAATCTCGAAAAAAGCTATCACCAAATTCGTTCGTAATGGAAATTTGTATGAGATTTTTCACTACGATGGATACTCTGATAGGTTTTTCGGGATTCGTAACAGTTTTACGATTACGATGGAATTCGGGATAGGGCTGAATAAATTATAACATGAGATCCTCTTTTTTAAGATTTATTTCAATGTGACAAAAAGAGACGGGTATATAAGGTATATTTTGTTTTTCTTATCATTGTGTGATCCAGGGTCAGATCATGTAGATAATAAAATGCGGCTGATAATAAATAAATGAAAAATTTGTTTCTGATTATTTATTTGATAATCTCTGGTAAACACGATAAAAATACATGGCAAACAAATTTGTAAACTTGGATGAATGATGAATCTAGTATATTTACTGAAAGTATTTGCCAGCATGTATGTACCTCTAACTTTGTTTTATGAATACGAAATAAATTAATAAAATAAGTTCTTATAAAGCTAACCCTCCACTAGGGGTAACAGTATTTATATACTATAACTTTTTACTGTGTACTGTGTGTCTTGTATAAGCTTCGGTTAGCAAATTTATAATTATCAAATAATATGTAAGCTTGATTGCAAAGCATGTATCTCAAAGTCGTTACTTTGACAAATTTGTACTTACGGTTTGATATCCATTTGTGAGGAAACTTTGAACATCAAAGTTTCCTGCTGTTAACAGTTTTCCAAACTGGTTATCTGATAAAATAAACATTGAGCCACGTTTAAGAAATCCATTAATATCAGTCTGTGTCATAAAGAATTGTAAAATTGTTCTTGCCAGTGTGTGCCATAGTTGTATCCAAATATTGGCAGACAGTTCTTTAGCTTTTTCCAGCCAATCAACAGTAGTATCATCTGGTTGATCAAGAGGCACAAATTTTGATTGAAAGTTTTCTGGTAATTTATGCACTAATCGGTACCACTAAACAATAAAATAATATACATTTTTGAATAAAAAAATTAAGTTCTTACCAATCGCGTATCATATTCATCAAGATACTGGTCATTATGGACCTTTTCGAATATAGCTCTAGCTAAGGTGCCACGCGGGCGATGGATATTCATAATTAATAATTATTGAAAAACTAAACAATAGTAGACATGCTTATTTCATATTTAAATTATTCAAATAAGATATTCTTTTAAGATATAAAAAAGGTCGATTTTTATGCAAATGCCTTTTATCTCAGAATTATTAACCAGTTTATCTTTCTGAGCATTCGCTAATTTTTGTCCGTCAAAAATTGAGCAGGCGCATCGAAAAATATAAACTGACCCAATAATTGGAGTGTTCGCTAAATGTCAAAAACAGCAAATTTCTATAGATGTGTTTAGTGACCGGGTGACATTCTGTATGCCAAAAACGAATGAACGATTTGGTTTGTGCGAACAATTTAAGTCTTTTCCATTACTTTGAATTTCTGCAAAAATGGTGAAAAGGCATATGTATCACTTAAATAATGAGGTGACGAATACTTGCCAAACTAGCCTTTTCCGTGCTTGAATGCATTAAGTTCAACTCAATTTCATACTCTTTTTGCAGGAAGGTGTCGCTCACATATATTTGTATTTTTTACTTTCGCACTTTTGTACAAAAGTGAAATGAATGTAGTTAGGCCTTAAAACTTGAGATAAAAGGTAGGTGCCCTATTACACGACGACTCTAGAGTCATGACTTTTTTCGAAATTCAATTTGTGCGAACGAGAAAAAACATCTGATCTCACCTTCAAACTCATTGAATTTCGAAAAAAGTCATGACTCTAAAGTCGTCGTGTAATAGGGCACTAGGTTTACTGAAAAAAAAAACATTTTTCACTTTAATACAAAAGTGAAAAAGGAGCCTCGTTAGATAGGGAAAATTGAGTCAGGACACGTGAGTCTACATTCGATAATTTGAGGAACCTCAAATCATAAAGGATCAACAACAGCTTTAATGCTTTGCACATATAAATAACAACAAATGAGTCTGATGTTTATATTTTATTCATGTCTCACGACATCCTTCACCCTCACTTCTCTTGTCCAGGAATTACCGTGAGACCGGCCTCAATCTTCCCAATCTAAAGGCCTCTTTACACGATTATAGAAATCATATGATTTCTCAAATGAGCTGTCAAAAAAATCATACCAAACCGTCTAAACACACTCATAGTTCTCATATGACTTCTCAAAAGCAAAAAGCATATGACTTTTTTGACATTAGAACTGCAGCTAATTCCATTTGAGAAGTCAAACAGGAATTGTTGTTTTCATGGAAAATAGTTAATTCAGAGTATAAATATTTCTACAAAAAGTTAGAATTTTGAATGAAAACAACAATGGATAATTCCAAAAAAATAATTTTGCTTTACAAAAATGTGAGTTTTTTTTTTTGTTTTATTTTGGTTTTGACAGATAACCATTGAGAAAATCAAATGCGAAGTAAAGACTTGTAAACATAAGAAAATGATAACCGTATGACTTGACTTCAAATGACAGCTCATATGATAAATCATACAGAAAAAATAATGACAGGTCATATGACTTCTATTATGGTGTAAAGTTCCCTTAAGAAGCGTCTATTGGACTCGCTTGCTCTTTTTATGGATAGTGCCCTATTACCCGACAACTTAGTGCCCTATTACACGATGACTCTAGAGTCATGACTTTTTTCGAAATTCAATGAGTGCGAACGAGAAAAAACATCTGATCTCACCTTCACACCTATTGAATTTCGAAAAAAGTCATGACTCTAGAGTCGTCGTGTAATAGGGCACTTATAGGTCATGTCTTTTTTCGAAATTAAATAAGTGCGAAGGTGAGATCAGATGTTTTTTCTCGTTCGCACTCATTGAATTTCGAAAAAATAGTCATAACTCTGAAGAACATAGAATTTGCTGAGCCCTCCGAGATGTCATTTTCTTGAACACATCAAGTGTGAAGAATTTAAGGAACACACCTTATCTCAGCCGACCAATCAGAACTTTAAAATTCAGATGTCTAAATCTTGAACGCACAGAATGCCCACAGTTTATTTTGTTTATTTTGTTGGAGCTTTGAGGTTTTATTTAATTAAATAAATTATATTTTTAGAAATTAAGAAGTATTAAGATTAGAGAATATCAATTATAAAGTATCATTTGATAATCTCTGACTAGGACACTGTCTACTTAGTCAACAGTATAACAAAATCTAACAAAAACTCTTGAAGGAGTTTGTTGCTTGTGGGACTCGTTTCGAAGGATCCAAGACAAGAAACGCCGCCGAAGTGGGTTAAATTTGTTTGATGCATAACCAATAAAATATGCCAAATTGCTTTTTATATATTTTCTAAAATAGCCAAAAAGAAACTTTGAAA
The DNA here is from genome assembly GCA_946251815.1 of Dasysyrphus albostriatus. Taxonomy (NCBI): domain Eukaryota; kingdom Metazoa; phylum Arthropoda; class Insecta; order Diptera; family Syrphidae; genus Dasysyrphus; species Dasysyrphus albostriatus. The sequence continues at coordinate 68,514,125 of OX276337.1, read as the reverse complement.
TATGAATTTAATTAAATTGAATGATATAAAAGCCGTTCCTGACATTATTCATGAGTATAAACCGTCACTTAAGGAGGGTCAAATTCCACTTGTTATTGATAATGGTAAGTAATAATTTCAACTTTAAAAACCGGCTTTCGACAGTATTTTATTTTTGTCTAGGATCTTACCAGTGTCGTGTCGGGTGGAGTACACATGATCCTCAACTTATTTTTCGGAACCTCATTGCCAAGCCCCGGAAGGACCGCACCAAAAAAGATGCTTCGGAAGTAGTCGCAAATCCTCCGATCCAAATTGGAAATGACATTATAAACATTGAGGCAATGAGATTCCAATTAAAGACACAAGTTGGTGAATTCTTTAATAATATTGATACACCTCCAACTCAAACTTAATTGTTTTCAGTTCGATCGCAATGTTGTGACCCACTTCTACAACCAAGAACAAATATTTGATTATATTTTTACCCATTTGGGAATAGCTAATGACAGAGGTGTTCCACATCCTATTGTTATGACCGAACCCCTTGGCAATCCGAACTATTGCAGGCAATGTAATTTAAAAAGATTTGTCTTTATTTCACTTTATTTAATTCGGTTAATGAAATGGTATTTTTATTCGAAATAGTGATGTCAGAACTGCTTTTTGAGTGTTACGATGTTCCATCCGTCTGTTACTCTATTGATTCTATGAACAGTTTTACAAAAAACAAAAGAGGACCAAATGGCCTCATACTTTCATTTGGATACCATACAACTCATGTGATACCTGTTTTGGACAATAAAATTATTTCAACCAAAGCCCGACGCATCAACATAGGCGGCTACCACATCATAACTTTTCTTTTCCGACTAATGCAGCTCAAATACCCAGTTCATTTGAATGCCATCACTATAAGCAGAATGGAAGCTCTAATGCAGGGCTACTGCTCTGTCTCTAAAGATTATATTGACAACCTCAAAAAATGGTCTCACCTAGATTATTATGAACAGAACGTAAAAAAAATACAGCTGCCATATACTTTGCCAACGCAACCGACAATCGTTTCGGCGGAACAGAGAATGGAAAAGCGTCGAGAGCTTTCAAAAAGATTAACCGAGATAAAAGCTAGAAAACGTGAAGAACAACTATTCGAAGATGAAGAGCAAATCATAATAATGTCTAATATTAAAAATCTTTATATAATGGGGGACTTGAAGCGATTTGAAGCTGCACTGAGAGAAAATGATATTGCCAATTTGGAAGAACTTGAGGTTTGTAATCTACTTCATATTTGTTTAGCAGCCTTCATGCGCATACGTTTTCGTTTTATATTAGAAACTCATAACAGACACAAAATTGCGAATTGAAAAAACAAAGCAGAAGATGCTTCTCCCTCCGACTTTAGAGCCACAATTAATTGTTCCTGAAGAGAAAACTGTTGTCGTTCCACAACCTCCAGCAAATGTTTCCATAGAAGAATGGGTCTCTTCCACCAGAAATAAGGTTTGATTTGTTTCTTTTTCAATTTTCTAAATAACATGTTTTTTTTTTAAGCGGACTCAAATAATTGAAAAAAGGCAAAACCGAAAGCAGCGCCGACAAGACCTGGCAAAAAGACGAACAGCTGCTGCACAAGAGAGAATGCGTATTATTTCTCAATTAGCACGTAAAGAAAAGGGTTCTGACAACTTTGGTATGCGTGACGAAGATTGGGATGTCTACAAAGTAATAAGCAAGGATTGTGAGAGTGACAGTGATGCTGAGAATGATAAACTCTTGGAGATTGAAGACATTCTGCGGCATCATGACCCGATGTTTGAAGAACCAGTAATAATGTTGGGTGGTGCTGCTGAATACCATCAGGTAAGTTCATTTTTTAATTAACATACATACCTACTAAGCAACAACAATGTGCAACATTGAAGTATTTAGAATTTCGGAAAGCACAATCGAAGCTGGCCTGTTTGCATAAGATAAGTGAAATTTGAATAAACTAATAGGTCTTCGCGAATTACACTGTATTCGCCTTAATTATTTCGTTAATTAATTACTTCAATTACATTTGTACCATCTATTTTTTTTTTTGAAGAATTTAGTTTTAAAACGCATTTAGTTCGTTTATTCGTCGCTCATTGGTCACTTTCATGTAAATAGCCCTATGAGCTGTCATATCATATACATTGAATCTGCTAGGTGGTTTGAGAGTCTGCTTTGTTCTGTATTCTTACTCCTGTGGAATCATCAAAATTTCTAGTTTTATCTGCGTGGATTAGTTCTTCGTCCATCGATTTCTTTATTCTCGTCACTTTTGGTAAATTGTTCCTAAACTCGCGATTCGATTCGAACAAACTACATTCTTGTACTATACTAAAATTTTGTTTTGTGTAGACGTGAAGAAATAATGAAATAGGGTTTGTGTTATAAATTCTTATCTTACCTTATTACTTTAAACGAGCTAAATCTTATTACTTTAAACGAACTAAATCTTATTACTTTAAACGAACTAAACTTGTATATAAAACCGTATATATATATATATTAGGGTGGCGCTTATTTTTGAATTTCTTTCTTTTTGAAATCGGTGACCATTAACCCGTCCGGCAAGCACTTGAAATTACCCATACAAAATACATGGAGATTTCTCTGTGTTTTTCTCAAAATTTCGGAAAAAATGTAAAAGTGGATGGAAAATCTTCAAACTTGGTACATATATTAAGTATCATAAGAAGTAAATAAAAAAATTGTTTTCAATTTTTTTAAACAATTATACCTCGAACCGCTTCTGCCACGCCCACAATTATTATTTATTGGTTTCTTGGAAACGGATCTAACGATTTGGATGAAATTTTCAGAGTTTGTTTTTTGAACGAGGAAAAAATATAAAAACCATTTTTAGTAAAATCCAACCACTGCCACGCCCAATTTTTTTATTATTTGATTGCTCGGAAACAAATTTGAGGATTGGATGATATTTTCACAGTTGATCCAAATAAAAATGAAAACAAAAATAAAAAACAGTGTTAGTAGAATCCGTCCACTACCACGCCCACCTTATTTATTGGTTTCTCGGAAACGGCTCTTATGATTCGGTTAAAATTTTCAGAGTTTGTTTTAATAAATGAGAAATAAATATAAAAATTAAGTCTTGTAAATTGAGCCCATTGACACGACCTTTTTTCGTATGTTTGAAAGAAATTTTCAGAGTTTGATTTAATGACACACCCACTTTTTTATATCTAGAAAACGAAAACAATGATCTGGGTGAAATTTTGAAAGATTGTTTTAATGAAAGAGAAAAAAATATAAAAACGAAAGTTTTATAAAATAATAAATGTTCAGTTTGTTTTAATAAACAAGAACAAAATTGAAGAATGAAGTTTTGTAAAGTCCGCCCACTGACATGCCCAATTTTTTAATGTCTAGAAAACGGATATAATGATTTAGGTGAAATTTTGAGAGTTTGTTTTTATGAATAAGAAAATAATATAAAAATATGTTTTGTAAAATTATCCAACTGACACGCTCACTTTTTTTAATATCTTAAAATAGATATAATAATTTAGAGTTTGCTCAATAAATGGGAAATCAATCAATCTTTGTAAAATCCACCCACAGCTTCTTTCACATTTTGTAGTTCTTATGGTTTTTAGAAAAGGGTTTATTTGCTTTTTTCTGTGAATTTACTGAAATGATTTGATATACATTTTCAAAGCTTACTCTTATGAGTTATGAGAAAGAAAATAGTTTCAGGAATATCAGCCAAGTGGGTTATCGCAAGGTATTTAACTTTTTAAATGAAAAAAAAAAAAACAGAGAGTGATTTTATTGATCCACCAACTACCACTTCCATTTCATATTTATTTTTCGGAAACAACTCTTACGATTTGGATGCAATTTAAAGTTTCTTTCTTATAAAGGAGAACAAAATTAGGTTTTGAAAAATCCACCCACTGTTTGTTATTTTGCTCGAAAACGATTGAAATGATTTTCTTTATTTTTATAAGAATAAAATAAAAATGGCTTCAATAAAATTCGTCCACTACCAAGCCCATTTTCATTAATGATTGGTTTCTTGGAAGCGGATGTACCTTATTACTCTAAACGAGCTAAACTTGTACTTGGTTTCTCAGAAACCGCTTTAACGATTTGGATAAAAGTTTTACAGTTTGTTCTTATAAATGAGAAAAAAATATAAAAATAAGTTTTTGTAAGATCTATAAACTGCAACGTCCGTATTTCTTAGTTCTTGGGTTATAAAAAAAACCTTTATTTGATCTTTTTCTCGAAATTGGTTAAAAAATTCGAATTATATATTAATATATTAAATAATAATAATAATACTTAATATAAGTACAAAAAAACATTTAAGAAAATATTTAACATAGCTAAAATAAAAATTATTTTAAAAAGAGTACGCTTACGCCACAGTGTATCATTGTTTCACATTATTTGGAATTATTTAAATATTTTAAATATGTAAGGCACTTACATAATATTGTACATATATGATAAATGATTGATTAAGCCTTCTTTTTTACAAATATATTACATAAATCAATGTGAAAAGCCGAGGGAAGCTCGGTCTGCCAGATATTTTATACTTTAATATAGGTAGAAACTAGAAGTAATCACCATACAAAATTAATACAACAATTGATGAGCAAATAAAATCGTTTCGAACAATACATTAAGTATGAATATCAATTAAATGTGTTCACTTATTTAAAGGTAACGCTCATTTTGATTAAGTCATTCAAAAAAGAATGGGATAAAAGGTTCGTTCGTTAAAGTTTACCCAGGATTGTCCCCGGTTTTCTTGATAACCCCAATAATTGTCAAAAAAAACTAGGTTTTTCGTTTCTCAATAAACACAATAATAGAAACATAGTTTACATTTTCTTTTTGAATTTCTATTTCAAAAACAAGAATTTAATGCAATACTTTAATCCGCAAAAAAAAATTATTTAGAGCTCATAAAAACCAAAATCTACTTCGAGGCAACCCTGGGTCTCAGAAAAACAATTTGTTGGCCAGGGTGACTTTAAGGCTCAACGAATAAACCTTTTGTTTGTTTTCGATATTCTTTAACATTTATTAAAATGGTAATTTTTGATTCTGGAAAGAAGAATAAATTTCCGATTTAGATTTTGACTTATCGGGTTTTGATTTATTACTACAGGGCTAAAAGAGCAGAATATCAAAAAATAAAAAAAAAATTGGTGGCACAACAGCTTGTGGAGAACCAGGGCTTAGTGACTTACAGCTCTCAACCATTCCTGTGTGCTTGTAGTTTGCAGGAATAAAGGAGACCTAAAATTTTTTGCCGAATCCGAACGGCTAGGTGAGAAGCACTTTTTCATGACATGGATTTGTCAGTTCCTCGCAAGAGACAGTCCTCGGAAAAACAGTTCTGTTTTTTTAAGAGGCAGCCGTTGGGAATCAAACCCAGACCTTCGGCATGAAGTCCAACGCACGAACCAATATGCCCCGAGCTACTACTAAATGTCCAAAAATTTAAGCAAAATTTAAATATTAAATTAAATAAAACCCATTTTTTTCTTAAGATTACTATTTTTATTGAGTCATACAGTAACCAAGATAGAGTTTGCTTGCACATAACGCGCTCTTTTCTAGAAATGCCCATGAACATTTTTCATAGCTGTGGCTGAATTTCGTTGATGCAACGTTGAATTACTCCTTTAATGCACGGGTGGTGGTGGGCTTGTTGGCATATTCTTTGACTTCCTTTAATATTTAAATTATCTTTTTGTTTGTTTCCCAAATAATTATATATCAAAGAAGAGATTTTCTTTATTTTTCCGAAATTTGATATCCTGTTAGTCCTTGATAATGAAAACTTCAAATTCGCTGGTACTCAACGGCGCAAAGTGCTTTTCCTTCACCCATTCTCCACTTTTTCTCAATTGTTTGTGTCATATAAAGAATCCATCATATAAAACCTTAAAATAGCTCTTTAAAGTCTGACCTTCAACAAGCTCAAAGAAAAAGAGATGATAAAAGCACGGTGCACAGTGGTTCCGTGTGTGTGGGGAGGCGGTCATAATTAAAAAAATCTCAACGACTCAACCGATTTTGATGAAACTTTCAGATATAAAACAAAATGTCATAAAACATCATCACAAGAAATTTCCACCCACTGACACGCCCACTTTAAAAAAATCAAATAAATATAATCCTGAAATTGGCAGAAACTTGGGTTATGTTCTGAAAATATTTAAAAGATAATGTTCTTTAAAATTATTCATCCATATAATGTTTTCTGGCCACTTTCACAATTTATATATTGGGTTGCAGTCTCTCCCGTTAAATCTGAGCGACTTAATCGACTTTGATGAAATTTTCAGGGATGATCACAAATTAAGAAATTAATTTAAAATAATTTGTGCCCACTGACACGCCAAAAAAAAAACTTATTCCAGCGTCATAGTGTTACTAACTTTGGTAGAATATTTTGGAAAATATCAATTTTCTCAGTATCAAGTGATTTCTTAAGGGTTGAATGAATTTTATGGGCTATGATTCCGCACAAAGAGTTAAAAAAAACTTTTGTTCTAGGTTAACCTTTAAATTTGTATTAAAAAAGAAACAAAAGTAATTTTCATTACAAAAATAAGTTTTTTTTTTAACTTTTATTATTTTGTTTATAAAATTATGTCTTATTATTATGTATGCACACGCACTGTGCACCAAAATTAAAAACACGTAGGAAAAAAAATCATTAACGTAAAAAAATCCACTTTGATGATGTCGAATTTTAATTTACATAAAATTTTATTTCTGAATACATACACAATTAATACAAAATTAAATATATTTTGACACTATTTCTTCCAAAAATCTATACTCGTATTGAGATAACATAAAGGCTGTTTTGTGATGTAAATTGGTATAGGACTTGTTTATTTTACATCCACTAGTGACTTACAGCGTTCCGTTCCGTTCTTTTAATTATTCGTATAGCAGCTCAAAAAAAAAATAATTGCTGTAAGTATTTTAGTGGACTAAACTAAAACGCTATGTGTTCGTACAATGTTATCACTTCATTGTCAAATATCTAACGGTATTGACGAAAAATATATATTTTTTTTACTATTTTTGGGTTTTTCTGAGCCAATTTGAAAGGTTTTTGGAAGAATGTGTAAAGATAATATTTTTTTAATTATGGCCTACTGTGGAACTCATAATTCAAAGAATTCAAATGAACGAAAAAAGAGCTAAGATTTCAACATGAATTTAAAGAAATGATAATAAAACGGGTAATGACGGTACGTTTATGACTTTGGGTTTTCTAATTCTTCCTTAAATTGAATGCTTTCTCTTATGTCATTTACAGAAACTCATTTATTCCACCTAGTTTGGAGTTACAACGCTTAATCGCACTCAAAAAATGTGTGCTTATTTAAGAGAACGGGAGTGTATATTCATATTTCTTCAAGTAATCAAATGGCATACTTGTTTTTGAGATCTAAGTGATTTTACTAGTTGCTTATACAGTTAAAAGAAAGATTTTAATGTCTTTTTTAAATTATTTTTTTTTCTATAATTAGTTTCATATTTTAAAAATCCTTAATTCCAAGTACCTCGTGGCATGATGGTTAGTGCGTAGGAATGTGGAAAGTTGGGTCTATTTGAAATTTTTTTTTTGGCTAGAAATATTAACTAGGTCCTGAGCTTTATTTGTCCATCAAAATAATAAGTGATTTTGCTTTCTAAATGACTCAAAATCAATCATTAAAATTTTCAATGATGAGTTTCAATGATAGCTATTACTGGCGCCTAAATGCTAGGCAATTCAATCAGAGTCAAGTCACAATGACGTTTGGATAAGTTTAATCATTTTGGTTAATTTTACGCAACAAAATCCTTTGATAAGTTTAACCAAATTGTGTAAATCATTTCCCATACAAAATTTGACAGTTCATTAACCAAGAGATAACTTATTAATTTGTAAATTTATCTACGGTTTTACTTAGTTGCATCAATACTCTTAATATTTTTTGTGTTGAAATTTGTTTACAATATGTATGGTGGTTTGTGTTGAGTTTGTATTTTTTGTTACCATCGCTATGATTTTTCACACCATGCAGAAGATTTTATTTTGCCTATTGAATTTATATGAGGATAGTATTGTATTGTAATTATTTTATATTATTAAGGCGCCCGTTGAAAATTAAAATGAATAGAACAAATAGCATTGACTTATTATATATGGACTGCTAGTCGTATGTTTTTTTCATACAAAAGATCTATAGATAGGGGTTCAGCTTCTTCTTAGCAACACAAGAGCTTCCGTCGAACATGCGGCGAATAGAACAATTAATTTTAACGTCTCTGTGTGTCTATCATTGTATCATTGTCAATCAAAGTCAAAACTTTTATTATTATTTTTATGGAAATAGCCGTCAATCATTTTATTTTGTTTAAAAAATACCTAAAAACATAAATGGAGCAGTTCGATCTCATAATATATGTTTTTAACATACCTAATTACATCAACCATCGGAAATATCATCATGCAGTCATCAAAACATGGTACAAGGAATTTAGAAATGGTAAGTCAAAAATGGCCTCGAATCAGGTGATATTTAAATAAAAACCCCAAAATCTATCTCGTTTTTCTTCTTTGGGGTAGCGACCAACTGGCAAAACAAAAAGAAATAATTTTCGAGGACAAAGGTAACTTCTCTTCACATTTTTTTGCATTGCCAAAAAAGAGACGAATTTCTGAAGAAACTAATCAATCAAGTGTCAAGTCACCGATGAAGACAAAAGAGAAATCTTTGAGCAGTATGTACCTACTTAAGTTGCAGTCGATTAATGTAATAATATTTTTTTTAACTTAATACATATTGTTGATGTTGATTGTTTTCAAAATAAAGTAAATAACAAAGAAAAATTACAAAATTCAATTGCCAAAAGTTACACCATATCTTCCGCCTATTCGACGGCAGCGCTAGTGGCGTATAGTAATAGACTGAACTGAAGTGAAGTTGGCTCCTGGCAGTCCATATATAGTAGGTCAATGACAAATAGTCTAAGAGCTAGCAGCATATTTTTTAAAGACTTTTTAGGTATATATCATGAAGAAGTTTTTAATAAGAATAAAATTATTTTAAGTTTTTCAATAAACAAAACATTCGATGAGTGCTTAGTAAAATTATATGAAGTAACTTAAATATACATAGGTATATGAACTAAGTTAAATTACATATTCCAATACCGCCTCTTAATTTAAATTAACATATGTAAACAAATTAACTGCATTAAATTAGAATAATTCACAAATTTAACTATATTTTTAAATTTTAATTTTTTCGATGTTTTTCAAATGAAATTCGATTGATTCCTTTTATTGCAATTTGATTTCTTGATTTGCAATCGATTCACGAATAAATTTATATTTAACATCGATATGTTTCATTCTTTTGTGTTCACGAGGTTCTTCTGCCACCTTAATACATGACTGGTTATCCTCATAAATAATTGTTGGTTTGTTGTAATTAAAACCCATTTCACGAAGCAAACTCCTGAGCCATTTTGCCTCACAGACTCCTTGTCCAAGCGAAATGTATTCTGCTTCTGTAGATGATAAGCTTACAGTATCTTGTTTTCTAGAGGCCCAACTAACGGTGTTGTTTAATACTTTGAAAACGTATCCGGAAATTGATTTTCGGTCGTTTTTGTCGCCAGCCCAGTCTGCATCAGTGAAACCTATCAACAAACCCGCCTCTTTATCTCTCGTGAAAAACATTTTAAGATCCAGGATAGATTTAATGTAACGTAAAATTCTCTTCGCGTGAACAAAGTGTTCACTGGTAAAACAACTTTGAAAACGGCTGAAGTAGTTCGTTGCTGCAGAAAGATCTGGTCGTGTTGTAAGAGTAGCGTACGTTAGACATCCAATTAATTCCCTATAAGGTAGATCAGGCAAGTTATTTGGATTTCCTTTTTCCAGATTCAGTCCGAATTCCATTGGAGTTGCGACTTCTTTGCAATCATTCATGCCAAACTTTTTGAGAACGTTTTTTAAATATTGTGTTTGACTAAGGATTATTGTACCTTCTTCAATGCTGTGTTCGATGTGCATTCCCAAGAACGTATTCACCTTTCCGATGTCTGTCATCTCGAACTCACATTTCAACAAATTTTTGATAATATTTATTTTTCGCTGATCAATGCAAACAATCAGTAAGTCGTCCACATATAACAAAATGAAGCATTTAACATTCGTTTCGTCCTTTACGTACAAACATTGATCTGATGCACAACGTTTGAAACCAATCTTCAACATGAATTTATTGAATTTTTCATTCCATGTTCGTGACGCCTGCTTAAGTCCATAAAGAGCCTTGTTGAGTTTACATACTTTGCTTCCATTTTTGTATCCCTCAGGTAATTCCATGTAAATATTTTCAGAGAGTTCACCGTTTAAAAATGCACTCCTTACGTCCATTTGGTGAATATGCATGTTGTTGTTTGCTGCAATAGATAACAGTGTTCGCATTGTTGTCAGTTTTGCTACTGGAGCATAAGTTTCACTGTAATCGAAACCAATCGTTTGTGAAAATCCTCTTGCAACTAGACGTGCCTTATATTTGTCGATTTCCCCGTTTTCCTTCCGCTTTAATTTGAATACCCATTTACATGATACGGGTTTTCTGCCTTTTGGTAAATCACATACGGTCCAAGTTTTATTTTTAACTAGTGATGAATATTCCTCATTAATGGCCTTCCCCCATTCACACCAATCACTGCGTTGTTTTGCTTCAGTGATTGTAAGAGGATCATTATCGACAAATTGCTGAGCTGATAATGCGAAATGCGCATCAATATCCCACTCTCCATATCGCTGAGGTGGTCGTCGGTTTCTAGTGCTGCGTGGTAAACCAATTTGTTCATCCGTATTGACATCGTCGTTATTGTTATAGCTGTCACCGATGCCATCCGTATCGACATCGTGGTTATTTTTATAGGTGTCACCGTTGCCATCCAAATCGGCAACGTGGTCAAATGATGATTCTATAATTTCAGGTTCCATTTTGGTTTTTAACGATTCATTCTCTCCCGCCTCTGAAACTGATGAGCCGATAGCCTTTTGTCGATTCAACACAGAGTCTTCGTTGAATATCACGTTTCTGCCCACAACCAATGTGTTACTCTCCAAATTCCACAATCTGTAACCATTCGGCGCATATCCCAACATTATACATTTCACAGATTTTTCATCCAGTTTCGAACGCTTTTCTGCTGGAATATGATTGTAGCAATTTGAACCGAATATTCGAAGATTCGACAAATTTGGTTTAGTCCCAAACCAAATTTCTGTTAAAATTGCTTCAGACCAAAACTTCTTGTCGAGGCCACTTGCATTCAACATCGTTCTTGCTTTTTCGACCAAAGTTCTGTTGAGCCGTTCCGCCAGAGTTCAATTCAGGATTATAGGGTACTGTATAAATCAACTGAATGCCACTTGTCTTCCAGAAATTCTTGAACTCATTTGATATATATTCTCCGCCATTATCTGCCTTCAACTTTGCAACTTTAATGCCGTGTAAGGCTTCTGCGCTCGCAACAAACTCCTTAAATCTTTCGAAAACTTCGCTTTTTCGTTCAATGCAATATACTGTTGTTGCTCTTGAAAAAACATCGGTAAATGTAACAAAGCATCTTGATCCCTCATGTGAAGGGACAGGCATTGGGCCGCAAACATCGCTATGAATCAACTCCAGAATCCTTTTTGATCGCGCTTCCTTCTTCTGTGGGAATGGCAGTCTCGCCTGCTTTCCGAGAATACATGATTCGCAAAAATTATTATCAACGTTGATATTTAAATGTTCTAGACCATTTGCCATTTTCCGATTGACCATCTTCTTCATGTCACCAATATTCAAATGACCCAATCGAAAGTGCCAAAAACTTTGGGATGAAATCTGTGCATCTTTTTCACAAGTGAATCCAGCAAATGCGCTTCTATCAACTTGAAATTCCACCTCATAAAGTCTTCCTGAACTACGTGCTATGAAAATTGTTTGGCCTTTCAAAGACACGTATGCAAAATCTCCATCAAAAACTACATTGCAGCCACGCTTGGTCAAACTGCGGATTGACAACAAATTACATTTTAACCCTTTAACATGTAATACGTCTCTTATTGCCTTGGTTTCGCAATCACCATTATAAAGCGTTTTTACCAGAATGTCTCCGCGTTGTTTGGCCATAAGATTTGCATTTTTCTTAGCAACGGATATCTCTATTTCGTCAATGTCAACTAATTTATGGAAGAACGACTCGCTGTTTGCCATGTGCTCTGTAGCACCTGGAGTCCAGAATGAATTTTATAGATGCACTTCCTTGATTTGAATTTGGCGTGACTGCCGCATTAACTGTTTCTGGTTCATATTTATGTTCACTGATTGCGCTCAGCGAAATAACAGCTTCATTTGATGACGTTGCATTTGCACTACCCTTACCAGATCTGTTCTTTTTAAAGAAATTCTTTTTGCCTGTTTTTCTTCCCTTATTGTTGCATTGAGACTTAATATGACCCGCCTGGCCACAACCATAACAGGTTATGTTGGCGTTCATTGCAACTGATGTAGATCCCACACTTGAAGAACCAGATCTTCGTTTGTTGTACTCGTCCAACAATCGGCACTTGACAAAATCCAATGTAAGGTTTGTCTGTTCTATCGTCTCGATAGCAATCACTAAGGTGTCGTAAGATTTTGGCAATGTGAGCATTAACGAAATGGCGATATCGATTTCCTCTACCTCCTTTCCAGATCCTTTCAAGTCACGAATCAGTCTATCGAAACACAAAATATGATCCTTCATGTCGTCACCTTCACGATAGGCCATAGAGTGCAATTGACCTTCCAACAAGATCCTACCTGCAATTGTTTTACGTTCAAAAATACTTGCCAATTCATCAACCATCTGCTTTGCTGAAGATTTTCCTTTGATGTTCTCCAACTGGGTATCATGCACGCTTTGAACAATAATATTTTTGCATCTCTTTTCTTCATTCAGTAAAGTCATCTTTTCTTTAGCATCTTTTGCAGCATCAATTAGCTTCTCAAGATCTTCTTCGATGTATATCCCCAAGTCCTTCTCATCGAGTGCAATTTCGATGCGAAAACGCCAATTATTAAAATTGGTTCCATCGAACAGCGGAATGCCAGTTTTGGTGTTTACAGATGATGTTTCAAACATTTTCAAATATATATCTTTTCACCAAACTTAATTGCATAAAACGTTTCTGGGACAACAACCTAAAGACTTTTTAGGTATATATCATGAAGAAGTTTTTAATAAGAATAAAACTATTTTAAGTTTTTCAATAAACAAAACATTCGATGAGTGCTTAGTAAAATTATATGAAGTAAGTTAAATATACATAGGTATATGAACTAAGTTAAATTACATATTCCAATATTTTTGGGTTGAACACTAACCAAAAAATGAGTATGAGTGAGTGCATCTTGACATCAAATTCAAAAGTCTGGCAGGATTTTTCGGCGCCCTTGGTACGTACCAGGGGAAAATAGCGGTTTTCAGACTATTGTGTTAGGGCCACATGCACTTCAATTAATTTATTAAAAATGGGAAAAGATGCTCTGTCATTTTCTTTGTTGTTGAAAACTATCAAGTTTATTTAGTTATACAATAAAAGAATATGTTCTAAGCTTTACAAAAAGCCTTAGCACAGTATTATAAGTATTTCCGTTGTTTTTAAATAACTATTTATCTACTCAAAATTAATGTTTTAGGAATTTATCCCTCCCGTATAAAAAGGAGGGGGAAATACACCCCCTCCCTTCTTGCACAATATTATTCATAGGATTATTTCACAAAGTATTGGCCAACAATTTAGAAATATCTCGTATACTTTTTACCTTTGAAGAAGCACTGTTTCTTATATGAAAATAGACACTGTATCAAAAAAATTAAATAAGGACATTTTAAACACAACCACCTTTACACCTCATCTTGCCCTCACGTCACTGGAATGACCATAAATCAATACTCACTTTTTCCATTGTTTCTGGATAAAGTAATAAAAACATATTAATTATGTAAGCCAGTAACATTGTTTTTCAAATGATTGACATTTCTACTCCCCGTATCTCTCTTAACCATGCTCTTACCAAAAAATATGAATATTACTTTTTTGTCGGAAATTAAAATATTAACAAAAAATTACAAAGGGGGGCCTTTAACCCCCTCTACAAAGAAAAACTACACTATTGAGTGGAAGTAAGAAGTCCATTGGATTCAGAATAAAGCAAATCAGCAATCTTATGCGAAAAGAGCATTCGTATTAAAATAACATAATACTAACATAGGTACTACTTTAATTCTTCTATTATATTTTTACTATTATACAAATATTTTGAACTAATGTACAGTGTTATTATGGGAATCAAACATCATATAACGAATGTGTCCCATTGAAAGAATTGTTCATAGCTTTTTTAACAAATATCTTTCAGTATTTATACATTATTTTGTTTTGTACAATAAACAGTCATTTAAAAATCGTCAATTTGATATAATTGCTTTTGCCTTAATTTTGTTTGAAGTATATTATTTTCGTTGTATGTTATGTGTAGAGGGGGTATGAGAGCAGCAGCAACCATACGACTTTCTGCGTTTAGGAAGTTAAATGTTGCACAAGCCTATAAGAACATTTCTTTACTGAATCTGCAATCAATATATTTGTTGAAGCATACCTGTTCAGTGGTCAATATCTCAACATTGATTTTATATTTCTTCATAAATTGTATAATTTTCATAGACAGCTGTGGGGTAACTTTTTGATCACCAATACCAATCACTAAAACATCAATTTTAGGTTCCAGTGTGTAAAATATACTCAAGCTATCTTCGTTTATATCTTCAAAGGAACTTATATTCCATGATAATACCGACCTGAAAGCGGATATTGTCAATTCATGAATTCGTCTCAAGTTTACATTTACCTTGGAAAAATAGCCATAGGTCCCAATATAACCATATCGTTGTTCAATCGGAATCCATATTGGCTAAATCCATTGATCATAAGTCCCAAATCAAGTTCCTTATTTAGAATGTTGACTTTGGTTTTTCCATCGGCTTCATACGCTGTTCCATAAGTTCTAAATGTTGAAGGAATCGGTGTCGTGATTCTGCGGCAATTGTTTAGAACGGCGCTTATTCTTCGTAAGCTTGAAAATGCACGCAATGAACGTAATCCCAACTGCGCCATTGAAACACCACTTTTATTGTTTGTGAATTAGGAAAATTCTCTAAAAGAAGATATTCAAATAACTTACATAATGATCCTTATTTTATATAAAATAAATATTTATTTTGACCGCCCTTTGCTAAAGTATTTATTGCAACTTGCCAAATAAAAATGACAACAAACTGACGAGACAAGTGAAAAAAGGAAAAACATGTCAAACTGGCAAAAAAGGTGTGTTCCACACCAACTTTCAAACAGTTTTGTCTCCCTAAAAATTCGTTTTGTTTAGAAAAAAATCGATTTGCTTGTAAAAAATTTGTTTTTCTAGACAAAACCAAATCTGGGATTTGAAGCATGATTTACACGGACTTGCACACACTAGGAAGATTTGACATTTCTCTGGAGTTGAAACTTCAAAGTAGTTTGCCGCGGATTTAACATATAATCCAAAGTGTCCGCCGTTCGTTTCAGTGGGTTAAAAACAAATATATTATTAAAAATGTTCTTAATTGATCAAAATATAGTGAATAATTAATAAGAAGTATAAAATATAAATAAACTTCGATTTTAAGTGCCCAAACTCGATTTGTGATAACAAGCGTACGTGTTACTTGATTGATGTGTTTATCGATGGATTTTGGATTATTTTTACTTTAATTGAAGCCCAACTATTTTTGTTCAATTTTGCAACTTTTCTCGGTAATATATTTTTTAATCGTACAAATCGAAGCGAATAACATGAATTTTTATGCACATTTTTATGTTATAGTGAAACTAATTTGTTTGGATACAAGTGTGGAATCAAAATATGAAAATTATTTTTTGCACACAAATTTCTTTCCCACTTTATTCTGACATGTGTTAATACTTTGTGAGATAGTGTAGATGCACTTTAACTAAAAAAATATTCGGTCTGAAATGGTTGAAAGGAATTCGACATGAGACTGAGTTGCTAGCAACTTTAAGTTTAATGGTAAGAAGGGCAGGAGGAAAGGAGTGACCAAAATATCCCCGAATACCGTTCCTTTTGTCTACAATCTTAACAATCCTTAACACTGATTGTTCCTAAAATTCTTAAGTTGTTACAAAGTTTGTGTAACATTATAACGTCAGAAAATCGTTCCTAAACTCAATGTTGAAGTGTCAGAATGTTACACTTTGTAACAATTTCCAACTCATCTTCTCGGCATGAATTGAAAGTTATAATCTGTGAAAACACTTAGGGCCAGTTTCAAATGTTAATGAATTGCTTAATGATGAATTTGACGATCCACTTTTGGATCCGAAAACGTAGCCTTTCATACGTGGTTCTCTGCGTTTGCGGATGCAAACCGGACTCGTTTGCTTGAAGGGATTCAACATCGGTGTCTCTCAGGTTTTATAACATGCTGGCTCCACTAGACATAAGCCATGCCCGGACTATAAACCTGTCGAGAAAAAACCAATGGAGGCAGAAAAATCCATGTCTTGTCGACGACATGTCTGTCGAAGAAAACCAACTTGTGAACACAAAATGAACACTGTTCAAAGAATGGCCATGAGATTTGAGATTGCACGTGCGTGTGAGTGTTTTTTCTCATTTTCGTTATATCTGGAGGCAAATATTGCTACAAAAGTTGTTATTTATTTACGTGACCTTTGTTCCTATAATTTGAGTTGAATATTTACTACGTTTATATGTGGTGTACTTGAAGCTCGCTTCAACTCATTGTAAACCTGGGTAGAGTTGAAATGAGTTTGACTCGACTCGATTGCACGAAATTGGTGATGAAAAACCTGGGTCGAGGAGTTGGTTTTACTGATGGTCTGTTTATTTGCATGTTTGTGTACAAATATAGGTACAAATATAGCTTTAATTTAATAAATAAGTGTTGTAAGTGCTTGTGTTAATTCAATAGGGATCTCTAGCAAATTGTCAGAGTCAAAGTGATAGCTTACAATTTGGCTCTTTGACAGTTGCAATTGCAAGGCAAACAAAAATTCCAAATATTTACACTTCGCTTCAACTAAATAAGGACTAAAATTTTAAAACTTAATTTGACCATTTTTTCTAAACATTGTCTAGTAATGTTTCATTTTATTATCCTTACACCCTGACTCCACAGAACATACAGATGCCCAACATCACAACCACAATCCAATCAACAAACAGCAGATTTTTTCTCGCTGGGCAAATTATGTCATGTCGTTTTAATTCTCTCTCACTACTACTTCTATCTGTTGCAACAATATTCAACTCAAACTATAGGAACAAAGGTCAAGTATTTAAATAACAACTTTTGCAGCAATTTTTACCTCTAGATACAACGAAAATCAGTCAAAAAACGTACACGCACGTGAAATATTCAAATCTCATGGCCAAGCTTTGAACAGCGTTCATATTGTGTTCAAAAGTTGGTTTTCTTCGACATGTCGTCGACAAGACATGGATTTTTCTGCCTGCATTGGTTTTTTTCTCGACAGGTTCATAGTCCGAGCATGGCTCATGTCTAGTGAAGCCGGCATGTTTTTGTTTGTTAACGGTGTTGAGAAAAGAAAACAGAAAGAATTAATTCACAAAGCTCTGCTTTTTTTTCTCCGGTTCTCTTGAAATCGTTCCATTCGGAAAAATGCAGTGAACTGAATAAGCACAAAAATAAGAGTTAATGGAAGAGGAAGTAAAATAATTTTTTTTTTAAATGGTTTTTATTGTTTATAATAATTTTAGGACCATGTACATTGTACAATGTTTAAAAAAAAATTGACAAACTATCACGTTTAAAAATCTATGTGCTCATTCAGTTCAATGGGTGTTCATGAATGTCATCAGAGCCAAATTCTTGATTTTGACGTTTAGAAATGAACAAGACAGAGATGTATTTCTGTTTGTTAAAAAGCCCTATTGAAATTGTTTCGCATTGAAATAAATACATTAATGCCATTCATTTTTCTAGAATCTGATTACTATTTCAACTCAACTTAAAATGGAGCACTCAACCCAAGTGACGAAAAACCTGGGTCTTATATTCACTTACTTATCCGGCTCCCGATCCATGGAGGGCCTCTGCCTGAGATATTGCGGTCTTCCCTCGGTTGCGGTCCCTCGCACGCTCCCTCTAGTCATCGAGACCAAGCGTTCTTGCGTCGGAAACCGTCTGATCCTTGTAGCGGAGGTTCGGTCCTCCTGGTCGTCTCGAACCTGGGGGCTGGGATTCGAAGATTTTTTTGGCTGGAGCATTGTTTTCCATTCGCTCGATGCGGCCGAGCCAGTGTAGTCGGCGTGTTTTGGCTCTTTGGACTACATCCACATCTTGGTACAGATCGTATAATTCACGGTTAAATCTTCTCCTCCATTCGCCCTCCTCGCATATTGGACCAAATATTCGCCGAAGAAGTTTTCTCTCAAAAGTGCCCAGTATCAATTCCCCTTTTTTACTTATCGTAATAATTCTTCGTCGGATTTCCACTTATATTCAACCCTATTTCAACTCGAACTCTCAAACCTGCAGGTAGACATAGTAATTGTAGCAAAAGATAAAAGAAGTAATTTGCTCATCAAGAAAAAATTTTGCTGATTGTTGTTTGGATTGGGGTTGCGATGTTGGATATCTGTATGCCCTATGGAGTCGGGGTGTAAGGTTAAGGTGCATTCAACCAATAGAATTTTAGGAAATCTCAAAATTGCTTAAATTGTTTTTTCCTCATGTAAAAGGTACAAGAGATTTTTAAGGAAATTAAAAGGAAACATCAACAAAATCTACAGCAACTTGTTTCTTCGTGTTCAACGGGGATACGTCATTCGTTTGCCACCATGTATGTAAATCGGCCAGTACATGAATAATTTAGTCTCAGAGTTCAACCACCAAAATTTCTTCTTCTGTTTTACTCTATCTTTTCGGTCCCGATCGGACACAGCCCTACTGAACCGAAGGCGTTCTGCTTCACATAGCATAGTTTTTAAGTCCGTGCTTCAATTGCGTTAAAAGTATGGTCAAATTTGATCCCATGGCTAAATTTTGACCTGTTCAGTGGCTCGTAAAAATTTTAGATAATTGTTAATTTTTGACATGTCTATGATCATGAAGGAGAGAGAGATAAATATTTTGTTTTGCTGTTGCGTGAAGTCATGAATTTTATCGGGAAAAATAAAAAACTAATATCAACTGAAAATATTAAGAAATATAGATAAAAGACTCATAATAAATGTGTTATGAACTCAAGAAATCAAAACAAAGAAATATTCAATCATTTTTGTTTGTATAGGGTATCATGATAATTTTAAAAGTAACAATCTTCCAGCGTAAATATTTGCGCCTCTTCGACTGACTTCTTTTTAAACTTTCGAATATAACTCCTTTGTAAAATATAATTATAGAATATAAATTCAGGAAAATATAATTATCACTTACCATAAAAATAAAGTCGTCTCGATTCAAAACAAAGTATGTAATCATTTTATGTTTTATATGGTAGGTTTTTAGAAATGGTAAAAGCGAGGCACACATCTCTTGGTTCCGAAAAATAAAAATATGAATAGAATAAACAAAAATAAAAAACACTTTCATTGTAATTTGTAAGAAGGAAGTAATAATTTAGTCAAAGAATACTTATATATATCTTAACTTAATTGTTATAAAACTATTGACAAACCATTGCTTCTTGTTGTCTGCTTCTTTATAAAAATTTATATTTTATGTTAGATAGATAGATAAGCTTTATTGAGTTTTCATTTTCTTCTTTTTACATTTATTATAATACACAAGTTATTATATTTAAGAACTAAAATTTTGCCGGCTTAGTATTGGCCTGGCTACACAGTATTTTAAGTTTTTATTTTAGTTTTTAGTTTTTGACAAATCAATTCAATTGGAAGTGAGAGATACTTCGGGAAAAATTTATTTATATGTGTCCACTCAAGAAGACCATGATTTTACTGAATGATAACTTAACCTAATGTGAAAGGGATAGTGAGAGAGGAAAGAGATAACAAGAGTTTGAGATATTTATTAACATGGGACAGAGACGACTTAGGGTTGACTCATCCATAACACTCGTTGGTGTGTACATAGAGCGAGGCAGCTGCCTCAGTATAGGTCTGTTTCTTTACTTTTGGGATAAAGTTTGGGAAAAAGTTCGGGAAAAAGTTTGGGGATGAGCTTTTTGATGTTGTTGTTGTAATGTTTAACCAGAAATGAAAAGTAAAGAAACGCATTTGGGATGTTTCTGGTTCGTTGCGGTGTAAATCACCCATTCGACGTCATTGCTTGTAGGCTCAACGCATACAAAATTATGCAATTTCAATTCTATTAACATTTGCAATTATCATGTTGGGCTCTATTAAAAGATACCAGAAGAAATATTTTGATTTATATCTGTCTCCGTTGTATCATTTTCATTTAATTTAATTAAATTAAACCGTTTTATATACGCTACTTGACAAATTTAATTTCACATTTTTTGATCAGCTGATTTCTTGTTTGACAAGCAAGAAAGTGCCGGAACTAAAATGTTCGGGTAGATTCTTGCTGGAGGGGAAATGAAAAAAAGTCAAAAGCTCTGGCATTTTTGTGTCAGAAAATAGTAAAGAAAGACGTTTTGGGTAGATTTGGGTTACTTTGGGAACCCGCGGGCGAGTAAAGAAACAGACCTTATATATGTTTCCATCATTTTAGGTATTTAGTAACATGTGTTTGTGTACTTAGATGTTAGTTTGTAAATAAAAATTTTGCCCACTGGCATAAGAATTATTAATCTCTATTGTATATCAACATTAATTGTAAAGGGCATATTGCAAATGTTAATTCGAAAATTTATGTTTACAGTATGTTAGATAGTAATAATTTAGTTTGGTAGTTTTGAGGGTGATTTCATAAACAATATTGCTTTATATTAAGATTTTAGATTATTATATTTTTGGGAACAATAAAGAGTGAGAGTGAAATCAGTTTAACAATTTTGATATGAAACTAAGTAGGTAAGATGTTTGTTTTCTTTTTTTTTTTATTTTACTTTTTTAAATTGTACTTTAGGAGGAAGTTTGCTTAGCCTCTGTAGTTATTTGATGAACTTTTTGAATAGAAAGGAGCAAGAAACGAATTATTATCTTCTGGTATTTGAAATGATGGGGTCGAATCCTCATTAATGATATTAATAGGAGACAAATAATATCTGTCGTTAATTGAGAAGTTAATATTGTCCTCGAATATGTTCTGGAGGACAGGGTTCTCATGTGCTTAGAGCGCAAGAATTCTTTTATTTGCCAACACTGTCAGGTATTTAAGAAGAGGAGTGATTCCTGATTCTTCGTAAACTATTTTGCTACCGTACCACTTACCCGATGGTCTTCGGAACTTTGAAATGCATTTTCTAATAACTTTTCTTTCGAATATTTGTGTGCCACATTGGGGGTGATATGAAACCAAGACAGGAAACCGTATGAGATTAGAAGGCGGATTAAAGTCTTGTATATAAGAAGCTTAGTGTTTTTCTCCACCTCTTTAGAATCAAGCAGTGATTTGAGGATTGCCGAGGCGGCTTTACCTTTCCCTAAGGCGATTCTTGCGTGCTGGTTCATTTTCAACCTTTCCTGAAGGTTAACTCCCAGGTATTTTATGGACTGCTTGAGAGGAATTACATTTCCCTCAACGTTTAGATGTAAATATTTACTTTCCCGCACTGCTAAGTGGTGCCCTTTGCCGGAGGCATTGCGGAAACATATTAGTTCGCATTTCTTGTAGTTTATTTCAATGCCCCATTTTTAAAAAAATAGTATGGCTTTTTTTATGTGGTTTTTTATCTCCTTTAATGCCTCATGGGGTCTTTCATGCGGGCTGTAAAAAATCGTGTCATCCGCGTATAAGATTGCTTGTGAGTTGTTGTTGTATGTTGGGAAGTCGGATAAGTAAATATTGAAAAGAAACGGGCCCAAAATCGATTCCTGGGGGACACCTGCTAAGATTGGGATAGGGCTAGAGTTCTCATTATCGAAGTTAACAAACAAGCTGCGGTCGGAAAGAAAATTTTTTAGAATTTTGATAAACTGTGAAGGGATGTTCAGAGTGCTAAGTTTGTATATCAGGCCGTCGTGCCACACAGAGTCAAAGGCCTTTGTCAGGTCCAACGCGCAAGCCACTGTGCAGTTTTTAGATCTTAAGTTGGTCAAGATTTGATTCTGGGAGTATAGGAGGGCATGTTCTGTGGAGTGTCCACTCTTAAAACCAAACTGTAGGTTTTGAGAGAAAGAGATGTTATCCGAAAATGATTGGATTTTGTATAGTAGGATTTTTTCAAAAACTTTACCGATGTTCGAGAGAAGGGAAATGGGACGGAAGTCTTCAATTTTATTGCTACTGCTGTTTTTCCTTAGTGGAATCAGTTTCGCCTTTTTCCATGCCAAGGGGAAGTATCCATTATTGATGCAATTATTGAAAATTGGTGTTAAGTATTTAGAAATTACGGATTTAGTTTTGCGCAGTACAAAATTATTGATCATGTCAGACCCGGAGGATTTTTTGTTTTTTAACGACTTGATAGTGGATTCGATAAGATTAGTTGAAGAGAAGAATTCGTTTGAGATCGAGTCTGACTTATTAATGGGTGAGAAGTTGACAATTTTTGAGTTCGCATTCCAAGCCGAAAAGGCACTATTGAAAGTTTGGACTGACAGCACGTTATCCAAGTTAGACTGGGGTATTTTTATTGCGTACAGATCTGAATAGAAGACTTTGAAAGCCTCCACTTTTTCTACTGGCGTTGTGGAGCTTCTGTCCCCCCAATTTAGGACCAGGGGTGCTTTTCTCGACTTGTCATTGCGACCGGTGACTTGATTGATAATTTTAAAGACATTTGGAGAAGGTTTCAAACTGTTTAACTTTTGTCGGAATTGAGTATTTAGTTCAGAATTGACCAGGTCTTTTATGATTTTGCTTAAACAGCCTATTCTTGCCGACAGCTCGGCATATTGGACATTGTTGCGATCCCCAAAGTGGTGGAGGAAAATTCTTTTTAGTTTGGTTTTCCAAATTTTTCTGACCTTAAATAACCTTAGTGTTTCGACAGAAATCTTGTAGCGATTCGAGTCAACTATCTTTTCTCTACTGTGGTTGGCGATGCAGTCCGTAAAGGAGCTAGACAAATTTGAAATAAATAGGTCAATTTCCTCATTCGACAGATTTCTGTCCGTCGGGATCATGAGGTTTCCGAACGTTGTGGTGAGAGAGTTGTTTAGATTTGACCAATTTGTGTTTTTGTATGAAGTAAATTTACGAGGGTTATTTGGGAAAGGCGTCGCATCTTGAAATTTGATATGCATAAGAACCGAAAAGTGATCCGAAATCGGGTCGATAGTAAGACAAGCTATGTTATTATCAGAATGGCTAGGGGCTCTGAAATTAGTAGAGATAATGAAAAAGTCGATGTGCGAACCTGAACTGGGGCGGGTAAGACCTTCAGCTGCCACGATGTCGTAATCTAGGAAGCGGTCAACCGCAAACCACTGAGCCAGATGCTGCCCATTCAAATTTGTTTTGGGATCACCCCACAGTCCAGAAGGTTATCGAGGGCTGTGGGTAAGGTGGCTCCAATGTTGCATGGAACATAAACAGAGACGAGGGCCAGGGTCTTCGTTGCATGTTGTAAAATTACTGGTATTAATGCTATACACGCTGAAATTGTGTTATTTTGAAAAAAAAATTGAGAGAATTTGTAAGAATTATGAAGGAGGATGCCAGTTCCTCTACCTGAGTTATTGCTGATAAAGCTGTAGTTGTTGGGGCTAATGTTGACTTTCTTTTTGAGACATGTTTCTTGAATTAATAAGGCTGTAGGACTAATATCATTTAATAGGAGATCTATTTCTATTTGTTTATCGCGTGAAAAAGAGTTTACGTTAGCTGATAAGATGTTTAAATTCATGGTGAAGTTGGTGAGAGGGAGGCGAGGAAGCCTAGGTAGGCCTCCGGTTTTTGGTTCGCAGAGAGCTTGAGATATTTGGGCCAGAAGTCCCTAATTTTAATAAGCAGTACGTTGAAGGAGAGGCCGAAAAGATTGTTGGCCTCATTTAAAAAATCTGCGATATCACTTCCCGCGGCCTTGGTCGTGGGGGGGAACTCAGGAGCACTGCTAACTCCTCTGACTGCTTCGGCGTAAGAGAACCCTTTTTGAGGATTTGGCTTAGCCAGCTGTAATGTAGAATTCATAAGGTTGTGTCTGCCATTTGATGCATTCGACCTTATTGATTAATTTTTTTTATGAACTCTCTACGCTTAGGGCAGCCTTTGTAACTAGCAGGATGTCCCACCGCACCACAGTTAACACAGGAAGCTGTTGTGTTTTCATTTTTTTCGTTAAGCTCGCATTTCCCGATCTCGTGTTCCTTAAGACATTTTACACACCTAACCGCATATGCACAGTAGTTGGCCACATGCTCGAAGCGCTGGCATCTAAAGCACTGTCTTGCGCCGACCCCCCGGATCGAATCCAACCTGACTTTGTGTCTCAAAAGTAGTTTTAGAGATTTTACTTTCACAAGGCTATCCCTGTCCCCCAAAACACATAAAAACATATCCAATGGTATATCATTATCTTTAGACCATTTGGTCTCAAAACGCTTGACTTCCACATTCAAGGAAGGCAACAACTTTAGTATTTCCGACTTCACATGGGCTGGAGAGAAATTTCCCGAAATTCCTTTCAAAACCAGATTATATTTTTTTTGCTCCTTAGGTGTAAAAGAAAATGCGTCTATATTGATTAATTTAAATTGATCTAAAAGGAGGTCATGCAACTCTAACTCCTTCACAAATATTTTTAGCCTACCAAACCCTTTAGAGTCGAACTTAACATCTTCTAGCTTAAATTTAGAGTTTTTAATGAATTCTACAATTGATTTTGCAGTTATACCTCTTGTGAAGATTGGTGGGTACCAGCTCCTGTTATCCACCATCATATCCGCTCTGCTGCCGTTGCTGTTAAAGTTGCTGCTCGTACTCGGGTTGTGGTTCAATACGTTGGCACTTCTTGATCAATGTTGTTCCTGGTTTTCTTCGTCTTCATCTAATCCGACATCCAAGGAAGCAAAACGATTTTGGCTTTTGGGAACAGCCAAGGCCACCTTTTTGGCTGATGTGTCGATAGTCGCTTGGCGCCTTTTGCGCGCTAGAATTTTAGTATACTTGTCTTTGTCATTCACAAGTAGTTCTTTAAAAGTTGCGTCCGTTGAAATGGAGAGTGAGGGAGATAGCTCCATTCCTCCTCTATTTGAAAATCCGTTGGCGTTACCAATGATGACGCTGTTTCCAACCGGTAAATTAACCGATTGGCTTTTGCTATTTCCAGACGGCAAATTAACCGATTCGCTTGTGCTGGGTACTGGGTGATTTCCCTGGGGAACCCCTGGTTCAGTCTCCATGTTTTGGGCAATATTCGCTCTCTTTGCCCTTGCTTCTTGAATAACTTTGTTGTCAGCAGACCACCAGTTAATATTATTTATGATATTTTCTTTGTCCTCTGCAGACAACATTTGCGAAGGCATCTTCAATATATCTTCGGGTACTAAATTGCCCGAGGTAATTAATGTTTGTTCCTTTGGAGGGGGATCACCACCTTCCATGTTAAAAACAATAAGACTTAATTTAAAAAAATGATTTTTGGTATTTGGGCACTCAAGGAGAAAAGAAAAACACGTCCGATCGCTGAAGATACACAAAATCGAAGCTTATATTTTATGTTTGAGAATGAGTATTTGACGGTGTTCACATTGGATTGAACAGCTGGATTTTTTTCGACGTTTCAGTATTCACATCTCGCTCCCACTTCTTCAGTAAAGGAAGATGTAAATACTGAAACGTCAAAAAAAATCCAGTTTTTCAGTCCAACGTGAACATCGTCTTTAATGTTATTTGAGATTCAATCTTGGTGAATATTTGAGACCGTGAGTGCAGATGGTGTTGGCGTAACCCGTAACCCATTTTTGTTTTGGAAAAAGTGACATGTACTATGCTTCAAAAGCTTCAGAAGCCATTGTCACCTTTTCAATACGTATAACTCGACACTTTTTAGTCTGTTATATGTACCTAGTATTAAAAATCGATTCAAGATAAAAAATATAATAAAAAAGTGGGTTACATCACTTTTGCACTTAGCGCCATTTATATGGCTGCTTTGCTTGAAAACGCCGTATTTCATGGTACTCCATATTAAAAACGTAAAGTAAATACATAGCTGTCGTTAAATTTTTTTCGCACGCACGAATAAAGTCTTTCTTACATGAAGCAAATTGTTCGCACAAACAAAAACGTTTGTTCGTTTTTTTTTTACAAAATTTACTCCACTGTGAAGTTCTTGCATGATTTTCTCAGAATCTATTGCTTGTATGAATAAAGTTTGTTAATCTTTTTTGTGTAGAATGACATTAACTATAATTTGTACCTTCACATTTTTTCTTTAACCCCCCTACAAAATTAAGCCCTGGCCCAAATTTACGATACTTTTCAGGAAATGCTTAAGACGTCAAAACAAAGCTCTCCACCAAAATTTAGCTTTGTCGGAATTTTTTCGAAGGGAAAGTCTAATTTTCTGGGCTACTAGCCTTCAAGTGCCCTATTACACGACGACTTTAGAGTCATGATTTTTTTCGAAATTCAATGAGTGTGAAGGTGAGATCAGATGTTTTTTCTCGTTCGCACTAATTGAATTTCGAAAAAAGTCATGACTCTAGAGTCGTCGTGTAATAGGGCACCAAACGAGTTTTGAAACATTGTTGTTTTCCGTTATTTTGTTTGCATTTTATGTCCTTTTTGTAAGAGTGCCCCTTCTCTCTAAACGATAAGACATTGACCCCCCCCCCCTTTTAAAGTAACAAAACACTTGACTTGTGTGCTTCTTTCCCTCTACAAGAATCCGTTATTTTTTTGCAGCACCGTACGAGTTAGTATCAGTCAAAAATGGGAAAAAAATTTGTTGGTTTTTCGTGTCTATCTTAGAAATTATTTGTTTTATCAAAAAAAAATCTGATTACAAAAGATAGTTTATGAAATTCTCCACAACATTGATTATGTAAATTTTCAATATCTAATAGTTGAAAAGTTATTGTTATGTATAAATGCGGTACTAGGACTAACGTATTAAGGATTTATTATATGATCGACATTCAAGCTGACAACCATAGAGTACCTATACTATCTAGAGAACCGAATCGTACCCTTCTTGCCTAACAAACTCGCAAATTTGATTTGAGCACTTTAATGGGGTTTTCTTTTGGTAACAAAAATTGATTTTTTTCCCCTTCCGATTTGTCAAAACACAGATTTTCACAATAAAAGCCTTCCAATGGTGAAAAAAATCAATTTTTTTTATCGAAAATCAAATTTGCAGATCTGGATTTTTCGGCAGATTTACCCCTCTTTTACTAACACCATTACACACCAGAACAATTCACAGCAATCAATTTGACAAGCCTGGATCGCCACAGTTTCACAGACATACATTTTACACCAATACAATAAACACAAAAAAATCAATCTGCAATCGTATACCATTCGCGACGAAAAAAATCAATTTTTAGATCAAAATCTGAATTTACCAAAAGACAACCCCATAAGAGAAAACTCTCTTAAATTCCCTGTCCGTAAATTTAATAGTGCCCTTGTTCTACACCAATGGCGGATCCAGAACAGAGGGGGGGGGGTGTTACAGAAATGAAACACAAAATTTTTGTATGCATTACCTTTAATTAAGGTATTAGGTATATATTAGAATTAGAAATAATATTGTGTACCCAAAATCAAAAACTGTTCAACAACCTCATCGGTTCACCCTTAATTCCGTAATTTATGTTGGGGAGAGGCAACCCGTTTAATTGGTCTTGAACCATTGTTGTTCTAAGCCAAGTTTTGATTCGACACAAAGAAGAAAACTATCGTTCAGCGTTAGCGTTTGTAGCTGACAATGTGTTATGTGCAAGGAACACAAAGTAAGATATTATTAGTAGGAGTCGGATATACACTTCCGTTAATAGGGTACAACATTTTCGAGTGCGATTGACCGTTATAGCTCCGAACTGGCATTAGATATTTTTTCAGATTTTTATTTCGCCCTCCTGATGGTCTCCCTATTTTCACTTTGATGTAAAATGGGGTAAGGATTATTCTTAACACGCGAAAAAAAATCAAAACGTTTAGATTAGATTCAGACGAGAAAAAGTTGTATTGGATGGTGGTCTATTTCCCCCTGTTCAGGCGGGAGGGGTAATTTGGCTCAGAACGGACAAAAATATTTAAAAAAACGGGAACACTTAAAATGCCACGCTATTACTTTTTTTTAGAGCCACAAGTGTGCACGTTTTTTTTTGATAATTTTTTGTTTGAGCCAAATTTTTAGAAAATTTGTTTCGTCTGAATTTAATTTATACCCTTAGATTGTTTTTTTTTTTTATTTTATAAGAATCACCCTAACCCTATAATTAGAACCTTAAGTGTTTCGATGACTTTGGCGACCGTAAGTTCTGGGTTTTCTTATTTCAACGCCTAAATTTTCAGGTAACTTTGTGGAATTAAAAAAAATTCCATAAAAATGATCATCTACATGAGTTCTTCGATTGCTAAATTGCACACTTAGGGGCTGCGTTAATGATAAAATATCCCACCTTGTGATAATAAATGATGGCATATACTGGAGCTGATTGGGTTTCAGTAGCAATAGATGAAACTCAAACGTTTTTTTGAGAATGCTGATAATTTCTAGGCTTTTTTAAAGAATTGAGATCTGCGGTAACTTAGATGGTGACAACGAGCCAAAGGATAAAAAAGGACTCGAAGAAAAAATACGGCAATCGAAGAACGGTTCGTTTTACTGGCTCAGCGTTTCAAATTTGAATTCTTGGTATGAGGCCAAAAAATTGATGAAACCGCGAAACAAAGTAAATTCGTAAATGCTGCAGCAGCCATAATAAAACAAGATATACAGCCCCAAATTGTCGGTAGCCAAACATACCATACTGTTTATGATTTTTTCCAAAAACGTTGATGATTGTGCGTCTCAGTCTTAAAACTTTCTTGGAAAGTTTTATCGTTAAATTTCACCCGAAAAACGAAAATTCTCCTTTTTTATGGGACTCATTATGTAATTATTCGTAATTAAGGGCTTAAATTGTCACATATTTTTTACGGCGAACAGAAAAAACAGGGTATTGACTGGTGACTTTAGCAAGTTTTTTTTTTTGTTTATTTTAGGTCAAGTCCGGGCGAAACTCCGGGGGAACTAACATTTTTCGAGCGAAATAATAATGTGAAACTCATAATAACACTTATTAAGATTTAATTGAACTATAAAAACCTCTTTTTACAATATTATGTACAAATTTTTTTAAAAATTATAATTTATAAATAAAAAAAGGTATTAGGTATCGACTTTGCTTTTACGTAACTTGCTTTCAGACTTCAGAAAAGGGGGCTTGGAGGTGATAAGTATAGATTCCATATTAAATTTGGACAGGTTTTGCAAGATCCTAAGGTGTTTGCACAATAGAACTCTTAAAACGTAAGCACTAGAGCCATACTTCTTACTAAAGCATAAAATGAAGCATTTTTTAGGCAATTTAAAAAGTATCAATTTTTGGCGCCAAATAATTGTTTAACGGTAAAAGATATGGAAAATTTGGTCATAATCAATATTGTATAGAAGGAATTAATTGCTGTATCTTGGCAATTATGTTACCCTGTATTTAAGACAAATTACATTTTATGTTTTTCAACACATTTTTCCAAATGGCAGACAACGCAAAACCTACCAGTCAGACTGCCCTCACGCAAATCTAAAGAGTTAAAGCGAACACATATAAAAAAGACAGCCATACTACCTAAAATGACCTGTCGAAAACGTTGTTCTCACTATTAGAACCGGTTGTACAAACGTGGTTCAAAATTCAGTACTGGTTGATTTCGGTGTAATTATTTAGGTTCAACTATGGTTCATGGTTCAAGTATTTATTATATTAGCCAAATTAATGCGTAAACAATCGCTGAACCTCAGTAAGTTCGCAAGTTAGTAAGTTAAAATTACTGAACCACGGAATAAATATTTGTACAACACTTAATAAAATTTATTTTGAAATTGTACTTTTTCAAAAGAGCATTCATTTTACAAACTGAATTGTTTGTTTGGCTTACTGTCATTACTTATTAAATGCATCAACAAAACTAATAAGAAATGTATGTTTTTAAAAATCCCATTTTACTCAATTGACACAGCAAAAATCATAAATTTTATTCACCCCTTTAAAACGGATAACATTTAACTACGATCAAATTCAACTAAAATGTTAAATGTTAAAACAAAATCAAACTGTTATTAAATTCTGTTCACTTTTCTCAGATTCGTTGACTATTTTTCGACATAGAAAGAATTCTTGATAGAGCTGATGTTTTTTTTTACATACCTTATTTTTACCCTACATTATTTTTCAGCTTCATGTCGGAGTGGAAACAATCCGTGCTACCGAACTTCTCTTTCAACCAAGTATGATTGGAAGTTCCGAATGCGGCCTTGCGGAATTGATGGATTTCGTTTTTAAAATGTTTACATCGAACGAGCAACTTCTACTATCGCAAAACGTATTCTTAACCGGGGGGTGTTCACTTTTACCAGGTAACCATTCAAATTAACAAAAACAAACAAAAATATTTAAGCAATTTTTTCAGGCCTAAAAGAGCGAATATCTAAGGAACTTTTAGAAATGCGTCCTTTTCAATCACCACACAACATCTATATGGCCGATTCAGCTTCTTTGGACGCTTGGTTCGGTGCTCGTGATATCGCTCGCAGTGAAGTTCTTGACGAATTTTTGACAACAAAGCACGACTACGAAGAAAAGGGTGGCGAATATTTCAGGGAACATCCAACCAGTAATTACTTTTTTAGTACTCCCACACCTGTAGTATTGGAGCCACCAACTGAATAAACAAAAGTTTATTAATAAAATTAATTTACTTGGATTTTATCTTTTATTTAAAAAAAATGGTTTTAAACTTTGAAAGTTATTTCTTGCTGTGCAAGATGATTCCATCGTATTTCTGTTGGAACCACTTCATGGCGTCTTCCTTAGTCAAGCGGTGGGGGAATCCAACAGTGCCTGATTTACGCTTTCTATGAGCTACGTTATAGCCTGTTAAATAAATAGAAAAAAAAACATTTGTAAAATAAAGAAATAACTCAAGATATAAATTTATATGCGAATCACCGTAGAATTCATTGAATGAATGCAATGCAACTCCATTAAGCAAAACACAGTTGTTATTTGCACATTGACTGAATGTCATTGGTCAATAGAAACCATCAACATCTAATTAAGTGCAGTTTATAAAATACAAAATATAAAAATTGTCTAACCTGGTCGTCCCAAGACAACGTAGAAATCCAAACCGTAGATACCGATGGAAGGATCGTACTTGATACCCAGATCGATATGTTCCTGGATACCGAAACCAAAGTTTCCTGTGGATGAGAAATTATCCCGCCTCAACTCGTATTCACGCACTTTGAGACCGCGTTCCAAAATTTCTTCGGCTTTGGCACCACGTACTGTGCAGTGTACAGCGATTTTTTCATTACGTCTGATACCGAATGAACGCACGGTATAACGAGCCTTTGAGAACACTGGCTGTTGGCCAGTCAATTGCTCCAAAACCTTAAAAAAAAAAGTTTGAACATTTTTTCTGAGTCGCATTTATTTTATGAACTCACCTTAGCAGCTCGAGTAAGCCTATCACCAGATTCACCCACGCAAATATTCAGACAGAGTTTCCGGATGTGCAAATCCCGCATAGGGTTCTTTGCGGGATCCCTCTTAACCTTCTTAGGGGCTTCCTTCTTCTCAACAGCAGGCTGAAATCAATGGCACAGAAAGAACAACACATTACTCGAAAAATTCACAAAATATTTAATGAATATTTATTTCAATAGATCGTAAGAATATTTAATTTCCATTTTATGGAAAATGCATATTAGATTTATTTCTATAAACTAGGATGCGAAAGGATAATTTTAAGTCACAAAAATTCCAACACCTACCGACATAGCGTTATTCGGGGGAAAGAAAGAAAAACGTCAAAAAGGGAAAATAAGTTCAATGGCAAAATTTTGACATTTCGTATGACATACCAGCCATTAATTTTTAGACTACTTCCGCTAGTTTGTACAAGAACCACTATATGTGGAATTCCATGTCTGCCCCACTTTGCATGAGCCATGTTCGGTTTTTACTCACATTAAGCATGACACACACGTATGCTGGATTTACACAATTGGAAAACTGGCATTATGACAGAGAAAACAACAAAAAAATGGATATATTCATTCCTTTGTCATTATAACTACATTTTTTTCCGCTAGAGCAGTTGTTTTGTGAAAAAAAATATACAATTTTTTTTCTAAACCAAAATTTAAGCTTCATCATTTTTATAAGTTTTTCACTGAGAAATACTATCCCAAAATGAGTTTGAAAATGTTCACTTTTGCACTTTTTTGGCTTATGTGGTTAAGCCTGATACGCAGATCGAGCTAAGATTTCACTCCCACTTTTCTTTCTAAACTCCAGCTAAACTCCTAGTAAAATTTTGACACACGATTTTTGTGGAGATTACATTAAAAAAAAAACAGCTGTTCTCTGAAAAGAGATTATATTCAGCCAATTCAAAGAATTTTTCTTTTCAAGTTTTTAAGTGAATGTAACCAAATAAAATAGATTTTTCCCTTTGGCATTAATAAATCGTTTGTCTTTGCATATTTCTCGTTCTCAATTTTCATTTCACAATTTAAAGCTCACATAATAAATCTCATAAATATAAAAACATGCCACAATTTAGCTCAAGAATTAATGTGCCGCACAATTATTTCACG
This sequence comes from Dasysyrphus albostriatus, assembly GCA_946251815.1. Lineage (NCBI taxonomy): Eukaryota > Metazoa > Arthropoda > Insecta > Diptera > Syrphidae > Dasysyrphus > Dasysyrphus albostriatus. Next base: position 68,481,025 of record OX276337.1, on the reverse strand, counting down.
CGCTAAAATTTGACAGATAGGTCCCGTACAATAAGAAACAAAAATTTGATTTTTTAGCTGAAGCTGCGCACCTCTCGGCTTAAATGCTTGTCTGCATCATAAATAAATAATATAAAGATGGGAATCCTCGGCTGTCAAACTGATTTGCCTACAAGCTCCGACCGTGGTGAATGTCATAAAGTTGCACTAGTAACCTTTACCACACTAACACTAATGCAACTTAATGATTTTCACCACAAATCGTCGTTTTTTTTAAATTTGTCAGTTATTTTAAAAACCCAATGGACATGTTCATAAAGTATAAAAGCAGGTGAAGTGAATTTTTAAGTGCTCACTTCCCTTTATATAATTTTATTTTAAAATTGCATTGGCTACCTAAATTCAAAGCGTTCTAAGATAATAAAAGACATATTGGTAGTAATAATTAATTGAATAAATAAATGTATGTTAATTGAACCATAGTGGGAGGAAATTTGTTTGTGAAATATGAAATTTCATAGTACATATGTTAGCCTTTTTACACCGAACTCAAAACGCGGTTTTCGAGAAAATATCGGCATTGGAGAAAAACCTAATCGAAGACACAAGGTTTCACATACATTTTTTTGAGCTTCAGGTTTTCGTAAAACACAAGTTTTATATAAAACCAGTCGAAAACTTGTTGGAATTCAGAGATGAACAAAACAAACGTACCTTTTAAAAATTTCAGTGCCTAGTAAAATGTCAAAAAAGAAACTGATAGGATGCTTTTATATGGATCATATTTCTATAAATAATCACCATTTTACTTACTTATTGTAAGTGGTTGGTGAAAGAAAAACTTTAATGTCAAACGAAAACGTATAGTGTAATGTTTGGTGTGAATGGTTTTTGAGTTTTTGAAAAGTTTTTGCCAAAAACTGGTTTTGTGGTTTGTTGTGAAAATCCTATTGAATTGGATCCAACCACACAAAATAAGTAAAATATGCCAGAAAGAAAGATGCTTCCCAAGTCGAATTCTAATCAATTTAATTTATTAAGAATATCGATTAAACAATTTGATATACTTATCTAGCTGGCCAAAGGTGTGGTGTTTTCTGAGGTCACGATCCAAGTGAACGAGATAACATTTTGGCAATTGATAACACCCATCAATGCAGACTCTCTTAACTAGAGCGAAGCTGTAGCAGAGAGTATGCAAACATGTGCATTGTGCAGCGAGAATAAATTTTAGCTCACCACACCTTAAGCCATTACAAACTATACAAAATATAATATAATTTATATGAAGAGAACACAAGTGGAACAAATACAATGACAAAAATCAATTAATTAAAGAGAGTTAAATGTGAATTAGTATAATGACAATTAAAGATAACAATGAAATGATTTGACATACATAGATCGTAATTATGAAGTTAATGTTTTAAATAGCACAGGGTTGAAAACGAATATGTAAGTAAGTATAAATAAATAGTAGTAGGCAATTAAATAATTAAGTAGTTGAAAATTAAATAAATAAGTAGTAGAATCCCAAACATCCCGGCCCCCCTGGAACAAGTTTCAGGACACCGGTAGTAGCGCCAGTTTTGATATTGGGCGCAAAAAAGTTCCTGCTGCTGTCTTCACGGTCACAACTCGTACATGTTGGTCACCAAGTCCCCAGGTTTAAAGTTGATCGTTATTCTTTGCCACTTCGGTCGCTCTTGTAGCGTTGTCAAGTATTCTGTGTGCCACCTCTTCCAGAATCCCTGAACCATGTTCTGGATATGATTCCAATGAGATAGTCGGTTGATTGGAACGTCTAATAGGCTCGGCTCTGGAACTGCTGTCAGTGGTTCACCTATAAGAAAGTGTGCAGGGGTTAGCGGATTCAAATCATTATCAGACATACAACACAAAGGACGAGAATTAAGTATGCTTTCAATTTGAGTTAGTAATGTATTAAGTTCTTCATATGTTAAAATAGTATTGCCTATAACACGACGCAAGTGCATTTTTACTGACTTGACGCCAGCCTCCCACAAACCACCGAAGTGTGGCGTAGAAGGGGGTATAAAATGCCAACTTGTACCATCCTTGGCAAGAGCGGCAGCTATGACATCATTGTGCGATTGCTCCATAACCAATTTGTGCATATCTGTGAGGCACCGTCGAGCTCCTTGAAAATTCGTCCCGTTGTCACTATACATATTGGAACATTTGCCCCGTCGAGAGACAAATCTACGATATGCTGCGATGAACGCCTCAGTGGTAAGATCACTCACCAGCTCCAGGTGAATAGCCTTCGTCGACATGCATACAAATAAGGCAATGTACGCTTTCGATGTTTTTGCGTTGCGGCATCGAGACAATTTCACAGTAAGTGGGCCAGCATAATCACATCCTGTGTTTGTGAATGGACGACTTGGTTGGATGCGATATGATGGCAGATCTCCCATTAACTGTTGGCTGGTCAGCTTCCTCTGCATAAAACATTGTTTGCACTTATGGATTGTTTTTCGAATGAGGTTTCGGCTGCCCAGTATCCAAAATTCTTGTCGGACAAAAGCAAATGTTTCGGATATTCCTGCATGCATATTTTGTTGATGGATATCTGTAATGATGAGGCTAGAAATTGGATTATCTTTAGGAATGATTATTGGGTGTTTTATTCCGTATGACACATCACAATTTTTAATTCGTCCACCGATGCGAAGTAAACCGTCACTATCCAAAAATGGCGAATATCTAAGGAGCTTTGATTTTGAAGGGAGTTGATTTTTCGTACTAAGATGATGGATATCATTTCCGAATGAATTCTGCTGAATATATTTTAAAAGAGCTATTTTCGCGCTACGAATTTCAATGTATTTAAGCCCATGTGAAGCTCGAGCTAAGTTTGATGGTTTTGAATTTGAAATGAATCTCAAAACGTAAGCGGTTACTCGAAGTAAGCGAAACCACGATGAAATTTTCGCTATTAGGTCGTCAAAGCCATGTCTATCAAACGACGTGACCAGAACATGCCTTACGATCGACTTTTCCTCCACTTTGACCAGGGATTGATCAGCTAAATTTGCAGAGATATTAGCTCTTGGCCAATGTTCTTTAGATTCAAGTAGCCAAGATGGACCTGTCCACCAAAGGGGATGATTATAAAGACAAGAAGGTGAAACACCACGCGAAGCACAATCAGCAGGATTGGACTCCGAAGGGACATATTGCCATGAGCTTCTTGGTAGCGTTTCTAAAATTGTAGCAGTTCGGTTCGCAACGAAAGTTGTCCAACGGCGAGGGGGTGATGATAACCAATGCAGTACGATTTCAGAGTCACACCACGCATGTACTCCATTGATTTTGGCATTTAACGACGATCGTACTAAAGTTATTAACCGAACTAATAACACCGCACCGCAAAGTTCGAGTCTTGGAATGGAAATGGGTTTAATAGGGGCTACTTTTGTTTTTGCAGCAACGATTGTTATATTAACTTTACCGTCAGGGGATTTTGAAAGTGCATAAACTACAGCGGAGTAAGCAAGCGACGAAGCATCTGAGAAACCATGGAGTTCAATAATTTCTTCAGATGAAAATATATTTCGCGGAACTCGAATTTGTTCAAACCACGATAATTGTTTCCGGTAATTTAACCATTCATCAGAAAGTTGAGAAGGAAGAGGATCATCCCAGCCAAGTTTCAGTTCAGAAGACCAAAGGCTTTGAAACATCATCTTAAACAAAATAATCGATGGGGCAAGGAGCCCAAGTGGGTCAAAAATACGTGCTATTTCCGATAACAAAGTTCTTCTCGTGAGCACGGGAGGCGAATATGGTAGATTTATGCGATAGGAAAAAACGTCAGCGGCGGGATTCCAAAACATTCCTAACACTTTAATCATAGACTGTGAATGTTCAGGGTCAAAAAACGAATATTCACAATCCTCAGGGCTTTGCTTGGCAAGTAAAGTCCAACAATTAGAACTCCATTTTCTTAGTTTTAGACCGGCTTCAGACAATAATGCAATAAGTTCAGATTGGAGTTCTAACAACTTTTCGATTGAGTTCGCGCCTGTCATTATATCGTCGACGTAGACATCAGCTAACAAAACCCGAGCAGCGTTTGGGTATTTCGATTTGTAATCATCTGCAATTTGTTGTAAGACCCGAACCGATAAAAATGGAGCGGAAGCGGTACCATAAGTAACCGTTTTTAAACGATAGTGCTGAATTTCATCACTAGGAGATTGACGCCAAACAACTCGTTGATAATCTAAGTCATTATTGGAAACCCAAATTTGTCGGAACATTTTTACTATGTCGGCGGTAAAAACAAAACGATGTTGCCGAAAACGCAAACACACACCGATGAGATCGCGTTGTATTGGGGGACCAATCATCAAATGGCTATTTAGAGAGTTCCCGTTTAAGTCTTTTACCGAGCCATCGAACACGACGCGAAGCTTGGTCGTTGAGCTATCCGGTTTGAGAACAGCGTGATGCGGAAGGTAAAATTGATGAGAAGTATTTTTATCAATTTCATCGCGAGGGATCAGTTCCATATGGCCAAGTTCAAGATATTCTTGCATAAATTTAGAATATTGTTGTTGCAAGTCAGGATTTTGTCTAAAACGACGCTCCATAGAATTCAAACGAGATAAAGCCGATTTTAAAGTACCTGAGAATCTTGGCTCATATGTTTTAAACGGAAGAGACACAACGTATTTTCCATCCAACGCACGAGAGAATGTTCTTTGAAAATGTGCTTCAGCTGGATCATTCAGAATACTAGACGTAGAATGAGGAGTTACTTCCTCCAACTCCCAAAAACGCTGTAAAAGAGCATCTACATCAACAGCCGAAGACAAATATGAAAGTCTAATTTCCTGGTTATCTGCTTCCAAAAACTCTCCAGAAACGACCCAACCGAAAGAGGTACTTTGAGCAATCGGTGTTCCTGGTGGTCCACGAATTTGTTCTGCCTTTAAAATAGACCAGACCTTGTTTGCTCCAAGAATAATGTCAACAGGACTTGAAATATTAAAGTCAGGATCAGCCAGATCCAACTTTTGAATGTATTCCCAGGTTGATTTGTCAAAAGATTTTGAAGGTAGGTTCGATGTCAATTTACCAAGCACGAATGCATTGACAGATAATTTGAAAGATGTTGTGAAACGACAAAGGAGATTTATAGATACACAACCCTTGGTGTGTCCAGCATCTATCGAAGATAATCCCATAACTGGAATGCGAGCAGGAGCCCGTGAAAGACCAAGTCTTTGAGCGCATGACTCCGAAATAAAGGATGATTGTGATCCGGTGTCTAACAGAACACGAACATCAACAAGCTGATCCCATTTATTTTTAAGTTTAGCAAGAATGGTTGGCAGAATTGTCTGCACACGAAGGCTAAACTTCAACGAATGGTTACTAACCAATGGGGCAACAGCAGAAGGATTTGCAAGTGAGGATGACGAAGCAGAAGATGAAGCAGATTGATCTGAAGGTTTTTGAATAGGCACCAGGGTAGTGCTTGATTCATCTTGATGGACAAGGTGATGGTGACGAGCCTTGCAAACGCGACAACGAAAGGACGAACGACACTTGCTTGATGAATGACCTGACCGCAGGCAACAAAAGCAAATAGAATTATTTTTAGTGAATAGTCTACGCGAAGGAATGTCTAGCTCTACAAATTTAGAGCACTGATACAACTGATGAGAACCTTTACACATGGCACATTGGAATTTGGTTTCTGAGGTTTCAGTTACCAGAGTTCGAATAGGACCCGATTGTTTTCCCCGCGATGTTGTTGAACGATTGAGGGACTGACATGCTTCCAACGCGTTGCAGCGAATTTCTAAAAAGTCAATGAGTTCGTATATGGAGCTGTCTTCACGAGAACCGATTTCTTCTGCCCATGCTTGCTTTGTATCAATGTCTAACTTATTTAGCAAGATATATATTAGCCACGGATCACGACTAGTTTTGTCTAACGCGCTTAGGCCACGAAGAACTTCGTCTGCACCATCGGTAATCTTTCGAAGTGTCTGAGTATTTGACACGCCTGCGGACGGAAGCGATATAAACATGTGCACAAACGATTGCACAATCAAGTTAACACGATCAAACCGCCTTTCGAGCCTATCCCAAGCTTCGGTATAGTTAGCATCGGATATTTTTATATGCTGAATGAGATCTGCGGCGGTTCCACTCAAAAGCGATTTCAAATAGTGGAATTTATGAGTCGGTGACAGATTTGGCTTATTGTCGACCGAGCCCAAAAATAAATCGCGGAAGGATGGCCAATCCTTGTAGTCACCCGAAAATTTAGGAATTGTAATCGGTGGCAAATTAATTTTATTCGAAGCCTTCGTAGAAGAATCTAGAACCTTCAGCATATCGCTTTGCTGGCTGACCACGTGTTCTAGAACCGAGATATTTTTATAAGATTCTGGATTTTCGAATGATTGTCTTTCTCGAATGGCCTTTTTCAGACCCGAATGTGCTTCAAAGTATTTGGACTCATATGTCCCGAAGTCAGTATAAAATTCTTCGACTTCCTCTGCATCCGCGAGTTTGAGACATTCGTAATGAAGCGAAGAAAATTCACCCCAAGCTTCTACAACCCTACTTAAACGAATTTCAAGCATCTCCACAGTTACTGATGGTTCGATTGCGGATACAAAGTCCACCGCACGAGTCAAACATGCTTTCGCATTACCCCGTTTCTGCTTAAGAACATTCATCTTTTACGCAAATTAACAAAAGTCAAAAAATTTTCCAAAGAATAAATTGGTCAAGGAAGAAAACCACGGTAATATGCTGTCTTAATGCAGCGAAAACGTCTATAGCAAATTATAACACGTGTTATAATTGAAAGAATTGTCGCCACGAGGGAATTCTGATTGATTAAGTTCGATCAATTTAATCCCGCCTAAGCACAGCACAATTGAATATTTAGCACACGCGGTTTTTTTCTTCCTCGGAAAAAGTCACAAGATACACAAAATGTATGATATTAAATTCCTCCAAAAACACGAATTTATGAGCTGGATTCAATAAAGAATCGGCTATCGAAGGACCAGTATGAATTGGATCCAACCACACAAAATAAGTAAAATATGCCAGAAAGAAAGATGCTTCCCAAGTCGAATTCTAATCAATTTAATTTATTAAGAATATCGATTAAACAATTTGATATACTTATCTAGCTGGCCAAAGGTGTGGTGTTTTCTGAGGTCACGATCCAAGTGAACGAGATAACATTTTGGCAATTGATAACACCCATCAATGCAGACTCTCTTAACTAGAGCGAAGCTGTAGCAGAGAGTATGCAAACATGTGCATTGTGCAGCGAGAATAAATTTTAGCTCACCACACCTTAAGCCATTACAAACTATACAAAATATAATATAATTTATATGAAGAGAACACAAGTGGAACAAATACAATGACAAAAATCAATTAATTAAAGAGAGTTAAATGTGAATTAGTATAATGACAATTAAAGATAACAATGAAATGATTTGACATACATAGATCGTAATTATGAAGTTAATGTTTTAAATAGCACAGGGTTGAAAACGAATATGTAAGTAAGTATAAATAAATAGTAGTAGGCAATTAAATAATTAAGTAGTTGAAAATTAAATAAATAAGTAGTAGAATCCCAAACACCTATTATTCCTTAAATTTGTATTTCTTACTGGAATACTTCCACAGAATCATGATCTTCACAGAAACGAACTATCAAAATTAGTTTGGATATTAATAGCTACGTTTTTTGCATGTCCATATGCACTTTGGGGAAAAAAATGACATCGGGACATTTCAACATTTGCCTTGGTTTGCCATTTTATATAACCAACAAACATTTAACATTTAATTATTATTTGTTCGATGTAATTTTTTTTTACTTATTTACAGCACAGTGATTTAAGATTTTGTTTCACTCATACATTGAACAAAAAAAAAGACTGGAAAACTATGCACCAAGCACCAAATTCTTTTAGTTCGCTTCCACCATGGTGAGCACTCTCCCGTCTGACGGGAGAAGTTAACGAAAACTAAACGAAGAATACCACTTCGCAATTATGTGCGCGTCATATGGATTACTTTCGCCCGGTTTCCTACGACCACTTCCTTGGCTTCCACCTATTCTAGTTCTACCTTAATTCTGAATTATTATTGTTGTTGTTGTATTTGACTAGTAAATTGCTTTGTTTTGTTGTCTTGTTTTTTAGACAGAATTATTTTGAGTTACAAAAAACACAACTAATGCTATCATATGTATTGAATTTTCTTTTTGCTTAAAGGTTCTCCCAAACCAACGCGAATGCGGAGTGATTCGCACAACAGCAAAAAATATGACAAATTCATAACGCTAATCAACAACAAAAATTCGTCGTTGCTCCGCATTCGCGTTGGTTTGGGAGAGCCTTAATTATGTAACTAGGTAAACAAAAATTGCACATTTTATCAAAATATGTTCAAATTTTAATCAATGGTTCATTAATTTTAGTTTACCACATCGGTGAGTTAAAATTGGATGAACTTAGGTTAAATGATGGTTAAGGCCAAGTAAGTGATAGTGGAGAATCAGGGCCAGTTTGTTCACATTAGATTAAATTTGAAGTAAGTAAGTCACAGAATCTGGTTAAATGCATCTAACTTACCAATATTGGCCAATTAGCGATTTCTATAATTAACAACTCAATTTAATTGGAACGGCAAACCATTCGGCTACAATGCGTTTTAAAAAAATATATTTAGGTAAACATATTGATGGTGCAGTCGTACCTTTCAATAATATTCCTTTTAAAAAAGTGTGTTTGCACCCTCAAAACAAGAATTTTTAGAACACATCCCCTGAGGTGAATTCAGAAATGTCACGAGGTTTTTTTTTGTTGAATTCAATGAAAAGTCGCTGCCGGAAATTTGAAATTTGATACAATTAAAATATGACTCAAATTTTCTATCAAAATTATTTGTTGTTACTATTTAATAAAAACGAAAACATTTAGAACAAATATAAAACAATTAATAAAACAACGATGCAGAGTGGCAGACGCAAATAAAAAAAAAAAATAGGTATATCAAAAGAGTTTGGAAAAAAATTAGTCTGTCAAAACAAATCAAATTCACCGCGTTAAGTTGTTGTTGCAATTCACATCTATTCATCGACACGGAGTCGGATTACAAAAACAACAATGTTAACAAATGGGTTTTGGAGGGTGAAACGTACGAAAGTTTCCCATCTTTATATTGTTTATTTATGGTCTGAATTTTAGCTCGGCTTAATTTTGGAGAGAATTTTGTATGGGAGCGAAATTTTAGCTCGATCTGCGTACTAGGTTTTAGGGCTTCATGGTAGCTTTCCATTTGTGTTAACCGGCATTACATGCCGGCTCAACTAGACATGAGCCATGCTCCGACTATGAACCTGTCGAGGAAAAAACCAATGGAGGCAGAAAAATCCATGTCTTGTCGACGAAATTTCTAACATGCCGGCTCCACTAGACATTATAGCCATGCTCGGACTATGAACCTGTCGAGACAAAACTCAATGGAGGCAGAAAAATCCATGTCTTGTCGACGACATGTCGAAGAAAACCAAATTTTGAACACAACATGAACGCTGTTCAAAGCTTGGACATGAGATTTGAGATTTCACGTACGTGAGTTTTTTTCTTGTTAACGTTGTATCTGGAAGTATTGTTGCAAAAGTTGTTATTTATTTACTTCACCTTTTTTCTATAGTTTAAGTTGTATATTGTTGCAAAAGATAGAAGTATAGTGGTGAGATCTCTGAGAAAAAATCTGCTGATTGTTGATTGGATTGTGGCTTTTGATGTTGAATTTCTGTATGCCTTGTGGAGCCGGGGTGTTAGACGCTGTTTAGATTGGGAAGATTAGGTGTGCTTTTTTCTTTGCCCGAATGGGCTTGAACGAAAAAAACGACGTCGGGTCTAAGCAATTTACATGTTAAATGCAACAAGTATCAAGCCCCTTCGGGCTTAACTAAGCCCAGAGAATTTTTGGGGCTTAACTTTAGCCCAGATATAAACTGTGTTAGCGGCACGAATTTCATACATTTTATCCATAGTTTGCATGGAAACTCCGTCGTTTTGTTCGTCCAATTCATCTTGGCATTGAAGATTTTGTTGTTTCTTCGTGTTTTGAGGCACCTCAAATATTCGAATGTAGACACGATGAGGCTTACGAGCCCGGACTCAATTTTCTCAAGCGGACTCTTTATCTTTTCTCTTTCAAACTTCGATAGCTCACAAAAAAAAAAAAATCACAGCTGTATCTCAACAGGGTGACACAAGAAAGAATTTAATTTTTGTTTGTGTTCTTTTGATAGAAATAAAGGATTTTAATAGTGTATAGTTAAATAAGCATAATAAAACAATAATTTTTTTTAGAAAATAGTCATGGTCTGCATTTCACGACTTTGTTTACTTTTTATCCAGTTCAATAACGGCGGTGATTTTTGTATTCTTTTTTGCTTTATCAAGTCCACGACTTTTTTTGGGTTTCTTCTTATTCACAGCTCATATACAAGGCACTCATAGAGTGGGTTTCAGGATTAATAAGAATGGCGGCGTTTCAAAGAAAGAATTGAAAAATGGGTTGAGGTTTTAATTTTGTTTATTTTTTTTCTTTTTTTTTTTAACCAAAAGGTATGTTATTAGGCAGTAGATAGTTTGCAAAAGTACAGTAATAAAGTATAAGGTTCTCCCAAACAAACGCGAATCGCTCCGCATTCGCAGCGAATCATTCACAATAGTACAAAATATGACAAATACACAACGCTAAACAACAACAAAAATTCGTCGTCGCTGCGGATTCGCGTTGGTTTGGGAGAGCCTAAAAGAGGACAGAGACAGAAATCGGACTGGAAAGATCGTTTTATGTAAACATTTTACCCGATTTTGGAAAAAATTGTACTGGAAAAATCGGATCATGTAAATACCGACTATGTGTCTAAACGCCAATCAGCTGTTTTTGACATTTCTCATTGGATATTTTTGTATCCGAAAAAGTTTCAGATAGCTTGGGATCGCTTTTTTCTCATCAGCTGTGTTTTAACAAGGGATTACAACCAGTGCTTACCAACCAGTCTTACCTTTCGTTTGATACTAATTTTATCAAGATCCGCGATGAGATTTTTTTTCATAAAAAAACTCTTTTTTTGACCTGGTCGGACAAGCATTTATTCCCGGATTTTGTCTGTGCAACCGATTGTTTTAAAATCTGGAGGCAATTACCTTCATATAGGTGTTGAAATCATCCACTGCCCCGAAAGTTTAACTTGTAACCAGAAATTGGTACCGGAAGTGGACATATGTTTTGGCCAAAGTTTCCTGCAAAGGTTTTTCCGACCAGTCTTGTGAATGTTTTAAAAATAATCTATCGATTGGGAGCGATTATTTTGAGAGCTGCGATGAGGTAGTCTGACGGTGGGTGGCCTCCAGGACTACAGGTAAAGGTGCCAATTATAGCTATCATTGAAAGTCATAATTGAAAATTTAATGATTGATTTTGAGACACTTAGAAGGCAAAAACATTTACATCTTATTTGGATGAACAAATAAAGCTCAAGACTTTTAAGATTCCAATGATCATTGGTAAGGTTCATAGTTCAATCATTGAAATCTTCATGAAATCGTCATTTTATGTGGAAAGTTAGGTCTATTTGAAAATTTGTTTTACTAGAAATATTAATAAAGTCCAGGTCCAGGACCTATGTTCTGTAATTATCGCATCGATAAAATTCGCCGAGAAACGATGGAAACTGACAAATTGTATGAGTTTTGTTTTATTTTTCAACGTTTTTCGACGAATTTTATCAAAGTGATAGTTACAGAACATATGGGTGCTGAACCTTATCTGTCCATCAAAATAATAAATCAAGTAATGGAACTTTATGAAGAGTTTAAGAAAGAAGTCGATCTTCTTCGAAAAGAAAATGAGACATTGAAAAGCGAAAATCCTCCAATAAACTCAAAGTCTAGCTTGCCACAAGTCAATAATTGTAGATATGAAAAGGACGAAGAAGAGCTAGCACGTGAAACGGAGAAGTCCTCAAAGAAGAGATTGAGTAAAAAGCGTAAAGCTGGCTCTTCGTCTGAAGCAGCCTCTTCTTTTGAAATAAGAGTTTCACCAAAACATGCGACAGTAAACGAAAAACCTGTTAAGGAACGGCCCCCACCACCGATAAATGTTATCGGTATAACAAGTTGCAAACCATATTAGAGGCATTATTACCATCGGCTTTTAAAATTATTTCACTTAACAACAACAAATGGAAAGTTTGTGTGAAAGACCCCGAAAGTTATCGCTTCTGTCACGAAAACTAAACGAAGAAAAAGTAGAATGGTATACCTATGAAAATAAGTCGGAAAGATCCCTACGTGTTGTGGCAAGAGATCTACACGCATCATGTTTAAAAGACGATATTATTAGTGATCTAAAAGAGCGCAACCTCAAAATCTTAGATGCGACGAACATGTCAAAAAAAAAAATAAACAGAAAAAAGAGGGTGAAGCGATAGTGGTACACTATTTATACTTTCGTTCGATAAGACTGAAAAATTAAATGAAATTTTTAAAATTAAAACAATTCTAAACATCGTAGTTAGGATCGAACCTCTTAGAAAGAGCACAAGGTTAATCCCTCAGTGTAAACGCTGCCAAGAATTCAATCACACCCAAACCTATTGCCAAGGTGTGTAAAATGCGCTGGAAAACATCTAACTGTTGACTGCAACGGAAAAAGTGAAATTCCACCGACGTGCATTAATTGTAATGGAAATCACCCAGCAAGTTATAGGGGCTGTGAAATTGCTAAAGAATTACAAAAGCGACGATCAAAATCTGCCCAAATACAAAGAAACCCACCAAGGCAATTAGAAACCCAAGAGTGCCAAATCTACGAAAGGTCCGAAACCTAGTATCCGTAAGGAAAAGAAAACAGTGTCAGTACCTTCGGAGAAAATATCGAAGCAAGGAAATGCAGAAACATATGCCTAAATAGCGGCAAAAAATATACCCGTAAATAAAGACACTGAAACAGTTTCGAAAGTCTTTTCAATAATTTTGTCAAAACTTGAAGAACAATGTGAAACAAATAAACTTATCTTTGATAGATTAAGTAAGCTCGAAAATTGTTTTCGACCCAAACCTCTTTCAAAAAATATATGATGGAAAAGCTTAAAATTCTAACGTGGAATGCCAACGGATTATGGCAAAAACTTGGAGAATTGCAGATGTATATGCGAGAAAATAATATTGACATATGTTTGATATCAGAAACGCATGCCAAAAATTAATCAAATCTTAAAATCCACGGGTTTCATGACTACCACGCCATTCATCCGTCAAACAAAGCAAGAGGTGGATCATCATTGTATATAAAAGAATGCATTGAACACTCGATAGGCCTCAAAATAGAGGCGGAATCAATGCAATTGAGTAGTGTACAGGTTAAAACTAAAAATATTCCTCTCAATGTCTCTTCCATATATTGCCCTCCGCGTTGCAAAATTGATAAGAGTGAATTTACGACATTGATAAAGTCACTAAGTCTAAATTTAATTGTTGGTGGTGACTTTAATGCAAAGCACACCTTCTGGGCCTCACGATGCATATCTCAAAAGGGTCGCATGCTATATGAAGCAAGAATGGAAAATAATTGTGACTTTCATTCGACTGGCAAGCCAACTTACTGGCCAACTGATCCATCGAAAATACCTGACCTAATCGATTTATTCATGGTGAAAGGAATACCCTCTAACCGTATAGAAATTTCAGAGGGCTATGACCTCTTCTCAGATCATTCTGCCGTCGTACTCACTATGAGCGAAAGCCTTGTTAAAATTGAAAAAAACCACACAGGTTAACTAACAATAAAACCAACTGGGATGGATTTAAAAAAGATATCGAGGACAACGTTGAGTTAAGGATATCATTACAAACGCCTCTTGAGCTTGAAGACGCAGTAGATACCTTTGTTGATATAATACAAAAAGCAGCTTGGGATAACACACCTAATCAAAGGCTAATGCCTCGCTATAAAGATATAAAATATCCGCAAGAAACAAAAGATATAGTGAAAGAGAAACGAAAAGCACCTACAAAATGGCAGCAAACCCGTGCTCCTCAACACAAAACTCATTTAAATCGCTTGAGTAATATGCTAAAAACTGCGATATCAGATTTCAAAAACCTTGAAGTTGAAAATTACCTTGAAGGCTTGACAGCGGGGAAAAAATTCAGCTACTCACTTTGGAAAGCTATAAAAACGACCAAAAAACCAAAGCTTCCAGTGCCCCCGATTAAGAAAAGCCAAAATGAATGGGCTAAAAGTGACAGAGTAAAAGCGACGGTATTCGCCGATTACTTAGAGGAAACATTCAAGCCGTTCAATGGGCAAGAACTCAACGAAAATATTAATATGAATTTTACCTCAAATGAAAGCTACATAACGAGAAATGCTACACTTGCCGAATTAAAAAGAGAAATAAAGAAGTTTAAGTCCAACAAAGCTCCAGGATATGACTTAATAACGGCAGAAATT